>JAWQEG010000779.1:0-1482500 GCA_033782935.1 Petrolisthes cinctipes | reverse complement strand
GGGAAAGAATGAGTGCCTAAATATATCAGTGTTTGTCTGGTATGTATGGTATTTTAAGTTGTGGCTGCCTCTAGTGGATCGTATACTTGTAGGGTGTAGATATGTGTCTTTGTCTATGTCAACTAACTTGTTTGTGATTTTATATATCATCTGTTGTCTGTGTATCTGTTTTCGTGTTACTAATAGGTATAGTTTTGTGTCTTGTTTAAGCAAAGTGACTGATGTAGTGTGTTTGTAATCACGTCTGGACCAACTTGCAGTTTTGCTTTGTATGGACTCTAATTTATTGATATTATTGTAAGTGTGTGGGTCCCAGACGGTGTCGCAATACTCTAAATGAGGCCGAATGAAAGTGTTATAGGCAATAATTTTGATATCTGTGTTACTCCTGCTGAGGTTCCTGCGCAAGAACCCCAGACCCTACTAGCTTTGGCCCTGATACTACCTATGTGTGTGTTCCACCTCATGTCAGTTGAGATGTGGACGCCCAAGTATTTGTGGGAAGTGACTGTGTTGAGTTTGGTGTTGTGTAGTTGGTATGTATATGGAATGGGATTATGGGCACGGGTAAAACGGATGTGATGACATTTGTCTGGTCTAAATGTCACCTGCCACTTGACTACCCAGTCTTCAAGTGCAGTTAGGTCGTCCTGTAGTCGAAGGCAGTCATTCCTATCTTTAATTGGTCTGTAAACTAAGCTATCGTCTGCAAAGAGTCTAGTGGTAGAGGAAAGTGAGAGTGGGAGGTCATTAAGGTGGGAAGCTGTCGATTCGGGTAAAAATATTCGTGATTTTGAAATTTTGGGTGTGGGTTAAGTGGCGTCTGCTGCACCCAGTCCGACCCGTTGCCAGGCGTATAGCGCGTCCCTTGCGACGTAATGGCCACTTTAATACTACGGTATTTAAATGCTCACGCTCTCTGACACACCCCCTTTTGCTGTAGGCTTTGTTTTCCTTATAAATTGATCGTTTCTTTTGCGGTTTTTTATTCATTTATGTTCTCATTTTGCTGTACGATAGCTTAGGCTTTGTTTAGCGGCAGGGCAGCCACACACCTGAGACTAGAGGAGAGTGCACATGCGCTGTTTTCCACCTGTTGATTTCCTTTGGGTGGGCTCCACTGATACCCTTTTAATATTTTATTTATATATAAGAAATATGTAATATATATATCTATATATATATATATAATATATCTATGGTATAAATAACAGGGGACCAGGTGCCTTCATATCTGAAGAAGTGCACCAGGCATGGGAGAACTCTCCCAGCACAAGGGGCTACACAGGTGACATAACATTACCTGAACGTAACCTAAAGTAATCAAAGTCACTGCTACCGACTTCCCAGGAATGGCAAAAGGATTATGTAAATAGATGTTCCCATTTGGTACTTGTTGGTATGATTTTTCATGATGTAGTGAAGTTGTATAACAAAAGTGACATTTTCTCAAAACTTTTTTTTTTTGGTATAAAAGCGTTTACTATGCTGTAAGTAATTGTCCAATTCAAAATTTTGTTGTTGCAAAATGATCTCCACATTCGTGTTTACTAATTGATGTACATATGTGCTTTGAATCCATGAAATATATTTTTGGCGAATTTTTAAATGTCTGTTTTCGAATGAAAAAAAAATGCATTTTTTGTTGTATGATAAAACGTTTGCAATTAAAGCTAGACTTATGGAAATACTAAAATAGGTACTTCCGGGTGTGTAGTTTATGAGGAGGCAAAAAGATTTTGAATTACTATGTTATTTGTGTAATTTTAGCTGTATAATTCTTGCTAACATGTTTTTTTTTTGTGGCGCAAAAACTACTAAAGCTAGATCATTAAAATTTATGGTACAAAAGCCTCATATATTCAAGCACGTTGTGTGAAAAAATTGGTGCCCTAGCTGAATTAATAAAGGTAGGAGGACGAGAAGAGCAATATTAGTGCCCGTGACCGCCCTAGTTGTCAGCTCGAGCCCTTAATGTATGAAAGGAAGAAAAGGGGGCCCAGGACAGTGCGCTGGGGTACCCCAAAGGTCACAGGAACAGGTGGAGACTGACTACCATCAAGAACTACGTGTTGCTTTCTGGTAGTCAAGAACGTTCTAATCCAGTGAAGAAGTTGTCCTTGTATGCCATAGAATTCTAACTTGTGTAGTAGTCTTTGGTGAGGGACTTTGTCGAAGGCTTTGGCAAAGTCAAATACCATGGCGACAACTTGTCTAACTTTTGTGTCATTGAGGGACTGCAAGATGTCATGAGTAGTTACCAGTAGTTGCGTCTCACACGAGCGTTTAGGCCGAAAACCGTGTTGATTGTCAGTCAGTATATTTTGCCTATCAAAGTGGTCCATTATATGTCTATGAATTATGTGGTCTAAAATTTTGCAAGGGACTGAGGTAAGTGAAATTGGTCTATAATTAATGGGAAGGGTTCTGTCTCCGGATTTAAAAATTGGGGTCACATTTGCCAAAAGCCAGTCTTGAGGGAGTTTACCGGTCTGTAAAGTCTGTGAGAATATAACCTGCAGAACAGGGGCAAGAACGTTAGTGTTAGTCCTCAATATCCTGCAGGGTATATTGTCTGGTCCGGTCGCTTTGCGTATTTCTACCTCATATAAAAGTTTCTCAGTTCCTTGGGTGTTTATATGAATGGGAGGGATAGGTGCGTGTGATGGTGTTGGCATGTCTGGTAAGTGTTCATGTTCATGGGTAAAAACGGACTGGAATTGTGTGTTAAGGGCGTTGGCTTTTACTTGTGGGTGTGTAACCAAAGAATTGTTGTGTAGTAATGTTGTAATACCAGTCAAGTCTTGTTTGCGTGCTTTAAAAAAGCTGCAGAATTTTTTTGTGGTTTTGTGTGTTGTCTGCGAGGAAAGTGGATGTGTATTTAGTTTCTGCTTGTTTAGTTTCATTCTGTAGTGTTTTTTGTATATTTTTGTATTCCAACCAGTGTTCTGTATCGTTGTATCGTTTTGCTGTGTTGTATGCCTTTACCTTGTTTCTGTGTAGTCTTTTTAATTGTCTATTGTACCATGGTAATGAATGGTTATGTGTGATAGTTTTCGTGGGTATGTGCTTGTCTATTGTGTTACGTATAAAGTCACGAAGTCTGGTCCAGTTTGTTTCCACAGAACTGGCCATTGGGTCTGAGTCAAGGAACGAGTCACAAAATTCAACTAAGTCTTGGGTAATGCCACCCATGTCAGCTCTGTTGTACATGTAAATTGTCCTGGGTAGTTGTTTTTGTGTTGTTGGCTTGATGTTTGCGTCAATGAGTACCATCTCATGGTCACTAAGACCAGATAGTACTCGTGTCCGTGTAATTAAGGAAATGTTGTTTGTGAGAAATAAGTCTAATATGTTGGATGTGACCCCGTGTCTTATGTTAGGATTATGTCTTTCTACACTGACTTGTGTGCATGTTGGTTCGAGTATTGTTTGAGTAAGTGAGTGGGTGTTAATTATGTCAATGAAATTTTCATGTACGAGTTTCCTATCAGTCAGAAATAGTAAGTCACCTTCATGGGTGGAATTGTCCAGTGTCGCCTGTGCTGTCCAGTTTATGTCGGGAAGGTCAAAGTCACCAGCCAATCATATATTTTTGGAGGGGTCAATTTTAGATAAACAATCGTCAAGGGTCTGCAGGTATTCTAATTTTGAATTTGGGGGACGATAAAAGGATCCTATAATGAGTGTCCTGCAGCCCTGTATCTGTAATTTAGTCCATATAATTTCAGAGTCCACGTTCAGTTCGGTGGGTGGGGTTGCAACTAGTCCTGGCTTTGTCACAACTGGGACTCCGCCATGTTTATTGTCTATTCTGTCCTTTCTGTGTAGGGTCATATTATAGGGAGTGTCCGTCGGGAAGATTTCACTGTCCTGGATGTCAGGTGTGAGCCAGGTCTCTGTCCCTATAATAATGTCGGGGTCATAGGTCTGGAGGGTTTGGTGAAAGGCGGCTCTTTTGTTTATGATACTTAATGATTAGGGTACGGAGGGAAGACAGTTTTTATGGGTGATGGAGTCGAGTGTGGTGTTGGTGGTAGAATGGGGTGTGAGCATGGATGATCTATTGGGGATGGTGATTGGTGTTATGGAGAATGAGTGTGCACTATGGAGAGTCTGGTTGGGTGTAGAATGGATTGGGAGAGGAGGAGTGGATGATGCCGAGTTAATTAAGGGAAGTCATGTCTTGCTGTCGGTCTTGCGTAGGGGAGGAATTGTCTCTGTTGCGTCTACCTAAACGTCGGGTGATCCTATCTAATGGTGGAGGTGGTGGTGGAGATGAAGTGGTGGTGTCTAATGAACTGAATCTATTGGTTTGGTGTATTGGGGAGTGAAAAAGGGAAGAGGTAAAATTGGGTACACCACAGTCCCAGCAGATCCACGAAAGGCTCCGACCCTCCAATCCGTCGAAAGCCGCCGTGAAGCCCCCAACACAGCTGACATGATACCAGCCTGCATGCTGGGAAACCTCAAAGCAGCAATCGCACTGGATGGCCCGCTGGCTCCATTTGACCGCCCCTCGGCACAGCTGACAGGGATACTTTGGGGGGCCGGGGCCAGGGTTGATCAGAGCCCCTAGGGGTGCCCAGGTTCCCAAACAGGTGTGTGTATATGGAAGTGTGGGTGTAGATGTCTGGTGTTAGTGAGTCTGGTGTGTTGGTATGTGTGCAGCCATTGTTGTAGAGTATTAAAATTAGTGAGCAAAATGTGTAGAATTTTGTTAGTGTACATGTGTATGTTGTTTTGTGTGGGGTGTGTTTGTACATGTTTATAGAGCACTAATATAAATAGATAACACAAACTTACCCCTGTACCGAGACAGTCTGCACGGCTGCATGAAGAAATAAAGCGTAAACAAATCCCTAACTTACGTCAGGGGTCAGTTATATAATAGAGAGAGGGCTAATATTGCTACAGGTTAGGTTAAGTAGGATTAGGTAGAGTTTGGTTACCTTTATCAATACTCAGTGGAATTATCTTGTGGAAATGTATTCTTTGTTAAATATTTCAATTTTAAGATATGACTTATTTACTTGTTACTTGTTACTTACTTGTTAATTGTTGTTGGATATTCTATGCCCCGCTCCTGAGTCGGACGGACAGCATTACCAGATCTCCTTGGCGAAGTTGTGTATATTACGCCTGACCCACCCAATTGGGATACTTTTAGCTACTATCCACAGAATCTAATTTATTTCTAAAGGTCCCGAAGGACACTAGGTTATGTCCCGAAGGACATTAGGTTAGGTCCCGAAGGATATTAGGTTAGGTCCCGAAGGTAGCCACAGTCTAGGTTAGGTTAGGTCAGGTCAGGTTATTTCGTCTGGTGATCAAAAATTTAATTATCCCAATTTAATATTATTGGATTTTCCACCCAATTGGGCTACTTATTGAAAAAAAATTATACGATTTCACAAGTGTGGACAAAATTAGCCTAAAACTTGGAAGTATTCTTGTATCTGGCAACACTGCACGCGAAGGTGGGAAATCGGGACCCCGCTAGGAAAGTAAATACATACAAATAATATTCATTCTTTTTACATATTCTACAAAAGAAAAACAGTCTACAAAATAAAAAGGGAAAAGAAACGGGCGATTTCGGTTCACAGAAAATGTAAAAATCGAGGACGCAGATAATCGCAATATTTACCAAAAAGAGAATTGATACTAAAACCTATGAATTTAACTAAAAAGGATATACAAATTATAAAAATATGATGAAATACACTAAAAAAACAAACTGTATTATTAAAAATAGTGAAAATTGAGGGGTGGGGGATAGTGTTACGCTGAAGGAGGGTCTGTGTAAATTTAAAAGACACTAAAAACAGTAATTAAAAGAGGAAAAGATGACGTAAAATGACAGCCAGAACAAACAATCTCGATACTTATCTTGATGAAATGTGATGATATGAAGGGTTCGTTTGTTAATAAAAAAAAGAAAGAATAGATGAGAAGGAAGACGGAGCTCGGGGAGGACACGTCTGGCTCCTGGGACCGCACAACAACAAGGAAGCACATATCACATAATGAACATTGTGTACAGAGAGTAACTTTTGATAAGCAGTATAAACTATTCTATGTTAAGAGCCATCAGTCAGGTCCTTATCTCCAGTCAGGTCCGTATGTGCGCATTAAAAAAAATCGGAAAATGTCAATAGTCTACCATACACCAGCCACTTTTCCATACTCTGTATAGCTTAGGAAAGATAACAAAAATGGAGGTATTATAAATTTAGAGCACCAACTAAAGAATTTTTAATTTAATTTTTTTTTCAAGTGATATTTTCTAGTATAATAGCTAACAACACGAAGGGTTTTTACGTCATGTCAATGAATCTTTTCACACGTGATATACATATATATGAACACATTCTGTTAAAGGGATTTCGATCAAAAATGATTATTTTATTTTTGGTGAACTTTTTTCCTAAAATTTCAGGCGACTATTAACTACAAAAATTTCAGGCGAGGAATTCTCCCATTTATAGCAGTGATAAAGGACTATTCGTTCTATAGAAGTGTTGCTATATATCAGAGGATAGTCCACATTAAATATTATGTTATTCTGAAACAGATTTTTTTTTTTCAATATTTTCCAAAAAAAATTCCAAACATTTGAAAAAAATATCATTTGTTGCTCGATTGCAATGAAAATTGGTCAGTATATGTAAAAACCAACGAGAAATACGATCGCAAAGAGCTTTTGCTTCTAAAATTAACAGAGGCGCAGATGGGGGTGAGAGTGGAGCCTCCCCTTAATCATAATAATTATCTAATGCCAAGTATTCAGTAATAATTTATAATACCATCTTTTTACTAATAATTTCAATGTTTTATTGTATAACAATATAAACTACATGTATTAAGTAGATATGTTTTTATGTATGACCTGCTGTTATGTGGTGGTTGTGGTGGGGGGGGGGAGATGATGCAAATAATACATACAGAAATTGAGTTGATTTATTGTAGACATTTATAACCATCTTGGTCCTAGGAGATCACTTGATGTCTGATCTATGTTAGTGAAAATCTGAAGGTGGTTGACCAGTTTATTGTATATAACTTGGGATAATAATTTTGTTTTATTGAATAAGAGTGAAATGTAAACAGGATACATGGAAACTACAGTGTAAATGGTATAATGTATTTTCTGTTGTTTCATGAAAATAGAGAGTGAAATGTAAACTAAATACTTGTTAACTACAGGGAAATTGGTCCATTACATTTTCTTGTTCAGTCTTGTACATTTTAATTAATCATGTTAAGGGGAAAGTTTTGTGTTCGTAAATCTGGAGCAAATGATTCCTCCAAACTATTCCAGGCAACAGAATATCATTATTTTTCTTCATGTGGGTTTGTTTCCTGGCATACGATGGAGGAATCAAGGCACTCCAGTCTATTAAATGTATACCATCCCATAAGAGGAGATTCTTTTGTTTGTAAATTTGAAGGTCTCTGATTTCTTCTAACTATGCCTCTTTTGGGGTATATTGCCTGTAGTGAATTGGGCAATATTTTAAGGGGTTTTGGCCCCCCTTTGGCCCAAGCCACTCCCTTTCACTTATGCAACTGTCCCTGTTTTCTTTCTATTTCCTTTGTGCTTGCTGTCTCACCTTCCTATCACCTTCTTCTGCTGCTATATGACCTCGTTGTTGCGGCGCCTAATATCAATCAATCAATTCATCTTAACTATGCCAGAAAACAGATGGTACTAATAGGGGATCTGTTGTTTAGTAGCATAGTTTACAAGAATCAGAGACCTTCACCAACAAAAGAATCTAACCTTTAACTCTCTCAATGAATAAATTACCACCAGTTTCCATATTTACTTATAACAATGGAACAATACTAATCATTACAATAATTCCCTGTTAATAATTACCACCTCCAGGAAGTTATATGATTGGTTTTATTTGTTTACTTGTTTGTTTGTTTAATAGTATGTTTACACAAAACCTATATCATATATATAGTGTTAAAAATAAGGATGATATAATGGTGTATATTTTCCTCTTTGCCTGTTACAACATAGAGTATTGGGAAATTGATTCAATGTTCACCCTTTAGGGACCCTGTGATGTAGTACAAAAGTCCTTCAAATATTGCCACAAAATAAATACCCCCTATAGTTTCTTTCGTGGCATGGTCAGGAGGAATCAGAAATCTCCAATTTTATACACGATCACAGGGTCCTGAATTAACAGAGGTATACAGTGTCAGAACGCTCTTGCTTCTTTGCCTTTAATTAATTAATTCATTCATAGTAGACACTTATCATACTTTGTCTCTTTGACCATAACACTTACTGTAGTTGTCATATAAATGTTGTGTTGCAAGAAAGAAAATGCTGTGTTTTGACAGTACACTATGTGTATCATTCATTGCTTATTGATGCTTACTGATGTTGTATATGCTGGTGTTTTTATTCTGTGTAAGAGAGAGAGAGAGAGAGAGACAGAGAGAGAGAGAGAGAGAGAGAGAGTATTTTTGTTTCTTGTGAGAGGAATAGAGAAAGAGAGATAGAGAGTTTGTGTGTGTTTGTTTCTTGTGTGTGAGAGAGAGGGAGAAAGAGAAAGTGTGTGTGTGTGTTTGTTCTATATCTAGAATAAAACGAGTAGTGATTCTCACACTCTGCGGTTGGACTGACACACACACAGACCTTTACTGCTTTTTGTACTTTTTTTTTACTTTGAATGTAACCTGTGATTTAATGGGATAGTAGCCTATACCTTTGGTACATTGGAATGCTTTGATTCACCCAAAGTATGCCAGGAAATAATACCAGATGAATAAAAATAACTGTTACCTGATGTTGCTGGGAATAGATTGTAGAAATAATTTGCTTTGATTGTAACCTGTGATTTAATAAACACAAAAAGTTTGCATTTGTTGCAGATCAGTGTTTTATTATCAGTCCTCCTTTGTTTATTAAAGTCCTTTTATCTGTGATGGAGAGTGAGGGTGAAGTGATACATACATAGAAGTAATAAAGAACTGATGATAAACAACACTACCGTACTCTATAAAAAAGAAAAAGAAAAACACACACAAACACAGACACAGGAAGAGTATTTGGAGAATATGTAAGTTCAGACTTGCTGTAATGAAACGTGGGTATTATTATAGTTATGATTATTAAATGTGAGTATTGACCAAGACGATGAAGGACACATTAGTTGGCTGAGACCGGAGAACACACACACACGTTCTCTCTTTCTTATACACACACACACACACACACATTCTCTCTCTCTTACACACACACACAAACGTTCTCTCTCTCTCTTATACACACACACACACACACAGTGGTAGTGGCTGACAGTGGAAGTGAACTGACGTGTTTGTGTAGGCCTTCTGAGCTTCGGGATATTTTGAAGACAACAAGTGTAGCCCGGCTGCATTCTCTACTTTGTTCACCTGGTAAAGTGTAATATAAGGGTGAGTGGGCGAGGAAATCCAGTATCTAAATGTTTATAGCTAAAAGAAAAGGCGATAGTTAAAGAAATAAATAAAAAGTAATGAAAGCGTCGGTGACGAAAGTGAATTTAGCCAGACATGGCTAGGAGAAATACTAGGCAGAGAGGAACATCAGATGGTAAAACAGAGAAAGGTGAAGAAGGGAGGGATAGTGAAGGAAAGGAAGAGAATATGAACTTCAAATTAAAAAGGATACACAAATGGAAAAGAATGTTGAGGAGAATTCCAAGAGATGGAAGGAAATAGTACAAGAGATGATGGAAGTAAAGGCGTTATTAAGGGGTAAGTTGAACAAGAAAACTGAAGGTGTTAAAGATATAACAGTCGAGATGACTTGCTACTACCAGGGTGTTACAGCAGACGCCAATACTAGGTACAGCTTTATTCTTAAGTGGGACAATAGTGGAGAGTGTTACCAAGCACCAGAGTTAGCCTTACAGCTTGCCTGCGTTGAGTGTTGCCGAGTATAGACTTGGGAGAGCTTGTGTAGTCTTGGTAGAGCTTTTGTAGATTTGGTACAGCTTGTGTAGTCTTGGAAGTGCTTGTGTAGTCTTGGTATAGTAGCGTGGTCGTGTGGCCTGGCTTGGGGTAGCAAGGTGAGTGGCAGCGTAGGCAGGAGCGGGAGAGGATGCAGGTCTTGTCGCTGGCTAGTCCCTGGGCTAAGTGAGTGCAGGTTGGACAGGATGCGGAGGGCTGAGTAGGGTTTGAAAGCACGCGTGCAAGCTAACAAGTGAAGGCTGGGAAGCGTGAAACAGAGTATGGGAATATTCTGGTGCTTGGGACACTACAAAGGTCCAGGATGGATGATCGAGAAGGTCGAACAAATGAGCATTCAAGTAACGGAATTAAGTGAGATAATAGAGGGTTTGAGAAAAACAAATGATGGATTAATGGAACAGAACAAAGCATTGAAGCAACGAGTCGAAGTAATCGTGGATGAAAACGAAGCACTTTGAGTAAGATTGAATAGCAGCGAGGAAAGACGTAAGGAGCAAGGAGAGAACTTGGTAAAACTGAAACACGAGCAGGAAGTTTGGGTGAGGGTTCATGAAGAGAAAATTGTTGACATTAAAGAGGTAATGAAACAGCAGGAGGAGGAGTGTAAGAAGAATTTGGAGAAACAAGTGATTAAAGTGTTAAAAAATAAAGAAAATGTGGTTAGGGATATGGCTGAAAAGAAAAAGGGTGTGATAGTATTTGTGTTAAAGGAGAAACTGTCGACTACTAGAAAAGAGAGGGTGAAAGAATAATTGAAAGTATCTAGAGCGATAATAGGGGAGGTGGAAGATGATAATACGGAGTCAGGGAAGCAAATAAAGGAAGTATTCAGACTGGGGAAGTATGAGGAGGGAATAGATAGACATATGAAAATAATGTTCAAGACTCAAGTTGCAACTACAAGGGTCCTGGAAAGAACCTGGAAGTTGGCACAGACGGAAAAGTACAAGAAAGTCTAGGTATAGAGGAACAGACGAGCTCGATCTGGTGTTCAGTAGGGAGGCGGATGTAATAGGAGACATCTCATACAAAAGTCCGCTAGGCAAAAGTGATCATGTACTTATTGAGTTGGAAATATAAGAGGGAGGTGTAGATGTGAGGGATGGAGCACATAGGGAGAATAGGTTGAATAATAGAAGGACTGGTTTTAGAAACCTAAGAAAGTTCTTTACTGGTACAGACTGGAAGGAACTAGTGGATGCTGGAAGAAGTGTGCAGAGAAAGTACGATATATTTGGAAAAAATATATACGGAAGGAATATCCAAGTATGTACCAAAATATAAGATAAGTAAACTGAAGAAAAATGAATGGTTCACTGGACAATGCAAAACATCAAGATTGAAAAAGGAGGAGGCCTGGAATAGAATGCAGAGGAGGAATAGACAGAAAAATAGAGAGGCATTTAAAAAGGCAAGAAAAAGTTATGTTCAGGCAAGAAGAGAGGCGGAGAAGAATTATGAAAAAGATATCGTGTATAAATGTATAAAAGAACCTAAATTGTTATATAGGTTTTATCACGTTTAGGTCTAGATATGATTAATTCTTAAGAGCCCAGATGACTTCCACGTGATAAAACTTAGAGTAGGTTCGGAGTTACACTGATAAATGAAGGGCTGAATAACAAGTTTAATTATATATAAAAGCAAACTATATACAGAAGTTACAGACATGAGAATACATAATAATGTTACAACAGAATACACATTTAACCTATAGGTGGAGGAACGGTAATAAACACAATATAGGGGAACAAAGAGGAAAATAGAAATACTCAAGTGCTGGCAGGGAGTCTAGGCAGGAGTGTGTGTGTGAGAGTCAAGCTCGCTGTTGGATGTGCTGACTTTTTTTTTTTTTTTTTTTTTCTGGCCTATCAACCTTGATTTTGGTCATTAAGGCCTTTATTTTATTTCATTTTATTTATTTTTATTTCATTTTTTTTTTTTTTTTTTTTTTTTTACTTTTGTTATTTTATTTATTTATTATTATTTTAATTTTAACTCTTTGCATATTATTTTATGCAACTATTATTATTATTATTATTATTATTATTATTATTATTATTATTATTATTATTATTATTACATTCAAACTTAAAATTAAACTTATATACTAGTTGTTTTGTTTTGTAACTTTATACAAATAAAAATATACCTTAATTTAACATCCTAGCTAATAAACTAATCTATGTACCTACTCAACCAATAGCTAACTAGACTAATACCTATTCCAGCCAATCGCTAAACCTAGACAGACAAATCGCTAAACCTATTTTAGACAATCGCTAAACCTAGCTAATACATCATATATATACACAATACACAACACAACACATATAATATTCATAATTGCAAAAAATATATACAAAATGGTAAGAACAATAATAATATAAAGTCACATCACTCTGATCAGTTCGGTCTCCCTCAAGAAAGTCATCAATTTATCAGTCACACCACCATCCCCATCACCTAAGAGAGCTGAGAGTGTGAAGGGGACTTTTACTGCAATGCAGTAACTTATGAGGGAAGCACGTTCCCCCACAAATCGCCGACAATGCAGGATGATATGACTGATAGATAACACCGCATTGCAGGTGTTACAATGCGGTGGAAAACGTTTGTCTATATATGGTTCTAGATGAGTTATTCTGGTACAGTTGGTTCTCAATCTTGCCAGGATACGTTCTTCTTGTCTATTGGGCCGGTTGGCAGTGGCCCAATTACCCAGTTGAGGCTTGATGGTAGAGATGTTAAGTCTGGTCCACTGACCTTGCCACAGAAGATTAATTGATTTCTTTCCGAGAGATAGACACGACTGTATCACGAGGGACGTCCCAAGTAACCTCGAGCTCTACAGCCGATTTTGCAAGTAAGTCTGCCCGTTCATTGCCATAAATACGACAATGCCCGGGCACCCAGATCAGAGTGAAGGACTTGTTGCATAAGTGCAACTTATTAATGATGCGACCCTGGATTTCATTAGAAATAGTTTGACATGAGTTTATTGCCTGAAGGGCTGACTTGGAGTCTGAGAAAATTACTATTGAATCATAACGAGAATTTAGTGCATAGTCTATGGCTTTGTCTATAGCAAAAAGTTCAGCTGTAAACACAGATGTATGTATCGGCAATCTGTACCTAAGTTCACATTCACTCGACCATACACTCGCACCCACACATTCATCTGACTTGGAGCCGTCAGTGTACACGTGATGAGACCCCAGGTGACTGCGGACTATACCACCAAACAGAAGGTGTATCTCCAACTCCGGCGCCTTTTCTTTCGATGATGGTAACCACGATGTGTTGACGCCGAAGTTGGGTGTCTCCCACGGTGGTATCTTGCAGATGGTAAACTTGTCGCAGTCCCCGAGGTCTATTTGTAGTTGTTGTTCTAGCTGGTGGAGGCGTACAGCCAGTGTCCTCCGTCTTCCGTGGTGAAGGTAGTGATGTTGTTGAAGGGAGGCACTGGCCACGTTACCGATCTCCGACTTCCGGATCGTTGCCATAGCGGTGTTGAGTGCGAGTTGATCCCGTCGAAGTCGGAGAGGAGGTATGTTCGCCTCCACCTCCATCCTAGCTACACGTGTACACTTCAGAGCTCCCAAACCCACACGTAAACATTTATTCTGGTACACATCCAATCTCCCAAATGTTGTATCTGATGCCGATCCATACACCTGTGAGCCATAGTCTAGCTTTGTACGAATAAGGGTCTTATACACCATTAATAAAGATTTCCTGTCGGCTCCCCATGTGGTACCTGATAGGTACTTAAGGACATTTAAAAGTTTTTCACAACGAACAAGCAAATTATTAACATGATGTGTAAAATTTAATCTTTGGTCAAAATGAATTCCTAAAAATTTAACAGAATTATGAAATGGTACCGGTTGGCCATCTAACGTTACGTTAATTTGAGGTACTCTACGTTTACTGAAAATTACTCCGGTACACTTAGGAACGGAAAACTTAAAGCCCCACTGTAAGGCCCATTGGTGGACAGAATCAAGCGCTGCTTGAATCCGTCCTACTGAAAATTGTGCATTACGTGACGAGTGCCGCATTGCACAATCATCAGCATACAACGAGTATTTAAGATTCCTGGGAACTAGAGCTGATGACAGAATATCATTGATCATGATGTTAAAAAGTGTAGGACTAAGCACGCTTCCCTGTGGCACCCCGTTCTCTTGAACAAAAATGTCCGATGTTACGTTACAGGGAAGGGTGACAGAAAAAGTTCTGTCACGCAAAAAGTTGTTGATGAAAATGGGCAAATTACCTCTTAAACCATAACCGTGAAGCTTCATCAGAATACCGTGTCGCCATGTCATGTCATAGGCTTTATGGATGTCCAAGAACACCCCTACCATGAATTCTTTATTGGCAAATTCCTTTGAAATGCAATGTTCCAGGTTCATCAAGTGATCAACTGTGCTCCGGTGTTTCCGGAAGCCACATTGTCGATCACTCAATAAACCCTTCGCTTCTAAAACAAAAAGTAGCCTATTATTTATCATTCTTTCCATGACTTTACAGAGGCAAGAAGTCAACGCAATAGGTCGAAATGAACTGGGATTCACAAGACGACCAGACTGTTTAGGTATCGGTATGATCCACGCAAAGTACCATGAGTTTGGGAAGGTGTTAGACACCCAAATCCCATTATACACTGCTAGCAACTTGACCAGGTTATCCTGGCCAAGATGCCGGATCATACCGTACGTGATGGTGTCAGGTCCAGGACTGGTGTCTTTACAGGATCTTAGGGCAAGGAGAAGTTCGTCTATCGTAAACTCCCGGTTGTATGGGTAGTCTACGTCTTCTGTGGCAAAGTCTATCTTTTGTAGTTCAGCCATACGTTTGTGATGGAGAAAACGTTGGTCGTAATTGGCTGAACTACTTACTTTCGAGAAACTCCTGGCAAGTACGTTTGCTACGTCCACGGGATCGTCGTACATGTTGTTGTCCACTTGAAGAGTGGTGATGGGAGTATACGGGCGTTTGTTATTTAATATCTTTATAGTGGACCAGACTTTTGTAAGTGGTGTAAAACGATTCACCGTGGACACAAACGACCGCCAAGAGTCCCTTTTAGCTCTATTAATTACTCTCCTTGCTTCAGCCCTCGCCCGTTTGTAAGCTATAAAGTTGTTTTGAGTGGGCTGTTTGTCAAAAATCCTGTATCTCCTATTACGTTTCCTTAATGCCTCTCGGCAATCCGTTGACCACCAATGTGCTTCACGCTTATTTCGAATTATAGAGGTTTTGGAATAGCAACCTCAGCTGCGTGTAAAATGTTTTGTGTTAAATTTCGCATCTTTTCATCTATGGTCTCCCCAGATATATATAGGTCGACGATCCTCCCGAAAGACCCCCAATCTGCTCTCTTAAAATTAAACTTTGGTGCCAAAGGGGCCGAAACAGTATGACTTGAATAAGAGAGACAGATGGGAAAGTGGTCACTACCAAGGGAGTCGGACTCAGGATGCCAAGAAAAATCCTGATGTATATCTGGGGAGGCCAGAGACAAATCAATAGACGAAAAGTTGCCAGAACGATCGTCAACCCTGGTGGGTTGGCCATCGTTCAGGAGGCAGAGGTTGGATTGTAGTATAATGTCTGCCATCTGCCCTCCGCAAGCATCAGTTCTTAAGCTTCCCCACTGACAGTGATGGGCATTAAAGTCGCCCAGTATTAATTTTTTTCCGTGAAGTTGCCCAAATAAATTAAGTAATGAATCACTGTCAATGGGGCCGCGTGGCGGACAGTAAAGAGAGCAGATGGATATGTAGGTGTTGTGTAATTTTACTCTGCAAGCAACGGCTTCCAGAGTAGTGTTTAATGTTATTTGTGTCTGTGGATATGATTTGTGTGTGTATATTGCTACTCCGTGTCCATCGTTTCTCCTGTATCCGTTGTAATGTTTATATTGTGTTGGGTCAGAGTGATTCTCCTGTAGTGTACCATAAAATAGGTCGATTTTCTTTGATTGAGTGTGTAACCATTCTCTAATTATCTACCAGCCCTGTATTGTGATTCATTTACCATTACATTCCTTCATGCAGATAGCCTATGCAATTTCTTTCAGCATATTCTCTTTGCCATTTTGTGTAATATCATTGTCTGCATACTCTTGCAAAATTTCATGTATACAACATATGTATTATACATTTAATACCATAACCAAATACTCTTAGCTTTGTTAACGTCAGGTATGCAGAGAATTGTATATAGTGTTAACTTTTTTTTACAATAAACCAATAAGGAACTATTCACCGCATCTCTCTCTTCCTTGAGCACTTCTTAAAGAGAGTTATAGACACTAACACTTCTTAAAGAGAGTTATAGACACTAGCTCCTGAGGCTGAGAAGTGTAGTGGAGAAACCCTGACAGTGGCCCTTACACAGGAGCCTTCTTTAGGTAGCAGCACAACTTATAGTTGGTGGCTACACCACCCACCAACAAGTGGTGATCCCCGGAGATTGCAGCCGTCACCAACAAGTGGTGACCCCCGGAGATTGCAGCCGTCACCAACAAGTGGTGACCCCGGAGATTGCAGCCGTCACCAACAAGTGGTGACCCCCGGAGATTGCAGCCGTCACCAACAAGTGGTGACCCCCGGAGATTGCAGCCGTCACCAACAAGTGGTGACCCCCGGAGAGTGCAGCTGTCACCAACAAGTGGTGACCCCCGGAGAGAGCAGCTGCAGCAATCACCAACAAGTGGTGACCCCCGGAGAGTGCAGCTGCCGCGATCGCCAACAAGAGTGGATCAAGCTGCAGTCTACAAGAACGCCTTTGCCCTGCAGTCACTATCAAGTAGTGACCTGGAGTGCTGCCGCTACCCTCCATTAGTCTACAAGAACGCCTTTGCCCTGCAGTCACCATCAAGAGGTGACTTGAGTTGCTACCTCTCCTGTGCAGCTGTTGCTCCCGCCACAGTGCCACTGTCCATCCTATCTACATTATCGCTGCGAACCCTGAGGCATCACCAGTCCACAGCAGCCATCTGTAAGCCTCCAACTATGCCGTTGCTGCCTGCCATCCAACACCTATACACCACTGGTACTCGCGGCAGTCTAGCTACCAGCAACAGTGCTTCACCTTGGATTACAGTGCTTCACCTTGGATTACAGTGCTTCACCTTGGATTACAGTGCTTCACCTTGGATTACAGTGCTTCACCTTGGATTACAGTGCTTCGCCTTGGATTACAGTGCTTCACCTTGGATTACAGTGCCTCACCCTGGATTACAGTGTTTCACTCTGGACAGTGTATTGTCCTTTATTATTAGTGCCTTGTGTGTGAATTACAGTGCCAGTGTATTCAGCAGCATACTGATATAACCTGACTAACGCAGCTGCCATGATATCAGGTAACCCTCGTCAGCATTTACACCCTGAGTTCACTGACCAGTATGTCTACTGAGGATCTCTCAAACTCAGGCAACCACACTGCCACTGCAGTAGCCATGAGAGCCCCTGCTTTCTGCAACCAAGAAAATTCCCAAATTGCCCAGTTCGCCAATCTAATTTCCCAGCTTACAATGGAAGTCAGCAACCTGAAGAAACAAATCAACAACCACCCAAGTTCCCGACCCTCGACGCCAAACCGCCAACACCAGCGGTCACGTTCAAGGAGCACTTCAAACTTCTGCTACTACCATCGCAGGTTTAGGGATAAGGCTCTCAAGTGTGAAAAGCCCTGCAGCTACATGGCGTCAAACAACAACGGCGAACATTAACGCAGCATAATGTTTGCCATACTCAGTCTACGCTGCTCCACATCTTTGATCGCCGGTCCCATACCAAGTTCCTGGTAGACACCAGTGCCGACGTAAGTGTCCTCCCTGCTACAGCCAGCCAGCGGTCGCTACCTCCTTCTCTGCATCTTTATGCTGCTAATGGTACCAAGATACCTGTATACTAGCGGCAAACAGTGCATCTGGATCTGAACCTTCGCCGCTCTTTTCAATAAACATTCTACGTAGGAGCAGTGTCACAAGCCATCCTTGGTGCTGATTTTCTCCGTCACTTCAACCTGATGGTAGACGTAAGAGGACAAAAATTGGTCGACCCACTCACAGATATCTTTACAAATGCACAGCCAGCACCTGGTGACAGCACACACCTGTCTGCTATCAACCATGACCACAAGTTTGCTGGCCTCCTCAAGTCATTCCCTATGCTGACACAACCCTACTCATCCAGCATACCTGCCAAGCATCACGTGACTCATCATATAGAGACTACCGGACCCCCAGTGCATGCCAAGGCCCGACGCTTAGCCCCTGAGCGTTATAAGAAAGCCAAAGCCGAGTTCGAATCTCTGATGAGTAAAGGCATTATACGGCCCAGCAGCAGCAACTGGTCGTCGGCTCTTCACATTGTTCCTAAGAAGACCGGAGACATACGACCTTGTGGTGACTACCGTGCCCTCAATTTACGCACCGTGGAAGATAGATATCCTGTGCCCAACATTCAAGAGTTCACTTCCCAACTCTCGGGTTCCACTATCTTCTCTCGGATCGACCTCGTCAAAGCATTTCATCGTATTCCAGTCCATCCCACTGACATCCCGAAGACGGCCATTATCACACCTTTTGGCATGTTTGAATACGTCCGGATGCCCTTTGGATTGCGGAACGCGGCACAAACGTTTCAACGCTTCATAGATGAGGTCCTTCGAGGTCTACCCTACTGTTTTGCCTACATAGATGACCTTCTCATTGCTAGTCCTGATGAAGCCAGCCACAAACAACACCTCCACCAAGTCCTCCAGAGACTGCAAGATTATGGCATCCAAATCAACACAGACAAGTCCGAACTCGTTGTGACATCCCTTGAGTTCCTATGTCACACAGTCTCTCCAACAGGCATTGCTCCACTTTCCTCAAAGTGCGAGTCCATCCAGCAGTTTCCCAGGCCATCTACCCAACGCCAGCTCAAGGAGTTCCTTGGGATGGTTAATTACTATAACCGCTTCATTCCACACTGCTCACTCCTGCTACGACCATTGTATGCCATGATTAAACCTTGCAAGAGAGGTCAATCTGTTACCCTCGTCTGGACTGAAGAAGCGGAAGCGGCCTTCCTCTCAACAAAACAGGCCCTCAGCGACGCTGCCACGCTCTCTTTCCCTGCACCAGACGCAGAAACTTCAATTGCTACAGACGCATCATACTTTGGTGTTGGTGCCGTCCTACAACAGCGTGTCGGTACATACTGGAAGCCAATTGCCTTCTTTTCCAAGAAACTCACCTCGGCGGAGTCGAAGTATAGCGCCTATGACAGGGAGCTACTTGCCATCTTCAAAGCTGTCAAGCGTTTTCGCTACTTCATCGAGGGACGCAGTTTCCACATCTACACTGACCACAAGCCACTCACTACAGCATTCCTCAGAAATAAGGAATCTTACACCCCACGACAAATGCGCCACATGGACTACATTGCCCAGTTTACCACGGATATACGATACGTCAAAGGTGCCGACAATGCCCCAGCTGATGCCCTCTCTCGAAACATCAGTACTGTAAAATCTTCTCCCATCGACTATGCCACCATTGCTGCTGATCAAGTCGGTGACGCTGAGCTACAGCGACTGTTGGATAACCCTGCACTACAGATGAAGAAGATTACACTTCCAGACACCCAGGTCACACTGTACGCTGACACCTCCACCGACACTCTCCGTCCATACATACCAGAGAAACATCGACACCAGCTCTTCAAGAAGTTACATGACCTCTCAAACCCTGGAATCCGTGCCTCGCACCAGATGATGTCTTCCCGCTTCATATGAGAGGGCATAAATAAAGACGTCAGACACTGGGCACGCACATGTATACGCTGTCAAGCTTCCAAGGTCACACGCCATACACACTCTCCTGCAGCCACCTTTACGCCAGTCACCGAGAGATTTGACCATATCCACATAGACCTCGTTGGCCCACTTCCATACTCCAATGGCTATCGATATTTACTCACCTGTGTGGACCGCTTCACACGCTGGCCTGAGGCAGTACCTCTCACCGACATCACCACGGATACTGTTGCACGTGCCTTCATCGCTACATGGGTGTCCAGGTTTGGTGTGCCTCTAAGCCTTACTTCTGACCGAGGTGGTCAGTTTGAGTCAGGCGTGTGGAATAAGGTCATGATACTCCTTGGCATCCGCCGATACAGGACCGCCAGCTATCACCCACAGGCCAACGGAACGGTCGAACGATTCCACCGCCAGCTGAAATCTTCCCTGGTAGCTTCAGCCCAGAGAGAAGATTGGTCAATAGCACTACCTCTTGTCCTCCTTGGCATCAGAACTTCACTCAAAACGGATCTGCACAACTCCTCTGCTGAGCTTGTATATGGCTCTACGCTCAGGCTCCCAGGTGAGCTTCTCTCTGCCACACCAGACCCCGAGCCTTGCAGCGTTCAGGACTTTGCAACACACCTGAAAAATACCATGAAGTGCCTCCAGCCAGTGCAGCCTCGTACGTCCAACTCGAAGACCTTCGTTCACCAGGACCTGGAAGCCTGCACACACGTCTTTGTTAGAGTCGATGCAGTCAAAAGGCCCCTTCAGCAGCCATATCAGGGCCCCTTCCAAGTAGTTCGCAGGACGAGGAAGAACTTCACCATCGACAAACATGGTTCTCAAGAAGTTGTGGCCGTAGACCGGGTCAAGCCTGCTTATATCCTGAATACGGACCAGATGCTGCAAGCAGTGCAAGTGACAGTTCCTCCAACACATGCTGGAAACAACAAACTACGACACACAAGAGTATCGTTCCTCCTTCCTCGAAACTAGGGTGGGAGTATTGTAGTGTACCATAAAATAGGTCGATTTTCTTTGATTGAGTGTGTAACCATTCTCTAATTATCTACCAGCCCTGTATTGTGATTCATTTCCCATTACATTCCTTCATGCAGATAGCCTATGCAATTTCTTTCAGCATATTCTCTTTGCCATTTTGTGTAATATCATTGTCTGCATACTCTTGCAAAATTTCATGTATACAACATATGTATTATACATTTAATACCATAACCAAATACTCTTAGCTTTGTTAACGTCAGATACGCAGAGAATTGTATATAGTGTTAACTTTTTTTTACAATATACCAATAAGGAACTATTCACCGCATCTCTCTCTTCCTTGAGCACTTCTTAAAGAGAGTTATAGACACTAACACTTCTTAAAGAGAGTTATAGACACTAGCTCCTGAGGCTGAGAAGTGTAGTGGAGAAACCCTGACAGTGGCCCTTACACAGGAGCCTTCTTTAGGTAGCAGCACAACTTATAGTTGGTGGCTACACCACCCACCAACACTCCAACCCTGTCTCCTGTAAACAGACGACGTCTGGCCTGTGTGTGTGTAATAATATTGATATGTTGTTCAATTTATTCCCAAGACTTCTACAATTCCACTGTAGTACAGTGAACATGGCGGTTTAAGAGTTACGGGGTCGGCCTGCGTGCTTAGTCTTCTTGTGCCGCCCGCCGCGTGGCGAGTGGCTACCGGGGAACCTTTCCCGGTTCTTGCGTCTGGAGACATCCATTGCTTCCTCATCAATGGTGAGTCTCCCAGACTCCACCGAGGAAGATCTATACCCTCTCTCCCCCGATGAAGTGGGAGTAGGGTGTGTGCAAGGAAGTGACTTTGGTTTTAGGGTGGTCTAGTTTACTTTATCTTTCTTGTCTGACTTCTTCTTTTGTTGTTTCTCTGACTGCAAAGAAGCTGCAGCCTGAGAATAGGAGTTAGTAGATGGGGTAATAGTCTTAGAGGGGGTAATAATAGTAGGTGTAGAAGTAGATTGTTCAGCCTGTTCGCTTGGCTCTGACCCAGTCTGAGTACTAATAGTACACATCACGGGTCGAGATATCACCGCCGACGCATACGAGACATTGGGTGATGGGGTCGCTTGCGATCCCATCACCGCCTTCCTCGCATCATGATAGGAGATACCTCGCACTGCCTTCACTGAGCAGACCTCCTTCTCCAGCTTCCACTTGGGACAATCCCTCGAGGAAGTGGAGTGAGTACCCTTACAATGAAAGCAGGAGAGCTCCACTGATGTACACTTTTCCTCAGCATGGCCAGGCGTCGCGCACCTGCCACACACTGGAGAAGAAGCCTTACAAGTGCGATTTCCGTGTCCATAAATCTGACAGTTCAAGCATCTAAGAGGGTTGGGGATAAAGGGTCTTACTTTAACAATTTCATAACCAATTTTGACAGTTTCAGGAAGTGAAACTTTGCCAAAAGTCAAAATTAGTGTTGCAGTCTTCTTCCTTATACCATCCTCTAAACGTGTAATAAATCTAGCGTCATTTATATCTTGATTCCTCATTTCCTCAATTATTTCTGTCTCTTCCATCATCATTAAATCCCTATAGGTGATTACTCCCCTGCAGGAATTCATGGCTTGAGGAATCTTGGCTTCAACTTCATAATTGTGGATCTGACGAAGTTTCAGCAAACTTGCTACTTGTTTAGAATTAAATGTTTTGACTAGGAGGTCTCCAGATGCAAGTTTTTTAACTGATTCAACCACACCAGCCCAGCCATCAATAACCTTTTGAACAATGAAAGGATTGAGGCCGGCTAGTGGGGCCGAACCAGTGGCATGTAACATAACAAATGAGGCATTTTTTACGTCTATGTCAAGAGGTGTTCGAGTTTCGGTTCGTCCGTCGTTTCGTGGTGGTGGTGGTCGGTCATGGCCGCCTCCTCCGCTATGCGGAGGAGGGGTTGGGAGGGAAGGCAACATAGTAACCACTTCCCCCAAGGATGGGGGGTGACTTTTCTGCCGGCTGACTCCCTTTTTATACCGTCCGAAATCTTGGGGGGTGAAGGGGGGAATCACTTTGGCAAATGCTGATTGGAGGGATAGATTAAACGAGTGAACGAGGGAAAGTCCAGTTGTGTGTGTGAGTCGATCTTGGTGTTTCACGAGATGGTTCACAGAACCGTAACACCCTACCATCGAAGACCTCTGTAGTACTCACGAAAGAGGTGAAGTATCTTCGGGATCAGAGATTAGAGAGCGGGACAGGGAATCTGCGATGATGTTGTCTACCCCTTTAATATGCTTCACAACGAGGTTATAGGGTTGTGTCCATAAGGCCCATCGTAGGATACGGTGATTGTTATTCTTCATGGAATTTAGGAAGGCCAGGGGGTTATGGTCTGAGAATACCAATGTTGTGTGTGGTGCGTGTCGTAAGTAGCATTGGAATTTCTGTAGGACAGATATCAGAGCTAGGGCCTCCTTTTCAATTGTTGAGTAACCGATCTGGTGTTTTTTCAGTTTAGCAGAATGATAGGCTACTGGATGAAGTATTCCACTCACGGGGTCAGGTTGAAGAAGGACAGCACCAACTCCAACTCCACTTGCATCTATTTGAAGGTGAAAAGGTTGAGAGAAGTCTGGGGCATGCACTACAGGATGAGAAGCTAGCAGGGTCTTGAGGCGTGCAAAGGACTGGCTACAAACGTCATTCTATTGGAAGGGAACCGAGGAGCTTGTGAGGTCAGTCAGTGGTGCAGCGAAGGTTGAGAAGTTACTGCAAAAGCGTCGGTAGTACCCCGCCATACCAAGGAAGCGTAGGAGTTCTTTGCGGGTAGACGGAGTTGGGAAGGACAGGATGCATATTCCGAAACTGTTGTTAATTTCGGCACCATCTAAAATATCAGCCAATCAGGCGCCTTTCTCTCGTCATGACGTCACCTCCGATTAACCAATCACACTCCGAAAGGTATGACGTCATAGCTTGCTATTATTATTATAAAACACTGCACTTGTTCACGGTAGAAGTGGTCATTTATTTCTTTATACCTCATTAATTTCAGTAAATATTTACTTGGTTCTTTGAATACAAACGAAATAATGGTAGAGGATTAACATTATAGTAAAAAATGTGTCAGTCCAATAAAAAATGAACTACAAATTAAGTTGAAGTGAAAAAAGTGACTATCTGAAATATCAGCCTCTCAAGACTCACGAGCTTCTCTTGTGTCATGACGTCATATTCCGATTAACTAATGACTCGCGCTTATCCTCGTCGTGAAAAAATAAATAATATAAACACATTGCACTCCTTTACGACAGCTGTCATTTTTTCCATTATACAGTCACGAGCACTAAGGTATACAGCTTTGGTTGAAGCTTTGAACAGTCCAATTCACCAACGAAATACTGTAATTCCAATGGAGATTTTATTGTGCATTTATTTACGGTCTCTAGGTATTCCAAGCACACCTAATTAGTTATTAGTGCTCGTTACTGTACCACATTTATTTCGTGAAATAACGGTGGGATGATTTTGATTGTAGATAAGACTGAAAATAAATTATGGTAACTAAGGTCTGTCCTGTGTTCTCTCTCCCTTTGATTATACCCAACATCATGGAGCATCGAGGTCCTTTATCTTTGTGGGGTTATTCAATCTCCTGGCAATTTGCACTGAAATATTGCTTAACAGCTTTCCATTTATATTCTTGTATATCGTAAAGGGTCAACCTGGCTATTATTCTAATTGGTACTACAATTTAGTTGTAGGTTACAAAGTGATATGCACACCAACTTTATTGATATAATACACCTGTATAGTAGTACAGTAGTATAGTATAGTATAGTAGTATATAGTAGTATAAATAAACTGGTCTTGAGTTGCCAACTGGAAATTTCTTAAGGCGCTAAACTTACTCCCAAAAAGCGCTAAAAAGGCGCTATTTTTGATAAATGTCCCACAAAACCTTCTGATTGTTATTTACTTATTACTCTTTATTATGTCAGGACTCTGAAATAATTAAAACCACCAAGAAATGCGCAACAAAAACACAGAAAAGCAGCTGCCAAATGGCACTAAAGCCAAATCGTAAGAGCTATATTGTTCTATAAAGTGCCGAATCTAGCTCCAAAAGCGCTAAATTGGCAACGCTGGCGACTGTGGCGCATGCAGCAGATACGTCATGGCGGCAATAACGCATAAAAACTGGATCAGACATTATGCTCGAGAGTGCACTTCTTTGGCTGATATTTATGCATAATAATAATAACGTATTATAATAATCATTATTAGTATTATTATGCACAATAATAATAATTGGTGTAATCGCATACGTTAGAGTGAACGACGCTATGACGTCATGCCTTTGGAAGAGTGTGATCGGTCAATCGGAGGTGACGTCATGACGAGAGAAAGGCGCCTGATTGGCTGATAATTTAGATAGGGCCGAAATTAACAACAGTTTCGGAATATGCGGACAGGATAGCTTCCACGTTAGCTGACTTGGATCTCACCACTCCCTGACCCACTGTATGACCCAGATATGTTACCGTGCCTCTGCCGAAAGTTGATTTGGCTAGGTTGATGGTCAATCCTGCATCCTGTAGCTTCTTGAACAGACACTGAAGTCTTGACACATGCTCCTCCCACGTGTTAGCCACCACCACTAGGTCGTCCAGAGAAGCTGCTGTACCTTCAAGGTCTTGAATGATGAAGTTGATCATTCTCTGGAATGTTGCCGGGGCATTAGAGAGACCAAAACTAAGCACCTTATCTTGATACAGTCCAAAGGGTGTGACAAATGCGGACACTTCCTTAGCACGTGGGGTGAGAGGGATTTGATAATATCCTTATAAGAGGTCTATTGTAGTTATAAATGGTGATTGTCCTATCTCATCTATAATATCATCAATTAATTGGAGAGGGTAGGAGTCCTGAACAGTGACCTGGTTTACTTTACGGTAGTCAGTGCAAAATCTAAAAGAGCCATCAGGTTTTGGTATTAGCAAGCAGGGTGAAGCCCAAGGTGACATACTTGGTTCTGCTAAATCTGTATCTAGTAAATATTGTACCTCCTTTTTCATTATTACCCTTTTCTCTATATTAATTTTATAGGCCGCCTGTTTGATAGGTCTGGCTCCAGGTAACAACTGGATGTCGTGATGGATGAGGCGACATGACCCAGGAAGATCAGTCGTGAGATTAGGAAATTCTGATAGTAGGGAAGAAATATCTTCATATTGAGAAGTAGTTAAGGTGGATAAATATTCATCCATCTTAGTCATCCATTGAGAATTTACAGGGTTTGTTGAAATAGATGGCAGGTCATCATAATTCAAATCTGTCTCTGGTTCAGCCTCCCGTCTCTCTACACTAAGGACAGCCACTGTTTTCAGGTCCTCCTCCTCCAACAACCTGGAAAAATATGGTTTTATAAGATTTACATGGACCATCTGAGTATCCTTCTTCCTGTCAGGTGTGGTTATTACATAGTTCACCTTACCCAATTTTCTTTCTACTTTGTAAGGACCTATGTATTTTGACTTGAGAGGTGATCCTGGTATGGGAAGGAACAACAGAACTTGTCTCCTGGTTTGAAAGAGCGATGAACAGCTTTAGTTTGTTGTTTAACCATTTTGTTTTGAGCCTTGAGAAGGTGTTTAGCCGCAAAGGTTCGGGCATTAGATAATTTAGATCTTAAGTTCTCAATATATGTCTCCACAGAAATTGAACAAGGGGCAGAGTCAAACCACTGATCTTTAATTACTTTCAAGGGGCCTCTAATTTGTCTGCCGTACAAAAGCTCGAAGGGGGAATAACCAAGTGATTCTTGAGGACATTCTCTTAAAGCAAAAAGCAAGAAATCCAACTGTTCATCCCATTCCAGTTCATACTCTGAACAGAATTTACGAAGTACTGATTTTAAAGTTTGATGGAATCGTTCTAAGCATCCTTGTGACTGAAGATGGTAAGCAGTCGAGGTCACATGGGTCACTCCTAGTTCCTTCGTCACCTCTTGAAATATAGTGCTGGTGAAATTACTACCTTGATCTGTTTGTATTATTTTGGGGATGCCAACCGAGGTAAAGAAATGAAGGATAGGTTTAAGAATAGATTTAGATGTAATATTCTTGAGAGGAAAAACCTCTGGATACCGAGTACTAACATCCAATACTGTTACAAGATACTGGTTACCTTTTTTAGTTTTGGGTAGAGGACCCACACAATCCAACACTATCTTTTCAAACGGCTCAGAGGTTACAGTGATAGGATTTAATGGGGCTGGTGGATTGGTTTCATTAGCTTTTCCAACTGTTTGACATGTATGACAGTGTTTTATGTATGACTTCACATCTGTTTTCATTCCTGGCCAATAGAAATTGGTTAGCAATTTTCTGTAAGTTCTTAGTATTCCTAATTGACCAGCAAGTCCATCATGAGCCAATTGTACCAATGAAGTCCGAACTGACTGTGGCACTACAATTTGGTGGTATTCTGACCAGGTATCAAGGGGTTTCAACTCCGGGGGTCTATATGCTCTCATTAAGATATCCTCCTGATAGTAAAAGCAAGGCAACTTACTCAGATTCTTATCCTCAAGAGCAGCTAGTCTGATGTTATTCAAAGTGGGATCAATCTGTTGAGCTTTGATTAACTCTTCAGGTGTGATGGATTGTTTATTAAGGCATTCTAAGGAAACTTTTAGATTGTAGGATGGAGTCTCCACTCTTCCCCAGCTCCGTACCAGCAATGAATATGCGTCAGCTACCTCAGCTGCGCGTTCCAACTTTGTTTCCCCTCGCTCCTCCACATGTTTTAATATACTGATGGGCATTTTATTTTTTACCTCTTCTAACACAACTACATTAATCAAATCTTGAAAGGTAGTAGTTTCAGTAGAGTCTAACCACTTTTTAAACAACCTAAGTTTTTCTGATGCAAACTCAACAAATGTTTGACTGGAAAGTTTAGTTAGGGACCTAAATTTCTGCCTATATGCTTCTGGGGTTATCTCATAAGCTCTTAAAATATTGTTTTTCACAGCTTCATAATCATCAAATTGCTCCAAACTGTTGAACACCATCTGAGCTCGCCCAGTTAGTTTAGGAAACAAGATTATTAACCACTGATCATTTGGCCACTCATTTTTCCTGGCTAGGCTTTCAAAAGTACGAAAATATCCATCTACATCTCTTTCTTCAAAAGGGGGTAATAGGGAAGTAGCTTCTGCAGCATTGAATTTAGTAAGTCTTTCCTTCATTCTAAGTTCTTGACGTCTAAGTTCTATATCTTCTCGTACTTTTAACTCCTTAATTTCCACTTCTCTCTCCTTAATTTCAACTTCTTTAAGTCTAATTTCCTTGTCGTGTGCAAGTTCCATTTCTTTCATTTTTAGTTCGAATTCAAATTTTAATTTTCCAAGAGCTAATGGATCTGCTTCGGTTAACACACTATGTCTAGTACCTTCAGGTAAAGGTTGAGCTACTCTAGATCGCGTCTTGGGAGAGTCAGGATTAGGAACGCCATGACTCATAGGAGTCAACACCTCAATTGCAACACCGGGGAGTATGTCTCTCTCTACCAACTGTTTCACTAATACATTCTTTAGTACTTCCTTAGTTATTTGAGCAGAAAAAGGAATATCATATACCTTGGCAAGGTTTTTCCAATCATTTTTTAATAGGTAGGAAAGGTCTTCATATCGTGGATTAAGTTGAAATTTCTCTACATCAAAAGGAAGGGTAGCCATGATAAATAAAGTAATGTATAACACCACGAGTGAAACTAACACCAAATCACACAAGTTAGAGGTTAACTATTATGGCAAAATAAATTATCATTGAACATCAAAAGGAATAAATTAGAGGCAGTGATAAGTGAATCAGGGTTACTGAGGAACACTTATATGAGTGAGTTATTTAGGATTATAGCAAGACAGGAGAATTTATGAACTTACTCTAAACTTTGAGCTTGATCACTTGAAGGAGAATAACATTGATTAAAGAGACTTGAGGAGAGTAAAGTTCCTGATTCTTGAAAAAGAAATAGATACTTGAAAAGGTCTCACTAGTAAAAGATAATCCCGAGATAAATGCTTGAATGAGATGAGCACATAAGAGGAAATTAATAGTTTTAAGCATACGGCATGATTCAGGGATCCGGATAGATACAAAACTATAATTATGATAGACCTATAGTATGACTGCCTACGCCTATAGGACCATATGACACTCCAATAATATATAGAAAAGAGGAAACCACCAGCACAAGAAATAATTCCTATGAACAAAAATAAATACAAGTAAATAGCTAAAGTTGTGGTAGAAATTTAACTTACACTAGATATTATATAACAATTACCCTGGAATATCCTGGCGAGGTCGCCACTTATCACGTTTTAGTCTAGATATGATTAATTCTTAAGAGCCCAGATGACTTCCACGTGATAAAACTTAAGAGTAGGTTCGGAGTTACACTGATAAATGAAGGGCTGAATAACAAGTTTAATTATATATAAAAGCAAACTATATACAGAAGTTACAGACATGAGAAATACATAATAATGTTACAACAGAATACACATTTAACTTATAGGTGGAGGAACGGTAATAAACACAATATAGGGTAACAAAGAGGAAAATAGAAATACTCAAGTGCTGGCAGGGAGTCTAGGTAGGAGTGTGTGCGTGAGAGTCAAGCTCGCTGTTGGATGTGCTGACTTTTCTGCCGGCTGACTCCCTTTTTATACCGTCCGAAATCTTGGGGGGTGAAGGGGAGAATCACTTTGGCAAATGCTGATTGGAGGGATAGATTAAACGAGGGAACGAGGGAAAGTCCAGTTGTGTGTGTGAGTCGATCTTGGTGTTTCACGAGATGGTTCGCAGAACCGTAACAGTTTATAAATGGAAAAATGAAACAGAATGTCGGAATCAACAGGTTAAACATGGAGGGTGAAGTATGTGAAGACGGTTATAATATTTGTGAAGATATGAAAAAGAAATTCCAAGAGGTATTAACAAGGGAGAGTGAGTTTGATAGGAATAGAGAGGACAGAGGGGAGTTTATGCTGGGGGACATAAAGGTGGAGTGGGAAAATCTACTGGATAGAATGAATAGACTGGATGGAAGAAAAACGGTAGGTCCGGATGGAATTGTCGATATGATTCTTAAGGAATGTAAGGAGCAGTTATTATTAAGCTGCGTTGGATGTCTGATGTCAACAGTGCTATCCAGTTGCAGCGTGAACTGTCTGAAGTCAATATGGCTGCTGTTACCTCCCGGTTTGTCTACATCTCTAGGAAGCGTCAGGACATCATTGATAGAGTCAAGTCTGGTGAATTTTTGTCTCTGCTTCTCATTCTTCAAGACTCACCCGAGAGGCCTCGTAAGTTCCCCAGCAACATCCTCACCCGTTTTCCTATTGATGTTGACCCGAAACTTTCCAAGGGATACCCTGGTATTGTATACCGTAATGTTGTTGTCTGGAGTCTTCCCGATCCACTTCCAATTGAGATTTCCTATCATTTCCTACCCTATCATCCACCATATGAGGTGCGGAAACTTTAAAATTTCCAGCATTGGTGCTACAGGTGCTGGAGAGTTGGGCATATCTCCTGGTACAGTTCTGCCAGGCCGAAGTGTGCATGGTGCGCCGCCGATCATGATTCCAAGACGTGTCCTGTCAGGGGTAAACCATCACGTCCTGCTGCCTCCACCTCTGAGCCTTCAACTCCTGTGGATACGTCTCGATGGAAGTGTCCACGATGCCTTCAGCCAGGGGTTAACGTGTGGCATGGATGTACTCGACGTCAGGTCCAGGCTCGTGTCTCTACTATTCCTCCGCTTCCACCACCGCCACCTCACCAGTCTTCTCCTCCCACCAGCCCTGCCTCGCCTCCGGACCTGGCCCTCTGCAAGTCTGTTGCTAACCTCATGGCACGATGTAAGGCCCTCAAGAACCGCTTTTCTGCCCTTGAAGCCAGGATTGATGGGCTGGTTGCTGCTCAGGCTGCTAATGACTCCAAACTCTCCACCTTGGTCGAGGCTCAGCAGGCCATCATATCAACTGTCACTACCCTTACCGAAAAGATGGATACTGTTGCATCTCGCCTTGAAAAGCTTTTCAAGTCAGTCCCTTCTCCTGGTCCATCTTCTTCACCAGTTCGCTCATCTGCCCCCATTCACTGGACTTCTACCTCCAAATACAGAGTTCGCTAGTGATTGCCGCTGTATGTCATCTCCTGGAATGTATGTGGTATCACCAGTTATGCTAAGCTCACTCAACTCAAGGCCTATGTTTTTCGTTGTCATCCCAGTGTTATTTTTTTCCAGGAAGCATTTCCAGGAAGCATTTCCAGGACGGCCGCTTGCTTCTGGGCAAGCTCCTCCTCTCTTCGGTTATGTGCCATATGTTCATCTGGTAAGGAATGGTCTCCTGACTTACATACATAGCTCCTTGCCACATCGCCTTCTCCGTACCTCCACTGATCCTGACATGACCTTTCAGCTATTTGAGGTTCTACTTGGGAATGGAGTACTCCATTTTTGTAATGTCTATTCTGCCTCAGCTATACTCACTCTTGAGGCTCTTCCTTCTCCAACAGTGCGTGGTATGGTTTATGTGGAAGATTTTATTGCTCGGCATTCTGATTTGGGTGATGGTTCTGGCCCTATTAATCGTAATGGTGTTCATCTCCTTTCATACATCCACAAGCATCATCTGACATGCTGGGACACTGGCGGTGCTATTCATTGTCGGGGAGGTACTCTGGATTACATCCTCTCGTCTGGCCTGACCGTATCTCAGGGCCAGTGCTCCTCCGTGCCAGACTATTGCCTGGCCTGCCCCACTGTCCGACACTTGCTGCCCCGGGGCCTGCCACTTGATGTTGTTTGTCGACACCTGCTGAACCATCAGGTTCTGGAGGAACTTCTGGTACGCCACCCTCGTTTTGGTGGAGTTAAGTATGTCATGATGTAAATATTTGTCTGTATGCTTGTGCTTCATTCTGTTATGTTTTCGTGATGTGCGTGCGTGTGTGTGTGTGTAGTCAATGGATTCTCATGAGTTCCGCCTACCTTTGTGTATTGTTGTCTGCCTGTTGACTGACGCTACGGCGCAACGAAAAAAAAAACAAAACTTGAAGTTGACATATTATATTCAGTGCTTTCAGTTAGAAACCTAACAAATCTCATACTTTTTAAGTGTGTTTTTGTTGTGTACTAATTGAGACATATTAACTAACAATGTTCATCTATTAACTCACAAAGTTCGTCGGTAGAATTTTGAATCACCCTGTATAGAATGACCCATTTATTGTTCCTTTTCATGTAATTTTATACTGAACACTTTATAATCTAAGTATGATATTGCATATCAACGTGGACATGCAATATCATACTTAGATTATGAAGTGTTAGGTTAGTGATTTAGCATTTTGTTCAAACCCTACACATACCCTACATTCGAAAGTGTACTGGGTGGGGAAATGATTCGAAGCATTCTGCTCCTCACACTCTGGTCAGAAATTATGTATGAGTGTACAGTCACGAGCAATGATAAATATCCAGGTGTGCTTCGAATACCTAGAGGCAGTAAGTAAATGCACAATAATATCTTCATTGGAATTAGTTCGTTGGTGAATTTGGACTGTTCGAAGCTTCAACCAAAGCTGTATACTTATTAGTGCTCGTGACTGTACTGTACTCTCACAATCCACAATCCCTAGCCCACGTAAGTCGAAGCCCGAGATTTGAAGCAAATAGTTTCTGGACGACAGCCCACCGAAACTATCATGAGGTAATACACATTTCAAACTAATGGAGGTCTGCTCCAGATCATGGGCTTCGATTCAGGTGGGCTAGAGATTGTGGATTGCGTGTGTATGTACAGTTGGGCAAGTAGAAAGTGCGAAAAATATGTTGGAGTATATGGAGACATCCCTGTAGTAAACACACGTATCTTGATGAATGAATCCCTCAGTTCCTAAACCCTCTGTTAGGTGGAACGTCATTGGCTGAACTTCTGGGTGGCGGTGAAGCATATATTTTCATCGTAATTTACGTAAATGAAGGTTAATTTAAGTTAATAAGTGGGAGAAAACAATTCCTAGAGAATACTACCGTATTTAATGAACGAAATTGGAGTGTTATATAAAAATATGCATTAGCAAAACGTAAAACGTAACTGGTAATGTAGCACAGAGGAGCAGCATGTCAGCAGGTAATTTTTCTTTCCTCATAATCTTCGATGCTGCTGAACGAAGTCTCGTGAGTCAGACTAATAAATACTGACCTCTATTGAAGAAAATCTAATAACGAATCTAATACCAGTACTGATGTTAAGCTTAATCATTTTTAGTTATGATGCTAAATAACACATGATGTGATACATAATAATGAGGTAGGAAATTAGTACTAATCTACTGATTACATTTCAAGGGTTCTGACGCCCCTATGAACCACAGTCAATCCATATTAAATCTTCGACCACGTCTCCTTTCCTTATTTTTCCCTCGTGCTTATTGTCCTTCCTTGCTATCTCCGCCTACGTGCTACAAGATCATTCATGCCTAAAGCAGTATTCTCTTTCCCTTTTTAATTCAATCAAATTATTAATTACTTTATTGCTTCTTTATATCAATTCTCGCTATTAAATGCATGTCATTTAATACTGCAATTTAGCAAATACTTGGCAATATAAATATTCAATATTATGGGCCTGTTACAATAATAGTGGAGGTAGTGCAGAATTACAATTTTGCTAAAGAGCCAGAATAACTTTTTGAGGCTGAGTTGTTTGTCGCCAGACTATTTGGGTCTCAATTATGGGCACTGTGTGCTTTATAGTTGCGAGATGAGCACAAAACTAATTCTACCACACATCTCACGCAAAGTTGTTAGCAATTTATCCCTGTTAAAAGAAAGTGCACAGTAACTAATACAAGTTATCAAATGTAGTAAAAATTAATACAGAGACGGCATGGTAATAAATTATGATTTACTAGGGTTTGAGTTTGGTATAATATAGGTCACTAATGTTGATATTGTTTAAACTCTAATATCTTATCCCTTATCATAGTGAAGCATAGAATAAATTCATAATTGACATTAAGTTTATTTTTTCTGACAAACTAATCACCACTGATAACATTATAAAACAATGTTCTACATTAACATATATAACATATAAAGATTCATGTCGTATTCAGATAACCGTTCCAATGAATATAACATCATTGCATGAAAACAACACAACATTGGGTGAAATTCATTTATGCAAAATATACCTCATGCTTTAATTAAACTCAATATTTTGTCCAGAGACCATTGCTGTAAATCACTTCTTGAAGTCTGTTAGGAAGTGATGCAACATGATTATGAATAATGTTAGGCTTCCTCCTGAGGACCTCCCACTCCATCATCATGTCAGCCAACAGTTGCTGTGACGTCCTTTCCTCGTTGGGCTCCCACACATTCACAATATTAGCCCAAACATTTTCTATTGAATTCAAATCAGGGCTCCCTTCTCACCGTGGCTTACTGACATGGCATAATGACCTCATAATTATAAGATAATTGACTCGGTTACAATATCATCGCGTTTCGAACTAATACTGAACAGAAACAACATCCTATGATTCCCTAAGCAACACATAGGCTAGTTTCCTATTAATTTACTACCTCATTGTTATGTATTATATCATGTGTCATATAGCTTCATAACTAATAATTAATTAAGCTTAACATCAGTACTGGTATTAGATTCGTTATTAGATTTTCCTCAATAGAGGTCAGTATTTATTAGTCTGACTCACGATACTTCGTTCAGCAGCATCGAAGATTATGAAAAAAGAAAAATTACCTGCTGACATGCTGATCCTCTGTGCTACATTACCAGTTAAGTTTTACGTTTTGCTAATGCATATTTTTATATAATACTCCAATTTCGTTCATTAAATACGGTATTATTCTCTAGGAATTTTTTTCTACCACTTATTAACTTAAATTAACCTTCATTTACGTAAAATACGATGAAAATATATGCTTCACCACCACCCAGAAGTTCAGCCAATGACGTTCCACCTAACAGAGGCTTTAGGAACTGAGGGATTCATTCATCAAGATACGTGTGTTTACTACAGGGAACTGCCCGATGTCTCCATATACTCCAACATTTTTTTCGCACTTTCTACTTGCCCAACTGTACAGTCAGCGGCAAATGTCGTGTCGCCTCTCTCAGCGCTTTTCGAAGGATAACATAAAGTCTAATAATCGAACCAACAAATTTCACCATACATTATTATAATAACCAGGGGCTATAAATATTAAACCTCTCTTATTTTTTAGTTTACAAGCCTGTGAAGCTTATATCTCCATACTGTACTTCATGACTTGGCAGATGTTGCGACACGAATTTTGCCGCCGACTCTACAGTTGGCCACACTCCTGTGAGGACCACACAGTGTTGTCAACGCTGGTCGAAATAGTAATCCCGAACCAACAGCTCGAAGCACTCATTGGCGGAAATGAACAGAGCTTACAACTAGTTGTTCGGGGTTACCATCTCGGCCAGTGTTTATAAAACTGTGTGGCCCACACGGGAATGCAGCCAACTGTACCAAGAAATATAGTAAACTGAGGAGGTTAAGCATATGGACAGAGTGTATAATTTAGAGATTACGAAGAGAGTGTAGTGTATGTGAGTGAGACTAAGTGCCTTATGCAAGAACGTTGGCGTTGACGATAGTGTGATACCTGTCTGACGACTCCGTAGACAGACTTAAAAGCCATCATACCGGTACCATACCATCGTCAACACCACATATATAATAATAATAATAATAATAATGTTTGAGACAGACCCTGGCAGATTTGGATGTAATAACAGCTTATCAGTTCTGGTTGTATAGTCACTGTCAAATGTCCTGTATCCGGTGAATGAAAGTGAACCACAAGATAAAGCTTTAAGAACCAATATTGAAGAGACCATCAAATACAATTTCACACAATCATTCGAACTCTTTCAAGCAACAGAACACCATTATATTTGTTCATCTGGTCCTTTTTCTTGGCATACTTTGGAGGAATCAAGGCATTTCAATGTAACAAAAAATATTACCCCCTGAAGGGAACTGAAACTCCCCAATTTCCTGACAAATACTGTACAGTAGTTACTGCCTCATTGCTTTAACAAGTAATACTTTACTTAATTGCTTTACCAAGTAATAACTACAGAAATATCTAACTTATTTCTTAGAACTAATATCAAACCTATTTCTTATATAAAATAACTAACTTATTGCTTATAATTAATATCTAAACTATTTCCATGGCTCAGGACAAATTCCAGGTAACCAATAGAGATCTTCTTGTCCAACACCTGAAAGACAAAGCGAAAGACGTGCAAGATGAACTACTATCAGTTGCCTCGGAATTAGATTTTTTTATTTTTTTATTAATTGTGTCGTAGCGTCAATCAACAGGCAGGCAACAATACATACGGGTAGGCGGGACCCATGAGAATCCAATGACTACAACCAAGCACACACACACACACACATCACGAAAACATAACAGAATGGAGCACAAGCATACAGACAAATATTTACATTATGACCTATTTAAATCCACCAAAACGAGGGTGGCGTACCAGAAGTTCCTCCAGAACCTGATGGTTCAGCAGGTGTCGACAAACCACATTAAGTGGCAGGCCCCGGGGCAGCAAGTGTCGAACAGTGGGGCAGGCCAGGCAATAGTGCTCCATAGTGTTAGCACGAGGCGCTCGACACAAGCGACCCTCAGTGAAGGGAGGCTCACCCTGCATCCCAGCAACCTGCCACGGTGGCCGGTAGCCAAGCCTCAAACGAGCAGAGACTACATTGTGCCTTCGAACCATGAGGCCTCGACGATAGTAGGAATATTTGTGACGGCAGACAGACTCGTAATGTGTGATGGATAAATAGGTTTGATATTAGTTCTAAGAAATAAGTTAGATATTACTGTAGTTATTACTTGGTAAAGCAATTAAGTAAAGTATTACTTGTTAAAGCAATGAGGCAGTAACTACTGTACAGTATTTGTCAGGAAATTAGGGAGTTTCAGTTCCCTTCAGGGGGTACCATTGTGGCGTAAACCTACATGGGATGGCACCCATAAAAATTTGACAGTCAAGTTACGATGAAGCAATAAGGACAAAAACAATAAAATCTGCTGAACAACAGTAGAGTGGGCTGAACACTAGTGAGGGAATGAAGGGCAGGTCTGGAGTCACAAAAAATGGCAGCATTCACTCCACGTTGACAAACAAGACTAACAGCATCCAGAATGGCATACAGTTCACACATTGTTGAGCTAGAGTGGTTACAGAGACGACGGCCAACCCAGCCCCCTGGAGGTGACTCCATGTCAGGTGAGAAAACGGCACAACCTGCTGCACCATCAACTTGCAATGAGCCATCAGTGTAGAGGCAGTATGGATCTGTGATGGAGGACGTCACTGTTTCTATGTGTTCCAGAGCCAACTGCCGCTGTAGAGAATGCAGTTCCGACTTGGAAGTATGTGTGAAGTTCACATCAGGTGTTGGTAGCATCCACGGATGGGGCACTGGGTGGACGTCTGCCATCATTATATCTATATTAAGACTACGGAGCATAGAGGAAACAGACCTTATAACAGTATGTCCAGCAGGCAGTATGGGAGGGACCGGGTAGTTTGGTCTAAGAGAAGTCCTGACTAACTGAGAGTAATGGGGTGAAAGATGTGGGAAATGGAGGCACTTGACAGTGAAGCAAGTAACACTAGAATAAATTCTCTCCACTAACGGGGGAAGACGCAACTCACGCTGCATGTTCACTATCCTGGTCGACATTGGACAACCGAGAATTATTCTCTTTGCTCTATTCCGAAATTTTCCTAAAGTTTTAAGAGTAGCCCTGGGAAGTTGAATCAGAGCAGGGGAGAGGTAATCAACAACTGAACGGATAAAAGCAATATAGATAGTCCTGGCTACTGGGATAGAGATGCCCGAGGAGTTGTTAGTGAGCCATTGAAGTGGCGTAAGTCGGCGCTGGAGACGACCCAATAAGTTCTGGACAATGGGATGGTCTTGAGGTCTGGCAGGGACAATCGGCCAAATATTGACTGTCGCGCCAAGGTAGCGATACTGGGAACACATGAGAATGACAGTCCCTCCAATGGTGAACACTGGCCGAGCTTGAGGAAGGCGGCAGGTGAATATTCTGCTCTTATCTGGGGAGACAATAATGCCACAGTGAGAGGAGGACACAGAGAAGGAGTCAAGAAACCGCTGGAGATCCCTTGGAGAGGTAGAATGAACACAGATATCATCAGCATAGCATGTAATTGTAGTTCCAGGAATATCAGGGAGAGAAATGAGCAACCGATGCATCAGAATATTAAATAACAATGGGCTGAGAACACCCCCTTGATGCGTACCAAGATAAAAACTGCGCAAAGGACTGAGTGCACCACTGAAAAACATATGGGAGGTCCTGTTACTCAGGTAGCCCCGAATCCACCGTAATAGATTACCCTTTATCCCAAAGTCAACCAGTTGATCCAAAATGAAGTCTCTATTAGCAACATCGAAAGCACTTCGAAGGTCAATGAAGGCCACCACACTGTCCCTGTTAATGCGAGAGTACAGGTCAACTAGGTAGTGGTGTGTGCTCCGCTGGGGAAGGAAAACAAACAGCCATGGAGAAAGGCGATCCTCCAGTCTGTACATGAGACGATTGAGTAAGATTCTCTCCATAACCTTACAAAAACAGGAAGTCAGGGAAATAGGCCTGAACTTCGCAGTGCCGGGCTTAGGGATGGGTATTATTGTGCTGCTGGTCTAGGCTCGTGGTACACAACCATCACGAAGATAAAGATTGTACAGTCGAAGTAGAGGGTTCCCAGGAACTTGTTGAAGTAGGCGCAGCACAGCATATGTAATACCATCATCACCAGGGGAAGAAGCTCTACCCCGAGAGAAAGCACGTCGCAACTCCTCCTCAGTTATCTCCTCTTCATCATCGTCATCATCTTGCAACAGAGCAGGCATTAGACGTTGCCGATGAACAACAGCACCGGAAGTGAGTGCATCTTGTATGTGGATGGGTAGACTGGTTGAGGTAGATTGTTCTGACCAGGCATCGAAAAGTTGTTGGGCATAGTCGGAGGGAGTGTGATGACTAGCAGTGGCTGGTGTCTTTTTAACAAGCCGACAGATGAGGTGCCACATAGATGCCACACTTGTTTGCTGGTTGATGCTGTCCGTGAACCGCTGCCAAGACTCAGTGTGAGAACACTCCTGCAGGGCAACTAATGCCTCCCTAGACATTTGGTAACGATGGAGCAGGTCAGGGGTTGGGTTGGCTTGAAACAATAGGCCATCACGTTCAGCCTCCTCCTTTGCCTCCTCTATAGGTGCATCCAGCGTCCAGGAGTGGGCAGTATGGCGATGCTGGAGGTGTGGCCGGGAGACGTATAGCCTATAAAAGTCATGAGTAGCAGATACAAGATCAGAGTACAACTGTTCAGCTGATGATATGTCAAATGTAGGGAATACATGGGCCATAAATAAGATGTAAGTCGGGCAATATTTAGGGGGCACAGCAATACGCAAACGAGTGGCTGAAGCATTTGACCCAGCAGTTAGAGAATAATGAAACCTAAGAGCGATGTGATCAGAGAATAAGTCTGGCACGGATGAGCACAGGACCTGAGATGCTATCAGGCCAGACGAGAGGATGTAATCCAGAGTACCACCCCGGCAATGAGTGGCACCGCCAGTGTCCCAGCATGTCAGATGATGCTTGCGGATGTATAAAAGGAGGCGAACACCATTACGATTAATAGACCAAGAACCATCACCCAAATCAGAATGCCGAGCATTAAAATCTTCCACATAAACCATACCACGCACTGTTGGAGAAGGAAGAACCTCAAGAGTGAGTCTAGCTGGGGCAGAATAGACATTACATAGTTGTAGTACTCCATTCCCTGGTAGAACCTCAAATAGCTGAAAGGTCATGTCAGGATCAGTGGAGGTACGGAGAAGGCGATGTGGCAAGGAGCTATGTATGTAAGTCAGGAGACCATTCCTTACCAGATGAACATATGGCACATAACCTGCGAGAGGAGGAGCTTGCCCAGCAGCGAGCGGCTGTCCTGGAACGCTTCCTGGAGAAAAATAACACTGGGATGATGACGAAAAACGTAGGCCTTGAGGTGAGTGAGTTTAGCATAACTGGTGATACCACATACATTCCAGGAGATGACATCCAGCTGGCAATCACTAGCGAACTCTGTATTTGGAGGTAGAAGTCCGGTGAGTGGGGGCAGATGAGTGACCTGGAGAAGAAGATGGACCAGGAGAAGGGACTGACTCGAAAAGCTTTTCAAGACGAGATGCAACAGCATCCATCTTTTCCGTAAGGGTAGTGACAGTTGAGATGATGGCCTGCTGAGCCTCGACCAAGGTGGAGAGTTTGGAGTCATTGGCAGCCTGCGCTGCAACCAGCCCATCAATCCTGGCTTCAAGGGCAGAAAAGCGGTTCTGGAGAGCCGTACATCATGCCATGAGGGTAGCAACAGACCTGCGGAGGGCCAGGTCTGGAGGTGAGGTAGGGCTGGTAGGAGGAGCAGACTGGGGAGGTGGTGGTGGCGGTGGTGGAGGCGGAGCAATAGTTGTGACACGAGCCTGGACCTGACGTCGAGTACATCCATGCCACACGTTAACCCCTGGCTGAAGGCATCGTGGACACTTCCATCGAGACGTATCCACAGGAGGTGAAGACTCAGAGGTGGAGGCAACAGGACGTGATGGTTCGCCCCGGACAGGACCAGACTTGGAATTATGGTCGGCGGCACACCATGCACACTTCGGCCTAGCAGATCAGTACCGGGAGATATACCCAACTCCCCAGCACCTGTAGCACCAAGGCTGGTCATTATGAAGTTTCCTCACCTCACACGGTGGAAGACAGGGGAGGAAATCAAAGGAAATCTCATTTGGAGGTGGATCGGGTTGACTCCAGACAACAACAATACGGCTAATGGGGGAACTATCTTGGAAAAAACGACGGGCAAAATACACACCAGGGTATTCCTTAGCAAGTTTCGGGTCAACATCAATAGGAAAACGGGTAAGGATGTAGCTGGGGAACTTACGAGGCCTCACGGGTGAGTCTTCAAGAATGAGAGGCAGAGACAAAAATTCACCAGCCTTCACTCTATCAATGATATCCTGACGCTTCCTAGAGATGTAGACAAACCGGGAGGTGACAGCAGCCATCTTCACTTCAGCCAGTTCATGCTGCAGCTGGAAGGCCCTGTTGACATCAGACAACCAATGTAACTTTGTGTCCGTAGATGGGTTCCCAGAGAAGGAGAGCTTGACATAGGCATTTCGTGGGGCAAAATCAGGAAGGTTGGACGAGGGCAAGGAGTTGGTATACAAGGAAGAAACACCACGTTGAGGCAGAGAAGGTACGTCATGCACAGCTGAAGCACCCTTGGCAGTCTTGGCAGCCGGAGACAAACAGTCCACACCATCGGAATCCTGCAAGGAGTCGGACGAGGCATCAACGGGTCGCTTTGTAGAGGTTGAGGAGGTGGAAGGCTGCAACCTGAGCTGCGGAGTGACCGAGGAGAGGGGGGAAGGGTTGCGAGAAGGCAGCTCAGGCCAGTGATCCTCGATAGGAGACTCATCCTCTTTCGACATGGCCAAGTCAGCCTCCAGGCAGGAAGCCACATCCGAATCTGCGCTCTCCATCTGGCCAAGCAAGGCCTAGATGGGAAGCAAACAACAACACGAACAGCTGACTATTCAATCAGCCAAGGACACAGACACACACACACAGACAATCACAACAATACAATACACAGAATCACAACAGACAAACAACACCAGCAACACCACAGAAACAACAACACACAAACAAGAAAATACAAACAACAACACACAAGCAAGAGTGTAAAAGCAACACAAACAAGAATTCAGGCAGAGCGCCAGGAGAAAGTCTTTACACCAACAAGGTTGGGGCGAGACTCTCCAATTTAGATGACATTAAGAGGAAGCCAAACACTACCCAATACACCCTAAGGTCTGATATTTGTTTACTTATGAGAGAGAGAGAGAGAGAGAGAGAGAGAGAGAGAGAGAGAGAGAGAGAGAGAGAGAGAGAGAGAGAGAGAGAGAGAGAGAGAGAGAGAGAGAGAGAGAGAGACATTACAAAAATTACAAACCATGCTCTGTTCACTGGCCATTGTTCACTGTACATTCGTGGACAATAATAATCATCCACATTGGGGTGATGCATGTAAACGTGTGACAGCTTTCCTCTGTTTGTTAGCTGAGAAACTTTACAATACGTAGGTTAAGTACCATCTTATAATTTACTACGAGCACACACACACAAACACACAACTTCTAATTTGCCACAAGTAGCTGCTCACACATATCTCAATATTTTATTTAAGCAGCTACTCACTATTCAGAACAGTAACATCGTACGAGAACATGAAAACATTAGTAAGCAATTTCCAAGGAGGAGATTGAAGACTCCAGCCGAACAGGGCAGTAGGCTACTTCTAGCGTGGACGCTGGATTGGTGATAAGGAGGGTTTGCAGTCCCGTTTCGTCTGTCTGTCAATCTTTGCTGATATTTTTTGTGACTCACCTACACCGAGAGTAGTCCAAGAGAATTTATTTACACAATACAACCAACCATAATTGTTACGAGACGGGAAGTGTGGGAATGAGAATGACTATGTGACTATAAAAAATAAACACAATTGAGGTGGTAATTCTTTCGTGGTACATTGGAGTGCCTTGATTCCTCCAAAGTATGCTAGGAAACAAGACCAGAAGATAAAAAATAATAGTGTTCTGTTGCTTGGAATAGTTTGGAGGATTCAGTTGGTCCAGTTTTACCAACACAAAACTTCCCCCCTTAAGTAAAGCAAGAAATGTTAATAATCCCCTCTCGCAACAAACCATGGGCTGGATGCATTATTCCACTTTGTATACTGGCTCGTCACCAAGAAGGTATAATATAAAGGAGGCGGCATGACGTCACAAAAGTGAAGCCAACTCGCTATTGGTCGGCTCGGCTGTCTCCCACCCCCCATTGACTTAAAACAAACCTAAGCTGATCACGTCGGACCATCAACTTCACCAAGTACCTGCAACATTCTTTGCCATTTTTTTAATAATGCCGGCGTGTTCAGCATATGGGTGTACCCAGAGATACTGGAGTCTTTCTACTACTTTTCATAGGTATGTTAAGAAAGTCATACCGAAAAATATACGACAGAAATGGACAAATCAACGAAGTGAAATTCATCACCTGCATCGCACACCGTGACACGTACCCATGTCCTGTAGAATATTGATACTGTACACACAAAAACTGCAAAGCCGAGGTTATTATAGTGTTGTGATATTAACTGTTAATGAATAACCTCACGTATATATGGCGTTGACTGAGGTATAAAAGATAAACTGGCTCCATGGGGTGACCTACTTGTGCCCAAGTTAGGGTTGGCCTGTAGGATAACTCGAGTATTGAGAGATTGTATTAGGAATGTTTTAGCATATTTCATAATGTTTTAAAGATATTTAATTTATAATTGTGTTTACTATGTAGACTATTTGGTTCTTAAAATTTAGGTCTAAATTACAGTACCGTAGTCTAAGTTAAGCCAATGTGCCAAAAAAAAAATTATAATTGTGAAATTACGGCCTGGGACTGATGAGTAAAATTAATGTTTTTGTGTGAATCAGAGTGAACTGAAACTGAATAAATGATGACACACTTTATGCAGTAACATCCATGCAGCCATCATGGTAAGATTCCATGTGGCTTAGTGGTAAAATGTGTTTGATACAAGACAACACACCTGAGTGTGAACTCTTATTACATGACAGTTCTGGGTGTTACACTACACATCTCTTCACCATGATATACATATCTTCACTACACATCACATATATCTCCAGTACCCTTTACACATCTTCACTACCCTATACACATCTTCACTACCCTATACACATCTTCACTACCCTATACACATCCTCACTACACTATACACATCTTCACTGCACACATATCTCCATTACCTTATACACATCATCACAACATACCATACCTACACTACACATCACACATCTTCACTACACTATACACATCATCACAACACACCACACCTTCACTACACTATGTAATTCTTCACTACATTATACACATCTTCACTACACTATGTAGGCTACATTTTCACTGCACATCACACATCTTCACTGCACACCACACATCTTCACTACACTATACACATCTTCACTTCATTATACACATCTTACTGTATTTATATACTGTACTTAAAGTGTGACAAAAGGCCTTCCAGAGTCTCATACTAGAACTCTTTATATAATTAATTTTATTTGCATTTGTACAGTTGCCCACACATGAAGCTGGTATGGCTCGTTACTTTTGAGGTGGCTACAACGAAAGGAAAGTGAAAAAAGATGTAGTTTGTTGACAGGCAGACAATAAAATATTATTACTATCTGCTTATCAACAAACTATAACTTTTGCTCACTTTCCTTCCTGTTGTAGGTATCTCGCAAGTAACGAGGCGTACCGGATTCATGTGTGGGCAACTGTACTTGTTTTTATTTCTCTGTAACGTTGTAATATTGTCTGTGGGTCGGTGTGTTAGCTGTGACCTTCTCTTTTACTATACTTTTTGCATAAAATAAACTATTAATTGGGTACTTTTGATAATATACAGAACTAGATATGTTTATGCAGTTATATATGGAACAAATTCTGTCTCTAATTATAGTTAATATGAGAAAATAAGAGCATAATTATAATGGGTTTAAAGCAGCCGGGGCAACGTTTTGAGTCAATAAGCTCCGCCCCTGGCTTCACTATGGGTGTACAGTCTGTCAATAATGCAGGTACCCTACCCGCGTTCAGTTACTCGCAGTTTTAGCTGGTAAAATCTGAAGTAGTAAGCAGGATTATCTTACAGTGATAGTGTTTGGTCAATCAAATATCTGCTGTAAGATACCCCTGCTTTCTACTCCAGATTTTACCAGCTAAAACTGCGAGTAACTGAACGAGGGTGGGGTACTTGCATCATTGACGGACTGTACAGGACGAGCGGCTCACGCCGCCTCCTCTATATTATACTTCCATGCTTGTCACCACAGCTCCCAGGCAGCCAATCAGCTGCCTGATCGCACAGCCAAAGCTGACGTCACCCATCACTTAGCTAAGACGTCATGGAGTGTTGCCAATTAACATATATATATTAAATTTTTATATATGTTCCTCTTTTATTACTGCCAGTGTAATTGCCAAAACAAATAACTCTGCATGAAAAATAAAACGTTTTAAAGTCGTGTTTTATGTTTTTTGCTCAAATGGCACACGTCTTTACAACAATTGTAGGGGAGGTGGCCGAGTGGTTAGTGTTCGGGACTCGTAACCTGGAGGTCGGGAGATCGATCCTCTCAGGTGAGGGCCTGAGAATATTTACTCTTCCGATTTGAGTTTGAGGCACTAACTATAAGGCCACCGAACGTCGTAAAACACCCTCGCTGGTACCATAACAGCTGCAGTATTTGGGAATTACCCTCACTTCCCTCCCTCTGTGGCTGGGTACCAGTTCGGAAGTCGTGACGTGTGTGTGTGTGAGTAGCAGTTGACCTAAGCCACGGTAACGGGCTTGATGAAGCCTATGTCCAGTGTCGAAAGATTGAAAAAAAAAAAAAAATTGCGATCAGGAGTTGCCATGTAGGCTAATAATAGGCCATGTAGTCTTTGTCAACTGCAAAAATTCTATATATTTTTAATTAGGCTTTATTTTCACTACATAGCTCAAGTACTTCTTACTATTTATTGCCATAGGCCTCAGTCTCCTACTGCTAGAACTTTATATACAATTCATGAATTCACAAAGCTACTATTTACAATTTTATATACATTAAGTTTAATGGAATTCACGATTTAACTTATAATTGCACTCCCAAAAACGTAGTTTGTTTTGTTTTCGTAAGCCAAACAAAACACCAGTTATGAAGATTAACTCCACTAGATTTCTGTTAGCTTTTTCACTATTTAATATTATCCCTTACTCTGCCAGGTGCTTTTCCTTGGGATAATAAAATATTCTTTTGTCAGCCATGGGAGGATATTATTTACATAAAATATAAAGATATGTACAGTACTGTATAACCTTTTCGGAGTTAGGGTCATATATGGAACATTTCTAAAGTTTCATTGAAATCCGCCCAGTATATAAGTGTTAGACAGATACGAGGGCATCCGTGCTTTTCATATAGGTTAAACAGTGGACCCCCTGCATTAGCTAGAGTTACATTCGCGATAATCGCGAAATGCAAGGCCAATGGTTACATGACTACTCCTCATGGCAATTGTTTTAAAGACGTGTGCATTTTGAGAAAGAAACATAAAACACGACTTTAAAACGTTTTATTTTTCATACAGAGTTATTTTTATTGGCAATTACACTGGCAGCAATAAAGTGGAACAAATGTAAATATTTAATATATATATGTTACTTGGCAACACTCAATGACGTCATAGACAAGTGCTGGGTGACGTCAGCACTGGCTGTGCGATAAGGCAGCTGATTGGCTGCCTGGGAGCTGTGGTGACGAGCCAGGGGCCGGATGTTCAAAACTGGTCGTATCTTAGTCCCGCGGTCGGTCGTAACTGAGCTAATCCCGTCGTAAGGTAGTCCCATCCTACGACTGAGTCGGACTAACCACCTCCACCGATGTTCAAACGATCCGTGGTCAGTCGTAAGGTGGGACTAAGTGCTAGTCCCATGGTTCATGTATAAAGCGGTAGGTGGCAGGCAGCTCACTAGCTGATATGAAATCAACTAATGAACATCTCTGTAATAAAAACGACAGCCAATGAGAAAGAAGGAGGTTGTTTCTAGACAAATACACATGCAGCCACTTGTCAAAGTACAACTACACTACTTCACCTGTCACAGTCTACATCGGTGACATGAAATAGAAGAAAATGGAAGGTGAACCAAGAAGTAAGACCCCTTGGCGCCCTAACTCCACCAATGCAGAGTTGCTGGCGATGGTGACTATACTCCTTTTACGCTAACTTGGCCGACCGCTGGCATTACAACCTCCCCACTATACCCCATCTATTTTTCGAGTTTTTTCAGTTATATAAGGACTTGGACTATAAGTAGAGTGTGTATGGTGTAGTTTACTAGATATTGTTTGCTATTTGTTGTTCCATCAGATTCTCAATAGTTTATATTGACTACAAAACAAAGATATATTGAGTAGGCTATGTCCGAACGTGTATGTGATGATGTTAGCTACGACTTCCGAAGATATATATTTAGGAATTTTACCAGCTTACCATCCGTTCTGTAGAACTGCATAGCAACTGATGCTTAAAAATTGTTTATATTTTAATGTTCCTATATTCCATCAATATTAGAGAAAGGAAAAGGATGTAAACATATTCAATGTCAATGTAAGGGACGCGACACGAACAGTTATAAATCAACCAATCAGCTATCAAGGCCTATCAAGAGGGCGTGGCTACTGGGCCAAGTTAGCGTAAAAGGAGTATAGTGTTGCAGAAAAGAAAGATGCAATATTTGGTAAATTTACGTTTGATCGTGCCTCGACAGCCGTAAGGCCGCTCATTGTCACAATATGTGGCTCCGCCGCTGCGGCCTCGCCATTGCGTCGGAGCCACAAATCCTGTACTCGTTGGGTCGTCCAAACTCAGCCTCAGCTTCACTCAGAAATACCTGCTGGAAACTCTCACTTACTCTTGGGCTAGTAATACTTACTACCCTGATGTAGACCTCTGGTTACAGCCAACTTACCACCGTTGCTCTGACATACCACTCTCGTCTTCCTGGGGAACTAAGTTAGTTACTCAAGGTTTAGAGTAAACTCGTGGACTTGTCTCAATTTACTGAAGTATATCAGGTACAGGTTACAGGTTATATAGACAACTCGTGTCTCTCTAAGATAAGGTAGGAAGTGAACCTCTTCTCTCCAGGGGAGGGCGTGTAATGCGCCTTTCCTCTCTCACACTCTCCGCTCGTGCTACACACTGCCACACCCTTCCCATGATGATAGATTGCAATGATGGTATTTACAATGCTAAGCTTACATATGAAACATAGATAAGTTAGATACAAGTTTATATAAGAATAATGTGAGTAAATATATATGGTCCCTTTCTCTAAATACAAGATGACAATATGGAGTTGATTATAGTATAGGGATTAACATATAGATAATTACAAGGTGAATCTAGCAATCAGTAGCTCATCATGGAAGATTCCCTCACGCTGCTACTCAGCACTTTTCACAGGATGTTGTGTCTAATGAAACTGGCTTGAACTACTTTCAGCCCTAACGGTATATTCCACCACCCATGGGTGTATCATGTATCGCGAACGTGAACCCAGGCGTGGATACACTGCTCAGCCATGCTGAAACAACTGCATCCCTGCAGTTCACAATAGCATTAAATTTACTTTAAACAATGCTTAGCTTTCCTGATTATTAGATTGACTCTTGACATGGTAACATATATATACAATATATACAAGATGAAATATATACACATTGGATGAATTAACATAAAAGAAAAATAAATTGTTGAGCTCGTGAATGATACAATGGATAATTAATAATACTTCCTTAAATTAAGTAATTATACATGGAAAATGAAATATAATATACATTCATACAATTCCTTAATTCTAAATCCTTACAATTAACCGTGTAGTGCATTATCTAGTTGTTGAGGGTGTCCTTAAAATTTCCCTTACAATTCATCTTCCCTAGGTTGAGTATGGTGGACCTCTATATGTCTTGATCTTCTGTTTTTCTTCTTTTTAATCTCACCATTCAAAACCCTCAAACTCCTGAACAAGTAACAAGAGAACATGAAATATAATATGAATAATAAACTAGTCACTCCTGACCAAGGGTACACAGCTACCCGTTGCAGATGAAAAGGAAGAGCAGATTCAATTACAGGATGAACATCAGACATGTTTAACAAATCCATCAATCTTATTTTCTCAGAATCAATATTAACAGTAGAAAAGTTTGCTGGGAGAGGAGGATGGACTTTCACAAATTACACAGATTTATTTAGGACCAATCCAAGATGATGCTTCGTGGCCAGAACTGTCTTAGTATTGCTTAAAAATGAACACGCAGGTGGAACTACAAACGTACCCACATCAGACACATGTTTTGCTCCTGAAGGGCCATCTTCACAAATAATAGTTGCTCTTGCGGGCTTAGTGAAGGTATAATATGCAATGCCCTGAAAATACGTTACATAAACATCTGAATTCTCAGGTACTCACAATGTTTAATGGAACCGGAAGCATCAGCCTGAATTAAAGACAATTCACACTGGGATTCCTCGGGTCCTGTAAAAATAAAATTTAGAGCTGGGCACACCTTCAAATGGTAATATGCTGTATGACAATCTTCTAGTTGATCCTTGGTAACTGCAACCACCAGTGAGCAATCCTGAGATGCAATAATATAATCATAATCCACATTTAACATCATGATCTCCGCCCCTAGCCTCATAGGATATGGCTTCATCGACCATATGTTAAAATGAACCTGATGTTTTGTGGGAGTGTGAATAAGAATGGTTTTGGTCGTTAAGCATGATTCCAAAAGTGGATAGTAATAAGATACCGATTCCCCTTCAAAGAATGGATTCAAACCATGCTTAATTCTAGCCACATCAACCACACCTTGAAGATCAACTACTGACAGAAGGTCAGCGTCTGCCTTACCCAGCGCTGCATTCCTTAGGTTATGGAGTAGTTTTCTGGTTTGAGCATTCAGTCCATTGATGTAATTTTCCACAATATTTAAATACTGATCTAGATTTAAAACAAAAGTTGTAAAATCCAAATGTTTAGCTAACCTGTCTAATTCCTTAATGACCTCATTTGTTTTTTCAATAACTCCATTTACCTCTTCAGCCACATCAGATGCCAAGGAAAACGTACTGTCTATTACCCGATTTTGTTCTACAATAACCTTGTTTAAAATCTCTAGTCTGCGTCCCAGATCTTCTACATCGTCACTAGTAGCTGTTCCAAATAAAGTTTTAGCAATTATCCCTCCAATATCAAATAATCCCCTTTTAGCCCTGCTATTTGTAATCTGTTCATGAGCTAATTTTCTGACTTCACTTGAAAAGTTGGGTAAATTCTGTTCTGAGTACTTCCTCATATCTCTTATTTGAAGATATCTATCTTCCAACTGTACCTTTATCTGCCGTTCCAGAGGGTAGCTCGAGTTCATCAATTTATCTAATTTAGCAAACGACACTGCTATAGCGTTATGAAATCTCAGCTGAAAATCATCAACCCTTGTCTTTAGATCCAACAGAGTGCCAAGGTTGAGTCTTACTGTTATTACGTCCGTGACCACTTCGAGTCTCCCATCGGTACCCACTAAGGCACCCGGTTTTATATGGTCAGTTGAACCCTGGGAACCCACGAACGCCGCGACCAACACCACGCAGAACACTCCCAATGTCCTCATGATTGTCTGTGAACAATTTCAATATTAGATTATTTTGCAAGATATTTCCCTGATATTAGTTGCATTCTTGGCTCAGGTTCAGACTCTGTTTCTTTTCCCACTTGGATCATTTATTTTGGAACATTCTTTATCCGATCTACGTGTACTTGATAATCAGTATCTGTTATATTATCATGAACTACAAACTTATTTCCCAAGACCTTGTTTACGATATATGGACCCTTGAATTTAGGAGATAGTTTACTTTGTCTCTCTGGAGTTTTTACCATCACCACATCTCCTTCCTCAATGTCTACTTTCTTAGCACTCTTATGTTGCCTTGCAATATGTTCTGCCCGTGAGGCTTCTATATGCTTTCTTACTTCGTGGTGAATGGTTGCAAAAACGTGTTCATGGACACTCACATAGTCGTCTACATTATACACAGGGCCTCGTCTTCCAACCAATATATCATATGGTAGGACCTTACCCTCACCATATATAATATAATGCGGTGTCTTGCCCAGTGAAGAATGTATGGAACTATTTATACAGGCGGTTACCTGGCATAACCAATCTTCCCAGCCTCCTTCAATTGAACCTGTCAGATGTCTAAGTACCTCCAAAATTTTCCTATTCACTCTCTCCACCATACCATTACTCTGAAGATGGTATGCAACCGTGAACACCTGCTTAATCTTGTAGAGCTTGCAGATTTCTTCTAGGACACTATTTCTAAATTCTGTCCCATTGTCTGACAACAGCACACGGGGTATAGTGTATGTACAAAACAATGAGTTTACTAATGCGTGTGCAATGGACTGAGCTGATTTATCTTGTAGAGGAGCTAACACAACAAACCTACTGAAGTGATCCAAACAAGTCAGCAAATACTTTGATCCCTGATGACTAGTAGGTAGCTGCAAGACATCTATGGCTACCACATCCCAAGGTTTAGCAGGACTTGGAAATATTTGCAGAGGAGCGGGTGGTCCCGTAGTTCCCTTGTTCCTCGCACACGATACACATTTCTTTATATGGTTTTCTATGTCCTTACGCATTTTCAACCAGAAATACCTCGATCTAGCTTCTCCTAGACAAGCGTCCCTCCATTTATGACCTGCTTACGGTGCATCATGAAGAAGCCTTAATACTGTTTCTATCAGAGACCCTGGCACTACTATTCCTATTCTGTATGTTTCTTCCCCATCAACTACAGTTACCTTATGAAGAATATTATCCCTAAGGATAAACTCTGTTGTTCTTAGCGGTAGCCCTGGAACTTCTACCTCTTCCCCTGACTCTAGACCATAAATTACCCTTTTCCACATAGGATCTTCCCTTTGCTTTGTCTTTAACTTCTGTGGAGATATTGTACTTAATGTGGTTACAAAGTTCACAGTCTGTCGACTTAATGCATCTGCAACTACATTAATCTTACCAGGTATAAAATTGAAAGTAGGGTTGAACTCCAGAATAGTCAAATGCTAGAATGTTTTAAAATATAGGCTCAAAACATGCTGAAAATCGAAATTTTTGGTGCCCAAAGTCAATATGTGCATGCATCTTCTGTACCCGTTTATATCTCAAATTCAGGCTCAAAACACACTAAAATTCGATATTATTGGGTCCCAGAAGCGATCTGTATATGCCTACTCAGTACTAGAATTTTTTCAAAATATAGGCTCAAAACATGCTAAAAGTCGATATTTTAAGTGTCCAAAGTCGATATGTGCATGCATCTTCTGTACCCGTTTATATCTCAAATTCAGGCTCAAAACACCCGAAAATTCGGTATTTTTGGGTCCTAGAAGCGATCTGTACATGCCTACTCCTAGTTAGAATGTTTTCAAGATACAGACCCAAAATATGCTCAAAATCGATATTTTAGGTGCCCAAAAGTCGATATGTGCATGCATCTTCTGTACCCGTTTACATCTCAAATTCAGGCTCAAAACACCCGAAAATTCGATATTTTGGGGTCCCTGAAGCGATCTGTCCAAGCCTACTCCGTATTAGAGTATTTTCGAAATACAGGCCAAAAACATACTAAAAATCGATCTTTTAGGTGCCCAAAAGTTGATATGTGCATGCATCATCTGTACCCGTTTAAATCTCAAATTCAAGATCAAAACACCCGAAAATTCGGTATTTTTGGGTCCTAGAAGCGATCTGTACATGCCTACTCCTAGTTAGAATGTTTTCAAGATACTGACCCAAAACATGCTCAAAATCGATATTTTAGGTACCCAAAAGTCGATATGTTGATGCATCTTCAGTACCCGTTTATATCTCAAATTCAAGCTCAAAAAACCTGAAAATTCGATGCTTTAGGGTCCAAGAAGCGATCTGTAAATGCCTACTCAGTGCTAGAATGTTTTAAAATATAGGCTCAAAACATGCTAAAAATCGATATTTAAGGTGCCCAAAGTCAATATGTGCATGCATCTTCTGTACCCGTTTATATCTCAAATTCAGGCTCAAAACACCCGAAAATTCGATATTTCTGGGTCCCAGAAGCGATCTGTACATGCCTACTCAGTGCTAGAATGTTTTCAAAATATAGGCTCAAAACATGCTAAAAGTCGATATTTTAAGTGTCTAAAGTCGATATATGCATGCATCTTCTGTACCCGTTTATATCTCAAATTCAGGCTCAAAACACCCGAAAATTCGGTATTTTTGGTTCCTAGAAGCGATCTGTACATGCCTACTCCTAGTTAGAATGTTTTCAAGATACAGACCAAAAACATGCTCAAAATCGATATTTTAGGTGACCAAAAGTCGATATGTGCATGCATCTTCTGTACCCGTTTACATCTCAAATTCAGGCTCAAAACACCCGAAAATTCGATATTTGGGGTCCCTGAAGCGATCTGTACAAGCCTACTCCGTATTAGAGTATTTTCGAAATACAGGCCAAAAACATACTAAAAATCGATCCTTTAGGTGCCCAAAAGTTGATATGTGCATGCATCTTCTGTACCCGTTTATATCTCAAATTCAAGATCAATACACCCGAAAATTCGGTATTTTTGGGTCCTAGAAGCGATCTGTACATGCCTACTCCTAGTTAGAATGTTTTCAAGATACAGACCCAAAACATGCTCAAAATCGATATTTTTGGTGCCCAAAAGTCGATATGTTGATGCATCTTCTGTACTCGTTTATATGTCAAATTCAGATTAAAAACACCCAAAAACTAGATATTTTGGGGTCCCAGAAGCGATCTGTACATGCCTACACAGTGCTAGAAAATTTTCAAATTATAGGCCCAAAAACATGCTAAAAATCGATATTTTAGGTGCGCAAATTCAATATCTCAAATTCAGGCACAAAACACCCGAAAATTCGACATTTTGGGGTCCCAGCAGCGATCTGTACATGCCTACACTGTGTTAGAGTATTTTCAAAATACAGGCCCAAAACATACTGAAAATCGATCTTTTAGGTGCCAAAAAGTCGGTATGTGCATGCATCTTCTGTACCCGTTTATATCTCAAATTCAGGCTCAAAACACCCGAAAATTCGGTATTTTTGGGTCCTAGTAGCGAACTGTACATGCCTACTCCTAGTTAGAATGTTTACAAGATACAGTACCAAAACATGCTCAAAATCGATATTTTAGGTACCCAAAAGTCGATATGTGCATGCATCTTCAGTACACGTTTATATCTCAAATTCAGGTTTAAAACACACTAAAATTCGATATTTTGGGGTCTAAGGAGCGATCTGTACATGCCTACTCAATGTTACAGTATTTTCAAAATACAGGCCCAAAACATGCTGAAAATCGATATTTTATGTGCCCAAAGTCAATATGTGCATGCATCTTCTGTACCCGTTTATATCTGAAATTCAGGCTCAAAACACCCGAAAATTAGATATTATTGGATCCCAGAAGCGATCTGTACATGCCTACTCCTAGTTAGAATGTTTTCAAGACACTGACCCAAAACATGCTCAAAATCGATATTTTAGGTACCCAAAAGTCGATATGTTGATGCATCTTCAGTACCCGTTTATATCTCAAATTCAGGCTCAAAACACCCGAAAATTCGATATTTTGGGGTCCCAGAAGCGATATGTACATGCCTACACAGTGCTAGAATATTTTCAAAATATAGGCCCAAAACATGCTAAAAATCGATATTTTAGGTGCCCAAAGTCGATATCTCAAATTCAGGCTCAAAACACCCGAAAATTCAATATTTTGGGGTCCCAGAAGCGATCTGTACATGCCTACTCCGTGTTAGAGTATTTTCAAAATACAGGACCAAAACATACTAAAAATCGATCTTTTAGGTGCCCAAAAGTCGATATGTGCATGCATCTTCTGTACCCGTTTATATCTCAAATTCAGGCTCAAAACACCCGAAAATTCGGTATTTTTGGGTCCTAGAAGCGATCTGTACATGCCTACTCCTAGTTAGAATGTTTTCAAGATACAGAACCAAAACATGCTCAAAATCGATATTTTAGGTACGCAAAAGTCGATTTGTGCATGCATCTTCAGTACCCATTTGTATCTCAAATTCAGGTTTAAAACACACGAAAATTCGATATTTTGGGGTCCAAGGAGCGATCTGTACATGCCTACTCCGTGATACAGTATTTTCAAAATACAGGCCCAAAACATGCTGAAAATCGATATTTTACGTGCCCAAAGTCAATATGTGCATGCATCTTCTGTACCCGTTTATATCTCAAATTCAGGCTCAAAACACCCGAAAATTCGATATTTTTGGGTCCCAGAAGCGATCTGTACATACCTACTCAGTGCTAGAATGTTTTAAAATATAGGCTCAAAACATGCTGAAAATCGATATTTAAGGTGCTCAAAGTCAATATGTGCATGCATCTTCTGTACCCGTTTATATCTCAAATTCAGGCTCAAAACACCCGAAAATTCGGTATTTTTGGGTCCTAGAAGCGATGTGTACATGCCTACTCCTAGTTAGAATGTTTTCAAGATACAGACCCAAAACATGCTCAAAATCGATATTTTAGGTGCCCAAAAGTCGATATGTGCATGCATCTTCTGTACCCGTTTACATTTCAAATTCAGTCTCAAAACACCCGAAAATTCGATATTTTGGGGTCCCTGAAGCGATCTGTACAAGCCTACTCCGTATTAGAGTATTTTCGAAATACAGACCAAAAACTTACTAAAAATCGATCTTTTAGGTGCCCAAAAGTTGATATGTGCATGCATCTTCTGTACCCGTTTATATCTCAAATTCAAGATCAAAACACCCGAAAATTCGGTATTTTGGGGTCCTAGAAGCGATCTGTACATGCCTACTCATCGTTAGAATGTTTTCAAAATACAGACCAAAAACATGCTCAAAATCGATATTTTAGGTGCCCAAAAGTCGATATGTTGATGCATCTTCTGTACCCGTTTATATGTCAAATTCAGACTAAAAACACCCAAAAATTAGATATTTTGGGGTCCCAGAAGCGATCTGTACAAGCCTACACAGTGCTAGAAAATTTTCAAAATATAGGCCCAAAACATGCTAAAAATCGATATTTTAGGTGCCCAAATTCAATATCTCAAATTCAGGCACAAAACACCCGAAAATTCGACATTTTGTGGTCCCAGAAGCGATCTATACATGCCTACTCCGTGTTAGAGTATTTTCAAATCGCAGGCCCAAAACATATTGAAAATCGATCTTTTACGTGCCCAAAAGTCGATATGTGCATGCATCTTCTGTACCCGTTTATATCTCAAATTCAGGCTCAAAACACCCGAAAATTCGGTATTTTTGGGTCCTAGTAGCGAACTGTACATGCCTACTCCTAGTTAGAATGTTTTCAAGATACAGTACCAAAACATGCTCAAAATCGATATTTTAGGTACCCAAAAGTCGATATGTGCATGCCTCTTCAGTACACGTTTATATCTCAAATTCAGGTTTAAAACACACTAAAATACGATATTTTTGGGTCCAAGGACCGATCTGTACATGCCTACTCCGTGTTACAGTATTTTCAAAATACAGGCCCAAAACATGCTGAAAATCGATATTTTAGGTGCCCAAAGTCAATATGTGCATGCATCTTCTGTACCCGTTTATTTCTGAAATTCAGGCTCAAAACACCCGAAAATTCGATATTATTGGCTCCCAGAAGCGATCTGTACATGCCTACTCCTAGTTAGAATGTTTTCAAGATACTGACCCAAAACATGCTCAAAATCGATATTTTAGGTACCCAAAAGTCGATATGTTGATGCATCTTCACTACCCGTTTATATCTCAAATTCAGGCTCAAAACACCCGAAAATTCGATGTTTTAGGGTTCAAGAAGCGATCTGTAAATGCCCTCTCCGTGTTAGAGTATTTTCAAAATACAGGCTCAAAACATGATCAAAATCGTTATTTTAGGTGCCCAAAGTCAATATGTGCATGCATCTTCTGTACCCGTCTATATGTCAAATTCAGACTCAAAGCACCCGAAAATTCGATATTTTTGGGACCCAGAAGCGATCTGTACATGCCTACACAGTGCTAAAATATTTTCAAAATATAGGCCCAAAACATGCTAAATATCGATATTTTAGGTGCCCAAAGTCGATATATCAAATTCAGGCACAAAACACCCAAAAATTCGATATTTTGGGGTCCCAGAAGCGATCTGTTCATGCCTACTCCATGTTAGAGTATTTTCAAAATACAGGACCAAAACATACTAAAAATCGATCTTTTAGGTGCCCAAAATTCAATATGTGCATGCATCTTCTGTACCCGTTTATATGTCAAATTCAGGCTCAAAACACTCGAAAATTCGGTATTTTTGGGTTCTAGAAGCGATCTGTACATGCCTACTCCTAGTTAGAATGTTTTCAAGATACAGAACCAAAACATGTTAAAAATCGATATTTTAGGTACGCAAAAGTCGATATGTGCATGCATCTTCAGTACCCGTTTATATCTCAAATTCAGGTTTAAAACACACGAAAATTCGATATTTTGGGGTCCAAGGAGCGATCTGTACATGCCTACTCCGTGTTACAGTATTTTCAAAATACTGGCCAAAAACATGCTGAAAATCGATATTTTAGGTGCCCAAAGTCAATATGTGCATGTATCTTCTGTACCCGTTCATATCTCAAATTCAGGCTCAAAACACCCAAAACTTCGATTTGGGGGTTCCAGAAGCGATCTGTACATTCCTACTCAGTGCTAGAATGTTTTCAAAATATAGGCTCAAAACATGCTAAAAATCGATATTTTAAGTGTCCAAAGTCGATATGTGCATGCATATTCTCTACCCGTTTATATCTCAAATTCAGGCTCGTAACACCCGAAAATTCGGTATTTTTGGGTCTTAGAAGCGATCTGTACATGTCTACTCCTAGTTAGAATGTTTTCAAGATACAGACTCAAAACATGCTCAAAATCGATATTTTAGGTGCCCAAAAGTCGATATGTGCATGCATCTTCAGTACCCGTTTATATCTCAAATTCAGGCCCAAAACACCCGAAAATTCGATATTTTGGGGATCAAGAAGCGATCTGTACATGCATACTCAGTGCTAGGATGTTTTAAAAATATAGGCTGAAAACATGCTAAAAATCGATATTTTAAGTGTCCAAAGTAGATATGTGCATGCATCTCCTGTACCCGTTTATATCTCAAATTCAGGCTCAAAACACCCGAAAATTCTATATTTTTGGGTCCTAGAAGCGATCTGTACATGCCTACTCCTAGTTAGAATGTTTTCAAGATACAGACCCAAATCATGCTCAAAATCGATATTTTAGGTGCCCAAAGTCAATTTGCGCATACATCTTCTGTACCCGTTTATATCTCAAATTCAGGCTCAAGACACCCGAAAATTCGATATTTTTGTGTCCAAGAAGCGATCTGTACATGCATTCTCAGTGCTAGAGTGAGTGTTTTCAAAATATAGGCTCAAAACATGCTAAAAATCGATATTTTAAGTGTCCAAAGTCGATATGTGCATGCATCTTCTGTACCCGTTTATATCTCAAATTCAGGCTCAAAACACCCGAAAAATCATTATTTTTGGGTCCAAGAAGCGATCTGTACATGCCTACTCGATATTAGAGTATTTTCAATTTACAGGCCAAAAACATGCTAAAAATCACTATTTTTAGGTGCCTAAAGTCAATTTGTGCATGCATCTTCTGTACCCGTTTATATCTCAAATGCAGGCTCAAAACACCCGAAAATTCGATATTTTGGGGTCCCAGAAGCGATCTGTACATGCCTACTCAGTGCTAGAATGTTTTCAAAATATAGGCTCAAAACATGCTAAAAGTCGATATTTTAAGTGTCCAAAGTCGATATATGCATGCATCTTCTGTACCCGTTTATATCTCAAATTCAGGCTCAAAACACTCGAAAATTCGGTATTTTTGGGTCCTAGAAGCGATCTGTACATGCCTACTCCTAGTTAGAATGTTTTCAAGATACAGACCCAAAACATGCTCGAAATCGATATTTTAGGTGACCAAAAGTCGATATGTGCATGCATCTTCTGTACCCGTTTACATCTCAAATTCAGGCTCAAAACACCCAAAAACTAGATATTTTGGGGTCCCAGAAGCGATCTGTACATGCCTACACAGTGCTAGAAAATTTTCAAAAATATAGGCCCAAAACATGCTAAAAATCGATATTTTAGGTGCCCAAATTCAATATATCAAATTCAGGCACAAAACACCCGAAAATTCGACATTTTGGGTTCCCAGAAGCGATCTGTACATGCCTACTCCGTGTTAGAGTATTTTCAAAATACAGGCCCACAACATACTGAAAATCGATCTTTTAGGTGCCAAAAGGTCGGTATATGCATGCATCTTCTGTACCCGTTTATATCTCAAATTCAGGCTCAAAACACCCGAAAATTCGGTATTTTTGGGTCCTAGTAGCGAACTGTACATGTTTACTCCTAGTTAGAATGTTTACAAGATACAGTACCAAAACATGCTCAAAATCGATATTTTAGGTACCCAAAAGTCGATATGTGCATGCATCTTCAGTACACGTTTATATCTCAAATTCAGGTTTAAAACACACTAAAATTCGATATTTTGGGGTCTAAGGAGCGATCTGTACATGCCTACTCAATATTACAGTATTTTCAAAATACAGACCCAAAACATGCTGAAAATCGATATTTTAGGTGCCCAAAGTCAATATGTGCATGCATCTTCTGTACCCGTTTATATCTGAAATTCAGGCTCAAAACACCCGAAAATTAGATATTATTGGATCCCAGAAGCGATCTGTACATGCCTACTCCTAGTTAGAATGTTTTCAAGACACTGACACAAAACATGCTCAAAATCGATATTTTAGGTACCCAAAAGTCGATATGTTGATGCATCTTCAGTATCCGTTTATATCTCAAATTCAGGCTCAAAACACCCGAAAACTCGATGTTTTAGGGTCCAAGAAGCGATCTGTAAATGCCTACTCCGTGTTAGAGTATTTTCAAAGTACAGGCTCAAAACATGCTCAAAATCGATATTTTAGGTGCCCAAAGTCAATATGTGCATGCATCTTCTGTACCCGTTTATATGTCAAATTCAGACTCAAAACACCCGAAAATTCGATATTTTGGGGTCCCAGAAACGATATGTACATGCCTACACAGTGCTAGAATATTTTCAAAATATAGGCCCAAAACATGCTAAAAATCGATATTTTAGGTGACCAAAGTCGATATCTCAAATTCAGGCACAAAACACCCGAAAATTCAATATTTTGGGGTCCAGGAAGCGATCTGTAAATGCCTACTCCGTGTTAGAGTATTTTCAAAATACAGGCCCAAAACATACTGAAAATCGATATTTTAGGTGCCGAAAAGTAGATATGTGCATGCATCTTCTGAACCCGATTAAATCTGAAATTGAGGCTCAAAACACCCGAAAATTCGATATTTTTGTGTCCAAGAAGCGATCTGTACATGCATACTCAGTGCTAGAATGTTATAAAAATATAGGCTCAAAACATGCTAAAAATCGATATTTTAAGTGTCCAAAGTAGATATGTGCATGCATCTTCTGTACCCGTTTATATATCAAATTCAGGCTTAAAACACCCGAAAATTCGATATTTTTGGGTCCTAGAAGCGATCTGTACATGCCTACTCCTAGTTTGAATGTTTTCAAGATACAGACCAAAATCATGCTCAAAATCGATATTTTAGGTGCCCAGAAGTCGACATGTGCATGCATCTTCTGTACCCGTTTATATCTCAAATTCAGGCTCAAAACACACGAAAATTCGATATTTTGGGGTCCAAGAAGCGATCTGTACATGCCTACTCCGTGTTAGAGTATTTTCAAAATACAGGCCCAAAACATGCTGAAAATCGATATTTTAGGTGCCCAAAGTCAATTTGTGCATGCATCTTCTGTACCCGTTTATATCTCAAATTCAGGCTCAAAACACCCGAAAATTCGATATTTTTGTGTCCAAGAAGCGATCTGTACATGCTTACTCCTAGTTAGAATGTTTTCAAGATACAGACCCAAAACATGCTCAAAATCGATATTTTAGGTGCCCAACGTCAATATGTGCAACCATCTTATGTACACGTTTATATCTTAAATTCATGTTCAAAACACACGAAAATTCGATATTTTGGGGTCCAAGAAGCGATCTGTACATGCCTAGTCGGTGTTAGAGTAATTTCAAAATACAGGCCAAAAACATTCTGAAAATCGATATTTTAGGTTCCCAAAGTCAATATCTCAAATTCAGGCACAAAATACCCGAAAATTCGATATTTTGGGGTCCCAGAAGCGATCTGTACATGCCTACTCAGTGCTAGAATGTTTTCAAAATATAGGCTCAAAACATGCTAAAAGTCGATATTTTAAGTGTCCAAAGTCGATATATGCATGCATCTTCTGTACCCGTTTATATCTCAAATTCAGGCTCAAAACACTCGAAAATTCGGTATTTTTGGGTCCTAGAAGCGATCTGTACATGCCTACTCCTAGTTAGAATGTTTTCAAGATACAGACCCAAAACATGCTCGAAATCGATATTTTAGGTGACCAAAAGTCGATATGTGCATGCATCTTCTGTACCCGTTTACATCTCAAATTCAGGCTCAAAACACCCAAAAACTAGATATTTTGGGGTCCCAGAAGCGATCTGTACATGCCTACACAGTGCTAGAAAATTTTCAAAAATATAGGCCCAAAACATGCTAAAAATCGATATTTTAGGTGCCCAAATTCAATATATCAAATTCAGGCACAAAACACCCGAAAATTCGACATTTTGGGTTCCCAGAAGCGATCTGTACATGCCTACTCCGTGTTAGAGTATTTTCAAAATACAGGCCCACAACATACTGAAAATCGATCTTTTAGGTGCCAAAAGGTCGGTATATGCATGCATCTTCTGTACCCGTTTATATCTCAAATTCAGGCTCAAAACACCCGAAAATTCGGTATTTTTGGGTCCTAGTAGCGAACTGTACATGTCTACTCCTAGTTAGAATGTTTACAAGATACAGTACCAAAACATGCTCAAAATCGATATTTTAGGTACCCAAAAGTCGATATGTGCATGCATCTTCAGTACACGTTTATATCTCAAATTCAGGTTTAAAACACACTAAAATTCGATATTTTGGGGTCTAAGGAGCGATCTGTACATGCCTACTCAATATTACAGTATTTTCAAAATACAGACCCAAAACATGCTGAAAATCGATATTTTAGGTGCCCAAAGTCAATATGTGCATGCATCTTCTGTACCCGTTTATATCTGAAATTCAGGCTCAAAACACCCGAAAATTAGATATTATTGGATCCCAGAAGCGATCTGTACATGCCTACTCCTAGTTAGAATGTTTTCAAGACACTGACACAAAACATGCTCAAAATCGATATTTTAGGTACCCAAAAGTCGATATGTTGATGCATCTTCAGTATCCGTTTATATCTCAAATTCAGGCTCAAAACACCCGAAAACTCGATGTTTTAGGGTCCAAGAAGCGATCTGTAAATGCCTACTCCGTGTTAGAGTATTTTCAAAGTACAGGCTCAAAACATGCTCAAAATCGATATTTTAGGTGCCCAAAGTCAATATGTGCATGCATCTTCTGTACCCGTTTATATGTCAAATTCAGACTCAAAACACCCGAAAATTCGATATTTTGGGGTCCCAGAAACGATATGTACATGCCTACACAGTGCTAGAATATTTTCAAAATATAGGCCCAAAACATGCTAAAAATCGATATTTTAGGTGACCAAAGTCGATATCTCAAATTCAGGCACAAAACACCCGAAAATTCAATATTTTGGGGTCCAGGAAGCGATCTGTAAATGCCTACTCCGTGTTAGAGTATTTTCAAAATACAGGCCCAAAACATACTGAAAATCGATATTTTAGGTGCCGAAAAGTAGATATGTGCATGCATCTTCTGAACCCGATTAAATCTGAAATTGAGGCTCAAAACACCCGAAAATTCGATATTTTTGTGTCCAAGAAGCGATCTGTACATGCATACTCAGTGCTAGAATGTTATAAAAATATAGGCTCAAAACATGCTAAAAATCGATATTTTAAGTGTCCAAAGTAGATATGTGCATGCATCTTCTGTACCCGTTTATATATCAAATTCAGGCTTAAAACACCCGAAAATTCGATATTTTTGGGTCCTAGAAGCGATCTGTACATGCCTACTCCTAGTTTGAATGTTTTCAAGATACAGACCAAAATCATGCTCAAAATCGATATTTTAGGTGCCCAGAAGTCGACATGTGCATGCATCTTCTGTACCCGTTTATATCTCAAATTCAGGCTCAAAACACACGAAAATTCGATATTTTGGGGTCCAAGAAGCGATCTGTACATGCCTACTCCGTGTTAGAGTATTTTCAAAATACAGGCCCAAAACATGCTGAAAATCGATATTTTAGGTGCCCAAAGTCAATTTGTGCATGCATCTTCTGTACCCGTTTATATCTCAAATTCAGGCTCAAAACACCCGAAAATTCGATATTTTTGTGTCCAAGAAGCGATCTGTACATGCTTACTCCTAGTTAGAATGTTTTCAAGATACAGACCCAAAACATGCTCAAAATCGATATTTTAGGTGCCCAACGTCAATATGTGCAACCATCTTATGTACACGTTTATATCTTAAATTCATGTTCAAAACACACGAAAATTCGATATTTTGGGGTCCAAGAAGCGATCTGTACATGCCTAGTCGGTGTTAGAGTAATTTCAAAATACAGGCCAAAAACATTCTGAAAATCGATATTTTAGGTTCCCAAAGTCAATATCTCAAATTCAGGCACAAAATACCCGAAAATTCGATATTTTGGGGTCCCAGAAGCGATATGTACATGCCTACTCCTAGTTAGAATGTTTTCAAGATACAGACCCAAAACATGCTCAAAATTGATATTTTAGGTGCCCAACGTCAATATGTGCATCCATCTTATGTACACGTTTATATCTTAAATTCATGTTCAAAACATCAGAAAATTCGATATGTTAGGGTCCAAAAAGCGATCTGTACATGCCTACTCGGTGTTAGAGTAATTTCAAAATACAGGCCAAAAACATGCTGAAAATCGATATTTTAGGTGCCCAAAGTCAATATGTGCATGCATCTTCTGTACCCGTTTATATCTCAAATTCAGGCTCAAAACACCCGAAAATTCGATATTTCTGGGTCCCAGAAGCGATCTGTACATGCCTACTCAGTGCTAGAATGTTTTCAAAATATAGGCTCAAAACATGCTAAAAGTCGATATTTTAAGTGTCTAAAGTCGATATATGCATGCATCTTCTGTACCCGTTTATATCTCAAATTCAGGCTCAAAACACCCGAAAATTCGGTATTTTTGGTTCCTAGAAGCGATCTGTACATGCCTACTCCTAGTTAGAATGTTTTCAAGATACAGACCAAAAACATGCTCAAAATCGATATTTTAGGTGACCAAAAGTCGATATGTGCATGCATCTTCTGTACCCGTTTACATCTCAAATTCAGGCTCAAAACACCCGAAAATTCGATATTTGGGGTCCCTGAAGCGATCTGTACAAGCCTACTCCGTATTAGAGTATTTTCGAAATACAGGCCAAAAACATACTAAAAATCGATCCTTTAGGTGCCCAAAAGTTGATATGTGCATGCATCTTCTGTACCCGTTTATATCTCAAATTCAAGATCAATACACCCGAAAATTCGGTATTTTTGGGTCCTAGAAGCGATCTGTACATGCCTACTCCTAGTTAGAATGTTTTCAAGATACAGACCCAAAACATGCTCAAAATCGATATTTTTAGTGCCCAAAAGTCGATATGTTGATGCATCTTCTGTACTCGTTTATATGTCAAATTCAGATTAAAAACACCCAAAAACTAGATATTTTGGGGTCCCAGAAGCGATCTGTACATGCCTACACAGTGCTAGAAAATTTTCAAATTATAGGCCCAAAAACATGCTAAAAATCGATATTTTAGGTGCGCAAATTCAATATCTCAAATTCAGGCACAAAACACCCGAAAATTCGACATTTTGGGGTCCCAGAAGCGATCTGTACATGCCTACACTGTGTTAGAGTATTTTCAAAATACAGGCCCAAAACATACTGAAAATCGATCTTTTAGGTGCCAAAAAGTCGGTATGTGCATGCATCTTCTGTACCCGTTTATATCTCAAATTCAGGCTCAAAACACCCGAAAATTCGGTATTTTTGGGTCCTAGTAGCGAACTGTACATGCCTACTCCTAGTTAGAATGTTTACAAGATACAGTACCAAAACATGCTCAAAATCGATATTTTAGGTACCCAAAAGTCGATATGTGCATGCATCTTCAGTACACGTTTATATCTCAAATTCAGGTTTAAAACACACTAAAATTCGATATTTTGGGGTCTAAGGAGCGATCTGTACATGCCTACTCAATGTTACAGTATTTTCAAAATACAGGCCCAAAACATGCTGAAAATCGATATTTTATGTGCCCAAAGTCAATATGTGCATGCATCTTCTGTACCCGTTTATATCTGAAATTCAGGCTCAAAACACCCGAAAATTAGATATTATTGGATCCCAGAAGCGATCTGTACATGCCTACTCCTAGTTAGAATGTTTTCAAGACACTGACCCAAAACATGCTCAAAATCGATATTTTAGGTACCCAAAAGTCGATATGTTGATGCATCTTCAGTACCCGTTTATATCTCAAATTCAGGCTCAAAACACCCGAAAATTCGATATTTTGGGGTCCCTGAAGCGATATGTACATGCCTACACAGTGCTAGAATATTTTCAAAATATAGGCCCAAAACATGCTAAAAATCGATATTTTAGGTGCCCAAAGTCGATATCTCAAATTCAGGCTCAAAACACCCGAAAATTCAATATTTTGGGGTCCCAGAAGCGATCTGTACATGCCTACTCCGTGTTAGAGTATTTTCAAAATACAGGACCAAAACATACTAAAAATCGATCTTTTAGGTGCCCAAAAGTCGATATGTGCATGCATCTTCTGTACCCGTTTATATCTCAAATTCAGGCTCAAAACACCCGAAAATTCGGTATTTTTGGGTCCTAGAAGCGATCTGTACATGCCTACTCCTAGTTAGAATGTTTTCAAGATACAGAACCAAAACATGCTCAAAATCGATATTTTAGGTACGCAAAAGTCGATTTGTGCATGCATCTTCAGTACCCATTTGTATCTCAAATTCAGGTTTAAAACACACGAAAATTCGATATTTTGGGGTCCAAGGAGCGATCTGTACATGCCTACTCCGTGATACAGTATTTTCAAAATACAGGCCCAAAACATGCTGAAAATCGATATTTTACGTGCCCAAAGTCAATATGTGCATGCATCTTCTGTACCCGTTTATATCTCAAATTCAGGCTCAAAACACCCGAAAATTCGATATTTTTGGGTCCCAGAAGCGATCTGTACATACCTACTCAGTGCTAGAATGTTTTAAAATATAGGCTCAAAACATGCTGAAAATCGATATTTAAGGTGCTCAAAGTCAATATGTGCATGCATCTTCTGTACCCGTTTATATCTCAAATTCAGGCTCAAAACACCCGAAAATTCGGTATTTTTGGGTCCTAGAAGCGATGTGTACATGCCTACTCCTAGTTAGAATGTTTTCAAGATACAGACCCAAAACATGCTCAAAATCGATATTTTAGGTGCCCAAAAGTCGATATGTGCATGCATCTTCTGTACCCGTTTACATTTCAAATTCAGGCTCAAAACACCCGAAAATTCGATATTTTGGGGTCCCTGAAGCGATCTGTACAAGCCTACTCCGTATTAGAGTATTTTCGAAATACAGACCAAAAACTTACTAAAAATCGATCTTTTAGGTGCCCAAAAGTTGATATGTGCATGCATCTTCTGTACCCGTTTATATCTCAAATTCAAGATCAAAACACCCGAAAATTCGGTATTTTGGGGTCCTAGAAGCGATCTGTACATGCCTACTCATCGTTAGAATGTTTTCAAAATACAGACCAAAAACATGCTCAAAATCGATATTTTAGGTGCCCAAAAGTCGATATGTTGATGCATCTTCTGTACCCGTTTATATGTCAAATTCAGACTAAAAACACCCAAAAATTAGATATTTTGGGGTCCCAGAAGCGATCTGTACAAGCCTACACAGTGCTAGAAAATTTTCAAAATATAGGCCCAAAACATGCTAAAAATCGATATTTTAGGTGCCCAAATTCAATATCTCAAATTCAGGCACAAAACACCCGAAAATTCGACATTTTGTGGTCCCAGAAGCGATCTATACATGCCTACTCCGTGTTAGAGTATTTTCAAATCGCAGGCCCAAAACATATTGAAAATCGATCTTTTACGTGCCCAAAAGTCGATATGTGCATGCATCTTCTGTACCCGTTTATATCTCAAATTCAGGCTCAAAACACCCGAAAATTCGGTATTTTTGGGTCCTAGTAGCGAACTGTACATGCCTACTCCTAGTTAGAATGTTTTCAAGATACAGTACCAAAACATGCTCAAAATCGATATTTTAGGTACCCAAAAGTCGATATGTGCATGCCTCTTCAGTACACGTTTATATCTCAAATTCAGGTTTAAAACACACTAAAATACGATATTTTTGGGTCCAAGGACCGATCTGTACATGCCTACTCCGTGTTACAGTATTTTCAAAATACAGGCCCAAAACATGCTGAAAATCGATATTTTAGGTGCCCAAAGTCAATATGTGCATGCATCTTCTGTACCCGTTTATTTCTGAAATTCAGGCTCAAAACACCCGAAAATTCGATATTATTGGCTCCCAGAAGCGATCTGTACATGCCTACTCCTAGTTAGAATGTTTTCAAGATACTGACCCAAAACATGCTCAAAATCGATATTTTAGGTACCCAAAAGTCGATATGTTGATGCATCTTCACTACCCGTTTATATCTCAAATTCAGGCTCAAAACACCCGAAAATTCGATGTTTTAGGGTTCAAGAAGCGATCTGTAAATGCCCTCTCCGTGTTAGAGTATTTTCAAAATACAGGCTCAAAACATGATCAAAATCGTTATTTTAGGTGCCCAAAGTCAATATGTGCATGCATCTTCTGTACCCGTCTATATGTCAAATTCAGACTCAAAGCACCCGAAAATTCGATATTTTTGGGACCCAGAAGCGATCTGTACATGCCTACACAGTGCTAAAATATTTTCAAAATATAGGCCCAAAACATGCTAAATATCGATATTTTAGGTGCCCAAAGTCGATATATCAAATTCAGGCACAAAACACCCAAAAATTCGATATTTTGGGGTCCCAGAAGCGATCTGTTCATGCCTACTCCATGTTAGAGTATTTTCAAAATACAGGACCAAAACATACTAAAAATCGATCTTTTAGGTGCCCAAAATTCAATATGTGCATGCATCTTCTGTACCCGTTTATATGTCAAATTCAGGCTCAAAACACTCGAAAATTCGGTATTTTTGGGTTCTAGAAGCGATCTGTACATGCCTACTCCTAGTTAGAATGTTTTCAAGATACAGAACCAAAACATGTTAAAAATCGATATTTTAGGTACGCAAAAGTCGATATGTGCATGCATCTTCAGTACCCGTTTATATCTCAAATTCAGGTTTAAAACACACGAAAATTCGATATTTTGGGGTCCAAGGAGCGATCTGTACATGCCTACTCCGTGTTACAGTATTTTCAAAATACTGGCCAAAAACATGCTGAAAATCGATATTTTAGGTGCCCAAAGTCAATATGTGCATGTATCTTCTGTACCCGTTCATATCTCAAATTCAGGCTCAAAACACCCAAAACTTCGATTTGGGGGTTCCAGAAGCGATCTGTACATTCCTACTCAGTGCTAGAATGTTTTCAAAATATAGGCTCAAAACATGCTAAAAATCGATATTTTAAGTGTCCAAAGTCGATATGTGCATGCATATTCTCTACCCGTTTATATCTCAAATTCAGGCTCGTAACACCCGAAAATTCGGTATTTTTGGGTCTTAGAAGCGATCTGTACATGTCTACTCCTAGTTAGAATGTTTTCAAGATACAGACTCAAAACATGCTCAAAATCGATATTTTAGGTGCCCAAAAGTCGATATGTGCATGCATCTTCAGTACCCGTTTATATCTCAAATTCAGGCCCAAAACACCCGAAAATTCGATATTTTGGGGATCAAGAAGCGATCTGTACATGCATACTCAGTGCTAGGATGTTTTAAAAATATAGGCTGAAAACATGCTAAAAATCGATATTTTAAGTGTCCAAAGTAGATATGTGCATGCATCTCCTGTACCCGTTTATATCTCAAATTCAGGCTCAAAACACCCGAAAATTCTATATTTTTGGGTCCTAGAAGCGATCTGTACATGCCTACTCCTAGTTAGAATGTTTTCAAGATACAGACCCAAATCATGCTCAAAATCGATATTTTAGGTGCCCAAAGTCAATTTGCGCATACATCTTCTGTACCCGTTTATATCTCAAATTCAGGCTCAAGACACCCGAAAATTCGATATTTTTGTGTCCAAGAAGCGATCTGTACATGCATTCTCAGTGCTAGAGTGTTTTCAAAATATAGGCTCAAAACATGCTAAAAATCGATATTTTAAGTGTCCAAAGTCGATATGTGCATGCATCTTCTGTACCCGTTTATATCTCAAATTCAGGCTCAAAACACCCGAAAAATCATTATTTTTGGGTCCAAGAAGCGATCTGTACATGCCTACTCGATATTAGAGTATTTTCAATTTACAGGCCAAAAACATGCTAAAAATCACTATTTTTAGGTGCCTAAAGTCAATTTGTGCATGCATCTTCTGTACCCGTTTATATCTCAAATGCAGGCTCAAAACACCCGAAAATTCGATATTTTGGGGTCCCAGAAGCGATCTGTACATGCCTACTCAGTGCTAGAATGTTTTCAAAATATAGGCTCAAAACATGCTAAAAGTCGATATTTTAAGTGTCCAAAGTCGATATATGCATGCATCTTCTGTACCCGTTTATATCTCAAATTCAGGCTCAAAACACTCGAAAATTCGGTATTTTTGGGTCCTAGAAGCGATCTGTACATGCCTACTCCTAGTTAGAATGTTTTCAAGATACAGACCCAAAACATGCTCGAAATCGATATTTTAGGTGACCAAAAGTCGATATGTGCATGCATCTTCTGTACCCGTTTACATCTCAAATTCAGGCTCAAAACACCCAAAAACTAGATATTTTGGGGTCCCAGAAGCGATCTGTACATGCCTACACAGTGCTAGAAAATTTTCAAAAATATAGGCCCAAAACATGCTAAAAATCGATATTTTAGGTGCCCAAATTCAATATATCAAATTCAGGCACAAAACACCCGAAAATTCGACATTTTGGGTTCCCAGAAGCGATCTGTACATGCCTACTCCGTGTTAGAGTATTTTCAAAATACAGGCCCACAACATACTGAAAATCGATCTTTTAGGTGCCAAAAGGTCGGTATATGCATGCATCTTCTGTACCCGTTTATATCTCAAATTCAGGCTCAAAACACCCGAAAATTCGGTATTTTTGGGTCCTAGTAGCGAACTGTACATGTCTACTCCTAGTTAGAATGTTTACAAGATACAGTACCAAAACATGCTCAAAATCGATATTTTAGGTACCCAAAAGTCGATATGTGCATGCATCTTCAGTACACGTTTATATCTCAAATTCAGGTTTAAAACACACTAAAATTCGATATTTTGGGGTCTAAGGAGCGATCTGTACATGCCTACTCAATATTACAGTATTTTCAAAATACAGACCCAAAACATGCTGAAAATCGATATTTTAGGTGCCCAAAGTCAATATGTGCATGCATCTTCTGTACCCGTTTATATCTGAAATTCAGGCTCAAAACACCCGAAAATTAGATATTATTGGATCCCAGAAGCGATCTGTACATGCCTACTCCTAGTTAGAATGTTTTCAAGACACTGACACAAAACATGCTCAAAATCGATATTTTAGGTACCCAAAAGTCGATATGTTGATGCATCTTCAGTATCCGTTTATATCTCAAATTCAGGCTCAAAACACCCGAAAACTCGATGTTTTAGGGTCCAAGAAGCGATCTGTAAATGCCTACTCCGTGTTAGAGTATTTTCAAAGTACAGGCTCAAAACATGCTCAAAATCGATATTTTAGGTGCCCAAAGTCAATATGTGCATGCATCTTCTGTACCCGTTTATATGTCAAATTCAGACTCAAAACACCCGAAAATTCGATATTTTGGGGTCCCAGAAACGATATGTACATGCCTACACAGTGCTAGAATATTTTCAAAATATAGGCCCAAAACATGCTAAAAATCGATATTTTAGGTGACCAAAGTCGATATCTCAAATTCAGGCACAAAACACCCGAAAATTCAATATTTTGGGGTCCAGGAAGCGATCTGTAAATGCCTACTCCGTGTTAGAGTATTTTCAAAATACAGGCCCAAAACATACTGAAAATCGATATTTTAGGTGCCGAAAAGTAGATATGTGCATGCATCTTCTGAACCCGATTAAATCTGAAATTGAGGCTCAAAACACCCGAAAATTCGATATTTTTGTGTCCAAGAAGCGATCTGTACATGCATACTCAGTGCTAGAATGTTATAAAAATATAGGCTCAAAACATGCTAAAAATCGATATTTTAAGTGTCCAAAGTAGATATGTGCATGCATCTTCTGTACCCGTTTATATATCAAATTCAGGCTTAAAACACCCGAAAATTCGATATTTTTGGGTCCTAGAAGCGATCTGTACATGCCTACTCCTAGTTTGAATGTTTTCAAGATACAGACCAAAATCATGCTCAAAATCGATATTTTAGGTGCCCAGAAGTCGACATGTGCATGCATCTTCTGTACCCGTTTATATCTCAAATTCAGGCTCAAAACACACGAAAATTCGATATTTTGGGGTCCAAGAAGCGATCTGTACATGCCTACTCCGTGTTAGAGTATTTTCAAAATACAGGCCCAAAACATGCTGAAAATCGATATTTTAGGTGCCCAAAGTCAATTTGTGCATGCATCTTCTGTACCCGTTTATATCTCAAATTCAGGCTCAAAACACCCGAAAATTCGATATTTTTGTGTCCAAGAAGCGATCTGTACATGCTTACTCCTAGTTAGAATGTTTTCAAGATACAGACCCAAAACATGCTCAAAATCGATATTTTAGGTGCCCAACGTCAATATGTGCAACCATCTTATGTACACGTTTATATCTTAAATTCATGTTCAAAACACACGAAAATTCGATATTTTGGGGTCCAAGAAGCGATCTGTACATGCCTAGTCGGTGTTAGAGTAATTTCAAAATACAGGCCAAAAACATGCTGAAAATCGATATTTTAGGTTCCCAAAGTCAATATCTCAAATTCAGGCACAAAATACCCGAAAATTCGATATTTTGGGGTCCCAGAAGCGATATGTACATGCCTACTCCTAGTTAGAATGTTTTCAAGATACAGACCCAAAACATGCTCAAAATTGATATTTTAGGTGCCCAACGTCAATATGTGCATCCATCTTATGTACACGTTTATATCTTAAATTCATGTTCAAAACATCAGAAAATTCGATATGTTAGGGTCCAAAAAGCGATCTGTACATGCCTACTAGGTGTTAGAGTAATTTCAAAATACAGGCCAAAAACATGCTGAAAATCGATATTTTAGGTGCCCAAAGTCAATATGTGCATGCATCTTCTGTACCCGTTTATATCTCAAGTTCCGGCTCAAAACAACCGAAAATTCGATATTTTTGTGTCCAAGAAGCGATCTGTACATTTTTTTTTCTTATATATGTTCCGACACTGGACATAGGCTTCATCAAGCCCGTTGCCGTGGCCCAAGTCAACTGCTACTCACACACACACACGTCACGACTTCCAAACTGGTACCGAGCCACAGTGGGAGGGAATTGAGGGTAATTCCCAAATACTGCAGCTGTTATGGTACCAGCGAGGGTGTTTTACGACGTTCGGTGGCCTTATAGTTAGTGCCTCAAACTCAAATCGGAAGAGTAAATATTCTCAGGCCCTCACCTGAGAGGATCAATCTCCCGACCTCTAGGTTACGAGTCCAGAACACTAACCACTCGGCCACCTCCCCTCAATGGATACTCAGTGCTAGAAAGTTTTCAAAATATAGGCACAAAACATGCTAAAAATCAATATTTTAAGTGTCCAAAGTAGATATGTGAATGCATCTTCTGTACCCTTTTATATATCAAATTCAGACTTAAAACACCCGAAAATTCGGTATTTTTGGGTCCTAGAAGCGATCTGTACATGCCTACTCCTAGTTAGAATGTTTTCAAGATACAGACCCAAATCATGCTCAAAATCGATATTTTAGGTGCCCAGAAGTCGATATGTGCATGCATCTTCAATACCCGTTTATATCTCAAATTCAGGCTCAAAACACACGAAAATTCGATATTTTGGGGTCCAAGAAGCGATCTGTACATGCATACTCCGTGTTAGAGTATTTTCAAAATACAGGCCCAAAACATGCTGAAAATCGATATTTTAGGTGCCCAAAGTCAATTTGCGCATACATCTTCTGTACCCGTTTATATCTCAAATTCAGGCTCAAAACACCCGAAAATTCGATATTTTTGTGTCCAAGAAGCGATCTGTACATGCATACTCAGTGCTAGAATGTTTTCAAAATATAGGCTCAAAACATGCTCAAAATCGATATTTTAAGTGTCCAAAGTAGATATGTGCATGCATCTTCTGTACCCGTTTATATATCAAATTCAGGCTTAAAACACCAGAAAATTCGATATTTTTGGGTCTTAGAAGCGATCTGTACATGCCTACTCCTAGTTTGAATGTTTTTAAGATACAGACCCAAATCATGCTCAAAATCGATATTTTAGGTGCCCAGAAGTCGATTCGTGCATGCATCTTCAGTACCCGTATATATCTCAAATTCAGGCTCAAAACACACCAAAATTCGATATTTTGAGGTCCAAGAAGCGATCTGTACATGCGTACTCCGTGTTAGAGTATTTTCAAAATACAGGCCCAAAACATGCTGAAAATCGATATTTTAGGTGCCCAAAGTCAATTTGTGCATGCATCTTCTGTACCCGTTTATATCTCAAATTCAGGCTCAAAACACCCGAAAATTCGATATTTTTGTGTCCAAGAAGCGATCTGTACATGCTTACTCCTAGTTAGAATGTTTTCAAGATACAGACCCAAAACATGCTCAAAATCGATATTTTATGTGCCCAACGTCAATATGTGCATCCATCTTATGTACACGTTTATATCTTAAATTCATGTTCAAAACATCAGAAAATTCGATATTTTGGGGTCCAAGAAGCGATCTGTACATGCCTAGTCGGTGTTAGAGTTATTTCAAAATACAGGCCAAAAACATGCTGAAAATCGATTTTTTAGGTTCCCAAAGTCAATATCTCAAATTCAGGCACAAAATACCCGAAAATTCGATATTTTGGGGTCCCAGAAGCGATCTGTACATGCCTACTCCTAGTTAGAATGTTTTCAAGATACAGACCTAAAACATGCTCAAAATTGATATTTTAGGTGCCCAACGTCAATATGTGCATCCATCTTATGTACACGTTTATATCTTAAATTCATGTTCAAAACATCAGAAAATTCGATATGTTGGGGTCCAAAAAGCGATCTGTACATGCCTACTCGGTGTTAGAGTAATTTCAAAATACAGGCCAAAAACATGCTGAAAATCGATATTTTAGGTGCCCAAAGTCAATATGTGCATGCATCTTCTGTACCCGTTTATATCTCAAATTCCGGCTCAAAACACCCGAAAATTCGATATTTTTGTGTCCAAGAAGCGATCTGTACATTTTTTTTTTTTATATATGTTCCGACACTGGACATAGGCTTCATCAAGCCCGTTGCCGTGGCCCAAGTCAACTGCTACTCACACACACACACGTCACGACTTCCAAACTGGTACCGAGCCACAGTGGGAGGGAATTGAGGGTAATTCCCAAATACTGCAGCTGTTATGGTACCAGCGAGGGTGTTTTACGACTTTCGGTGGCCTTATAGTTAGTGCCTCAAACTCAAATCGGAAGAGTAAATATTCTCAGGCCCTCACCTGAGAGGATCAATCTCCCGACCTCTAGGTTACGAGTCCAGAACACTAACCACTCGGCCACCTCCCCTCAATGCATACTCAGTGCTAGAAAGTTTTCAAAATATAGGCTCAAAACATGCTAAAAATCAATATTTTAAGTGTCCAAAGATGATATGTGCATGCTTCTTCTGTACCCTTTTATATATCAAATTCAGACTTAAAACACCCGAAAATTCGGTATTTTTGGGTCCTAGAAGCGATCTGTACATGCCTACTCCTAGTTAGAATGTTTTCAAGATACAGACCCAAATCATGCTCAAAATCGATATTTTAGGTGCCTAGAAGTCGATATGTGCATGCATCTTCAATACCCGTTTATATCTCAAATTCAGGCTCAAAACACCCGAAAATTCGATATTTTGGGGTCCAAGAAGCGATCTGTACATGCATACTCCGTGTTAGAGTATTTTCAAAATACAGGCCCAAAACATGCTGAAAATCGATATTTTAGGTGCCCAAAGTCAATTTGCGCATACATCTTCTGTACCCGTTTATATCTCAAATTCAGGCTCAAAACACCCGAAAATTCGATATTTTTGTGTCCAAGAAGCGATCTGTACATGCATACTCAGTGCTAGAATGTTTTCAAAATATAGGCTCAAAACATGCTCAAAATCTATATTTTAGGTGCCCAAAGTCAATATGTGCATCCATCTTATGTACCCGTTTATATCTTAAATTCAAGTTCAAAACATCAAGAATTTCGATATTTTGGGGTCCAAGAAGCAATCTGTACATGCCTACTCAGTACTAGAATGTTTTCAATATATAGGCTCAAAACATGCTAAAAATCGATATTTTAAGTGTCCAAAGTCGATATGTGCATGCATCTTCTGTACCCGTTTATATATCAAATTCGGGCTTAAAACACCCGAAAATTCGGTATTTTTGGGTCCTTGAAGCGATCTGTATATGCCTATTCCAAATTACAATGTTTTAAAGATACAGACCCAAAACATCCTCAAAATCGATATTTTAGGTGCCCAAAAGTCGATATGTGCATGCATCTTCAATACCCATTTATATCTCAAATTTAGGCTCAAAACACACGAAAATTCGATATTTTGGGGTCCAGGAAGCGATCTGTACATGCCTACTCCGTGTTAAAGTTTTTTCAAAGTACAGGCCCAAAACATACTGAAAATCGATTCTTTAGGTGCCGAAAAGTAGATATGTGCATGCATCTTCTGAACCCGATTAAATCTGAAATTGAGGCTCAAAACACCCGAAAATTCGATATTTTTGTGTCCAAGAAGCGATCTGTACACGCATACTCAGTGCTAGAATGTTTTCAAAATATAGGCTCAAAACATGCTAAAAATCGATATTTTAAGTGTCCAAAGTAGATATGTGCATGCATCTTCTGTACCCGTTTATGTATCAAATTCAGGCTAAAAACACCCGAAAATTCGGTATTTTTGGGTCCTACAAGCGATCTGTACATGCCTACTCCTAGTTTGAATGTTTTCAAGATACAGACCCAAATCATGCTCAAAATCGATATTTTAGGTGCCAAGAAGTCGATATGTGCATCCATCTTATGTACACGTTTATATCTTAAATTCATGTTCAAAACATCAGAAAATTCGATATGTTGGGGTCCAAAAAGCGATCTGTACATGCCTACTCGGTGTTAGAGTAATTTCAAAATACAGGCCAAAAACATGCTGAAAATCGATATTTTAGGTGTCCAAAGTCAATATGTGCATGCATCTTTTGTACCCGTTTATATATCAGATTCAGGCTTAAAACACCCGAAAATTCGGTGTTTTTGTGTCCAAGAAGTCGATATGTGCATGCATCTTTAGTACCCGTTTATATCTCAAATTCAGGCTCAAAACACACGAAAATTCGATATTTTGGGTCCAATAAGCGAGATATCTGTACATGCCTACTCCGTGTTAGAGTATTTTCAAAATACAGTCCCAAAACATGCTGAAAATCGATATTTTAGGTGCCCAAAGTCTATTTGCGCATACATCTTTTGTACCCGTTTATATCTCAAATTCAGGCTCAAAACACCCGAAAATTCGATAATTTTGTGTCCAAGAAGCGATCTGTACATTCATACGCAGTGCTAGAATGTTTTCAAAATATAGGCTCAAAACATGCTAAAAATCGATATTTTAAGTGTCCAAAGTCGATATGTGCATGCATCTTCTGTACCCGTTTATATCTCAAATTCAGCCTCAAAACACCCAAAAAATCGGTATTTTTGGGTCCTTGAAGCGATCTGTAGATGCCTACTCCAAATTACAATGTTTTAAAGATACAGACCCAAAACATGCTCAAAATCGATATTTTAGGTGCCCAAAAGTCGATATGTGCATGCATCTTCAATACCCGTTTATATCTCAAATTCAGGCTCAAAACACACGAAAATTCGATATTTTGGGGTCCAGGAAGCGATCTGTACATGCCTCGTCCGTGTTAGAGTATTTTCAAAATACAGGCCCAAAACATACTGAAAATCGATCTTTTAGGTGCCGAAAAGTAGATATGTGCATGCATCTCCTGAACCCGATTAAATCTGAAATTGAGGCTCAAAACAACCGAAAATTCGATATTTTTGTGTCCAAGAAGCGATCTGTACATGCATACTCAGTGCTAGAATGTTTTCAAAATATAGGCTCAAAACATGCTAAAAATCGATATTTTAAGTGTCCAAAGTAGATATGTGCTTGCATCTTCTGTACCCGTTTATATATCAAATTCGGGCTTAAAACACCCGAAAATTCGGTATTTTGGGGTCCTTAAAGCGATCTGTACATGCCTACTCCTAGTTAGAATGTTTTCAAGAAACAGAACCAAAACATGTTAAAAATCGATATTTTAGGTACGCAAAAGTCGATATGTGCATGCATCTTCAGTACCAGTTTATATCTCAAATTCAGGCTCAAAACACCCGAAAATTCGATAATTTTGTGTCCAAGAAGCGATCTGTACATTCATACGCAGTGCTAGAATGCTTTCAAAATATAGGCTCAAAACATGCTAAAAATCGATATTTTAAGTGTCCAATGTCGATATGTGCATGCATCTTCTGTACCCGTTTATATCTCAAATTCAGCCTCAAAACACCCGAAAAATCGGTATTTTTGGGTCCTTGAAGCGATCTGTAGATGCCTACTCCAAATTACAATGTTTTAAAGATACAGACCCAAAACATGCTCAAAATCGATATTTTAGGTGCCCAAAAGTCGATATGTGCATGCATCTTCAATACCCGTTTATATCTCAAATTCAGGCTCAAAACACACGAAAATTCGATATTTTGGGGTCCAGGAAGCGATCTGTACATGCCTCCTCCGTGTTAGAGTATTTTCAAAATACAGGCCCAAAACATACTGAAAATCGATCTTTTAGGTGCCGAAAAGTAGATATGTGATGCATCTTCTGAACCCGATTAAATCTGAAATTGAGGCTCAAAACACCCGAAAATTCGATATTTTTGGGTCCTTGAAGCGATCTGTACATGTCTACTCCAAATTACAATGTTTTAAAGATACAGACCCAAAACATGCTCAAAATCGATATTTTAGGTGCCCAAAGTCAAAATATCCATCTTATGTACACGTTTATATCTTAAATTCATGTTCAAAACAAGTCGATATGTGCATGCATCTTCAGTACCCGTTTATATCTCAAATTCAGGTTTAAAACACACGAAAATTCGATATTTTGGGGTCCAAGGAGCGATCTGTACATGCCTACTCCGTGTTACAATGTTTTAAAGATACAGACCCAAAACATGCTCAAAATCGATATTTTAGGAGCCCAAAAGTCGATATGTGCATGCATCTTCAATACCCGTTTATATCTCAAATTCAGGCTCAAAACACACGAAAATTCGATATTTTGGGGTCCAGGAAGCGATCTGTACATGCCTACTCCGTGCTAGAGTATTTTCAAAATACAGGCCCAAAACATACTGAAAATCGATCTTTTAGGTGCCGAAAAGTAGATATGTGCATGCATCTTCTGAACCCGATTAAATCTGAAATTGAGGCTCAAAACACCCGAAAATTCGATATTTTTGTGTCCAAGAAGCGATCTGTACATGCATACTCAGTGCTAGAATGTTTTCAAAATATAGGCTCAAAACATGCTAAAAATCGATATTTTAAGTGTCCAAAGTAGATATGTGCATGCATCTTCTGTACCCGTTTATATATCAAATTCAGGCTTAAAACACCCGAAAATTCGATATTTTTGGGTCCTAGAAGCGATCTGTACATGCCTACTCCTAGTTTGAATGTTTTCAAGATACAGACCCAAATCATGCTCAAAATCGATATTTTAGGTGCCCAAAGTCAATTTGTGCATGCATCTTCTGTACCCGTTTATATCTCAAATTCAGGCTCAAAACACCCGAAAATTCGATATTTTTGTGTCCAAGAAGCAATCTGTACATGCTTACTCCTAGTTAGAATGTTTTCAAGATACAGACCCAAAACATGCTCAAAATCGATATTTTAGGTGCCCAACGTCAATATGTGCATCCATCTTATGTACACGTTTATATCTTAAATTCATGTTCAAAACATCAGAAAATTCGATATTTTGGGGTCCAAGAAGCGATCTGTACATGTCTAGTCGGTGTTAGAGTAATTTCAAAATACAGGCCAAAAACATGCTGAAAATCGATATTTTAGGTTCCCAAAGTCAATATCTCAAATTCAGGCACAAAATACCCGAAAATTCGATATTTTGGGGTCCCAGAAGCGATCTGTACATGCCTACTCCTAGTTAGAATGTTTTCAAGATACAGACCCAAAACATGCTCAAAATCGATATTTTAGGTGCCCAACGTCAATATGTGCATCCATCTTATGTACACGTTTATATCTTAAATTCATGTTCAAAACATCAGAAAATTCGTTATTTTGGGGTCCAAGAAGCGATCTGTACATGCCTACTCGGTGTTAGAGTAATTTCAAAATACAGGCCAGAAACATGCTGAAAATCGATATTTTAGGTGCTCAAAGTCAATATGTGCATGCATCTTCTGTACCCGTTTATATATCAAATTCAGGCTTAAAACACCCGAAAATTCGGTATTTTTGTGTCCAAGAAGTCGATATGTGCATGCATCTTTAGTAACCGTTTATATTTCAAATTCAGGCTCAAAACACACGAAAATTCGATATTTTGGGGTCCAATAAGCGAGATATCTGTACATGCCTACTCCGTGTTAGAGTATTTTCAAAATACAGGCCCAAAACATGCTGAAAATCGATATTTTAGGTGCCCAAAGTCAATTTGCGCATACATCTTCTGTACCCGTTTATATCTCAAATTCAGGCTTAAAACACCCAAAAATTCGATAATTTTGTGTCCAAGAAGCGATCTGTACATTCATACGCAGTGCTAGAATGTTTTCAAAATATAGGCTCAAAACATGCTAAAAATCGATATTTTAAGTGTCCAAAGTCGATATGTGCATGCATCTTCTGTACCCGTTTATATCTCAAATTCAGGCTCAAAACACCCGAAAAATCGGTATTTTTGGGTCCTTGAAGCGATCTGTACATGCCTACTCCTAGTTAGAATGTTTACAAGATACAGACTCAAAACATGCTCAAAATCTATATTTTAGGTGCTCAAAGTCAATATGTGCATCCATCTTATGTACCCGTTTATATCTTAAATTCAAGTTCAAAACATCAGAAATTTCGTTATTTTGGGGTCCAAGAAGCGATCTGTACATGCCTACTCGGTGTTAGAGTATTTTCAATTTACAGGCCAAAAACATGCTGAAAATCACTATTTTTAGGTGCCTAAAGTCAATATGTGCATGAATCTTCTGTACCCGTTTATATCTCAAATTCAGGCTCAAAACACCTGAAAATTCGATATTTTGGGGTCCCAGAAGCGATCTGTACATGCCTACTCAGTGCTAGAATGTTTTCAAAATATAGGCTCAAAACATGCTAAAAATCGATATTTTAAGTGTCCAAAGTCGATATGTGCATGCATCTTCTGTACCCGTTTATATATCAAATTCGGTCTTAAAACACCCGAAAATTCGGTATTTTTGGGTCCTTGAAGCGATCTGTACATGCCTACTCCAAATTACAATGTTTTAAAGATACAGACCCAAAACATGCTCAAAATCGATATTTTAGGTGCCCAAAAGTCGATATGTGCATGCATCTTCAATACCCGTTTATATCTCAAATTCAGGCTCAAAACACACGAAAATTCGATATTTTGGGGTCCATGAAGCGATCTGTAAATGCCTACTCCGTGTTAGAGTATTTTCAAAATACAGGCCCAAAACATACTGAAAATCGATCTTTTAGGTGCCGAAAAGTAGATATGTGCATGCATCTTCTGAACCCGATTAAATCTGAAATTGAGGCTCAAAACACCCGAAAATTCAATATTTTTGTGTCCAAGAAGCGATCTGTACATGCATACTCAGTGCTAGAATGTTTTCAAAATATAGGCTCAAAACATGCTAAAAATCGATATTTTAAGTGTCCAAAGTAGATATGTGCATGCATCTTCTGTACCCGTTTATATATCAAATTCAGGCTAAAAACACCCGAAAATCCGGTATTTTTGGGTCCTAGAAGCGATCTGTACATGCCTACTCCTAGTTTGAATGTTTTCAAGATACAGACCCAAATCATGCTCAAAATCGATATTTTAGGTGCCCAGAAGTCGATATGTGCATGCATCTTCAGTGCCCGTATATATCTCAAATTCAGGCTCAAAACACACCAAAATTCGATATTTTGTGGTCCAAGAAGCGATCTGTACATGCTTACTCAGTGTTAGAGTATTTTCAAAATACAGGCCCAAAACATGCTGAAAATCGATATTTTAGGTGCCCAAAGTCAATTTGTGCATGCATCTTCTGTACCCGTTTATATCTCAAATTCAGGCTCAAAACACCCGAAAATTCGATATTTTTGTGTCCAAGAAGCGATCTGTACATGCTTACTCCTAGTTAGAATGTTTTCAAGATACAGACCCAAAACATGCTCAAAATCGATATTTTAGGTGCCCAACGTCAATATGTGCATCCATCTTATGTACGCGTTGTTACGACCATTGTTTTTAGTATAAACTATTGTTAATAATGTTAAGAGTCAGTGAAGCTGGGGTTGGGGTAGTTGTGTGTGTGACCTGGTGTTTCATATCTCAGAGCTCGTGGAGCTCTGAGTTTACCAGGTAGGCATAGTGTTGGTGTTAGGCAGTAGGCCTCCTCCCTCCAACAGTGTAACATCTCTCTCCTGGAGCTCCACATCTGGTGAGACTGACGTATTGTAAACTCAGGATTGTCCACAGCATTATAGGTTTAAGTTTGTAGGTTTAAGTTTATAGGTTTAAGTTTATAGGTTTAAGTAGTTAAGATATTATGTGTTTGAGTAACGATTCACTGGTGAGTGAAATTCTATTTAATTATTTGTTTCCGTTGTGCATATTTGTGGTTATATTACAATATATTTATAAATTTACTAAAGTATTTTGTGTATATCCCATAACGTCTAGTCACGCCGACTGAACCTGGAGACACGTAGTGTTGCGTTAGAGTCGGTCGTAACAGGCGGTTTGGCGACCTCGCCAGGATTTCACTCGCAAGTTTGTTTGTTTGTTTGACAATGGTAATAATAAATCATGATGATGTATGTAGGTTCATCCAGCAGGGTCCATCAATTGAGGATGTTGCTGGCTTGTCTGTAGCTGAATTAAGAGTTGTGTGCGAATACTTGGGTGTTACATCAGTTAACAATATGAATAAGACTGACTTGGTAAACACTATCATAAACAGTGTGTGTCCTGAACATTCCTTAAGTGAGCGGGAACAATTGGAAGCCGGTTCAATATTGACTGACCCTGTAATGGAACAATCTCTAGTAAATGGTGCTATAAGGACTGATAAGGATAAAGATAAGGATCCGGAGTTACTCCGGCTTGAGATGCAATTGTGTTTACAACAAGCTGAAACCGAAAAGCTCCGTTTGCAACTTGAGTTAAATAAACTTAACATTTCTAGTTCAGATACCATCTCTCACTTTGACTTAGTACGTGCATCTAAAATTATGCCCACCTTCTCAGAGGATACTGTTGATGAATTTTTTTGTGCTTTCGAAATGTTAGCAGAAACTTTAAAATGGCCTAGAGGTGCTTGGCTTATTCTCTTGCAACGGTCTTTTACGGGGAAAGCGCTTCGTACTTATACTTCCCTCCCAGCTCGGGACATATCCTATGAGACTGTGAAGGAAGAGGTATTAAAAGCTTACACCCTTGTTCCTGAGGCTTATCGACAGCGTTTTCGTGGCATTGCTAGAAAGTATGATGAGACTCACCTTGAGTTTGCAAGAAATAAGAGGGACGCTTTCACTAGATGGTTAAGGTCTAAAGGGGTTAATAGTTATGAAACCTTGTTTGAATTAATTCTAATGGAAGACTTTTTAAGTTCAGTAACAAGGGATGTAAGTTTGTATTTATTAGATAGGGATTTCGAGACTGTAGAAAAAGCTGCTGGACAAGCTGATGTTTATGTATTGCGTCATGTCAAAACCCAATGTAATGGAGTCTCACAGGTGTCTAAAACTAGTAGTTCCCCTTTTCAGCAAAAGAAAGTATTAAAAACTGATGATCAAACAACTGTGGTTAAGACTGCTTCCCCACCTACTGGTGTATTTGTAAAGTCAGAGTATTTATGTACATTTTGTGGGAAGTCCGGCCATAAAGCTGAATTCTGTTGGAGGAAAAGGAAGCCTACTCTAATCGCATTTAAGAATGCTAAGACTAAGTCACCTCAGAAGGAAAAACCAGTTGCTTTGGTTTCTCCTCCTAGTGAACGAGAAACTTCTCTTCAGGAAGATTTGCTAGATGTTTCAGCTGAAGGTTCCCATATTGGAGCTTATAGCCCATTTCTCTCAAGAGGCTTTGTGTTAGAGAATAATGATAACATTCCAATCACTATTTTACGGGATTCAGGATCTTTGCAAACACTGATCCGTTCTGGGATAACAACTGGTGAGGAGACGGGTAAATTTGTGGTTTTGGGTTCTTTATGGGGCCAGGGCTCAGCCCCTTTAATCAAAATTCACCTTAACTCCGATTGTTTCTGTGGTTTAGCAACTGTTGCAGTTTTACCTGAACTTCCTGTTCGGGGTGTTGACCTAATATTGGGAAACGATTTGGCTGGTGGCAACATGGGACAACCTTTTTCACCACCAGTTTTGAGTGAGAGGCCACAAACCTCTACTGAGTTGCAGCAGCTGGAAACCCAGGAGCCACACCTTTTTCCTCTTTGTGCTGTAACGCGTTCTATGGCAAAATCCCGTCAAGCCCTCGAGAGTAACCAGGCTGGGAGCTCTGGTGGTGAAAGTTTGGCTGAAGAACAGGTGTGTTTAGATATTTCTGGGTTGTTTGCTGATCAAGCTTCAGTTTCTACTAATTGTAAATCTCCCGCAGTTAAACCTATGGTTGGAAGGGCAGCACTTATTGCTGCACAGCAAGGAGATGAGACTTTGCAGCCTTGGATAGAGCAAGCATATGGTCCACCTGAAGAGTCTAGCCCTACTACTAATTATTTTGTCCAAGATGGCGTTCTGTACCGTCGTTGGTTGCCACCACTTTTTCCTCAGGAGGATGCACCTTGGGCTTCAGTTACACAGCTAGTGGTCCCCACTAGTCATAGGCAAGGTCTTCTTGAGCTGGCACATGACGGACGTTTTTCAGGACACTTAGGTGTTCGAAAAACATTTAACAGGCTCTCTAAGAAGTTTTACTGGCCAGGTATGAGGAGAGATGTTTCTAGACATTGTAAAACTTGTAAATTCTGTCAACAGGTTGGAAAGCCAAACAAAAAAATACCATTAGCTCCTCTTGTTAAAATACCACAGGTGCCTGAGCCATTTGTAACGGTCCAGTGTGATGTAGTGGGACCCTTACCAAAGACTGCTAGAGGTCATGAATATATATTTACAATTATTGATGTATCAACTAGGTATTTACATGCTGTAGCTTTAAGGAAAATCTCTGCTAGAACCATCTGTAATACTCTTTTGGATTTCTTTTCTCATTTTGGGTTACCGTACCGGGTACAAACAGATGGGGCATCATATTTTGTGGGGAAAGTGTTCAAGGAAGCCATGGCGGGATTGGGCATAGAACATTCTGTTTCATCCCCTTACCATCCACAGACTCAAGGTGCCGTAGAAAGGTCCCATCAGACCTTGAAGGGAATCTTGCGTAAGTATGCTCTTCAATTTCAATCTAATTGGGATGAAGACCTGCCCTATCTTTTGTTTGTGCTTAGAGATTCTCCAAATGAATCGACAGGTTTTTCTCCTTATGAATTGGTATTTGCCCATCAAGTCAGAGGACCTTTACATATAGTTAGGGAGAGGTTATTAGATATTCCAGAAGAGAGCATCAGTATATTAGATATGGTGGGTGACATCAGGCAAAGATTGTTGCGTTGCTGGGAAGTTGCTGCCCGAAACTCTGAGCAGGCACGTGATAAAGCAAAAACTTGGTATGACAAGCGTGCCAGGCATAGAGAGTTCCACCCCGGTGATGAGGTACTTCTTCTTCTGCCAATACAGGGTCAACCTTTACACGCAAAATTTAGTGGCCCTTACAAAGTGATTAAGAAGATAAGCTCAACTAATTATATAATATCTACTCCTGACAGACGTCGTTCCCAACGCTTATGCCATATCAACACTCTCAAGCAGTATCACTCACGAGAACCCCCTGATACGCCTCCTGACTCCTCGGTTCCTGTGTGCGCCGCTGACGTTTGCCTTGTTGATAGCCAGCATGAAGAGGAAGAAGACGTCAGTCCAATCACACTGTCATCTGTCAAGACTTGGCAGTCCAACTCAGCCACTATGCAAGAAAAGTTGGAACACCTACAACAACCAGAGAAAACTGAAGTTTTAGATCTCCTATACAAGTACCCTTCTGTATTCAAGAATGAACCTGGTCGTACCACTGCTGTAGCTCATGACATCGACGTCGGTTCAGCTTCCCCCATCAAGCAGGCTCCCTACCGTGTTCATCCCAGCCGAGTGAACCAGATGATGTCAGAATTGGCAGATATGGAATCTTTAGGTGTGATCGAACCTTCGCAAGGTGAGTGGTGCTCACCTGTAACTCTTGTCCCCAAGAAGGATGGCAGTCTCCGATTTTGCATTGATTTCCGCAAAGTGAACACTGTCACAAAGAAAGACTCTTTTCCAATCCCGAGGATCGACGACTGTGTAGAAGCCATAGGAAACTCAAAGTACCTGACGAAGATCGACTGTCTACGCGGCTTTTGGCAAGTACCCCTGACCAAGCGGGCGCAGGAAATATCATGTTTTGCAACCCTGGGTAAAATGTATAAGTTTACTGTAATGCCTTTTGGGTTGACCAATGCCCCTGCAACTTTCCAACGCTTGATGAATAAGGTAACTGCTGATGTCCCCAACTGTGTTGTATACCTAGATGATATTGTAGTATTTTCAGACACATGGGATGATCATTTGCTGCAGTTAGATGCTCTCTTCTCAGCTCTAGATAGCGCTGGGTTAGTGGTTAATCTTAAGAAATCTGAATTTGTATGTGCCCAATTTCTATATTTAGGACATGTTATTGGTTTAGGAACACTTGCTCCAAGGAATTTTTAAAATGCCTGTTCCAAGTAACAAACAACAAGTGCGTCGTTTTCTAGGAGCTGTAGGATATTATAGGAGATATGTGTGTAACTTTGCAGACTTAGCTTTACCACTTACCAATTTATTGAAGAATGGCAGTAACTTTATTTGGTCACGAGCATGCCAAGATTCTTTTCAAGGTCTGAAAGATGTTCTGTGCTCATACCCTGTTTTAATGGCTCCTAATTTCTACAGACCATTTAAAATCGCTTGTGACGCCAGTGACCTTGCAGCAGGATCTGCATTGCTGCAGGAAGATGTTGATGGTGTGGATCATCCTGTGGCATACTACAGTAAGAAATTCACTCCAGCTCAAACCCGCTATGCTACAGTAGAGAAAGAACTGCTATCAATAATACTGGCGTTGCAACACTTCAGTTACTACCTGACACCATGTAAAACCATAACCGTGTACACTGATCACAAACCTTTAAAATATTTAAAGTCTTTTGGTGATAAAAACCAGCGTCTAGCTCGGTGGAGTTTGTATCTCCAAAATTATAATTTATCAGTTTATCATATAAAAGGTACTGCTAATGTTTTGGCAGACTATTTGTCCCGACCAATGTAAATTTTACAAAATATTTGTACCCCAAATTTTGTCTTATGGGGGGAAGGCTGTTACGACCATTGTTTTTAGTATAAACTATTGTTAATAATGTTAAGAGTCAGTGAAGCTGGGGTTGGGGTAGTTGTGTGTGTGACCTGGTGTTTCATATCTCAGAGCTCGTGGAGCTCTGAGTTTACCAGGTAGGCATAGTGTTGGTGTTAGGCAGTAGGCCTCCTCCCTCCAACAGTGTAACATCTCTCTCCTGGAGCTCCACAACTGGTGAGACTGACGTATTGTAAACTCAGGATTGTCCACAGCATTATAGGTTTAAGTTTGTAGGTTTAAGTTTATAGGTTTAAGTTTATAGGTTTAAGTAGTTAAGATATTATGTGTTTGAGTAACGATTCACTGGTGAGTGAAATTCTATTTAATTATTTGTTTCCGTTGTGCATATTTGTGGTTATATTACAATATATTTATAAATTTACTAAAGTATTTTGTGTATATCCCATAACGTCTAGTCACGCCGACTGAACCTGGAGACACGTAGTGTTGCGTTAGAGTCGGTCGTAACAACGTTTATATCTTAAATTCATGTTCAAAACATCAGAAAATTCGATATTTTGGGGTCCAAGAAGCGATCTGTACATGCCTACTCGGTGTTAGAGTAATTTCAAAATACAGGCCAAAAACATGCTGAAAATCGATATTTTAGGTTCCCAAAGTCAATATCTCAAATTCAGGCACAAAATACCCGAAAATTCGATATTTTGGGGTCCCAGAAGCGATCTGTACATGCCTACTCCTAGTTAGAATGTTTTCAAGATACAGACCCAAAACATGCTCAAAATCGATATTTTAGGTGCCCAACGTCAACATGTGCATCCATCTTATGTACACGTTTATATCTTAAATTCATGTTCAAAACATCAGAAAATTCGATATGTTGGGGTCTTAGAAGCGAACTGTACATTCCTACTCGGTGTTAGAGTAATTTCAAAATACAGGCGAAAAACATGCTGAAAATCGATATTTTAGGTGCCAAAAGTCAATATGTGCATGCATCTTCTGTACCCGTTTATATCTCAAATTCAGGCTCAAAACACCCGAAAATTCGATATTTTTGTGTCCAAGAAGCAATCTGTACATGCATACTCAGTGCTAGAAAGTTTTAGAAATATAGGCTCAAAACATGATAAAAATCAATATTTTAAGTGTCCAAAGTAGATATGTGCATGCATCTTCTGTACCCGTTTATATATCAAATTCAGGCTTAAAACACCCGAAAATTCGGTATTTTTGGGTCCTAGAAGCGATCTGTACATGCCTACTCCTAGTTAGAATGTTTTCAAGATACAGACCCAAATCATGCTCAAAATCGATATTTTAGGTGCCCAGAAGTCGATATGTGCATGCATCTTCAGTACCCGTTTATATCTCAAATTCAGGCTCAAAACACACGAAAATTCGATATTTTGGGGTCCAAGAAGCGAACTGTACATTCCTACTCGGTGTTAGAGTAATTTCAAAATACAGGCGAAAAACATGCTGAAAATCGATATTTTAGGTGCCAAAAGTCAATATGTGCATGCATCTTCTGTACCCGTTTATATCTCAAATTCAGGCTCAAAACACCCGAAAATTCGATATTTTTGTGTCCAAGAAGCGATCTGTACATGCATACTCAGTGTTAGAAAGTTTTAAAAATATAGGCTCAAAACATGATAAAAATCAATATTTTAAGTGTCCAAAGTAGATATGTGCATGCATCTTCTGTACCCGTTTATATATCAAATTCAGGCTTAAAACACCCGAAAATTCGGTATTTTTGGGTCCTTGAAGCGATCTGTACATGCCTACTCCTAGTTAGAATGTTTACAAGATACAGACTCAAAACATGCTCAAAATCGATATTTTAGGTGCCCAAAGTCAATATGTGCATCCATCTTATGTACCCGTTTATATCTTAAATTCAAGTTCAAAAAATCAGAAATTTCGTTATTTTGGGGTCCAAGAAGCGATCTGTACATGCGTACTCGGTGTTAGAGTATTTTCAATTTACAGGCCAAAAACATGCTGAAAATCACTATTTTTAGGTGCCTAAAGTCAATATGTGCATGCATCTTCTGTACCCGTTTATATCTCAAATTCAGGCTCAAAACACCCGAAAATTCGATATTTTGCGGTCCCAGAAGCGATCTGTACATGCCTACTCAATGCTAGAATGTTTTCAAAATATAGGCTCAAAACATGCTAAAATTCGATATTTTAAGTGTCCAAAGTCGATATGTGCATGCATCTTCTGTACCCGTTTATATATCAAATTCGGGCTTAAAACACCCGAAAATTCGGTATTTTTGGGTCCTTGAAGCGATCTGTACATGCCTACTCCAAATTACAATGTTTTAAAGAAACAGACCCAAAACATGCTCAAAATCGATATTTTAGGTGCCCAAAAGTCGATATGTGCATGCATCTTCAATACCCGTTTATATCTCAAATTCAGGCTCAAAACACACGAAAATTCGATATTTTGGGATCCAGGAAGCGATCTGTACATGCCTACTCCGTGTTAGAGTATTTTCAAAATACAGGCCCAAAACATGCTGAAAATCGATCTTTTAGGTGCCGAAAAGTAGATATGTGCATGTATCTTCTGAACCCGATTAAATCTGAAATTGATGCTCAAAACACCCGAAAATTCAATATTTTTGTGTCCAAGAAGCTATCTGTACATGCATACTCAGTGCTAGAATGTTTTCAAAATATAGGCTCAAAACATGCTAAAAATCGATATTTTATGTGTCCAAAGTAGATATGTGAATGCATCTTCTGTACCCGTTTATATATCAAATTCAGACTAAAAACACCCGAAAATTCGGTATTTTTGGGTCCTAGAAGCGATCTGTACATGCCTACTCCTTGTTTGAATGTTTTCAAGATACAGACCCAAATCATGCTTAAAATCGATATTTTAGGTGCCCAGAAGTCGATATGTGCATGCATCTTCAGTGCCCGTTTATATCTCAAATTCAGGCTCAAAACACACCAAAATTCGATATTTTGTGGTCCAAGAAGCGATCTGTACATGCCTACTCCGTGTTAGAGTATTTTCAAAATACAGGCCCAAAACATGCTGAAAATCGATATTTTAGGTGCCCAAAGTCAATTTATGCATGCATCTTCTGTACCCGTTTATATATCAAATTCAGACTAAAAACACCCGAAAATTCGGTATTTTTGGGTCCTAGAAGCGATCTGTACATGCCTACTCCTTGTTTGAATGTTTTCAAGATACAGACCCAAATCATGCTTAAAATCGATATTTTAGGTGCCCAGAAGTCGATATGTGCATGCATCTTCTGTACCCGTTTATATCTCAAATTCAGGCTCAAAACACCCGAAAAATCGGTATTTTTGGGTCCTTGAAGCTATTTGTACATGCCTACTCCTAGTTAGAATGTTTACAAGATACAGACTCAAAACATGCTCAAAATCTATATTTTAGGTGCCCAAAGTCAATATGTGCATCAATCTTATGTACCCGTTTATATCTTAAATTCAAGTTCAAAACATCAGAAATTTCGATATTTTGGGGTCCAAGAAGCGATCTGTACATGCCTACTCGGTGTTAGAGTATTTTCAATTTACAGGCCAAAAACATGCTGAAAATCACTATTTTTAGGTGCCCAAAAGTCGATATGTGCATGCATCTTCAATACCCGTTTATATCTTAAATTCAGGCTCAAAACACACCAAATTTCGATATTTTGGGGTCCAGGAACCGATCTGTACATGCCTACTCCGTGTTAGAATATTTTCAAAATACAGGCCCAAAACATACTGAAAATCGATCTTTTAGGTGCCGAAAAGTAGATATGTGCATGCATCTTCTGAACCCGATTAAATCTGAAATTGAGGCTCAAAACACCCGAAAATTCGATATTTTTGTGTCCAAGAAGCGATCTGTACATGCATACTCAGTGCTAGAATGTTTTCAAAATATAGGCTCAAAACATGCTAAAAATCGATATTTTAAGTGTCCAAAGTAGATATGTGCATGCATTTTCTGTACCCGTTTATATATCAAATTCAGGCTTAAAACACCCGAAAATTCGGTATTTTTGGGTCCTAGAAGCGATCTGTACATGCCTACTCCTAGTTTGAATATTTTCAAGATACAGACCCAAATCATGCTCAAAATCGATATTTTAGGTTCCCAGAAGTCGATATGTGCATGCATCTTCAGTACCCGTTTATATCTCAAATTCAGGCTCAAAACACACCAAAATTCGATATTTTGTGGTCCAAGAAGCGATCTGTACATGCCTATTCCGTGTTAGAGTATTTTCAAAATACAGGCCCAAAACATGCTGAAAATCGATATTTTAGGTGCCCAAAGTCAATATGTGCATGCATATTCTGTACCCGTTTATATCTCAAATGCAGGCTCAAAACACCCGAAAATTCGGTATTTTTGGGTCCTAGATGCGATCTCTACATGCATACTCCTAGTTAGAATGTTTTCAAGATACAGACCCAAAACATGTTAAAAATCGATATTTTAGGTGCCCAAAGTCAATATGTGCATGCATCTTCTGTACCTGTTTATATCTCAAATTCAGGCTCAAAACACCCAAAAATTCGATATTTTTGGGTCCCAAAAGCGATCTGTAAATGCCTACTCTGTGCTAGAATGTTGTCAAAATATAGGCTCAAAACATGCTAAAAATCGATATTTTAAGTGTCCAAAGTCAATATGTGCTTGCATCTTCTGCACCCGTTTATATCTCAAATTCAGGCTCAAAACCCCCGAAAATACGATATTTTTGGGTCCAAGAAATTATCTGTACATGCCTACTCCATTTTAGAGTATTTTCAAAATACAGGCCCAAAACATGCTGAAAATCGATATTTTAGGTACCAAAAGTCAATATGTGCATGCATATTCTGTACCCGTTTATATCTCAAATACAGGCTCAAATCACCCGAAAATTCGATATTTTTGGGTCCAAGAAGAGAGCTGTACATGCCTACTCGATGTTAGAGTATTTTCAAAATACAGGCCCAAAACATGCTGAAAATCACTATTTTTAGGAGCCCAAAGTCAATATGTGCATGCATCTTCAGTACCCGTTTATATCTCAAATTCAGGTTCAAAACACCCGAAAATTCGATATTTTGGTGTCCCAGAAACGATCTGTACATGCCTACTCAGATACAGGCCCAAAACATGCTGAAAATCGATATTTTAGGTGCCCAAAGTCAATATGTGTATGTATCTTCTGCACCCGTTTATATCCCAAATTCAACCTCAAAACACCTGAAAATTCGATATTTGTATGTCCAAGAAGCGATTTGTACATGCATTCTCAGTGCTAGAATGTTTTCAATATATAGGCTCAAAACATGCTAAAAATCGATATTTTAAGTGTCCAAAGTAGATATGTCCGTGCATCTTCTGTACCCGGTAACATATCAAATTCAGGCTCAAAACACCCGGAAATTCGATATTTTGGTGTCCCAGAAGCGATCTGTACTGCCTACTCAGATACCGGCCCAAAACATGCTGAAAATCGATATTTTAGGTGCACAAAGTCAATATGTGTATGCATCATCTGTAACGGCTTATATCCTAAATTCAACCTTTAAAACACCCGAAAATTTGATATTTTTGGGTCCCAGAAGAGATCTGTACATGCCTACTCAGTGCTAGAATGTTTTCAAAATATAGGCTTAAAACATGCTAAAAATCGATATTTTAAGTGTCCAAAGTCGATATGTGCATGCATCTTATGTACCCGTTTATATCTCAAATTCAGGCTCTAAACACCCGAAAATTCTATATATTGGGATCCCAGAAGCTATCTGTACATGCTTACTTAGTGCTAGAATATCTTCAAAATATAGACCCGAAACATGCTAAAAATTGATATTTCAGGTGCCCAAAGTCGATATCTCAAATTCAGGTACAAAACACCCGAAAATTCGATATTTTGGGGTCCCAGAAGCGATCTGTACATGCCTACTCAGTACTAGAATGTTTTTAAAATATAGGCTCAAAACATGCTAAAATCGATATTTTAAGTGTCCATAATCGATATGTGCATGCATCTTCAGTACCTGTTTATATCTCAAATTCAGGCAGAAAACTCCCGAAAATTCGATATTTTGGGGTCCCAGAAGCGATCTGTACATGCCTACTCAGTGCTAGAATATTTTCAAAATATAGGCCCAAAACATGCTAAAAATCGATATTTTAGGTGCCCAAAGTCGATATCTCAAATTCAGGCTCAAAACACCAGAAAATTCGGTATTTTTGGGTCCTAGAAGCGATCTGTACATGCCTACTCCTTGTTAGAATGTTTTCAAGATACAGACCCAAAACATGCTCAAAATCGATATTTTAGGTGCCCAAAAGTCGATATGTGCATGCATCTTCAGTACCCGTTTATATCTCAAATTCAGGCTCAAAACACCCGAAAATTCGATATTTTTGGGTCCTAGAAGCGAACTGTACATGCCTACTCCTAGTTAGAATGTTTTCAAGATACAGACCCAAAACATGCTCAAAATCGATATTTTAGGTGCAGAAAAGTTGATATGTGCATGCATCTTATGTACCTGTTTATATCTCAAATTCATGCTCAAAACACCCTAAAATTCGATATATTCAGGTCCCAGAAGCTATCTGTACATGCTTACTTAGTGCTAGAATATCTTCAAAATATAGGCCCGAAACATGCTAAAAATCGATATTTCCGGTGCCAAAATCGATATCTCAAATTCAGGCACAAAACACCTGAAAATTCAATATTTTGGGGTCCCAGAAGCGATCTGTACATGCCTACTCAGTACTAGAATGTTTTTAAAATATAGGCTCAAAACATGCTAAAAATCGATATTTTAAGTGTCCAAAATCGATATGTGCATGCATCTTCTGTAACGGTTTATATCTCAAATTCAGGATCAAAATACCCGAAAGTTCGGTATTTTTGGGTCCTAGAAGCGATCTGTACATGTTTAGTCCTAGTTAGAATGTTTTCAAGATACACACCCAAAACATGCTCAAAATCGATATTTTAGGTGCCCAAAAGTGGATATGTGCATGCATCTTCAGTACCCGTTTATATCTCAAATTCAGGCTCAAAACACCCGAAAATTCGATATCTTGGTGTCCCAGAAACGATATGTACATGCCTACTCAGATACAGGCTCAAAACATGCTAAAAATCGATATTTTAGGTGCCCAAAGTAGATATGTGCATGCATCTTCTGTACCCGTTTATATATCAAATTCAGGCTCAAAACACTCGAAAATTCGATATTTTGGGGTCCCAGAAGCGATATGTACTGCCTACTCAGATACAGGCCCAAAACATGTTGAAAATCGTTATTTTAGGAGCCCAAAGTCAATATGTGTATGCATCTTCTGTACCCGTTTATATCCTAAATTCAACCTTTAAAACACCCGAAAATTTGATATTTTTGGGTCCCAGAATAGATCTGTACATGCCTACTCAGTGCTAGAATGTTTTCAAAATATAGGCTCAAAACATGCTAAAAATCGATATTTTAAGTGTCCAAAGTCGATATGTGCATGCATCTTCTGTACCCGTTTATATCTGAAATTCAGGCTCAAAACACCCGAAAATTCGATATTTTTGGGTCCTAGAAGCGAACTGTACATGCCTACTCCTAGTTAGAATGTTTTCAAGATACAGACCCAAAACATGCTCAAAATCGATATTTTAGGTTCCCAAAAGTTGATATGTGCATGCATCTTATGTACCTGTTTATATCTCAAATTTATGCTCAAAACACCCGAAAATTCGATATATTCAGGTCCCAGAAGCTATATGTACATGCTTACTTAGTGCTAGAATATCTTCAAAATATAGGCCCGAAACATGCTAAAAATCGATATTTCAGGTGCCAAAATCGATATCTCAAATTCAGGCACAAAACACCTGAAAATTCAATATTTTGGGGTCCCAGAAGCGATCTGTACATGCCTACTCAGTACTAGAATGTTTTTAAAATATAGGCTCAAAACATGCTAAAAATCGATATTTTAAGTGTCCAAAATCGATATGTGCATGCATCTTCTGTACCGGTTTATATCTCAAATTCAGGATCAAAATACCCGAAAGTTCGGTATTTTTGGGTCCTACAAGCGATCTGTACATGTTTAGTCCTAGTTAGAATGTTTTCAAGATACACACCCAAAACATGCTCAAAATCGATATTTTAGGTGCCCAAAAGTGGATATGTGCATGCATCTTCAGTACCCGTTTATATCTCAAATTCAGGCTCAAAACACCCGAAAATTCGATATTTTGGTGTCCCAGAAACGATCTGTACATGCCTACTCAGATACAGGCCCAAAACATGCTGAAAATCGATATTTTTGGAGCCCAAAGTCAATATGTGTATGTATCTTCTGCTCCCGTTTATATCCCAAATTCAACCTCAAAACTCTTGAAAATTCGATATTTTTATGTCCAAGAAGCGATCTGTACTTGCATACTCAGTGCTAGAATGTTTTCAAAATATAGCCTCAAAACATGCTAAAAATCGGTATTTTAAGTGTCCAAAGTAGATATGTGCATGCATCTTCTGTACCCGTTTACGTATCAAATTCAGGCTTAAAACACCCGGAAATTCTGTATTTTTGGGTCCTAGAAGCTATCGGTACATGCCTACTCCTAGTTAGAATGTTTTCAATATACAGACCCAAAACATGCTCAAAATCGATATTTTATGTGCCCAAAAGTCGATATGTGCATGCATCTTCAGTACCCGTTTATATCTCAAATTCAGGCTAAAAAAACCCAAAAATTCGATATCTTGGTGTCCCAGAAACGATATGTACATGCCTACTCAGATACAGGCTCAAAACATGCTAAAAATCGATATTTTAGGTGCCCAAAGTAGATATGTGCATGCATCTTCTGTACCCGTTTATATATCAAATTCAGGCTCAAAACACTCGAAAATTCGATATTTTGGGGTCCCAGAAGCGATATGTACTGCCTACTCAGATACAGGCCCAAAACATGTTGAAAATCGTTATTTTAGGTGCCCAAAGTCAATATGTGTATGCATCTTCTGTACCCGTTTATATCCTAAATTCAACCTTTAAAACACCCGAAAATTTGATATTTTTGGGTCCCAGAAGAGATCTGTACATGCCTACTCAGTGCTAGAATGTTTTCAAAATATAGGCTCAAAACATGCTAAAAATCGATATTTTAAGTGTCCAAAGTCGATATGTGCATGCATCTTCTGTACCCGTTTATATCTGAAATTCAGGCTCTAAACACCCGAAAATTCTATATATTGGGGTCCCAGAAGCTATCTGTACATGCTTACTTAGTGCTAGAATATCTTCAAAATATAGACCTGAAACATGCTAAAAATCGATATTTCAGGTGACCAAAGTCGATATCTTAAATTCAGGCACAAAACACCCGAAAATTCGATATTTTGGGGTCCCAGAAGCGATCTGTACATGCCTACTCAGTACTAGAATGTTTTTAAAATATAGGCTCAAAACATGCTAAAATCGATATTTTAAGTGTCCAAAATCGATATGTGCATGCATCTTCAGTACCTGTTTATATCTCAAATTCAGGCAGAAAACTCCCGAAAATTCGATATTTTGGGGTCCCAGAAGCGATCTGTACATGCCTACTCAGTGCTAGAATATTTTCAAAATATAGGCCCAAAACATGCTAAAAATCGATATTTTAGGTGCCCAAAGTCGATATCTCAAATTCAGGCTAAAAACACCAGAAAATTCGGTATTTTTGGGTCCTAGAAGCGATCTGTACATGCCTACTCCTTGTTAGAATGTTTTCAAGATACAGACCCAAAACATGCTCAAAATCGATATTTTAGGTGCCCAAAAGTTGATATGTGCATGCATCTTATGTACCTGTTTATATCTCAAATTTATGCTCAAAACACCCGAAAATTCGATATATTCAGGTCCCAGAAGCTATATGTACATGCTTACTTAGTGCTAGAATATCTTCAAAATATAGGCCCGAAACATGCTAAAAATCGATATTTCAGGTGCCAAAATCGATATCTCAAATTCAGGCACAAAACACCTGAAAATTCAATATTTTGGGGTCCCAGAAGCGATCTGTACATGCCTACTCAGTACTAGAATGTTTTTAAAATATAAGCTCAAAACATGCTAAAAATCGATGTTTTAAGTGTCCAAAATCGATATGTGCATGCATCTTCTGTACCGGTTTATATCTCAAATTCAGGATCAAAATACCCGAAAGTTCGGTATTTTTGGGTCCTACAAGCGATCTGTACATGTTTAGTCCTAGTTAGAATGTTTTCAAGATACACACCCAAAACATGCTCAAAATCGATATTTTAGGTGCCCAAAAGTGGATATGTGCATGCATCTTCAGTACCCGTTTATATCTCAAATTCAGGCTCAAAACACCCGAAAATTCGATATTTTGGTGTCCCAGAAACGATCTGTACATGCCTACTCAGATACAGGCCCAAAACATGCTGAAAATCGATATTTTTGGAGCCCAAAGTCAATATGTGTATGTATCTTCTGCTCCCGTTTATATCCCAAATTCAACCTCAAAACTCTTGAAAATTCGATATTTTTATGTCCAAGAAGCGATCTGTACTTGCATACTCAGTGCTAGAATGTTTTCAAAATATAGCCTCAAAACATGCTAAAAATCGATTTTTTAAGTGTCCAAAGTAGATATGTGCATGCATCTTCTGTACCCGTTTACGTATTAAATTCAGGCTTAAAACACCCGGAAATTCTGTATTTTTGGGTCCTAGAAGCTATCGGTACATGCCTACTCCTAGTTAGAATGTTTTCAAGATACAGACCCAAAACATGCTCAAAATCGATATTTTAGGTGCCAAAAAGTCGATATGTGCATGCATCTTCAGTACCCGTTTATATCTCAAATTCAGCTTAAAAAAACCCAAAAAATTCGATATCTTGGTGTCCCAGAAACGATATGTACATGCCTACTCAGATACAGGCTCAAAACATGCTAAAAATCGATATTTTAGGTGCCCAAAGTAGATATGTGCATGCATCTTCTGTACCCGTTTATATATCAAATTCAGGCTCAAAACACTCGAAAATTCGATATTTTGGGGTCCCAGAAGCGATATGTACTGCCTACTCAGATACAGGCCCAAAACATGTTGAAAATCGTTATTTTAGGTGCCCAAAGTCAATATGTGTATGCATCTTCTGTACCCGTTTATATCCTAAATTCAACCTCTAAAACACCCAAAAATTCGATATTTTTTGGTCCCAGAAGAGATCTGTACATGCCTAGTCCTTGTTAGAATGTTTTCAAGATTCAGACCCAAAGCATGCACAAAATCGATATTTTAGGTGCCCAAAAGTCGATATGTGCATGCATCTTCAGTGCCCGTTTATATCTCAAATTCAGGCTCAAAACACCCGAAAATTCGATATTATTGGGTCCTAGAAGCGATCTGTACATGCCTACTCCTAGTTAGAATGTTTTCAAGATACAGACCCAAAACATGCTCAAAATCGATATTTTAGGTGCCCAAAAGTCGATATGTGCATGCATCTTATGTACCCGTTTATATCTCAAATCCAGGCTCAAAACACCTGAAAATTCGATATATTGGGGTCCCAGAAGCTATCTGTACATGCTTACTTAGTGCTAGAATATCTTCAAAATATAGGCCCGAAACATGATAAAAATCGATATTTCAGGTGCCCAAAGTCGATATCTCAAATTTAGACACAAAACACCCGAAAATTCGATATTTTTGGGTCCCAGAAGCGATCTGTACATGCCTACTCAGTACTAGAATGTTTTTAAAATATAGGCTCAAAACATGCTAAAAATCGATATATTAAGTGTCCAAAATCGATATGTGCATGCAACTTCAGTAACCGTTTATATCTCAAATTCAGGCTCAAAACAGCCGAAAATTCGATATTTTGTGTTCCAGAAGCGATCTGTACATGCTTACTTAGTGCTAGAATATCTTCCAAATATAGGCCTGAAACATGCTAAAAAGCGATATTTCAGGTACCTAAAGTCGATATCTCAAATTCAGGCACAAAACACCCGAAAATTCAATATTTTGGGGTCCCAGAAGCGATCTGTACTGCCTACTCAGATACAGACCCAAAACATGCTGAAAATCGATATTTTAGGTGCTCAAAGTCAATATGTGTATGCATCTTCTGTACCCGTTTATATCCTAAATTCAACCTTTAAAACACCGAAAATTCGATATTTTTGGGTCCTAGAAGCGAACTGTACATGCCTACTCCTAGTTAGAATGTTTTCAAGATACAGACCCAAAACATGCTCAAAATCGATATTTTAGTTGCCAAAAGACGATACGTGCATGCATCTTATGTATCTGTTTATATCTCAAATTCAGGCCTAAAACACCCGAAAACTCGATATATTGGGGTCCCAGAAGCTATCTGTAAATGCTTACTTAGTGCTAGAATATCTTCAAAATATAGACCCGAATCATGATAAAAATCGATATTTCAGGTGCCCAAAGTCGATATCTCAAATTCAGGCACAAAACACCCGAAAATTCGATATTTTGGGGTCCCAGAAGCGATCTGTACAAGCCTACTCAGTACTATAATGTTTTTTTAAATATAGGCTTAAAACATGCTAAAAATTGATATATTAAGTGTCCAAAATCGATATGTGCATGCATCTTCTGCACCCGTTTATATATCAAATTCAGGCTCAAAACACCCGAAAATTCGGTATTTTGGGGTCCTAGAAGCGATCTGTACATGCCTACTCCGTGTTAGAGTATTTTCAAAATACAGGCCCAAAAGATACTGAAAATCGATCTTTTAAGTGCCCAAAAGTCGATATGTGCATGCATCTTCTGTAACCGTTTATATCTCAAATTCAGGCTCAAAACAGCCGAAAATTCGATATTTTGTGTTCCAGAAACGATTTGTACATGCTTACTTAGTGCTAGAATATCTTCAAAATATAGGCCTGAAACATGCTAAAAAGCGATATTTCAGGTACCCAAAGTCGATATCTCAAATTCAGGCACAAAAACAACCGAAAATTCGATATTTTGGTGTCCCACAAACGATCTGTACATGCTTACTCGGATACAGGCCCAAAACATGCTGAAAATCGATATTTTAGGTGCCCAAAGTCAATATGTGTATGTATCTTCTGCACCCGTTTATATCCCAAATTCAACCTCAAAACACCTGAAAATTCGATATTTGTATGTCCAAGAAGCGATTTGTACATGCATTCTCAGTGCTAGAATGTTTTCAAAATATAGGCTCAAAACATGCTAAAAATCGATATTTTAAGTGTCCAAAGTAGATATGTCCGTGCATCTTCTGTACCCGTTAACATATCAAATTCAGGCTCAAAACACCCGGAAATTCGATATTTTGGTGTCTCAGAAGCGATCTGTACTACCTACTCAGATACAGGCACAAAACATGCTGAAAATCGATATTTTAGGTGCACAAAGTCAATATGTGTATGCATCATCTGTACCGGCTTATATCCTAAATTCAACCTTTAAAACACCCGAAAATTTGATATTTTTGGGTCCCAGAAGAGATCTGTACATGCCTACTCAGTGCTAGAATGTTTTCGAAATATAGGCTTAAAACATGCTAAAAATCGATATTTTAAGTGTCCAAAGTCGATATGTGCATGCATCATATGTGCCCGTTTATATCTCAAATTCAGGCTCTAAACACCCGAAAATTCTATATATTGGGGTCCCAGAAGCTATCTGTACATGCTTACTTAGTGCTAGAATATCTTCAAAATATAGGCCCGAAACATGCTAAAAATCGATATTTCAGGTGCCCAAAGTCGATATCTCAAATTCAGGCACAAAACACCCGAAAATTCTATATTTTGGGGTCCCAGAAGCGATCTGTACATGCCTACTCAGTACTAGAATGTTTTTAAAATATAGGCTCAAAACATGCTAAAAATCGATATTTTAAGTGTCCAAAATCGATATGTGCATGCATCTTCTGTACCCGTTTATATCTCAAATTCAGGCTCAAAACACCCGAAAATTCGATATTTTGGGGTCCGAGAAGCGATGTGGACTGCCTACTCAGATACAGGCCCAAAACATGCTGAAAATCGATATTTTAGGTGCCCAAAGTCAGTATATGTATGCATCTTCTGTACCCGTTTATATCCTAAATTCACCCTTTAAAACACCCGAAAATTCGATATTTTTGGGTCCCAGAAGCGATCTGTACATGCCTACTCCTTGTTAGAATTTTTTCAAGATACAGACCCAAAACATGCTCAAAATCGATATCTTAGGTGCCCAAAAGTCAATATGAGTATATATCTTCTGCACCCGTTTATATCCCAAATTCAACCTTTAAAACACCCGAAAATTCGATATTTTTGGGTCCCAGAAGAGATATGTAAATGCCTACTCCTTGTTAGAATGTTTTCAAAATACAGACCCAAAACATGCTCAAAATCGATATTTTAGGTTCCCAAAAGTCGATATGTGCATGCATCTTATGTACCTGTTTATATCTCAAATTCAGGCTCAAAACACCCGAAAATTCGATATATTGGGGTCCCAGAAGCTATCTGTATATGCTTACCTAGTGCTAGAATATCTTCAAAATATAGGCCCGAAACATGCTAAAAATCGATATTTCAGTTGCCCAAAGTCGATATCTCAAATTCAGGCACAAAACACCCGAAAATTGGATATTTTGGGGTCCCAGAAGCGATCTGTACATGCCTACTCAGTACTATAATGTTTTTAAAATATAGGCTCAAAACATGCTAAAAATTGATATTTTAAGTGTCCAAAATCGATATGTGCATGCATCTTCTGCACCTGTTTATATATCAAATTCAGGCTCAAAACACCCGAAAATTCGGTATTTTGGGGTCCTAGAAGCGCTCTGTACATGCCTACTCCGTGTTAGAATATTTTCAAAATACAGGCCCAAAAGATACTGAAAATCGATGGTTTAAGTGAACAAAAGTCGATAAGTGCATGCATCTTCTGTAACCGTTTATATCTCAAATTCAGGCTCAAAACAGCCGAAAATTCGATATTTTGTGTTCCAGAAGCGATCTGTACATGCTTACTTAGTGCTAGAATATCTTTAAAATATAGGCGTAAAAACATGCTAAAAATCGATATTTCAGGTACCCAAAGTCGATATTTCAAATTCAGGCACAAAACACCCGAAAATACGCTAATTTGGTGTCCCAGAAACGATTTGTACATGCCTACTCAGATACAGGCCCAAAACATGATGAAAATCGGCATTTTAGGTGCCCAAAGTCAATATGTGTCTGCATCTTCTGCACCCGTTATCCCAAATTCAACCTCCAAACAACTGAAAATTCGATATTTTTATGTACAAGAAGCGATCTGTACATGCATACTCAGTGCTAGAATGTTTTCAAAATATATGCTCAAAACATGCTAAAAATCGATATTTTAGGTGCCCAGAAGTAGATATGTGTATGCATCTTCTGTACCCGTTTATATATCAAATTCAGGCTCAAAACACCCAAAAATTCGGTATTTTGGGGTCCTAGAAGCGATCTGTACTGCCTACTAAGATACAGCCCCAAAACATGCTGAAAATCGATATTTTAGGTGCCCAAAGTCAATATGTGTATGCATCTTCTGTACCCGTTTATATCCTAAATTCAACCTTTAAAACGCCCGAAAATTCGATATTTTTGGATCCCAGAAGAGATCTGTACATGCCTACTCAGTGCTAGAATTTTTTCAAAATATAGGCTCAAAACATGCAAAAAATCGATATTTTAAGTGTCCAAAGTCGATATGTGCATGCGTCTTCTGTACCCATTTATATCTCAAATTCAGGCTCAAAACACCCGAAAATTCGATATTTTTGGGTCCTAGAAGCGATCTGTACAGGCCTACTCCTTGTTAGAATGTTTTCAAGAAACAGACCCAAAACATGCTCAAAATTGATAATTTAGGTGCCCAAAAGTTGATATGTGCATGCATCTTCAGTACCTGTTTATATCTCAAATTCAGGCTCAAAACACCCGAAAATTCGATATTTTGGGGTCCAAGAAGCAAGTTGTACATGTCTACTCAGTGCTAGAATGTTTTCAAAATATAGGCCCAAAACATGCTAAAAATCGATATTTTAAGTTTCCAAAATCGATATGTGCATGCATCTTCTGTACCCGTTTTTTATCTCAAATTCAGGCTCAAAACACCTGAAAATTCGGTATTTTTGGGTTCTAGAAGCGATCTGTACATGCCTACTCCTTGTTAGAATGTTTTCAAGATACACACCCAAAACATGCTGAAAATCGATATTTTAGGTGCCCAAAGTCAATATGTGCATGCAGCTTCTGTACCCTTTTATATCTCAAATTCCTGCTCAAAACACCCGAAAATACGATATTTTGGGATCCTAGAAGCAATCTGTACATGCCTACTCAGTGCTAGAATATTTTCAAAATATAGGCCCAAAACCAGCTAAAAATCGATATTATAGGAGCCCAAAGTCGATATCACAAATTCAGGCACAAAACACCCGAAAATTCAATAATTTGCGGTCCCAGAAGCGATTTGTACATGTCTACTCAGATACAGGCCAAAAACATGATAAAAATCGATATTTTTGGTGCCCAAAGTCAATATGTGTATACATCTTCTGCACCCGTTTATATCCCAAATTCAACCTCAAAACACCCGAAAATTCGATATTTTGGGGTCCCAGAAGCGATCTGCACATGCCTACTCCGTTTTAGAGTATTTTCAAAATACAGGCCCAAAACATACTGAAAATCGATCTTTTAGGTGCCCAAAGTCAATATGTGTATGCATCTTCTGCATCCGTTTATATCCCAAATTCAACCTCCAAACACCCGAAAATTCGATATTTTTGGGTCCCAGAAGCGATCTGTACATCCTACTCAGTGCTAGAATGTTTTCAAAATAAAGGCTCAAAACATGCTAAAAATCGATATTTTAAGTGTCCAAAGTCGATATGTGCATGCATCTTCTGTACCTGTTTATATCTCAAATTCAGGCTCAAAACCCCCGAAAATTCGGTATTTTTGGGTCGTTAGAAGCGATCTTTACATGCCTACTCCTAGTTAGAATGTTTTCAAGACACAGGCCCAAAACATGCTCAAAATCGATAATTTAGGTGCCCAAAAGTTGATATGTGCATGCTTCTTTAGTACCTGTTTATATCTCAAATTCAGGCTCAAAATACCCGAAAATTCGATATTTTGGGGTCCAAGAAGCGATCTGTACATGCCTACTCCGTGTTAGAGTATTTTCAAAATACATGCCCAAAACATGCTGAAAATCGATATTTTAGGTGCCCAAAGTCGATATGTGCATGCATCTTCTGTACCTGTTTATATCTCAAATTCAGGCTCAAAACACCCGAAAATTCGGTATTTTTGGGTCGTAGAAGCGATCTGTACATGCCTACTCCTAGTTAGAATGTTTTCAAGACACAGGCCCAAAACATGTTCAAAATCGATAATTTAGGTGCCCAAAAGTTGATATGTGCATGCATCTTCAGTACCTGCTTATATCTCAAATTCAGGCTCAAAATACCCGAAAATTCGATATTTTGGGGTCCCAGAAGTGATCTGTACATGCCTACTCTGATACAGGCCCAAAACATGCTAAAAATTGATATTTTAGGTGCCCAAAGTCAATATGTGTATGCATCTTCTGCACCCGTTTATTTCCCTAATTCAACCTCAAAACTCCCAAAAATTCGATATTTTTGGGTCCAAGAAGCAATCTGTACATGCCTACTCAGTGCTAGAATGTTTTCAAAATATAGGCTCAAAACATGCTAAAAATCGATATTTTAAGTGTCCAAAGTCGATATGTGCATGCATTTTCTGTACCCGTTTATATCTCAAATTCCGGCTCAAAACACCCGAAAATTCGGTATTTTTGGGTCCTAGAAGCGATCTGTACATGCCTACTCCTTGTTAGAATGTTTTCAAGATACACACCCAAAACATGCTTAAAATCGACATTTTAGGTGCCCAAAGTCGATATGTGCATGCATCTTCTGTACCCGTTTATATCTCAAATTCCGGCTGAAAACATCCGAAAATTCGACATTTTGGGGTCCTAGAAGTAATCTGTACATGCCTACTCAGTGCTAGAAAATTTTCAAAATATTGGCACAAAACCTGCTAAAAATCGATATTATAGGTGCCCAAAGTCGATATCTCAAATTCAGGCACAAAACACCCGAAAATTCGATATTTTGGGGTCCCAGAAGCGATCTGTACATGCCTACTCCGTTTTAGAGTATTTTCAAAATACAGGCCCAAAACATACTGAAAATCGATCTTTTAGGTGCCCAAGAGTCGATATGTGCATGCATCTTCTGTACCCGTTTATATCTCAAATTCAGGCTCCAAACACCCGAAAAATCGATATTTTTGGGTCCCAGAAGAGATCTGTACATGCCTACTCAGTGCTAGAATGTTTTCAAAATATAGGCTCAAAACATGCTAAAAATCGATATTTTAAGTGTCCAAAGTCGATATGTGCATGCATCTTCTGTACCCGTTTTTTATCTCAAATTCAGGCTCAAAACACCTGAAAATTCGGTATTTTTGGGTCCTAGAAGCGATCTGTACATGCCTACTCCTTGTTAGATTGTTTTAAGATACACACCCAAAACATGCTGAAAATCGATATTTTAGGTGCCAAAAGTCAATATGTGCATGCAGCTTCTGTACCCTTTTATATCTCAAATTCCTGCTCAAAACACCAGAAAATACGATATTTTGGGGTCCTAGAAGCAATCTGTACATGCCTACGCAGTGCTAGAATATTTTCAAAATATAGGCCCAAAACCAGCTAAAAATCGATATTATAGGAGCCCAAAGTCGATATCTCAAATTCAGGCACAAAACACCCGAAAATTCAATAATTTGGGGTCCCAGAAGCGATTTGTACATGCCTACTCAGATACAGGCCAAAAACATGATAAAAATCGATATTTTTGGTGCCCAAAGTCAATATGTGTATGCATCTTCTGCACCCGTTTATATCCCAAATTCAACCTCAAAACACCCGAAAATTCGATATTTTGTTGTCCAAAAAGCAATCTGTACATGCCTACTCAGTGCTAGAATATTTTCAAAATATAGGCCCAAAACCAGCTAAAAATCGATATTTTAGGTGCCCAAAGTCGATATCTCAAATTCAGGCACAAAACACCCGAAAATTCGATATTTTTGGGTCCCAGAAGCAATCTTTACATGCCTACTCAGTTTTAGAGTATTTTCAAAATACAGGCCCAAAACATACTGAAAATCGATCTTTTAGGTGCCCAAAGTCAATATGTGTATGCATCTTCTGCATCCGTTTATATCCCAAATTCAACCTCAAAACACCCGAAAATTCGATATTTTTGGATCCCAGAAGCGATCTGTACATGCCTACTCAGTGCTAGAATGTTTTCAAAATAAAGGCTCAAAACATGCTAAAAATCGATATTTTAAGTGTCCAAAGTCGATATGTGCTTGCATCTTCTGTACCTGTTTATATCTCAAATTCAGGCTCAAAACCCCCGAAAATTCGGTATTTTTGGGTCGTAGAAGCGATCTGTACATGCCTACTCCTAGTTAGAATGTTTTCAAGACACAGACCCAAAACATGCTCAAAATCGATAATTTAGGTGCCCAAAAGTTGATATGTGCATGCATCTTCAGTACCTGTTTATATCTCAAATTCAGGCTCAAAATACCCGAAAATTCGATATTTTGGGGTCCAGGAAGCGATCTGTACATGCCTACTCCGTGTTAGAGTATTTTCAAAATACATGCCCAAAACATGCTGAAAATCGATATTTTAGGTGCCCAAAGTCGATATGTGCATGCATCTTCTGTACCCGTTTATATCTCAAATTCAGGCTCAAAACACCCGAAAATCCGGTATTTTTGGGTCGTAGAAGCGATCTGTACATGCCTACTCCTAGTTAGAATGTTTTCAAGACACAGGCCCAAAACATGTTCAAAATCGATAATTTAGGTGCCCAAAAGTTGATATGTGCATGCATCTTCAGTACCTGTTTATATCTCAAATTCAGGCTCAAAATACCCGAAAATTCGATATTTTGGGGTCCCAGAAGTGATCTGTACATGCCTACTCAGATACAGGCCCAAAACATGCTAAAAATTGATATTTTAGGTGCCCAAAGTCAATATGTGTATGCATCTTCTGCACCCGTTTATTTCCCTAATTCAACCTCAAAACTCCCAAAAATTCGATATTTTTGGGTCCAAGAAGCAATCTGTACATGCCTACTCAGTGCTAGAAAGTTTTCAAAATATAGGCTCAAAACATGCTCAAAATCGATATTTTAAGTGTCCAAAGTCGATATGTGCATGCATTTTCTGTACCCGTTTATATCTCAAATTCCGGCTCAAACACCCGAAAATTCGGTATTTTTGGGTCCTAGAAGCGATCTGTACTTGCCTACTCCTTGTTAGAATGTGTTCAAGATACACACCCAAAACATGCTTAAAATCGACGTTTTAGGTGCCCAAAGTCAATATGTGCATGCATCTTCTGTACCCGTTTATATCTCAAATTCCGGCTCAAAATACCCGAAATTTCGATATTTTGGGGTCCTAGAAGCAATCTGTACAAGCCTACTCAGTGCTAGAAAATTTTCAAAATATAGGCCCAAAACCTGCTAAAAATCGATATTATAGGTGCCCAAAGTCGATATATCAAATTCAGGCACAAAACACACGAAAATTCGATATTCTGGAGTTCCAGAAGCGATATGTACATGCCTACTCAGTGCTAGAATGTTTTCAAAATATAGGATCAAAACATGCTGAAAATCGATATTTTAAGTGCCCAAAGTCGATATGTGCATACATCTTCAATACCCGTTTATATCTAAAATTCAGGCTCAAAACAACCGAAAATTCGATATTTTGGGGTCCAAGAAGCGATCTGTACATTCCTACTCCGTGTTAGAGTATTTACAAAATACAGGAACAAAACATGCTGGAAATCGATATTTTAGGTGCCCAAAGTCAATATCTCAAATTCAGACACAAAACTCCCGTAAAATTGAAATTTTTGGGTCCCAGAAGCGGTCTGTACATGCCTACTCCGTGTTAGAGTATTTTCGAAGTACAGGCCCAAAACATACTGAAAATCGTTCTTTTATGTGCCCAAAAGTCGATATGTGCATGCATCTTCTGTACCCGTTTATATCTCAAATTCAGGCTCAAAACACCCGAAAATTCGATATTTTGGTGTCCCAGAAGTGATTTGTACATGCCTACTCAGATACAGGCCCAAAACATGATGAAAATCGATATTTTTGGTGCGCAAAGTCAATAAGTGCATGCATCTTCTGTACCCGTTTATATTTCAAATTCACGCTCAAAACACCCGAAAATTCGATATTTTGGGGTCCCAGAAGGTATCTGTACATGTCTACTCAGTGCGAGAATATTTTCAAAATATAGCCCCGAAACATGCTAAAAATCGATATTTCAGGTGCCGAAAGTCGATATCTCAAATTCAGCCACAAAACACCCGAAAATTCGATATTTTGCGGTCCCAGGAGCGATCTGTACATGCCTACTCAGTGCTAGAATGTTTTCAAAATATAGGATCAAAACATGCAAAAAATCGATATTTTAAGTGTCCAAAGTCGATATGTGCATGCATCTTCTGTACTGGTTTATATCTCAAATTCAGGATCAAATCACCCGAAAATTCGGTATTTTTGGGTACTAGAAGCGACCTGTACATGCCTACTCCTAGTTAGAATGTTTTCAAGATACAGACCCAAAACATGCTCAAAATCGATATTTTAGGTGCCCAAAAGTCGATATGTGCATGCATCTTCAGTACCCGTTTATATCTTAAATTCACGCTCAAAACACACGAAAATTTGATATTTTGGGGTCCAAGAAGCGATCTGTACATTCCTACTCCGTGTTAGAGTATTTACAAAATACGGGAACAAAACATGCTAAAAATCGATATTTTGGTTGCCCAAAGTCGATATCTCAAATTCAGGCTCAAAACACCCGAAAATTTGATATTTTGGGGTCCCAGAAGCTATCTGTACATGCCAACTCCGTATTAGAGTATTTTCAAAATACAGGCCCAAAACATACTGAAAATCGATCTTTTAGGTGCCCAAAAGTCGATACGTGCATGCATCTTCTGTACCAGTTTATATCTCAAATTCAGGCTCAAAACACCCGAAAATTCGATATGTTGGTGTCCCAGAAGCGATCTGTACATGCCTACTCCTAGTTAAAATGTTTTCAAGACACAGACCCAAAACATTCTCAAAATCGATATTTTAGGTGCCCAAAAGTCGATATGTGAATGCATCTTCAGTACCCGTTTATATCTCAAATTCATGCTCAAAACACCCAAAAATTCGATATTTTGGGGTCCAAGAAGCGATCTGTACATGCCTTCTCCTAGTTAGAATGTTTTCAAGACACAGACCCAAAACATGCTCAAAATCGATATTTTTAGGTGCCCAAAAGTCGATATGTGCATGCATCTTCAGTACCCGTTTATATCTCAGAGTCAGGCTCAAAACACCCGAAAATTCGATATTTTGGGGTCCAAGAAGCGATCTGTACCTGCCTACTCCGTGTTAGAGCATTTTCAAAATACATGCCCAAAACATGCTGAAAATCGACATTTTAGGTGCCCAAAGTCGATATGTGCATGCATCTTCTGTACCCGTTTATATCTCAAATTCAGGCTCAAAACACCCGAAAATTTGATATTTTGGGGTCCCAGAAGCGATCTGTACATGCCTACTCAGATACAGGCCAAAAAACATGCTAAAAATCGATATTTTAGGTGCCCAAAGTCAATATGTGTATGCATCTTTTGCACCCGTTTATTTCCCTAATTCAACCTCAAAACTCCCAAAAATTAGATATTTTTGGGTCCAAGAAACAATCTGTACATGCTTACTCAGTGCTAGAATGTTTTCACAATATAGGCTCAAAACATGCTAAAAATCGATATTTTAAGTGTCCAAAGTCGATATGTGCATGCATTTTCTGTACCCGTTTATATCTAAAATTCAGGCTCAAAACACCCAAAAATTCGGTATTTTTGGGTCCTAGAAACGATCTGTACATGCCTACTCCTTGTTAAAATGTTTTCAAGATACTAACCCAAAACATGCTTAAAATCGACATTTTAGGTGCCTAAAGTCAATATGTGCATGCATCTTCTGTACCCGTTTATATCTCAAATTCCGGCTCAAAACATCCGAAAATTCGATATTTTGGGGTCCTAGAAGTAATCTGTACATGCCTACTCCGAGTTAGAGTATTTTCAAAATACAGACCCTAAACATGCTCAAAATCGATATTTTATGTGCCCAAAGTCAATATGTGCATGCATCTTCTGTACCCGTTTATATTTCAAATTCAGGCTCAAAACACCCGAAAATTCTGTATTTTTGGGTTCTAGAAGCGATCTGTACATACCTATTCCTAGTTAGAATGTTTTCAAGATACAGAACTAAAACATGCTCAAAATCGAGATTTTAGGTGCCCAAAAGTCGATATGTGCATGCATCTTCTGTACCCGTTTATATCTCAAATTCACGCTCAAACCACCCGAAAATTCGATATTTTGGGGTCCCAGAAGGTATCTGTACATGTCTACTCAGTGCTAAAATATTTTCAAAATATAGCCCCGAAACATGCTAAAAATCGATATTTCAGGTGCCCAAAGTCGATATCTCAAATTCAGGCACAAAACACCCGAAAATTCGATATATTGGGGTCCCAGAAGCGATCTGTACATGCCTACTCCGTTTTAGAGTATTTTCAAAATACAGGCCCAAAACATACTGAAAATCGATCTTTTAGGTGCCCAAAAGTCGATATGTGCATGCCTCTTCTGTACCCGTTTATATCTCCAATTCAGGCTCCAATCACCCGAAAATTCGATATTTTGGGGTCCCAGAACCGATCTGTACATGCCTACTCAGATACAGGCCCAAAACATGCTGAAAATCGATATTTTTGGTGCCCAAAGTCAATATGTGTATGCATCTTCTGCATCCGTTTATATCCCAAATTTAACCTTAAAACACCCGAAACTTCGATATTTTGGGGTCCCAGAAGCGATCTGTACATGCCTACTCAGTGCTAGAATATTTTCAAAATAAAGGCTTAAAACATGCTAAAAATCGATATTTTAAGTGTTAAAAGTCGATATGTGCATGCATCTTCTGTACCTGTTTATATCTCAAATTCAGGCTCAAAACACCCAAAAACTCGGTATTTTTGGGTCGTAGAAGAGATCTGTACATGCCTATTACTAGTTAGAATGTTTTCAAGACACAGACCCAAAACATGCTCAAAATCGATATTTTAGGTGCCTAAATTCGATATGTGCATGCACCTTCAGTACCCGTTTATATCTCAAATTCCTGCTCAAAACACCCGAAAATTCGATATTTTGGGGTCCAAGAAGCGATCTGTACATGCCTACTCCGAGTTAAAGTATTTTCAAAATACAGACTCTAAACATGCTCAAAATCGATATTTTAGGTGCCCAAAGTCAATATGTGCATGCATCTTCTGTACCCGTTTTTATCTCAAATTCAGGCTCAAAACACCCTAAAATTCGATATTTTGGGGTCCCAGAAGCGATCTGTACATTCCTACTCAGTGCTAGAATAATTTCAAAATATAGGCCCAAAACATGCTAAAAATCGATATTTTAGGTGCCCAAAGTCGATATCTCAAATTCAGGCACAAAACACCCGAAAAATCAATATTTTGGGGTCCCAGAAGCGATCTGTACATACCTACTCTGTGTTAGTGTATTTTCAAAATATATTCCCAAAACATGCTGAAATCGATATTTTAGGTGCCCAAAGTCAATATGTGCATGCTCCTTCTGTACCCGTTTATTCAAATTCAGGCTCAAAACACCCGAAAATTCTGTATTTTTGGGTTCTAGAACCGATCTGTACATGCCTATTCCTAGTTAGAATGTTTTCAAGATACATACCCAAAACACGCTCAAAATCGAGATTTTAGTTGCCCAAAAGTCGATATGTGCATGCATCCTCTGTACCCGTTTATATCTCAAATTCACGCTCAAACCACCCGAAAATTCGATATTTTGGGGTCCCAGAAGCTATATGTACATGTCTATTCAGTGCTAGAATATTTTCAAAATATAGCCCCGAAACATGCTACAAATCGATATTTCATGTGCCCAAAGTCGATATCTCAAAATCTGGCACAAAACACCCGAAAATTCGATATTTTGGGGTCCCAGAAGTGATCTGTACATGCCTACTCCTAGTTAGAATGTTTTCAAGATACAGACCCAAAACATGCTAAAAATCTAAATTTTTGGTGCCCAAAAGTCGATATGTGCATGCATCTTCAGTACCCGTTTATATCTCAAATTCAGGCTCAAAACACCCGAAAATTCGATATTTTGGGGTCCAAGAAGCGATCTGTACATTCCTACTCCGTGTTAGAGTATTTACAAAATACAGGAACAAAACATGCTGAAAATCGATATTTAAGGTGCCCAAAGTCAATATCTCAAATTCAGACAGAAAACACCCGAAAATTGGATATTTTTGGGTCCCAGAAGCGATCTGTACATGCCTACTCAGATACAGGTCCAAAACATGCTAAAAATCGATATTCTAAGTGTCCAAACTGGATATGTGCATGCATCTCCTGTACCCGTTTATATATCAAATTCAGGCTCAAAACACCCACAAATTTGGTATTTTTGGGTCCTAGAAGCGATCTGTACATGCCTAGTCCTAGTTAGAATGTTTTCAAGACACAGACCCAAAACATGCTCAAATTCGATATATTAGGTGCTCAAAAGTCGATATGTGCATGCATCTTCAGTACCCGTTTATATCTCAAATTCTGGACCAAAACACCCGAAAATTCGTTATTTTGGGGTCCCAGAAGCGATCTGTACATGCCTACTCTGTGTTAGCGTATTTTCAAAATACAGGCTCAAAACATACTGAAAATTGATCTTTTAGGTGCCAAAAGTCGATATGTGCATGCATCTTCTGTACCCGTTTATATCTCAAATTCAGGCTCAAAACACCCGGAAATTCGATATTTTGAGGTCCCAGAAGCGATCTGTACATGCCTAATCAGATACAGGCCCAAAACATGCTGAAAATCGATTTTTTAGGTGCCCTAACTCAATATGTGCATGCACCTTCTGTACCCGTTTATATATAAAATTCAGGCTCAAAACACCCGAAAATTTGGTATTTTTGGGTCCTAGAAGCAACCTGTACATGCCTACTCCTAGTTAGAATGTTTTCAAAATACACACCCAAAACATGCTCAAAATCGATATTTTAGGTGCCCAAAGTCAATATGTGCATGCATCTTCTGTACCCGTTTATATCTCAAATTCAGGCTCAAAACACCCGAAAATTCGATATTTTGGGGTCTCAGAAGCAATCTATACATGCTTACTCAGTGCTAGAATATTTTCAATATATAGGCCCAAAACATGCTAAAAATCGATATTTTAAGTGCCCAAAGTCGATACCTCAAATTCAGGCACGAAGCACCTGAAAATTCGATATTTGGGGTCCCAGAAGCGATCTGTACATGCCTACTCTGTGTAAGAGTATTTTCAAAATACAGGCCCAAAACATACTGAAAATCGATCTTTTTGGTGCCAAAAAGTCGATATATGCATGCATCTTCTGTACACGTTTATATCTCAAATTCTGGCTCAAAACACCCGGAAATTCGATATTTTGGGGTCGCAGAATCGATTTGTACATGCCTACTTAGATACATGCAAAAAACATGCTAAACATCCATATTTTAGGTGCCCAAAAACAATAAGTGCGTGCATCTTTTGAACCCGTTTATATATCAAATTCAGGCTCAAAACACCCGAAAATTCGGTGTTTTTGGATCCTAGATGCGATGTGTACATGCCTACTCCTAGTTAGAATGTTTTCAAGATACAGACCCAAAACATGCTCAAAATCGAGATTTTTGGTGCCCAAAAGTCGATATGTGCATGCATCTGTAATACCCGTTTATATCTCAAATTAAGGCTCAAAACAACCGAAAATTCGATATTTTTGGGTCCAAAAAGCGATCTGTACATGCCTACTCCGTGTTGTAGTATTTTCAAAATACAGGCCCAAAACATGCTGAAAATCGATATTTTAGGTGCCCAAAGTCAATATGTGCATGCATCTTCGGTACATGTTTATATCTCAAATTCAGCCTCAAAACACCCGAAATTTCGATATTTAGGGGTCCCAGAAGCGATCTGTACTGCCTACTCAGATACAGGCCCAAAACATGCTGAAAATCGATATTTTAGGTGCCCAATGTCAGTATGTGTATATATCTTCTGCTCCCGTTTATATCTCAAATTCAACCTCAAAACACCCGAAAATTCGATATTTTTGGGTCCAAGAAGCGATCTGTACATGCCTACTCAGTGCCAGAATATTTTCAAAATATAGGCCCGAAACATGATAAAAATCGATATTTCAGGTGCCCAAACTCGATATCTCAAATTCAGGCACAAAACGCCCATAAATTCGATATATTTGGGTCCCAGAAGCGATCTGTACATGCCTACTCCGTGTTAGAGTATTTTCAAAATACAGGCTGAAAACATGCAAAAAATCGATATGTTAGGTGCCCAAAGTCAATATGCGTATGCATCTTCTTCACCCGTTTATATCCCAAATTCAACCTCAAAATACCCGAAAATTCGATTTTTTTGGGTCCCAGAAGCGATCTGTACATGCCTACTCAGTGCTAAAATGTTTTCAAAATATAGGCTCAAAACATGTTAAAAATCGATATTCTAAGTGTCCAAAGTAGATATGTGCATGCATCTTCTGTACCCGTTTATATCTCAAATTCAGGCTCAAAACACCCGATAGTTCGATATTTTGGGATCCCAGAAGCGATCTGTACATGCCTACTCAGTGCTAGAATAATTTTAAAATATAGGTCCAAAACATGCTAAAAATCGATATTTTAGGTGCCCAAAGTCGATATCTCAAATTTAGGCACAAAACACCCGAAAATTCGATATTTTGGGGTCCCAGAAACGATCTGTACCTGCCTACTCCGTGTTAGAGTATTTTCAAAATACAGGCCCAAAACATGCTGAAAATCGATATTTTAGGTGCCCAAAGTCAATATGTGCATGCATCTTCTGTACCCGTTTATATCTTAAATTCAGGCTCGAAACACCCGAAAATTCGATATTTTGGGGTCCCAGAAGCTATCTGTACATGTCTACTCAGATACAGGTCCGAAAAATGCTGAAAATTGATTTTTTTGGTGCCCAAAGTCATTATGTGTATGCATCTTCTGCACCCGTTTATATCCCCAATTCTGGCTCAAAACACCCGAAAATTCGATAATTTGGGGCCTCAGAAGCAATCTGTACATGCCTACTCAGTGCTAGAATGTTTTCAACAAAATGGCTTGAAACATGCTAAAAATCGATATTTTAAGTGTCCAAAGTGGATATGTGCATGCATCTTCTGTACCCGTTTATATCTCAAATTCAGGCTCAAAACACCCAAAAATTCGGTATTTTTGAGTCCTAGAAGCAATCTGTACATGCCTACTCCTAGTTAGAATGTTTTCAAGATAAAGACCCAAAACATGCTCAAAATCGAGATTTTAGGTGCCCAAAAATCGATATGTGCATACATCTTTAGTACCCGATTATATCTCAAATTCAGGCTCAAAACACCCGAAAATTCGATATTTTGGGGTCCAAGAAGCGATCTGTACAAGCCTACTCCGAGTTAGAGTATTTTCTAAATACAAACCTATAACATGCTAAAAATCGATATTTTAAGTGCTCAAAAGTCGATATGTGCATGCATCTTCTGTACCCGTTTATATCTCAAATTTAGGCTCAAAACACCTGGAAATTCGATATTTTGGGATCCCAGAAGCGATCTGTACATGCCTACTCAGATACCGAGCCAAAACATTCTGAAAATCGATATTTTTGGAGCCCAAAGTCAATATATGCATGCATCTTCTGTACCCGTTTATATATCAAATTCAGGCTCAAAACACCTGAAAATTTGGTATTATTGGGTCCTAGAAGCAATCTGTACATGCCTACTCCTAGTTAGAATGTTTTCAAGTTACAGACCCAAAATATGCTGAAAATTTATATTTTAGGTGCCCAAAGTCAATATGTGCATGCATCTTCTGTACCCGTTTATATCTCAAATTCAGGCTCTAAACACCCGAAAATTCGATATTTTGGGGTTCCAGAAACAATTTGTACATGCCTACTCAGTGCTAGAATATTTTTAAAATATAGGCCCAAAACATGCTAAAAATCGATATTTTAGGTGCCCAAAGTCGATATCTCAAATTCAGGCACAAAACACCCGAAAATTCGATATTTTGGGGTCCCAGAAGCGATCTGTACATGCCTACTCAGATACAGGCCCAACACATGCTGAAAATCGATATTTTATGTGCCCAAAGTCAATATCTGCATGCATCTTCTGTACTCGTTTATATATTAAATTCAGGCTCAAAACACCCGAAAATTCGGTATTTTTGGGTCCTAGAAGCAATCTGTACATGCCTACTCCTAGTTAGAATGTTTTCAAGATACTGACCCCAAACATGCTCAAAATCGAAATTTTAGGTGCCCAAAAATCGATATGTGCATGCATCTTTTGTACCCGTTTATATCTCAAATTCAGGCTCAAAACACACGAGAATTCGATATTTTGGGGTCCAAAAAGCGATCTGTACATGCCTACTCCGAGTTAGAGTATTTTCTAAATACAGGCCCAAAACATACTGAAAATCGATCTATTAGGTGCCCAAAAGTCGATATGTGCATGCATCTTCTGTACCCGTTTATATCTCAAATTGAGGCTCAAAACAACCGAAAATTCGATATTTTGGGGTCCAAAAAGCGATCTGTACATACCTACTCCGAGTTAGAGTATTTTCAAAATACAGGCCCGAAACTTGCTGAAAATCGATATTTTATGTGCCAAAGTCCATATGTGCATGAATCTTCTGTACCCGTTTATATCTCAAATTCATGCTCAAAACACCCGAAAATTCGAAATTTTGGGGTCCAAGAAGCGATCTGTACATACCTACTCCGAGTTAGAGTATTTTCAAAATACAGACCCAAAACATGATAAAAATCCATATTTTAGGTGCCCAAAGTCGATATCTCAAATTCAGGCACAAAACACTCTAAAATTCGATATTTTTCGGTCCCAGAAGTGATCTGTACATGCCTACTCTGTGTTAGAGTATTTTTAAAATACAGGCTAAAAACATACTGAAAATCGATCTTTTAGGTGCCCAAAAGTCGATATGTGCATGCATCTTCTGTACCCGTTTATATCTCAAATTTCGACTCAAAACACCCGAAAATTCGATATTTTGGGGTCCCAGAAGCGATCTGTACATGCCTAGTCAGATACAGGCCCAAAACATGCTGAAAATCGATATTTTAGGTGCCCTAAGTCTATATGTGCATGCATCTGCTGTACCCGTTTATATATCAAATTCAGGCTCAAAACACCCGAAAATTCGGTAATTTTGCGTCCTAGAAGCAATCTGTACATGCCTACTCCTAGTAAGAATGTTTTCAAGATACAAACCGAAAACATGCTCAAAGTCGAGATTTTAGGTGCCCAAAAGTCGATATGTGCATGCATCTTTAGTACCCGTTTATATCTTAAATTCAGGCTCAAAACACCCGAAAATTCGATATTTTTCGGTCCCAGAAGTGATCTGTACATGCCTACTCTGTGTTAGAGTATTTTTAAAATACAGGCTCAAAACATACTGAAAATCGATCTTTTAGGTGCCCAAAAGTCGATATGTACATGCATCTTCTGTACCCGTTTATATCTCAAATTCAGGCTCAAAACACCCGAAAATTCGATATTTTGGGGTCCCAGAAGCTATATGTACATGCCTACTCAGATACAGGTCCGAAACATGCTGAAAATCGATATTTTTGGTGCCCAAAGTCAATATGTGTATGCATCTTCTGCACCCGTTTATATCCCCAATTCAGGCTCAAAATAACCGAAAATTCGATAATTTGGGGCCCCAGAAGCAATCTGTACATGCCTACTCAGTGCTAGAATGTTTTCAAAATATACGCTCAAAACATGGTAAAAATCGATATTTTAAGTGTCCAAAGTGCATGCATCTAATGTACCCTTTATATCTCAAATTCATGCTCAAAACACTCGATAATTCGATATTTTGGGGTCCAAGAAGCGATCTGTACATGCCTACTCCGAGTTAGAGTATTTTCAAAATACAAACCCAAAACATGCTAAAAATCGATATTTTAGGTGCCCAAAGTCGATATCTCAAATTCAGGCACAAAACATCCGAAAATTCGATATTTTAGGGTCCTAGAAGCGATCTGTACATGCCTACTCTGTGTTAGAGTATTTTCAAAATACAGGCCCAAAACATACTGAAAATCGATCTTTTAGGTGCCCAAAAGTCGATATGTGCATGCATCTTCTGTACCCGTTTATATCTCAAATTCAGGCTCAAAACACCCGGAAATTCGATATTTTGGGGTCCCAGAAGCGATTTGTACATGCCTACTCAGATACAGGCCCAAAACATGCTGAAAATCGATATTTTAGGTGCCCAAAAGTCGATATGTGCATGCATCTTCTGTACCCGTTTATATATCAAATTCAGGCTCAAAACACCCTAAAAGTCGGTATTTTTGGGTCCTAGAAGCAATCTGTATATGCCTACTCCTAGTTAGAATGTTTTCAAGATACAGACCCAAAACATGCTCAAAATCGATATTTTAGGTGCCCAAAAGTCGATATGTGAATGCATCTTTAGTAATCGTTTATATCTTAAATTCAGGCTCAAGACACCCGAAAATTCGATATTTTGGGGTCCAAGAAGCGATCTGTACATGCTTACTCAGTGCTAGAATATTTTCAAAATATAGGCCCGAAACATGCTAAAAATCGATATTTCAGGTGCCCAAAGTCGATATCTCAAATTCAGGGTCAAAACACCCGAAAATTCGATATTTTAAGGTCCCAGTAGCGTTCTGTACATGCCTACTCAGAGCTAGAATCTTTTCAATATATAGGCTGAAAACATGCAAAAAATCGATATTTTAGGTGCCCAAAGTCAATATGCGTATGCATCTTCTTCACCCGTTTATATCCCAAATTCAACCTCAAAACACCCGAAAATTCGATTTTTTGGGGTCCCAGAAGCGATCTGTACATGCCTACTCAGTGCTAGAATGTTTTCAATAAATAGGTGCAAAACATGTTAAAAATCGATATTCTAAGTGTCCAAAGTAGATATGTGCATGCAACTTCTGTACCCGTTTAAATCTCAAATTCAGGCTCAAAACACCCGAAAATTCGATATTTTGCGGTCCCAAAAGCGATCTGTACTGCCTACTCAGATAGAGGCCCAAAACATGCTGAAAATCGATATTTTAGGTGCTCAAAGTCAATATGTGTTTGTATCATCTGCACACGTTTATATCCCAAATTCAGGCTCAAAACACCCGAAAATTCGATATTTTTGGGTCCTAGAAGCGATCTGTACATGCCTGCTCATTGTTAGAAACATTTCAAGATACAGACACAAAACATGCTCAAAATCGATATTTTAGGTGCCAAAAGTCGATATGTGCATTCATCTTCAGTACCCGTTTATATCTCAAATTCAGACTCAAAACACCCGAAAATACGATATTTTGGGGTCCAAGAAGCGATCTGTACATGCCTACTCCGTGTTAGAGTATTTTCAAAATACAGGCACAAAACATGCTGAAAATCGATATTTTAGGTGCCCAAACTCAATATGTGCATGTCTCTTCTGTACCCGTTTATATCTGAAATTCAGGCTCAAAACACCCGATAGTTCGATATTTTGTGGTCCCAGAAGCGATCTGTACATGCCTACTCAGTGCTAGAATATTTTTAAAATATAGGCCCAAAACATGCTAAAAAATCGATATTTTAGGTGCCCAAAGTCGATATCTCAAATTTAGGCACAAAACACGCGAAAATTCGATATTTTGGGGTCCCAGAAACGATCTGTACCTGCCTACTCCGTGCTAGAGTATTTTCAAAATACAGGCCTAAAACATGGTGAAAATCGATATTTTAGGTGCCGAAAGTCAATATGTGCATGCATCTTCTGTACCCGTTTATATCTCAAATTCAGGCTCGAAACACCCGAAAATTCGATATTTTAGGTTCCCAGAAGCTATCTGTACATGTCTACTCAGATACAGGTCCGAAACATGCTGAAAATCGATTTTTTTGGTGCCCAAAGTCAATATGTGTATGCATCTTCTGCACCCGTTTATATCCCCAATTCTTTCTCAAAACACCCGAAAATTCGATAATTTGGGGCCTCAGAAGCAATCTGTACATGCCTACTCAGTGCTAGAATGTTTTCAACAAAATGGCTTGAAACATGCTAAAAATCGATATTTTAAGTGTCCAAAGTGGATATGTGCATGCATCTTCTGTACCCGTTTATATCTCAAATTCAGGCTCAAAACACCCGAAAATTCGGTATTTTTGAGTCCTAGAAGCAATCTGTACATGCCTACTCCTAGGTAGAATGTTTTCAAGATAAAGACCCAAAACATGCTAAAAATCGAAATTTTAGGTGCCCAAAAATCGATATGTGCATACATCTTTAGTACCCGTTTATATCTCAAATTCAGGCTCAAAACACCCGAAAATTCGATATTTTGGGGTCCAAGAAGCGATCTGTACAAGCCTACTCCGAGTTAGAGTATTTTCTAAATACAAACCCATAACATGCTAAAAATCGATATTTTAAGTGCTCAAAAGTCGATATGTGCATGCATCTTCTGTACCCGTTTATATCTCAAATTTAGGCTCAAAACACCTGGAAATTCGATATTTTGGGATCCCAGAAGCGATCTGTACATGCCTACTCAGATACAGAGCCAAAACATTCTGAAAATCGATATTTTTGGTGCCCAAAGTCAATATGTGCATGCATCTTCTGTACCCGTTTATATATCAAATTCAGGCTCAAAACACCCGAAAATTTGGTATTATTGGGTCCTAGAAGCGATCTGTACATGCCTACTCAAATACAGGCCCAACACATGCTGAAAATCGATATTTTAGGTGCCCAAAGTCAATATCTCCATGCATCTTCTGTACCCGTATATATATTAAATTCAGGCTCAAAACACCCGAAAATTCGGTATTTTTGGGTCCTAGAAGCAATCTGTACATGCCTACTCCTAGTTAGAATGTTTTCAAGATACTGACCCAAAACATGCTCAAAATCGAAATTTTAGGTGCCCAAAAATCGAAATGTGCATGCATCTTTTGTACCCGTTTATATCTCAAATTCAGGCTCAAAACACACGAGAATTCGATATTTTGGGGTCCAAAAAGCGATCTGTACATGCCTACTCCGTGTTAGAGAATTTTCAAAATACATGCCCAAAAGCTGCTAAAAATCGATATTTTAGGTACCCTAAAGACAATATGTGCATGCATCTTCTGTACCCGTTTATATATCAAATTCATGCTCAAAACACCCGAAAATTCGATATTTTGGGGTCCAAGAAGCGATCTGTACATGCCTAATCCGAGTTAGAGTATTTTCTAAATGCAGGCCCAAAACATGCTAAAAATCGATATTTTAGGAGCCCAAAGTCGACATCTCAAATTCAGGCACAAAACACCCGAAAATCCGATATTTCGGGGTCCCAGATGCGATCTGTACATGCCTACTCTGTGTTAGAGTATTTTCAAAATACAGGCCGAAAACATACTGAAAATCGATCTATTAGGTGCCCAAAAGTCGATATGTGCATGCATCTTCTGTACCCGTTTATATCTCAAATTGAGGCTCAAAACAACCGAAAATTCGATATTTTGGGGTCCAAAAAGCGATCTGTACATGCCTACTCCGTGTTAGAGTATTTTCAAAATACAGGCCCGAAACATGCTGAAAATCGATATTTTATGTGCCAAAGTCCATATGTGCATGAATCTTCTGTACCCGTTTATATCTCAAATTCATGCTCAAAACACCCGAAAATTCGAAATTTTGGGGTCCAAGAAGCGATCTGTACATACCTACTCCGAGTTAGAGTATTTTCAAAATACAGACCCAAAACATGCTAAAAATCGATATTTTATGTGCCCAAAGTCGATATCTCAAATTCAGGCACAAAACACCCTAAAATTCGATATTTTTCGGTCCCAGAAGTGATCTGTACATGCCTACTCTGTGTTAGAGTATTTTTAAAATACAAGCTCAAAACATACTGAAAATCTATCTTTTAGGTGCCCAAAAGTCGATATGTGCATGCATCTTCTGTACCCGTTTATATCTCAAATTTAGGCTCAAAACACCCGAAAATTCGATATTTTGGGGTCCCAGAAGCGATCTGTACATGCCTACTCAGATACAGGCCCAAAACATGCTGAAAATCGATATTTTAGGTGCCCTAAGTCTATATGTGCATGCATCTGATGTACCCGTTTATATATCAAATTCAGGCTCAAAACACCCGAAAATTCGGTAATTTTGCGTCCTAGAAGCAATCTGTACATGCCTACTCCTAGTTAGAATGTTTTCAAGATACAAACCGAAAACATGCTCAAAATCGAGATTTTAGGTGCCCAAAAGTCGATATGTGCATGCATCTTTAGTACCCGATTATATCTCAAATTCAGGCTCAAAACACCCGAAAATTCGATATTTTGGGGTCCAAGAAGCGATCTGTACAAGCCTACTCCGAGTTAGAGTATTTTCTAAATACAAACCTATAACATGCTAAAAATCGATATTTTAAGTGCTCAAAAGTCGATATGTGCATGCATCTTCTGTACCCGTTTATATCTCAAATTTAGGCTCAAAACACCTGGAAATTCGATATTTTGGGATCCCAGAAGCGATCTGTACATGCCTACTCAGATACCGAGCCAAAACATTCTGAAAATCGATATTTTTGGAGCCCAAAGTCAATATATGCATGCATCTTCTGTACCCGTTTATATATCAAATTCAGGCTCAAAATACCTGAAAATTTGGTATTATTGGGTCCTAGAAGCAATCTGTACATGCCTACTCCTAGTTAGAATGTTTTCAAGTTACAGACCCAAAACATGCTGAAAATTTATATTTTAGGTGCCCAAAGTCAATATGTGCATGCATCTTCTGTACCCGTTTATATCTCAAATTCAGGCTCTAAACACCCGAAAATTCGATATTTTGGGGTTCCAGAAACAATCTGTACATGCCTACTCAGTGCTAGAATATTTTTAAAATATAGGCCCAAAACATGCTAAAAATCGATATTTTAGGTGCCCAAAGTCGATATCTCAAATTCAGGCACAAAACACCCGAAAATTCGATATTTTGGGGTCCCAGAAGCGATCTGTACATGCCTACTCAGATACAGGCCCAACACATGCTGAAAATCGATATTTTAGGTGCCCAAAGTCAATATCTGCATGCATCTTCTGTACTCGTTTATATATTAAATTCAGGCTCAAAACACCCGAAAATTCGGTATTTTTGGGTCCTAGAAGCAATCTGTACATGCCTACTCCTAGTTAGAATGTTTTCAAGATACTGACCCAAAACATGCTCAAAATCGAAATTTTAGGTGCCCAAAAATCGATATGTGCATGCATGTTTTTTTCCCGTTTATATCTCAAATTCAGGCTCAAAACACACTAGAATTCGATATTTTGGGGTCCAAATAGCGATCTGTACATGCCTTCTCCGTGTTAGAGAATTTTCAAAATACATGCCCAAAAGCTGCTAAAAATCGATATTTTAGGTACCCTAAAGACAATATGTGCATGCATCTTCTGTACCCGTTTATATATCAAATACATGCTCAAAACACCCGAAAATTCGATATTTTGGGGTCCAAAAAGCGATCTGTACATGCCTACTCCGAGTTAGAGTATTTTCTAAATACAGGCCCAAAACATGCTAAAAATCGATATTTTAGGAGCCCAAATTCGATATCTCAAATTCAGGCACAAAACACCCGAAAATTCGATATTTTGGGGTCCCAGAAGCGATCTGTACATGCCTACTCTGTGTCAGAGTATTTTCAAAATACAGGCCCAAAACATACTGAAAATCGATCTATTAGGTGCCCAAAAGTCGATATGTGCATGCATCTTCTGTACCCGTTTATATCTCAAATTGAGGCTCAAAACAACCGAAAATTCGATATTTTGGGGTCCAAAAAGCGATCTGTACATACCTACTCCGAGTTAGAGTATTTTCAAAATACAGGCCCGAAACTTGCTGAAAATCGATATTTTATGTGCCAAAGTCCATATGTGCATGAATCTTCTGTACCCGTTTATATCTCAAATTCATGCTCAAAACACCCGAAAATTCGAAATTTTGGGGTCCAAGAAGCGATCTGTACATACCTACTCCGAGTTAGAGTATTTTCAAAATACAGACCCAAAACATGCTAAAAATCCATATTTTAGGTGCCCAAAGTCGATATCTCAAATTCAGGCACAAAACACCCTAAAATTCGATATTTTGCGGTCCCAGAAGTGATCTGTACATGCCTACTCTGTGTTAGAGTATTTTTAAAATACAGGCTAAAAACATACTGAAAATCGATCTTTTAGGTGCCCAAAAGTCGATATGTGCATGCATCTTCTGTACCCGTTTATATCTCAAATTTCGACTCAAAACACCCGAAAATTCGATATTTTGGGTTCCCAGAAGCGATCTGTACATGCCTACTCAGATACAGGCCCAAAACATGCTGAAAATCGATATTTTAGGTGCCCTAAGTCTATATGTGCATGCATCTGCTGTACCCGTTTATATATCAAATTCAGGCTCAAAACACCCGAAAATTCGGTAATTTTGCGTCCTAGAAGCAATCTGTACATGCCTACTCCTAGTTAGAATGTTTTCAAGATACAAACCGAAAACATGCTCAAAATCGAGATTTTAGGTGCCCAAAAATCGAAATGTGCATGCATCTTTTGTACCCGTTTATATCTCAAATTCAGGCTCAAAACACACGAGAATTCGATATTTTGGGGTCCAAAATGCGATCTGTACATGCCTACTCCGTGTTAGAGAATTTTCAAAATACATGCCCAAAAGCTGCTAAAAATCGATATTTTAGGTACCCTAAAGACAATATGTGCATGCATCTTCTGTACCCGTTTATATATCAAATTCATGCTCAAAACACCCGAAAATTCGATATTTTGGGGTCCAAGAAGCGATCTGTACATGCCTAATCCGAGTTAGAGTATTTTCTAAATGCAGGCCCAAAACATGCTAAAAATCGATATTTTAGGAGCCCAAAGTCGACATCTCAAATTCAGGCACAAAACACCCGAAAATCCGATATTTCGGGGTCCCAGATGCGATCTGTACATGCCTACTCTGTGTTAGAGTATTTTCAAAATACAGGCCCAAAACATACTGAAAATCGATCTATTAGGTGCCCAAAAGTCGATATGTGCATGCATCTTCTGTACCCGTTTATATATCAAATTGAGGCTCAAAACAACCGAAAATTCGATATTTTGGGGTCCAAAAAGCGATCTGTACATGCCTACTCCGTGTTAGAGTATTTTCAAAATACAGGCCCGAAACTTGCTGAAAATCGATATTTTATGTGCCAAAGTCCATATGTGCATGAATCTTCTGTACCCGTTTATATCTCAAATTCAGGCTCAAAACACCCGAAAATTCGAAATTTTGGGGTCCAAGAAGCGATCTGTACATACCTACTCCGAGTTAGAGTATTTTCAAAATACAGACCCAAAACATGCTAAAAATCGATATTTTATGTGCCCAAAGTCGATATCTCAAATTCAGGCACAAAACACCCTAAAATTCGATATTTTTCGGTCCCAGAAGTGATCTGTACATGCCTACTCTGTGTTAGAGTATTTTTAAAATACAGGCTCAAAACATACTGAAAATCTATCTTTTAGGTGCCCAAAAGTCGATATGTGCATGCATCTTCTGTACCCGTTTATATCTCAAATTTAGGCTCAAAACACCCGAAAATTCGATATTTTGGGGTCCCAGAAGCGATCTGTACATGCCTACTCAGATACAGGCCCAAAACATGCTGAAAATCGATATTTTAGGTGCCCTAAGTCTATATGTGCATGCATCTGCTGTACCCGTTTATATATCAAATTCAGGCTCAAAACACCCGAAAATTCGGTAATTTTGCGTCCTAGAAGCAATCTGTACATGCCTACTCCTAGTTAGAATGTTTTCAAGATACAAACCGAAAACATGCTCAAAATCGAGATTTTAGGTGCCCAAAAGTCGATATGTGCATGCATCTTTAGTACCCGATTATATCTCAAATTCAGGCTCAAAACACCCGAAAATTCGATATTTTGGGGTCCAAGAAGCGATCTGTACAAGCCTACTCCGAGTTAGAGTATTTTCTAAATACAAACCTATAACATGCTAAAAATCGATATTTTAAGTGCTCAAAAGTCGATATGTGCATGCATCTTCTGTACCCGTTTATATCTCAAATTTAGGCTCAAAACACCTGGAAATTCGATATTTTGGGATCCCAGAAGCGATCTGTACATGCCTACTTTGATACCGAGCCAAAACATTCTGAAAATCGATATTTTTGGAGCCCAAAGTCAATATATGCATGCATCTTCTGTACCCGTTTATATATCAATTTCAGGCTCAAAACACCTGAAAATTTGGTATTATTGGGTCCTAGAAGCAATCTGTACATGCCTACTCCTAGTTAGAATGTTTTCAAGTTACAGACCCAAAACATGCTGAAAATTTATATTTTAGGTGCCCAAAGTCAATATGTGCATGCATCTTCTGTACCCGTTTATATCTCAAATTCAGGCTCTAAACACCCGAAAATTCGATATTTTGGGGTTCCAGAAACAATCTGTACATGCCTACTCAGTGCTAGAATATTTTTAAAATATAGGCCCAAAACATGCTAAAAATCGATATTTTAGGTGCCCAAAGTCGATATCTCAAATTCAGGCACAAAACACCCGAAAATTCGATATTTTGGGGTCCCAGAAGCGATCTGTACATGCCTACTCAGATACAGGCCCAACACATGCTGAAAATCGATATTTTAGGTGCCCAAAGTCAATATCTGCATGCATCTTCTGTACTCGTTTACATATTAAATTCAGGCTCAAAACACCCGAAAATTCGGTATTTTTGGGTCCTAGAAGCAATCTGTACATGCCTACTCCTAGTTAGAATGTTTTCAAGATACTGACCCAAAACATGCTCAAAATCGAAATTTTAGGTGCCCAAAAATCGATATGTGCATGCATGTTTTGTACCCGTTTATATCTCAAATTCAGGCTCAAAACACACGAGAATTCGATATTTTGGGGTCCAAAAAGCGATCTGTACATGCCTTCTCCGTGTTAGAGAATTTTCAAAATACATGCCCAAAAGCTGCTAAAAATCGATATTTTAGGTACCCTAAAGACAATATGTGCATGCATCTTCTGTACCCGTTTATATATCAAATACATGCTCAAAACACCCGAAAATTCGATATTTTGGGGTCCAAAAAGCGATCTGTACATGCCTACTCCGAGTTAGAGTATCTTCTAAATACAGGCCCAAAACATGCTAAAAATCGATATTTTAGGAGCCCAAAGTCGATATCTCAAATTCAGGCACAAAACACCCGAAAATTCGATATTTTGGGGTCCCAGAAGCGATCTGTACATGCCTACTCTGTGTTAGAGTATTTTCAAAATACAGGCCCGAAACTTGCTGAAAATCGATATTTTATGTGCCAAAGTCCATATGTGCATGAATCTTCTGTACCCGTTTATATCTCAAATTCATGCTCAAAACACCCGAAAATTCGAAATTTTGGGGTCCAAGAAGCGATCTGTACATACCTACTCCGAGTTAGAGTATTTTTAAAATACAGACCCAAAACATGCTAAAAATCGATATTTTAGGTGCCCAAAGTCGATATCTCAAATTCAGGTACAAAACACCCTAAAATTCGATATTTTTCGGTCCCAGAAGTGATCTGTACATGCCTACTCTGTGTTAGAGTATTTTTAAAATACAGGCTAAAAACATACTGAAAATCGATCTTTTAGGTGCCCAAAAGTCGATATGTGCATGCATCTTCTGTACCCGTTTATATCTCAAATTTCGACTCAAAACACCCGAAAATTCGATATTTTGGGGTCCCAGAAGCGATCTGTACATGCCTACTCAGATACAGGCCCAAAACATGCTGAAAATCGATATTTTAGGTGCCCTAAGTCTATATGTGCATGCATCTGCTGTACCCGTTTATATATCAAATTCAGGCTCAAAACACCCGAAAATTCGGTAATTTTGCGTCCTAGAAGCAATCTGTACATGCCTACTCCTAGTTAGAATGTTTTCAAGATACAAACCGAAAACATGCTCAAAATCGAGATTTTAGGTGCCCAAAAGTCGATATGTGCATGCATCTTTAGTACCCGTTTATATCTTAAATTCAGGCTCAAAACACCCGAAAATTCGATATTTTTCGGTCCCAGAAGTGATCTGTACATGCCTACTCTGTGTTATAGTATTTTTAAAATACAGGCTCAAAACATACTGAAAATCGATCTTTTAGGTGCCCAAAAGTCGATATGTGCATGCATCTTCTGTACCCGTTTACATCTCAAATTCAGGCTCAAAACACCCGAAAATTCTATATTTTGGGGTCCCAGAAGCTATATGTACATGCCTACTCAGATACAGGTCCGAAACATGCTGAAAATCGATATTTTTGGTGCCCAAAGTCAATATGTGTATGCATCTTCTGCACCCGTTTATATCCCCAATTCATGCTCAAAATAACCGAAAATTCGATAATTTGGGGCCCCCGAAGCAATCTGTACATGCCTACTCAGTGCTAGAATGTTTTCAAAATATAGGCTCAAAACATGGTAAAAATCGATATTTTAAGTGTCCAAAGTGCATGCATCTCCTGTACCCTTTATATCTCAAATTCATGATCAAAACACTCGATAATTCGATATTTTGGGGTCCAAGAAGCGATCTGTACATGCCTACTCCGAGTTAGAGTATTTTCAAAATACAAACCCAAAACATGCTAAAAATCGATATTTTAGGTGCCCAAAGTCGATATCTCAAATTCAGGCACAAAACATCCGAAAATTCGATATTTTAGGGTCCTAGAAGCGATCTGTACATGCCTACTCTGTGTTAGAGTATTTTCAAAATACAGGCCCAAAACATACTGAAAATCGATCTTTTAGGTGCCCAAAAGTCGATATGTGCATGCATCTTCTGTACCCGTTTATATCTCAAATTCAGGCTCAAAACACCCGGAAATTCGATATTTTGGGGTCCCAGAAGCGATTTGTACATGCCTACTCAGATACAGGCCCAAAACATGCTGAAAATCGATATTTTAGGTGCCCAAAAGTCGATATGTGCATGCATCTTCTGTACCCGTTTATATATCAAATTCAGGCTCAAAACACCCTAAAATTCGGTATTTTTGGGTCCTAGAAGCAATCTGTACATGCCTACTCCTAGTTAGAATGTTTTCAAGATACACTCCCAAAACATGCTCAAAATCGATATTTTAGGTGCCCAAAAGTCGATATGTGAATGCATCTTTAGTACCCGTTTATATCTTAAATTCAGGCTCAAGACACCCGAAAATTCGATATTTTGGGGTCCAAGAAGCGATCTGTACATGCTTACTCAGTGCTAGAATATTTTCAAAATATAGGCCCGAAACATGCTAAAAATCGATATTTCAGGTGCCCAAAGTCGATATCTCAAATTCAGGTCAAAACACCCGAAAATTCGATATTTTAGGGTCCCAGTAGCGTTCTGTACATGCCTACTCAGAGCTAGAATCTTTTCAATATATAGGCTGAAAACATGCAAAAAATCGATATTTTAGGTGCCCAAAGTCAATATGCGTATGCATCTTCTTCACCCGTTTATATCCCAAATTCAGGCTCAAAACACCCGAAAATTCGATATTTTGCGGTCCCAAAAGCGATCTGTACTGCCTATTCAGATAGAGGCCCAAAACATGCTGAAAATCGATATTTTAGGTGCTCAAAGTCAATATGTGTTTAAATCATCTGCACACGTTTATATCCCAAATTCAGGCTCAAAACACCCGAAAATTCGATATTTTTGGGTCCTAGAAGCGATCTGTACATGCCTGCTCATTGTTAGAAACATTTCAAGATACAGACACAAAACATGCTCAAAATCGATATTTTAGGTGCCAAAAGTCGATATGTGCATTCATCTTCAGTACCCGTTTATATCTCAAATTCAGACTCAAAACACCCGAAAATACGATATTTTGGGGTCCAAGAAGCGATCTGTACATGCCTACTCCGTGTTAGAGTATTTTCAAAATACAGGCACAAAACATGCTGAAAATCGATATTTTAGGTGCCCAAACTCAATATGTGCATGTCTCTTCTGTACCCGTTTATATCTGAAATTCAGGCTCAAAACACCCGATAGTTCGATATTTTGTGGTCCCAGAAGCGATCTGTACATGCCTACTCAGATACAGGCCCAAAACATGCTGAAAATCGATATTTTAGGTGCCCTAAGTCTATATGTGCATGCATCTGCTGTACCCGTTTATATATCAAATTCAGGCTCAAAACACCCGAAAATTCGGTAATTTTGCGTCCTAGAAGCAATCTGTACATGCCTACTCCTAGTTAGAATGTTTTCAAGACACAGACCCAAAACATGCTCAAACTCGACATATTAGTTCTCCAAAAGTAGATATGTGCATGCATCTTCAGTTCCTGTTTATATCTCAAATTCATTATCAAAACACTCGAAAATTCGATATTTTGGAGTCCAAGAAGCGAACTGTACATGCCTACTCCGAGTTAGAGTATTTTCAAAATACAGACCCAAAACATGCTAAAAATCGATATTTTTGGTGCCCAAAGTCGATATCTCAAATTCAGGCACAAAACACCCGAAAACTCGATTTTTTAGGGTCCAAGAAGCGATCTGTACATGCCTACTCAGATACAGGCCCAACACATGCTGAAAATCGATATTTTAGGCGCCCAAAGTCAATATCTGCATGCATCTTCTGTACCCGTTTATATATTAAATTCAGGCTCAAAACAACCAAAAATTCGGTATTTTTGGGTCCTAGAAGCAATCTGTACATGCCTACTCCTAGTTAGAATGTTTTCAAGATACTGACCCAAAACATGCTCAAGATCGAAATTTTAGGTGCCCAAAAATCGATATGTGCATGCATCTTTTGTACCCGTTTATATCTCAAATTCAGGCTCAAAACACACGAAAATTCGATATTTTGGGGTCCAAAAACCGATCTGTACATGCCTACTCCGTGTTAGAGTATTTTCAAAATACATGCCCAAAAGCTGCTAAAAATCGATATTTTAGGTACCCTAAAGACAATATGTGCATGCATCTTCTGTACCCATTTATATATCAAATTCATGATCAAAACACCCGAAAATTCGATATTTTGGGGTCCAAAAAGCGATCTGTACATGCCTACTCCGAGTTAGAGTATTTTCTAAATACAGGCCCAAAACATGCTAAAAATCGATATTTTAGGAGCCCAAAGTCGATATCTCAAATTCAGGCACAAAACACCCGAAAATTCGATATTTTGGGATCCCAGAAGCGATCTGTACATGCCTACTCTGTGTTAGAGTATTTTCAAAATACAGGCCCAAAACATACTGACAATCGATCTATTAGGTGCCCAAAAGTCGATATGTGCATGCATCTTCTGTACCCGTTTATATCTCAAATTCATGCTCAAAACACCCGAAAATTCGATAATTTGGGGTCCAAAAAGCGATCTGTACATGCCTACTCTGAGTTAGAGTATTTTCAAAATACAGACCCAAAGCATGCTAAAAATCGATGTTTTAAGTGTCCAAAATCGATATGTGCATGCATCTTCTGTACTCGTCTATATCTCAAATTCAGGCTCAAAACACCCGAAAATTCAGTGTTTTTGGGTCCTAGAAGCGATCTGTACATGCCTACTCAGTGCTAGAATATTTTCAAAATATAGGCCCAAAACATGCTAAAAATCGATATTTTAGGTGCCCAAAGTCGATATCTCAAATTCAGGCACAAAACACCCGAAAATTCGATATTTTGGGGTCCCAGAAGCGATCTGTACATGCCTACTCTGTGTTAGAGTATTAACAAAATACAGGCCCAAATCATACTGAAAATCGATATTTTAGGTGCCCAAAAGTCGATATGTGCATGCATCTTCTGTACCCGTTTATAACTCAAATTCAGGCTCAAAACACCCGGAAATTCGATATTTGGGAGTCCCAGAAGCGATTTGTACATGCCTACTCAGATACAGGCCCAAAACATGCTGAAAATCGATATTTTAGGTGCCCAAAGGTCGATATCTGCATACATCTTTAGTACCCGTTTATATCTCAAATTCAGGCTCAAAATACCCGAAAATTCGATATTTTGGGGTCCCAGAAGCTATCTGTACATGCCTACTCAAATACAGGCCCGAAACATGCTGAAAATCGATATTTTTGGTGCCCAAAGTCAATATGTGTATGCATCCTCTGCCCCCGTTTATATCCCCAATTCAGTCTCAAAATACCCGAAAATTCGATATTTTGGGGTCCCAGAAGCAATCTGCACATGTCTACTCAGTGCTAGAATATTTTCAAAATATAGGCCCGAAACATGCTAAAAATCGATATTTCAGTTCCCCAAAGTCGATATCTCAAATTCATGGAGAAAACACCCGAAAATTCGATATTTTGGGGACCCAGAAGCAATTTGTACATGCCTACTCCATGTTAGAGTATTTTCAAAATCCCAAAACATGCTAAAACTCGATAATTTAAGTGCCCAAAGTCAATATGTGTATACATCTTCTGCACCCGTTTATATCCCAAATTCAACCTTAAAACACCCGGAAATTCGATATTTTGGGGTCCCAGAAACGATCTGTACATGCCTACTCAAATACAGGCCCGAAACATTCTGAAAATCGATATTTTTGGTGCCCAAAGTCAATATGTGTATGCATCCTCTTCACCCGTTTATATCCCCAATTCAGGCTCAAAATACCCGAAAATTCGATATTTTGGGGTCCCAGAAGCAATCTGTACATGCCTAGTATGTCCTAGAATGTTTTCAAAATAAAGGCTCAAAACATTCTAAAAATCGATATTTTAAGTGTCCAAAGTCGATATGTGCATGCATCTTCTGTACCCGTTTATATCTCAAATTCAGGCTAAAAAAACTCGAAAATTCGGTATTTTTGGGTCCTAGAAGCGATCTGTACATGCCTACTCCTAGTTAGAATATTTTCAAAATACAGACCCAAAACATGCTAAAATCGATATTTTAGGTGCCCAAAGTCGATATCTCAAATTCAGGCACAAAACCCCCGAAAATTCGATATTTTGGGGTCCCAGAAGAGATCTGTACATGCCTACTCTATGTTAGAGTATTTTCAAAATACAGGCTCAAAACATTCTGAAAATCGATCTTTTAGGTGCCCAAAAGTCGATATGTGCATGTATCTTCTGTACCCGTTTATTTATCAAATTCAGGCTCAAAACACCCAGAAATTCGATATTTTGGGGTCCCAGAAGCGATCTGTACATCCCTACTCAGATACAGTCCCAAAACATGCTGAAAATCGATATTTTAGGTGCCCAAAGTCAATATGAGCATGCATCTTCTGTACACTTTTATATCTCAAATTCATGCTCAAAACACCCGAAAATTCCATATTTTGGGGTCCAAGAAGCGATCTGTACATGCCTACTCCGAGTTAGAGTATTTTCAAAATACAGACCCAAAACATGCTAAAAATCGATATTTTAGGTGCCCAAAGTCGATATAACAAATTCAGGCACAAAACACCGGAAAATTTGATATTTTTGGGTCCCAGAAGCGACCTGAACATGCCTACTCTGTGTTAGAGAATTTTCAAAATACAGGCTCAAAACATTCTGAAAATCGATCTTTTAGGTGCCCAAAAGTCGATATGTGCATGCATCTTCTGTACCCGTTTATTTATCAAATTCAGGCTCAAAACACCCAGAAATTCGATATTTTGGGGTCCCAGAAGCGATCTGTACATGCCTACTCAGATACAGGCCCAAAACATGCTGAAAATCGATATTTTAGGTGCCCAAAGTCAATATGTGCATGCATCTTCTGTACACTTTTATATCTCAAATTCATGCTCAAAACACCCGAAAATTCCATATTTTGGGGTCCAAGAAGCGATCTGTACATGCCTACTCCGAGTTAGAGTATTTTCAAAATACAGACCCAAAACATGCTAAAAATCGATATTTTAGGTGCCCAAAGTCGATATAACAAATTCAGGCACAAAACACTGGAAAATTTGATATTTTTGGGTCCCAGAAGCGACCTGAACATGCCTACTCTGTGTTAGAGAATTTTCAAAATACAGGCTCAAAACATAGTGAAAATCGATCCTTTAGGTACCCAAAAGTCGATATGTGCATGCATCTCTATTACCCGTTTATATCTCAAATTCAGGCTCAAAACGCCGAAATTCGATATTTTGGGGTCCAAAAAGCGATCTGTACATGCCTACTCCGTGTTAGAGTATTTTCAAAATACATGCCCAAACGATGCTGAAAATCGATATTTTAGGTGCCCAAAGACAATATGTGCATGCATCTTCTGTACCCGTTTAAATGTCAAATTCATGCTCAAAACACCCGAAAATTCGATATTTTGGGGTCCGAGAAGCGATCTGTACATTCCTACTCCGAGTTAGAGTATTTTCAAAATAAAGACCCAAAACATGCTCAAAATCGATATTTTAAGTGTCCAAAGTAGATATGTGCATGCATCTTTAGTACCCGTTTATATCTCAAATTCAGGCTCAAAACACCCGAAAATTCGGTATTTTTGGGTCCTAGAAGCGATCTGTACAAGCCTACTCCTTGTTAGAATGTTTTCAAGATACAGACACAAAACATGCTGAAAATTGATATTTTAGGTGCCCAAAGTCAATATGTGCATGCATCTTCTGTACCCGCTTATATCTCAAATTCAGGCTCAAAACACCCGAAAATTTGATATTTTGGGGTCTCAGAAACGATGTGTACATGTCTAGTCAGTGCTAGAATATTGTCAAAATATAGGTCCAAAACATGCTAAAATCGATATTTTATGTGCCCTAATTCGATTTCTCAAATTTAGGCACAAAACACCTGAATATTCGATATTTTGCGGTCTCAGAAGCGATCTGTACATGCCTACTCTGTGTTAGAGTATTTTCAAAATACAGGCCCAAAACATACTGAAAATCGATATTTTAAGTGTCCAAAGTCGATATGTGCATGCATCTTTATTACCCGTTTATATCTCACATTCAGGCTCAAAACACCCGAAAATTCGGTATTTTGGGGTCCTAGAAGCGATCTGTACAAGCCTACTCCTTGTTAGAATGTTTTCAAGATACAGATCCAAAACATGCTGAAAATTGATATTTTTGGTGCCCAAAGTCAATATGTGTATGCATTTTCTGTACCCGTTTATATCTCAAATTCAGGCTCAAAACACCCGGAAATTCGATATTTTGAGGTCCCAGAAACGATTGGTACATGCCTACTTAGATACAGGCCCAAAACATGCTGAAAATCGATATTTTAGGTGCCCAAAGTCAATATGTGCATGCATCTTCTGTACCCGTTTATATTTTTAAATTCAGGCTCAAAACACCCGAATATTCGATATTTTGGGGTCCAAGAAGCGATCTGTACATGCCTACTCCGAGTTAGAGTATTTTCAAAATACAGACCCAAAACATGCTCAAAATCGATATTTTAAGTGTCCAAACTCGATATGTGCATGCATCTTTAGTACCCGTTTATATCTCAAATTCAGGCTCAAAACACCCGAAAATTTGGTATTTTTGGGTCCTAGAAGCGATCTGTACATGCCTACTCCTTGTTAGAATGTTTTCAAGATACAGACCCAAAACATGCTGAAAATTGATATTTTAGGTGCCCAAAGTCAATATGTGCATGCATCTTCTGTACCCGTTTATATCTCAAATTCAGGCTCAAAATACCCGAAAATTTGATATTTTGGGGTCTTAGAAACGATCTGTAAATGTCTACTCAGTGCTAGAATATTGTCAAAATATAGGTCGAAAACATGCTAAAAATCTATATTTTAGGTGCCCTAATTCGATTTCTCAAATTCAGGCACAAAACACCTGGAAATTCGATATTTTGGGGTCCCAGAAGCGATCTGTACATGCCTACTCTGTGTTAGAGTATTTTCAAAATACAGGCACAAAACATACTGAAAATCGATCTATTAGGTGCCCAAAAGTCGATATGTGCATGCATTTTCTGAACCCGTTTATATCTCAAATTCAGGCTCAAAACACTCGGAAATTCGATATTTTGGGGTCCCAGAAACGATTTGTACATGCCTAATCAGATACAGGCCCAAAACATGCTAAAAATATATATTTTAGGTGCCCAAAGTCAATATGTGCATTCATCTTCTGTACCCGTTTATATTTTTAAATTCAGGCTCAAAACAACCGAAAATTTGATATTTTGGGGTCCAAAAAGCGATCTATACATGCCTACTCCGTGTTAGAGTATTTTCAAAATTCAGGCCCAAAACATGCTGAAAATCGATATTTTATGTGCCAAAGTCAATATGTGCATGCATCTTCTGTACCCGTTTATATCTCAAATTCAGGCTCAAAACACCCGAAAATTCTATATTTTGGGGTCCCAGAAGCGATCTGTACATGCCTACTCTGTGTTAGAGTATTTTAAAAATACAGCCCCAAAACATGCTAAAAATCGATATTTCAGGTGCCCAAAGTCGATATCTCAAATTCAGGGAGAAAACACCCTAAAATTCGATATTTTGGGGTCCAAAAAGCGATTTGTACATGCCTACTCCTTGTCAGAGTATTTTCGAAATACTGGCCCAAAACATGCTGAAAATCGATATTTTAGGTGCCCAAAGTCAATATGTGTATGCATCTTCTGCACACGTTTATATCCCAAATTCAACCTCAAAACACCCGAAAATTCGATATGTTTGGGTCTTAGAAGAGATCTGTTCATGCCTACTCAGTGCTAGAATGTTTTCAAAATATAGGCTCAAAACATGCTGAAAATCGATATTTTAAATATCCAAAATCGATATGTGCATGCTTCTTCTGTACCCGTTTATATCTCAAATTCAGGCTCAAAACATCCGAAATGTCGGTATTTTTGGGTCCTAGAAGCGATCTGAACATGCCTACTCCTTGTAAGAATGTTTTCAAGATACAGTCACAAAACATGCTCAAAATCGATATTTTAGGTGACCAAAAATCGATATGTGCATGCATCTTCAGTACCCGTTCATATCTCAAATTCAGGTCAAAACACCCGGAAATACGATATTTTGGGGTCCAAGAAGCGATCTGTACATGCCTACTCCGTGTTAGAGTATTTTAAAAATACAGGCCCAAAACATGCTGAAAATCGATATATTAGGTGCCCAAAAGTCGATATGTGCATGCATCTTCTGTACCCGTTTATATTTCAAATTCAGGCTCAAAACACCCGAAAATTCGATATTTTGGGGTCCAAGAAGCGATCTGTACATGCCTACTCAGTGCTAGAATATTTTCAAAATATAGGCCCAAAACATGCTAAAAATCGATATTTCAGGTGCCCAAAGTCGATATCTCAAATTCAGGCACAAAACACCCGAAAATTCGATATTTTGGGGTTCCAGAAGCGATCTGTACATGCCTACTCCGTGTAAGAGTATTTTCAAAATACAGGCCCAAAACATACTGAAAATCGATATTTAAGGTGCCAAAAGTTAATATGTGTATGCATCTTCTACACCAGTTTATATCCCAAATTCAACCTCAAAACACCCGAAAATTCGATATTTTTGGGTCCCAGAAGCGATCTGTACATGCCTACACAGTGCTAGAATGTTTTCAAAATAAAGGCTCAAAACATGCTAAAAATCGATATTTTAAGAGTCCAAAGTCGATATGTGCATGCATCTTCTGTACACGTTTATATTTCAAATTCAGGCTCAAAACACCCGAAAATTCGGTATTTTTGGGTCCTAGAAGCGATCTGTACATGCCTACTCCGTGTTAGAGTAATTTCAAAATACAGGCCAAATACATGCTGAAAATCGATATTTTAGGTGCCCAATGTCAATATGTGCATGCATCTTCTGTATCCGTTTATATCTCAAGTTCAGGCTCAAAACACCCGAAAATTCGATATTTTGGGGTCCCAGAAGCGAGCTGTACATGCCTACGCAGTACTAGAATTTTTTCAAAATATAGGCCCAAAACATGCTAAAAATCTATATTTTAGGTGCCCAAAGTTAATATCTCAAATTCAGGCACAAAACCCCCGAAATATCGATATTTTGGTGTCCCAGAAGCGATATGTACATGCCTACTCCGTGTTAGAGTATTTTTAAAATACAGGCCCGAAACATGCTAAAAATCGTTATTTTAGGTGCCCAAAGTCAATATGTGCATGCATCTTCTGAACTCATTTATATCTCAAATTCAGGCTCAAAACACCCGAAAATTTGATATCTTAGGGTCCCTGAAGCGATCTGTACATGCCTACTCAGTGCTAGAATATTTTCAAAATATAGGCCCAAAACATGTTAAAAATCGATATTTTAGGTGCCCAAAGTCGATATCTTAAATTCAGGCACAAAATACCCGAAAATTCGATATTTTGGAGTCCCAGAAGCGATCTGTACATGCCTACTCAGATACAAGCCCAAAACATGCTAAAAATCGATATTTTAGGTGCCCAAAGTCAATATGTGTATGCATGTTCTGCACCCGTTTACATTCCAAATTCAACCTCAAAACACCCGAAAATTCGATATGTTTGGGTCTTAAAAGAGATCTGTACATGCCTACTCAGTGCTAGAATGTTTTCAAAATATAGGCTCAAAACATGCTAAAAATCGATATTTTAAGTGTCCAAAATCGATATGTGCATGCATCTTTTGTACCCGTTTATATCTCAAATTCAGGCTCAAAACATCCGAAATGTCGGTATTTTTGGGTCCTAGAAGCGATCTGTACATGCCTACTCCTTGTAAGAATGTTTTCAAGATACAGACACAAAACATGCTCAAAATCGATATTTTAGGTGACCAAAAATCGATATGTGCATGCATCTTCAGTACCCGTTTATATCTCAAATTCTGGTCAAAAAACCCGGAAATACGATATTTTGGGGTCCAAGAAGCGATCTGTACATGCCTACTCCGTGTTAGAGTATTTTAAAAATACAGGCCCAAAACATGCTGAAAATCGATATATTAGGTGCCCAAAAGTCGATTAGTGAATGCATCTTCTGTACCCGTTTATATTTCAAATTCAGCCTCAAAACTCCCGAAAATTCGGTATTTTGGGGTCCAAGAAGCGATCTGTACATGCCTACTCAGTGTTAGAATATTTTCAAAATATAGGCCCGAAACATGCTAAAAATCGATATTTCAGGTGCCCAAAGTCGATATTTTAAATTCAGGCACAAAACTCCTGAAAATTCGATATTTTGGGGTCCCAGAAGCGATATGTACATGCCTACTTTGTGTTCGAGTATTTTCAAAATATAGGCCCAAAACATGCTGAAAATCGATATTTTAGGTGCCCAAAAGTCAATATGTTCATGCATCTTCTGTACCCGATTATATCTCAAATTCAGGCTCAAAACACCTGAAAATTCAATATTTTGGTGTCCCAAAAGCGATCTGTACATGCCTACTCAGATACAGGCCCAAAACATGCTGAAAATCGATATTTTAGGTGCCCAAAGTCAATATGTGTATGCATCTTCTGCACCCGTTTATATCCCAAATTCAACCTCAAAACACCCGGAAATTCGATATTTTGGGGTCCCAGAAGCGATCTGTACATGCTTACTCAGATACAGGCCCAAAACATGCTGAAAATCGATATTTTAGGTGCCCAAAGTCAATATGTGCATGCATCTTCTGTACCCGTTTATATCTCAAATTTAGGATCAAAACACCCGAAAATTCGATATTTTTGGGGCCCAGAAGCTATCTGTACATGCCTACTCAAATACAGGCCCGAAACATGCTGAAAATCGATATTTTAGGTGCCCAAAGTCAATATGTGCATGCATCTTCTGTACCCATTTATATCTCAAATTCAGGCTCAAAACACTCGAAAATTCGATATTTTGGGGTCCCAGAAACGATCTGTACATGCCTACTCAGTGCTAGAATATTTTCAAAATATAGCCCCAAAACATGCTAAAAATCGATATTTTAGGTGCCCAAAGTCAGTATCTCAAATTCAGGCACAAAACACCTGAAAATTCGATATTTTGGGGTCCCTGAAGCGATCTGTACATGCCTACTCTGTGTTAGAGTATTTTTAAAATACAGGCCCAAAACATACTGAAAATCGATCTATTAGGTGCCCAAAAGTCGATATGTGCATGCATCTTCTACAACCGTTTATATCTCAAATTCAGGCTCAAAACACCCGGAAATTCGATATTTTGGGGTCCCAGAAGCGATTTGTACTTGCCTACTCAGATACAGGCCCAAAACATACTGAAAATCGATTTTTCACGTGCCCAAAGTCAATATGTGCATGCATCTTCTGTACCCGTTTATATATCAAATTCAGGCTCAAAACAACAGAAAATTCGATATTTTGGGGTCCAAAAAGCAATCTGTACATGCCTACTCCGTGTTAGAGTATTTTAAAAATACAGGCCCAAAACATGCTCAAAATCGATATTTTATGTGCCAAAGTCAATATGTGCATGAATCTTCTGTACCCGTTTATATAACAAATTCAGGCTCAAAACACCCGAAAATTCGATATTTTGGGATCCCAGATGCGATCTGTACATGCCTACTCTGTGTTAGAGTATTTTCAAAATACAGGCCCAAAACATGCTAAAAATCGATATTTTAGGTGCCCAAAGTCGATATAACAAATTCAGGCACAAAACACCCGAAAATTCGATATTTTTGGGTCCCAGAAGTGATCTGTACATGCCTACTCTGTGTTAGAGTATTTTCAAAATACAGGCTCAAAACATACTGAAAATCGATCTATTAGGTGCCCAAAAGTCGATATGTGCATGCATCTTCTGTACCCATTTATATCTCAAATTCAGGCTCGAAACACCGAAATTCGATATTTTGGGGTCCCAGAAGCGATCTGTACATGCCTACTCAGATAGAGGCCCAAAACATGCTGAAAACCGATATTTTAGGTGCCCAAAGTCGATATGTGCATGCATCTTCAGTACCCGTTTATATCTCAAATTCAGGCTTAAACACCCGAAAATTTGATATTTTGGGGTCTCAGAAACGATCTGTACATGTCTACTCAGTGCTAGAATATTTTCAAAATATAGGTCCAAAACATGCTAAAAATAGATATTTTAGGTGCCCAAATTCGATTTCTCAAATTCAGGCACAAAACACCTGAAAATTCGATATTTTGGGGTCCCAGAAGCGATCTGTACATGCCTAGTCTGTGTTAGAGTAATTTCAAAACACAGGCCCAAAACATACAAAAAATCGATCTATTAGGTGCCCAAAAGTCGATATGTGCATGCATCTTCTGTACCCGTTTATATATCAAATTCAGGCTCAAAACAACCGAAAATTCGATATTTTGTGGTCCAAAACGCAATTTGTACATGCCTACTCTGTGTTAGAGTATTTTCAAAATACAGGCCCAAAACATGCTCAAAATCGATATTTTATGTGCCAAAGTTAATATGTGCATGAATCTTCTGTACCCGTTTATATATCAAATTCAGGCTCAAAACACCCGAAAATTCGATATTTTGGGATCCCAGATGCGATCTGTACATGCCCACTCTGTGTTAGAGTATTTTCAAAATACAGGCCCAAAACATGCTGAAAATCGATATTTTAGGTGCCCAAAGTCAATATATGCATGCATCTTCTGTACCCGTTTATATCTCAAATTCATGCTCAAAACACCCGAAATTTCGATATTTTGGGGTCCAAGAAGCGATCTGTACATGCCTACTCCGAGTTAGAGTATTTTCAAAATGCAGACCCAAAACATGCTAAAAATCGATATTTTAGGTGCCCTAAGTCGATATAACAAATTCAGGCACAAAATACCCGAAAATTCGATATTTTTGGGTCCCAGAAGTGATCTTTACATGCCTACTCTGTGTTAGAGTATTTTCAAAATACAGGCTCAAAACATACTGAAAATCGATATTTTAGGTGCCCAAAGTCAATATATGCATGCATCTTCTGTACCCATTTATATCTCAAATTTAGGCTCAAAACACCGAAATCCGATATTTTGGGGTCCCAGAAGCGATCTGTACATGCCTACTCAGATACAGGCCCAAAACATGCTGAAAATCGATATTTTAAGTGCCCAAAGTCGATATGTGCATGCATCTTCCGTACCCGTTTATATCTCAAACTCAGGCTTAAAACACCCGAAAATTTGATATTTTGGGGTCTCAGAAACGATCTGTACATGTCTACTCAGTGCTAGAATATTTTCAAAATATAGGTCCAAAACATGCTAAAAATCGATATTTTAGGTGCCCAAATTCGATTTCTCAAATTCAGGCACAAAACACCTGAAAATTCGATATTTTGGGGTCCCAGAAGCAATCTGTACATGCCTACTCCGTGTTAGAGTATTTTCAAAATGCAGGCCCAAAACATGCTCAAAATCGATATTTTATGTGCCAAAGTCAATATGTGCCTGCATCATCTGTACCCGTTTATATCTCAAATTCAGGCTCAAAACACCCGAAAATTCGATATTTTGGGGTCCCAGAAGCGATCTGTACATGCCTACTCAGATACAGGCCCAAAACATGCTGAAAATCGATATTTTAGGTTCCCAAAGTCAATATGTGTATGCATCTTCTGCACCCGTTTATATCCCAAATTCAACCTCAAAACACCCGGAAATTCGATATTTTGGGGTCCCAGAAGCGATCTGTACATGCTTACTCAGATACAGGCCCAAAACATGCTGAAAATCGATATTTTAGGTGCCCAAAGTCAATATGTGCATGAATCTTCTGTACCGGATTATATCTCAAATTTAGGCTCAAAACACCTGAAAATTCGATATTTTGAGGGCCCAGAAGCTATCTGTACATGCCTACTCAAATACAGGCCCGAAACATGCTGAAAATCGATATTTTAGGTGTCCAAAGTCAATATGTGCATGCATCTTCTGTACCCGTTTATATCTCAAATTCAGGCTCAAAACACTCGAAAATTCGATATTTTTTTTTGGTCCCAGAAACGATCTGTACATGCCTACTCAGTGCTAGAATATTTTCAAAATATAGCCCCAAAACATGCTAAAAATCGATATTTTAGGTGCCCAAAGTCAATATCTCAAATTCAGGTACAAAACACCTGAAAATTCTATATTTTGGCGTCCCAGAAGGGATGTGTACATGCCTACTCTGTGTTAGAGTATTTTTAAAATACAGGCCCAAAACATACTGAAAATCAATCTATTAGGTGCCCAAAAGTCGATATGTGCATGCATCTTCTGTACCCGTTTATATCTCAAATTCAGGCTCAAAACACCCGGAAATTCGATATTTTGGGGTCCCAGAAGTGATTTGTACATGCCTACTCAGATACAGGCCCAAAACATACTGAAAATCGATATTTTAGGTGCCCAAAGTCAATATGTGCATGCATCTTCTGTACCCGTTTATATATCAAATTTAGGGTCAAAACAACCGAAAACTCGATATTTTGGGGTCCAAAAAGCAATCTGTACATGCCTACTCTGTGTTAGAGTATTTTAAAAATACAGGCCCAAAACATGCTCAAAATCGATATTTTATGTGCCCAAAGTCAATATGTGCATGCATTTTCTCTACCCGTTTATATCTCAAATTCATGCTTAAAACACCCGAAAATTCGATATTTTGGGGTCCAAGAAGCGATCTGTACATGCCTACTCCGAGTTAGAGTATTTTCAAACTGCAGACCCAAAACATGCTAAAAATCGATATTTTAGGTGCCCAAAGTCGATATAACAAATTCAGGCACAAAACACCCGAAAATTCGATATTTTTGGGTCCCAGAAGTGATCTGTACATACCTACTCTGTTAAAGTATTTTCAAAATACAGGCTCAAAACATACTGAAAATCGATCTATTAGGTGCCCAAAAGTCGATATGTGCATGCATCTTCTGTACCCATTTATATCTCAAATTCAGGCTCAAAACACCAAAATTCGATATTTTGGGGTCCCAGAAGCGATCTGTACATGCCTACTCAGATACAGGCCCAAAACATGCTGAAAATCGATATTTTAGGTGCCCAAAGTCGATATGTGCATGCATCTTCCATACCTGTTTATATCTCAAATTCTGGCTCAAAACACCCGAAAATTTGATATTTTGGGGTCTCAGAAACGATCTGTACATGTCTACTCAGTGCTAGAATATTTTCAAAATATAGGTCCAAAACATGCTAAAAATCGATATTTTAGGTGCCCAAATTCGATTTCTCAAATTCAGGCACAAAGCACGTGAAAATTCGATATTTTGGGGTCACAGAAGCGTTCTGTACATGCCTACTCTGTGTTAGAGTACTTTCAAAATACAGGCCCAAAACATGCTCAAAATCGATATTTTAGGTGCCAATGTCAATATGTGCACGCATCATCTGTACCCGTTTATATCTCAAGTTCAGGCTCAAAACACCCGAAAATTCGATATTTTGGGGTCCCAGAAGCGATCTGTACATGCCTACTCTGTGTTAGAGTATTTTCAAAATACAGGCCCAAAACATGCTGAAAATCGATATTTTAGGTGCCCAAAGTCAATATGTGCATGCATCTTCTGTACCCGTTTATATCCCAAATTCAACCTTAAAACACCCGGAAATTCGATATTTTGGGGTCCCAGAAACGATCTGTACATGCCTACTCAGATACAGGCCCAAAACATGCTGAAATTCGATATTTTAGGTGCCCAAAGTCAATATGTGCATGCATCTTCTGTACCCGTTTTTATCTCAAATTCATGCTCAAAACACCCGAAAATTCGCTATTTGGGGGTCCCAGAAGCTATCTGTACATGCCTACTGAGTCCTAGAATGTTTTCAAAATAAAGGCTCAAAACATGCTAAAAATCGATATTTTAAGTGTCCAAAGTCGATATGTGCATGCATCTTCTGTACCCGTTTATATCTCAAATTCAGGCTCAAAAATCCGAAAATTCGGTATTTTTGGGTCCTAGAAGCGATCTGTACATGCCTACTCCTAGTTAGAATATTTTCAAAATACAGACCCAAAACATGCTAAAAATCGATATTTTAGGTGCCCAAAGTCGATATCTCAAATTCATGCACAAAACCCCCGAAAATTCGATATTTTGGGATCCCAGAAGAGATCAGTACATGCCTACTCTGTGTTAGAGTATTTTCAAAATACAGGCTCAAAACATTCTTAAAATCGATCTTTTAGGTGCCCAAAAGTCGATATGTGCATGCATCTTCTGTACCCGTTTATATCTCAAATTCAGGCTCAAAACACCCAGAAATTAGATATTTTGGGGTCCCAGAAGCGATTTGCACATGCCTACTCAGATACAGGCCCAAAACATGCTGAAAATCGATATTTTAGGTGCCCAAAGTCAATATCTGCATGCATCTTCTGTTCACTTTTATATCTCAAATTCATGCTCAAAACACCCGAAAATTCGATATTTTGGGGTCCAAGAAGCGATCTGTACATGCCTACTCCGAGTTAGAGTATTTTCTAAATACAGACCCAAAACATGCTAAAAATCGATATTTTAGGTGTCCAAAGTCGATATAACAAATTCAGGCACAAAACACCGGAAAATTTGATATTTTTGGGTCCCAGAAGCAACCTGAACATGCCTACTCTGTGTTAGAGAATTTTCAAAATACAGGCTCAAAACATTCTGAAAATCGATCTTTTAGGTACCCAAAAGTCGATATGTGCATGCATCTATAGTACCCGTTTATATCTCAAATTCAGGCTCAAAACACCCGGAAATTCGATATTTTGGGGTCCAAGAAGCGATCTGTACATGCCTACTCCGTGCTAGAGTATTTTCAAAATACAGGCCCAAGACATGCTGAAAATCGATATTTTAGGTGCCCAAAGTCATTATGTGCATTCATCTTCTGTACCCGTTTATATCTCAAATTCATGCTCAAAACACTCGAAAATTCGATATTTTGGGGTCCCAGAAGCGATCTGTACATGTCTACTCAGTGCTAGAATATTTTCAAAATATAGGCCCAAGACATGCTAAAAATCGATATTTCAGTTCCCCAAAGTCGATATCTCAAGTTCAGGGAGAAAACACCCGAAAATTCGATATTTTGGGGTCCCAGAAGCGATTTGTACATGCCTACTCCGTGCTAGAGTATTTTCAAAGTACATGCCCAAACGATGCTGAAAATCGATATTTTAGGGGCCCAAAGACAATATGTGCATGAATCTTCTGTACCCGTTTATATGTCAAATTCATGCTCAAAACACTCGAAAATTCGATATTTTAGGGTCCGAGAAGCGATCTGTACATTCCTACTCCGAGTTAGAGTATTTTCAAAATAAAGACCCAAAACATGCTCAAAATCGATATTTTAAGTGTCCAAAGCCGATATGTGCATGCATCTTTAGTACCCGTTTATATCTCAAATTCAGGTTAAAAACACCCGAAAATTCGGTATTTTTGGGTCCTAGAAGCGATCTGTACAAGCCTACTCCTTGTTAGAATGTTTTCAAGATACAGACCCAAAACATGCTGAAAATTGATATTTTAGGTGCCCAAAGTCAATATGTATATGCATTTTCTGTACCCGTTTATATCTCAAATTCAGGCTCAAAACACTCGGAAATTCGATATTCTGGGGTCCCAGAAACGATTTGTACATGCCTACTTAGATACAGGCCCAAAACATGCTGAAAATCGATATTTTAGGTGCCCAAAGTCAATATGTGCATGCATCTTCTGTACCCGTTTATTTTTTTAAATTCAGGCTCAAAACACCCGAATATTCGATATTTTGGGATCCAAGAAGCGATCTGTACATGCCTAGTCCGAGTAAGAGTATTTTCAAAATACAGACCCAAAACATGCTCAAAATCGATATTTTAAGTGTCCAAAGTCGATATGTGCATGCATCTTTAGTACCCGTTTATATCTAAAATTCAGGCTCAAAACACCCGAAAAATCGGTATTTTTGGGTCCTAGAAGCGATCTGTACATGCCTACTCCTTGTTAGAATGTTTTCAAGATACAGAACCAAAACATGCTGAAAATTGATATTTTAGGTGCCCAAAGTCAATATGTGCATGCATCTTCTGTACCCGTTTATATCTCAAATTCAGGCTCAAAATACCCGAAAATTTGATATTTTGGGGTCTTAGAAACGATCTGTACATGTCTACTCAGTGCTAGAATATTGTCAAAATATAGGTCCAAAACATGCTAAAAATCTATATTTTAGGTGCCCTAATTCGATTTCTCAAATTCAGGCACAAAACACCTGGAAATTCGATATTTTGGGGTCCCAGAAGCGATCTGTACATGCCTACTCTGTGTCAGAATATTTTCAAAATACAGGCCCAAAGCATACTGAAAATCGATCTATTAGGTGCCCAAAAGTCGATATGTGCATGCATTTTCTATACCCGTTTATATCTCAAATTCAGGCTCAAAACAGCCGGAAATTCGATATTTTGGGGTCCCAGAAACGATTTGTACATGCCTAATCAGATACAGGCCCAAAACATGCTAAAAAAATATATTTTAGGTGCCCAAAGTCAATATGTGCATTCATCTTCTGTACCCGTTTATATTTTTAAATTCAGGCTCAAAACAACCGAAAATTTGATATTTTGGGGTCCAAAAAGCGATCTATACATGCCTACTCCGTGTTAGAGTATTTTCAAAATTCAGGCCCAAAACATGCTGAAAATCGATATTTTATGTGCCAAAGTCAATATGTGCATGCATCTTCTGTACCCGTTTATATCTCAAATTCATGCTCAAAACACCCGAAAATTCTATATTTTGGGGTCCCAGAAGCGATCTGTACATGCCTACTCTGTGTTAGAGTATTTTAAAAATACAGCCCCAAAACATGCTAAAAATCGATATTTCAGGTGCCCAAAGTCGATATCTCAAATTCAGGGAGAAAACACCCTAAAATTCGATATTTTGGGGTCCAAAAAGCGATTTGTACATGCCTACTCCTTGTCAGAGTATTTTTTAAATACTGGCCCAAAACATGCTGAAAATCGATATTTTAGGTGCCCAAAGTCAATATGTGTATGCATCTTCTGCACCCGTTTATATCCCAAATTCAACCTCAAAACACCCGAAAATTCGATATGTTTGGGTCTTAGAAGCGATCTGAACATGCCTACTCCTTGTAAGAATGTTTTCAAGATACAGTCACAAAACATGCTCAAAATCGATATTTTAGGTGACCAAAAATCGATATGTGCATGCATCTTCAGTACCCGTTCATATCTCAAATTCAGGTCAAAACACCCGGAAATACGATATTTTGGGGTCCAAGAAGCGATCTGTACATGCCTACTCCGTGTTAGAGTAATTTCAAAATACAGGCCAAATACATGCTGAAAATCGATATTTTAGGTGCCCAATGTCAATATGTGCATGCATCTTCTGTATCCGTTTATATCTCAAGTTCAGGCTCAAAACACCCGAAAATTCGATATTTTGGGGTCCCAGAAGCGAGCTGTACATGCCTACGCAGTACTAGAATTTTTTCAAAATATAGGCCCAAAACATGCTAAAAATCTATATTTTAGGTGCCCAAAGTTAATATCTCAAATTCAGGCACAAAACCCCCGAAATATCGATATTTTGGTGTCCCAGAAGAGATATGTACATGCCTACTCCGTGTTAGAGTATTTTTAAAATACAGGCCCGAAACATGCTAAAAATCGTTATTTTAGGTGCCCAAAGTCAATATGTGCATGCATCTTCTGTACTCATTTATATCTCAAATTCATGCTCAAAACACCCGAAAATTTGATATCTTAGGGTCCCTGAAGCGATCTGTACATGCCTACTCAGTGCTAGAATATTTTCAAAATATAGGCCCAAAACATGTTAAAAATCGATATTTTAGGTGCCCAAAGTCGATATCTTAAATTCAGGCACAAAACACCCGAAAATTCGATATTTTGGAGTCCCAGAAGCGATCTGTACATGCCTACTCAGATACAAGCCCAAAACATGCTAAAAATCGATATTTTAGGTGCCCAAAGTCAATATGTGTATGCATGTTCTGCACCCGTTTACATTCCAAATTCAACCTCAAAACACCCGAAAATTCGATATGTTTGGGTCTTAAAAGAGATCTGTACATGCCTACTCAGTGCTAGAATGTTTTCAAAATATAGGCTCAAAACATGCTAAAAATCGATATTTTAAGTGTCCAAAATCGATATGTGCATGCATCTTTTGTACCCGTTTATATCTCAAATTCAGGCTCAAAACATCCGAAATGTCGGTATTTTTGGGTCCTAGAAGCGATCTGTACATGCCTCCTCCTTGTAAGAATGTTTTCAAGATACAGACACAAAACATGCTCAAAATCGATATTTTAGGTGACCAAAAATCGATATGTGCATGCATCTTCAGTACCCGTTTATATCTCAAATTCTGGTCAAAAAACCCGGAAATACGATATTTTGGGGTCCAAGAAGCGATCTGTACATGCCTACTCCGTGTTAGAGTATTTTAAAAATACAGGCCCAAAACATGCTGAAAATCGATATATTAGGTGCCCAAAAGTCGATATGTGAATGCATCTTCTGTACCCGTTTATATTTTAAATTCAGCCTCAAAACTCCCGAAAATTCGATATTTTGGGGTCCAAGAAGCGATCTGTACATGCCTACTCAGTGTTAGAATATTTTCAAAATATAGGCCCGAAACATGCTAAAAATCGATATTTCAGGTGCCCAAAGTCGATATTTTAAATTCAGGCACAAAACACCTGAAAATTCGATATTTTGGGGTCCCAGAAGCGATATGTACATGCCTACTTTGTGTTCGAGTATTTTCAAAATATAGGCCCAAAACATGCTGAAAATCGATATTTTAGGTGCCCAAAAGTCAATATGTTCATGCATCTTCTGTACCCGATTATATCTCAAATTCAGGCTCAAAACACCTGAAAATTCAATATTTTGGTGTCCCAAAAGCGATCTGTACATGCCTACTCAGATACAGGCCCAAAACATGCTGAAAATCGATATTTTAGGTGCCCAAAGTCAATATGTGTATGCATCTTCTGCACCCGTTTATATCCCAAATTCAACCTCAAAACACCCGGAAATTCGATATTTTGGGGTCCCAGAAGCGATCTGTACATGCTTACTCAGATACAGGCCCAAAACATGCTGAAAATCGATATTTTAGGTGCCCAAAGTCAATATGTGCATGCATCTTCTGTACCCGTTTATATCTCAAATTTAGGCTCAAAACACCCGAAAATTCGATATTTTTGGGGCCCAGAAGCTATCTGTACATGCCTACTCAAATACACGCCCGAAACATGCTGAAAATCGATATTTTAAGTGCCCAAAGTCAATATGTGCATGCATCTTCTGTACCCATTTATATTTTAAATTCAGGCTCAAAACACTCGAAAATTCGATATTTTGGGGTCCCAGAAACGATCTGTACATGCCTACTCAGTGCTAGAATATTTTCAAAATATAGCCCCAAAACATGCTAAAAATCGATATTTTAGGTGCCCAAAGTCAGTATCTCAAATTCAGGCACAAAACACCTGAAAATTCGATATTTTGGGGTCCCTGAAGCGATCTGTACATGCCTACTAAGTGTTAGAGTATTTTTAAAATACAGGCCCAAAACATACTGAAAATCGATCTATTAGGTGGCCAAAAGTCGATATGTGCATGCATCTTCTACAACCGTTTATATCTCAAATTCAGGCTCAAAACACCCGGAAATTCGATATTTTGGGGTCCCAGAAGCGATTTGTACATACCTACTCAGATACAGGCCCAAAACATACTGAAAATCGATTTTTCACGTGCCCAAAGTCAATATGTGCATGCATCTTCTGTACCCGTTTATATATCAAATTCAGGCTCAAAACAACAGAAAATTCGATATTTTGGGGTCCAAAAAGCAATCTGTACATGCCTACTCCGTGTTAGAGTATTTTAAAAATACAGGCCCAAAACATGCTCAAAATCGATATTTTATGTGCCAAAGTCAATATGTGCATGAATCTTCTGTACCCGTTTATATAACAAATTCAGGCTCAAAACACCCGAAAATTCGATATTTTGGGATCCCAGATGCGATCTGTACATGCCTACTCTGTGTTAGAGTATTTTCAAAATACAGGCCCAAAACATGCTAAAAATCGATATTTTAGGTGCCCAAAGTCGATATAACAAATTCAGGCACAAAACACCCGAAAATTCGATATTTTTGGGTCCCAGAAGTGATCTGTACATGCCTACTCTGTGTTAGAGTATTTTCAAAATACAGGCTCAAAACATACTGAAAATCGATCTATTAGGTGCCCAAAAGTCGATATGTGCATGCATCTTCTGTACCCATTTATATCTCAAATTCAGGCTCGAAACACCGAAATTCGATATTTTGGGGTCCCAGAAGCGATCTGTACATGCCTACTCAGATAGAGGCCCAAAACATGCTGAAAACCGATATTTTAGGTGCCCAAAGTCGATATGTGCATGCATCTTCAGTACCCGTTTATATCTCAAATTCAGGCTTAAACACCCGAAAATTTGATATTTTGGGGTCTCAGAAACGATCTGTACATGTCTACTCAGTGCTAGAATATTTTCAAAATATAGGTCCAAAACATGCTAAAAATAGATATTTTAGGTGCCCAAATTCGATTTCTCAAATTCAGGCACAAAACACCTGAAAATTCGATATTTTGGGGTCCCAGAAGCGATCTGTACATGCCTAGTCTGTGTTAGAGTAACTTCAAAACACAGGCCCAAAACATACAAAAAATCGATCTATTAGGTGCTCAAAAGTCGATATGTGCATGCATCTTCTGTACCCGTTTATATATCAAATTCAGGCTCAAAACAACCGAAAATTCGATATTTTGTGGTCCAAAACGCAATTTGTACATGCCTACTCCGTGTTAGAGTATTTTCAAAATACAGGCCCAAAACATGCCCAAAATCGATATTTTATGTGCCAAAGTTAATATGTGCATGAATCTTCTGTACCCGTTTATATATCAAATTCAGGCTCAAAACACCCGAAAATTCGATATTTTGGGATCCCAGATGCGATCTGTACATGCCCACTCTGTGTTAGAGTATTTTCAAAATACAGGCCCAAAACATGCTGAAAATCGATATTTTAGGTGCCCAAAGTCAATATATGCATGCATCTTCTGTACCCGTTTATATCTCAAATTCATGCTCAAAACACCCGAAATTTCGATATTTTGGGGTCCAAGAAGCGATCTGTACATGCCTACTCCGAGTTAGAGTATTTTCAAAATGCAGACCCAAAACATGCTAAAAATCGATATTTTAGGTGCCCAAAGTCGATATAACAAATTCAGGCACAAAATACCCGAAAATTCGATATTTTTGTGTCCCAGAAGTGATCTTTACATGCCTACTCTGTGTTAGAGTATTTTCAAAATACAGGCTCAAAACATACTGAAAATCGATATTTTAGGTGCCCAAAGTCAATATATGCATGCATCTTCTATACCCATTTATATCTCAAATTTAGGCTCAAAACACCGAAATCCGATATTTTGGGGTCCCAGAAGCGATCTGTACATGCCTACTCAGATACAGGCCCAAAACATGCTGAAAATCGATATTTTAAGTGCCCAAAGTCGATATGTGCATGCATCTTCCGTACCCGTTTATATCTCAAACTCAGGCTTAAAACACCCGAAAATTTGATATTTTGGGGTCTCAGAAACGATCTGTACATGTCTACTCAGTGCTAGAATATTTTGAAAATACAGGTCCAAAACATGCTAAAAATCGATATTTTAGGTGCCCAAATTCGATTTCTCAAATTCAGGCACAAAACACCTGAAAATTCGATATTTTGGGGTCCCAGAAGCAATCTGTACATGCCTACTCCGTGTTAGAGTATTTTCAAAATGCAGGCCCAAAACATGCTCAAAATCGATATTTTATGTGCCAAAGTCAATATGTGCCTGCATCATCTGTACCCGTTTATATCTCAAATTCAGGCTCAAAACACCCGAAAATTCGATATTTTGGGGTCCCAGAAGCGATCTGTACATGCCTACTCAGATACAGGCCCAAAACATGCTGAAAATCGATATTTTAGGTTCCCAAAGTCAATATGTGCATGCATCTTCTGTACCCGTTTATATATCAAATTTAGGGTCAAAACAACCGAAAACTCGATATTTTGGGGTCCAAAAAGCAATCTGTACATGCCTACTCTGTGTTAGAGTACTTTCAAAATACAGGCCCAAAACATGCTCAAAATCGATATTTTAGGTGCCCAAAGTCAATATGTGCATGCATCTTCTGTACCCGTTTATATCTCAAAAATTCATGCTCAAAACACCCGAAAATTCGATATTTTGAGGTCCAAGAAGCGATCTGTACATGCCTACTCCGAGTTAGAGTATTTTCAAAATACAGACCCAAAACATGCTAAAAATCGATATTTTAGGTGCCCAAAGTCGATATAACAAATTCAGGCACAAAACACCCGAAAATTCGATATTTTTGGGTCCCAGAAGCGATCTGTACATGCCTACTCTGTGTTAGAGTATTTTCAAAATACAGGCTCAAAACATACTGAAAATCGATCTTTTAGGTGCCCAAAAGTCGATATGTGCAGGCATATTCTGTACCCGTTTATATCGCAAATTCAGGCTCCAAACACCGAAATTCGATATTTTGGGGTCCCAGAGGCGATCTGTACATGCCTACTCAGATGCAGACCCAAAACATGCTGAAAATCGATATTTTAGGTGCCCAAAGTCAATATGTGCATCCATCTTCTGTACGTTTTTATATCAAATTCAGGCTCAAAACACCCGAAAATTCGGTATTTTTGGGTCCTAGAAGCAATCTGTACATGCCTACTCCTAGTTAGAATGTTTTCAAGATACAGACTCAAAACTTGCTCAAAATCGAGATTTTAGGTGCCCAAAAGTCGATTTGTGCATGCATCTTTAGTACCCGTTTATATCTCAAATTCAGGCTCAAAACACCCAAAAATTCGATATCTTGGGATCCAAAAAGCGATCTGTACATGCCTACTCCGTGTTAGAGTATTTTTAAAAATACATGCCCAAAAGATGCTGAAAATCGATATTTTAGGTGCCCAAAGACAATATGTGCATGCATCTTCTGTACCCGTTTATATGTCAAATTCATGCTCAAAACACCAAAAAATTCGGTATTTTTGTGTCCTAAAAGCGATCTGTACATGCCTACTCCTTGTTAGAATGTTTTCAAGATACAGACCCAAAACATGTTGAAAATTGATATTTTAGGTGCCCAAAGTCAATATGTGCATGCATCTTCTGTACCCGTTTATATCTCAAATTCTGGCTCAAAACACCCGGAAATTTGATATTTTGGGGGTCCCAGAAACGATTTGTACATGCCAACTCAGAGCTAGAATATTTTCAAAATATAGGTCCAAAACATGCTAAAAATCGATATTTTAGGTGCCCAAATTCGATTTCTAAAATTCAGGCACAAAACACCTGAAAATTCGATATTTTGGGGTCCCAGAAGCGATCTGTACATGCCTACTCTGTGTTAGAGTATTTTCAAAATACAGGCCCAAAACATACTGAAAATCGATCTATTAGGTGCCCAAAAGTCGACATGTGCATGCATCTTCTGTACCCGTTTATATCTCAAATTCAGGCTCAAAACATCCGGAAATTTGATATTTTGGGGTCCCAGAAACGATTTGTACATGCCTACTCAGATACAGGCCCAAAACATGCTGAAAATCGATATTTTAGGTGCCCAAAGTCAATATGTGCATGCATCATCTGTACCCGTTTATATTTTTAAATTCAGGCTCAAAACAACCGAAAATTCGATATTTTGGGGTCCAAAAAGCGATCTGTACATGCCTACTCCGTGTTAGGGTATTTTCAAAATACAGGCACAAAACATGCTGAAAATCGATATTTTATGTGCCAAAGTCAATATGTGCATGCATCTTCTGTACCCGTTTATATCTCAAATTCAGGCTCAAAACACCCGAAAATTCGATTTTTTGGGGTCCCAGAAGCGATTTGTACATGCCTACTCTGTGTTAGAGTATTTTCAGAATACAGGCCCAAAACATGCTGAAAATCGATATTTTAGGTGCCCAAAGTCAATATGTGCATTCATCTTCTGTACCCGTTGATATCTCAAATTTATGCTCAAAACACCCGAAAATTCGATATTTTGGGGTCCAAGAAGCGATCTGTACATGCCTACTCCGAGTTAGAGTATTTTCAAAATACAGACCCAAAACATGCTAAAAATCGATATTTTAGGTGCCCAAAGTCGATATCTCAAATTCAGGCACAAAACACCCGAAAATTCGATATTTTTGGGTCCCAGAAGCGATCTTTACATGCCTTCTCTGTGTTAGAGTATTTCTAAAATACAGGCTCAAAACATACTGAAAATCGATCTTTTAGGTTCCCAAAAGTTGATATGTGCATGCATCTTCTGTACCCGTTTCTATCTCAAATTTAGGCTCAAAACAACCGAAAATTTGATATTTTGGGGTCCAAAAAGCGATCTGTACATGCCTTCTCCGTGTTAGAGTATTTTCAAAATACAGGCCCAAAACTTGCTGAAAATCGATATTTTATGTGCCAAAGTCAATATGTGCATGAATCTTCTGTACCCGTTTATATCTCAAATTCATGCTCAAAACACCTGAAAATTCGATAATTTGGGGTCCAAGAAGCGATCTGTACATGCCTACTCCGAGTTAGAGTATTTTCAAAATACAGACCGAAAACATGCTAAAAATCGATATTTTAAGTGTCCAAAGTCGATATGTGCATGCATCTTCTGTACCCGTTTATATCTCAAATTCTGGCTCAAAACACCCGAAAATTCAGTATTTTTGGGTCCTAGAAGTGATCTGTACATGCCTACTCAGTGCTAGAATATTTTCAAAATATAGGCCCAAAACATGCTAAAAATCGATATTTTAGGTGCCCAAATTCGATTTCTCAAATTCAGGCACAAAACACCTAAAAATTCGATATTTTGGGGTCCCAAAAGCGATCTGTGCATGCCTACTCTGTGTTAGAGTATTTTCAAATTGCAGGCCAAAAACATACTGAAAATCGATCTATTAGGTGCCCAAAAGTCGATATGTGCATGCATCTTCTGTACCCGTTTATATCTCAAATTCAGGATCAAAACACCCGGAAATTCGATATTTTGGGGTCCCAGAAGCGATTTGTACATGCCTACTCAGATACAGGCCCAAAACATGCTGAAAATCGATATTTTAGGTGCCCAAAGTCAATATGTGCATGCATTTTTTGTACCAGTTTATATCTCAAATTCAGGCTCAAAACACTCGAAAATTCGATATTTTGGGGTCCCAGAAACGCTCTGTACATGCCTACTCAGTGCTAGAATATTTTCAAAATATAGCCCCAAAACATGCTAAAAATCGATATTTTAGGTGCCCAAAGTCGATATCTCGAATTCAGGCACAAAACACCTGTAAATTCAATATTTTGGGGTCCCAGAAGCGATCTGTACATGCCTACTCTGTGTTAGAGTATTTCTAAAATACAGGCCCAAAGCATACTGAAAATCGATCTATTAGGTGCCCAATAGTCGATATGTGCATGCATCTTCTGTACCCGTTTATATCTCAAATTCAGGCTCAAAACACCCGGAAATTCGATATTTTGGGGTCCCAGAAGCGATTTTTACATGCCTACTCAGATACAGGCCCAAAACATGCTGAAAATCGATATTTTAGGTGCCCAAAGTCAATATGTGCATGCATCTTCTGTACCCTTTTATATATCAAATTCAGGCTCAATACAACCGAAAATTCGATATTTTGGGGTCCAAAAAGCAATCTGTACATGCCTACTCCGTGTTAGAGTATTTTCAAAATACAGACCCAAAACATGCTCAAAATCGATATTTTATGTGCCAAAGTCAATATGTGCATGAATTTTATGTACCCGTTTATATATCAAATTCATGCTCAAAACACCTGAAAATTCGATAATTTGGGGTCCAAGAAGCGATCTGTACATGCCTACTCCGAGTTAGAGTATTTTCAAAATACAGACCCAAAACATGCTAAAAATCGATATTTTAAGTGTCCAAAGTCGATATGTGCATGCATCTTCTGTACCCGTTTATATCTCAAATTCTTGCTCAAAACACCCGAAAATTCAGTATTTTTGGGTCCTAGAAGTGATCTGTACATGCCTACTCAGTGCTAGAATATTTTCAAAATATAGGCCCAAAACATGCTAAAAATCGATATTTTAGGTGCCCAAAGTCGATATCTCAAATTCAGGCTCAAAACACCCGAAAATTCAATATTTTGGTGTCCCATGAGCGATCTGTACATGCCTACTCAGATACAGGCCCAAAACATGCTGAAAATCGATATTTTAGGTGCCCAAAGTCAATATGTGTATGGATCTTCTGAACCCATTTATATTCCAAATTCAACCTCAAAACACCCGAAAATTCGATATTTTGGGGTCCAAGAAGCGATGTGTACATGCATAATCAATGCTAGAATGTTTTCAAAATATAGGCTCAAAGCATGCTAAAAATCGATATTTTAAGAGTCCAAAGTTGATATGTGCATGCATCTTCTGTAACCGTTTATATATCAAATTCAGGCTCAAATCACCCGAAAATTCGGTATTTTTGGGTCGTAGAAGCGATCTGTACATGCCTACTCCTAGTTAGAATGTTTTCAAGATACAGACCCAAAACATGCTCAAAATCAAGATTTTAGGTGCCCAAAAGTCAATATGTGCATGCATCTTCAGTACCCGTTTATATCTCAAATTCAGGCTCAAAACACACGAAAATTCGATATTTTGGGGTCCAAGAAGCGATCTGTACATGCCTACTCCATGTTAGATTATTTTCAAAATACAGGCCCAAGATATGTTGAAAATCGATATTTTTGGTGCCCAAAGTCAATATGTGCATGCATCTTCTGTACCCGTTTATATCTCAAATTCATGCTCAAAACACCCGAAAAATCGATATTTTGGGGTCCCAGAAGCGATCTGTACATGCCTACTCAATGCTAGAATATTTTCAAAGTATAGGCCCAAAACATGCTAAAAATCGATATTTCAGTTCCCCAAAGTCGATATTTCAAATTCAGGGAGAAAACACCCGAAAATTCGATATTTTGGGGTCCCAGAAGCGATTTGTACATGCCTACTCCATGTTAGAGTATTTTCAAAATACAGGCCCAAAACATGCTGAAAATCGATATTTTAGGTTCCCAAAGTCAATATGTGCATGCATCTTCTGTACCCGTTTATATCCCAAATTCAACCTCAAAACACCCGGAAATTCGACATTTTGGGGTCCCAGAAACTATCTGTACATGCCTACTCAAATACAGGCCCGAAACATGCTGAAAATCGATATTTTAGGTGCCCAAAGTCAATATGTGCATGCATCTTCGGTACCCGTTTATATCTCAAATTCACGCTCAAAACACTCGAAAATTCGAAATTTTGGGGTCCCAGAAACGCTCTGTACATGCCTACTCAGTGCTAGAATATTTTCAAAATATAGACCCAAAACATGCTAAAAATCGATATTTTAGGTGCCCAAAGTCGATATCTCGAATTCAGGCACAAAACACCTGAAAATTCGATATTTTGGGGTCCCAGAAGCAATCTGTACATGCCTACTCTGTGTTAGAGTATTTTTAAAATACAGGCCCAAAACATACTGAAAATCGATCTATTAGGTGCCCAAAAGTCGATATGTGCATGCATCTTCTGTACCCGTTTATATCTCAAATTCAGGCTCAAAACACCCGGAAATTCGATATTTTGGGGTCCCAGAAGCGATTTGTACATGCCTACTCAGATACAGGCCCAAAACATGCTGAAAATCGATATTTTAGGTACCCAAAGTCAATATGTGCATGCATCTTCTGTACCCGTTTATATATCAAATTCAGGCTCAAAACAACCGAAAATTCGATATTTTGGGGTCCAAAAAGCAATCTGTACATGCCTACTCCGTGTTAGAGTATTTTCAAAATACAGGCCCAAAACATGCTCAAAATCGATATTTTATGTGCCAAAGTCAATATGTGCATGCATCTTCTGTACCCGTTTATATCTCAAATTCAGGCTCATAACACCCGCAAATTTGATATTTTGGGGTCTCAGAAACGATCTGTACATGTCTACTCAGTGCTAGAATATTTTCAAAATATTGGTCCAAAACATGCTAAAAATCAATATTTTAGGTGCCCAAATTCGATTTCTCAAATTCAGGCACAAAACACCTGAAAATTCGATATTTTGGGGTCCCAGAAGCAATCTGTACATGCCTACTCTGTGTTAGAGTATTTTCAAATTGCAGGCCCAAAACATACTGAAAATCGATCTATTAGGTGCCCAAAAGTCGATATGTGCATGCATCTTCTGTAAACGTTTATATCTCAAATTCGAGATCAAAACACCCGGAAATTCGATATTTTGGGGTTCCAGAAGCGATTTCTACATGCCTACTCAGATACAGGCCCAAAATATGCTGAAAATCGATATTTTAGTTGCCCAATGTCAATATGTGCATGCATCTTCTGTACCCGTTTATATCTCAAATTCAGGCTCAAAACACAAGAAAATTTGATATCTTAGGGTCCCAGAAGCAATCTGTACATGCCTACTCAGTGCTAGAATATTTTCAAATTATAGGCCCAAAACATGCTAAAAATCTATATTTTAGGTGCCCAAAGTCGATATCTTAAATTCAGGCACAAAACACCCGAAAATTCGATATTTTGGAGTCCCAGTAGCGATCTGTACATGCCTACTCAGATACAAGCCCAAAACATTCTGAAAATCGATATTTTAGGTGCCCAAAGTCAATATGTGTATGCATGTTCTTCACCCGTTTATATTCCAAATTCAACCTCAAAACACCCTAAAATTCGATATTTTTGGGTCCAAGAAGCGATCTGCACAAGCATACTCAGTGCAAGAATTTTTTCAAAATATAGGCTCAGAACAAGCTAAAAATCGATATTTTAAGTGTCCAAAGTAGATATGTGCATGCATCTACTGTACCCGTTTATATATTAGATTCAGGCTCAAAACACCCCTAAATTCGGTATTTTTTGGTCTGTGTTAGAGTATTTTCAAATTGCAGGCCCAAAACATACTGAAAATCAATATTTTTGGTGCCCAATGTCAATATGTGCATGCATCTTCTGTACCCGTTTATATCTCAAATTCAGGCTCAAAACACTCAAAAATTCGATATTTTGGGGTCCCAGAAATGCCTACTCAGTGCTAGAATATTTTCAAAATATAGCCCCAAAACATGCTAAAAATCGATATTTTAGGTGCCCAAAGTCGATATCTCGAATTAAGGCACAAAACCCCCGAAAATTCTATATTTTGGTATCCCAGAAGCGATATGTACATGCCTACTCCGTGTTAGAGTATTTTTAAAATACAGGCCCAAAACATGCTAAAAATCGATAATTTAGGTGCCCAAAGTCAATATGTGCATGCATCTTCTCTACCCGTTTATATCTCAAATTCAGGCTCAAAACACAAGAAAATTTGATATCTTAGGGTCCCAGAAGCAATCTGTACATGCCTACTCAGTGCTAGAATATTTTCAAAATATAGGCCCAAAACATGCTAAAAATCTATATTTTAGGTGCCCAAAGTCGATATCTTAAATTCAGGCACAAAACACCCGAAAATTCGATATTTTGGAGTCCCAGTAGCGATCTGTACATGCCTACTCAGATACAAGCCCAAAACATTCTGAAAATCGATATTTTAGGTGCCCAAAGTCAATATGTGTATGCATGTTCTTCACCCGTTTATATTCCAAATTCAACCTCAAAACACCCTAAAATTCGATATTTTTGTGTCCAAGAAGCGATCTGCACAAGCATACTCAGTGCAAGAATTTTTTCAAAATATAGGCTCAGAACAAGCTAAAAATCGATATTTTAAGTGTCCAAAGTAGATATGTGCATGCATCTACTGTACCCGTTTATATATCAGATTCAGGCTCAAAACACCCCTAAATTCGGTATTTTTTGGTCCTTGAAGCGATTTGTACATGCCTACTCCTAGTTAGAATGTTTTCAAGATATAGACCCAAAACATGCTCAAAATCGATATTTTAGGTGCCCAAAAGTCGATATGTGCATGCATCTTTAGTACCCGTTTATATATCAAATTCAGGCTTAAAACACTCGAAAATTCGATATTTTGGGGTCCAAGAAGCGATATGTACATGCCTACTCTGTGTTAGAGTATTTTCAAAATACAGGCCCAAAACATGCTGAAAATCGATATTTTAGGTGCCCAAAGTCAATATGTGCATGCATCTTCTGTACCTGTTTATATCTCAAAATCAGGCTCAAAACACCCGAAAATTCGATATTTTGGGGTCCCAGAAGCGATTTGTACATGCCTACTTTGTGTTAGAATATTTTCAAAAAATAGGCCCGAAACATGCTAAAAATCGAGATTTCATGTGCCCAAAGTCGATATCTCAAATTCAGGCACAAAATACCCGAAAATTCGATATTTTGGGGTCCCAGAAGCGATATGTACATGCGTACTCCGTGTTAGAGTATTTTTAAAATACAGGCCCAAAACATACTGAAAATCGATCTTTTAGGTGCCCAAAAGTCGATATGTGCAGGCATCTTCTGTACCCGTTTATATCTCAAATTCAGGGTTAAAACACCCGAAAATTCGATATTTTGGGGTCCCAGAAGCGATCTGTACTGCCTACTCAGATACAGGCCCAAAACATGCTGAACATTGATATTTTAGGTGCCCAAAGTCAATATGTGTATGCATCTTCTGCACCCGCTTATATCCCAAATTCAACCTCAAAACCGCCGAAAATTCGATATTTTTGGGTCCCAGAAAAGATCTGTACATGCCTACTCAGTGCTAGAATGTTTTCAAAATATAGGCTCAAAACATGCTAAAAATCGAGATTTTAAGTGTCCAAAGTCGATATGTGCATGCATCTTCTGTACCTGTTTATATCTCAAATTCGGGGTCAAAACACCCGAAAATACGGTATTTTTGGGTCCTAGAAGCGATCTGTACATGCCTACTCCGTGTTAGAGTATTTTCAAAATACATGCCCAAAACATGCTGAAAATCGATATTTTAGGTGCCCAAAGTCAATATGTGCCTGCATCTTCTGTACCCGTTGATATCCCAAATTCAACCTCAAAACCCCTGAAAATTCGATATTTTTGGGTCCCAGATAATGCCTACTCAGTGCTAGAATATTTTCAAAATATAGGTCCAAAACATGATAAAAATCGATATTTTAGGTGCCCAAACTCGATTTCTTAAATTCAGGCACAAAACACCCGAAAATTCGATATTTTGGGGTCCCAGAAGCGTTCTGTACATGCCTACTCAGATACAAGCCCAAAACATGCTGAAAATCGATATTTTAGGTGCCGAAAGTCAATTTGTGTATGCATCTTCTGTTCCCGTTTATATCTCAAATTCAACCTCAAAACACCCGAAAATTCGATATTTTGGGGTCTCAGAAGCGATCTGTACATGCCTACTCAGTGCAAGAATATTTTTAAAATATAGGCCCGAAACATGCTAAAAATCGATATTTCAGGTGCCCAAAGTCGATATCTCAAATTCGATTAGAAAACACCCGAAAATTCGATATTTTGGTGTCCCAGAAGCGATCTGTACATGCCTACTCCGTGTTAGAGTATTTTCAAAATACAGGCCCAAAACATACTGAAAATCGATCTTTTAGGTGCCCGAAATTCGATATGTGCATGCATCTTCTGTACTCGTTTTTATCTCAAATTCAGGCTCAAAACACCCGAAAAATCGATATTTTGGGGTCCCAGAAGCGATCTGTACTGCCTACTCAGATACAGACTTAAAACATGCTGAAAATCGATATTTTAGGTGCCCAAGTCAATATGTGTATGCATCTTCTGCACCCGTTTATATTCCAAATTCAACCTCAAAACACCCGAAAATTCGATATATTTGGGTTCAAGAAGTGTTCTGTACATGCATACTCAGTGATAGAATGTTTTCAAAATATAGGCTCAGAACAAGCTAAAAATCGATATTTTAAGTGTCCAAAGTAGATATGCATGCATCTTCAGTATCCGTTTACATATCAAATTCAGGCTCAAAACACCCGAAAATTCGGTATTTTTGGGTCGTAGAAGCGATTTGTACATGCCTACACCTAGTTAGAATGTTTTCAAGATACAGACCCAAAACATGCTCAAAATCGATATTTTAGGTGCCCAAAAGTTAATATATGCATGCATCTTTAGTTCCCGTTTATATCTCGAATTCTGGCTCAAAAACACCCGAAAATTCGATATTTTGTGGTCCCAGAAGCGATCTGTACATGCCTACTCGGTGCTAGAATATTTTTTAAAAAATGGGTCCGAAACATGCTAAAACTCGATATTTCAGGTGCCCAAAGTCGATATCTCAAATTCAGGCAGAAACCACCTGAAAATTCGATATTTTGTTGTCCCAGAAGCGATCTGTACATGCCTACTCAGTGCTATAATGTTTTCAAAATATAGGCATAAGACATGCTAAAAATCGATATTTTAAGTGTCCAAAGTCGATATGTGCATGCATCTTCTGCACCCAATTATATCTCAAATTCATGCACAAAACACCCGAAAATTCGGTATTTTAGGGTCCTAGAAGCAATCTGTACATGCCTACTCCTAGTTAGAATGTTTTCAAGATACAGACCAAAAACATGCTGAAAATCGATATTTTAGGTGCCCAAATGTCGATATGTGCATGTATCTTTAGTACCCGTTTATATCTCAAATTCAGGCTCAAAACACCCGAAAATTCGATATTTCGGGGTCCCAGAAGCGATCTGTACTGCCTACTCAGATACAGGCCCAAAACATGATAAAAATCGATATTTTAGGTGCCCAAAGTCGATATCACAAATTCAGTCAGAAAACACCCGAAAATTCGATATTTTGGGGTCCCAGAAGCAATCTGTACATGCCTACTCCGTGTTAGAGATTTTTCAAAACACAGGCCCAAAACATGCTGAAAATCGATATTTTAGGTGCCCAAAGTCAATATGAGCATGCATCTTCTGAAAACGTTTATATCCAAAATTCAGGCTCAAAACACCCGAAAATTCGATATTTTGGGGTCCCAGAAGCGATCTGTACATGCCTACTCCGTGTTAGAGTTTTTTCAAAACACAGGCCAAAAACATGCTGAAAATCGATATTTTAGGTGCCCAAAGTCAATATGAGCATGCATCTTCTGTACCCGTTTATATCTCAAATTCAGGCTCAAAACACACCAAAATTCGATATTTTGGGGTCCCAGAAGCGATCTGTACATGCCTACTCAGTGCTAGAATATTTTCAAATTATAGGCCCAAAACATGCTAAAAATCGATATTTCAGGTGCCCAAAGTCGATATCTCAAATTCAGGCAGCGAACACCCGAAAATTTGATATTTTGGGGTCCCAGAAGCGATCTGTACATGCCTACTCCGTGTTAGAGTATTTTCAAAATACAGGCCCAAAACATGCTAAAAATCGATATTTTAGGTGCCCAAAGTTAATATGTGCATGCATCTTCTGTACCCATTTATATCTCAAATTCAGGCTCAAAACACACCAAAATTCGATATTCTGGGGTCCTAGAAGCGATCTGTACATGCCTACTCAGTGCTAGAATATTTTTAAAATATAGGCCCAAAACATGCTAAAAATCGATATTTCAGGTGCCCAAAGTCGATATATCAAATTCAGGCAGCGAACACCCGAAAATTCGATATTTTGGGGTCCCAGAAGCGATCTGTACATGCCTACTCCGTGTTAGAGTTTTTTCAAAACACAGGCCCAAAACATGCTGAAAATCGTTATTTTAGGTGCCCAAACTCGATATCTTAAATTCAGGCACAAAAAACCCGAAAATTCGATATTTTGGGGTCCCCGAAGCGTTCTGTACATGCCTACTCAGATACAAGCCCAAAACATGCTGAAAATCGATATTTTAGGTGCCCAAAGTCAATTTGTGTATACATCTTTTGCACCCGTTTATATTCCAAATTCAACCTCAAAACACCCGAAAATTCGATATATTTGGGTCCAACATGCGATCTGTACATGCATACTATGCGCTAGAATGTTTTCAAAATGTAGGCTCAGAACAAGCGAAAAATCGATATTTTAAGTGTCCAAAGTAGATATGTACATGCATCTTCTGTACCCGTTTATATCTCAAATGCAGGCTCAAAACACCCGAAAATTCGATATTTTGGGCTCCCAGAAGCGATCTGTACATGCCTACTCAGTGCTAGAATATTTTCAAAATAAAGGTCCAAAACATGCTAAAAATCGATATTTTAGGTGCCCAAACTCGATATCTTAAATTCAGGCACAAAACACCCGAAAATTCAATATTTTGGGGTCCCAGAAGCGTTCTGTACATGCCTACTCAGATACAAGCCCAAAACATGCTGAAAATCGATATTTTAGGTGCCGAAAGTCAATTTGTGTATGCATCTTCTGTACCCATTTATATCTCAAATTCAACCTCATAACACCCGAAAATTCGATATTTTGGGGTCCCAGAAGCGATCTGTACATGCCTACTCCGTGTTAGAGTATTTTCAAAATACAGGCCCAAAGCATACTGAAAATCGATCTTTTAGGTGCCCAAAAGTCGATATGTGCATGCATCTTCTGTACCCGTTTATATCTCAAATTCAGGCTCAAAACACCCGAAAATTCGATATTTTGGGGTCCTAGAAGCGATCTGTACATGCCTACTCCGTGTTAGAGTTTTTTCAAAACGCAGGCCCAAAACATGCTGAAAATCGATATTATAGGTGCCCAAAGTCAATATGAGCATTCATCTTCTGAAAACGTTTATATCCCAAATTCAGGCTCAAAACACACGAAAATTCGATATTTTGGGGTCCCAGAAGCGATCTGTACATGCCTACTCAGTGCTAGAATATTTTTAAAATAAAGGCCCAAAACATGCTAAAAATCGATATTTCAGGTGCCCAAAGACGATATATCAAATTCAGGCAGCGAACACTCGAAAATTCTATATTTTGGGGTCCCAGAAGCGATCTGTACATGCCTACTCCGTGTTAGAGTATTTTCAAAATACCGGCCCAAAACATGCTAAAAATCGATATTTTAGGTGCCCAAAGTTAATATGGGCATGCATCTTCTGTACCCGTTTATATCTCAAATTCAGGCTCAAAAACACCCGAAAATTCGATATTTTGGGGTCCTAGAAGCGATTTGTACATGCCTACACAGTGCTAGAATATTTTCAAAATATAGGTCCAAAACATGCTAAAAATCGATATTTTAGGTGCCCAAACTCGATATCTTAAATTCAGGCTCAAAACACCCGAAAATTCGATATTTTGGGGTCCTAGAAGCGATCTGTACATGCCTACTCAGTGCTAGAATGTTTTCAAAATATAGGTTCAGAACAAGCTATCAATCGATATTTTAAGTGCATGCACCTTCTGTACCAGTTTACATATGAAATTCAGGCTCAAAACACCCGAAAATTCGGTATTTTTGGGTCCTAGAAGCGATTTGTACATGCCTACTCCTATTTAGAATATTTTCAAGATACAGACCAAAAACATGCTGAAAATCGATATTTTAGGTGCGCAAAAGTCGATATGTGCATGTATCTTCAGTACCCGTTTATATCTCAAATTCAGGCTCAAAACACCCGAAAATTTGATATTTTGGGGTCCAAGAAGCGATCTGTACATGCCTACGTCGTGTTAGAGTATTCTCAAAATACAGGCCCAAAACATGCTGAAAATCGATATTTTAGGTGCCCAAATTCAGTATGTGCATGCATCTTCTGTACCCGTTTATATATCAAATTCAGGCTCAAAATACCCGAAAATTCGATATTTTTGGGTCCCAGAAGCGATCTGTACATGCCTACTCAGTGCTAGAATATTTTCAAAATATATGTCCAAAACATACTGAAAATCGATCTTTTAGGTGCCTAAAAGTCGATATGTGCATGCATCTTCTGTACCCGTTTATATCTCAAATACAGGCTCAAAACACCCGAAAATTCGATATTTCGGGGTCCCAGAATTGATCTGTACTGCCTACTCAGATACAGGCCCAAAACATGCTAAAAATCGATATTTTAGGTGCCCAAACTCGATATCTTAAATTCAGGCACAAAACACCCGAAAATTCGATATTTTGGGGTCCTAGAAGCGATCTGTACATGCCTACTCAGTGCTAGAATGTTTTCAAAATATAGGTTCAGAACAAGCTATCAATCGATATTTTAAGTGCATGCATCTACTGTACCAGTTTACATATGAAATTCAGGCTCAAAACACCCAAAAATTCGGTATTTTTGGGTCCTAGAAGCGATTTGTACATGCCTACTCCTAGTTAGAATATTTTCAAGATACAGACCAAAAACATGCTGAAAATCGATCTTTTAGGTGCCTAAAAGTCAATATGTGCATGCATCTTCTGTACCCGTTTATATCTCAAATTCAGGCTCAAAACACCCGAAAATTCGATATTTTGGGGTCCCAGAAGCGATCTGTACATGCCTACTCAGTGTTAGAGTTTTTTCAAAACACAGGCCCAAAACATGCTGAAAATCGATATTTTAGGTGCCCAAAGTCAATATGAGCAAGTATCTTCTGTACCCGTTTATATCTCAAATTCAGGCTCAAAACACACCAAAATTCGATATTTTGGGGTCCCAGAAGCGATCTGTACATGCCTACTCAGTGCTAGAATATTTTCAAAATATAGGTCCAAAACATGCTAAAAATCGATATTTTAGGTGCCCAAACTCAATATCTTAAATTCAGGCACAAAACACCCGAAAATTCAATATTTTGGGGTCCCAGAAGCGTTCTGTACATGCCTACTCAGATACAAGCCCAAAACATGCTGAAAATCGATATTTTAGGTGCCGAAAGTCAATTTGTGTATGCATCTTCTGTACCCATTTGTATCTCAAATTCAACCTCATAACACCCGAAAATTCGATATTTTGGGGTCCCAGAAGCGATCTGTACATGCCTACTCAGTGCAAGAATAGTTTTAAAATATAGGCCCGAAACATGCTAAAAATCGATATTTCAGGTGCCCAAAGTCGATATATCAAATTCGGGCAGAAAACACCCGAAAATTTCTGTATTTTGGTGTCCCAGAAGCGATCTGTACATGCCTACTCCGTGTTAGAGTATTTTCAAAATACAGGCCCAAAACATACTGAAAATCGATCTTTTAGGTGCCCAAAATTCGATATGTGCATGCATTTTCTGTATTCGTTTTTATCGCAAATTCAGGCTCAAAACACCCGAAAATTCGATATTTTGGGGTCCCAGAAGCGATCTGTACTGCCTACTCAGATACAGACTCAAAACATGCTGAAAATCGATATTTTAGGTGCCCCAGTCAATATGTGTATGCATCTTCTGCACCCGTTTATATTCCAAATTCAACCTCAAAACACCAGAAAATTCGATATATTTGGTTTCATGAAGCGTTCTGTACATGCATACTCAGTGCTAGAATGTTTTCAAAATATAGGCTCAGAACAAGCTAAAAATCGATATTTTAAGTGTCCAAAGTAGATATGCATGCATCTTCTGTATCCGTTTACATATCAAATTCTGGCTCAAAACACCCGAAAATTCGGTATTTTTGGGTCGTAGAAGCGATTTGTACATGCCTACACCTAGTTAGAATGTTTTCAAGATACAGACCCAAAACATGCTCAAAACCGATATTTTAGGTGCCCAAAAGTTGATATGTGCATGCATCTTTAGTACGCGTTTATATCTCAAATTCAGGCTCAAAACACCCGAAAATTCGATATTTTGGGGTCCCAGAAGCGATCTGTACATGCCTACTCAGTGCTAGAATATTTTTTAAAAAATGGGTCCGAAACATGCCAAAACTCGATATTTCAGGTGCCCAAAGTCGATATCTCAAATTCAGGCAGAAAACACCCGAAAATTCGATATTTCGGGGTCCCAGAAGCGATCTGTACTGCCTACTCAGATACAGGCCCAAAACATGCTAGAAATCGATATTTTAGGTGCCCAAAGTCGATATCTCAAATTCAGTCAGAAAACACCCGAAAATTCGATATTTTGGGGTCCCAGAAGCGATCTGTACATGCCTACTCCGTGTTAGAGTTTTTTCAAAACACAGGCCAAAAACATGCTGAAAATCGATATTTTAGGTGCCCAAAGTCAATATGAGCATGCATTTCCGGAAAACGTTTATATCCCAAATTCAGGCTCAAAACACACGAAAATTCGATATTTTGGGGTCCCAGAAGCGATCTGTACATGCCTACTCAGTGCTAGAATATTTTTAAAATGTAGGCCCAAAACATGCTAAAAATCGATATTTCAGGTGCCCAAAGTCGATATATCAAATTCAGGCAGCGAACACCCGAAAATTCGATATTTTGGGGTCCCAGAAGCGATCTGTACATGCCTACTCCGTGTTAGAGTATTTTCAAAATACAGGCCCAAAACATGCTAAAAATCGATATTTTAGGTGCCTAAAGTTAATATGTGCATGCATCTTCTGTACCCGTTTATATCTCAAATTCAGGCTCAAAACACCCGAAAATTCGATATTTTGAGGTCCTAGAAGCGATCTGTACATGCCTACTCAGTGCTAGAATATTTTCAAAATATAGATCCAAAACATGCTAAAAATCGATATTTTTGGTGCCCAAACTCGATATCTTAAATTCAGGCACAAAACACCCGAAAATTCGATATTTTGGGGTCCCAGAAGCGATCTGTACATGCCTACTCAGATACAACCCCAAAACATGCTGAAAAGCGATATTTTAGGTGCCCAAAGTCAATTTGTGTATGCATCTTCTGCACCCATTTATATCCCAAATTCAACCTCAAAACACCCGAAATATCGATATTTTTGGGTCCAGGAAGCGATATGTACATGCATACTCAGTGCTAGAATATTTTCAAAATATAGGCTCAGAACAAGCTAACAATCGATATTTTAAGTGCATGCATCTTCTGTACCTGTTTACATATGAAATTCACTCTCAAAACACCCGAAAATTCGGTATTTTTGGGTCCTGGAAGCGATTTGTACATGCCTACTCCTAGTTAGAATATTTTCAAGATACAGACCAAAAACATGCAGAAAATCGATATTTTAGGTGCCGAAAAGTCGATATGTGCATGTATCTTCAGTACAAGTTTTTATCTCAAATTCTGGCTCAAAACACCCGAAAATTCGATATTTTGGGGTCCAAGAAGCGATCTGTACATGCCTACGTCGTGTTAGAGTATTTTCAAAATACAGGCCCGAAACATGCTGAAAATCGATCTTTTAGGTGCCCAAAGTCAATATGAGCATGCATCTTCTGAAAACGTTCATATCTCAAATTCAGGCTCAAAACACCCGAAAATTCGAAATTTCGGGGTCCCAAAAGCGATCTGTACTGCCCACTCAGATACAGGCCGAAAACATGCTAAAAATCGATATTTCAGGTGCCCAAAGTCGATATATCAAATTCAGGCAGCGAACACCCGAAAATTCGATATTTTGGGGTCCCAGAAGCGATCTGTACATGCCTACTCCGTGTTAGAGTATTTTCAAAATACAGGCCCAAAACATGCTAAAAATCGATATTTTAGGTGCCCAAAGTTAATATGTGCATGCATCTTCTGTACCCGTTTATATCTCAAATTCATGCTCAAAATACTCGAAAATTCGATATTTTGGGGTCCCAGAAGCGATCTGTACATGCCTACTCAGTGCTAGAATATTTTTAAAATTTAGGTCCAAAACATGCTAAAAATCGATATTTTAGGTGCCCAAATTCGATATCTCAAATTCAGGCTCAAAACACCCGAAAATTCGATATTTTGGGGTCCCAGAAGCGATCTGTACATGCCTACTCCGTGTTAGAGTTTTTTCAAAACACAGGCCAAAAACATGCTGAAAATCGATATTTTAGGTGCCCAAAGTCAATATGAGCATGCATTTCCGGAAAACGTTTATATCCCAAATTCAGGCTCAAAACACACGAAAATTCGATATTTTGGGGTCCCAGAAGCGATCTGTACATGCCTACTCAGTGCTAGAATATTTTTAAAATATAGGCCCAAAACATGCAAAAAATCGATATTTCAGGTGCCCAAAGTCGATATATCAAATTCAGGCAGCGAACACCCGAAAATTCGATATTTTGGGGTCCCAGAAGCGATCTGTACATGCCTACTCCGTGTTAGAGTATTTTCAAAATACAGGCCCAAAACATGCTAAAAATCGATATTTTAGGTGCCCAAAGTTAATATGTGCATGCATCTTCTGTACCCGTTTATATCTCAAATTCAGGCTCAAAACACCCGAAAATTCGATATTTTGAGGTCCTAGAAGCGATCTGTACATGCCTACTCAGTGCTAGAATATTTTCAAAATATAGGTCCAAAACATGCTAAAAATCTATATTTTAGGTGCCCAAACTCGATATCTTAAATTCAGGCACAAAACACCCGAAAATTCGATATTTTGGGTTCCCAGAAGCGATCTGTACATTCCTACTAAGATACAAGCCCAAAACATGCTGAAAACCGATATTTTAGGTGCCCAAAGTCAATTTGTGTATGCATCTTCTGCACCCATTTATATCCCAAATTCAACCTCAAAACACCCGAAATATCGATATTTTTGGGTCCAGGAAGCGATATGTACATGCATACTCAGTGCTAGAATATTTTCAAAATATAGGCTCAGAACAAGCTAACAATCGATATTTTAAGTGCATGCATCTTCTGTACCTGTTTACATATGAAATTCACTCTCAAAACACCCGAAAATTCGGTATTTTTGGGTCCTGGAAGCGATTTGTACATGCCTACTCCTAGTTAGAATATTTTCAAGATACAGACCAAAAACATGCAGAAAATCGATATTTTAGGTGCCGAAAAGTCGATATGTGCATGTATCTTCAGTACCCGTTTTTATCTCAAATTCTGGCTCAAAACACCCGAAAATTCGATATTTTGGGGTCCAAGAAGCGATCTGTACATGCCTACGTCGTGTTAGAGTATTTTCAAAATACAGGCCCGAAACATGCTGAAAATCGATCTTTTAGGTGCCCAAAGTCAATATGAGCATGCATCTTCTGAAAACGTTTATATCTCAAATTCAGGCTCAAAACACCGGAAAATTCGATATTTCGGGGTCCCAAAAGCGATCTGTACTGCCCACTCAGATACAGGCCGAAAACATGCTAAAAATCGATATTTCAGGTGCCCAAAGTCGATATAACAAATTCAGGCAGCGAACACCCGAAAATTCGATATTTTGGGGTCCCAGAAGCGATCTGTACATGCCTACTCCGTGTTAGAGTATTTTCAAAATACAGGCCCAAAACATGCTAAAAATCGATATTTTAGGTGCCCAAAGTTAATATGTGCATGCATCTTCTGTACCCGTTTATATCTCAAATTCATGCTCAAAATACCCGAAAATTCGATATTTTGGGGTCCCAGAAGCGATCTGTACATGCCTACTCAGTGCTAGAATATTTTCAAAATTTAGGTCCAAAACATGCTAAAAATCGATATTTTAGGTGCCCAAATTCGATATCTTAAATTCAGGCACAAAACACCCGAAAATTCGATATTTTGGGGTCCCAGAAGCGTTCTGTACATGCCTACTCAGATACAAGCCGAAAACATGCTGAAAATCGATATTTTAGGTGCCCTAAGTCAATTTGTGTATGCATCTTCTGCACCCGTTTATATTCCAAATTCAACCTCAAAACACCGGAAAATTCGATATTTTTGGGTCCAAGAAGCGATCTGTACATGCATACTCAGTGCTAGAATGTTTTCAAAATATAGGCTCAGAACAAGCGAATAATCGATATTTTAAGTGTCCAAAGTAGATATGTGCATGCATCTTCTGTACCCGTTTACATATGAAATTCAGGCTCAAAACACCCGAAAATTCGGTATTTTTTGGTCCTAGAAGCGATTTGTTCATGCCTACTCCTAGTTAGAATATTTTCAAGGTACAGACCTAAAACATTCTCAAAATCGATATTTTAGGTGCCCAAAAGTCGATATGTGCATGCATCTTTAGTACCCGTTTATATCTCAAATTCAGGCTCAAAACACCCGAAAATTCGATATTTTGGGGTCCCAGAAGCTATCTGTACATGCCTACTCAGTGCTAGAATATTTTTAAAATATAGGTCCAAAACATGCTAAAAATCGATATTTTAGGTGCCCAAACTCGATATCTTAAATTCAGGCACAAAACACCCGAAAATTCGATATTTTGGGGTCCCAGGAGCGATCTGTACTGCCTACTCAGATACAAGCCCAAAACATGCTGAAAATCGATATTTTAGGTGCCCAAAGTCAATTTGTGTATACATTTTCAGTACCCGTTTATATCCCAAATTCAACCTCAAAACACCCGAAAATTCGATATTTTTGGGTCCATGAAGCGATCTGTACATGCATACTCAGTGCTAGAATGTTTTCAAAATATAGGCTCAGAACAAGCTAAAAATCGATAATTTAAGTGTCCAAAGTAGATATGTGCATGCATCTTCTGTACCCGTTTACATATGAAATTCAGGCTCAAAATACCCGAAAATTCGGTACTTTTGGGTCCTAGAAGCGATTTGTACATGCCTACTCCTAGTTAGAATATTTTCAAGATACAGACCTAAAACATGCTCAAAATCGATATTTTAGGTGCCCAAAAGTCGATATGTGCATGCATCTTTAGTACCCGTTTATATCTCAAATTAAGGCTCAAAACACCCGAAAATTCGATATATTGGGGTTCCAGAAGCGATCTGTACATGCCTACTTAGTGCTAGAATATTTTCAAAATATAGGCCCACAACATGTTAAAAATCGATAATTCAGGTGCCCAAAGTCGATATATCAAATTCAGACAGAAAACACCCGAAAATTCGATATTTTGGGGTCCAAGAAGCGATCTGTACATGCCTACTCAGTGCTAGAATATTTTTAAAAAATAGGCCCAAAACATGCTAAAAATCGATATTTTTGGTGCCCAAAGTCGATATCTCAAATTTAGGCAAAAACACCCGAAAATTCGATATTTTGGGGTCCCAGAAGCGATCTGTACATGCCTACTCTGTGTTAGAGTATTTTCAAAATACAGGCCCAAAACATAATGAAAACCGATCTTTTAGGTGCCCAAAAGTCGATATGTGCATCCATCTTCTGTACCCGTTTATATCTCAAATTCAGGCTCAAAACACCAGGAAATTTGATATTTGGGGGTCCCAGAAGCGATTTGTTCATGCCTACTCAGATACAGGTCCAAAACATGCTGAAAATCGATATTATAGGTGTCGAAAGTCAATATGTGCATGCATCTTCTGTACCCGTTTATATATCAAATTCTGGCTCAAAACACCCGAAAATTCGGTGTTTTTAAGTTCTAGATGCGATTTGTACATGCCTACTCCTAGTTAGAATGTTTTCAAGATACAGACCCAAAACATGCTCAAAATCGATATTTTAGGTGCCCAAAAGTCGATATGTGCATGCATCTTCAGTACCCGTTTATATCTCAAATTCAGGCTCAAAACAACCGAAAATTCGATATTTTGGGGTCCAAAAAGCGATCTGTACATGCCTACTCCGTGTTAGAGTATTTTCAAAATACAAGCCCAAAACATGTTGAAAATCGATATTTTATGTGCCAAAGTCAATTTGTGCATGCATCTTCTGTACCCGTTTATATCTCAAATTCAGGATCAAAACACCCGAAAATTCGATATTTTGTGATCCCAGAAGGGGTCTGTACATGCATACTCTGTGTTAGAGTATTTTCAAAATACAGGCCCAAAACATGCTGAAAATCGATATTTTAGGTGCCCAAAGTCAATATGTGCATGCATCTTCTGTACCCGTTTATATCTCAAATTCAAGCTCAAAACACCCGAAAATTCGATGTTTTGGTGTCCCTGAAGCGATCTGTACATGCCTACTCAGTGCTCGAATATTTTCCAAATATAGGCCGAAAACATGCTAAAAATCGATATTTCAGGTGCACAAAGTCGATATCTCAAATTCAGAAAGAAAACACCCTAAAATTCGATATTTTGTGGTCCCAGAAGCGATTTGTACATGCCACCTCAAATACAAGAACAAAACATGCTGAAAATCGATATTTTAGGTGCCCAAAGTCAATATGTGTATGCATGTTCTGCACCCGTTTATATTCCAAAATAAACCTCAAAACACCCTAAAATTCGATATTTTTTGGTCCAAGAAGCGATCTGTACAAGCATACTCAGTGCTAGAATTTTTTCAAAATATAGGCTCAGAACAAGCTAAAAATCGATATTTTAAGTGTCCAAAGTAGATATGTCCATGCATCTACTGTACCCGTTTATATATCAGATTCAGGCTCAAAACACCCCTAAATTCGGTATTTTTTGGTCCTAGAAGCGATTTGTACATGCCTACTCCTAGTTAGAATGTTTTCAAGATACAGACCCAAAACATGCTCAAAATCGATATTTTAGGTGCCCAAAAGTCGATATGTGCATGCATCTTTAGTACCCGTTTATACCTCAAATTCGGGCTCAAAACACTCGAAAATTCGATATTTTGGGGTCCAAGAAGCGATATGCACATGCCTACTCTGTTTTAGAGTATTTTCAAAATACAGGCCCAAAACATGCTGAAAATCGATATTTTAGGTGCCCAAAGTCAATATGTGCATGCATCTTCTGTACCTGTTTATATCTCAAAATCAGGCTCAAAACACCCGAAAATTCGATATTTTGGGGTCCCAGAAGCGATCTGTACATGCCTACTCCGTGTTAGAGTATTTTTAAAATAGAGGCCCAAAACATATTGAAAATCGATCTTTTAGGTGCCCAAAAGTCGATATGTGCAGGCATCTTCTGTACCCGTTTATATCTCAAATTCAGGGTCAAAACACCCGAAAATTCGATATTTTGGGGTCCCAGAAGCGATCTGTACTGCCTACTCAGATGCAGGCCCAAAACATGCTGAACATCGATATTTTAGGTGCCCAAAGTCAATATGTGTATGCATCTTCTGCACCCGCTTATATCCCAAATTCAACCTCAAAACCACTCGAAAATTCGATATTTTTGGGTCCTAGAAGCGATCTGTACATGCCTACTCCGTGTTAGAGTATTTTCAAAATACATGCCCAAAACATGCTGAAAATCGATATTTTAGGTGCCCAAAGTCAATATGTGCCTGCATCTTCTGTACCCGTTGATATCCCAAATTCAACCTCAAAACCCCTGAAAATTCGATATTTTTGGGTCCCAGAAAATGCCTACTCAGTGCTAGAATGTTTTCAAAATATTGGCTCAAAACATGCTAAAAATCGATATTTTAAGTGTCCAAAGTCGATATGTGCATGCATCTTCTGTAACAGTTTATATCTCAAATTCAGGCTCAAAACACCCGAAAATTCGGTACTTTTGGGTCCTAGAAGCGATCTGTACATGCCTACTTGTTAGAATGTTTTCAAGATACAGACACAAAACTTGCTCAAAATCGATATTTTAGGTGCTTAAAAGTCGATATGTGCATGTATCTTCAGTACCCGTTTATATATCAAATTCAGGCTCAAAACACCCGAAAATTCGATATTTCAGGGTCCCAGAAGCGATCTGTACTGCCTACTCAGATACAGGCCCAAAACATGCTAAATATCGATATTTTAGGTGCCCAAAGTCGATATCTCAAATTCAGGCAGAAAACACCCGAAAATTCGATATTTTGGGCTCCCAGAAGCGATCTGTACATGCCTACTCCGTGTTAGAGTATTTTCAAAATACAGGCCCAAAACATACTGAAAATCGATCTTTTATGTGCCCAAAAGTCGATATGTGCATGCATCTTCTGTACCCGTTTATATCTCAAATTCAGGCTCAAAACACCCGAAAATTCGATATTTTGGGGTCCCAGAAGCGATCTAAACATGCCTACTCCGTGTTAGAGTTTTTTCAAAACACAGGCCCAAAACATGCTGAAAATCGATATTTTAGGTGCCCAAAGTCAATATGTGCATGCATCTTCTGTACAATTTTATATCTCAAATTCAGGCTCAAAACACCTGAATATTCAATATTTTGGGGTCCCAGAAGCAATCTGTACATGCCTACTCAATACTAGAACATTTTCAAAATATAGGTCCAAAACATGCTAAAAACCGATTTTTCAGGTGCCCAAAGTCGATATATCAAATTCAGGCAGCGAACACCCGAAAATTCGATATTTTGGGGTCCCAGAAGCGATCTGTACATGCCTACGTCGTGTTAGAGTATTCTCAAAATACAGGCCCAAAACATGCTAAAAATCGATATTTTAGGTGCCCAAAGTTAATATGTGCATGCATCTTCTGTACCCGTTTATATATCAAATTCAGGCTCAAAACACCCGAAAATTCGATATTTTGGGGTCCTAGAAGCGATCTGTACATGCCTACTCAGTGCTAGAATATTTTCAAAATATAGGTCCAAAACATGCTAAAAATCGATATTTTAGGTGCCCAAACTCGAAATCTTAAATTCAGGCACAAAACACCCGAAAATTCAATATTTTGGGGTCCCAGAAGCGATCTGTACATGCCTACTCAGATACAAGCCCAAAACATGCTGAAAATCGATATTTTAGGTGCCCAAAGTCAATTTGTGTATGCATCTTCTGCACCCATTTATATCCCAAATTCAACCTCAAAACACCCGAAATATCGATATTTTTGGGTCCAAGAAGCGATCTGTACATGCATACTCGGTGCTAGAATGTTTTCAAAATATAGGCTCAGAACAAGCTAAAAATCGATATTTTAAGTGTCCAAAGTAGATATGCATGCATCTTCTGTATCCGTTTACATATGAAATTCAGGCTCAAAACACCCGAAAATTCGGTATTTTTGGGTCCTAGAAGCGATTTGTACATGCCTACTCCTAGTTAGAATATTTTCAAGATACAGACCAAAAACATGCTGAAAATCGATATTTTAGGTTCCCAAAAGTCGATATGTGAATGTATCTTCAGTACCCGTTTATATCTCAAATTCAGGCTCAAAACACCCGAAAATTCGATATTTTGGGGTCCAAGAAGCGATCTGTACATGCCTACGTCGTGTTAGAGTATTCTCAAAATACAGGCCCAAAACATGCTGAAAATCGATATTTTAAGTGCCAAAATTCAGTATGTGCATGCATCTTCTGTACCCGTTTATATATCAAATTCAGGCTCAAAATACCCGAAAATTTGATATTTTTGGGTCCCAGAAGCGATTTGTACATGCCTACTCAGTGCTAGAATATTTTCAAAATATAGGTCCAAAACATACTGAAAATCGATCTTTTAGGTGCCCAAATGTCGATATGTGCATGCATCTTCTGTACCCGTTTATATATCAAATTCAGGCTCAAAGCACCCGAAAATTTTATATTTCGGGGTCCCAGAAGCGATCTGTACTGCCTATTCAGATACAGGCCCAAAACATGCTAAAAATCGATATTTTAGGTGCCCAAAGTCGATATCTCAAATTCAGTCAGAAAACCCGATAATTCGATATTTTGGGGTCCCAGAAGCGATTTGTACATGCCTATTCCGTGTTAGAGTATTTTCAAAATACAGTCCCAAAACATACTGAAAATCGATCTTTTAGGTGCCCAAAAGTCGATATGTGCATGCATCTTCTGTACCCGTTTATATCTCAAATTCAGGCTCAAAACACCCGAAAATTCGATATTTTGGGGTCCCAGAAGCGATCTGTAGTGCCTACTCAGATACAGACCCAAAACATGCTGAAAATCGATCTTTTACGTGCCCAAAGTCAATATGTGTATGCATCTTCTGCACCCGTTTATATCCCAAATTCAACCTCAAAACACCCGAAAATTCGATATTTTTGGGTCCTAGAAGAGATCTGTACATGCCTAGTCAGTGCTAGAATGTTTTCAAAATAAAGGCCCAAAACATGCTAAAAATCGATATTTTAAGTGTCCAAAGTTGATATGTGCATGCATCTTCTGTACCCGTTTATATCTCAAATTCAGGCTCAAGACATCTGAAAATTCGGTATATTTGGGTCCTAGAAGCGATCTGTACATTCCTACTATTTGTTAGAACGTTTTCAAGATACAGACCCAAAACATGCTCAAAATCGATATTTTAGGTGCACAAAAGTCGATATGTTCATGCATCTTCAGTACCCGTTTATATCTCAAGTTCAGGCTCAAAACACCCGATAATTCGATATTTTGGGGTCCCAGAAGCGATCTATACATGCCTACTCCGTGTTAGAGTATTTTCAAAATACAGGCCCCAAAAATACTGAAAATCGATATTTTAGGTGCCCAAAGTCAATATGTGCATGCATCTTCTGAAAACGTTTATATCTCAAATTCAGGCAGAAAACATCCGAAAATTCGATATTTTGGGGTCCCAGAAGCGATCTGTACATGCCTACTCCGTGTTAGAGTATTTTCAAAATACAGGCCCAAAACATACTGAAAATCGATCTTTTAGGTGCCCAAAAGTCGATATGTGCATGCATCTTCTGTACCCGTTTATATCTCAAAATCAGGCTCAAAACACCCGAAAATTCGATATTTTGGGGTTCCAAAATCGATCTGTACATGCCTACTCGGATACAGGCCCAAAACATGCTGAAAATCGATATTTTAGATGCCCAAATTCAATATGTGTATGCATCTTCTGCACCCGTTTATATCCCAAATTCAACCTCAAAACACGCGAAAATTCGATATTTTTGGGTCATAGATGCGATCTGTACATGCCTAGTCAGTGCTAGAATATTTTCAAAATATAGGCCCAAAACATGCTAAAAATTGATATTTTAGGTGCCCAAAGTCGATATCTCAAATTCAGGCACAAAACACCCGAAAAGTCGATATTTTGGGGTCTCAGAATATTTTCAAAATTTAGATCCAAAACATGCTAAAAATCGATATTTTAGTTGCCCAAAGTCTATACCTCAAATTCAGGCACAAAACTCCCGAAAATTCGATATTTTGGGGTCCCAGAAGCGATCTATACATGCCTACTCCGTGTGAGAGTATTTTCAAAATTCAGGCCAAAAAAATACTGAAAATCGATCTTTTAGGTGCCCAAAAGTCGATATGTGCATGCATCTTCTGTACCCGTTTATATCTCAAATTCAGGCTCCAAACACCCGAGAATTCGATATTTAGGGGTTCCAAAAACGATCTGTACATGCCTACTCAGATACAGGCCCAAAACATGCTGAAAATCGATATTTTAGGTGCCCAAATTCAATATGTGTATGCATCTTCTGCACCCGTTTATATCCCAATTTCAACCTCAAAACACCCGAAAATTCGATATATTTGGGTACCAGAAGCGATCTGTACATGCCTACTCATTGCTGGAATGTTCTCAAAATATAGGCTCTAAACATGCTAAAAATCAATATTTTAAGTGCCCAAAGTCGATATGTGCCTGCATCTTCTGTACCCGTTTATATCTCAAATTCAGGCTTAAAACACCCGAAAATTCTGTATTTTTGGGTCCTATAAGCAATCTGTACATGCTTACTCCTAGTTAGAATGTTTTTAAGATACAGACCCAAAACATGCTCAAAATCGATATTTTAGGTGCCCAAAAGTCGATATGTGCATGAATCTTCAGTACCCGTTTATATCTCAAATTCAGGCTCAAAACACCCGAAAAATCGATATTTTAGGGTCCAAGAAGCGATCTGTACATGCCTACTCCGTGTTAGAGTATTTTCAAAATACAGGCCCAAAACATGCTGAAAATCGATATTTTAGGTGCCCAAAGTCAATATGTGCATGGATCTTCTGTACCTGTTTATATCTTAAATTCAGCCTCAAAACATCCGAAATTTCGATATTTTGGGGTCCCAGAAGCGATCTGTACATGCCTACTCAGTGCTAGAATATTTTTAAAATATAGGCACAAAACATGCTATAATCGATATTTTAGGTGCCCAAAGTCGATATCTCAAATTTAGGCACAAAACACCCGAAATTTCGATATTTTGGGGTCCCAGAAGCGATCTGTACATGCCTACTCAGTGCTAGAATATTTTTAAAATATAGGCACAAAACATGCTATAATCGATATTTTAGGTGCCGAAAGTCGATATCTCAAATTTAGGCTCAAAACACCCGAAAGTTCGATATTTTGGGGTCCCAGAAGCGATCTGTACATGCCTACTTCGTGTTAGAGTATTTTCAAAATACAGGCCCAAAACATACTAAAAATCGATCTTTTAGGTGCCCAAAAGTCGATATGTGCATGCATCTTCTGTACCCGTTTATATCAAATTCAGGCTCAAAACACCCGAAAATTCGGTATTTTTGGGTCCTAGAAGCGATCTGTACATGCCTACTCCTAGTTAAAATGTTTTCAAGATACAGACCCAAAACATGCTCAAAATCGATATTTTTGGTGCCCAAAAGTCGATATGTGCATGCATCTTCAGTACCTGTTTATATCTCAAATTCAGGCTCAAAATACCCGAAAATTCGAAATTTTTGGGTCCTAGAAGCGATCTGTACATGTCTACTCAGTGCTAGAATATTTCAAAATACAGGCCCAAAACATGCCAAAAATCGATATTTTAGGTGCCCAAAGTCGATATCTCAAATTTAGGCACAAAACACCCGAAAATTCGATATTTTGGGGTACCAGAAGCGATCTGTACATGCCTACTCCGTGTTAGAGTATTTTCAAAATACAGGCCCAAAGCATACTGAAAATCGATCTTTTAGGTGCCCAAAGTCAATATGTGTATGTATCTTCTGCACATGTTTATATCCCAAATGCAACCTTAAAACACCCGAAAATTCGGTATTTTTGGATCCTAGAAGCGATCTGTACATGCCCACTCCGTGTTAGAGTATTTTAAAAATACAGGACCAAAACATGCTGAAAATCGATATTTTAGGTGGCCAAAGTTAATATGTGCATGCATCTATTGTACCCGTTTATATATCAAATTCAGGCTAAAAAAAAAAAGAAAATTCGATATTTTTGGGTCCCAGAAGCGATCTGTAAACGCCTTCTCAGTGCTAGAATATTTTAAAAATATAGGCCCAAAAGATGCTAAAAATCGATATTTTAAGTGCCTAAAGTCGATATCTCAAATTCAGGAACAAAACACCCGAAAATTCGATATTTTGGGGTCCCAGAAGCGATCTGTACATGCCTACTCAGTGCTAGAATGTTCTCAAAATATAGGCCCTAACCATGCTAAAAATCAATATTTTAAGTGTCCAAAGTCGATATGTGCATGCATCTTCTGTACCCGTTTATATCTAAAATTCAGGCTCAAAACACCCGAAAATTCGATATTTGGGGTCCCAGAAGCGATCTATACATACCTACTCAGATATAGGCCCAAAACATGCTGAAAATCGATATTTTAGGTGCCCCAAGTCAATATGTGTATGCATCTTCCGCACCCGTTTATATCCCAATTTCAACCTCAAATCACCCGAAAATTCGATATTTTTGGGTACCAGAAGCGATCTGTACAGGCCTACTCATTGCTAGAATGTTCTCAAAATATAGGCTCTAACCTTGCTAAAAATCAATATTTTAAGTGTCCAAAGTCGAAATGTGCCTGCATCTTCTGTACCCGTTTATATCTCAAATTCAGGCTTAAAACACCCGAAAATTCTGTATTTTTGGGTCCCAGAAGCAATCTGTACATGCTTACTCGTAGTTAGAATGTTTTTAAGATACAGACCCAAAACATGCTCAAAATCGATATTTTAGGTGCCCAAAAGTCGATATGTGCATGAATCTTCAGTACCCGTTTATATCTCAAATTCAGGCTCAAAACACCCGAAAAATCGATATTTTAGGGTCCAAGAAGCGATCTGTACATGCCTACTCCGTGTTAGAGTATTTTCAAAATACAGGCCCAAAACATGCTGAAAATCGATATTTTAGGTGCCCAAAGTCAATATGTGCATGCATCTTCTGTACCTGTTTATATCTTAAATTCAGCCTCAAAACTTCCGAAATTTCGATATTTTGGGGTCCCAGAAGCGATCTGTACATGCCCACTCAGTGCTAGAATATTTTTAAAATATAGGCACAAAACATGCTATAATCGATATATTAGGTGCCCAAAGTCGACATCTCAAATTTAGGCACAAAACACCCGAAATTTCGATATTTTGGGGTCCCAGAAGCGATCTGTACATGCCTACTCAGTGCTAGAATATTTTTAAAATATAGGCACAAAACATGCTATAATCGATATTTTAGGTGCCCAAAGTCGATATCTCAAATTTAGGCTCAAAACACCCGAAAATTCGATATTTTGGGGTCCCAGAAGCGATCTGTTCATGCCTACTCCGTGTTAGAGTATTTTTAAAATACAGGCCCAAAACATACTAAAAATCGATCTTTTAGGTGCCCAAAAGTCGATATGTGCATGCATCTTCTGTACCCGTTTATATCAAATTCAGGGTCAAAACACCCGAAAATTCGGTATTTTTGGGTCCTAGAAGCGATTTGTACATGCCTACTCCTAGTTAAAATGTTTTCAAGATACAGACCCAAAACATGCTCAAAATCGATATTTTTGGTGCCCAAAAGTCGATATGTGCATGCATCTTCAGTATCTGTTTATATCTCAAATTCAGGCTCAAAATACCGGAAAATTCGAAATTTTTGGGTCCTAGAAGCGATCTGTACATGCCTACTCAGTGGTAGAATATTTCAAAATACAGGCCCAAAACATGCTAAAAATCGATATTTTAGGTGCCCAAAGTCAATATCTCAAATTCAGGCACAAAACACCCGAAAATTCTGTATTTTTGGGTCCTAGAAGCAATCTGTACATGCTTACTCCTAGTTAGAATGTTTTTAAGATACAGACCCAAAACATGCTCAAAATCGATCTTTTAGGTGCCCAAAAGTCGATATGTGCATGAATCTTCAGTACCCGTTTATATCAAATTCAGGGTCAAAACACCCGAAAATTCGGTATTTTTGGGTCCTAGAAGCGATCTGTACATGCCTACTCAGATACAGACCCAAAACATGCTGAAAATCGATATTTTACGTGCCCAAAGTCAATATGTGTATGCATCTTCTGCACCCGTTTATATCCCAAATTCAACCTCAAAACACCCGAAAATTCGATATTTTTGGGTCCTAGAAGAAATCTGTACATGCCTTGTCAGTGCTAGAATGTTTTCAAAATATAGGCTCAAAACATGCTAAAAATCGATATTTTAAGTGTCCAAAGTTGATATGTGCATGCATCTTCTGTACCCGTTTATATCTCAAATTCAGGCTCCAGACATCTGAAAATTCGGTATATTTGGGTCCTAGAAGCGATCTGTACATTCCTACTCCTTGTTAGAACGTTTTCATGATACAGACCCAAAACATGCACAAAATCGATATTTTAGGTGCCCAAAAGTCGATATGTTCATGCATATTCAATCAATGCCATTTTATATCTCAAGTTCAGGCTCAACAACACACGTAAATTCGATATTTTTGGGCCCCAAAAGCGATATGTACATGCCTACTCAGTGCTAGAATATTTCCAAAATATAGGCCCAAAACATGCTAAAAATTGATATTTTAGGTGCCCAAAGTCGATATCTCAAATTCAGGCACAAAACACCCGAAAAGTCGATATTTTGGGGTCTCAGAATATTTTCAAAATATAGATCCAAAACATGCTAAAAATCGATATTTTAGGTGCCCAAAGTCTATACCTCAAATTCAGGCACAAAACTCCCGAAAATTCGATACTTTGGGGTCCCAGAAGCGATCTGTACATGCCTACTCCGTGTGAGAGTATTTTCAAAATACAGGCCCAAAAAATACTGAAAATCGATCTTTTAGGTGCCCAAAATTCGATATGTGCATGCATCTTCTGTACCCGTTTATATCTCAAATTCAGGCTCCAAACACCCGAGAATTCGATATTTTGGTGTTCCAAAAGCAATCTGTACATGCCTACTCAGATACAGGCCCAAAACATGCTGAAAATCGATATTTTAGGTACCCAAATTCGATATGTGTATGCATCTTTTGCACCCGTTTATATCCCAAATTCAACCTCAAAACACCCGAAAATTCGATATTTTTGGGTCATAGAAGCGATCTGTACATGCCTACTCAGTTCTAGAATTTCACCCACACACCCACCACCCCATGAATGACTGTTGATATTTACAGTCCAAGCACTGTAATGACTCCCACTCACCTACCACCTCATGAATGACTGTTGATATTTACAGTCCAAGCAATGTAATGACACCCACACACCCACCAACCCATGAATGACTGTTAATATTTACAGTCCGAGCACTGTAATGACACCCACACACCCACCACCCCATGAATGACAGCTGATATTTACAGTTCAAGCACTGGAATGACACCCACACACTTACCACCCTTTGAATGACTGTTGATGTTTACAGTCCAAGCACTGTAATGACACCCACACGCTTACCACCCTATGAATGACTGTTGATATTTACAGTCCAAGAACTGTAATGACACCCACTACCCCATGAGTTACTTGATATTTTCAGTCCGAGCACTGCAATGACTCCCACAGACCCACCACCCCATTAATGTCTGTTGATATGTACAGTCCAAGCACAGGAATGACACCCTCACACCTACCACCCTATAAATGACTGTTAATATTTACAGTCCAATAACTGTAATTAAACCCACACACCCTTTACCCCATTAGTTACTAGATATTTACACACTGAGCACTGTAATGACACCCACACACCCACCACCCCATGAATGACTGTCAATATTTACAGTCCAAGCACTGTAATGACACCCAAACACCCACTATCACATATGTGACTGATAATGATTATAGTCCAAGCACTGCAATAACATCCACACATCCACCACCCCATAAATGATAGTTGGTATTTACAGTCTGAGCACTGTAATGACACCCACACACCCACCACCCCATGAATGACTGTTGATATTTACAGTCCAAGCACTCTAATGACACCCACACATCCACCACCCCATAAATTACTGTTAATATTTACAGTCCAAGCAATGTAATGACACCCACACACCCACCACACCATTATTAACAGTTGAAATTTACAGTCCATGCACTGCAATGATACTCACACACCCTCCAACATATAAATGACTGTTGATATTTACCGTCCGGCCAATGTAATGACACCCACACACACACCACCCCATGATTGTCTGTTCATGTTAACAGTCCAAGCACTCTAATGCCACTCACACACAAACCACCCCATGAATGACTGTTGATATTTATAGTTCAAGCACTGTAATGACACCCACACACCTACTACCCTTTAGGACCAACCACCACTCTGGGGTGGTGGATGTGTGGGTGTCATTAGAGTGCTTGGACTGTAAATATTAACAGTCATTTATGGGGTGGTGGATGTGTGGGTGTCATTGCAGTGCTTGGACTATAACCATTAACAGTCATATATGGGGTAGTGGGTGTGTGGGTGTCATTACAGAGCTTGGACTGTAATGACACTCACACATTCATCACTTTATGAATGACTGTTGATATTTACAGTCCAAGCTCTGTAATGACATAAACACACCCACCACCTTATGAATGACTCTTGATATTTACAGTCCAAGAACTATAATGATACCCTAACACCCTCCACCCCATTAATGACTGTTAATATTTACAGTCCAAGCACTGCAATGACACCCACACATCCAACACCGGATAAATGACTGTTAATATTTACAGTTTGAGCACTGTAATGACTCCCACATACCCACCACCCCATGAATGACTGCAGATATTTACAGTCCAAGCACTCTAATGACACCCACACACCCACCACCCGATGAATGACTGTTGATATTTACAGTTCAAGCACTGTAATGACACCCACAAACCAACCACCCCATGAATGATGGTTCATATTAACAGTCCAAGCACTGTAATGACCCCCACACACCCACCACCCCATAAATGATTGTTGATATTTACAGCCCAAGCACTGCACTGTATTGACACCCACACACCCACTACCCCATGAATGACTGCTGATATTTACAGTCCAAGCGCTCTAAACACACCCACATACCCACCACCCCATGAATGACTGTTGATATTTACAGTCAAAGCATTGTAATGACACAAACACACCAAGAACACTATGAATAACTGTTGATATTTACAGTACAAGCACTGTGATGACATCCACACACCCACAACCCCATGAATAAGCATTGATATTTACAGTCCAAGCACTGTAATGACACCAAAACACCCACCAACCTATGAATGACTGTTGATATCTACAATCCAAGGACTTTAATGACACTCACACACCCTCCACATCATGAATGACTATTGATATTTACAGTCCAAGCACTGTAATGACACCCACACACACACCAACCCATCAATGACTATTGATATTTACAGTCCAATCACTGTAATGACACCCACACACTCACCACCCCATGAATGACTGTTGATATTTACAGTCCAAGCACAAGAATGACACCCTCATACCTACCACCCAATAAATAACTGTTAATTTGTACAGTCCAAGCACTGTAATGACAGCCACACACCCACTACCCCATGAGTTACTTGAACTTTACAGTCTGAACACTGCAATGACACCGACAGACTCACCACCCCATTAATGACTGTTGATATTTACAGTCTGAGCACTGTAATAACACCCACACACCCACCACCTCATGAATGACTGTTGATATTTACAGTCCAAGCACTGTAATGACTCCCACTCACCTACCACCTCATGAATGACTGTTGATATTCACAGTATAAGCAATGTAATGACACTCACACACCTACCAACCCATGAATGACTGTTAATATTTACAGTCCAAGCACTGTAATGACACCCACACACCCACCACCTCATGAATGACTGTTGATATTTACATTCCAAGCACTGTAATGACACCCATCGCACCATGAATGACTGTTGATATTTACTGTCCAAGCTCTGTAATGGCACTGACACACCCACCACCCCATGAATGACTGTTTATATTTACAGTCCAAGCAATGAAATGACACCCACACACCAACCACTCCATAAATGACTGTTGATATTTACAGTCCAAGCAATGTAATGACACCCACACACTCACTAACCCATTAAATGACTGTTAATATTTACAGTCCATGCACTGTAATGACACTCACACACTTACCACCTTATAAATGACTGTTGATATTTACAGTCTAAGCTCTGTAATGTCACCCACACACCCACCACCCCATGAATGACTGTTGATATTTACAGTCCAAGCACTGTAATGACTCCCACTCACCTACCACCTCATGAATGACTGTTGATATTCACAGTCCAAGCAATGTAATGACACCCACACACCTACCAACCCATGAATGACTGTTAATATTTAAAGTCCAAGCACTGTAATGACACCCACACACCCACCACCTCATGAATGACTGTTGATATTTACATTCCAAGCACTGCAATGACACCCAAACACCTTCCACCTAATGAATGACTGTTGGTATTTACAGTCCGAGCACTGTAATGAAACCCAAACACCCACCACCCCATGAATGATTGCTGATATTTACAATCCAAGTACTGGTATGACACCCACACACTTACCTCCCTTTGAATGACTGTTGATGTTTACAGTCCAAGCACTGTAATGACACCCACACGCTTACCACCCTATGAATGACTGTTGATATTTACAGTCCAAGAACTGTAATGACACCCACTACCCCATGAGTTACTTGATATTTACAGTCCGAGCACTGCAATGACTCCCACTGTCCCACCACCCCATTAATGACTGTTGATATTTACAGTCCACGCACAGGAATGACACCCTCACACCTACCACCCCATAAATGACTATTAATATTTACAGTCCAATAACTGTAATTACACCCACACACCCACTACACCATTAGTTACTTGATATTTACACACTGAGCACTGTAATGACACCCACACACCCACCACCCCATGAATGACTGTTAATATTTACAGTCCAAGCACTGTAATGACACCCAAACACCCACTATCCCATATGTGACTGATAATGATTATAGTCCAAGCCCTGCAATAACACCCACACATCCACCACCCCATAAATGACCGTTGGTATATACAGTCTTAGCACTGTAATGACACCCACACACCCACCACCCCATGAATGACTGTTGATATTTACAGTCCAAGCACTCTAATGACACCCACACATCCACCACCCCATAAATGACTGTTAATATTTACAGTCCAAGCATTGTAATGACAACCACACACCCACCACACCATTATTAACTGTTGATATTTACAGTCCATGCACTGCAATGACACTCACACACCCACCAACATATAAATGACTGTTGATATTTACCGTCCGAGCAATGTAATGACACCCACACACACACCACCCCATGATTGTCTGTTCATGTTAACAGTCCAAGCACTCTAATGCCACTCACACACAAACCACCCCATGAATGACTGTTGATATTTACAGTCCAAGCACTGTAATGACACCCACACACCCACCACCCCATCAATGACTGTTGATATTTACAGTTCAAGCACTGTAATGACACCCACAAACCAACCCCCCTATGAATGATGGTTCATATTAACAGTCCAAGCACTGTAATGACACCCACACACCCACCACCCCATAAATGATTGTTGATATTTACAGCCCAAGCACTGCACTGTATTGACACCCACACGCCCACTACCCCATTAATGACTGCTGATATTTACAGTCCAAGCGCTCTAAAGACACCCACATACCCACACCCCATGAATGACTGTTGATATTTACAGTCGAAGCATTGTAATGACACAAACACACCCAGCACACTATGAATAACTGTTAATATTTACAGTCCAAGCACTGTGATGCCATTCACACACCCACAACCCCATGAATGAGCATTGATATTTTCAGTCCAAGCACTGTAATGACACCCAAACACCCACCAACCCGTAAATGACTGTTGATAATTACAGTACGAGCTATGTAATGACACCCTCACACCCACCACCCCATGAATGACTCTTAATATTTACACACCAAGCATTGTAATGACACCCACACACCCACCACCATATAAATGATTGTTGATATTTATAGTCCAAGCAATGTAATGACACCCACACACCCACCACCCCATGAATGACTGTTGATATTTACAGTCCAAGCACTGTAATGACACCCACACACCTACCACCCTATGAATGACTGTTGATATTGACCGTACAAGCACTGTAATGACACCCACACACCTACCACCCCATGAATGACTGTTGATATTTACAGTCCAAGCACTGTAATGACACCCACACACCACCACCCCAGGAATCACAGTTGATGTTTATAGTCTAAGCACTGTAATGACACCCACACACTCACCACCCGATGAATGACTGTAAATATTTTTATTTAAAGCACTGTAATGATACCCACACACCCACTACCTCATGAATGACTTGTAATTACACTCTGACCACTGTAATGACACCCACAGACCCACCACTTAATAAATTACTGTTAATATTTACATTCCAAGCACTATAATGACATCTACACATCCACCACCCCATAAATGAATGTTGATATTTACAGTCCAAGCACAGGAGTGAAACCCCTTACACTTACCACCCCCTTGAATGACTGTTGATTTTTAAAGTCCAAGCACTGCAATGACACCCACAAACCAACCACCCCATGAATGATGATTGATATTTACAGTCCAAGCACTGTAATGACACCCACACACCCACCACCCCATAAATGATTGTTGATATTTACAGTCCAAGCACTGCACTGTATTGACACCCACAAACCCACCACCCCATGAATGACTGCTGATATTTACAGTCCAAGCACTGTAATGACACACACACACCCACCACCCCATGAATAACTGTTGATATTTACAGTCCATGCATTGCAATGACACTCACACACCCACTACCGTATAAATGACTGTTGATATTTACAGACCGAGCACTGTAATGACACCCACATACCCACCACCCTAAGATTGACTGTTGATGTTTGCAGTCCAAGCACTCTAATAGCAAACACACACCAACCACCCCATGAATGACTGTTGATATTTACAGTCCAAATACTGTAATGACACCCACCACCACATGATTGACTGTTGATATTAACAGTACAAGCACTGTAATGACACTCACACATTTACTACCTCATGAATGACTTTTGACAGTAATGAAACCCACACACCAACCACCCCATGAATGAATGTTGATATTTTCAGTCCAAGCACTGTAATGACACCCACACACCCACCCCCCTTTGAATGACTCTTGATATTTACAGTCCAAGCACTGTAATGACACCCACACACCTACCACCCTATGAATGACTGTTGATGTTTACAGTCCAAGCAGTGTAATGAAACCCACACACTTACCACACTATGAATGACTGTTGATATTTACAGTCCAAGCACTGTAATGAAACCCACTACCTCATGAGTCACTTTATATTTACAGTCTGAGCACTGCAATGACACCTACACAACCACCACTCATGAATGACTGTTGGTATTTACAGTCCAAGCACTGTAATGATACCCACACACCAACCACTCCATGAATGACTGTTGATATTTACAGTCCAAGCACTGTAATGACACCAACACACTCACCATCCCATTAATGACTGTTGATATTTACAGTCCAAGCACTGTAATGACACCCACAATCCCACCACCACATGAATGACTGATGATATTTACAGTCCGAACACAGGAATGACACAACAACACACACGACCCCATTAATGAGTTTTGATATTTACAGTCCAAGCACTGTAATGACACCCATACACCATCACCCAATGATTAACTGTTGATATTTACAGTCCAAGCACTGTAATGACACCCATCCCCCCATGAATGACTGTTGATATTTACTGTCCAAGCTCTGTAATGACACATACACACCCACCACCCCATGAATGACTGTTGATGTTTACAGTCCAAGCACTGTAATGACACCCACACACTCTCCACCCGATGAATGACTATAGATATTTTAATTTCAAGCACTGTAATGAAACCAACACACCCACTACCCCATGAATGACTTGATAATTACAGTCTGAGCACTGTAATGACACCCACAGACCCACCACCCAATAAATAACTGGTAATATTTACAGTCCGAGCACTATAATGACACGTACACATCCACCACCCCAAAAATGAATGTTTATATTTACAGTACAAGCACAGGAATGAAACAACTCATACCTACCACCCACTTGAATGACTGTTGATTTTTAAATTCCAAGCACTATAATGACACCCACCACCCCACTTATGACTGTTGATGTTTACTGTCCAAGCATTGCAATGACACCCACACATCATCCACCCCATAAATGAATGTTGATATTTACAGTCCTAGTAATGTAATGACCCACACACACCCACTACTCCATAAATGACTGTCGATGTTTACAGTTAAAGCACTCTAATGACACCCACACACACACCACCCCATTAAAGACTGTTGATATTTACAGTCCAAACATTGTAATAACACCCACACACCTACCACTCCTTAAAATAACTTGATATTTACAGTCCAAGCACTGTAATGACACCTACACACCTACCACCCAATAAATTACTGTGAATATTTACAGTACAAGCAGTGCACTGTATTGACACCCGCAAACCCACCACCATATAAATGACTGCTGATATTTACAGTCCAAGCACGGTAATGACAACCACACACCCACCACTCCATGAATGACTGTTGATATTTACAGTCCATGCACTGCAATGACACTCACACACCCACCACCGTATAAATGACTGTTGATATTTTCAGTCCGAGCACTGTAATGACACCCACACACCCACCACCCCATGATTGACTGTTGATATTTTCAGTCCATGCACTGCAATGACAAACACACACCCACCACTGTATAAATGACTGTTGATATTTACAGTCCAAGTACTGTAATGACACCCACCACCACATGATTGACTGCTGATATTTACAGTACAAGCACTGTAATGACACCCACACACTTACTACCTCATGAATGACTTTTGACAGTAATGAAACCCACACACCAACCACCCCATGAATGAATGTTGATATTTACAGTCCAAGCACTGTAATGAAACCCACTCACACACCACCCTTTGAATGACTGTTGATATTTACAGTCCAAGCACTGTAATGACACCCACACACCTACTACCCTATGAATGACTGTTGATGTTTACAGTCAAAGCAGTGTAATGACACCCACACACTTACTACCTTATGAATGACAGTTGGTATTTACAGTCCAAGCACAGTAATGACACCCACACACACACCACCCCATGAATGACTGTTTATATTTACAGTCCAAGCACAGGAATGAGACCCTCACACCTACAGCCCCATAAATGACTGTTATATTTACAGTCCAAGCACTGTAATGACACCCACACAACCACTACCTTATGAGTTACTTGATATTTACACTCTGAGCACTGTAATGACACCCACAGACCCACAACCCCATGAATGACTGTTGATATTTACAGTCCAAGTACTGTAATGTCACCCACACAACCACCACCCATGAATGACTGTTGGTATTTACAGTCCAAGGACTGTAATGATACCCACACACCGACCACCCCATAAATGACTGTTAATATTTACAGTCCAAGCACTGTAATGACACCCACACACCACCACCCAATGATTAACTGTTGATATTTACAGTCCAAGCACTGTAATGACACCCATCCCCCCATGAATGACTGTTGATATTTACTGTCCAAGCTCTGTAATGACACATACACACCCACCACCCCATGAATGACTGTTGATGTTTACAGTCCAAGCACTGTAATGACACCCACACACTCACCACCCGATGAATGACTATAGATATTTTAATTTCAAGCACTGTAATGAAACCAACACACCCACTACCCCATAAATGCCTTGATAATTACAGTCTGAGCACTGTAATGACACCCACAGACCCACCACCCAATAAATAACTGGTAATATTTACAGTCCGAGCACTATAATGACACCTACACATCCACCACCCCAAAAATGAATGTTTATATTTACAGTACAAGCACAGGAATGAAACAACTCACACCTACCACCCACTTGAATGACTGTTAATTTTTAAAGTCCAAGCACTATAATGACACCCACCACCCCACTTATGACTGTTGATGTTTACTGTCCAAGCATTGCAATGACACCCACACATCATCCACCCCATAAATGAATGTTGATATTTACAGTCCTAGTAATGTAATGACCCACACACACCCACTACTCCATGAATGACTGTCGATGTTTACAGTTTAAGCACTCTAATGACACCCACACACACACCACCCCATTAAAGACTGTTGATATTTACAGTCCAAACATTGTAATAACACCCACACACCCACCACCCCTTAAAATAACTTGATATTTACAGTCCAAGCACTGTAATGACACCTACACACCTACCACCCAATAAATTACTGTGAATATTTACAGTCCAAGCAGTGCACTGTTTTGATACTCGCAAACCCACCACCCCATAAATGACTGCTGATATTTACAGTCCAAGCACGGTAATGACAACCACACACCCACCACTCCATGAATGACTGTTGATATTTACAGTCCATGTACTGCAATGACCCTCACACACCCACCACCGTATAAATGACTGTTGATATTTTCAGTCCGAGCACTGTAATGACACCCACACACCAACCACCCCATGATTGACTGTTGATATTTTCAGTCCATGCACTGCAATGACAAACACACACCCACCACTGTATAAATGACTGTTGATATTTACAGTCCAAGTACTGTAATGACACCCACCACCACATGATTGACTGCTGATATTTACAGTACAAGCACTGTAATGACACGAACACACTTACTACCTCATGAATGCCTTTTGACAGTAATGAAACCCACACACCAACCACCCCATGAATGAATGTTGATATTTACAGTCCAAGCACTGTAATGACACCCACTCACCCACCACCCTTTGAATGACTGTTGATATTTACAGTCCAAGCACTGTAATGACACCAACACACCCACCAACCCATGAATGACTGTTGATATTTACAGTCCAAGCACTGTAATGACACCCACACACCTACCACCCTATGAATGACTGTTGATATTTACAGTCCGAGCACTGTAATGACACCCACACACACACCACCCCATGAATGACTGTTGATATTTACAGTCCAAGCACAGGAATGAGACCCTCACACCTACAGCCCCATAAATGACTGTTATATTTACAGTCCAAGCACTGTAATGACACCCACACACCCACTACCCTAAGAGTTACTTGATATTTACACTCTGAGCACTGTAATGACACCCACAGACCCACAACCCCATGAATGACTGTTGATATTTACAGTCCAAGTACTGTAATGACACCCACACAACAACCACCCATGAATGACTGTTGGTATTTACAGTCCAAGGACTGTAATGATACTCACACACCGACCACCCCATAAATGACTGTTAATATTTACAGTCCAAGCACTGTAATGACACCAACACACTCACCATCCCATGATTAACTGTTGATATTTACAGTCCAATCACTGTAATGACACCCACACACCCACAACCACGTGAATGACTGATGATATTTACAGTCAAAACACAGGAATGACACCCACACACACGACCCCATTAATGAGTTTTGATATTTACAGTCCAAGCACTGTAATGACACCCACACACCACCACCCAATGAATAACTGTTGATATTTATAGTCCAAACACTGTAATGACACCCATCCCCAATGAATGAATGTTGATATTTACTGTCCAAGCTCTGTAATGACACACACACGCCCACCACCCTTATAATTGAGTGTTGATATTTACCGTCCAAGCACTGTAATGACACCCACACACCCACCACCCCGTAAATGACTGTTGATATTTACAGTCCAAGCAATGTAATGACACCAACACACTAACCAACCCATGAATGACTGTTGATATTTACAGTCCAACCACTGTAATGACACCCACATACCCACCACCCCATGAATGACTGTTGATATTTACAGTCCAAGCAATGTAATGACACACACACACCCACCACCCCATGAATGACTGTTCATATTTACAGTCCAAGCACTGTAATAAAATCCACACACCCACCACCCCATGAATGACTGTTGATATTAACAATTTAAGCTCCGCAATGATACCCACACACCCACCACCTAATAAATGACTGTTATTATTTACAGTCCAAGCACTGTAATGACACCCACTCACCCACTACCCCATATATGACTGTTAATGGTTACAGTCCAAGCACTGCAATGACACCCACAGATCCACCATCCAATAAATGACTATTAAAATTTACAGTCTGAGCACTGTAATGACACCCACACACCCACCACCCCATGATTGACTGTTGATATTTACAGTCCAAGCACTCTAATGACACCCACACACCCACCACCCTATGAATGACTGTTGATATTTACAGTCCAAGCATTGTAATGACACTCACACACTCACCACCCCATGAATGATTGTTTATATATACAGTCCAAGCACTGCACTGTATTGACCCCCAAACACCCACCACCCCATGAATGACTATTGATATTTACAGTCCAAGCACTGTAATAACACCCACACACCCACCACCCCATAAATGACTGTTGATATTTACAGTCCAAGCACTGTAATGACACCCACACACCCATCACCCAAAGAATGACTGTTGATGTTTACATTCGAAGTACTGTAATGACACCCACACAAACACCATTCCATGATTGACTGTTGATATTTACAGTCCAAGCACTGTATTGACACCCACACACCTACCACTGCATGAATGACAGTTAATATTTACAGTCCAAGCACTGTAATGACACCCACACACCCACCACCCCACGAATGACTATTAATATTTACAGGCAAAGCACTGTAATGAATACCGCACACCCACCACCCCTGGAATGACTGTTGATATTTAAAGTCCAAGCTCTGTATTGAAGCCCACACAACTACCACCCTATGAATGACTGCTGATAATTACAGTCCAAGCACTGTAATAACATCCAGACACCCACCACCCCATAAATGACTGTTGATATTTACAGTCCAAGCAACGTAATGACACCGACACACCCACCACTCCATGAATGACTGTTGATATTTACAGTCCGAAAACTGTAATGACACCCAAACACCCACCACCCAAGGAATGACTGTTGATATTTACAGTATAAGCACATTAATGACACCCACACACCCACAACCCCATGAATAACTTGATATTTATAGTCCACGCACTGTAATGACACCCACAGACCCACCACCCTATGAATGACTGTTGTTATTTACAGTCCGAGAATCTTAATGACACCAACAACCCTATGAATGGATGTTGATATTTACAGTCCAAGAACAGGAATAACACCCACACACCCACCACCCCATTAATGACTGTTGATAATTACAGTCCAAGCACTACAATGATGCAAACACACCCACCACCCCTTGAATGACTGTTGATATTTACAGTCCAATAACTGTAATGACACATATACACCCACCAACCCATGAATGACTGTTGATATTTACAGTCCAAGCAATGTAGTGACACCAACACACCCACTAACCCATAAAATGACTGTTGATATTTACAGTCCAACCACTGTAATGACACCCACACACCCACCACCCCATTAATAACTGTTCATATTTACAGTCCGAGAACTGTAATGACACCCACACCCCAACCACCCCACGAATGACTGTTGATATTAACAATTTAAACTCCGTAATGATACCCACACACCCACCACCTAATAAATGACAGTTTATATTTACAGTCCAAGCACTGTAATGACACCCATACACCCACTACCCCATATTTGACTGTTAATGGTTACAGTCCAAGCTGTGCAATGACACCCACAGATCCACCACCCCATAAATGACAGTTAAAATTTACAGTCTGAGCACTGTAATGACACCCACACACCCACCACCCCATGATTGACTGTTGATATTTACAGTCCAAACACTCTAATGACACCCGCACACCCACCACCCCATGAATGACTGTTGATATTTACAGTCCAAGCATTGTAATGACACCCACACACCCACCACCCCATGAATGATGGTTGATAATTACAGTCCAAGCACTGTAATGACACCCACTCACCCACCACCCCATGAATGATTATTTAAATTTACAGTCCAAGCACTGCACTGTATTGACACCCACACACCCACCACCCCATGAATGACTATTAATATTTACAGTCCAAACACTGTAATAACACCCACACACCCAACGCCCCATGAATGACTGTTGATATTTACAGTCAAAGCTCTGTATTGAAACCCACACAACTACCACCCTATGAATGACTGCTGATATTTACAGTGCAAGCACTGTAATGACGCCCACACACCCACCACCATATATATGACAGTTAATAATTACAGTCCAAGACCTGTAATAACATCCAGACACCCTCCACCCCATAAATGACTGTTGATATTTACCGTCCAAGCACTGTATTGAAACCCACACAACTACCACCCCATGAATGAATGCTGATATTTACAGTGCAAGCACTGTAATGACGCCCAGACACCCACCACCCCATAAATGACAGTTGATAATTACAGTTTACACACTGTAAGGACATCCAGGCACCCACAACCCCATAAATTACTGTTGATATTTACAGTCCAACCACTGTAATGACACCCACACACCCACCACCCCATGAATGACTGTTCATATTTACAGTCCGAGCACTGTAATGACACCCACACCCCCACCACCCCACGAATGCCTGTTGATATTAACAATTTAAACTCCATAATGATACCCACACACCCACCACCTAATAAATGACTGTTTATATTTACAGTCCAAGCACTGTAATGACACCCACACACCCACTACCCCATATATGACTGTTAATGGTTACAGTCCAAGCTCTGCAATGACACCAACAGATCCACCACCCCATGATTGACTGTTGATATTTACAGTCCAAGCACTCTAATGACACCCGCACACCCACCACCCCATGAATGACTGTTGATATTTACAGTCTAAGCATTGTAATGACACCCACACACCCACCACCCCATGAATGATGGTTGATAATTACAGTCCAAGCACTGTAATGACACCCACACACCCACCACCCCATTAATGATTATTTAAATTTACAGTCCAAGCACTGCACTGTATTGACACCCACACACCCACCACCCCATGAATGACTATTAATATTTACAGTCCAAGCACTGTAATAACACCCACACACCCAACGCCCCATGAATGACTGTTGATATTTACAGTACGAGCTCTGTAATGACACCCTCACACCCACCACCCCATGAATGACTGTTAATATTTACAGTCCAAGTATTGTAATGACACCCACACACACACCACCCCATGAATGATTGTTGATATTTATAGTCCAAGCAATGTAATGACACCCACACACCCACCACCCCATGAATGACTGTTGATATTTACAGCCTTAGCACTGTAATGACACCAACACACCCACCACCCCATGAATAACTGTTGATATTTACAGTCCAAGCACTGTAATGACACCAACACACCTACCAACCATGAATGACTGTTGATATTTACAATTCAAGCACTGTAATGACACCCACACACCCACCACCCGACGAAGGCCTATTAATATTTACAGTCCAAGCACGGTAATGAATATCGCACACCCATCACCCCAGGAATGACTGTTGATATTTACCGTCCAAGCACTGTATTGAAACCCACACAACTACCACCCCATGAATGACTGCTGATATTTACAGTGCAAGCACTGTAATGACGCCCAGACACCCACCAACCCATAAATGACAGTTGATAATTACAGTTTACGCACTGTAACGACATCCAGGCACCCACAACCCCATAAATTACTGTTGATATTTACAGTCCAACCACTGTAATGACACCCACACACCCACCACCCCATGAATGACTTTTCATATTTACAGTCCGAGCACTGTAATGACACCCACACCCCCACCACCCCACGAATGCCTGTTGATATTAACAATTTAAACTCCATAATGATACCCACACACCCACCACCTAATAAATGACTGTTTATATTTACAGTCCAAGCACTGTAATGACACCCACACACCCACTACCCCATATATGACTGTTAATGGTTACAGTCCAAGCTCTGCAATGACACCAACAGATCCACCACCCCATAAATGACAGTTAAAATTTACAGTCTAAGCACTGTAATGACACCCACACACAAACCACCCCATGATTGACTGTTGATATTTACAGTCCAAGCACTCTAATGACAACCGTACAACCACCACCCCATGGATGACTGTTGATAATTACAGTCCAAGCACTGTAATGACACCCACACACCCACCACCCCATGAATGATTATTTAAATTTACAGTCCAAGCACTGCACTGTATTGACACCCACACACCCACCACCCCATGAATGACTATTAATATTTACAGTCCAAGCACTGTAATAACACCCACACACCCAACGCCCCATGAATGACTGTTGATATTTACAGTACGAGCTCTGTAATGACACCCTCACACCCACCACCCCATTAATGACTGTTAATATTTACAGTCCAAGTATTGTAATGACACACACACACACACCACCCCATGAATGATTGTTGATATTTATAGTCCAAGCAATGTAATGACACCCACACACCCACCACCACATGAATGACTGTTGATATTTACAGCCTTAGCACTGTAATGACACCAACACACCCACCACCCCATGAATAACTGTTGATATTTACAGTCCAAGCACTGTAATGACACCAACACACCTACCAACCATGAATGACTGTTGATATTTACAATTCAAGCACTGTAATGACACCCACACACCCACCACCCGACGAAGGCCTATTAATATTTACAGTCCAACCACGGTAATGAATATCGCACACCCACCACCCCAGGAATGACTGTTGATATTTACCGTCCAAGCACTGTATTGAAACCCACACAACTACCACCCCATGAATGACTGCTGATATTTACAGTGCAAGCACTGTAATGACGCCCAGACACCCACCACCCCATAAATGACAGTTGATAATTACAGTTTACACACTGTAACGACATCCAGGCACCCACAACCCCATAAATTACTGTTGATATTTACAGTCCAACCACTGTAATGACACCCACACACCCACCACCCCATGAATGACTGTTCATATTTACAGTCCGAGCACTGTAATGACACCCACACCCCCACCACCCCACGAATGCCTGTTGATATTAACAATTTAAACTCCATAATGATACCCACACACCCACCACCTAATAAATGACTGTTTATATTTACAGTCCAAGCACTGTAATGACACCCACACACCCACTACCCCATATATGACTGTTAATGGTTACAGTCCAAGCTCTGCAATGACACCAACAGATCCACCACCCCATGATTGACTGTTGATATTTACAGTCCAAGCACTCTAATGACACCCGCACACCCACCACCCCATGAATGACTGTTGATATTTACAGTCTAAGCATTGTAATGACACCCACACACCCACCACCCCATGAATGATGGTTGATAATTACAGTCCAAGCACTGTAATGACACCCACACACCCACCACCCCATGAATGACTATTAATATTTACAGTCCAAGCACTGTAATAACAATCACACACCCAACGCCCCATGAATGACTGTCGATATTTACAGTACGAGCTCTGTAATGACACCCTCACACCCACCACCCCATGAATGACTGTTAATATTTACAGTCCAAGTATTGTAATGACACCCACACACACACCACCCCATGAATGATTGTTGATATTTATAGTCCAAGCAATGTAATGACATCCACACACCCACCACCCCATGAATGACTGTTGATATTTACAGCCTTAGCACTGTAATGACACCAACACACCCACCACCCCATGAATAACTGTTGATATTTACAGTCCAAGCACTGTAATGACACCAACACACCTACCACCCATGAATGACTGTTGATATTTACAATCCAAGCACTGTAATGACACCCACACACCCACCACCCCACGAAGGCCTATTAATATTTACAGTCCAAGCACGGTAATGAATACCGCACACCCACAACCCCAGGAATGACTGTTGATATTTACAGTGCAAGCACTGTAATGATGCCCAGACACCCACCACCCCATAAATTACAGTTGATAATTACAGTTTAAGCACTGTAATGACATCCAGGCACCCACAACCCCATAAATTACTGTTGATATTTACAGTCCAAACACTGTAATGGCACCCACACACCCACCACCCCTTGAATGATTGATGATTTTTACAGTAATGAGAACTGTAATAACACCAATAAACCCACTACCCAAAAAATGACTGTTGATATTTAAAGTCCAAGCATATTAATGACACCCACACACCCACCACCCCATAAATGACAGTTTATATTTACAGTCCAAGCACTGTATTGATACCAACACACCAATAATCCCATGAATGACTGTTGATATTTACAGTCCGAAAACTGTAATGACACCCACACACCCACCACCCCATGAATGACTGTTGACATTTACAGTAGAAGTACATTTTGACACCCACACACCCACCACCCCATGAATAACTTGATATTTACAGTCCAAGCACTGTAATGACACCCACAGATCCACCATCCTATGAATGACTGTTGATATTTACAGTCCGAGAATCGTAATGACACCAACAACCCCATGAATGGATGTAGATATTAACAGTCCAAGCACAGGAATAACACCCACACACCCATTAACCCATTAATGACTGTTGATAATTACAGTCCAAGCACTACAATGATGCAAACACACCCCCACCCCTTGAATGACTGTTGATATTTACAGTCCAATAACTGTAATGACACATATACACCCACCACCCCATGAATGACTGTTGATATTTACAGTCCAAACACAGTAATGACACAAAAACACCCACAACCCCATGAAAGACTGTTGATATTTACAGTCCAAGTAATATAACAAGACTCACACACCAACCACCCCATAATTGACTATTAATATTTACAGTACAAGCTCTGTAATGACACCCACACACCCACCACCCCATGAATGACTGTTGATCTTTACAGTCCAAGCAATGTAATGACACCCACAGACCCACCACCCCTTGAATGATTGATGATATTTACAGTACTGAGAACTGTAATAACACCAATACATCCACTACCCCATGAATGACTGTTGATATATACAGTCCAAGCACTGTAATGTTAACCACACACCCACCACCCCATAAATGACAGTTAATATTTACAGTTCAAGCACTGTAATTACACCAACACACCAATAACCCCATGAATGACTGTCGATATTTACAGTCCAAGCACCGTAATGACACCCACACACCCACCACCCAAAGAATGACTGTTGATGTTTACATTCGAAGCACTGTAATGACACCCACACAAACACGATTCCATGATTGACTGTTGATATTTACAGTTTAAGTAATATAACAAGACCCACACACCAACCACCACATGAATGACTGTTGATATTTACAGTCCAAGCACCGTTAAGACACCTACACACCCACCACCCCATAAATCACTTTTGATATTTACAGTCCAAGCCCTGTAATGACTACAACACACTCACCACCTTATGAATGACTGTTGATATTTACAGTCCAACCACAGCAATGACACCTACACACACACCACCCCATGAATGACTGTTGGTATTTAAAGGCCAAGCATTGTAATGACACCCACACACACATCACCCCATGAATGACTGTTGGTATTTACAGTCCAAGCACTGTAATGACATCCTCACACCCACTACCCCATATATGACTGTTAATGGTTACAGTCCAAGCACTGCAATGACAACTAAACATCCACCACCCCATAAATGACTATTAATATTTACAGTCTGAGCACTGTAATGACACCCACTCACCTACCACCCCATGAATGCCTGTTGCTATTTACAATCCAAGCACTATAATGACACCCACACACTCACCACCCCATTAATGACTGTTGATATTTACAGTCCAAACACTGTAATGACACTCTCACACATACTACCCCATGAGTTACTTGATATTTACACTCAGAGCACTGTAATGACACTCAGAGACCCAACACCCCATGAATGACTGTTGATATTTACAGTCCAAACACAGGAATGACACCCACACACACGACCCCATTAATGAGTTTTGATATTTACAGTCAAAGCACTCTAATGACACCCACAAACCCACCACCCCATGAATGACTGGTGATATTTACAGTCCATGCATTGGAATGACACAACCACACCCACCACACCATGAATAACTGTTGATATTTACAGTCCAAGCACGGTAATGACAACCACACACCCACCACCCCATGAATGACTGTTGATGTTTACAGGTCAAGCACTCTAATGACACCCAAACACATACTACCTCATGAATGCCTTTTGACGGTAATGAAATTCACACACCAACCACCCCATGAATGAATGATGATATTTACAGTCCAAGCACTGTAATGACACCCACACACCCACCGCCCCATAATGACTGTTGATATTTACAGTCCAAGATCTGTAATGACACCCAAACACTTACCACCCTATGAATGACTGTAGATATTTACAGTCTAAGCACTGTAATGACACCCACTACCCCATGAGTTACTTTATATATACAGTCTTAGCACTGCAATGACACCCACAGAAAAACCACCCAATTAATGACTGTTGATATTTACAGTCCAAGCATTGTAATGACACCCACACACCCAGCACCCCATGTATGACTGTTGATGTTTACAGTCCAAGCACTGCAATGACACCCACACATCAACCACCCCATTAATGAATGTTGATATTTACAGTCCGAGTACTGTAATGACACACACACACCTACTACTCCATGAATGACTGTTGATGTTTACAGTTAAAACTCTCTAATGACACCCACACACTTATTACCTCATAAATGTTTTTTGACTGTAATGAAACCCACACACAAACCACCCAATGAATGAATGTTGATATTTACAGTCCAAGCCCTGTAATGACACCCACACACCCACCACCACATAATGACTGTATATATTTACAGTCCAAGCACTGTAATGACACCCACACACTTACTACCCTATGAATGACTGTTGATATTTACAGTCCAAGCACTGTAATGACACCCACTACCCCATGAGTTTCTTTATATTTACAGTCTTAGCACTGCAATGACACCCACAGACCAACCACCCAATTAATGACTGTTGATATTTACAGTCCGAGCACTGTAATGACCCCCACACACACACCACCCCATGAATGACTGTTAATATTTACAGTCCAAGCACAGGAATGACACCGTCACATCTACAACCCCATAAATGACTGTTAATATTTACAGTCCAAGCACTGTAATGACACCCACACACCCACTACCCAATGAGTTACATGATATTTACACTCTGAGCACTGTAATGACACCCACAGACCTACCACCCCATAAATGACTGTTGATATTTACAGTCCAAGCACTGTAATGACACCAACACACTCACTATCCCATGAATGACTGTTGATATTTACAGTCCAAGAACTGTAATGACATCCACACTCCCACCACCCCATGAATGACTGTTGATATTTACAGTCCAAGCAATGTAATGACACCCCCACACTTACCCTCCCATGAATAAAAGTTGATATATACAGTCCAAGTACTGTAATGACACCCACACACCCACCACCCATGAATGCCTGTTGATATTTAGAGTCCAAGCACTGTAATGACACCCACACACCCACCACCCCATGAATGATGGTTGATATTTACACTCCAAACACTTTAATGACACCCACACACCCACCACCCCATGAATGATTGCTGATATTTGCGGTCTAAGCACTGCACTGTATTGACACCTACACACCCACCACACCATGAATGACATCTGATATTTACAGTCCAAGCACTTTAATGACACCCACACACCCACCACCCCATGAATGATGTTTGATATTTACACTCCAAACACTATAATGACACCCACACACTCAGCACCCCATTAATGACTGTTGATATTTACAGTCCAAGCACTGTGATGACATCCACAAACTCACAACCCCATAAACGAGCTTTGATATTTACAGTCCAAGCACTGTAATGACACCTACACACACACCACCCCATTAATGACTATTGATATTTACAGTCCAAGCACTGTAATGACACCCACAGAACTACCAAACCCATAAATGACTGCTGATATTTACAGTCCAAGCACTGTAATGACACCCACACACCCACCACCCCATAAATGACAGTTGATAATTACAGTCCAAGCTCTGTAATGACATCCACACACCCACCACCCCATGAATTACTGTTGATATTTACAGTCCAAACACTGTAATGACACCCACATAACCACCAACCCTTGAACGATTGATGATTTTTACAGTACCGAGAACTGTAATAACACCAATACACCCACTACCTTATGAATGACTGTTGATATTTACAGTCCAAGCACTGTAATGACACACACACACCCACCACCCCATAAATGACTGTTGATATTTACAGTCCAAGCACCGTAATGACACCCACACACCCACCACTCCATAAATGACTGTTGATATTTACAATCCAAAAACTGTAATGACACCCACACATCCAGCACCCCAGGAATGAATGTTGATATTTACAGTCCAAGCATATTAATGACACCCACACACCCACCACCCCATGAATACCTTTATATTTACAGTCCAAGGACTCTAATGACATCCACAGACCCACCACCCTATAAATGACTGTTAATATTTACAGTCCAAGAATCGTAATGACCCCAACCACCCCATGGACGGACGTTGATATTTACAGTCCAAGCACAGGAAAAACACCCACACACCCACAACCCCATTAATGACTGTTGATATTTACAGTCCAAGCACTGCAATGATGCAAACACACCCACCACCCCTTGAATGACTGTGGATAATTACAGTCCAATATATGTAATGACACATATACATCCACCACCCAATAAATGACTGTTGATATTTACAGTCCAAACACTGTAATGACACAAACACTCCCACCACCCCTTGAAAGACTGTTGATATTTACAGTCCAAGTAATATAACAAGACCCACACCCCAACCACCCCATAAATGACTGTTGATATTTAGAGTCCAAGCACTGTATAGACACCCACACACCCACCAACCTATGAATGACTTTTGATATTTACAGTCCAATCGCTGTAATGACTACAACACACCCACCACCCCATGAATGACTATTAATATTTACAGTTCAAGCACTGTAATGACACCCACACACCCACCAACCCATGAATGACTGCTGATATTTATATTTCAAGCACTGTAATCACACCCACACACACACTAACCCCATAAATGACTGTTGACATTTACAGTCCAAGCACTGTAATGACACCCACACACCCACCACCCCATATATGACTGTTGATATTTACAGTACAGAGAACTGTAATGACACCAACACACCCACCACCCCATGAATGACTGTTGATATTTACAGTCCAAGTACCGTAATGACACCCACACACCCAACACTCAATGAATAACTGTTGTTGTTGTTGAAATTATTACCGTCCGATAACTGTAATGACACCCACACACTCACCACCCCTTAAATGACTGTTGATATTTACAGTCCAAGCACTTTAATGACACCCACACACCCCCCACCCCATGAATTACTTGATATTTACAGTTCAAGCGCTGTAATGATACACACACACACCTACCACTAAATGAATGACTGATGATGTTTACAGTCCAAGCACTCTAATGTCACCCACATACCCTTAACAACTCCATGAATGACTGTTGATATTTCCAGTCTAAGTACTGTAATGATACACACACACACATCACCCAATGAATGACTGTTGATGTTTACATTCCAAGCACTCTAATGACACCCACACACCTATAACTACTCCATGAATGACTGTTGATATTTACAGTCTAAGTACTGTAATGACACCCACACACCCAACACTCCAAGAATGACTGTTGATATTTACAGTACGAGAACTGTAATGACACCCACACACCCACCACCCCATGAATAACTTGATATTTACAATCCAGTCACTGTAATAACACACACACACACCTACGACTAAATGAATTACTGTTGATATTTACATTCCAAGCACTCTAATGTCACCCACATACCCTTAACCACTCCATGAATGCCTGTTGATATTTCCAGTCTAAGTACTGTAATGATACCCACACACCTATCATCCAATGATTGACTGTTGATTTTTACATTCCAAGCACTATAATGACAAACACACACCCACCACCCTATGAATGACTGTTGATATTTTCAGTCCAAGTACTGTAATGACACCCACAACCCCATGATTGACTGTTGATATTTACAGTACAAGCACTGTAATGACACCCGCACACCCACTACCCCATAAATGCCTTCTGACTGTAATGACACAAACACACCCACAACTTCATGAATGACTGTTGATATTTACAGTCCAAGCACTTTAATGATGCCCACAAACCCACCACCCCATGAATAACTTGATATTTACAGTTCAAGCACTGTAATGATACACACACACACCTACCACTAAATGAATGACTGTTGATATTTACAGTCCAAGCATTGTAATGACATCCACACACCCAACACTCCAAGAATGACTGTTGATATTTACAGTCCGAGAACTGTAATGACACCCACACACCCACCACCCTATGAATAACTTGAAATTTACAGTCCAGTCACTGTAATAACACACACACACCTACGACTAAATGACTTACTGTTGATATTTACAGTCCAAGCACTCTAATGTCACCCACATACCCTTAACCACTCCATGAATGCCTGTTGATATTTCCAGTCTAAGTACTGTAATGATACCCACACACCCATCACCCAATGAATGACTGTTGATGTTTACATTCCAAGCACTATAATGGCAAACACACACCCACCACCCTATGAATGACTGTTGATATTTTCAGTCCAAGTACTGTAATGACACCCACCACCCCATGATTGACTGTTGATATTTACAGTACAAGCACTGTAATGACACCCGCACACCCACTACCCCATGAATGCCTTTTGACTGTAATGACAGACACACACCCACCACTTCATGAATGACTGTTGATATTTACAGTCCAAGCACTTTTATGACGCCCACACACCCACCACCCCATGAATAACTTGATATTTACAGTTCAAGCACTGTAATGATACACACACACACCTACCACTAAATGAATGACTGTTGATATTTACAGTCCAAGCACTGTAATGACACCCACACACCCAACACTCCAAGAATGACTGTTGATATTTACAGACCGAGAACTGTAACAAAACCCACACACCCACCACCCCATGAATAACTTGATATTTACAGTCCAGTCACTGTAATAACATACACACACCTACAACTAAATGAATTACTGTTTAAATTTACAGTCCAAGCACTCTAATGTCACCCACATACACTTAACCACTCCATGAATGACTGTTGATATTTCCAGTCTAAGTACTGTAATGATAATCACACACCCATCACCCAATGAATGACTGTTGATGTTTACATTCCAAGCACTCTAATGACACCCACACACCCACCACCCTATGAATGACTGTTGATATTTACAGTCCAAGTACTGTAATGATACCCACCACCCCATGATTGACTGTTGATATTTACAGTACAAGCACTGTAATGACACCCGCACACCCACTACCCCATGAATGCCTTTTGACTGTAATGACACACACACACACCCACCACCTCATGAATGACTGTTGATATTTACAGTCCAAGCACTGTAATGATACACACACACACCTACCACTAAATTAATGACTGTTGATATTTACAGACCAAGCACTGTAATGTAACCCACACACCCATAACCACTCCATGAATGACTATTGATATTTACAGTCCAAGCACTGTAATGACACCCACACACCCAACACTTCAAGAATGACTGTTGATATTTACAGTCGGAGAACTGTAATGACACCCACACACCCACAACCCCATGAATAACTTGATATTTACAGTCCAAGCACTGTAATGACCCACACACACCTATTACCCAATGAATGACTGTTGATGTTTACAGTCTAAGCACTCTAATGTCACCCACATACCCTTAACCACTCCATGAATGACTGTTGATATTTCCAGTCTAAGTACTGTAATGATACACACACACACAACACCCAATGAATTACTGTTGTTGTTTACATTCCAAGCACTCTAATGACACCCACACACCTATTACCACTCCATGAATGACTGTTGATATTTACAGTCCAAGTACAGGAATGACACCCACACACCCAACACTCTAAGAATGACTGTTGATATTTACAGTCCGAGAACTGTAATGACACCCACACAACCACCACCCCATGAATAACTTGATATTTACAGTCCAGTCACTGTAATAACACACACACACCTACGACTAAATGAATTACTGTTGATATTTACAGTCCAAGCACTCTAATGTCACCCACATACCCTTAACCACTCAATGAATGACTGTTGATATTTCCAGTCTAAGTACTGTAATGATTCCCACACACCCATCACCCAATGAATGACTGTTGATGTTTACATTCCAAGCACTCTAATGACACCCACACACCCACCACCCTATGAATGACTGTTGATATTTACAGTCCAAGTACTGTAATGACACCCACCATCCCATGATTGACTGTTGATATTTACAGTACAAGCACTGTAATGACACCCGCACACCCACTACCCCATGAATGCCTTTTGACTGTAGTGACACACACACACACACCCACCTCCTCAGGAATGACTGTTGATATTTACATTCCAAGCACTGTAATGACACCCACACATCCACCACCCCATAAATGACTGTTGATATACACAGTCCAAGTACTGTCATGACACCCACACACCCACCACTAATGAATTACTGTTGGTATTTACAGTCCAAGCACTGTAATGAAACCCACACACCTACCACCCCATGAATGACTGTTAATTTTTACAGTCTAAGCACTATAATGACACCCACACACCCACCACCCCATGAATGACTGTTGATATTTACAGTCCAAGCACTGTAATGACACCCACACACCCACCACCCCATGAATGACTGTTGATATTTACAGTCCAAACAATGTAATGACACCAACACACTTACCATCCCATTAATGACTGTTGATATATACAGTCCAAGTACTGTAATGACACCCACAAACACACCACACATGAATGCCTGTTGTTATTTAGAGTCCAATCACTGTAATGACACCAACACACCCACCACCCCATGAATGATGGTTGATATTTACAGTCCAAACACTGTAATGACACCCACACACCCAGCACCCCATTAATGATTGTTGACATTTACAGTCCAAGCACTGCACTGTATTGACACCTACACACCCACCTCCCCATGAATGACATCTGATATTTACAGTCCAAACACTGTAATGACACCCACATATCCACCAACCCATGAATGACTGTTGATATTTACAGTATAAGCAATGTAATAAAAACAAATACACCCACCACACCATGAATAACTGTTGATATTTACAGTACAGAGAACTGTAATGACACCCACACACCCAACACTCCAAGAATGACTGTTGATATTTACAGTCCAAGCAACGTAATGACACCATCACACCCAACTCTCCATGAATGACTGGTGATATTATTACCGTCCGATAACTGTAATGACACCCACACACCCACCACACCATAAATGACTGTTGATATTTACAGTCCAATCACTTTAATGACGCCCACACACACACCACCCCATGAATAACTTGATATTTACAGTTCAAGCACTGTAATGACACACACACACACCTACCACTGAATGAATGACTGTTGATAAATACAGCCCAAGCACTGTAATGTCACCCACACACCCATAACCACTACATGAATGACTGTTGATATTTACAGTCCAAGCACTGTAATAACACCAACACACCCAACACTCCAAGTATGACTGTTGATATTTACAGTCCGAGAACGGTAATGACACCCACACACTCACAACCCCATGAATAACTTGATATTTACAGTCCAAGCACTGTAATGACCCACACACACCTATCACCCAATGAATGACTGTTGATGTTTACAGTCCAAGCACTCTAATGTCACCCACATACCCTTAACCACTCCATGAATGACTGTTGATATTTCCAGTCTAAGTACTGTAATGATACCCACACACATATCACCCAATGTATGACTGTTGATGTTTACATTCCAAGCACTCTAATGACACCCACACACCTATAACCACTCCATGAATGACTGTTGATATTTACAGTCCAAGTACTGTACTGACACCCACACACCCAACACTCCAAGAATGACTGTTGATGTTTACATTCCAAGCACTCTAATGACACCCACACACCTATAACCACTCCATGAATGACTGTTGATATTTACAGTCCAAGTACTTTAATGATAACCACACCCAATAAATGACTGTTGATGTTTACATTCCAAGCACTCTAATGACACCCACACACCCACCACCCTATGAATGACTGTTGATATTTACAGTCCAAGTACTGTAAAGACACCCACCACCCCATAATTGACTGTTGATATATACAGTACAAGCACTGTAATGACACCCGCACACCCACTACCCCATAAATGCCATTTGACTGTAATGACACACACATACCCACCACCTCATGAATGACTGTTGATATGTACATTCTAAGCACTGTATTGACACCCATACACCCACCACCCAATAAGTTACATGATATTTACAGTCTAAGCACTGTAATGACACCCACAGACCTACCAGTCAATAAATTACTGTTGATATTTACAGTCCGAGCACTGTAATGACACCCACACATCCACCACCCCATGAATGACTGTTGATATTTACAGTCCAAGCGCTGGAATGACACCTTCACACCTACCACCCCATAAATGACTGTTGATTTTTTACAGTCCAAGCTCTGTAATAACACCCACACAATTACCACCTAATGAATTACTTTTGATATTTACAGTCCAAGCACTGTACAGACGCCCAAACACCCACCACCCCATGAATGACTGTTGATATATACAGTCCAAGTACCATAATGACACTCACGCACCCACTACCTAATGAATGACTGTTGATATTTACAGTCCAAGCACAGTAACGACACTCACACACCCACCACCTCATAAATGACAGTTGATATTTACAGTCCAAGCACTGTAATGACACCAACACACCGACCACCCCATGAATGAGTGTTGATATATACAGTCCAAGCACTGTAATGACACCCACATACCCACCACCCCATAAATGACAGTTGATATTTACAGTCCAAGCACTGTAATGACACCCACACACCCATCACCCCATGAATGACTGTTGATATTTACAGTCCAAGGACAGTAATGTCACCCACACAACTACCACCCAATAAATGACTGTTGATATTTTCAGTCCGAGCACTGTAATGACACCCACACAACCACCACCCCATGAAAGACTATTGATATTTACATTCCAAGCACCGTAATGACACCCACACACCCAACACTCAATGAATGAGTGTTGATATTTACACTCCGAGAACTGTAATAACACCCACACATCCACCACCCCATGAATACCTTGATATTTACAGTCCAAGCACTTTAATGACACACAAAAACCTACCACTAAATGAATGACTGTTGATATTTACACTCCAAGCCCTGTAATGTCACCCACAAACCCATAACCACTCCATGAATGACTGTTGATATCTCCAGTCCAAGTACTGTAATGATACCCACACACCCATCACCCAATGAATGACTGTTGATGTTTACATTTTAAGCACTCTAATGACACTCACACACCCAACACTCCAAGAATGACTGTTGATATTTACAGTACGAGAACTGTAATGACACCCACACACCCACCACCCCATGAATAACTTGATATTTACAGTCCAGTCACTGTAATAACACACACACACACCTACGACTAAATGAATTACTGTTGATATTTACATTCCAAGCACTCTAATGTCACCCACATACCCTTAACCACTCCATGAATGCCTGTTGATATTTCCAGTCTAAGTACTGTAATGATACCCACACACCTATCATCCAATGATTGACTGTTGATTTTTACATTCCAAGCACTATAATGACAAACACACACCCACCACCCTATGAATGACTGTTGATATTTTCAGTCCAAGTACTGTAATGACACCCACAACCCCATGATTGACTGTTGATATTTACAGTACAAGCACTGTAATGACACCCGCACACCCACTACCCCATAAATGCCTTCTGACTGTAATGACACAAACACACCCACAACTTCATGAATGACTGTTGATATTTACAGTCCAAGCACTTTAATGATGCCCACAAACCCACCACCCCATGAATAACTTGATATTTACAGTTCAAGCACTGTAATGATACACACACACACCTACCACTAAATGAATGACTGTTGATATTTACAGTCCAAGCATTGTAATGACATCCACACACCCAACACTCCAAGAATGACTGTTGATATTTACAGTCCGAGAACTGTAATGACACCCACACACCCACCACCCTATGAATAACTTGATATTTACAGTCCAGTCACTGTAATAACACACACACACCTACGACTAAATGACTTACTGTTGATATTTACAGTCCAAGCACTCTAATGTCACCCACATACCCTTAACCACTCCATGAATGCCTGTTGATATTTCCAGTCTAAGTACTGTAATGATACCCACACACCCATCACCCAATGAATGAGTGTTGATGTTTACATTCCAAGCACTATAATGGCAAACACACACCCACCACCCTATGAATGACTGTTGATATTTTCAGTCCAAGTACTTTAATGACACCCACCACCCCATGATTGACTGTTGATATTTACAGTACAAGCACTGTAATGACACCCGCACACCCACTACCCCATGAATGCCTTTTGACTGTAATGACAGACACACACCCACCACTTCATGAATGACTGTTGATATTTACAGTCCAAGCACTTTTATGACGCCCACACACCCACCACCCCATGAATAACTTGATATTTACAGTTCAAGCACTGTAATGATACACACACACACCTACCACTAAATGAATGACTGTTGATATTTACAGTCCAAGCACTGTAATGACACCCACACACCCAACACTCCAAGAATGACTGTTGATATTTACAGACCGAGAACTGTAATAAAACCCACACACCCACCACCCCATGAATAACTTGATATTTACAGTCCAGTCACTGTAATAACATACACACACCTACAACTAAATGAATTACTGTTTAAATTTACAGTCCAAGCACTCTAATGTCACCCACATACACTTAACCACTCCATGAATGACTGTTGATATTTCCAGTCTAAGTACTGTAATGATAATCACACACCCATCACCCAATGAATGACTGTTGATGTTTACATTCCAAGCACTCTAATGACACCCACACACCCACCACCCTATGAATGACTGTTGATATTTACAGTCCAAGTACTGTAATGATACCCACCACCCCATGATTGACTGTTGATATTTACAGTACAAGCACTGTAATGACACCCGCTCACCCACTACCCCATGAATGCCTTTTGACTGTAATGACACACACACACCCACCACCTCATGAATGACTGTTGATATTTACAGTCCAAGCACTGTAATGATACACACACACACCTACCACTAAATGAATGACTGTTGATATATACAGTCCAAGCACTGTAATGACACCCACATACCCACCACCCCATAAATGACAGTTGATATTTACAGTCCAAGCACTGTAATGACACCCACACACCCATCACCCCATGAATGACTGTTGATATTCACAGTCCAAGGACAGTAATGTCACCCACACAACTACCACCCAATAAATGACTGTTGATATTTTCAGTCCGAGCACTGTAATGACACCCACACAACCACCACCCCATGAAAGACTATTGATATTTACATTCCAAGCACCGTAATGACACCCACACACCCAACACTCAATGAATGAGTGTTGATATTTACACTCCGAGAACTGTAATAACACCCACACATCCACCACCCCATGAATACCTTGATATTTACAGTCCAAGCACTTTAATGACACACAAAAACCTACCACTAAATGAATGACTGTTGATATTTACACTCCAAGCCCTGTAATGTCACCCACAAACCCATAACCACTCCATGAATGACTGTTGATATCTCCAGTCCAAGTACTGTAATGATACCCACACACCCATCACCCAATGAATGACTGTTGATGTTTACATTTTAAGCACTCTAATGACACTCACACATACACCAGCCTATGAATGACTGTAAATATTTACAGTCCAAGTACTGTAATGACACCCACCACCCTATGATTGAATGTTGATAATTACAGTACAAGCACTGTAATGACACACACACACCCACTACCCCATGAATGCCTTTTGACTGTAATGACACACACACCCACCACCCCATGAATGATTGTTGATATTTACATTACAAACACTGTAATGACACCCACACACCCACCACCCCATGAATGACTGTTGATTTTTACAGTCCAAGCACTGTAATGACACCCACACCCCTACCACACTATGAATGACTGTTGATGTTTACAGTCCAAGCACTGTAATGACACCAACACACTCACCACCCTATTAATGACTGTTGATATTTACAGTCTAAGCACTGTAATGACACCCTCACACCCACTACCCAATAAGTTACTTGATATTTACAGTCTGAGCACTGTAATGACACCCACAGATTCACAACACCATGAATGACTCTTGATATTTATGGTCCGAGCACTCTAATGACACCTACACACCCACCACCCCATGAATGACTGTTGATATTTACAGTCCAAGCACAGGAATAACACCCTCACACCTACAGCCCCATGAATGACTGTTGATTTTTTACAGTCCAAGTACTGTAATAATACCCACACACCCACCACCCCATGAATTACTGATGATATTTACAGTCCAAGCACTGTAATGACAAAAACACACCCACAACCCCATGAATGAGTGTTGATATTTACAGTCCATGCACTGTTATGGCACTCACACACCCACCACAACTTGAATGACTGTTAATATTTACAGTACAAGCACTATAATGACACCCACACCCACGACACCCCTAAATGACTGTTGATATTTACGGTCCTACCACTGTAATGACATCCACACATCCACCACCTCATGAATGAGTGTTGATATTTACAGTCCAAGCACTGTAATGACACGCACACACACACCACCCTATGAATAACTGTTGATATTTACAGTCAAAGCACCGTAATGACACCCACACACCCAACACTCCATTAATGACTGTTGATATTTTCAGTCCGAAAACTGTAATGACACCTACACACCCACCACCCCATGAATAACTTGATATTTACAGTCCAAGCACTGTAATGACACAAACACACCTACCACTAAATGAATGACTGTTGATATATACAGTCAAAGCACTGTAATGTCACCCACATACCCATAACCACTCCATGATTGACTGTTGATATTTCCAGTCCAAGTAATGTAATGATACCCACACACCCATCACCAAATGAATGACTGTTGATGTTTACAGTCCAAGCACTCTAATGACACCCACATACCCACCACCCTATGAATGACTGATAATATTTATTTTCCAAGTACTGTAATGACACCCACCACCCCATGATTGACTGTTGATATTTACAGTACAAGCACTGTAATGACACACACACACCCACTACCCTATAAATGCGTTTTGACTTTAATGACACCCACACACCCACCAGCCAATGTATGACTGTTAAGGTTTACAGTCCAAGCTCTGTAATGACATCCACACATCCTCCACCCTATGAATGAGTGTTGATATTTACAGTCCAGGCACTGTAATGACACCCACACACCAACCAGCCCATGAATGACTGTTGAAATTTACAGTCTGAGCTCTCTAATGACACCCGCACACCCACCACTACCATGAATGACTGTTAATATTTACAGTCCAAGCACTGTAATGACACCCACACACTCACCATCCTATGAATGACTGTTGATATTTAGATACCAAGCCCTGTAATGACACCCACACACTCACCACCCCATTAATGACTGTTGATAATTACAGTACAAGTATTGTAATGACACCCTCACACCCATCGCCCTATGAATGAGTTTTGATATTTACAGTCCAACCACTGTAATGACACCCACACACACCCCACCCCATGTATGACTGTTGATGTTTAAAGACCAAGCACTGCAATGACACCCACATATCACCCACCCCATAAATGACGGTTGATATTTACAGTACGAGTACTGTAATGACACCCACACACACACCATCCCATGAATGACTGTTGATATTTAAAGTCCAATTACTGTAATGACAACCACACACCCAACACCACATGAATGACTGTTGATATTTACAGTCCAAGTACTGTAATGACACCCACACACCAACCACCCCATGAATGACTGTTGATATTTACAGTCCAAGCACTGTAATGACACACATACACCTACCACCCAATGAATGACTGTTGATATTTACAGTCCAAACACTGTAGTGACACCAACACACCCACCACCAAATGAAAGACTGTTGATATTTACAGTCCAAGCACAGGAATAACACCCACACATCCACCACCCCATGAATACCTTGATATTTACAGTCCAAGCACTTTAATGACACACAAAAACCTACCACTAAATGAATGACTGTTGATATTTACACTCCAAGCCCTGTATTGTCACCCACAAACACATAACCACTCCATGAATGACTGTTGATATCTCCAGTCCAAGTACTGTAATGATACCCACACACCCATCACCCAATGAATGACTGTTGATGTTTACATTTTAAGCACTCTAATGACACTCACACATACACCAGCCTATGAATGACTGTAAATATTTACAGTCCAAGTACTGTAATGACACCCACCACCCTATGATTGAATGTTGATAATTACAGTACAAGCACTGTAATGACACACACACACCCACTACCCCATGAATGCCTTTTGACTGTAATGACACACACACCCACCACCCCATGAATGATTGTTGATATTTACATTACAAACACTGTAATGACACCCACACACCCACCACCCCATGAATGACTGTTGATTTTTACAGTCCAAGCACTGTAATGACACCCACACCCCTACCACACTATGAATGACTGTTGATGTTTACAGTCCAAGCACTGTAATGACACCAACACACTCACCACCCTATTAATGACTGTTGATATTTACAGTCTAAGCACTGTAATGACACCCTCACACCCACTACCCAATAAGTTACTTGATATTTACAGTCTGAGCACTGTAATGACACCCACAGATCCACAACACCATGAATGACTCTTGATATTTATGGTCCGAGCACTCTAATGACACCTACACACCCACCACCCCATGAATGACTGTTGATATTTACAGTCCAAGCACAGGAATAACACCCTCACACCTACAGCCCCATGAATGACTGTTGATTTTTTACAGTCCAAGTACTGTAATAATACCCACACACCCACCACCCCATGAATTACTGATGATATTTACAGTCCAAGCACTGTAATGACAAAAACACACCCACAACCCCATGAATGAGTGTTGATATTTACAGTCCATGCACTGTTATGGCACCCACACACCCACCACAACTTGAATGACTGTTAATATTTACAGTACAAGCACTATAATGACACCCACACCCACGACACCCCTAAATGACTGTTGATATTTACGGTCCTACCACTGTAATGACATCCACACATCCACCACCTCATGAATGAGTGTTGATATTTACAGTCCAAGCACTGTAATGACACGCACACACACACCACCCCATGAATAACTTGATATTTACAGTCCAAGCACTGTAATGACACAAACACACCTACCACTAAATGAATGACTGTTGATATATACAGTCAAAGCACTGTAATGTCACCCACATACCCATAACCACTCCATGATTGACTGTTGATATTTCCAGTCCAAGTAATGTAATGATACCCACACACCCATCACCAAATGAATGACTGTTGATGTTTACAGTCCAAGCACTCTAATGACACCCACATACCCACCACCCTATGAATGACTGATAATATTTATTTTCCAAGTACTGTAATGACACCCACCACCCCATGATTGACTGTTGATATTTACAGTACAAGCACTGTAATGACACACACACACCCACTACCCTATAAATGCGTTTTGACTTTAATGACACCCACACACCCACCAGCCAATGTATGACTGTTAAGGTTTACAGTCCAAGCTCTGTAATGACATCCACACATCCTCCACCCTATGAATGAGTGTTGATATTTACAGTCCAGGCACTGTAATGACACCCACACACCAACCAGCCCATGAATGACTGTTGAAATTTACAGTCTGAGCTCTCTAATGACACCCGCACACCCACCACTACCATGAATGACTGTTAATATTTACAGTCCAAGCACTGTAATGACACCCACACACTCACCATCCTATGAATGACTGTTGATATTTAGATACCAAGCCCTGTAATGACACCCACACACTCACCACCCCATTAATGACTGTTGATAATTACAGTACAAGTATTGTAATGACACCCTCACACCCATCGCCCTATGAATGAGTTTTGATATTTACAGTCCAACCACTGTAATGACACCCACACACACCCCACCCCATGTATGACTGTTGATGTTTAAAGACCAAGCACTGCAATGACACCCACATATCACCCACCCCATAAATGACGGTTGATATTTACAGTACGAGTACTGTAATGACACCCACACACACACCATCCCATGAATGACTGTTGATATTTAAAGTCCAATTACTGTAATGACAACCACACACCCAACACCACATGAATGACTGTTGATATTTACAGTCCAAGTACTGTAATGACACCCACACACCAACCACCCCATGAATGACTGTTGATATTTACAGTACAAGCACTGTAATGACACACATACACCTACCACCCAATGAATGACTGTTGATATTTACAGTCCAAACACTGTAGTGACACCAACACACCCACCACCAAATGAAAGACTGTTGATATTTACAGTCCAAGCACAGGAATAACACCCACACATCCACCACCCCATGAATACCTTGATATTTACAGTCCAAGCACTTTAATGACACACAAAAACCTACCACTAAATGAATGACTGTTGATATTTACACTCCAAGCCCTGTAATGTCACCCACAAACCCATAACCACTCCATGAATGACTGTTGATATCTCCAGTCCAAGTACTGTAATGATACCCACACACCCATCACCCAATGAATGACTGTTGATGTTTACATTTTAAGCACTCTAATGACACTCACACATACACCAGCCTATGAATGACTGTAAATACTTACAGTCCAAGTACTGTAATGATACCCACCACCCTATGATTGAATGTTGATAATTACAGTACAAGCACTGTAATGACACACACACACCCACTACCCCATGAATGCCTTTTGACTGTAATGACACACACACCCACCACCCCATGAATGATTGTTGATATTTACATTACAAACACTGTAATGACACCCACACACCCACCACCCCATGAATGACTGTTGATTTTTACAGTCCAAGCACTGTAATGACACCCACACCCCTACCACACTATGAATGACTGTTGATGTTTACAGTCCAAGCACTGTAATGACACCAACACACTCACCACCCTATTAATGACTGTTGATATTTACAGTCTAAGCACTGTAATGACACCCTCACACCCACTACCCAATAAGTTACTTGATATTTACAGTCTGAGCACTGTAATGACACCCACAGATCCACAACACCATGAATGACTCTTGATATTTATGGTCCGAGCACTCTAATGACACCTACACACCCACCACCCCATGAATGACTGTTGATATTTACAGTCCAAGCACAGGAATAACACCCTCACACCTACAGCCCCATGAATGACTGTTGATTTTTTACAGTCCAAGTACTGTAATAATACCCACACACCCACCACCCCATGAATTACTGATGATATTTACAGTCCAAGCACTGTAATGACAAAAACACACCCACAACCCCATGAATGAGTGTTGATATTTACAGTCCATGCACTGTTATGGCACCCACACACCCACCACAACTTGAATGACTGTTAATATTTACAGTACAAGCACTATAATGACACCCACACCCACGACACCCCTAAATGACTGTTGATATTTACGGTCCTACCACTGTAATGACATCCACACATCCACCACCTCATGAATGAGTGTTGATATTTACAGTCCAAGCACTGTAATGACACACACACACACACCACCCTATGAATAACTGTTGATATTTACAGTCAAAGCACCGTAATGACACCCACACACCCAACACTCCATTAATGACTGTTGATATTTTCAGTCCGAAAACTGTAATGACACCTACACACCCACCACCCCATGAATAACTTGATATTTACAGTCCAAGCACTGTAATGACACAAACACACCTACCACTAAATGAATGACTGTTGATATATACAGTCAAAGCACTGTAATGTCACCCACATACCCATAACCACTCCATGATTGACTGTTGATATTTCCAGTCCAAGTAATGTAATGATACCCACACACCCATCACCAAATGAATGACTGTTGATGTTTACAGTCCAAGCACTCTAATGACACCCACATACCCACCACCCTATGAATGACTGATAATATTTATTTTCCAAGTACTGTAATGACACCCACCACACCATGATTGACTGTTGATATTTACAGTACAAGCACTGTAATGACACACACACACCCACTACCCTATAAATGCGTTTTGACTTTAATGACACCCACACACCCACCAGCCAATGTATGACTGTTAAGGTTTACAGTCCAAGCTCTGTAATGACATCCACACATCCTCCACCCTATGAATGAGTGTTGATATTTACAGTCCAGGCACTGTAATGACACCCACACACCAACCAGCCCATGAATGACTGTTGAAATTTACAGTCTGAGCTCTCTAATGACACCCGCACACCCACCACTACCATGAATGACTGTTAATATTTACAGTCCAAGCACTGTAATGACACCCACACACTCACCATCCTATGAATGACTGTTGATATTTAGATACCAAGCCCTGTAATGACACCCACACACTCACCACCCCATTAATGACTGTTGATAATTACAGTACAAGTATTGTAATGACACCCTCACACCCATCGCCCTATGAATGAGTTTTGATATTTACAGTCCAACCACTGTAATGACACCCACACACACCCCACCCCATGTATGACTGTTGATGTTTAAAGACCAAGCACTGCAATGACACCCACATATCACCCACCCCATAAATGACGGTTGATATTTACAGTACGAGTACTGTAATGACACCCACACACACACCATCCCATGAATGACTGTTGATATTTAAAGTCCAATTACTGTAATGACAACCACACACCCAACACCACATGAATGACTGTTGATATTTACAGTCCAAGTACTGTAATGACACCCACACACCAACCACCCCATGAATGACTGTTGATATTTACAGTCCAAGCACTGTAATGACACACATACACCTACCACCCAATGAATGACTGTTGATATTTACAGTCCAAACACTGTAGTGACACCAACACACCCACCACCAAATGAAAGACTGTTGATATTTACAGTCCAAGCACAGGAATAACACCCACACATCCACCACCCCATGAATACCTTGATATTTACAGTCCAAGCACTTTAATGACACACAAAAACCTACCACTAAATGAATGACTGTTGATATTTACACTCCAAGCCCTGTAATGTCACCCACAAACCCATAACCACTCCATGAATGACTGTTGATATCTCCAGTCCAAGTACTGTAATGATACCCACACACCCATCACCCAATGAATGACTGTTGATGTTTACATTTTAAGCACTCTAATGACACTCACACATACACCAGCCTATGAATGACTGTAAATATTTACAGTCCAAGTACTGTAATGACACCCACCACCCTATGATTGAATGTTGATAATTACAGTACAAGCACTGTAATGACACACACACACCCACTACCCCATGAATGCCTTTTGACTGTAATGACACACACACCCACCACCCCATGAATGATTGTTGATATTTACATTACAAACACTGTAATGACACCCACACACCCACCACCCCATGAATGACTGTTGATTTTTACAGTCCAAGCACTGTAATGACACCCACACCCCTACCACACTATGAATGACTGTTGATGTTTACAGTCCAAGCACTGTAATGACACCAACACACTCACCACCCTATTAATGACTGTTGATATTTACAGTCTAAGCACTGTAATGACACCCTCACACCCACTACCCAATAAGTTACTTGATATTTACAGTCTGAGCACTGTAATGACACCCACAGATCCACAACACCATGAATGACTCTTGATATTTATGGTCCGAGCACTCTAATGACACCTACACACCCACCACCCCATGAATGACTGTTGATATTTACAGTCCAAGCACAGGAATAACACCCTCACACCTACAGCCCCATGAATGACTGTTGATTTTTTACAGTCCAAGTACTGTAATAATACCAACACACCCACCACCCCATGAATTACTGATGATATTTACAGTCCAAGCACTGTAATGACAAAAACACACCCACAACCCCATGAATGAGTGTTGATATTTACAGTCCAAGCACCGTCATGACACCCACACACCCAACACTCTATAAATTACTGTTGATATTTATAGTCCAAACACTCTAATGAAACCCACACACCCACCAACCAATGAATGACTGATGATATTTACAGTCCGAGAACTGTAATAACACCTACACACCCACCACCCCATAAATAACTGTTGATATTTACAGTCCAAGAGCTTTAATAACACCCACACAACCACCACCCCATGAATAACTTGATATGTACAGTCCAAGCATTGTAATGACACACACACACCTACGACTCAATGAATAACTGTTAATATTTACAGCCCAAGCACTGTAATGTCACCCACACACCCATAACCACTCCATGAATGACTGTTGATATTTCCAGTCCAAGTACGGTAATGATACCCACACACCAACCACCCTATGAATGAGAGTTGATATTTACAGTCCAAGCACCGTAATGACACCCACACACCCATCACCCAATAAATGATTGTTGATATTTACAGTCCAATCACTTTAATGACACCCACACACCCACTACCCCATGAATAACTTGATATTTACAGTCCAAGCATTGTAATGACACACACACACCTACCACTAAATGAATGACTGTTGATATTTACAGTCCAAGCACTGTAATGTCACCCACACACCCATAACCACTCCTTGATTGACTATTAATAATTCAGTCTAAGTACTGTAATGATACCCACACACCTTTCACCTAATAAATGACTGTTGATGTTTACAGTCCAAGCACTCTAATGACACCCACACACCCACCACCCTATGAATGACTATTGATATTTACAGTCCAAGTACTGTAATGACACACATCACCCCATAATTGACTGTTGATATTTACAATACAAGCACTGTAATGACACCCACACACCCAATACCCTATAAATGCCTTTTGACTGTAATGACACACACACACCCACCACCACATGTATGACTGTATATATTTACATTCCTAGCACTGTAATGACACACACACACCCATCACCCCATAAATGACTGTTGATAGTTACAGTCCAAACATTGTATTGAAACCCACACAACTACCACCCAATGAATGACTACTGATATTTACAGTCCAAGAACTGTAATGACACCCACACACCCACCACTTCATGAATGACAGTTGATAATTACAGTCCAAGCACTGTAATGACATCCACACACCCACCACCCCATTAATGACTGTTGATATTTACAGTGCAAGCACTGTAATGAATACCACACATCCACCACCCCATAAATGACTGTTGATTTTACAGTCCAAGCACTGTATTGAAACAAACACAACTACCACCCCATGAATGACTGCTGATATTTACAGTCCAAACACTGCAATGACATCCACACATCAACCACCCCATGAATGACTGTTGATATTTACAGTCCAAGTTCTGTAATGACACCCACACACCCACCACCCGATGAATTACTGTTGATATTTACAGTCCAAGTACTGTAATGACACCCACACACCCACCACCACATGAATGACTGTTGATATTTACAGTCCAAGTACGGTAATGACAACCAAACCCCAACCACCCCATGAATGACTGTTGATATTTACAGTCCGAGCACAGTAATGACATCCACACAACCACTACCCCATACAGGTTTGTTGATTTTTACAGTCCAAGCACTGTAATGACACTCACACCTCCCCCAACTGCATAAATGACTGTTGATAGTTACAGTCCAAGCACTGTAATGACACCCACACACTCACCACCCCATAAATAACTCCTAATATTTTGAGTACAATCACTGTAATGACATCCAAACACTTACCATCCCATGAATGACTGTTGATATTTACAGTCCAAGCACTGTAATGACACCCACACACCCACCACCCAATGAAAGACTGTTGATATTTGCAGTCCAAGCACTGTAATGACACCCACACACCCACCACCCCATTAATGACTGTTGATATTTACAGTCCAAGCACTGTAATGACACCCACACACCTACCACCCCATAAATGACATTTGATATTTACAGTCCAAGCACTGTAATGACACCCACACTCCTACCACCCATAAATGACTGTTAATATTAACAGTCCAAGCACTGTAATAACACCCACACACCCATCACCCAATAAATGATTGTTGATATTTACAGTCCAAGCACTTTAATGACACCCACACACCCACTACCCCATGAATAACTTGATATTTACAGTCCAAGCATTGTAATGACACACACACACCTACCACTAAATGAATGACTGTTGATATTTACAGTCCAAGCACTGTAATGTCACCCACACACCCATAACCACTCCTTGATTGACTATTAATAATTCAGTCTAAGTACTGTAATGATACCCACACACCTTTCACCTAATAAATGACTGTTGATGTTTACAGTCCAAGCACTCTAATGACACCCACACACCCACCACCCTATGAATGACTATTGATATTTACAGTCCAAGTACTGTAATGACACACATCACCCCATAATTGACTGTTGATATTTACAATACAAGCACTGTAATGACACCCACACACCCAATACCCTATAAATGCCTTTTGACTGTAATGACACACACACACCCACCACCACATGTATGACTGTTGATATTTACATTCCTAGCACTGTAATGACACCCACACACCCACCACCCTATAAATGACAGTTGATATTTACAGTCCAAGCACTGTAATGACACCCACACACCCATCACCCCATGAATGACTGTTGATATTTACAGTCCAAGGACAGTAATGTCACCCACACAACTACCACCCAATAAATGACTGTTGATATTTTCTGTCCGAGCACTATAATGACACCCACACTACCACCACCACATGAAAGACTGTTGATATTTACAGTCCTAGCACTGTAATGACACACACACACCCATCACCCCATAAATGACTGTTGATAGTTACAGTCCAAACATTGTATTGAAACCCACACAACTACCACCCAATGAATGACTACTGATATTTACAGTCCAAGAACTGTAATGACACCCACACACCCACCACTTCATGAATGACAGTTGATAATTACAGTCCAAGCACTGTAATGACATCCACACACCCACCACCCCATTAATGACTGTTGATATTTACAGTCCAAGCACTGTAATGACACCCACACACCTACCACCACATGAATGACTGTTGATATTTACAGTCCAAGCACTGTAATGACACCCACACTCCTACCACCCATAAATGACTGTTAATATTGACAGTCCAAGCACTTTAATGACACCCACACACCCACCACCCCATGAATGACTGTTGATATTTACAGTGCAAGCACTGTAATGAATACCACACATCCACCACCCCATAAATGACTGTTGATTTTACAGTCCAAGCAATGTATTGAAACAAACACAACTACCACCCCATGAATGACTGCTGATATTTACAGTCCAAACACTGCAATGACATCCACACATCAACCACCCCATGAATGACTGTTGATATTTACAGTCCAAGTTCTGTAATGACACCCACACACCCACCACCCGATGAATTACTGTTGATATTTACAGTCCAAGTACTGTAATGACACCCACACACCCACCACCACATGAATGACTGTTGATATTTACAGTCCAAGTACGGTAATGACAACCACACCCCAACCACCCCATGAATGACTGTTGATATTTACAGTCCGAGCACAGTAATGACATCCACACAACCACTACCCCATACAGGTTTGTTGATTTTTACAGTCCAAGCACTGTAATGACACCCACACCTCCCCCAACTGCATAAATGACTGTTGATAGTTACAGTCCAAGCACTGTAATGACACCCACACACTCACAACCCCATAAATAACTCCTAATATTTTGAGTAAAATCACTGTAATGACATCCAAACACTTACCATCCCATAAATGACTGTTGATATTTACAGTCCAAGCACTGTAATGACACCCACACACCCACCACCCAATGAAAGACTGTTGATATTTGCAGTCCAAGCACTGTAATGACACCCACACACCCACCACCCCATTAATGACTGTTGATATTTACAGTCCAAGCACTGTAATGACACCCACACACCTACCACCCCATAAATGACATTTGATATTTACAGTCCAAGCACTGTAATGACACCCACACTCCTACCACCCATAAATGACTGTTAATATTAACAGTCCAAGCACTGTAATAACACCCACACACCCACCACCCCATGAATGACTGTTGATATTTGCAGTGCAAGCACTGTAATGAATACCACACATCCACCACCCCATAAATGACTGTTGATTGTTACAGTCCAAGCACTGTATTGAAACAAACACAACTACCACCCCATGAATGACTGCTGATATTTACAGTCCAAGAACTGTAATGACACCCACACACCTACCACTTTATGAATGACAGTTGATAATTACAGTCCAAGCATTGTAATGACATTCACACACCCACCACCCAATGAATTACTGTTGATATTTACAGTCCAAACACTGTAATGACACCCATACACCTTATGCCCCATAAATGACTGTTGATATTTACCGTCCAAACACTGTAATGACACCCACACACCCACAACCAAATGAATGACTGTTGATATTTTCAGTCCAAGCACCATAATGACACCCACAAACCCACCACCCCATGAATGACTGTTGATATTTACAGTCCAAGCACCGTCATGACACCCACACACCCAACACTCTATAAATTACTGTAGATATTTACAGTCCAAGAGCTTTAAAAACACCCAGACAACCACCACCCCATGAATGACACCCACAAACCCATAACACAATGAATGATTGTTGATATTTACAATCCAAGCACTGTAATTACACCCACACAACTACCACACCATGAATGAGTGTTGATATTTACAGTCCAAGCACTGTAATGACACCCACACAACCACCACCCAAAGAATGACTGTTGATATTTACAGTCCAAGCACTGTAATGACACACACACCTTCCACTAAATGAATGACTGTTGATATTAACAGTCCAAGCACTGTAATATCACCCACACACCCATAACCACTCCATGATTGACTGTTAATATTTCAGTCTAAGTACTGTAATGATACCCAGACACCCATCACCCAATTAATGACTGTTGATGTTTACAGTCCAAGCACTCTAATGATGCCCAAACACCCACCACCCTATGAATGACTGTTGATATTTACAGTCCAAGTACTGTAATGACACACATCACCCCATGATTGACTGTTGATATTTACAGTACAAGCACTGTAATGACACCTACACACCGAATACCCCATGAATGCCTTTTGACTTTAATGACACACACACACACACACCACCACATGTATGACTGTTGATATTTACATTCCAAGCACTGTAATGACACACACACACCCACCACTCCATAAATGACTGTTGATATTTACAGTCCAAGCACTGTAATGACACCCACACAACCACCACCCAAAGAATGACTGTTGATATTTACAGTCCAAGCACTGTAATGACACACACACCTTCCACTAAATGAATGACTGTTGATATTAACAGTCCAAGCACTGTAATATCACCCACACACCCATAACCACTCCATGATTGACTGTTAATATTTCAGTCTAAGTACTGTAATGATACCCAGACACCCATCACCCAATTAATGACTGTTGATGTTTACAGTCCAAGCACTCTAATGATGCCCAAACACCCACCACCCTATGAATGACTGTTGATATTTACAGTCCAAGTACTGTAATGACACACATCACCCCATGATTGACTGTTGATTTTTACAGTACAAGCACTGTAATGACACCTACACACCGAATACCCCATGAATGCCTTTTGACTGTAATGACACACAAACACACCCACCACCACATGTATGACTGTTGATATTTACATTCCAAGCACTGTAATGACACCCATACACTCACCACCCTACGAATGACTGTTGATATTTACAGTCCAAGCACTGTAATGACACCCACACACCCACTACCCCAAAAGTTGCTTAATATATACAGTCTGAGCACTGAAATGACACCCACAGACCCACCCCCCATGAATGATTGTTGATATTTACAGTTCGAGCACTGTAATGACACCCACACACCCACCACCCCATAAATGACTCTTGATATTTAAAGTCCAAGCACGGTAATGACACCCACACACCTACAACCTTATGATTAACTGTTGATGTTTACAGTCCAAACACTGTAATGACACCCACACACCCACCACTCCATGAATGACTGTTGATATTTACAGTCTAAGCACCGTAATGAAACCCACACACCCACTACCCAATGAATGACTGTTGATATTTACAGACCAAGCACTGTAATGACACCCACATACCCACCACCCCAAGTATGACTGTTGATGTTTAGAGTCCAAGCACTCTAATGACACCCACACACCCACCATCCGTTTAATGACTTGATATTTACAGTGAAAGCACTGTAATGTCACCCAAGCACCCACCACCCCATGAATGACTGTTGATATTTTCAGTCCAAGCACTGAACTGTATTGACACCCACACCCACACCACCCCATGAATGACTGCTGATATTTACAGTCCAAGCAATGTAATGACAACCACACACCCACCACCCCATGAATGTCTGTTGATATTTACAGTCCAAGCACTGTAATGACAGCCACGCACCCACCACCCCATTAATGACTTTAAATATTTACAGTCTAAGAACTATAATGACACACACAACCCACCACCCCTAAATGACTGTTAATATTTACAGTCCAAGCTCTGTAATGACACCCACACTCCCACTACCCCATGAATGACTTGATATTTACAGTCTGAGAACTGTAATGACAACCACACCCCTACCACCCCATGAATGACTGTTGATATTTACAGTCCGTGCACTGTAATGACATCCACACAACCACCACACCATAAAGGAGTGTTGATTTTTACAGTCCAAGCACTGTAATGACACCCACACCTCCCCCAACCACATAAATGACTTTTGATAGTTACAATCCAAGCACTGTAATGAAAGCCACACACTCACCACCCCATGAATAACTCCTGATATTTTTAGTTCAAGTACTCTATTGACATCCAAACACTTACCATCCCATAAATGACTGTTGATATTTGCTGTCCAAGCACTGTAATGACTCCCACACACCCACCACCCCATTAATGACTGTTGATATTTACAGTCGAAGCACTGTAATGACACCCACACACCTACCACCCCATGAATGACTGTTGATATTTACAGTCCAAGCACTGTAATGACACCCACACTCCTACCACCCATAAATGACTGTTAATATTAACAGTCCAAACACTCTAATGACACCCACACACCCACCACCCCATGAATGACTGTTGATATTTACAGTGCAAGCACTGTAATGAATACCACACATCCACCACCCAATAAATGACTGTTGATAGTTACAGTCCAAGCACTGTATTGAAACAAACACAACTACCACCCCATGAATGACTACTGATATTTACAGTCCAAGAACTGTAATGACACCCACACACCCACCACTTTATGAATGACAGTTGATAATTACTGTCCAAGCACTGTAATGACATCCACACATCAACCACCCCATGAATGACTGTTGATATTTACAGTCTAAGTACTGTAATGACACCCACACACCCACCACCCCATAAATTACTGTTAATATTTACAGTCCAAGTACTGTAATGACACCCACACACCCACCACCACATGAATGACTGTTGATATTTACAGTCCAAGTACTGTAATGACACCCACACACCAACCACCCCATAAATGAATGTTGATATTTACAGTCCAAGCAATGTAATGACACCAACACACCCACCACCCCATGAATGACTGTTAATATTTACAGTCCAAGCACTGTAATGACACCCACACTCCCACCACCCCATAAATGACTGTTGATATTTACAGTTCAAGCACTGTAATGACACCCACACCCCAACCACCCCATTAATGACTATTGATATTTTCAGTCCAAACACTAGAATGACAACCACACACCCACCATCCCATAAATGACTGTTGATATTTACAGACCAAGCTCTGTACTGACACCCACACACCCACCACCCCATGAATGACTGTTGATATTTACTGTCCGAGCAATTTAATGACACCCACACACCAACCACCCCATGAATGACTGTTGATATTTACAGTCCAAGCACTGTAATGACACCCACACATCAACCAACCCATGAATGACTGTTGATATTTTCAGTCCATGCACTGTAATGACACCCACACTCCTACCACCCATAAATGACTGTTGATATTTACAGTCCAAGCATTGTAATGCCACCCACACACCCACCACCCCATGAGTGACTGTTGAATTTTACAGTCCAACTTTGTAATAAATACCACATACCCACCACCCCATGAATGATTGTAAATATTTACAGTCCAAGCACTGTATTGAAACCCACACAACTACCACCCCATGAATGACTACTGATATTTACCGTCCAAGCACTGTATTGAAACCCACACAACTACCACCCCATAAATGACAGTTGATAATTACAGTCCAAGGACTGTAATGACATCCACACATCCACCACCCAATGAATTACTGTTGATATTTACAGTCCAAGCACTGTAAAGACACCCACACCCCTAACCACCCTATGAATTACTGTTGATATTTACAGTCCAAGCACCGTAATGACACCCACACACCCAACACTCCATGTATGACTGTTGATATTTATAGTCCGAGAACTGTAATGACACCCACACACCTACCACCCCATAAATGACTGTTGATATTTACAGTCCAAGAGCTTTAATAACACCCACACAACCACCACCCCATGAATAACTTGATATTTACAGTCCAAGCACTGTAAAGACACACACACACACCTACCACTAAATGATATTTACAGCCCAATCACTGTAATGTCACCCACACACCCATAACCACTTCATGAATGACTGTTGATATTTCCAGTCCAAGTACGGTTATGATACCCACACACCAACCACCCAATGAATGACTGCTGATATTTACAGCCCCAGCACTGTAATTACACCCACACAACTACCACACTATAAATGAGTGTTGATATTTACAGACGAAGCATTGTAATGACACCCACACAACCACCACCCCATGAATGACTGTTGATATTTACTGTCCAATCACTTTAATGACACACACACACCCACTACCCAATGAATAACTTGATATTTACAGTCCAAGCACTGTAATGACCAACACACACCTACCACTAAATGAATGACTGTTGATATTTACAGTCCAAACACTGTAATGTCACCCACACACCCATAACCACTCGATGATTGACTGTTAATATTTCAGTCTAAGTAATGTAATGATACCCACACACCCATCACCCAATAAATGACTGTTGATGTTTACAGTCCAAGCACTCTAATTACACCCACACACCCACCACCCTATGAATGACTGTTGATATTTACAGTCCAAGCACTGTAATGACACCCACACTCCTACCACCATTAAATGACTGTTAATATTAACAGTCCAAGCACTGTAATGACACCCACACACCCACCACCCCATGAATGACTGTTGATATTTACAGTCCAAGCACTGTAATGACTACCACACACCCACCACCCCATAAATGACTGTTGATAGTTACAGTCCAAACATTGTATTGAAACCCACACAACTACCACCCAATGAATGACTACTGATATTTACAGTCCAAGAACTGTAATGACACCCACACACCCACCACTTCATGAATGACAGTTGATAATTATAGTCCAAGCACTGTAATGACATCCACACACCCACCACCCAATGAATTACTGTTGATATTTTCAGTCCAACCACTGTAATGACACCCACACTCCTACCACCCATAAATGACTATTGATATTTACAGTCCAAGCATTGTAATGCCACCCACACACCCACCACCCCATAAATGACTGTTGAATTTTACCGCTCAAGCTTTGTAAAGAATGCCACATACCCACCACCCCATGAATGACTGTAAATATTTACAGTCCAAGCACTGTATTGAAACCCACGCAACTACCACCCCATGAATGACTAATGATATTTACAGTCCAAGCACTGTATTGAAACCAACACAACTACCACCCCATGAATGACAGTTGATAATTACAGTCCAAGGACTGTAATGACATCCACACACCCACCACCCAATGAATTACTGTTGATATTTACAGTCCAAGCACTGTAAAGATACCCACACCCCCAACCACCCTATGAATGACTGTTGATATTTACAGTCCAAGCACCGTAATGACACCCACACACCCAACACTCCATGTATGACTGTTGATATATACAGTCTGAGAACTGTAATGACACCCACATACCTACCACCCCATAAATGACTGTTGATATTTACAGTCCAAGAGCTTTAATAACACCCACACAACCACCACCCCATGAATAACTTGATATTTACAGTCCAAGCACTGTAATGACACTCACACACACCTACCACTAAATGAATAACTGTTGATATTTACAGCCCAAGCACTGTAATGTCACCCACACACCCATAACCACTTCATGAATGACTGTTGATATTTCCAGACCAAGTACGGTAATGATACCCACACACCAACAACTCAATGAATGACTGTTGATATTTACAGCCCCAGCACTGTAATTACACCCACACAACTACCACACTATAAATGAGTGTTGATATTTACAGACCAAGCATTGTAATTACACCCACACAACCACCACCCCATGAATGACTGTTGATATTTACAGTCCAATCACTTTAATGACACACACACACCCACTACCCCATGAATAACTTGATATTTACAGTCCAAGCACTGTAATGACCCACACACACCTACCACTAAATAAATGACTGTTGATATTTACAGTCCAAACACTGTAATGTCACCCACACACCCATAACCACTCGATGATTGACTGTTAATATTTCAGTCTAAGTAATGTAATAATACCCACACACCCATCACCCAAAAAATGACTGTTGATGTTTACAGTCCAAGCACTCTAATTACACCCACACACCCACCACCCTATGAATGACTGTTGATATTTACAGTCCAAGCACTGTAATGACACCCACACTCCTACCACCCATAAATGACTGTTAATATTAACAGTCCAAGCACTGTAATGACACCCACACACCCACCACACCATGAATGACTGTTGATATTTACAGTCCAAGCACTGTAATGACTACCACAAACCCACCACCCCATAAAAGACTGTTGATAGTTACAGTCCAAACATTGTATTGAAACCCACACAACTACCACCCAATGAATGACTACTGATATTTAGAGTCCAAGAACTGTAATGACACCCACACACCCACCACTTCATGAATGACAGTTGATAATTACAGTCCAAGCACTGTAATGACATACACACACCCACCACCCAATGAATTATCGTTGATATTTCCAGTCCAAACACTGTAATGACACCCACACACCTACCACTTAATGAATGACTGTTTATATTTATGGTCCAAGCACTGTAAAGACAGCCACACACCCACCACCCATGTTTGACTGATGATGTTTACAGTCCAACCACTGCAATGACATCCACACATCAACCACCCCATAAATGACTGTTGATATTTACAGTCCGAGTACTTTAATATCACCCACACACCCAATCCCCCATGAATGCCTGTTGATGTTTACAGTTCAAGCACTCTAATGAAACCGACAGACAAACCACCCCATAGATGACTGTTCATATTTACAGTCCAAGTACTGTCATGACACCCAAACACCCACCACCCCATGAATGACTGTTGATATTTACAGTCCAAGCCATGTAATGACATCCACACACCCACTACCCCAAAAGTTACTTGATATTTACAGTCTGAGCACTGAAATGACACCCACAGACCCACCCCCCATGAATGACTGTTGATATTTACAGTTCGAGCACTGTAATGACACCCACACACCCACCACTCCATGAATGACTCTTGATATTTAAAGTCCAAGCACTGTAATGACACCCAAACACTTACAACCTTATGAATGACTGTTGATGTTTACAGTCCAAACACTGTAATGACACCCACACACCCACCACTCCATGAATGACTGTTGATATTTACAGTCCAAGCACCGTAATGACACCCACACACCCACTACCTAATGAATGACTGTTGATATTTACAGACCAAGCACTGTAATGACACCCACATACCCACGTCCCCAAGTATGACTGTTGAGGTTTACAGTCCAAGCACTGCAATGACACCCACACATCCTCCACCCCAAATTTGACTGTTGTTATTTACAGTCCGAGCACTGTAATGACACCCACACACCCACTACTCCATAAATGACTGTTAATGTTTAGAGTCCAAGCACTCTAATGACACCCACACACCCACCATCCCTTGAATGACTTGACATTTACAGTGAAAACACTGTAATTACACACAAGCACACACCACCCCATGAATGACTGTTGATATTTTCAGTCCAAGCACTGAACTGTATTGACACCCACACACCCACCACCCCATGAATGACTGTTGATATTTACAGTCCAAGCACTGTAATGACACCCACGCACCCACCACCCCATGAATGACTTTAAATATTTACAGTCCAAGAACTATAATGACACACACAACCCACCACCCTTAAATTACTGTTAATATTTACAGTCCAAGCATTGTAATGACACCCACACTCCCACTACTCCTTGAATGACTTGATATTTACAGTCTGAAAACTGTAATGACACCCACAGACCCACCACAACATAAATTACTGTTGATATTTACAGTCCGAGCACTGTAATGACACCTACACATCCACCACCCCATGAATGACTGTTTATATTTACAGTTCAAGCACTGTAATGACATCCAAACACTTACCATCCCCTGAATGACTGTTGATATTTAGACTCCAAGCACTGTAATGACACCCAAACACCAACCACCCCATGAATGACTGTTAATATTTACAGTCCGAGCACTGTAATGACATCCACACAACCACCACCCCATAAAGGAGTGTTGATTTTTACAGTCTAGGCACTGTAATGACACCCACACCTCCCCCAACCGCATAAATGACTGTTGATAGTTACAGTCCAAGCACTGTAATGACACCTACACACTCACCACTCCATGAATAACTCCTAATATTTTCAGTACAATCACTGTAATGACATCCAAACACTTACCATCCCATGAATGACTTGATATTTACAGTCCAAGCACTGTAATGACACCCACACACCCACCACCCAATGAATTACTGTTGATATTTACAGTCCGAACAATGTAATGACACCCACACACCTACCACCACATGAATGACTGTTGATATTTACAGTCCAAGCACTGTAATGACACCCACACACCCACCACCCCATGAATGACTGTTGATATTTACAGTGCAAGCACTGTAATGAATACCATACATCCACCACCCCATAAATGACTGTTGATTGTTACAGTCCAAGCACTGTATTGAAACAAACACAACTACCACCCCATGAATGACTGCTGATATTTACAGTCCAAGAACTGTAATGACACCCACACACCCACCACTTTATGAATGACAGTTGATAATTACAGTCCAAGCATTGTAATGACATCCACACACCCACCACCCAATGAATTACTGTTGATATTTTCAGTCCAAACACTGTAATGACACCCACACACCCACCACCCAATGAATGACTGTTGATATTTATGGTCCAAGCACTGTAAAGACAGCCACAAACCCTCCCCCCATTGTATGACTGTTGATGTTTACAGTCCAAACACTGCAATGACATCCACACATCAACCACCCCATGAATGACTGTTGATATTTACAGTCCAAGTTCTGTAATGACACCCACACACCCACCACCCGATGAATTACTGTTGATATTTACAGTCCAAGTACTGTAATGACACCCACACACCCACCACCACATGAATGACTGTTGATATTTACAGTCCAAGTACGGTAATGACAACCACACCCCAACCACCCCATGAATGACTGTTGATATTTACAGTCCGAGCACTGTAATGACATCCACACAACAACTACCCCATACAGGTTTGTTGATTTTTACAGTCCAAGCACTGTAATTACACCCACACCTCCCCCAACTGCATAAATGACTGTTGATAGTTACAGTCCAAGCACTGTAATGACACCCACACACTCACCACCCCATAAATAACTCCTAATATTTTGAGTACAATCACTGTAATGACATCCAAACACTTACCATCCCATGAATGACTGTTGATATTTACAGTACAAGCACTGTAATGACACCCACACACCCACCACCCAATGAAGGACTGTTGATATTTGCAGTCCAAGCACTGTAATGACACCCACACACCCACCACCCCATTAATGACTGTTGATATTTACAGTCCAAGCACTGTAATGACACCCACACACCTACCACCCCATAAATGACTGTTGATATTTACAGTCCAAGCACTGTAATGAAACCCACACTCCTACCACCCATAAATGACTGTTAATATTAACAGTCCAAGCACTGTAATAACACCCACACACCCACCACCCCATGAATGACTGTTGATATTTGCAGTGCAAGCACTGTAATGAATACCACACATCCACCACCCCATAAATGACTGTTGATTGTTACAGTCCAAGCACTGTATTGAAACAAACACAACTACCACCCCATGAATAACTGTTGATATTTACAGTCACAGCACTGTAATTACACCCACACAACTACCACACTATAAATGAGTGTTAATATTTACAGTCCAAGCAATGTAATGACACCAACACACCCACCACCCCATGAATGACTGTTGATATTTTTAGTCCAAACACTGGAATGACAACCACACACCCACCATCCCATAAATGACTGTTGATATTTACAGTCCAAGCTCTGTAATGACACCCACACACCCACCACCCCATGAATGACTGTTGTTATTTACAGTCCGAACAATGTAATGACACCCACACACCAACCACCCAATGAATGACTGTTGATATTTACAGTCCAAGCACTGTAATGACACCCACGCACCTACAACCCCATGAATGACTGTTGATATTTTCAGTTAAAGCAATGTAATGACACCCACACTCCTACCACCCAAAAATGACTGTTGATATTTACAGCCCAATCATTGTAATGCCACCAACACACCCAACACCCCATGAATGACTGTTAAATTTTACAGTCCAAGCACTGTAATGAATACCACACACCCACCACCCCATGAATGACTGTTGATATTTACAGTTCAAGCACTGTATTGAAACCCACACAACTACCACCCCATGAATGACTACTGATATTTACAGTCCAACCACTGTATTGAAACCCACACAATTACCACCCCATAAATGTCAGTTGATAATTACAGTCCAAGGACTGTAATGACATCCACACACCTACCACCCAATGAATTACTGTTGATATTTACAGTCCATGCACTGTAAAGATACCCACACCCCCAACCACCCTATGAATGACTGTTGATATTTACAGTCCAAGCACCGTAATGACACCCACACACCCAACACTCCATGTATGACTGTTGATATTTACAGTCCGAGAAATGTAATGACACCCACACACCTACCACCCCATAAATGACTGTTGATATTTACAGTCCAAGAGCTTTAATATCAAACACACAACCACCACCCCATGAATAACTTGATATTTACAGTCCAAGCACTGTAATGACACACACACACACTTACCACTAAATGAATAACTGTTGATATTTACAGCCCAAGCACTGTAATGTAACCCACACACCCATAACCACTTCATGAATGACTGTTGATATTTACAGTCCCAGCACTGTAATTACACCAACACAACTACCACACTATAAATGAGTGTTGATATTTACAGACCAAGCATTGTAATGACACCCACACAACCACGACCCCATGAATGACTGTTGATATTTACAGTCCAATCACTTTAATGACACACACACACCCACTACCCCATTAATAACTTGATATTTACAGTCCAAGCACTGTAATGACCCACACACACCTACCACTAAATGAATGACTGTTGATATTTACAGTCCAAGCACTGTAATGACTACCACACACCCACCAACCCATGAATGCCTGTTGATGTTTACAGTTCAAGCACTCTAATGACACCGACAGACACACCACCCTTTGAATGACAATTTATATTTACAGTCCAAGTACTGTAATGACACCGACACACCCACCACCCCATGAATGACTGTTGATATTTACAGTCCGAGTATTGTAATGACACCCACACACCCACCACCACATGAATGACTGTTGATATTTACAGTCCAAGTAGTGTAATGACACCCACACACCAACCACCTCATAAATGACTGTTGATATTTACAGTCCAAGCACAGTAATGATCCCAACACACCCACCACACTATGAATGACTGTTGATATTTACAGTCCAAACACTAGAATGACAACCACACACCCACCATCCCATAAATGACTGTTGATATTTACAGTTCAAGCTCTGTAATGACACCCACACACCCACCACCCTATGAATGACTGTTGATATTTACAGTCCGAGCACTGTAATAAAACCCACACACCTACCACCCCATGAATGACTGTTGATATTTACAGTCCAAGCACGGTAATTACACCCACACACCTACTACCCCATGAATGACTGTTGATATTTTCAGTTAAAGCACTGTAATGACACCCACACTCCTACCACCCATAAATGACTGTTGATATTTACAGTCCAAGCATTGTAATGCAACCCACACACCCAACACCCCGTTAATGACTGTTGAATTTTACAGTCCAAGCACGGTAATGAATACCACACACCCACCACCCCATGAATGACTGTTGATATTTACAGTCCAAGCACTGTATTGAAACCCACACAACTACCACCTCATGAATGACTACTGATATTTACAGTCCAAGCACTGTATTGAAACCCACACAACTACCACCCCATGAATGACAGTTGATAATTACAGTCCAAGCACTGTAATGACATCCACACACCCACCACCCAATGAATTACTGTTGATATTTATAGTCCAAACACTCTAATGAAAACCACACACCCACCAACCAATGAATGACTGATGATATTTACAGTCCGAGAACTGTAATAACACCTACACACCCACCACCCCATAAATAACTGTTGATATTTACAGTCCAAGAGCTTTAATAACACCCACACAACCACCACCCCATGAATAACTTGATATGTACAGTCCAAGCATTGTAATGACACACACACACCTACCACTAAATGAATAACTGTTAATATTTACAGCCCAAGCACTGTAATGTCACCCACACACCCATAACCACTCCATGAATGACTGTTGATATTTCCAGTCCAAGTACGGTAATGATACCCACACACCAACCACCCAATGAATGAGAGTTGATATTTACAGTCCAAGCACCGTAATGACACCCACACACCCATCACCCAATAAATGATTGTTGATATTTACAGTCCAAGCACTTTAATGACACCCACACACCCACTACTCCATGAATAACTTGATATTTACAGTCCAAGCATTGTAATGACACACACACACCTACCACTAAATGAATGACTGTTGATATTTACAGTCCAAGCACTGTAATGTCACCCACACACCCATAACCACTCCTTGATTGACTATTAATAATTCAGTCTAAGTACTGTAATGATACCCACACACCTTTCACCTAATAAATGACTGTTGATGTTTACAGTCCAAGCACTCTAATGACACCCACACACCCACCACCCTATGAATGACTATTGATATTTACAGTCCAAGTACTGTAATGACACACATCACCCCATAATTGACGGTTGATATTTACAATACAAGCACTGTAATGACACCCACACACCCAATACCCTATAAATGCCTTTTGACTGTATTGACACACACACACCCACCACCACATGTATGACTGTTGATAATTACATTCCTAGCACTGTAATGACACCCACACACCCACCACCCCATAAATGACAGTTGATATTTACAGTCCAAGCACTGTAATGACACCCACACACACATCACCCCATGAATGACTGTTGATATTTACAGTCCAAGGACAGTAATGTCACCCACACAACTACCACCCAATAAATGACTGTTGATATTTTTTGTCCGAGCACTATAATGACACCCACACTACCACCACCCCATGAAAGACTGTTGATATTTACAGTCCTAGCACTGTAATGACACACACACACCCATCACCCCATAAATGACTGTTGATAGTTACAGTCCAAACATTGTATTGAAACACACACAACTACCACCCAATGAATGACTACTGATATTTACAGTCCAAGAACTGTAATGACACCCACACACCCACCACTTCATGAATGACAGTTGATAATTACAGTCCAAGCACTGTAATGACATCCACACACCCACCACCCCATTAATGACTGTTGATATTTACAGTCCAAGCACTGTAATGAATACCACACATCCACCACCCCATAAATGACTGTTGATTGTTACAGTCCAAGCACTGTATTGAAACAAACACAACTACCACCCCATGAATGACTGCTGATATTTACAGTCCAAGAACTGTAATGACACCCACACACCCACCACTTTATGAATGACAGTTGATAATTACAGTCCAAGCATTGTAATGACATCCACACACCCACCACCCAATGAATTACTGTTGATATTTTCAGTCCAAACACTGTAATGACACCCACACACCCACCACCCAATGAATGACTGTTGATATTTATGGTCCAAGCACTGTAAAGACAGCCACAAACCCATCTCCCATTGTATGACTGTTGATGTTTACAGTCCAAACACTGCAATGACATCCACACATCAACCACCCCATGAATGACTGTTGATATTTACAGTCCAAGTTCTGTAATGACACCCACACACCCACCACCCGATGAATTACTGTTGATATTTACAGTCCAAGTACTGTAATGACACCCACACACCCACCACCACATGAATGACTGTTGATATTTACAGTCCAAGTACGGTAATGACAACCACACCCCAACCACCCCATGAATGACTGTTGATATTTACAGTCCGAGCACTGTAATGACATCCACACAACCACTACCCCATACAGGTTTGTTGATTTTTACAGTCCAAGCACTGTAATGACACCCACACCTCCCCCAACTGCATAAATGACTGTTGATAGTTACAGTCCAAGCACTGTAATGACACCCACACACTCACCACCCCATAAATAACTCCTAATATTTTGAGTACAATCACTGTAATGACATCCAAACACTTACCATCCCATGAATGACTGTTGATATTTACAGTCCAAGCACTGAAATGACACCCACACACCCACCACCCAATGAAAGACTGTTGATATTTGCAGTCCAAGCACTGTAATGACACCCACACACCCACCACCCCATTAATGACTGTTGATATTTACAGTCCAAGCACTGTAATGACACCCACACACCTACCACCCCATAAATGACATTTGATATTTACAGTCCAAGCACTGTAATGACACCCACACTCCTACCACCCATAAATGACTGTTAATATTAACAGTCCAAGCACTGTAATAACACCCACACACCCACCACCCCATGAATGACTGTTGATATTTGCAGTGCAAGCACTGTAATAAATACCACACATCCACCACCCCATAAATGACTGTTGATTGTTACAGTCCAAGCACTGTATTGAAACAAACACAACTACCACCCCATGAATGACTGCTGATATTTACAGTCCAAGAACTGTAATGACACCCACACACCTACCACTTTATGAATGACAGTTGATAATTACAGTCCAAGCATTGTAATGACATTCACACACCCACCACTTAATGAATTACTGTTGATATTTACAGTCCAAACACTGTAATGACACCCACACACCCACCACCCAATGAATGACTGTTGATATTTACAGTCCAAGCACTGTAAAGACAGACACACATCCACCCCCCAATGTATGACTGTTGATGTTTACAGTCCAAACACTGCAATGAGATCCACACATCAACCACCCCATGAATGACTGTTGATATTTACAGTCCAAGTTCTGTAATGACACCCACACACTCACCACCCCATGAATTACTGTTGATATTTACAGTCCAAGTTCTGTAATGACACCCTCACACCAACCACCCCATAAATGAATGTTGATATTTACAGTCCAAGCAATGTAATGACACCAACACACCCACCACCCCATGAATGACTGTTGATATTTTCAGTCCAAACACTGGAATGACAACCACACACCCACCATCCCATAAATGACTGTTGATATTTACAGTCCAAGCTCTGTAATGACACCCACACACCCACCACCCCATGAATGACTGTTGTTATTTACAGTCCGAACAATGTAATGACACCCACACACCAAGCACCCCATGAATGACAGTTGATATTTACAGTCCAAGCACTGTAATGACACCCACGCACCTACAACCCCATGAATGACTGTTGATATTTTCAGTTAAAGCAATGTAATGACACCCACACTCCTACCACCCAAAAATGACTGTTGATATTTACAGCCCAATCATTGTAATGCCACCAACACACCCAACACCCCATGAATGACTGTTAAATTTTACAGTCCAAGCACTGTAATGAATACCACACACCCACCACCCCATGAATGACTGTTGATATTTACAGTTCAAGCACTGTATTGAAACCCACACAACTACCACCCCATGAATGACTACTGATATTTACAGTCCAACCACTGTATTGAAACCCACACAATTACCACCCCATGAATGACAGTTGATAATTACAGTCCAAGGACTGTAATGACATCCACACACCTACCACCCAATGAATTACTGTTGATATTTACAGTCCATGCACTGTAAAGATACCCACACCCCCAACCACCCTATAAATGACTGTTGATATTTACAGTCCAAGCACCGTAATGACACCCACACACCCAACACTCCATGTATGACAGTTGATATTTACAGTCCGAGAAATGTAATGACACCCACACACCTACCACCCCATAAATGACTGTTGATATTTACAGTCCAAGAGCTTAAATATCAAACACACAACCACCACCCCATGAATAACTTGATATTTACAGTCCAAGCACTGTAATGACACACACACACACTTACCACTAAATGAATAACTGTTGATATTTACAGCCCAAGCACTGTAATGTCACCCACACACCCATAACCACTTCATGAATGACTGTTGATATTTACAGTCCCAGCACTGCAATTACACCCACACAACTACCACACTATAAATGAGTGTTGATATTTACAGACCAAGCATTGTAATGACACCCACACAACCACGACCCCATAAATGACTGTTGATATTTACAGTCCAATCACTTTAATGACACACACACACCCACTACCCCATTAATAACTTGATATTTACAGTCCAAGCACTGTAATGACCCACACACACCTACCACTAAATAAATGACTGTTGATATTTACAGTCCAAGCACTGTAATGTCACCCACACACTTATAACCACTCGATGATTGACTGTTAATATTTTAGTCTAATTAATGTAATGATACCCACACACCCATCACCCAATAAATGACTGTTGATGTTTACAGTCCAAGCACTCTAATGACACCCACACACCCACCACCCCATGAATGACTGTTGATATTTACAGTCCAAGCACTGTAATGACTACCACACACCCACCACCCCATGAATGCCTGTTGATGTTTACAGTTCAAGCACTCTAATGACACCGACAGACACACCACCCTATGAATGACTGTTGATATTTACAGTCCAAGTACTGTAATGACACCGACACACCCACCACCCCATGAATGACTGTTGATATTTACAGTCCGAGTACTGTAATGACACCCACACACCCACCACCACATGAATGACTGTTGATATTTACAGTCCAAGTAGTGTAATGACACCCACACACCAACCACCTCATAAATGACTGTTGATATTTACAGTCCAAGCACAGTAATGATCCCAACACACCCACCACACTATGAATGACTGTTGATATTTACAGTCCAAACACTAGAATGACAACCACACACCCACCATCCCATAAATGACTGTTGATATTTACAGTTCAAGCTCTGTAATGACACCCACACACCCACCACCCTATGAATGACTGTTGATATTTACAGTCCGAGCACTGTAATAAAACCCACACACCTACCACCCCATGAATGACTGTTGATATTTACAGTCCAAGCACAGTAATTACACCCACACACCTACTACCCCATGAATGACTGTTGATATTTTCAGTTAAAGCACTGTAATGACACCCACACTCCTACCACCCATAAATGACTGTTGATATTTACAGTCCAAGCATTGTAATGCAACCCACACACCCAACACCCCGTTAATGACTGTTGAATTTTACAGTCCAAGCACGGTAATGAATACCACACACCCACCACCCCATGAATGACTGTTGATATTTACAGTCCAAGCACTGTATTGAAACCCACACAACTACCACCTCATGAATGACTACTGATATTTACAGTCCAAGCACTGTATTGAAACCCACACAACTACCACCCCATGAATGACAGTTGATAATTACAGTCCAAGCACTGTAATGACATCCACACACCCACCACCCAATGAATTACTGTTGATATTTATAGTACAAACACTCTAATGAAACCCACACACCAACCAACCAATGAATGACTGATGATATTTACAGTCCGAGAACTGTAATAACACCTACACACCCACCACCCCATAAATAACTGTTGATATTTACAGTCCAAGAGCTTTAATAACACCCACACAACCACCACCCCATGAATAACTTGATATGTACAGTCCAAGCATTGTAATGACACACACACACCTACCACTAAATGAATAACTGTTAATATTTACAGCCCAAGCACTGTAATGTCACCCACACACCCATAACCACTCCATGAATGGCTGTTGATATTTCCAGTCCAAGTACGGTAATGATACCCACACACCAACCACCCTATGAATGAGATTTGATATTTACAGTCCAAGCACCGTAATGACACCCACACACCCATCACCCAATAAATGATTGTTGATATTTACAGTCCAAGCACTTTAATGACACCCACACACCCACTACCCCATGAATAACTTGATATTTACAGTCCAAGCATTGTAATGACACACACACACACCTACCACTAAATGAATGACTGTTGATATTTACAGTCCAAGCACTGTAATGTCACCCACACACCCATAACCACTCCTTGATTGGCTATTAATAATTCAGTCTAAGTACTGTAATGATACCCACACACCTTTCACCTAATAAATGACTGTTGATGTTTACAGTCCAAGCACTCTAATGACACCCACACACCCACCACCCTATGAATGACTATTGATATTTACAGTCCAAGTACTGTAATGACACACATCACCCCATAATTGACTGTTGATATTTACAATACAAGCACTGTAATGACACCCACACACCCAATACCCTATAAATACCTTTTGACTGTAATGACACACACACACCCACCACCACATGTATGACTGTTGATATTTACATTCCTAGCACTGTAATGACACCCACACACCCACCACCCCATAAATGACAGTTGATATTTACAGTCCAAGCACTGTAATGACACCCACACACCCATCACCCCATGAATGACTGTTGATATTTACAGTCCAAGGACAGTAATGTCACCCACACAACTACCACCCAATAAATGACTGTTGATATTTTCTGTCCGAGCACTATAATGACACCCACACTACCACCACCCCATGAAAGACTGTTGATATTTACAGTCCTAGCACTGTAATGACACACACACACCCATCACCCCATAAATGACTGTTGATAGTTACAGTCCAAACATTGTATTGAAACACACACAACTACCACCCAATGAATGACTACTGATATTTACAGTCCAAGAACTGTAATGACACCCACACACCCACCACTTCATGAATGACAGTTGATAATTACAGTCCAAGCACTGTAATGACATCCACACACCCACCACCCCATTAATGAATGTTGATATTTACAGTCCAAGCACTGTAATGACACCCACACACCTACCACCACATGAATGACTGTTGATATTTACAGTCCAAGCACTGTAATGACACCCACACTCCTACCACCCATAAATGACTGTTAATATTGACAGTCCAAGCACTTTAATGACACCCACACACCCACCACCCCATGAATGACTGTTGATATTTACAGTGCAAGCACTGTAATGAATACCACACATCCACCACCCCATAAATGACTGTTGATTGTTACAGTCCAAGCACTGTATTGAAACAAACACAACTACCACCCCATGAATGACTGCTGATATTTACAGTCCAAGAACTGTAATGACACCCACACACCCACCACTTTATGAATGACAGTTGATAATTACAGTCCAAGCATTGTAATGACATCCACACACCCACCACCCAATGAATTACTGTTGATATTTTCAGTCCAAACACTGTAATGACACCCACACACCCACCACCCAATGAATGACTGTTGATATTTATGGTCCAAGCACTGTAAAGACAGCCACAAACCCACCCCCCATTGTATGACTGTTGATGTTTACAGTCCAAACACTGTAATGACATCCACACATCAACCACCCCATGAATGACTGTTGATATTTACAGTCCAAGTTCTGTAATGACACCCACACACCCACCACCCGATGAATTACTGTTGATATTTACAGTCCAAGTACTGTAATGACACCCACACACCCACCACCACATGAATGACTGTTGATATTTACAGTCCAAGTACGGTAATGACAACCACACCCCAACCACCCCATGAATGACTGTTGATATTTACAGTCCGAGCACTGTAATGACATCCACACAACCACTACCCCATACAGGTTTGTTGATTTTTACAGTCCAAGCACTGTAATGACACCCACACCTCCCCCAACTGCATAAATGACTGTTGATAGTTACAGTCCAAGCACTGTAATGACACCCACACACTCACCACCCCATAAATAACTCCTAATATTTTGAGTACAATCACTGTAATGACATCCAAACACTTACCATCACATGAATGACTGTTGATATTTACAGTCCAAGCACTGTAATGACACCCACACACCCACCACCCAATGAAAGACTGTTGATATTTGCAGTCCAAGCACTGTAATGACACCCACACACCCACCACTCCATTAATGACTGTTGATATTTACAGTCCAAGCACTGTAATGACACCCACACAACTACCACCCCATAAATGACATTTGATATTTACAGTCCAAGCACTGTAATGACACCCACACTCCTACCACCCATAAATGACTGTTAATATTAACAGTCCAAGCACTGTAATAACACCCACACACCCACCACCCCATGAATGACTGTTGATATTTGCAGTGCAAGCACTGTAATGAATACCACACATCCACCACCCCATAAATGACTGTTGATTGTTACAGTCCAAGCACTGTATTGAAACAAACACAACTACCACCCCATGAATGACTGCTGATATTTACAGTCCAAGAACTGTAATGACACCCACACACCTACCACTTTATGAATGACAGTTGATAATTACAGTCCAAGCATTGTAATGACATTCACACACCCACCACCCAATGAATTACTGTTGATATTTACAGTCCAAACACTGTAATGACACCCACACACCCACCACCCAATGAATGACTGTTGATATTTACAGTCCAAGCACTGTAAAGACAGCCACACATCCACCCCCCAATGTATGACTGTTGATGTTTACAGTCCAAACACTGCAATGAGATCCACACATCAACCACCCCATGAATGACTGTTGATATTTACAGTCCAAGTTCTGTAATGACACCCACACACTCACCACCCCATGAATTACTGTTGATATTTACAGTCCAAGTTCTGTAATGACACCCACACACCAACCACCCCATAAATGAATGTTGATATTTACAGTCCAAGCAATGTAATGACACCAACACACCCACCACCCCATGAATGACTGTTGATATTTTCAGTCCAAACACTGGAATGACAACCACACACCCACCATCCCATAAATGACTGTTGATATTTACAGTCCAAGCTCTGTAATGACACCCACACACCCACCACCCAATGAATGACTGTTGTTATTTACAGTCCGAACAATGTAATGACACCCACACACCAACCACCCCATGAATGACTGTTGATATTTACAGTCCAAGCAGTGTCATGACACCCACGCACCTACAACCCCATGAATGACTGTTGATATTTTCAGTTAAAGCAATGTAATGACACCCACACTCCTACCACCCAAAAATGACTGTTGATATTTACAGCCCAATCATTGTAATGCCACCAACACACCCAACACCCCATGAATGACTGTTAAATTTTACAGTCCAAGCACTGTAATGAATACCACACACCCACCACCCCATGAATGACTGTTGATATTTACAGTTCAAGCACTGTATTGAAACCCACACAACTACCACCCCATGAATGACTACTGATATTTACAGTTCAACCACTGTATTGAAACCCACACAATTACCACCCCATGAATGACAGTTGATAATTACAGTCCAAGGACTGTAATGACATCCACACACCTACCACCCAATGAATTACTGTTGATATTTACAGTCCATGCACTGTAAAGATACCCACACTCCCAACCACCCTATGAATGACTGTTGATATTTACAGTCCAAGCACCGTAATGACACCCACACACCCAACACTCCATGTATGACTGTTGATATTTACAGTCCGAGAAATGTAATGACACCCACACACCTACCACCCCATAAATGACTGTTGATATTTACAGTCCAAGAGCTTTAATATCAAACACACAACCACCACCCCATGAATAACTTGATATTTACAGTCCAAGCACTGTAATGACACACACACACACTTACCACTAAATGAATAACTGTTGATATTTACAGCCCAAGCACTGTAATGTCACCCACACACCCATAACCACTTCATGAATGACTGTTGATATTTACAGTCCCAGCACTGTAATTACACCCACACAACTACCACACTATAAATGAGTGTTGATATTTACAGACCAAGCATTGTAATGACACCCACACAACCACAACCCCATGAATGACTGTTGATATTTACAGTCCAATCACTTTAATGACACACACACACCCACTACCCCATTAATAACTTGATATTTAAAGTCCAAGCACTGTAATGACCCACACACACCTACCACTAAATGAATGACTGTTGATATTTACAGTCCAAGCACTGTAATGTCACCCACACACTTATAACCACTCGATGATTGACTGTTAATATTTTAGTCTAATTAATGTAATGATACCCACACACCCATCACCCAATAAATGACTGTTGATGTTTACAGTCCAAGCACTCTAATGACACCCACACACCCACCACCCTATGAATGACTGTTGATATTTACAGTCCAAGCACTGTATTGACACCAACCCTCTTATCACCCATAAATGACTGTTAATATTAACAGTCCAAGCACTGTAATGACACCCACACACCCACCACCCCATGAATGACTGTTGATATTTACAGTCCAAGCACTGTAATGACTACCACACACCCACCACCCCATGAATGCCTGTTGATGTTTACAGTTCAAGCACTATAATGACACCGACAGACACACCACCCTATGAATGACTGTTGATATTTACAGTCCAAGTACTGTAATGACACCGACATACCCACCACCCCATGAATGACTGTTGATATTTACAGTCCGAGTACTGTAATGACACCCACACACCCACCACCACATGAATGACTGTTGATATTTACAGTCCAAGTAGTGTAATGACACCCTCACACCAACCACCTCATAAATGACTGTTGATATTTACAGTCCAAGCACAGTAATGATCCCAACGAACCCACCACACTATGAATGACTGTTGATATTTACAGTCCAAACACTAGAATGACAACCACACACCCACCATCCCATAAATGACTGTTGATATTTACAGTTCAAGCTCTGTAATGACACCCACACACCCACCACCCTATGAATGACTGTTGATATTTACAGTCCGAGCACTGTAATAAAACCCACACACCTACCACCCCATGAATGACTGTTGATATTTACAGTCCAAGCACGGTAATTACACCCACACACCTACTACCCCATGAATGACTGTTGATATTTTCAGTTAAAGCACTGTAATAACACCCACACTCCTACCACCCATAAATGACTGTTGATATTTACAGTCCAAGCATTGTAATGCAACCCACACACCCAACACCCCATTAATGACTTTTGAATTTTACAGTCCAAGCACGGTAATGAATACCACACACCCACCACCCCATGAATGACTGTTGATATTTACAGTCCAAGCACTGTATTGAAACCCACACAACTACCACCTCATGAATGACTACTGATATTTACAGTCCAAGCACTGTATTGAAACCCACACAACTACCACCCCATGAATGACAGTTTATAATTACAGTCCAAGCACTGTAATGACATCCACACACCCACCACCCAATGAATTACTGTTGATATTTATAGTCCAAACACTCTAATGAAACCCACACACCCACCAACCAATGAATGACTGATGATATTTACAGTCCGAGAACTGTAATAACACCTACACACCCACCACCCCATAAATAACTGTTGATATTTACAGTCCAAGAGCTTTAATAACACCCACACAACCACCACCCCATGAATAACTTGATATGTACAGTCCAAGCATTGTAATGACACACACACACCTACGACTCAATGAATAACTGTTAATATTTACAGCCCAAGCACTGTAATGTCACCCACACACCCATAACCACTCCATGAATGACTGTTGATATTTCCAGTCCAAGTACGGTAATGATACCCACACACCAACCACCCTATGAATGAGAGTTGATATTTACAGTCCAAGCACCGTAATGACACCCACACACCCATCACCCAATAAATGATTGTTGATATTTACAGTCCAATCACTTTAATGACACCCACACACCCACTACCCCATGAATAACTTGATATTTACAGTCCAAGCATTGTAATGACACACACACACCTACCACTAAATGAATGACTGTTGATATTTACAGTCCAAGCACTGTAATGTCACCCACACACCCATAACCACTCCTTGATTGACTATTAATAATTCAGTCTAAGTACTGTAATGATACCCACACACCTTTCACCTAATAAATGACTGTTGATGTTTACAGTCCAAGCACTCTAATGACACCCACACACCCACCACCCTATGAATGACTATTGATATTTACAGTCCAAGTACTGTAATGACACACATCACCCCATAATTGACTGTTGATATTTACAATACAAGCACTGTAATGACACCCACACACCCAATACCCTATAAATGCCTTTTGACTGTAATGACACACACACACCCACCACCACATGTATGACTGTATATATTTACATTCCTAGCACTGTAATGACACACACACACCCATCACCCCATAAATGACTGTTGATAGTTACAGTCCAAACATTGTATTGAAACCCACACAACTACCACCCAATGAATGACTACTGATATTTACAGTCCAAGAACTGTAATGACACCCACACACCCACCACTTCATGAATGACAGTTGATAATTACAGTCCAAGCACTGTAATGACATCCACACACCCACCACCCCATTAATGACTGTTGATATTTACAGTGCAAGCACTGTAATGAATACCACACATCCACCACCCCATAAATGACTGTTGATTTTACAGTCCAAGCACTGTATTGAAACAAACACAACTACCACCCCATGAATGACTGCTGATATTTACAGTCCAAACACTGCAATGACATCCACACATCAACCACCCCATGAATGACTGTTGATATTTACAGTCCAAGTTCTGTAATGACACCCACACACCCACCACCCGATGAATTACTGTTGATATTTACAGTCCAAGTACTGTAATGACACCCACCACCACATGAATGACTGTTGATATTTACAGTCCAAGTACGGTAATGACAACCAAACCCCAACCACCCCATGAATGACTGTTGATATTTACAGTCCGAGCACAGTAATGACATCCACACAACCACTACCCCATACAGGTTTGTTGATTTTTACAGTCCAAGCACTGTAATGACACTCACACCTCCCCCAACTGCATAAATGACTGTTGATAGTTACAGTCCAAGCACTGTAATGACACCCACACACTCACCACCCCATAAATAACTCCTAATATTTTGAGTACAATCACTGTAATGACATCCAAACACTTACCATCCCATGAATGACTGTTGATATTTACAGTCCAAGCACTGTAATGACACCCACACACCCACCACCCAATGAAAGACTGTTGATATTTGCAGTCCAAGCACTGTAATGACACCCACACACCCACCACCCCATTAATGACTGTTGATATTTACAGTCCAAGCACTGTAATGACACCCACACACCTACCACCCCATAAATGACATTTGATATTTACAGTCCAAGCACTGTAATGACACCCACACTCCTACCACCCATAAATGACTGTTAATATTAACAGTCCAAGCACTGTAATAACACCCACACACCCATCACCCAATAAATGATTGTTGATATTTACAGTCCAAGCACTTTAATGACACCCACACACCCACTACCCCATGAATAACTTGATATTTACAGTCCAAGCATTGTAATGACACACACACACCTACCACTAAATGAATGACTGTTGATATTTACAGTCCAAGCACTGTAATGTCACCCACACACCCATAACCACTCCTTGATTGACTATTAATAATTCAGTCTAAGTACTGTAATGATACCCACACACCTTTCACCTAATAAATGACTGTTGATGTTTACAGTCCAAGCACTCTAATGACACCCACACACCCACCACCCTATGAATGACTATTGATATTTACAGTCCAAGTACTGTAATGACACACATCACCCCATAATTGACTGTTGATATTTACAATACAAGCACTGTAATGACACCCACACACCCAATACCCTATAAATGCCTTTTGACTGTAATGACACACACACACCCACCACCACATGTATGACTGTTGATATTTACATTCCTAGCACTGTAATGACACCCACACACCCACCACCCTATAAATGACAGTTGATATTTACAGTCCAAGCACTGTAATGACACCCACACACCCATCACCCCATGAATGACTGTTGATATTTACAGTCCAAGGACAGTAATGTCACCCACACAACTACCACCCAATAAATGACTGTTGATATTTTCTGTCCGAGCACTATAATGACACCCACACTACCACCACCACATGAAAGACTGTTGATATTTACAGTCCTAGCACTGTAATGACACACACACACCCATCACCCCATAAATGACTGTTGATAGTTACAGTCCAAACATTGTATTGAAACCCACACAACTACCACCCAATGAATGACTACTGATATTTACAGTCCAAGAACTGTAATGACACCCACACACCCACCACTTCATGAATGACAGTTGATAATTACAGTCCAAGCACTGTAATGACATCCACACACCCACCACCCCATTAATGACTGTTGATATTTACAGTCCAAGCACTGTAATGACACCCACACACCTACCACCACATGAATGACTGTTGATATTTACAGTCCAAGCACTGTAATGACACCCACACTCCTACCACCCATAAATGACTGTTAATATTGACAGTCCAAGCACTTTAATGACACCCACACACCCACCACCCCATGAATGACTGTTGATATTTACAGTGCAAGCACTGTAATGAATACCACACATCCACCACCCCATAAATGACTGTTGATTTTACAGTCCAAGCAATGTATTGAAACAAACACAACTACCACCCCATGAATGACTGCTGATATTTACAGTCCAAACACTGCAATGACATCCACACATCAACCACCCCATGAATGACTGTTGATATTTACAGTCCAAGTTCTGTAATGACACCCACACACCCACCACCCGATGAATTACTGTTGATATTTACAGTCCAAGTACTGTAATGACACCCACACACCCACCACCACATGAATGACTGTTGATATTTACAGTCCAAGTACGGTAATGACAACCACACCCCAACCACCCCATGAATGACTGTTGATATTTACAGTCCGAGCACAGTAATGACATCCACACAACCACTACCCCATACAGGTTTGTTGATTTTTACAGTCCAAGCACTGTAATGACACCCACACCTCCCCCAACTGCATAAATGACTGTTGATAGTTACAGTCCAAGCACTGTAATGACACCCACACACTCACAACCCCATAAATAACTCCTAATATTTTGAGTAAAATCACTGTAATGACATCCAAACACTTACCATCCCATAAATGACTGTTGATATTTACAGTCCAAGCACTGTAATGACACCCACACACCCACCACCCAATGAAAGACTGTTGATATTTGCAGTCCAAGCACTGTAATGACACCCACACACCCACCACCCCATTAATGACTGTTGATATTTACAGTCCAAGCACTGTAATGACACCCACACACCTACCACCCCATAAATGACATTTGATATTTACAGTCCAAGCACTGTAATGACACCCACACTCCTACCACCCATAAATGACTGTTAATATTAACAGTCCAAGCACTGTAATAACACCCACACACCCACCACCCCATGAATGACTGTTGATATTTGCAGTGCAAGCACTGTAATGAATACCACACATCCACCATCCCATAAATGACTGTTGATTGTTACAGTCCAAGCACTGTATTGAAACAAACACAACTACCACCCCATGAATGACTGCTGATATTTACAGTCCAAGAACTGTAATGACACCCACACACCTACCACTTTATGAATGACAGTTGATAATTACAGTCCAAGCATTGTAATGACATTCACACACCCACCACCCAATGAATTACTGTTGATATTTACAGTCCAAACACTGTAATGACACCCACACACCCACCACCCAATGAATGACTGTTGATATTTACAGTCCAAGCACTGTAAAGACAGCCACACATCCACCCCCCAATGTATGACTGTTGATGTTTACAGTCCAAACACTGCAATGAGATCCACACATCAACCACCCTATGAATGACTGTTGATATTTACAGTCCAAGTTCTGTAATGACACCCACACACTCACCACCCCATGAATTACTGTTGATATTTACAGTCCAAGTTCTGTAATGACACCCACACACCAACCACCCCATAAATGAATGTTGATATTTACAATCCAAGCAATGTAATGACACCAACACACCCACCACCCCATGAATGACTGTTGATATTTTCAGTCCAAACACTGGAATGACAACCACACACCCACCATCCCATAAATGACTGTTGATATTTACAGTCCAAGCTCTGTAATGACACCCACACACCCACCACCACATGAATGATTGCTGTTATTTACAGTCCGAACAATGTAATGACACCCACACACCAACCACCCCATGAATGACTGTTGATATTTACAGTCCAAGCACTGTAATGACACCCACGCACCTACAACCCCATGAATGACTGTTGATATTTTCAGTTAAAGCAATGTAATGACACCCACACTCCTACCACCCAAAAATGACTGTTGATATTTACAGCCCAATCATTGTAATGCCACCAACACACACAACACCCCATGAATGACTGTTAAATTTTACAGTCCAAGCACTGTAATGAATACCACACACCCACCACCCCATGAATGACTGTTGATATTTACAGTTCAAGCACTGTATTGAAACCCACACAACTACCACCCCATGAATGACTACTGATATTTACAGTCCAACCACTGTATTGAAACCCACACAATTACCACCCCATGAATGACAGTTGATAATTACAGTCCAAGGACTGTAATGACATCCACACACCTACCACCCAATGAATTACTGTTGATATTTACAGTCCATGCACTGTAAAGATACCCACACCCCCAACCACCCTATGAATGACTGTTGATATTTACAGTCCAAGCACCGTAATGACACCCACACACCCAACACTCCATGTATGACTGTTGATATTTACAGTCCGAGAAATGTAATGACACCCACACACCTACCACCCCATAAATGACTGTTGATATTTACAGTCCAAGAGCTTTAATATCAAACACACAACCACCACCCCATGAATAACTTGATATTTACAGTCCAAGCACTGTAATGACACACACACACACTTACCACTAAATGAATAACTGTTGATATTTACAGCCCAAGCACTGTAATGACACCCACACACCCATAACCACTTCATGAATGACTGTTGATATTTACAGTCCCAGCACTGTAATTACACCCACACAACTACCACACTATAAATGAGTGTTGATATTTACAGACCAAGCATTGTAATGACACTCACACAACCACGACCCCATGAATGACTGTTGATATTTACAGTCCAATCACTTTAATGACACACACACACCCACTACCCCATTAATAACTTGATATTTACAGTCCAAGCACTGTAATGACCCACACACACCTACCACTAAATGAATGACTGTTGATATTTACAGTCCAAGCACTGTAATGTCACCCACACACTTATAACCACTCGATGATTGACTGTTAATATTTTAGTCTAATTAATGTAATGATACCCACACACCCATCACCCAATAAATGACTGTTGATGTTTACAGTCCAAGCACTCTAATGACACCCACACACCCACCACCCTATGAATGACTGTTGATATTTACAGTCCAAGCACTGTAATGACACCAACACTCTTATCACCCATAAATGACTGTTAATATTAACAGTCCAAGCACTGTAATGACACCCACACACCCACCAACCCATGAATGACTGTTGATATTTACAGTCCATGCACTGTAATGACTACCACACACCCACCACCCCATGAATGCCTGTTGATGTTTACAGTTCAAGCACTCTAATGACACCGACAGACACACCACCCTATGAATGACTGTTGATATTTACAGTCCAAGTACTGTAATGACACCGACACACCCACCACCCCATGAATGACTGTTGATATTTACAGTCCGAGTACTGTAATGACACCAACACACCCACCACCACATGAATGACTGTTGATATTTACAGTCCAAGTAGTGTAATGACACCCACACACCAACCACCTCATAAATGACTGTTGATATTTACAGTCCAAGCACAGTAATGTTCCCAACACAACCACCACACTATGAATGACTGTTGAAATTTACAGTCCAAACACTAGAATGACAACCACACACCCACCATCCCATAAATGACTGTTGATATTTACAGTTCAAGCTCTGTAATGACACCCACACACCCACCACCCTATGAATGACTGTTGATATTTACAGTCCGAGCACTGTAATAAAACCCACACACCTACCACCCCATGAATGACTGTTGATATTTACAGTCCAAGCACTGTAATTACACCCACACACCTACTACCCCATGAATGACTGTTGATATTTTCAGTTAAAGCACTGTAATGACACCCACACTCCTACCACCCATAAATGACTGTTGATATTTACAGTCTAAGCATTGTAATGCAACCCACACACCCAACACCCCGTTAATGACTGTTGAATTTTACAGTCCAAGCACGGTAATGAATACCACACACCCACCACCCCATGAATGACTGTTGATATTTACAGTCCAAGCACTGTCTTGAAACCCACACAACTACCACCTCATGAATGACTACTGATATTTACAGTCCAAGCACGGTATTGAAACCCACACAACTACCACCCCATGAATGACAGTTGATAATTACAGTCCAAGCACTGTAATGACATCCACACACCCACCACCCAATGAATTACTGTTGATATTTATAGTCCAAACACTCTAATGAAACCCACACACCCACCAACCAATGAATGACTGATGATATTTACAGTCCGAGAACTGTAATAACACCTACACACCCACCACCCCATAAATAACTGTTGATATTTACAGTCCAAGTGCTTTAATAACACCCACACAACCACCACCCCATGAATAACTTGATATGTACAGTCCAAGCATTGTAATGACACACACACACCTACCACTAAATGAATAACTGTTAATATTTACAGCCCAAGCACTGTAATGTCACCCACACACCCATAACCACTCCATGAATGACTGTTGATATTTCCAGTCCAAGTACGGTAATGATACCCACACACCAACCAACCTATGAATGAGAGTTGATATTTACAGTTCAAGCACCGTAATGACACCCACACACCCATCACCCAATAAATGATTGTTGATATTTACAGTCCAAGCACTTTAATAACACCCACACACCAACTACCCCATGAATAACTTGATATTTACAGTCCAAGCATTGTAATGACACACACACACCTACCACTAAATGAATGACTGTTGATATTTACAGTCCAAGCACTGTAATGTCACCCACACACCCATAACCACTCCTTGATTGACTATTAATAATTCAGTCTAAGTACTGTAATGATACCCACACACCTTTCACCTAATGAATGACTGTTGATGTTTACAGTCCAAGCACTCTAATGACACCCACACACCCACCACCCTATGAATGACTATTGATATTTACAGTCCAAGTACTGTAATGACACACATCACCCCATAATTGACTGTTGATATTTACAATACAAGCACTGTAATGACACCCACACACCCAATACCCTATAAATGCCTTTTGACTGTAATGACACACACACACCCACCACCACATGTATGACTGTATATATTTACATTCCTAGCACTGTAATGACACCCACACACCCACCACCCCATAAATGACAGTTGATATTTACAGTCCAAGCACTGTAATGACACCCACACACCCATCACCCCATGAATGACTGTTGATATTTACAGTCCAAGGACAGTAATGTCACCCACACAACTACCACCCAATTAATGACTGTTGATATTTTCTGTCCGAGCACTATAATGACACCCACACTACCACCACCCCATGAAAGACTGTTGATATTTACAGTCCTAGCAATGTAATGACACACACACACCTATCACCCCATAAATGACTGTTGATAGTTACAGTCCAAACATTGTATTGAAACCCACACAACTACCACCCAATGAATGACTACTGATATTTACAGTCCAAGAACTGTAATGACACCCACACACCCACCACTTCATGAATGACAGTTGATAATTACAGTCCAAGCACTGTAATGACATCCACACACCCACCACCCAATAAATTACTGTTGATATTTTCAGTCCAAGCACTGTAATGACACCCACACTCCTACCACCCATAAATGACTGTTGATATTTACAATCCAAGCATTGTAATGCCACCCACACACCCACCACCCCATGAGTGACTGTTGAATTTTACCGCTCAAGCTTTGTAATGAATGCCACATACCCACCACCCCATGAATAACTGTAAATATTTACAGTCCAAGCACTGTATTGAAACCCACACAACTACCACCCCATGAATGACTACTGGTATTTACAGTCCAAGCACTGTATTGAAACCCACACAACTACCACCCCATGAATGACAGTTGATAATTACAGTCCAAGGACTGTAATGACATCCACACACCCACCACCCAATGAATTACTGTTGATTTTTACAGTCCAAGCACTGTAAAGATACCCACAACCCCAACCACCCTATGAATGACTGTTGATATTTACAGTCCAAGCACCGTAATGACACCCACACACCCAACACTCCATGCATGACTGTTGATATTTACAGTCCGAGAAATGTAATGACACCCACACACCTACCACCCCATAAATGACTGTTGATATTTACAGTCCAAGAGCTTTAATAACAAACACACAACCACCACCCCATGAATAACTTGATATTTACAGTCCAAGCACTGTAATGACACACACACACACCTACCACTAAATGAATAACTGTTGATATTTACAGCCCAAGCACTGTAATGTCACCCACACACCCATAACCACTTCATGAATGACTGTTGATATTTCCAGTCCAAGTACGGTAATGATACCCGCACACGAACCACCCAATGAATGACATTTGATATTTACAGTCCAAGCACTGTAATGACACCCACACTCCTCCCTCCCATAAATGACTGTTAATATTAACAGTCCAAGCAATGTAATGACACCCACACACCCACCACCCCATGAATGACTGTTGATATTTACAGTGCAAGCACTGTAATGAATACCACACATCAACCACCCCATAAATGACTTTTGATTGTTACAGTCCAAGCACTGTATTGAAACAAACACAACTACCACAACATGAATGACTGCTGATATTTACAGTCCAATAACTGTAATGACACCCACACACCCACCTCTTTATGAATGACAGTTGATAAATACAGTCCAAGCATTGTAATGACATCAACACACCCACTACCCAATGAATTACTGTTGATATTTACAGTCCAAACACTGTAATGACACCCACACACCCACCACCCAATGAATGACTGTTGATATTTACGGTCCAAGCACTGTAAAGACAGCCACACATCCACCCGCGAATGTATGACTGTTGATGTTTACAGTCCAAACACTGCAATGACATCCACACATCAACCACCCCATGAATGACTGTTGATATTTACAGTCCAAGTTCTGTAATGACACCCACACACCCACCACCCCATGAATTACTGTTGATATTTACAGTCCAAGTTCTGAAAATGACACCCACACACCAACCACCCCATAAATGAATGTTGATATTTACAGTCCAAGCAATGTAATGACACCAACACACCCACCACCCCATGAATGACTGTTGATATTTTCAGTTCAAAATTCCTGGAATGACAACCACACACCCACCATCACATAAATGACTGTTGATATTTACAGTCCAAGCACTGTAATGACACCCACACACTCACCACCCCATGAATGACAGTTGATATTTACAGTCCAAGCACTGTAATGACACCCACACACCTACCACCCCATGAATGACTGTTGATATTTTCAGTTAAAGCAATGTAATGACACCAACACTCCTACCACCCATAAATGACTGTTGATATTTACAGTCCAAGCATTGTAATGCCACCCACACACCCAACACCCCATGAATGACTGTTGAATTTTACAGTCTAAGCACTGTAATGAATACCACACACCCACCACCCCATGAATGACTGTTGATATTTACAGTCCAAGCACTGTATTGAAACCCACACAACTACCACCCCATGAATGACTACTGATATTTACAGTCCAACCACTGTATTGAAACCCACACAACTACCACCCCATGAATGACAGTTGATAATTACAGTCCAAGGACTGTAATGACATCCATACACCCACCACCCAATGAATTACTGTTGATATTTACAGTCCATGCACTGTAAATATACTCACACCCCCAACCACCCTATGAATGACTGTTGATATTTACAGTCCAAGCACCGTAATGACACCCAACACTCCATGTATGACTGTTGATATTTACAGTCCGTGAAATGTAATGACATCCACACACCTACCACCCCATAAATGACTGTTGATATTTACAGTCCAAGAGCTTTAATAACAAACACACAACCACCACCCCATGAATAACTTGATATTTACAGTCCAAGCACTGTAATGACACACACACACACTTACCACTAAATGAATAACTGTTGATATTTACAGCCCAAGCACTGTAATGTCACCCACACACCCATAACCACTTCATGAATGACTTTTGATATTTACAGTTCCAGCACTGTAATTACACCCACACAACTACCACACTATAAATGAGTGTTGATATTTACAGACCAAGCATTGTAATGATACCCACACAACCACGACCCCATGAATGACTGTTGATATTTACAGTCCAATCACTTTAATGACACACACACACCCACGACCCCATGAATAACTTTATATTTACAGTCCAAGCACTGTAATGACCCACACACACCTACCACTAAATAAATGACTGTTGATATTTACAGTCCAAACACTGTAATGTCACCCACACACTTATAACCACTCGATGATTGACTGTTAATATTTTAGTCTAAGTAATGTAATGATACCCACACACCCATCACCCAATAAATGACTGTTGATGTTTACAGTCCAAGCACTCTAATGACACCCACACACCCAGCACCCTATGAATGACTGTTGATATTTACAGTCCAAGCATTGTAATGACACCCACACTCTTACCACCCATAAATGACTGTTAATATTAACAGTCCAAGCACTGAAATGACACCCACACACCCACCACCCCATGAATGACTGTTGATATTTACAGTCCAAGCACTGTAATGACTACCAAACACCCACCACCCCATGAATGTCTGTTGATAGTTACAGTCCAAACACTGTATTGAAACCCACACAACTACCACCCCATGAATGACTACTGATATTTACAGTCCTAGAACTGTAATGGCACCCACACACCCACCACTTCATGAATGACAGTTGATAATTACAGTCCAAGCACTGTAATGACATCCACACACCCACCACCCAATGAATTACTGTTGATATTTACAGTCCAAACACTGTAATGACACCCACACACCTACCACTCAATAAATGACGGTTGATATTTACGGTCCAAGCACTGTAAAGACAGCCACACACCCACCACCCGATGTATGACTGTTGATGTTTACAGTCCAACCTCTGCAATGACATCTACACATCAACCACCCCATAAATGACTGTTGATATTTACAGTCCAAGTACTTTAATAACACCCACACACCCAATACCCCATGAATGCCTGTTGATGTTTACAGTTCAAGCACTCTAATGACACCGACAGACACACCACCCCATGAATGACTGTTGATATTTACAGTTCAAGTACTGTAATGACACCGACACACCCACCACCCCATGAATGACTGTTGATATTTACAGTCCAAGTACTGTAATGACACCCACACACCCACCACCACATAAATGACTGTTGATATTTACAGTCCAAGTAGTGTAATGACACACACACACCAACCACCTCATAAATGACTGTTGATATTTACAGTCCAAGCACAGTAATGACCCCAACACACCCACCACACCATGAATGACTGTTGATATTTACAGTCCAAACACTAGAATGACAACCACACACCCACCATCCCATAAATGACTGTTGATATTTACAGTTCAAGCTCTGTAATGACACCCACACACCCACCACCCTATGAATGACTGTTGATATTTACAGTTCGAGCACTGTAATAAAACCCACACACCTACCACCCCATGAATGACTGTTGATATTTACAGTCCAGGCACTGTAATGACACCCACACACCTACTACCCCATGAATATCTGTTGATATTTTCAGTTAAAGCACTGTAATGACACCCACACTCCTACCACCCATAAATGACTGTTGATATTTACAGTCCAAGCATTGTAATGCAACCCACACACCCAACACCCCGTGAATGACTGTTGAATTTTACAGTCCAAGCACGGTAATGAATACCACCCTCCCACCACCCCATGAATGACTGTTGATATTTACAGTCCAAGCACTGTATTGAAACCCACACAACTACCACCTCATTAATGACTACTGATATTTACAGTCCAAGCACTGTATTGAAACCCACACAACTACCATCCCATGAATGACAGTTGATAATTACAGTCCAAGCACTGTAATGAAATCCACACACCCACCACTCAATGAATTACTGTTGATATTTATAGTCCAAACACTGTAATGAAACCCACACACCCACCAACCAATAAATGACTGATAATATTTACAGTCCAAGGACAGTAATGTCACCCACACAACTACCACCCAATAAATGACTGTTGATATTTTCAGTCCGAGCACTGTAATGACACCCACACTACCACCACCCCATGAAAGACTGTTGATATTTACAGTCCTAGCACTGTAATGACACACACACACTCATCACCCCATAAATGACTGTTGATAGTTACAGTCCAAACATTGTATTGAAACCCACACAACTACCACCCAATGAATGACTACTGATATTTACTGTCCAAGAACTGTAATGACACCCACACACCCACCACTTCATGAATGACAGTTGATAATTACAGTCCAAGCACTGTAATGACATCCACACACCCACCACCCAATGAATTACTGTTGATATTTTCAGTCCAAGCACTGTAATGACACCCACAATCCTACCACCCATAAATGACTGTTGATATTTACAGTCCAAGCATTGTAATGCCACCCACACACCCACCACCCCATGAGTGACTGTTGAATTTTACCGCTCAAGCTTTGTAATGAATGCCACATACCCACCACCCCATGAATGACTGTAAATATTTACAGTACAAGCACTGTATTGAAACCCACACAACTACCACCCCATGAATGACTACTGATATTTACAGTCCAAGCACTGTATTGAAACCCACACAACTACCACCCCATGAATGACAGTTGATAATTACAGTCCAAGGACTGTAATGACATCCACACACCCACCACCCAATGAATTACTGTTGATATTTACAGTCCAAGCACTGTAAAGATACCCACACCCTCAACCACCCTAAGAATGACTGTTGATATTTACAGTCCAAGCACCATAATGACACCCACACACCCAACACTCCAAGTATGACTGTTGATATTTACAGTCCGAGAACTGTAATGACACCCACACACCCACCACCCCATAAATGACTGTTGGTATTTACAGTCCAAACACTTTAATAACACCCACACAACCACCACCCCAAGAATAACTTGATATTTACAGTCCAAGCACTGTAATGACACACACACACACCTACCACTAAATAAATAACTGTTGATATTTCCAGTCCATGTACGGTAATGATACCCACACACCAACCACCGAATGAATGACTGTTGATATTTACAGCCCCAGCACTGTAATTACACCCACACAACTACCACCCAATGAATGACTACTGATATTTACTGTCCAAGAACTGTAATGACACCCACACACACACCACTTCATGAATGACAGTTGATAATTACAGTCCAAGCACTGTAATGACATCCACACACCCACCACCCAATGAATTACTGTTGATATTTACAGTCCAAACACTGTAATGACACCCACACACCTACCACTCAATGAATGACTGTTGATATTTACGGTCCAAGCACTGTAAAGACAGCCACACACCCACCACCCATGTATGACTGTTGATGTTTACAGTCCAACCACTGCAATGACATTAACACATCAACCACCCATTAAATGACTGTTGATATTTACAGTCCGAGTACTTTAATATCACCCACACACCCAATACCCCTTGAATGCCTGTTGATGTTTACAGTTCAAGCACTCTAATGACACCGACAGACAAACCACCCTATGAATGACTGTTTATATTTACACTCCAAGTACTGTAATGACACCCACACTCCCACAACCCCATGAATGACTATTGATATTTACAGTCCAAGCACTGTTATGACACCCACACACCCACTACCCCAAAAGTTACTTGATATTTACAGTCTGAGCACTGAAATGACACCCACAGACCCACCCTCATGAATGACTGTTGATATTTACAGTTCGAGCACTGTAATGACACCCACACACCCACCACCCCATGAATGACTACTGATATTTACAGTCCAAGCACTGTATTGAAACCCACACAACTACCACCCCATGAATGACAGTTGATAATTACAGTACAAGCACTGTAGTGACATCCACACACCCACCACCCAATGAATTACTGTTGATATTTATAGTCCAAACACTGTAATGAAACCCACACACCCACCAACCAATGAATGACTGATGATATTTACAGTCCGAGAACTGTAATGACACCTACACACCCACCACCCCATAAATGACTGTTGATATTTATAGCCCAAGAGCTTTAATAACACCCACACAACCACCACTCCATGAATAACTTGATATTTACAATCCAAGCACAGTAATGACACACACACCTACCACTAAATGAATAACTGTTAATATTTACAGACCAAGCACTGTAATGTCACCCACACACACATAACCACTCCATGAATGACTGTTGATATTTCCAGTCCAAGTACGGTAATGATACCCACACACCAACCACCCAATGAATGAGAGTTGTTATTTACAGTCCAAGCACCGTAATGACACCCACACACCCATCACCCAATAAATGATTGTTAATATTTACAGTCCAAGCACCGTAATGACACCCACACACCCACTACCTAATGAATGACTGTTGATATTTACAGACCAAGCACTGTAATGACACCCACATACCCACCTCCCCAAGTATGACTGTTGAGGTTTACAGTCCAAGCACTGCAATGCCACCCACACATCCACCACCCCATAATTGACTGTTGTTATTTACAGTCCGAGCACTGTAATGACACCCACAAACCCACTACTCCATAAATGACTGTTAATGTTTAGAGTCCAAGCACTCTAATAACACCCACACACCCACCATCCCTTGAATGACTTGATATTTACAGTGAAAGCACTGTAATGACACACAAGCACCCACCACCCCATGAATGACTGTTGATATTTTCAGTCCAAGCACTGAACTGTATTGACACCCACACACCCACCACCCCATGAATGACTGTTGATATTTACAGTCCAAGCACTGTAATGACACCCACGCACCCACCACCCCATTAATGACTTTAAATATTTACAGTTCAAGAACTATAATGACACAAACAACCCACCACCCCTAAATGACTGTTAATATTTACAGTCCAAGCTCTGTAATGACACCCACACTCCCACTACTCCATGAATGACTTGATATTTACAGTCTGAGAACTGTAATGACACCCACAGACACACCACACCATAAATGACTGTTGATATTTACAGTCCGAGCACTGTAATGACACCTACACATCCACCACCCCATGAATGACTATTTATATTTACAGTTCAAGCACTGTAATGTCATCCAAACACTTACCATCCCCTGAATGATTGTTGATATTTACAGTCCAAGCACTGTAATGACACCCTAACACCAACCACCCCATGAATGACTGTTGATATTTACAGTCCAAGCACTGTAGTGACACCCACACACCAACCACCCCATGAATGACTGTTGATATTTACAGTCCAAGCACTGTAATGACAACCACACCCCAATCACCCCATAAATGACTGTTGATATTTACAGTCCGAGCACTGTAATGACATCCACACAACCACCACCCAATAAAGGAGTGTTGATTTTTAGTCCAGGCACTGTAATGACACCCACACTTCCCCCAACCGCATAAATGACTGTTGATAGTTACAGTCCAAGCACTGTAATGACACCCACACACTCACCACCCCATGAATAACTCCTAATATTTTCAGTACAATCACTGTAATGACATCCAAACACTTACCATCCCATGAATGACTGTTGATATTTACAGTCCAAGCACTGTAATGACACCCACACACTCACCACCTAATGAAAGACTGTTGATATTTGCAGTCCAAGCACTGTAATGACACCCACACACCCACCACCCCATTAATGACTGTTGATATTTACAGTCCAAGCACTGTAATGACACCCACACACCTACCACCCCATGAATGACTGTTGATATTTAATGTCCAAACACTGTAATGACACCCATACTCCTACCACCCATAAATGACTGTTAATATTAACACTCCAAGCACTTTAATGACACCCACACACCCACCACCCCATGATTGACTGTTGATATTTACAGTGCAAGCACTGTAATGAATACCACACATCCACCACCCCATAAATGACTGTTTATTGTTACAGTCCAAGCACTGTATTGAAACAAACACAACTACCACCCAATGAATGACTGCTGATATTTACAGTCCAAGAACCGTAATGACACCCACACACCCACCACTTTATGAATGACAGTTGATAATTACAGTCCGAGCATTGTAATGACATCCACACACCCACCACCCAATGAATTACTGTTGATATTTACAGTCCAAACACTATAATGACACCCACACACCCACCACCCAATGAATGACTGTTGATATTTACGGTCCAAGCACTGTAAAGACAGCCACAAACCCACCCCCCAATGTTTGACTCTTGATGTTTACAGTCCAAACACTGCAATGACATCCACACATCAACCACCCCATGAATGACTGTTGATATTTACAGTCCAAGTTCTGTAATGACACCCACACACCCACCACCCCATGAATTACTGTTGATATTTACAGTCCAAGTACTGTAATGACACCCACACACCCACCACCACATAAATGACTGTTGATATTTACAGTCCAAGTACGGTAATGACAACCACACCCCAACCAACCCATGAATAACTGTTGATATTTACAGTCCGAGCACTGTAATGACATCCACACAACCACCACCCCATACAGGAGTGTTGATTTTTTACAGTCCAAGCACTGTAATGACACCCACACCTCCCCCAACTGCATAAATGACTGTTGATAGTTACAGTCCAAGCACTGTAATGACACCCACACACTCACCACCCCACGAATAACTCCTAATATTTTCAGTACAATCACTGTAATGACATCCAAACCCTTACCATCCCATGAATGACTGTTGACATTTACAGTCCAAGCACTGTAATGACACCCACACACCCACCACCCAATAAAAGACTGTTGATATTTGCAGTCCAAGCACTGTAATGACACCCACACACCCACCACCCCATTAATGACTGTTGATATTTACAGTCCAAGCACTGTAATGACACCCACACACCTACCACCCCATGAATTACATTTGATATTTACAGTCCAAGCACTGTAATGACACCCACACTCCTACCACCCATAAATGACTGTAAATATTAACAGTCCAAGCACTGTAATGACACCCACACACCCACCACCCCATGAATGACTGTTGATATTTACAGTGCAAGCACTGTAATGAATACCACACATCCACCACCCCATAAATGACTGTTAATTGTTACAGTCCAAGCACTGTATTGAAACAAACACAACTACCACACCATGAATGACTGCTGATATTTAGAGTCCAAAAACTGTAATGACACCCACACACCCACCACTTTATGAATGACAGATGATAATTACAGTCCAAGCATTGTAATGACATCCACACACCCACCACCCAATGAATTACTGTTGATATTTACACTCCAAACAATGTAATGACACCCACACACCCACCACCCAATGAATGACTGTTGATATTTACAGTCCAATCACTGTAAAGACAGCCACACATCCACCCCCCAATGTATGACTGTTGATGTTTACAGTCCAAACACTGCAATGACATCCACACATCAACCTCCCCATGAATGACTGTTGATATTTACAGTCCAAGTTCTGTAATGACACCCACCACCCCATGAATTACTGTTGATATTTACAGTCAAAGTTCTGTAATGACACCCATACACCAACCACCCCATAAATGAATGTTGATATTTACAGTCCAAGCAATGTAATGACACCAACACACCCACCACCCCATGAATGACTGTTGATATTTTCACCCCAAACACTGGAATGACAACCACACACCCACCATCCCATAAATGACTGTTGATATTTACAGTCCAAGCTCTGTAATGACACCCACACACCCACCACCCCATGAATGACTGTTATTATTTACAGTCCGAACAATGTAATGACACCCACACACCAATCACCCCATGAATGACTGTTGATATTTACAGTCCAAGAACTGTAATGACCCCCACGCACCTACCACCCCATGAATGACTGTTTATATTTTCAGTTAAAGCAATGTAATGACACCCACACTCCTACCACCCATAAATGACTGTTGATATTTTCAGCCCAAGCATTGTAATGCCACCCACACACCCAACACCCCATAAATGACTGTTGAATTTTACAGTCCAAGCACTGTAATGAATACCACACACCCACCACCCCATGAATGACTGTTGATATTTACAGTCCAAGCACTGTATTGAAACCCACACAACTACCACCCCATGAATGACTACTGATATTTACAGTCCAACCACTGTATTGAAACCCACACAACTACAACCCCATGAATGACAGTTGATAATTACAGTCCAAGGACTGTAATGACATCCACACACCTACCACCCAATGAATTACTGTTGATATTTACAGTCAATGCACTGTAAAGATACCCACATCCCCAACCACCCTATGAATGACTGTTGATATTTACAGTCCAAGCACCGTAATGACACCCACACACCCAACACTCCATGTATGACTGTTGATATTTACAGTCCGAGAAATGTAATGACATCCACACACCTACCACCCCATAAATGACTGTTGATATTTACAGTCCAAGAGCTTTAATAACAAACACACAACCACCACCCCATGAATAACTTGATATTTACAGTCCAAGCACTGTAATGACACACACACACACTTACCACTAAATGAATAACTGTTGATATTTACAGCCCAAGCACTGTAATGTCACCCACACACCCATAACCACTTCATAAATGACTGTTGATATTTACAGTCCCAGCACTGTAATTACACCCACACAACTACCACACTATAAATGAGTGTTGATATTTACAGACCAAGCAATGTAATGACACCCACACAACCACGACCCCATGAATGACTGTTGATATTTACAGTCCAATCACTTTAATGACACACACACACCCACTACCCCATGAATAACTTGATATTTACAGTCCAAGCACTGTAATGACCCACACACACCTACCACTAAATGAATGACTGTTGATATTTACAGTCCAAACACTGTAATGTCACCCACACACTTATAACCACTCGATGATTGACTGTTAATATTTTAGTCTAAGTAATGTAATGATTCCCACACACCCATCACCCATTAAATGACTGTTGATGTTTACAGTCCAAGCACTCTAATGATACCCACACACCCACCACCCTATGAATGACTGTTGATATTTACAGTCCAAACACTGTAATGACACCCACACTCTTACCACCCATAAATAACTGTTAATATTAACAGTCCAAGCACTGAAATGACACCCACACACCCACCACCCCATGAATGACTGTTGATATTTACAGTCCAAGCACTGTAATGACTACCACACACCCACCACCCCATGAATGTCTGTTGATAGTTACAGTCCAAACACTGTATTGAAACCCACACAACTACCACCCCATGAATGACTACTGATATTTACAGTCCTAGAACTGTAATGACACCCACACAACCACCACTTCATGAATGACAGTTGATAATTATAGTCCAAGTACTGTAATGACATCCACACACCCACCACCCAATGAATTACTGTTGATATTTACAGTCCAAACACTGTAATGACACCCACACACCTACCACTCAATAAATGACTGTTGATATTTACGGTCCAAGCACTGTAAAGACAGCCACACACCCACCACCCGATGTATGACTGTTGATGTTTGTCAGGGGTTCTTTTCAGGATCTCCCCGCTTTACCGCAGGATGCCAAGTAAATACATAGTATATAAAAATCTTTTAATAAATAAAAGAAACACATACCAAATGCCATACAATAAATAATAATAACCAACCCCTACAAATCACTCCCTATCCCACACAGTAACACCCAATGATACACCTCCGGGAACTGTTTTCAAGGCGGTCCAATATAAAGTCCATGTGACTATGTGGTGGACTGGGAAGGGTAGTGTCTCCAACCCCGGGTGTGAAAATTATAGGATTCCTCTCCGACCCGGCCCTTGGTAAGAGGAGGATCCTAAAACCAAAACAAGCATATAACTATGTTTTCCCATGTAAGAATAATCAACAATAAACAAAATTATCCCCAATATTTACTCTAAATTACAGCTTGTAAAATCACAGAATCCCCTTAATAATTTGAAAACACAGATAACTAATAATACATATATAACCCCTAAATTAAGTGTAAACACAATATACATAAAATTTAACACAAAAACAAATATTGTTACAGATCAGTTCATTACCTTGGTTCCCGTCTTAATGCAGCCGGTGAGTAGAGTGATGTGAGGAGCTCACCGGGCCCTTTTTATATCATTCCTTTGAGGCCTCGATTGTTTCAGATATGGATTTATTGTTTTAATAACTAGGTGAACGAAGCTCTAATTTATAAATGTGGTGATTCGGGGAATCAAGGAAGAAACTGATCGATATATCTGAACCACAAGAGATGGTCGACTTAATAGCTAGTTAACAGACAAGAAAATATACAAAAATTGTTATAGGACACCATACGTCCGTCCTGGAGGTATAGTTTCCTTTACACATCTCCCCTCAAAAAGTATCTAACCGGAGGTTAGATACAAAAGAAAATATCCAATGTATACTTAATACTAAGGTTAACATAACCTTGCTAAATAACCTTCTTCTAGGCCCTGCTCAAGAAATCGGCTCCGACATTACTCGGACCAGCAACATGAACTAGCCTAAATCTGAATTCCTGAAGGCTTAAGGCCCAACGTAGTAGTCTCTGATTATTTCCCTTAAATTTCTTTAAATATATTAATGGTTTATGGTCAACCTCTAATATGAATTCTACACCAATTAGATAAAACTTGAATCTATGTACACCAAAAATTATGCCTAAACATTCCCTTTCAATAGTAGAATAATTACGTTCCCTTTCGAGAAGTTTTCTACTAGCGTATGCAACTGGAAAAGGTACGTTTTCCACATATTGCATAAGGACTGCACCTAACCCATATCCAGAAGAGTCAGTTCTAAGAACAAAGGGAGCAGAAATGTTTGGAAGTTTCAGAACAGGGCCTTCAGCTAAAATATCCTTAAGTTTACTAAAGCAATCAACTGCTTCAGGGCTCCATACCAAAGGTTCTTTGACACCCTTCTTTAGCATATCCGATAATGGAGAGGTTAAAGAAGAAACCTGATTTATGAACCTCCTATAAAATGATATTAAGCCTAAGAAAGAGCGAAGGGTTTTCTTCGATGTGGGTGGAGGTACAACCAGTATAGCCTGGATCTTGTCAAGCACAGGTCTTAGGGTTTTGCCATCTATTATGAAACCTAGGTGTTGTATGGAAGAGAACCCGAATCTACACTTACTAGGTTTTACCGTTAACCCATGCTCTCTTAGTCGTACAAGAACAGATCTGATAGCCTTCATATGTTCCTCCCAAATAGGAGCATAAATTAATACATTATCAAAATAAAATGAAACATTAACCAAACCTTCTAGGACTACACGCATCAGTCTGATATATGATGCACATGCAGTCACTAATCCAAATGGCATCCTACAAAATTCCATCAAACCTTTGTGAGTTGCAAAAGCTGTCAGTGGTTTCGCTCTGTCTGTCAGAGGAACTTGGTAGTATGCTTTAGTGAGGTCAAGTTCTGTAAAGAAAATTGATCCCGAAAACTTATGCAACTCTTCGTCCAAGTTACACATTGGTTCAGCCTGGAATTCTGTTACAGCATTAAGAATTCTATAGTCAACAGCCATTCTATATGTACCATCAGGTTTTCTAATCATTACTACAGGCGATGAATGAGATGATTGGGACGGTCTGATTATACCCTGGTTAAAAAGAGTCTCTACTTCCTTTTCAAAATGAGGTCGTAGGTGTACTGGTATTGGATAATATTTAGACTTCAGTGGCTCGGTGGAACAGAGAGAAATATCATGATATAAGGTGGGGGTACACCCTGGGAGATTTGAAAATATGTCTCCAAATTCACAAATAAGAACTTTAATATCTTCCTTCTGTTTAAGTGTCAGATCACTATTAATATCGACATCATTGTCTTTAAAATCCTGAGAATACTGTGGAGCAAATATATCCATTTCTGACTCAGTATTCTCTTCTGTAACCACCTGAGCAACTAAAGGTTGTTCATCATAACTCATTCCCGATATCTCATCCAGAACATATGCCATAGAAACCTGGGCCCTACGATAATACTTCCTTAAAAGGTTGGCATGATACAATTTGGGTTTATCCATTTCGTCTATTAAGTAGGTAACCTTATTTCTACATTCCAAGACTTTATAAGGTCCTTTCCAAGCCATTAATAATTTTCGGTTATCATCAGGGAGTAAAACAAGGACTTCGTCTCCTGGTGAAAATGTTCTTTCCTGAGTTTTGACATCAAAATAAGTTTTAAAATTCTGAGAACTTACATCAGCATTTTGTGCAGCTAATTTAGAACAATCCTCCAACTTTTCTCTCAACTCAAGAACATACTGATATATTGGCCTGTCATCACTCTGTACTGTTTTATCCTCCCATAAATCCCTTAATACCGACAGGGGTCCTCTCACCCGCCTGCCATAAAGTAGCTCGAAAGCAGAAAACCCGGTGCGATCGCTAGGCATCTCCCTCATTGCAAACATCAAAGGGGTAAGGTACCTATGCCAATCCTTGGGTTTATCTTCACAAACTTTCCTGAGGGAAGCTTTTAATGTAAGGTGGAACCTTTCTATCCTACCATTTCCACTAGGGTGAAATGGGGTAGTGAACAATGGCTTAACCCCTAATAATCTATGCAACTCTTTCATTAGTTCGGACTTAAATTGGGTCCCATTATCCGAAAGTATTTCCCTAGGAATTCCAACCCTTGAAAATATTGAGATTAAAGCTTCTGCCACAGCAATAGAAGAAATACTCTTTAAAGGCATAGCTTCTGTGAATCCTGTGGCAAAATCTATGAGAGTGAGGATATGTGTATGTCTTTCGGATGATGGTGGATTTATGGGTCCTACCAAATCTATAGCTACTCTTGCAAAAGGTTCAGTTATAATGGGCATTAGCTGGAGTGGAAGAGGTTTAACCCGTCCCTTTGGGGCCATGCGTTGGCACTTATCGCAGGATCTACAGTAATCTCTGACATCAGTTGAGAGTCCTGGCCAATGAAATTGTTCTTTAACCATAGTCTCTGTTTTTCTGTGGGAGAAATGACCTCCTAACAGTCCTTCATGAGCAGCTGACAGAACAACTTTCCTACAGTCCAAGGGAACGACTAATTGAAGTTTGTGTGTTCTGGCCGATTCTTTGGATTCGAGACATTTCCGATATATAAGATCATCAATAACCTCATATCTAAATACATTACCATCTTTGGTGTCCTCTCTATCTCCCGACAAACACTTACTCCTAACCTGGGCTAAGCTAGTGGAACTTTGCTGCAAGTTTGCAAACTCACCAGGTGTCACAGTTAATGGCTTAATGGAGGGGACAACCAGCGGATGGATTTTTCTAGCTATATCTGACCTAGTTTGTACAGCCTTCACTTCCTCTTTCTCATCCAAAATTTTAGGTGGAACAGTACATGGTTGTTCATTTAAAAACTCAGAGGGGTAAGGGATATTCTCAGACTGGGCTTGGTAATTTGGGTCTCTTACACCAGGAACATTTCCTACCAGAACACTACAAAACCTAATGGGGGCTCTGATAACATCTGTCCAACCTTCATAGTATGGACAACGTAGAAAACACTTTACCTTAGGGAACTTATTAACTCTTCCTAAGTAATCAGTAACCTCCACCAGGTCACACCCTGTTACATCCATATCAGGTAATGCTTCCTCAGACACAATAATACAGGAACACCCTGTATCTCTAAGAATGGTAGATGCACAGGAACCATTAACAGTTCCAGAACACATGAATTTATAAGAGTTCTTATTATCAAAGCAAAATCTCACCTGCTGACTGTTAGTATTATTGATATTTCCAAATCTTAAAGGATTTTTAGGGCAATTGGGACGAATATGGCCTTTATCCCCACAGCCATGGCAAGTTAGATTACCATAGTCTCTCTTTACCCAAGGGGTTTGTGAAGGGGTATGAATTCCAGAGGGTTCGGGAGTCAAGTCACAGGGTCGTGGAGGATTAAAAACTTTCCTAACCTTAACTGAGGGAGAGGATTTAGTATAGGATCTATGAGCAGAGGTCCAGCTATCAGCTAATTTGACAGCAATATCCAACTCTTTAACATCATTTTCCTTTAAATAGGTCCGCAGTTCTGGTGATACTGAGGATATGAACTGGTCAAGAATAATAAAAGACCTCAAAGATTTGTAATCCTTACTAAGGTTGAAGGTTTCAATCCACTGGTCAAAGAGACGTCCAAGCTGAATTGAAAAGAACTCATAAGTTTCCCCTTGTTTAATACGAGATGATCGAAATTCCTGCCTACAACTGTCAGGGGTCTTATTAAACCCTCTAAGTAATGCTGTCTTTAAAAGTTCGTAATCACTCGTAATCTCATCTGTCAGGCTGGTATAAATGTCAATACATTTCCCAGTTAAGCAACTACCCAACCTAACAGCATACGTGTCTTCAGATATATTTAAAAGTTTAGAGATCCTCTCAAATCTAATCAAGTAAGATCCAATATCCTCCCCCTCACGATATAAGGGTAAGCTGGGTTTGCTAGCATAATCCGTCTGGTCGCTAGCATCACGGGAATGAACCTTCAATTTAGCCATTTCCAATTCATGCTCCCTTTCTCGTGCTTTCTCTCTTTCCTCACGCTCTCTCTCCCTTTCCTCACGCTCACGAGCTCTCTCTTCACGAGCATAATTCTGAGCACTGAGAACATATTTAGCAATATCTCCTTCAACGAGTCCTATTGACTCAGCTTCTAGTTTTAGGGATTCCACAGTTTTATCCATATTTAGGAAATAGTATTAAAACTATTAATGACTCTACTCACATAAACATAAACAGCAGTCAAAGCTATACCTCCTGTAAGGAGCAATAAAGTACAAAAGAATAAACCCTACTTGACCAAATGAAACCCAAGACATAGGCCTACATCAAATAAATAGTACAAGAAGGGGGTTTGTCACTTCCGGGCCCCAAGGACAGTGACAGGCTCGATCTGTTTAACGAACCTCTAGCAAAATATATCTATGTCCACAAGAGCATCCAACGGAAAACGATAGAAGATCCTGGCAAGGTCGCCACAATTGTCAGGGGTTCTTTTCAGGATCTCCCCGCTTTACCGCAGGATGCCAAGTAAATACATAGTATATAAAAATCTTTTAATAAATAAAAGAAACACATACCAAATGCCATACAATAAATAATAATAACCAACCCCTACAAATCACTCCCTATCCCACACAGTAACACCCAATGATACACCTCCGGGAACTGTTTTCAAGGCGGTCCAATATAAAGTCCATGTGACTATGTGGTGGACTGGGAAGGGTAGTGTCTCCAACCCCGGGTGTGAAAATTATAGGATTCCTCTCCGACCCGGCCCTTGGTAAGAGGAGGATCCTAAAACCAAAACAAGCATATAACTATGTTTTCCCATGTAAGAATAATCAACAATAAACAAAATTATCCCCAATATTTACTCTAAATTACAGCTTGTAAAATCACAGAATCCCCTTAATAATTTGAAAACACAGATAACTAATAATACATATATAACCCCTAAATTAAGTGTAAACACAATATACATAAAATTTAACACAAAAACAAATATTGTTACAGATCAGTTCATTACCTTGGTTCCCGTCTTAATGCAGCCGGTGAGTAGAGTGATGTGAGGAGCTCACCGGGCCCTTTTTATATCATTCTTTTGAGGCCTAGATTGTTTCAGATACGGATTTATTGTTTTAATAACTAGGTGAACGAAGCTCTAATTTATAAATGTGGTGATTCGGGGAATCAAGGAAGAAACTGATCGATATATCTGAACCACAAGAGATGGTCGACTTAATAGCCAGTTAACAGACAAGAAAATATACAAAAATTGTTATAGGACACCATACGTCCGTCCTGGAGGTATAGTTTCCTTTACAATGTTTACAGTCCAATCACTGCAATGACATCCACACATCAACCACCCCATAAATGACTGTTGATATTTACAGTCCGAATACTTTAATAACACCCACACACCCAATACCTCATGAATGCCTGTTGATGTTTACAGTTCAAGCACTCTAATGACACCGACAGACACACCACCCCATGAATGACTGTTGATATTTACAGTCCAAGTACTGTAATGACACCGACACACCCACCACCCCATGAATGACTGTTGATATTTACAGTCCAAGTACTGTAATGACACCCACACACCCACCACCACATGAATGACTGTTGATATTTACAGTCCAAGTAGTGTAATGACACCCACACACCCACCACCTCATAAATGACTGTTGATATTTACAGTTCAGTTCTGTAATGACACCCACACACCCACAACCCTATGAATGACTGTTGATATTTACAGTCCGAGCACTGTAATAAAACCCACACACCTACCACCCCATGAATGACTGTTGATATTTACAGTCCAAGCACTGTAATGACACCCACACACCTACTACCCCATGAATGACTGTTGATATTTTCAGTTAAAGCACTGTAATGACACCCACACTCCTACCACCCATAAATGACTGTTGATATTTACAGTCCAAACATTGTAATGCAACCCACACACCCAACACCCCGTGAATGACTGTTGAATTTTACAGTCCAAGCACGGTAATAAATACCACACACCCACCACCCAATGAATGACTGTTGATATTTACAGTCCAAGCACTGTATTGAAACCCACACAACTACCACCTCATTAATGACTACTGATATTTACAGTCCAAGCACTGTATTGAAACCCACACAACTACCACCCCATGAATGACAGTTGATAATTACAGTCCAAGCACTGTAATGACATCCACACACCCACCACTCAATGAATTACTGTTGATATTTATAGTCCAAACACTGTAATGAAACCCACACACCCACCAACCAATGAATGACTGATAATATTTACAGTCCGAGAACTGTAATGACACCTACACACCCACCACCCCATAAATGACTGTTGATATTTACAGTCCAAGAGCTTTAATAACACCCACACAACCACCACCCCATGAATAACTTGATATTTACAGTCTAAGCACTGTAATGACACACACACCTACCACTAAATAAATAACTGGTAATATTTACAGCCCAAGCACTGTAATGTCACCCACACACCCATAACCACTCCATGAATGACTGTTGATATTTCCAGTTCAAGTACGGTAATGATACCCACACACCAACCACCCAATGAATGAGAGTTGATATTTACAGTCCAAGCACCGTAATGACACCCACACACCCATCACCCAATAAATGATTGTTGATATTTACAGTCCAAGCACTTTAATGACACCCACACACCCACTACCCCATGAATAACTTGATATTTACAGTCCAAACATTGTAATGACACACACACACCTACCACTAAATAAATGACTTTAGATATTTACAGTCCAAGCACTGTAATGTCACCCACACGCCCATAACCACTCCTTGATTGACTATTAATAATTCAGTCTAAGTACTGTAATGATACCCACACACCTTTCACCTAATGAATGACGGTCGATGTTTACAGTCCAAGCACTCTAATGACACCCACACACCCACCACCCTATGAATGACTATTGATATTTACATTCCAAGTACTGTAATGACACACATCACCCCATAATTGACTGTTGATATTTACGGTACAAGCACTGTAATGACACCCACACACCCAATACCCTATAAATGCCTTTTGACTGTAATGACACAAACACACCCACCACCACATGTATGACTGTTGATATTTACATTCCTAGCACTGTAATGACACCCACACACCCACCACCCCATAAATGACAGTTGATATTTACAGTCCAAGCACTGTAATGACACCCACACACCCATCACCCCATGAATGACTGTTGATATTTACAGTCCAAGGACAGTAATGTCACCCACACAACTACCACCCAATAGATGACTGTTGATATTTTCAGTCCAAGCACTGTAATGACACCCACACTACCACCACCCCATAAAAGACTGTTGATATTTACAGTCCTAGCACTGTAATGACACACACACACCCATCACCCCATAAATGACTGTTGATAGTTACAGTCCAAACATTGTATTGAAACCCACACAACTGCCACCCAATGAATGACTACTGATATTTACAGTCCAAGAACTGTAATGACACCCACACACCCACCACTTCATGAATGACAGTTGATAATTACAGTCCAAGCACTGTAATGACATCCACACACCCATCACCCAATGAATTACTGTTGATATTTTCAGTCCAAGCACTGTAATGACACCCACACTCCTACCACCCATAAATGACTGTTGATATTTACAGTCCAAGCATTGTAATGCCACCCACAAACCCAACACCCCATGAGTGACTGTTGAATTTTACCGCTCAAGCTTTGTAATGAATGCCACATACCCACCACCCCATGAATGACTGTTGATATTTACAGTCCAAGCACTGTATTGAAACCCACACAACTACCACCCCATGAATGACTACTGATATTTACAGTCCAAGCATTGTATTGAAACCCACACAACTACCACCCCATGAATGACAGTTGATAATTACAGTCCAAGGTCTATAATGACATCCACACACCCTCCACCCAATGAATTACTGTTGATATTTACAGTCCAAGCACTGTAAAGATACCCACACCCCCAACCACCCTATGAATGACTGTTGACATTTACAGTCCAAGCACTGTAATGACACCCACACACCTACCACCCCATAAATGACTGTTGATATTTACAGTCCAAGAGCTTTAATAACAACCACACAACCACCACCCCATGAATAACTTGATATTTACAGTCCAAGCACTGTAATGACAAACACACACCTACCACTAAATGAATAACTGTTGATATTTACAGCCCAAGCACTGTAATGTCACCCACACACCCATAACCACTTCATGAATGACTGTTGATATTTCCAGTTCAAGTACGGTAATGATACCCACACACCAACCACCCAATGAATGACTGTTGATATTTACAGCCCCTGCACTGTAATTACACCCACACAACTACCACACTATAAATGAGTGTTGATATTTACAGACCAAGCATTGTAATGACACCCACACAACCACCACCCTATGAATGACTGTTGATATTTACAGTCCAATCACTTTAATGACACACACACACCCACTACCCCATGAATAACTTGATATTTACAGTCCAAGGACTGTAATGACCCACACACACCTACCACTAAATAAATGACTGTTGATATTTACAGTCCAAGCACTGTAATGTCACCCACACACCCATAACCACTCGATGATTGACTGTTAATATTTCAGTCTAAGTAATGTAATGATACCCACACACCCATCACCCAATAAATGACTGTTGATGTTTACAGTCCAAGCACTCTAATGACTCCCACACACCCACCACCCTATGAATGACTGTTAATATTTACAGTCCAAGCACTGTAATGACACCCACACTCCTACCACCCATAAATGACTGTTAATATTAACAGTCCAAGCACTGTAATGACACCCACACACCCACCACCCCATGAATGACTGTTGATATTTACGGTCCAAGCACTGTAAAGACAGCCACACACAAACCACCCATGTATGACTGTTGATGTTTACAGTCCAACCACTGCAATGACATCCACACATCAACCACCCTATAAATGACTGTTGATATTTACAGTCCAAGTACTTTAATATCACCCACACACCCAATACCCCATGAATGCCTGTTGATGTTTACAGTTCATGCACTCTATTGACACCGACAGACAAACCACCCCATGAATGACTGTTCATATTTACAGTCCAAGTACTGTAATGACAGCCACACACCCACCACCCCATGAATAACTGTTGATATTTACAGTCCAAGCACTGTTATGACACCCACACACCCACTACCCCAAAAGTAACTTGATATTTACAGTCTGAGCACTGAAATGACACCCACAGACCCACCCCTCATAAATGACTGTTGATATTTACAGTTCGAGCACTGTAATGACACCTACACACCCACCACCCCATGAATAACTCTTGATATTTAAAGTCCAAGCACTGTAATGACACCCAAACACCTACAACCTTATGAATGACTGTTGATGTTTACAGTCCAAACACTGTAATGACACCCACACACCCACCACTCCATAAATTAATGTTGATATTTACAGTCCAAGCACCGTAATGACACCCACACACCCACTACCTAATGAATGACTGTTGATATTTACAGACCAAGCACTGTAATGACACCCACATACCCACCTCCCCAAGTATGACTGTTGAGGTTTACAGTCCAAGCACTGCAATGACACCCAAACATCCACCACCCCATAATTGACTGTTGTTATTTACAGTCCGAGCACTGTAATGACACCCACACACCCACTACTCCATAAATGACTGTTAATGTTTAGAGTCCGAGCACTGTAATGACACCCACACACAACCCATCCCTTGAATGACTTGATATTTACAGTGAAAGCACTGTAATGACACACAAGCACCCACCACCCCATGAATTACTGTTGATATTTTCAGTCCAAGCACTGAACTGTATTGACACCCACACACCCACCACCCCATGAATGACTGTTGATATTTACAGTCCAAGCACTGTAATGACACCCATGCACCCACCACCCCATGAATGACTTTAAATATTTACAGTCCAAGAACTATAATGACACACACAACCCACCACCCCTAAATGACTGTTAATATTTATAGTCCAAGCTCTGTAATGACACCCACACTCCCACTACTCCATGAATGACTTGATATTTACAGTCTGAAAACTGTAATGACACCCACAGACCAACCACACCATAAATGACTGTTGATATTTACAGTCCGAGCACTGTAATGACACCTACACATTAACCACCCCATGAATGACTGTTGATATTTACAGTCCAAGCACTGTAATGACAACCACACACCAACCACCCCATGAATGACTGTTAATATTTACAGTCCAAGCACTGTAATGACAACCACACCCCAACCACCCCATGAATGACTGTTGATATTTACAGTCCGAGCACTGTAATGACATCCACACAACCACCACCCCATAAAGGAGTGTTGATTTTTACAGTCCAATCACTGTAATGACAACCACACCTCCCCCAACCGCATAAATGACTGTTGATAGAAACAGTCCAAGCACTGTAATGACACCCACACACTCACCACCCCATAAATAACTCCTAATATTTTCAGTACAATCATTGTAATGACATCCAAACACTTACCATCCCATGAATGACTGTTGATATTTACAGTCCAAGAACTATAATGACACCCACACACACACCACCCAATGAAAGACTGTTGATATTTGCAGTCCAAGAACTGTAATGACACCCACACACCAACCACCCCATTAATGACTGTTGATATTTACAGTCCAAGCACTGTAATGACACCCACACAAATACCACCCCATGAATGACTGTTGATATTTACAGTACAAGCACTGTAATGACACCTACACTCCTACCACCCATAAATGACTGTTAATATTAACAGTCCAAGTACTGTAATGACACCCACACACCCACCACCCCATGAATGACTGCTGATATTTACAGTGCAAGCACTGTAATGAATACCACACATCCACCACCCCATAAATGACTGTTGATTGTTACAGTCCAAGCACTGTATTGAAACAAACACAACTACCACCCCATGAATGACTGCTGATATTTACAGTCTAAGAACTGTAATGACACCCACACACCCACCACTTTATGAATGACAGTTGATAATTACAGTCCAAGCATTGTAATGACATCCACACACCCACCACCCAATGAATTACTGTTGATATTTACAGTCCAAACACTGTAATGACACCCACACACCCACCACCCCATGAATGACTGTTGATATTTACAGTCCAAGCACTGTAATGACACCCTCACCCCCAACCACCCCTTGAATGACTGTTGATATTTACAGTCCAAGCACCGTAATGACACCCACACACCCAACACTCCATGAATGACTGTTGATATTTACAGTTCGAGAACTCTAATGACAACTACACACCCACCACCCCATAAATGACTGTTGATATTTACAGTCCAAGAGCTTAATAACATTCACACAACCACCACCCCATGAAAAACTTGATATTTACAGTCCAAGCACTGTAATGACACACACACCTACCACTAAATGAATAACTGTTAATATTTACAGCCCAAGCACTGTAATGTCACCCACACACCCATAACCACTCCATGAATGACTGTTGATATTTCCAGTCCAAGTACTGTAATGATACCCACACACCAACCACCCAATGAATGAGAGTTGATATTTACAGTCCAAGCACCGTAATGACACCCACACACCCATTACCCAATAAATGATTGTTGATAGTTACAATCCAAGCACTTTAATGACACCCACACACCCACTACCCCATGAATAACTTGATATTTACTGTCCAAGCAGTGTAATGACACACACACACCTACCACTAAATGAATGACTGTTGATATTTACAGTCCAAGCACTGTAATGTCACCCACACACCCATAACCACTCCTTGATTGACTATTAATAATTCAGTCTACGTACTGTAATGATACCCACACACCTATCACCCAATGAATGACTGTATATATTTACAGTCCAAGCACTGTAATGACACCCACACTACCACCACCTAATGAAAGACTGTTGATATTTACAGTCCTAGCACTGTAATGACACACACACACCCACCACCACATTAATGACTGTTGATATTTACAGTCCAAGCACCGTAATGACACCCACACACCCAACACTCAATGAATGAGTGTTGATATTTACACTCCGAGAACTATAATGACACCCACATACACACCACCCTATAAACGACTGTTGCTATTTACAGTCCAAGCACTTAAATGACACCCACATACCCACCATACCTTAAAAAACTTGATACTTACAGTCCAAGCACTGTAATGACACACACACACATACTACTAATTGAATGACTGTTGATATTTAAAGCTCAAGCACTGTAATGTCACCCACACACCCATAACCACACCATGAATGACTGTTGATATTAACAGTCCAAGCACCGTAATGACACCCACACACCCAACACTCCAAGAATGATTATGGATATTTACAGTCCAAGCCCTGTAATGTCACCCACAAACCCATAACCACTCAATAAATAACTGTTGATATTTCCAGTCCAAGTACTGTAATGATACCCACACACCCATCACCCAATGAATGACTGTTGATGTTTACATTTCAAGCACTCTAATGACACCCACACACACACCAGCCTATGAATGACTGTTAATATTTACAGTCCAAGTACTGTAATGACACCCACCACCCTATGATTGAATGTTGATATTTACAGTACCAGCACTGTAATGACACACACACACCCACCACCCCATGAATGACTGTTGATATTTACATTACAAGCACTGTAATGACACCCACACACCCACCACCCCATGAATGACAGTTGATTTTTACAGTCCAAGCACTGTAATGACACCCACACCCCTATCACCCTATGAATGACTGTTGATGTTTACAGTCCAAGCATTGTAATGACACCCACACACTCACCACCCTATGAATGACTGTTAATATTTACAGTCTAAGCACTGTAATGACACCCTCACACCCACTACCCAATAAGTTACTTGATATTTACAGTCTGAGCACTGTAATAACACCCACAGATCTACAACCCCATGAATGACTCTTGATATTTATGGTCCGAGCACTCTAATGACACCTACACACCCACCACCCCATGAATGACTGTTGATATTTACAGTCCAAGCACAGGAATAACACCCTCACACCTACAACCCCATGAATGACTGTTGATTTTTACAGTCCAAGTACTGTAATAACACCCACACACCCACTACTTAATGAATGACTGTAGATATTTATAGTCCAAGCACTGTAATGACACCCACACACCCACCACCCCATGTATGTCTGTTGAGGTTTACAGTCCAAGCACTGTAATGACACCCACACACCTACTACCCCATGAATTACTGTTGATATTTTCAGTCCAAGCACTGTAATGACACCCACACTCCTACCACCCATAAATGACTGTTGATATTTACAATCCAAGCATTGTACTGCCACCCACACACCCACCACCCCATGAGTGACTGTTGAATTTTACCGCTCAAGCTTTGTAATGAATGCCACAGTCCCACCATCCCATGAATGACTGTTGATATTTACAGTCCCAGCACAGTAATAACACCCACACTCCCACCACCCCTTGAATGACTTGATATTTACAGTCCAAGCACTGTAATGACACCCACACACCCACCACCCCATGAATGACTGTTAATATATGCAGTCCAGGCACTGAACTGTATTGACACCCACACACCCACCATCCCATGATTTATTGCTGATATTTACAGTCCAAGCATTGTAATGACGACCACTCAAAAACCACCCCATGAATGACTGTTGATATTTACTGTCCAAGCACTGTAATGACACCCACGCACCAACCACCCCTTGAATGACTGTTAATATTTACAGTCCAAGCACTATAATGACACCCACACCCCAACCACACCTAAATGACTGTTGATATTTTCGGTCCAAGCAATGTAATGACATCCACACATCCACCACCCCATGAATGAGTGTTGATATTTACAGTCCAAGCACTGTAATGACACGCACACACCCACCACACTTATGAATGACTGTTGATATTTACAGTCAAAGCACTGTGATGAAACCCACACACCCAAAACTCCATTAATGACTGTTGATATTTACAGTCCGAGAACTGTAATGACACCCACACTCCCACCACTCCATATATGACTGTTGATATTTACACCCCAAGCACTTTAATGACACCCACACACCCACCACCCTATGAATAACTTGTTATTTACAGTCCAAGCACTGTAATGACACACTCACACACCTACCACTAAATGAATAACTCTTGATATTTACAAACCAAGCACTGTAATGTCACTTACACACCCATAACCACTCCATGAATGAATGTTGATATTTCCAGTCCAAGTACTGTAATGATACCCACACACCTACCACCCAATGAATGACTGTTGATATTTACAGTCCAAGCACCGTTATGACACCCACACACCCATCACCAAATGAATGACTGTTGATATTTTTTATGTCCAAGCACTGTAATGACACCCACACAACTACTACCCCATGAATGAGTGTTGATATTTACAGTCCAAGCACTGTAATGACAACCACACAACGACCACCCCTTAAATGACTCTTGATATTTACAGTTCAAGCACTGTAATGACACCCACACACCCACCACCCCTTGAATAACTGTTGAAATTTACAGTCCACGCACCGTAATGACACCCACACACCCAACACTCCATGAATGGCTGTTGATATTTACAGTCAAAGCACTGTAATGTCACCCACACACCCATAACCACTCTATGATTGACTGTTGATATTTCCAGTCCAAGTAATGTAATGATACCCACACATTCATCACCCAAAGAATGACTGTTGATGTTTACAGTCCAAGCACTCTAATGACACCCCCACATCCACCACCCAATAAATGACTGTTGATATTTACAGTCCAAGTACTGTAATGACACCCACCACTCAATGATTGACTGTTGATATTTACAGTACAAGCACTGTAATGACACCCACACAACCCCTACCCCATGAATGCCTTTTGACTTTAATGACACACACACAGCCACCAGCCAATGAATGACTGTTGATATTTACAGTCCAAGCATTGCAATGACACCCACACATCCACCACCCCATAATTGACTGTTGTTATTTACAGTTTGAGCAATGTAATGAAACCCACACACCCACTACTCCATGAATGACTGTTGATGTTTACAGTCCAAGCACTCTAATGACACCCACAGACCCACTATCCCATGAATGACTGTTGATATTTACAGTCCAAGCACTGTAATGTCACCCACACACCCACCACCCCATGAATGACTGTTGATATTTACAGTCCACGTATCGTAATGACACCAACACACCCACTACCCAATAAATGACTGTTGATATTTAAAGTCCAATCACTGTAATGACATCCACACATCCACTACCTCAAGAATGAGTGTTAATATTTACAGTCTAAGTATTGTAATGACACTAACACACCCACTACTCCATGAATGTCATTTGACTGTAATGACACACAACCAACCCACCACCCCATGAATGACTGTTGATATTTACTGGTCAAGCTCTGTAATGACACCCACACTCCCACCACCCCTTGAATGACTTATACTTAAAGTCCAAGCACTGTAATGACACCCACACATCCTCCACTCCATGAATGACTGTTGATATTTACAGTCAAGGCACTGAACTGTATTGACACCCACACACCCACCACCCCATGAATTACTGCTGATATTTATAGTCCAAGCACTGTAATGACACCCACCACCCAATAATTGACTGTTGATATTTACAGTACAAGCACTGTAATGACACCCACACACTCACTACCCCATGAATGCATTTTGACTGTTATGACACACACACACCCACCACCCAATGAATGACTGTTGATATGTACATTCCAAACACTGTAATGACACCCACACACACACCACCCCATGAATGAATGTTGATATTTACAGTCCAAGCACTGTAATGACACCCACACACCCACTACTTAATAAATGACTGTTGATGTTTAAAGTCCAAGAACTCTAATGACAACCAAAGACCCACCATCCCATTAATGACTGTTGATATTTACAGTCCAAGCACTGTAATGTCATCCACACACCCAACACTCCATTAATGACTGTTGATATTTTCAGTCCGAAAACTGTAATGACACCCACACACCCACCACCCCATGAATAAATTGATATTTACAGTCAAAGCATTGTAGTGACACAAACACACCTACCACTAAATGAATGACTGTTGATATATACAGTCAAAGCACTGTAATGTCACCCACATACCCTTAACCACTATATAATTGACTGTTGATATTTCCAGTCCAAGTAATGTAATGATACCCACACACACATCACCCAATGAATGACTGTTGATAATTATAGTCCAAGCACTCTAATGACACCCACATACCCACCACCCTATGAATGACTGATGATATTATAGTCCAAGTACTGTAATGACACCCACCACGCCATGATTGACTGTTGATATTTACAGTACAAGCACTGTAATGACACTCACACACCCACTACCCCATGAATGAGTTTTGAATTTAATGACACCCACACACCCACCACCCCATGTATGACTGTTGAAGTTAACAGTCCAAGCACTGCAATGACACCCACACATCCACCACCCCATAATTGACTGTTGTTATTTACAGTTCGAGCACTGTAATGACACCCACACACCACTACTCCATGAATGACTGTTGTTGTTTACAGTCCAAGTACTCTAATGACACCCACACACCCACCATCCCGTTAATGACTGTTGATATTTACAGTCCAAGCACTGTAATGACACCAACACACTCGCCACCTAATGAATGACTGTTGATATTTACTGTTCAAATGCTGTAATGACACCCACTCTCCTTACACCTTGAATGACTTGATATTTACAATCCAAGCACTGTAATGACACCTAAACACCCACCACCCCATTAATGACTGTTGATATTTACAGTTCAAGCACTGAACTGTATTGACACCAACACACCAACCACCCCATGAACGACTGCTGATATTTACAGTTCATGCACTGTAATGACACCCACACACCCACCACCCCATGAATGACTGTTGATATTTACAGTACAAGCACTATAATGACACCCACACACCCACCACCCCATGAATGACTGTTAATATTTACAGTCCAAGCAATATAATGAAACCCTCACCCCCACCACATCTAAATGACGGTTGATATTTACGGTCCAAGCACTGTAATGACATCCACACATCCACCATTACATGAATGAGTGTTGATATTTACAGTCTAAGCACTGTAATGACACCCACACACCAACCATCCCATGAATGACTGTTGAAATTTACAGTCCAAGTACTGTAATGACACCCACACACCAACCACCCCATTAATGACTGTTGATATTTACAGTCCAAGCACTCTAATGACACCCATACACCTACCGCCCCATAAATGACTGTTAATATTTACAGTCCAAACACTGTAATGACACCCATACACCTACCGCCCCATAAATGACTGTTGATATTTACAGTCCAAACACTGTAATGACACCCACACACCCACTACTAAATGAATGACTGTTGATATTTCCAGTCCAAGCACCATAATGACACCCACAAACCCACCAACCCATGAATGACTGTTGATATTTACAGTCCAAGCACTCTAATGACACCCACACACCCAACACTCCATGAATGACTGTTGATATTTACAGCCAAAGAACTGTAATGACACCCACACACCCAACACCCTATAAATAACTGTTGATATTTACAGTCCAATAGCTTTAATAACACCCACACAACCACCACCCCATGAATAACTTGATATTTACAGTCCAAGCACTGTAATGACACACACACACACCTACCACTAATTGAATAACTGTTGATATTTACAGCCCAAGCACTGTAATGTCACTCACACACCCATAGCCACTCCTTGAATGACTGTTGATATTTCCAGTCCAAGTAAGGTAATGATACCCACACTCCAACCACCCAATGAATGACTATTAATATTTACAGTCCAAGCACCGTAATGACACCCACACACCCATAACCCAATGAATGATTGTTGACATTTACAATCCAAGCACTGTAATTACACTAACACAACCACCACCCCATGAATGACTGTTGATATTTACAATCCAAGCACCGTAATGACACCCTTGCACCCAACACTCCATGAAAGACAGTTGATATTTACAGTTCAAGCACTTTAATGACACCCACACACCCACTACCCCATGAATAACTTGATATTTACAGTCCAAGCACTGTAATGACACACACACACCTACCATTAAATGAATGACTGTTGATATTTACAGTCCAAGCACTGTAATGTCACCTACACACCTATAACCACTTCATGATTGACTGTTAATATTTCAGTCTAAGTACTGTAATGATACTCACACACCCACCACCCTATGAATGACTGTTGATATTTACAGTCCAAGTACTGTAATGAAACACATCACCCCATGAATGACTGTTGATTTTTAGAGTACAAGCACTGTAATGACACCCACACACCGAATACTCCATGAATGCCTTTTGACTGTAATGACACACACATACCAACCATCACATGTATGACTGTTGATATTTACATTCCAAGCACTGTAATGACACACACACACCCACCACTCCATGAATGACTGTTGATATTTACAGTCCAAGCACTGTAATGACACCCACACACCTACCACCCAATGAATGACTGTTGATGTTTAAAGTCCGAGCACTGTAATGACACCCACACACTCACCACCCTACGAATGACTGTTGATATTTACAATCCAAGCACTGTAATGACACCCACAAACCCACTACCCAAAAGTTTACTTGATATTTACAGTCCGAACTCTGTAATAACACCCACACACTCACCACCTCATTAATGACTGTTTATATTCACAATCCAAGCACTGTAATGACACTCACACACCCATCACCCTATTAATGAGTTTTAATATTTACAGTCCAAGCACTGTAATGACACCCACACACCCACCACCCCATGTATGACTGTTGATATTTACAGTCCAAGTACTGTAATGACACCCACACACCAACCACCCCATTAATGACTGTTGATATTTACAGTCCAAGCACAGTAATGGCACCCACACACCCACTACCCAATGAATGACTGTTGATATTTACAGACCAAGCACTGTAATGACACCCACATACCTACCACCCCATATATGACTGTTGATATTTACAGTCCAAGCACTGTAATGACACCCACACACCCACCACCCCATGTATGACTGTTGATATTTACAGTCCAAGTACTGTAATGACACCCACACACCAACCACCCCATCAATGACTGTTGATATTTACAGTCCAAACACTGTAATGACACCCATACACCTACCGCCCCATAAATGACTGTTGATATTTACAGTCCAAACACTATAATGACACCCACACACCCACTACCAAATGAATGACTGTTGATATTTTCAGTCCAAGCACCATAATGACACCCACAAACCCACCAACCCATGAATGACTGTTGATATTTACAGTCCAAGCACTCTAATGACACCCACACCCAAAACAACTAATGAATGACTGTTGATATTTACAGTCCAAGCATTGTAATGACACCCACACACCCAACACTCCATAAATGACTGTTGATATTTACTGTCAAAGAACTGTAATGACACCCACACACCCAACACCCTATAAATGACTGTTGATATTTACAGTCCAAGAGCTTTAATAACACCCACACAACCACCACCCCATGAATAACTTGATATTTACAGTCCAAGCACTGTAATGACACACACTCACACCTACCACTAATTGAATAACTGTTGATATTTACAACCCAAGCACTGTAATGTCACTCACACACCCATAGCCACTCCTTGAATGACTGTTGATATTTCCAGTCCAAGTAAGGTAATGATACCCACACTCCAACCACCCAATGAATGACTATTAATATTTACAGTCCAAGCACCGTAATGACACCCACACACCCATAACCCAATGAATGATTGTTGACATTTACAATCCAAGCACTGTAATTACACTAACACAAACACCACCCCATGAATGACTGTTGATATTTACAATCCAAGCACCGTAATGACACCCACGCACCCAACACTCCATGAAAGACAGTTGATATTTACAGTTCAAGCACTTTAATGACACCCACACACCCACTACCCCATGAATAACTTGATATTTACAGTCCAAGCACTGTAATGACACAAACACACACCTACTACTAAATGAATGACTGTTGATATTTACAGTCCAAGCACTGTAATGTCACCTACACACCTATAACCACTTCATGATTGACTGTTTATATTTCAGTCTTAGTACTGTAATGATACTCAAACACCCACCACCCTATGAATGACTGTTGATATTTACAGTCCAAGTACTGTAATGAAACACATCACCCCATGATTGACTGTTGATTTTTACAGTACAAGCACTGTAATGACACCCACACACCGAATACTCCATGAATGCCTTTTGACTGTAATGACACACACACACCCACCACCACATGTATGACTGTTGATATTTACATTCCAAGCACTGTAATGACACACACACACCCACCACTCCATGAATGACTGTTGATATTTACAGTCGAAGCACTGTAATGACACCCACACACCTACCACTCAATGAATGACTGTTGATGTTTAAAGTCCGAGCACTGTAATGACACCCACACACTTACCACCCTACGAATGACTGTTGATATTTACAATCCAAGCACTGTAATGACACCCACACACCCACTACCCCAAAAGTTACTTGATATTTACAGTCCGAGCTCTGTAATAACACCCACACACCCATCACCCTATTAATGAGTTTTGATATTTACAGTCCAAGCACTGTAATGACACCCACACACCCACCACCCCATGTATGACTGTTGATATTTACAGTCCAAGTACTGTAATGACACCCACACACCAACCACCCCATTAATGACTGTTGATATTTACAGTCCAAGCACTCTAATGACACCCATACACCCACCGCCCCATAAATGACTGTTGATATTTACAGTCCAAACACTGCAATGACACCCATACATCTACCGCCCCATAAATGACTGTTGATATTTACAGTCCAAACACTGTAATGACACCCACACACCCACTACCAAATGAATGACTGTTGATATTTTCTGTCCAAGCACCATAATGACACCCACAAACCCACCAACCCATGAATGACTGTTGATATTTACAGTCCAAGCACTCTAATGACACCCACACCCAAAACAACTAATGAATGACTGTTGATATTTACAGTCCAAGCATTGTAATGACACCCACACACCCAACACTCCATGAATGACTGTTGATATTTACAGTCAAAGAACTGTAATGACACCCACACACCCAACACCCTATAAATGACTGTTGATATTTACAGTCCAAGAGCTTTAATAACACCCACACAACCACCACCCCATGAATAACTTGATATTTACAGTCCAAGCACTGTAATGACACACACACACACCTACCACTAATTGAATAACTGTTGATATTTACAGCCCAAGCACTGTAATGTCACTCACACACCCATAGCCACTCCTTGAATGACTGTTGATATTTCCAGTCCAAGTAAGGTAATGATACCCACACTCCAACCACCCAATGAATGACTATTAATATTTACAGTCCAAGCACCGTAATGACACCCACACACCCATAACCCAATGAATGATTGTTGACATTTACAATCCAAGCACTGTAATTACACTAACACAACCACCACCCCATGAATGACTGTTGATATTTACAATCCAAGCACCGTAATGACACCCACGCACCCAACACTCCATGAAAGACAGTTGATATTTACAGTTCAAGCACTTTAATGACACCCACACACCCACTACCCCATGAATAACTTGATATTTACAGTCCAAGCACTGTAATGACACACACACACCTTCCACTAAATGAATGACTGTTGATATTTACAGTCCAAGCACTGTAATGTCACCTACACACCTATAACCACTTCATGATTGACTGTTTATATTTCAGTCTAAGTACTGTAATGATACTCAAACACCCACCACCCTATGAATGACTGTTGATATTTACAGTCCAAGTACTGTAATAAAACACATCACCCCATGATTGACTGTTGATTTTTACAGTACAAGCACTGTAATGACACCCTCACACCGAATACTCCATGAATGCCTTTTGACTGTAATGACACACACACACCCACCACCACATGTATGACTGTTGATATTTACATTCCAAGCACTGTAATGACACACACACACCCACCACTCCATGAATGACTGTTTGATATTTACAGTCGAAGCACTGTAATGACACCCACACACCTACCACCAAATGAATGACTGTTGATGTTTAAAGTCCGAGCACTGTAATGACACCCACACACTCACCACCCTACGAATGACTGTTGATATTTACAATCCAAGCACTGTAATGACACCCACACACCCACTACCCCAAAAGTTACTTGATATTTACAGTCCGAGCTCTGTAATAACACCCACACACCCATCACCCTATTAATGAGTTTTGATATTTACAGTCCAAGCACTGTAATGACACCCACACACCCACCACCTCATGTATGACTGTTGATATTTACAGTCCAAGTACTGTAATGACACCCACACACCAACCACCCCATTAATGACTGTTGATATTTACAGTCCAAGCACTCTAATGACACCCATACACCCACCGCCCCATAAATGACTGTTGATATTTACAGTCCAAACACTGTAATGACACCCATACACCTACCGCCCCATAAATGACTGTTGATATTTACAGTCCAAACACTGAAATGACACCCACACACCCACTACCAAATGAATGACTGTTGATATTTTCTGTCCAAGCACCATAATGACACCCACAAACCCACCAAACCATGAATGACTGTTGATATTTACAGTCCAAGCACTCTAATGACACCCACACCCAAAACAACTAATGAATGACTGTTGATATTTACAGTCCAAGCATTGTAATGACACCCACACACCCAACACTCCATGAATGACTGTTGATATTTACAGTCAAAGAACTGTAATGACACCCACACACCCAACACCCTATAAATGACTGTTGATATTTACAGTCCAAGAGCTTTAATAACACCCACACAACCACCACCCCATGAATAACTTGATATTTACAGTCCAAGCACTGTAATGACACACACACACACCTACCACTAATTGAATAACTGTTGATATTTACAGCCCAAGCACTGTAATGTCACTCACACACCCATAGCCACTCCTTGAATGACTGTTGATATTTCCAGTCCAAGTAAGATAATGATACCCACACTCCAACCACCCAATGAATGACTATTAATATTTACAGTCCAAGCACCGTAATGACACCCACACACCCATAACCCAAAGAATGATTGTTGACATTTACAATCCAAGCACCGTAATGACACCCACGCACCCAACACTCCATGAAAGACAGTTGATATTTACAGTTCAAGCACTTTAATGACACCCACACACCCACTACCTCATGAATAACTTGATATTTACAGTCCAAGCACTGTAATGACACACACACACACACCTACCACTAAATGAATGACTGTTGATATTTACAGTCCAAGCACTGTAATGTCACCTACACACCTATAACCACTTCATGATTGACTGTTTATATTTTAGTCTAAGTACTGTAATGATACTCAAACACCCACCACCCTATGAATGACTGTTGATATTTACAGTCCAAGTACTGTAATAAAACACATCACCCCATGATTGACTGTTGATTTTTACAGTACAAGCACTGTAATGACACCCTCACACCGAATACTCCATGAATGCCTTTTGACTGTAATGACACACACACACCCACCACCACATGTATGACTGTTGATATTTACATTCCAAGCACTGTAATGACACACACACACCCACCACTCCATGAATGACTGTTGATATTTACAGTCGAAGCACTGTAATGACACCCACACACCTACCACTCAATGAATGACTGTTGATGTTTAAAGTCCGAGCACTGTAATGACACCCACACACTTACCACCCTACGAATGACTGTTCATATTTACAATCCAAGCACTGTAATGACACCCACACACCCACTACCCCAAAAGTTACTTGATATTTACAGTCCGAGCTCTGTAATAACACCCACACACCCATCACCCTATTAATGAGTTTTGATATTTACAGTCCAAGCACTGTAATGACACCCACACACCCACCACCCCATGTATGACTGTTGATATTTACAGTCCAAGTACTGTAATGACACCCACACACCAACCACCCCATTAATGACTGTTGATATTTACAGTCCAAGCACTCTAATGACACCCATACACCCACCGCCCCATAAATGACTGTTGATATTTACAGTCCAAACACTGCAATGACACCCATACATCTACCGCCCCATAAATGACTGTTGATATTTACAGTCCAAACACTGTAATGACACCCACACACCCACTACCAAATGAATGACTGTTGATATTTTCTGTCCAAGCACCATAATGACACCCACAAACCCACCAACCCATGAATGACTGTTGATATTTACAGTCCAAGCACTCTAATGACACCCACACCCAAAACAACTAATGAATGACTGTTGATATTTACAGTCCAAGCATTGTAATGACACCCACACACCCAACACTCCATGAATGACTGTTGATATTTACAGTCAAAGAACTGTAATGACACCCACACACCCAACACCCTATAAATGACTGTTGATATTTACAGTCCAAGAGCTTTAATAACACCCACACAACCACCACCCCATGAATAACTTGATATTTACAGTCCAAGCACTGTAATGACACACACACACACCTACCACTAATTGAATAACTGTTGATATTTACAGCCCAAGCACTGTAATGTCACTCACACACCCATAGCCACTCCTTGAATGACTGTTGATATTTCCAGTCCAAGTAAGGTAATGATACCCACACACCCACCACCCCATCAATGACTGTTGATATTTACAGTCCAAACACTGTAATGACACCCATACACCTACCGCCCCATAAATGACTGTTGATATTTACAGTCCAAACACTGTAATGACACCCACACACCCACTACCAAATGAATGACTGTTGATATTTTCAGTCCAAGCACCATAATGACACCCACAAACCCACCAACCCATGAATGACTGTTGATATTTACAGTCCAAGCACTCTAATGACACCCACACCCAAAACAACTAATGAATGACTGTTGATATTTACAGTCCGAGCATTGTAATGACACCCACACACCCAACACTCCATGAATGACTGTTGATATTTACAGTCAAAGAACTTTAATAACACCCACACAACCACCACCCCATGAATAACTTGATATTTACAGTCCAAGCAATGTAATGACACACACACACACCTACCACTAATTGAATAACTGTTGATATTTACAGCCCAAGCACTGTAATGTCACTCACACACCCATAGCCACTCCTTGAATGACTGTTGATATTTCCAGTCCAAGTAAGGTAATGATACCCACACTCCAACCACCCAATGAATGACTATTAATATTTACAGTCCAAGCACCGTAATGACACCCACACACCCATAACCCAATGAATGATTGTTGACATTTACAATCCAAGCACTGTAATTACACTAACACAACCACCACCCCATGAATGACTGTTGATATTTACAATCCAAGCACCGTAATGACACCCACGCACCCAACACTCCATGAAAGACAGTTGATATTTACAGTTCAAGCACTTTAATGACACCCACACACCCACTACCCCATGAATAACTTGATATTTACAGTCCAAGCACTGTAATGACACACACACACCTTCCACTAAATGAATGACTGTTGATATTTACAGTCCAAGCACTGTAATGTCACCTACACACCTATAACCACTTCATGATTGACTGTTTATATTTCAGTCTAAGTACTGTAATGATACTCAAACACCCACCACCCTATGAATGACTGTTGATATTTACAGTCCAAGTACTGTAATAAAACACATCACCCCATGATTGACTGTTGATTTTTACAGTACAAGCACTGTAATGACACCCTCACACCGAATACTCCATGAATGCCTTTTGACTGTAATGACACACACACACCCACCACCACATGTATGACTGTTGATATTTACATTCCAAGCACTGTAATGACACACACACACCCACCACTCCATGAATGACTGTTGATATTTACAGTCGAAGCACTGTAATGACACCCACACACCTACCACCCAATGAATGACTGTTGATGTTTAAAGTCCGAGCACTGTAATGACAGCCACACACTCACCACCCTACGAATGACTGTTGATATTTACAATCCAAGCACTGTAATGACACCCACACACCCACTACCCCAAAAGTTACTTGATATTTACAGTCCGAGCTCTGTAATAACACCCACACACCCATCACCCTATTAATGAGTTTTGATATTTACAGTCCAAGCACTGTAATGACACCCACACACCCACCACCTCATGTATGACTGTTGATATTTACAGTCCAAGTACTGTAATGACACCCACACACCAACCACCCCATTAATGACTGTTGATATTTACAGTCCAAGCACTCTAATGACACCCATACACCCACCGCCCCATAAATGACTGTTGATATTTACAGTCCAAACACTGTAATGACACCCATACACCTACCGCCCCATAAATGACTGTTGATATTTACAGTCCAAACACTGAAATGACACCCACACACCCACTACCAAATGAATGACTGTTGATATTTTCTGTCCAAGCACCATAATGACACCCACAAACCCACCAAACCATGAATGACTGTTGATATTTACAGTCCAAGCACTCTAATGACACCCACACCCAAAACAACTAATGAATGACTGTTGATATTTACAGTCCAAGCATTGTAATGACACCCACACACCCAACACTCCATGAATGACTGTTGATATTTACAGTCAAAGAACTGTAATGACACCCACACACCCAACACCCTATAAATGACTGTTGATATTTACAGTCCAAGAGCTTTAATAACACCCACACAACCACCACCCCATGAATAACTTGATATTTACAGTCCAAGCACTGTAATGACACACACACACACCTACCACTAATTGAATAACTGTTGATATTTACAGCCCAAGCACTGTAATGTCACTCACACACCCATAGCCACTCCTTGAATGACTGTTGATATTTCCAGTCCAAGTAAGATAATGATACCCACACTCCAACCACCCAATGAATGACTATTAATATTTACAGTCCAAGCACCGTAATGACACCCACACACCCATAACCCAAAGAATGATTGTTGACATTTACAATCCAAGCACCGTAATGACACCCACGCACCCAACACTCCTTGAAAGACAGTTGATATTTACAGTTCAAGCACTTTAATGACACCCACACACCCACTACCTCATGAATAACTTGATATTTACAGTCCAAGCACTGTAATGACACACACACACACACCTACCACTAAATGAATGACTGTTGATATTTACAGTCCAAGCACTGTAATGTCACCTACACACCTATAACCACTTCATGATTGACTGTTTATATTTCAGTCTAAGTACTGTAATGATACTCAAACACCCACCACCCTATGAATGACTGTTGATATTTACAGTCCAAGTACTGTAATGAAACACATCACCCCATGATTGACTGTTGATTTTTACAGTACAAGCACTGTAATGACACCCACACACCGAATACTCCATGAATGCCTTTTGACTGTAATGACAAACACACACCCACCACTCCATGAATGACTGTTGATATTTACATTCCAAGCACTGTAATGACACCCACACACCTACCACCCAATGAATGACTGTTGATGTTTAAAGTCCGAGCACTGTAATGACACCCACACACTCACCACCCTACGAATGACTCTTGATATTTAAAGTCCAAGCACTGTAATGACACCCACACACCTACAACCTTATGAATGACTGTTGATGTTTACAGTCCAAGCACTGTAATGACACCCACACACCCACCACTCCATGAATGACTGTTGATATTTACAGTCCAAGCACAGTAATGACACCCACACACCCACTACCCAATGAATGACTGTTGATATTTACAGACCAAGCACTGTAATGACACCCACATACCTACCACCCCATATATGACTGTTGATGTTTAAAGACCAAGCACTTCAATGAGACCCACACATTAACCATCTAATAAATGACGGTTGATATTTATAGTCTGATTACTCTAATGACACCCACACTCCTACCACCCATAAATGACTGTTAATATTAACAGTCCATGCACTGTAATAACACCCACACACCCACCACACCATCAATGACTGTTGATATTTACAGTCCAAGCAATGTAATGAATACCACACACCCACCACCCCATGAATGACTGTTGATAGTTACAGTCCAAGCACTGTATTAAAACAAACACAACTACCACACCATGAATGACTATCTGATATTTACAGTCCATGAACTGTAATGACACCCACACACCCACCACTTCATGAATGACAGTTGATAATTACAGTCCAAGCACTGTAATGACATCCAAACACCCACCACCCAATGAATTACTGTTGATATTTACAGTCCAAACACTGTAATGACACCCACACACCCACCACCCAATGAATGACTGTTGATATTTACGGTCCAAGCACTGTAAAGACAGCCACACACCCACCACCCCAGGTATGACTGTTAATGTTTACAGTCCAAGCACTGCAATGACATCCACACATCAACCACCCCATAAATGACTGTTGATATTTACAGTCCGAGTACTCTATTAACACCAACACACCCAATACTCCCAAGAATGCCTGTTGATGTTGACAGTTCAAGCCCTCTAATGACACCCACACACCCACCACCCCTTGAATGACTGTTGATATTTACAGTCCAAGTACTGTAATGACACCCACACACTCACCACCCCATGAATTACTGTTGATATTTACAGTCCAAGTACTGTAATGACACCCACACACCCACCACCGCATGAATGACTGTTGATATTTACAGTCCAAGTACTGTAATGACACCCACACATCAACCACACCAAAAATGACTGTTGATATTTACAGTCCAAGCACTGTAATGACACCAACACACCAACCACCCCATGAATGACTGTTAATATTTACAGTCCAAACGCTGTAATGACACCCACACACCCACCACCCCATGAATGACTATTGATATTTACAGTCCAAGCACTGTAATGACACCCACACACCCACCACCCCATGAATGAGTGTTGATATTTACAGTCCAGGCAATGTAACGACACCCACCCACCAACCATCCCATGAATGACTGTTGAAATTTACAGTCCGAGCTCTGTAATGACACCCGCACACCCACCACTACCATGAATGACTGTTGATATTTACAGTCCAAGTACTGTACTAACACCCACACACCCACCATCCCATGAATGACTGTTAATATTTACAGTCCAAGTACTGTAATGACACCCACACACCAAACATAACATGAATGACTGTTGATATTTACGGTCCAAGCACTGTAAAGACAGCCACACACTCACCTCCCCATGAATGACTGTTAATATTAACAGTCTAAGCACTATAATGACACCGTCATCCCCACCACAACTAAATGACTGAAGATATTTACAGTCCAAGCACTGTAACAACATCCACACATCCACCACCCCATAAATGATTGTTGATATTTACAGTCCAAGCACTGTAATGACACCCTAACACCAACCATCCCATGAATGAGTGTTGAAATTTACAGTCCGAGCTCTGTAATGACACCCGCGCACCAACCACCACTATGAATGACTGTTAATATTTACAGTCCAAACACTGTAATGATACCCACACACTCACCATCCCATGAATGAGTGTTGATATTTAGATCCCAAGCACTGTAATGACACCCACACACTTACCACCCCATTAATGACTGTTGATATTTACAATCCAAGCACTGTAATGACACCCACACACCCATCGCCCTATTAATGAGTTTTAATATTTACAGTCCAAGCACTGTAATGACACAAACACACCCACCACCCCATGTATGACTGTTGATGTTTAAAGACCAAGCACTGCAATGAGACCCACACATCAACCACCTAATAAATGACGGTTGATATTTACAGTCCTATTACTCTAATGACACCCACACACCTACTACCCCATGAATGACTGTTGATGTTTACAGTTCAAGCTCTCTAATGACACCCACATACCAACCACCCCATTAATGACAGTTGATATTTACAGTCCAAGCACTGTAATGACACCCTAACCCCCACCACATCTAAATGACTGTTGATATTAACGGTACAAGCGCTGTAATGACATCCACACATCCACCACCCCATGAATGAGTATTGATATTTACAGTCCAGGCACTGTAATGAAACCCACACACCAACCATCCCATGAATGACTGTTGAAATTTACAGTCCGAGCTCTGTAATGACACCCGCACACCCACCACTATCATAAATGACTGTTAATATTTACAGTCCAAGCACTGTAATGACACCCACACACTCACCATCTCATGAATGACTGTTTATATTCAGATACCAAGCACTGTAATGACACCCAAACACTCACCACCCCTTGAATGACTGTTGATAATTACACTACAAGCATTGTAATGACACCCTCACACCCATCGCCCTATAAATGAGTTTTTATATTTACAGTCCAACCACTGTAATGACACCCACACACCCACCACCCCATGTATGACTGTTGATGTTTAAAGACCAAGCACTGCAATGACACCCACATATCAACCACCCCATAAATGACATTTGATATTTACAGTCCGAGTACTGTAATGACACCCACACACCCACTTCCCTATAGATGGCTGTTGATGTTTACAGTTTAAGCACTCTAATGACACCCACATACCCACCACCCCATGAATGACAGTTGATATTTACAGTCCAAGTACTGTAAAGACACACACACACACACACCATCCCATGAATGACTGTTGATATTTACAGTCCAAGTACTGTAATGACACCCACACACCCAACACCACATGAATGACTGTTGATATTTACAGTCCAAGTACTGTAATGACACCCACACACCAACCACCCCATGAATGACTGTTGATATTTACAGTTCAAGCACTGTAATGACACACATACACCTACCACCCAATGAATGACTGTTGATATTTACAGTCCAAACACTGTAGTGACACCAACACACCCACCACCAAATGAAAGACTGTTGATATTTACTGTCCAAGCACCATAATGACACCCACAAACCCACCACCCCATAAATGACTGTTGATATTTACAGTCCAAGCACTGTAATGACACCCACACCCCCAACCACCCCATGAATGCCTGTTGATATTTACAGTCCAAGCAACATAATGACACCCACACACCCAACACTCCATGAATAACTGTTGATATTTACACTCCGAGAACTGTAATGACACCCACACACCCCGCACCCCATAAATGACTGTTGATATTTACAGTCCAAGAACTTTAATAACACCCACACAACCACCACCCCATTAATAACTTTATATTTACAGTCCAAGCACTGTAATGACACACACTCACACCTACCACTAAATTAATAACTGTTGATATTTACAGCTTAAGCATTGTAATGTCACCCACACACCCATAAACACTCCATGAATGACTGTTAATATTTCCAGTCCTAGTACAGTAAGGATACCCACACACCCACCATCCATTAAATGACTGTTGATATTTACAGTCCAAGCACTGTAATGACACCCGCACACCCACCACTATCATAAATGACTGTTAATATTTACAGTCCAAGCACTGTAATGACACCCACACACTCACCATCTCATGAATGACTGTTTATATTCAGATACCAAGCACTGTAATGACACCCAAACACTCACCACCCCTTGAATGACTGTTGATAATTACACTACAAGCATTGTAATGACACCCTCACACCCATCGCCCTATAAATGAGTTTTTATATTTACAGTCCAACCACTGTAATGACACCCACACACCCACCACCCCATGTATGACTGTTGATGTTTAAAGACCAAGCACTGCAATGACACCCACATATCAACCACCCCATAAATGACATTTGATATTTACAGTCCGAGTACTGTAATGACACCCACACACCCACTTCCCTATAGATGGCTGTTGATGTTTACAGTTTAAGCACTCTAATGACACCCACATACCCACCACCCCATGAATGACAGTTGATATTTACAGTCCAAGTACTGTAAAGACACACACACACACACACCATCCCATGAATGACTGTTGATATTTACAGTCCAAGTACTGTAATGACACCCACACACCCAACACCACATGAATGACTATTGATATTTACAGTCCAAGTACTGTAATGACACCCACACACCAACCACTCCATGAATGACTGTTGATATTTACAGTTCAAGCACTGTAATGACACACATACACCTACCACCCAATGAATGACTGTTGATATTTACAGTCCAAACACTGTAGTGACACCAACAAACCCACCACCAAATGAAAGACTGTTGATATTTACTGTCCAAGCACCATAATGACACCCACAAACCCACCACCCCATAAATGACTGTTGATATTTACAGTCCAAGCACTGTAATGACACCCACACCCCCAACCACCCCATGAATGCCTGTTGATATTTACAGTCCAAGCAACATAATGACACCCACACACCCAACACTCCATGAATAACTGTTGATATTTACACTCCGAGAACTGTAATGACACCCACACACCCCGCACCCCATAAATGACTGTTGATATTTACTGTCCAAGAACTTTAATAACACCCACACAACCACCACCCCATTAATAACTTTATATTTACAGTCCAAGCACTGTAATGACACACACTCACACCTACCACTAAATTAATAACTGTTGATATTTACAGCTTAAGCATTGTAATGTCACCCACACACCCATAAACACTCCATGAATGACTGTTAATATTTCCAGTCCTAGTACAGTAAGGATACCCACACACCCACCATCCATTAAATGACTGTTGATATTTACAGTCCAAGCACTGTAATGACACCATCACCCCCACCACATCTAATTGACTGTTAATATTTACGGTCCAAGTGCTGTAATGACATCCACACATCCACCACCCCATGAATGAGTATTGATATTTACAGTCCAGGCACTGTAATGACACCCACACACCAACCATCCCATGAATGACTGTTAATATTTACAGTCCAAGCACTGTAATGACACTCACACACTCACCATCTCATGAATGACTGTTGATATTTACATACCAAGCACTGTAATGACACCCAAACACTCACCACCCCATGAATGACTGTTGATAATTACCGTACAAGCATTGTAATGACATTCTCACACCTATCGCCTTATGAATGAGTTTTTATATTTACAGTCCAACCACTGTAATGACACCCACACACCCACCACCCCATGTATGACTGTTGATGTTTAAAGACCAAGCACTGCAATGACACCAACACAACCACCAACTAATGAATAACTTGATATTTACAGTCCAAGCACTGTAATGACACACACACACCAACCATCCCATGAATAACTGTTGAAATTTACAGTCCGAGCTCTGTAATGACACCCGCACACTCACCACCTCATTAATGACTGTTGATATTTACAATCCAAGCACTGTAATGACACCCACACACCCATCGCCTTATTAATGAGTTTTGATATTTTCAGTCCAAGCACTGTAATGACACCCATACACCTACCGCCTCATAAATGACTGTTGATATTTACAGTCCAAACACTGTAATGACACCCACACACCCACCACCAAATTAATGACTGTTGATATATTTTTAGTCCAAGCACCATAATGACACCCACAAACCCACCACGCCATGAATGACTGTTGATATTTACAGTCCAAGCACTGTAATGACACCCACACCCAAAACAACTAATGAATGACTGTTGATTTTTACAGTCCAAGCATAGTAATGACACCCACACACCCAACACTCCATTAATGACTGTTGATATTTACAGTCCGAGAACTGTAATGACACTCACACACCCAACACCCCATAAATGACTGTTGATATTTACAGTCCAAGAGCCTAATAACACCCACACAACCACCACCCCATGAATAACTTGATATTTACAGTCCAAGCACTGTAATGACACACACACACCTACCACTAATTGAATAATTGTTGATATTTACAGCCCAAGCACTGTAATGTCACTCACACACCTATAGCCACTCCATGAATGACTGTTGATATTTCCAGTCCAAGTACGATAATGATACCCACACTCCAACCACCCAATGAATGACTATTAATATTTACAGTCCAAGCAACGTAATGACACCGACACACCCATAACCCGATGAATGATTGTTGATAGTTACAATCCGAGCACTGTAATTACACCCACAGAACTACCACACCATGAATGAGTGTTGATATTTACAATCCAAGCACTGTAATGACACCCACACAACCACCACCCCATGAATGACTGTTGATATTTACAATCCAAGCACCGTAATGACACCCACGCACCCAACACTCCATGAAAGACTGTTGATATTTACAGTTCAAGCACTTTAACTACACCCACACCCCAACTACCCCATGAATAACTTGATATTTACAGTCCAAGCACTGTAATGAGACACACACACCTACCACTAAATAAATGACTGTTGATATTTACAGTCCAAGCACTGTAATGTCACCCACACACCTATAACCACTTCATGATTGACTGTTAATATTTCAGTCTAAGTACTGTAATGATACCCACACACCCATCACCCAATAAATGACTGTTGATGTTCACAGTCCAAGCACTCTAATGATGCCCACACACCCGCCACCCTATGAATGACTGTTGATATTTACAGTCCAAGTACTGTATTGACACACATCACCCCATGATTGACTGTTGATTTTTACAATACAAGCACTGTAATGACACCCACACACCGAATACTCCATGAATGCCTTTTGACAGTACTGACACACACACACCCACCACCACATGTATGACTGTTGATATTTACAATCCAAGAACTGTAATGACACCCACACAACCACCACCCCATGAATGACTGTTGATATTTACAATCCAAGCACCGTAATGACACCCACGCACCCAACACTCCATGAAAGACTGTTGATATTTACATTCCAAGCACTGTAATGACACACACACACCCACCACTCCATGAATGACTGTTGATATTTACAGTCCAAGCACTGTAATGACACCCACAAACCTACCACCCAATAAATGACTATTGATGTTTACAGTCCGAGCACTGTAATGACACCCACACACTCACCACCCTACGAATGACTGTTTATATTTACAGTCCAAGCACTGTAATGACACCCACACACCCACTACCTCAAAAGTTACTTGATATATACAGTCTGAGCACTGAAATGACACCCACAGACCCACCCCCCATGAATGACTGTTGATATTTACAGTTCGAGCACTGTAATGACACCCACACACCCACCACCCCATGAATGACTCTTGATATTTAAAGTCCAAGCACTGTAATGACACCCACACACCTACAACCTTATGAATGACTGTTGATGTTTACAGTCCAAGCACTGTAATAACACTCACACACCCACCACTCCATGAATGACTGTTGATATTTACAGTCCAAGCACAGTAATGACACCCACACACCCACTACCCAATGAATGAGTGTTGATATTTACAGACCAAGCACTGTAATGACACCCACATACCTACCACCCCATATATGACTGTTGATGTTTAAAGACCAAGCACTTCAATAAGACCCACACATCAACCACCTAATAAATAACGGTTGATATTTACAGTCCGATTACTCTAATGACACCCACACTCCTACCACCCATAATTGACTGTTAATATTAACAGTCCAAGCACGGTAATGACACCCACACACCCACCACCCCATGAATGACTGTTGATATTTACAGTCCAAGCACTGTAATGAATACCACACACCCACCACCCCATGAATGACAGTTGATAGTTACAGTCCAAGCACTGTATTGAAACAAACACAACTACCACCCCATGAATGACTACTGATATTTACAGTCCAAGAACTGTAATGACACCAACACACCAATCACTTCATGAAAGACAGTTGATAATTACAGTCCAAGCACTGTAATGACATCCACACACCCACCACCCAATGAATTACTGTTGATATTTACGGTCCAAGCACTGTAAAGACAGCCACACACCCACCACCCCATGTATGACTGTTGATGTTTACAGTCGAAGCACTGCAATGACATCCACACATCAACCACCCCATAAATGACTGTTGATATTAACAGTCCGAGTACTCTAATAACACCCACACACCCAATACTCCCAAGAATGCCTGTTGATGTTTACAGTTCAAGCACTCTAATGACACCCACTCACCCACCACCGCATGAATTACTGTTCATATTTACAGTCCAAGTACTGTAATGACCCCCACACACCATACACCCCATAAATGACTGTTGATATTTACAGTCCAAGCACTGTAATGACACCAACACACCCACCACCCCATGAATGACTGTTAATATTTACAGTCCAAGCACTGTAATGACACCCACACACCCACCACCCCATGAATGACTGATGATATTTACAGTTCAAGCACTGTAATAACACCCACAACCCCACCACCCCATGAATGACTGTTGATATTTACAGTCCAAACATTAGAATGACAACCACACACCCACCACCCCCATAAATGACTGTTGATATTTACAGTCCAAGCTCTGTAATGACACCCACACACCCACCACCCCATAAATGACTGTTGATATTTACAGTCCAAGCACTGTAATGCCACCCACACACTTACCACCCCATGAGTGACTGTTGAATTTTACAGTCCAAGCACTGTAATGGATACCACACACCCACCACCCCATAAATGACTGTTGATATTTACAGTCCAAGCACTGTATTGAAACCAACACAACTACCACCCCATGAATGACAGTTGATAATTACAGTCCAAGGAATGTAATTACATCCACACACCCACCTCCCAATGAATTACTGTTGATATTTATTGTCCAAACACTGTAATGACACCCACACACCCACCAACCAATGAATGATTGATGATATTTAATGTACTGAGAACTATAATAACACCAATACACCCACTATTCCATGAATGACTGTTGATATTTACAGTCCAAGCACCATAATGACACAAACACACCCACCACCATATGAATGACTGTTGATATTTACATTCCAAACACTGTAATGACACCCACAGACCCAACCACCCCATGAATGACTCCTGATATTTACTGTCCAAGCACCGTAATGACACCTACATACCCAACACTCCATTAATGACTGTTGATATTTACAGTCCAAAAACTATAATGACACCCACACACCCACCACATCATAAATGACTTTTGATATTTACAGTCCAAGAGCTTTAATAACACCCACACAACCACCACCCCATGAATAACTTGATATTTACAGTCCAAGCACTGTAATGACACACAGACACACCTACCACTAAATGAAACACTGTTGATATTTACAGCCCAAGCACTCTAATGTCACCCACACACCCATAACCTCTCCATGAATGACTGTTGATATTTCCAGTCCAAGTACGGTAATGATACCCACACACCAACCACCCAATGAATGACTGTTGATATTCACAGTCCAAGCACCGTAATGACACCCACACACCCATCACCCAACGAATGATTGTTGATATTTACAGTCCAAGCACTGTAATTACACCCACACAACAACCACACTATGAATGAGTGTTGATATTTACGGTCCAAGCATTGTAATGACACCCACACAACCACCACCCCATTAATGACTGTTGATATTTACAGTCCAAGCACTTTAATCACACCCACACACCCACTACCCCATGAATAACTTGATATTTACAGTCCAAGCACTGTAATGACACACACACACCTACCACTAAATGAATGACTGTTGATATTTTAGTCTAAGTACTGTAATGATACCCACACACCCATCACCCAATAAATGACTGTTGATGTTTACAGTCCAAGCACTCTAATGACACCCACTCACCCACCACCCTATGAATAACTGTCAATATTTACAGTCCAAGCACTGTAATGACACCCACACTCCTACTACTAATAAATGACTGTTAATATTAACAGTCCAAGCACTGTAATGAATACCACACACCCAACACCTCATGAATGACTGTTGATAGTTACAGTCCAAGCACTGTATTGAAACCAGCACACCCACCACCCCATGAATGACAGTTGATAATTACAGACCAAGCACTGTAATGACATCCACAAACCCACCACCCAATGAATTACTGTTAATATTTACAGTCCTAACACTGTAATGACACTCACACACCCACCAACTAATAAATGACTGTTGATATGAACGGTCCAAGCACTGTAAAGACAGCCACACACCCACAACCCAATGTATGACTGTTGATGTTTACAGTCCAAGCACTGCAATGACATCCACACATCAACCACCCCATAAATGACTGTTGATATTTACAGTCCGAGTACTCTAATAACACCCACACACCCAATACCCCATGAATGACTGTTGATGTTTCCAGTTCAAGCACTCTAATGACACCCACAAACTTACTACCTCATGAATGCCTTTTGACTGTAATAAAATCCACACACCAACCACCCCATGAATGAATATTGATATTTACAGTCCAAGCAGTGTAATGACACCCACACACCCACCACCCCATAATGACTGTTGATATTTACAGTCCTAGATCTGTAATGACACCCACACACATACCACCCTATGAATGACTGTTGATATTTACAGTCCAAGCACTGTAATGACACCCACTACCCCATGAGTTACTTTATATATACAGTCTTAGCACTGCAATGACACCCACAGACCAACCACCCAATTAATGACTGTTGATATTTACAGTCCAAGCACAGTAATGACAACCACACACCCACCACCCCATTAATGACTTTTGATGTTTACAGTTCAAGCACTCTAATGACACCCAAACACATACTACCTCATGAATGCCTTTTGACGGTAATGAAATTAACACACCAACCACCCCATGAATAAATGTTGATATTTACAGTCCAAGCACTGTAATGACACCCACACACCTACCACCCCATAATGACTGTTGATATTTACAGTCCAAGCATTGTAATGAAACAAAAACACCCACCACACCATGAATAACTGTTGATATTTACAGTCTAAGCACTGTAATGACACCCACTACCCCATGAGTTACTTTATATATACAGTCTTAGCACTGCAATGACATCCACAGAAAAACGACCCAATTAATGACTGTTAATATTTACAGTCCAAGCATTGTAATGTCACCCACACACCCACCACCCCATGTATGACTGTTGAAGTTTACAGTCCAAGCACTACAATGACACCCACTCATCAACCACCCCATAAATAAATGTTGATATTTACAGTCCGAGTACTGTAATGACACACACACACCTACTACACCATGAATGACTGTTGATGTTTACAGTTCAAGCACTCTAATGACACCCACACACTTACTACCTCATAAATGCCTTTTGACTGTAATGAAACCCACACACAAACCACCCCTTGAATGAATGTTGATATTTACATTCCAAGCCCTGTAATGACACCCACACACCCACCACCCCATAACGACTGTTGATATTTACAGTCCAAGCAGTGTAATGTCACCCACACACTTACCACCCTATGAATGACTGTTGATATTTACAGTCCAAACACTGTAATGACACCCACTACCCCATGAGTTACTTTATATTTACAGTCTTAGCACTGCAATGACACCAACAGACCAACCACCCAATTAATGACTGTTGATATTTACAGTCCGAGCACTGTAATGACACCCACACACACACCACCCCATGAACGACTGTTGATATTTATAGTCCAAGCACAGGAATGACACCATCACATCTACAACCCCATAAATGACTGTTAATATTTACAGTCCAAGCACTGTAATGACACCCACACACCCACTACCCAATGAGTTACTTGATATTTAAACTCTGAGCTCTGTAATGACACTCACAGACCTACCACCCCATGAATAACTGTTGATATTTACAGTCCAAGTACTGTAATGACACCCACACACATACCACCCATGAATGACTGTTGGTATTTACAGTCCAAGCACTGTAATGAAACCCACACACCTACCACCCCATTAATGACTGTTAATTTTTACAGTACAAGCACTGTAATGACACCCACACACACACCACCCCATGAATGACTGTTGATATTTACAGTCCAGACAATGTAATGACACCAACACACTTACCATCCCATTAATGACTGTTGATATATACAGTCCAAGTACTGTAATGACACCCACACACCCACCACCCATTAATGCCTGTTGATATTAGAGTCCAAGCACTGTAATGACACCCACACACTCACCACCCCATGAAAGACTGTTGATATTTACAGTTCAAGTAATATAACAAGACCCAAACACCAACCACCCCATAAATGACTGTTGATATTTACAGTCCAAGCACTGTAATGACACTTACACACCCACCAACCTATGAATGACTTTTGATATTTACAGTTCAAGCACTGTAATGACTACAACACACCCACCACCCCATGAATGACTGTTTATATTTACAGTACAAGCACTGTATTGAAACCCACACAATGACAGCCCCATAAATGACGGCTGATATTTACAGTCCAAGCACTGTAATGACAACCACACATCCACCACCCCGAAAATGAGTGTTGATATTTACAGTCCAAGTACTGTAATGACACCCACACACCATCCATCCCATGAATAACTGTTGAAATTTACAGTCCGAGCTCTGTAATGACACCTGCACACCATCCACCACCATGAATGACTATTAATATTTACAGTCCAAACACTGTAATGATACCCACACATTCACCATCCCATGAATGACTGTTGATATTTAGATCCCAAGCACTGTAATGACACCCACACACTCACCACCTCATTAATGACTGTTGATATTTACAATCCAAGCACTGTAATGATACCCACACACCCATCGCCTTATTAATGAGTTTTTAAATTTACAGTCCAAGCACTGTAATGACACACACACACCCACCACCCCATGTATGATTGTTGATATTTACAGTCCAAGTACTGTAATGACACCCACACACCAACCACCCCATTAATGACTGTTGATATTTACAGTCCAAGCACTGTAATGACACCCATACACCTACCGCCCCATAAATGACTGTTGATATTTACAGTCCAAACACTGTAATGACACCCACACACCCACCACCAAATGAATGACTGTTGATATTTTAAGTCCAAGCACCATAATGACACCCAGAAACCCACCACCTCATGAATGACTGTTGATATTTACAGTCCAAGCACTGTAATGACACCCACACCCAAAACAACTAATGAATGACTATTGATATTTACAGTCCAAGCATTGTAATGACACCCACACACCCAACACTCAATGAATGACTGTTGATATTTACAGTCCGAGAACTGTAATGACACCCACACACCCAACACCCCATAAATGACTGTTGATATTTACAGTCCAAGAGCTTTAATAACACCCACACAACCACCACCCCATGAATAACTTAATATTTACAGTCCAAGCACTGTAATGACACACACACACACCTACTACTAATTGAATAACTGTTGATATTTACAGCCCAAGCACTGTAATGTCACTCACACACCCATAGCCACTCCATGTATGACTGTTGATATTTCCAGTCCAAGTACGGTAATGATACCCACACTCCAACCACCCAATTAATGACTATTAATATTTACAGTCCAAGCACCGTAATGACACCGACACACCCATAACCCAATGAATGATTGTTGATATTTACAATCCCAGCACTGTAATTACACCCACACAACTACCACACCATGAATGAGTGTTGATATTTACAATCCAAGCACTGTAATGACACCCACACAACCACCACCCCATGAATGACTGTTGATATTTACAATCCAAGCACCATAATGACACCCACGCACCCAACACTCCATGAAAGACTGTTAATATTTACAGTTCAAGCACTTTAATGACACCCACACACCAACTACCCCATGAATAACTTGATATTTACAGTCCAAGTACTGTAATGACACACATCACCCCATGATTGACTGTTGATTTTTACAATACAAGCACTGTAATGACACCCACACACCGAATACTCCATGAATGCCTTTTGACTGTAATGACACACACACACCCACCACCACATGTATGACTGTTGATATTTACATTCCAAGCACTGTAATGACACAAACACACCCACCACTCCATGAATGACTGTTGATATTTACAGTCCAAGCACTGTAATGACACCCACACACCAACCACCCAATGAATGACTGTTGATGTTTACAGTCCGAGCACTGTAATGAAACCCACACACTCACCACCCTACGAATGACTGTTGATATTTACAGTCCAAGCACTGTAATGACACCCACACACCCACTACCCCAAAAGTTACTTGATATATACAGTCTGAGCACTGTAATGACACCCACACACCCACCACCCCATGAATGACTCTTGATATTTAAAGTCCAAGCACTGTAATGACACCCACACACCTACAATCTTATGAATGACTGTTGATATTTACGGTCACAGCACTGTAAAGACAGCCACACACCCACCACCCCATGTATGACTGTTGATGTTTACAGTCCAAGCACTGTAATGAATACCACACACCCACCACCCCATGAATGACTGTTGATAGTTACAGTCCAAGCACTGTATTGAAAGAAACACAACTACCACCCCATGAATGACTACTGATATTTACAGTCCAAGAACTGTAATGACACCCACACACCAATCACTTCATGAAAAACAGTTTATAATTACAGTCCGATTACTCTAATGACACCCACACTCCTACCACCCATAAATGACTGTTAATATTAACAGTCCAAGCACGATAATGACACCTACACAGCCACCACCCCATGAATGACTGTTGATATTTACAGTCCAAGCACTGTAATGAATACCACACACCCACCACCCCATGAATGACTGTTGATAGTTACAGTCCAAGCACTGTATTGAACCAAACACAACTACCACCCCATGAATGACTACTGATATTTACAGTCCATGAACTGTAATGACACCCACACACCAATCACTTCATGAAAGACAGATGATAATTACAGTCCAAGCACTGTAATGACATCCACACACCCACCACCCAATGAATTACTGTTGATATTTACAGTCCAAACACTGTAATGACACCCACACATGCACCACCCAATGAATTACTGTTGATATTTACGGTCCAAGCACTGTAAAGACAGCCACACACCCACCACCCCATGTATGACTGTTGATGTTTACACTCCAAGCACTGCAATGACATCCACACATCAACCACCCCATAAATAACTGTTGATATTTACAGTCCGAGTACTCTAATAACACCCACACACCCAATACTCCCAAGAATGCCTGTTGATGTTTACAGTTCAAGCACTCTAATGACACCCACACACCCACCACCGCATGAATGACTGTTGAAATTTACAGTCCAAGTACTGTAATGACACCCACACACCCACCACCCAATGAATTACTGTTGATATTTACAGTCCAAGTACTGTAATGACACCCACACACCAACCACCCGATAAATGACTGTTGATATTTACAGTCCAAGCACTGTAATGACACCAACACACCCACCACCCCATGTATGACTGTTAATATTTACAGTCCAAGCACTGTAATGACACCCACACACCCACCACACCATGAATGACTGATGATATTTACAGTTCAAGCACTGTAATATAACCCACACTCCTACCACCCATAAATGACTGTTGATATTTACAGTCCAAACACTAGAATGACAACCACACACCCACCATCTCTTAAATGACTGTTAATATTTACAGTCCAAGCACTGTAATGACACCCACACACCCACCACACCATGAATGACTGATTATATTTACAGTTCAAGCACTGTAATAAAACCCACACACCTACCACCCATAAATGACTGTTGATATTTACAGTCCAAACACTAGAATGACAACCACACACCCACCATCTCATAAATGACTGTTGATATTTACAGTCCAAGAGCCTTAATAACACCCACACAACCACTACCCCATGAATAACTTGATATTTACAGTCCAAGCACTGTAATGACACACAGACACACCTATTACTAAATGAATAACTGTTGATATTTACAGCCCAAGCACTCTAATGTCACCCACACACCCATAACCTCTCCATGAATGACTGTTGATATTTCGAGTCCAAGTACGGTAATGATACCCACACACCAACCACCCAATGAATGACTGTTGATATTTACAGTCCAAGCTCCGTAATGACACCCACACACCCATCACCCAACGAATGATTGTTAATATTTACAGTCCAAGCACTGAAATTACACTCACACAACAACCACACTATGAATGAGTGTTGATATTTACGGTCCAAGCATTGTAATGACACTCACACAACCACCACCCCATGAATGACTGTTGATATTTACAGTCCAAGCACTTTAATCACACCCAAACACCCACTACCCCATGTATAACTTGATATTTACAGTCCAAGCACTGTAATGACACACATACACCTACCACTAAATGAATGACTGTTGATATTTCAGTCTAAGTACTGTAATGATACCCACACACCCATCACCCAATAAATGACTGTTGATGTTTACAGTCCAAGCACTCTAATGACACCCACACACCCACCACCCTATGAATGACTGTCGATATTTACAGTCCAAGCACTGTAATGACACCCACACTCCTACTACTAATAAATGACTGTTAATATTAACAGTCCAAGCACTGTAATGAATACCACACACCCAACACCCCATGAATGACTGTTGATAGTTACAGTCCAAGCACTGTATTAAAACCCACACACCCACCACCCCATGAATGACAGTTGATAATTACAGTCAAAGCACTGTAATGACATCCACACACCCACCACCCAATGAATTACTGTTAATATTTACAGTCCAAACACTGTAATGACACTCACACACCCTCCAACTAATAAATGACTGTTGATATGAACGGTCCAAGCACTGTAAAGACAGCCACACACCCACAACCCAATGTATGACTGTTGATGTTTACAGGCCAAGCACTGCAATGACATCCACACATCAACCACCCCATAAATGACTGTTGATATTTACAGTCCGAGTACTCTAATAACACCCACACACCCAATACCCCATGAATGACTGTTGATGTTTCCAGTTCAAGCACTCTAATGACACCCACAAACTTACTACCTCATGAATGCCTTTTGACTGTAATAAAATCCACACACCAACCACCGCATGAATGAATATTGATATTTATAGTCCAAGCACTGTAATGACACCCACACACCAACCACCCCATAATGACTGTTGATATTTACAGTCCTAGATCTGTAATGACACCCACACACTTACCTCCCTATGAATGACTGTTGATATTTACAGTCCAAGCATTGTAATGACACCCATACACCCACCACCCCATGTATGACTGTTGATATTTACAGTCCTAGATCTGTAATGACACCCACACACTTACCTCCCTATGAATGAATGTTGATACTTACAGTCCAAGCCCTGTAATGACACCCACACACCCACAGCCCCATAACGACTGTTGATATTTACAGTCCAAGCACTGTAATGACACCCATACACTTACCACCCTATGAATGACTGTTGATATTTACAGTCCAAGCACTGTAATGACACCCACTACCCCAAGAGTTACTTTATATTTACAGTCTTAGCACTGCAATGACACCCACAGACCAACCACCCAGTTAATGACTGTTGATATTTTCAGTCCGAGCACTGTAATGACACCCACACACCCACCACCCCATGAATGACTGTTGATATTTACAGTCCAAGCAATGTAATGACACCAACACACTTACCATCCCATTAATGACTGTTGATATATACAGTCCAAGTACTGTAATGACACCCACACACCCACCACCCATTAATGCCTGTTGATATTTAGAGTCCAAGCACTGTAATGACACCCACAAACTCACCACCCAATGATAGACTGTTGATATTTACAGTCCAAGTAATATAACAAGACCCAAACACCAATCATCCCATAAATGACTGTTGATATTTACAGTCCAAGCACTGTAATGACACTTACGCACCCACCAACCAATGAATGACTTTTGATATTTACAGATTAAGCACTGTAATGACTACAACACACCCACCACCCCATGAATGACTGTTTATATTTACAGTACAAGCACTGTATTGAAACCCACACAATGACAACCCCATGAATGACGGCTGATATTTACAGTCCAAGCTCTGTAATGACATCCACACATCCACCACGCCATAAATTAGTGTTGATATTTACAGTCCAAGCACTGTAATGACACCCGCACACCATCCACCACAATGAATGACTGTTAATATTTACAGTCCAAACACTGTAATGATACCCACACACTCACCATCCCATGAATGACTGTTGATATTTGGATCCCAAGCACTGTTATGACACCCACACACTCACCACCTCATTAATGACTGTTGATATTTACAGTTCAAGTACTGTAATGACACCCACACACCAACCACCCCATTAATGACTGTTGATATTTACACTCCAAGCATTGTAATGACACCCATACACCTACCGCCCCATAAATGACTGTTGATATTTACAGTCCAAACACAGTAATGACACCCACACACCCACCACCAAATAAATGACTGTTGATATTTTCAGTCCAAGCACCATAATGACACCCACAAACCCACCACCCCATGAATGACAGTTGATATTTACAGTCCAAGCACTGTAATGACCCCCACACCCAAAACAACTAATGAATGACAGTTGATATTTACAGTCCAAGCATTGTAAAGACACCCACACACCCAACACTCTATGAATGACTGTTGATATTTACAGTCCGAGAACTGTAATGACACCCACACACCCAACACCCCATAAATGACTGTTGATATTTACAGTCCAAGAGCTTTAATAACACCCACACAACCACCACCCCATGAATAACTTGATATTTACAGTCCAAGCACTGTAATGACACACACACACACCTACCTCTAATTGAATGACTGTTGATATTTCCAGTCCAAGTACGGTAATGATACCCACACTCCAACCACCCAATGAATGACTATTAATATTTACAGTCCAAGCACCGTAATGACACCGACACACCCATAACCCAATAAATGATTGTTGAAATTTACAATCCCAGCACTGTAATAACACCCACACAACTACCACACCATGAATGAGTGTTGATATTTACAATCCAAGCACTGTAATGACACCCACGCACCCAACACTCCATGAAAGACTGTTAATATTTACAGTTCAAGCACTTTAATGACACCCACACACCAACTACCCCATGAATAACTTGATATTTACAGTCCAAGTACAGTAATGACACACATCACCCCATGATTGACTGTTGATTTTTACAATACAAGCACTGTAATGACACCCAAACACATACTACCTCATGAATGCCTCTTGACTGTAATGAAATTAACACACCAACCACCCCATGAATAAATGTTGATATTTACAGTCCAAGCACTGTAATGACACCCACACACCTACCACCCCATTATGACTGTTGATATTTACAGTCCAAGCATTGTAATGAAACAAATACACCCAACCACACCATGAATAACTGTTGATATTTACAGTCTAAGCACTGTAATGACACCCACTACCCCATGAGTTTCTTTATATATACAGTCTTAGCACTGCAATGACACCCACAGAAAAAACACCCAATTAATGGCTGTTGATATTTACAGTCCAAGCATTGTAATGACACCCACACACCCACCACCCCATGTATGACTATTGAAGTTTACAGTCCAAGCACTACAATGACACCCACACATCAACCACCCCATAAATGAATGTTGATATTTACAGTCCGATTACTGTAATGACACACACACCTACTACTCCATGGATGACTGTTGATTTTTACAGTTCAAGCACTCTAATGACACCCACACACTTACTACCTCATAAATGCCTTTTGACTGTAATGAAACCCACACACAAACCACCCCATGAATGAATGTTGATATTTACAGTCCAAGCCCTGTAATGACACCCACACACCCACCACCCCATAACGACTGTTGATATTTACAGTCCAAGCACTGTAATGACACCCACACACTTACTACCCTATGAATGACTGTTGATATTTACAGTCCAAGCACTGTAAAGACACCCATTACCCCATAGGTTACTTTATATTTACAGCCTTAGCACTGCAATGACACCCACAGACCAACCACCCAATTAATGACTGTTGATATTTATAGTCCAAGCACAGGAATGACACCATCACATCTACAACCCCATAAATAACTGTTAATATTTACAGTCCAAGCACTGTAATGACACCCACACACCCACTACCCAATGAGTTACTTGATATTTACACTTTGAGCACTGTAATGACACTCACAGACATACCACCCCATGAATGACTGTTGATATTTACAGTCCAAGTACTGTAATGACACCCACACACATACCACCCATGAATGACTGTTGGTATTTACAGTCCAAGCACTGTAATGAAACCGAAACACCTACCACCCCATTAATGACTGTTAATTTTTACAGTACAAACACTGTAATGACACCCAGACACCCACAACCCCATTTATGACTGTTGATATTTACACTCCAAGCACTGTAATGACACCCACACACCCACCACCCCATAAATGACTGTTGATATTTACAGTCCAAGCAATGTAATGACACCAACACACTTACCATCCCATTAATGACTGTTGATATATACAGTCCAAGTACTGTACTGACACCCACACACCCACCACCCATCAATGCCTGTTGATATTTAGAGTCCAAGCACTGTAATGACACCCACACACTCACCACCCCATGAAAGACTGTTGATATTTAGAGTCCAAGTAATATAACAAGACCCAAACACCAACCACCCTATAAATGACTGTTGATATTTACAGTCCAAGCACTGTAATGACACTTACACACCCACCAACCTATGAATGACTTTTGATATTTACAGTTCAAGCACTGTAATGACTACAACACACCCACCACCCCATTAATGACTGTTTATATTTACAGTACAAGCACTGTATTGAAACCAACACAATGACAACCCCATGAATGAGGGCTGATATTTACAATCCAAGCAATGTAATGACACCCACACACACACCACCCCATAATTGGCAGTTGATATTTACATTCCAAGCACTGTAATGACACTGACACACCCACCAACCCATGAATGACTGCTGATATTTATATTCCAAGCACTGTAATGACACCCACACACCCACCAACCCATGAATGACTGCTGATATTTATATTCCAAGAACTGTAATCACACCCACACACCCACAGCCCCATGAATGACTGTTGACATTTACAGTCCAAGCACTGTAATGACACCCACACACACCCCACCCCATATATGACTGTTGATATTTACAGTACAGAGAACTGTAATGACACCAACACACCCACCAAACCATGAATAACTGTTGATATTTACAGTCCAAGCACCTTAATGACACCCACACACCCAACACTCCATGAATGACTGGTGATATTATTACAGTCCGATAACTGTAATGACACCCACACACCCAAGACCCCATAAATGACTGTTGATATTTACAGTCCAAGCACTTTAATAACGCCCACACACCCACCACCCCATAAATAACTTGATATTTACTGTTCAAGCACTGTAATGACACACACTCACACCTACCACTAAATGAATGACTGTTGATATTTACAGCCCAAGCACTGTAATGTCACCCACACACCCATAACCACTCCATGAATGACTGTTGATATTAACAGTCCAAGCACTGTAATGACACCCACACAACCAACACTCCAAGAATGACTGTTGATATTTACAGTCCGAGAACTGTAATCACACCCACACACCCACCACCCCATGAATAACTTGATATTTACAGTCCAAGCACTGTAATGACCCACACACACCTATCACCCAATGAATGACTGTTGATGTTTACAGTCCAAGCACCCTAATGTCACCCACATACCCTTAACCACTCCATGAATGACTGTTGATATTTCCAGTCTAAGTACTGTAATGATACCCACACACCCATCACCCAATGAATGACTGTTGATGTTTACATTCCAAGCACTCTAATGACACCCACACACCCATAACCACTCCATGAATGACTGTTGATATTTACAGTCCAAGTACTGTAATGACACCCACACACCCAACACTCCAAGAATGACTGTTGATATTTACAGTCCGAGAACTGTAATGACACCCACACACCCACCACCCACGAATAACTTGATATTTACAGTCCAGTCACTGTAATAACACACACACACCTACGACTAAATGAATTACTGTTGATATTTACAGTCCAAGCACTCTAATGTCAACCACATACCCTTAACCACTCCATGAATGACTGTTAATATTTCCAGTCTAAGTACTGTAATGATACCCACACACCCATCACCCTATGAATGACTGTTGATGTTTACATTTCAAGCACTCTAATGAAACCCACACACCCACCACCCTATGAATGACTGTTGATATTTACAGTCCAAGTACTGTAATGACACCCACCACCCCATGATTGACTGTTGATATTTACAGTACAAGCACTGTAATGACACCCGCACACCCACTACCCCATGAATGCCTTTTGACTGTAATGACACACAAACACCCACCACCTCATGAATGACTGTCGATATTTACATTCCAAGCACTATAATGACACCCACACATCCACCACCCCATAAATGACTGTTGATAGTTACAGTCCAAGCACTTTAATGACACACACCAACCACCCCATGAATAACTTGATATTTACAGTCCAAGCACTGTAATGACACACAAACACCTACCACTAAATAAATGACTGTTAATATTTACAGTCCAAGCACTGTAATGACACCAACACACTTACCATCCCATGAATGACAGTTGATATATACAGTCCAAGTACTGTAATGACACCCACACACCCACCACCCATGAATGACTGTTGGTATTTACAGTCCAAGCACTGTAATGAAACCGAAACACCTACCACCCCATTAATGACTGTTAATTTGTACAGTACAAACACTGTAATGACACCCAGACACCCACAACCCCATTAATGACTGTTGATATTTACAGTCCAAGCACTGTAATGACACCCACACACCCACCACCCATCAATGCCAGTTGATATTTAGAGTCCAAGCACTGTAATGACACCCACACACTCACCACCCCATGAAAGACTGTTGATATTTACAGTCCAAGTAATATAACAAGACCCAAACACCAGCCACCCCATAAATGACTGTTGATATTTACAGTCCAAGCACTGTAATGACACTTACACACCCACCAACCTATGAATGATTTTTGATATTTACAGTTCAAGCACTGTAATGACTACAACACACCCACCACCCCATTAATGACTGTTTATGTTTACAGTACAAACACTGTATTGAAACCAACACAATGACAACCCCATGAATGACGGCTGATTTTTACAATCCAAGCAATGTAATGACACCCACACACACACCACCCCATAATTGACAGTTGATATTTACAGTACAGAGAACTGTAATGACACCAACACACCCACCAAACCATGAATAACTGTTGATATTTACAGTCCAAGCACCTTAATGACACCCACACACCCAATACTCCATGAATGACTGGTGATATTATTACCGTCCGATAACTGTAATGACACCCACACACCCACCACCCCATGAATAACTTGATATTTACTGTTCAAGCACTGTAATGACACACACTCACACCTACCACTAAATGAATGACTGTTGATATTTACAGCCCAAGCACTGTAATGTCACCCACACACCCATAACCACTCCATGAATGACTGTTGATATTTACAGTCCAAGCACTGTAATGACACCCACACAACCAACACTCCAAGAATGACTGTTGATATTTACAGTCCGAGAACTGTAATCACACCCACACACCCACCACCCCATGAATAACTTGATATTTACAGTCCAAGCACTGTAATGACCCACACACACCCACCACCCCATGAATGACTGTTGACATTTACAATCCCAGCAATGTAATGACACCCACACACACACCACCACATAATTGACTGTTGATATTTACAGTACAGAGAACTGTAATGAAACCAACACACCCACCAAACCATGAATAACTGTTGATATTTACAGTCCAAGCACCTTAATGACACCCACACACCCAACACTCCATGAATGACTGGTGATATTATTACCGTCCGATAACTGTAATGACACCCACACACCCACGACCCCATAAATGACTGTTGATATTTACAGTCCAAGCACTTTAATAACGCCCACACACCCACCACCCCATGAATAACTTGATATTTACTGTTCAAGAACTGTAATGACACACACTCACACCTACCACTAAATGAATGACTGTTGATATTTACAGCCCAAGCACAGTAATGTCACCCACACACCCATAACCACTCCATGAATGACTGTTGATATTTACAGTCCAAGCACTGTAATGACACCCACACAACCAACACTCCAAGAATGACTGTTGATATTTACAGTCCGAGAACTGTAATCACACCCACACACCCACCACACGATGAATAACTTGATATTTACAGTCCAAGCACTGTAATGACCCACACACACCTATCACCCAATGAATGACTGTTGATGTTTACAGTCCAAGCACTCTATTGTCACCCACATACCCTAAACCACTCCATGAATGACTGTTGATATTTCCAGTCAAAGTACTGTAATGATACCCACACACCCATCACCCAATGAATGACTGTTGATGTTTACATTCCAAGCACTCTAATGACACCCACACACCCATAACCACTCCATAAATGACTGTTGATATTTACAGTCCAAGTACTGTAATGACACCCACACACCCAACACTCCAAGAATGACTGTTGATATTTACAGTCCGAGAACTGTAATGACACCCACACACCCACCACCGCACGAATAACTTGATATTTACGGTCCAGTCACTGTAATAACACACACACACCTACGACTAAATGAATTACTGTTAATATTTACAGTCCAAGCACTCTAATGTCAACCACATACCCTTAACCACTCCATGAATGACTGTTAATATTTCCAGTCTAAGTATTGTAATGATACCCACACACCCATCACCCTATGAATGACTGTTGATGTTTACATTTCAAGCACTCTAATGAAACCCACACACCCACCACCCTATGAATGACTGTTGATATTTACAGTTCAAGTACTGTAATGACACCCACCACCCCATGATTGACTGTTGATATTTACAGTACAAGCACTGTAATGACACCCGCACACCCACTACCCCATGAATGCCTTTTGACTGTAATGACACACAAACACCCACCACCTCATGAATGACTGTTGATATTTACATTCCAAGAAATATAATGACACCCACACATCCACCACCCCATAAATGACTGTTGATATTTACAGTCCAAGCACTGCACTGTATTGACACCTACACACTCACCACCCCATGAATGACATCTGATATTTACAGTCCAAGCACTGTAATGACACCCACATACCCTCCAACCCATGAATGACTGTTGATATTTACAGTCCAAGCTTTGTAATAACACAAATACACCCACCACACCATGAATAACTGTTGATATTTACAGTCCAAGCACTGTGATGACATCCACACACCCACAACCCCATAAACGAGCTTTGATATTTACAGTTCAAGCACTGTAATGACACCCAAAAACCCACCAACCCATAAATATACTGTTGATATCAACAATCCAAGCACTGTAATGACACCTACACACCCACCACCCCATGAATCACTATTGATATTTACAGTCCAAGCACTGTAATGACACCCACGCAACTACCAAACCCATGAATGACTGCTGATATTTACAGTCCAAGCACTGTAATGACACCCACACTTCCACCACCCCATAAATGACACTTGATAATTACAGTCCAAGCACTGTAATGACATCCACACACCCACCACCCCATAAATAACTGTTAATATTTACAGTCCAAACACTGTAATGACACCCACACACCCACCAACCCTTGAATGATTGATGATTTTTACAGTTCCGAGAACTGTAATAACACCAATACACCCACTACCTTATGAATGACTGTTGATATTTACAGTCCAAGCACCGTAATGACACCCACACACCCACCACTCAATGAATGACTGTTAATATTTACAATCCAATAACTGTAATGACACCAACACATCCAGCACCCCAGGAATGAATGTTGATATTTACAGTTCAAGCATATTAATGACACCCACACACCCACCACCCCATAATTACCTTGATATTTACAGTCCAAGGACTCTAGTGACACCCACAGACCCACCACCCTATGAATGACTGTTAATATTTACAGTCCAATAATCGTAATGACCCCATCCACCCGATGGACGGATGTTGATATTTACAGTCGAAGAACAGGAATAACTCCCACACACCCACCACCCCATTAATGACTGTTGATATTTACAGTCCAAGCACTGCAATGACACCCACACACCCACGAACCAATTAATGACTTTTGATATTTACAGTCCAAACACTGTAATGACACAATCACACCAACCACCCTATGAAAGACTGTTAATATTTAAAGTCCAAGTAATATAACAAGACCGACACACCAACCACCCCATAAATGACTGTTGATATTTACAGTCCAAGCACTGTAATGACACCCACACACCCACGAACCAATTAATGACTTTTGATATTTACAGTCCAAGCACTGTAATGACTACAACAAACGCACCACCCCATGAATGACTGTTTATATATACAGTACAAGCACTGTATTGAAACACACACAACGACAACCCCATGAATGATTGCTGATATTTACAATCCAAGCAATGTAATGACACCCACACACACACCACACCATAATTGTTAGTTTATATTTACAGTCCAAACACTGTAATGGCATCCACACACCCACTCCTTGTGAATCACTGTTGATATTTACAGTCTAAAAACTATAATGACACCAACACACCAACCACCCATTAAAAGACTGTTAATATTCACAGTCCAAGCACTGTAATGACACCCACACACCCACCAACCCATAAATGACTGCTGATATTTTTATTCCAAGCACTGTAATAACACCCACACACCCACCACCCCATGAATGACTGTTAATATTTACAGTCCAAGCACTGTAATGACACCCACATACCCACCAACCCATGAATGACTGCTGATATTTATATTCCAAGGACTGTAATCACACCCACACACCCACCACCCCATGAATGGCTGTTGACATTTACAGGCCAAGCACCGTAATGACACTCAAACACCCAACACTCCATGAATGACTGTTGATATTATTACCGTCCGATAACTGTAATGACACCCACACACCCACCACCACTTAAATGACTGTTAATATTTACAGTCCAAGCACTTTAATGATGCCCACACACCCACCACCCCATGAATAACTTGATATTTACAGTTCAAGCACTGTAATGACACACACACACACCTACCACTAAATGAATGACTGTTGATATTTACAGCCCAAGCACTGTAATGTCACCCACACACCCATAACCACTACATGAATGACTGTTGATATTTACAGTCCAAGCACTGTAATGACACCCACACACCCAACACTCCAAGAATGAGTGTTGATATTTACAGTCCGAGAACTGTAATGACACCCACACAACCACCACCCCATGAATAACTTGATTTTTACAGTCCAAGCACTGTAATGGCACACACACACCTATCACCCAATAAATGACTGTTTATGTTTACAGTCCAAGCACTCTAATGTCACCCTCATACCCTTAACCACTCCATGAATGACTGTTGATATTTCCAGTCTAAGTACTGTAATGATACCCACACACCCATCACCCAATGAATGACTGTTGATGTTTACATTCCAAGCACTCTAATGACACCCACACACATATAACCACTCCATGAATGACTGTTGATATTTACAGTCCAAGAACTGAAATGACACCAACACACTAACCACCCCATAAAAGACTGTTAATATTCACAGTCCAAGCACTGTAATGACACCCACACAACCACCAACCCATGAATGACTGCTGATATTTATATTCCAAGCACTGTAATCACATCCACACACCCACCACCCCATGAATGACTGTTAATATTTACAGTCCAAGCACTGTAATGACTCCCACACACACACCAACCCATAAATGACTGCTGATATTTATATTCCAAGGACTGTAATCACACCCACACACCCACCACCCCATGAATGACTGTTGACATTTACAGTCCAAGCACTGTAATGACACCAACACACCCACCACCCCGTGAATGACTTTTGATATTTACAGTCCAAGCACCGTAATGACACTCACACACCCAACACTCCATGAATGACTGTTGATATTATTACCGTCCGATAACTGTAATGACACCCACACACCCACCACCCCATAAATGACTGTTGATATTTACAGTCCAAGCACTTTAATGACGCCCACACACCCACCACCCCATGAATAACTTGATATTTACAGTTCAAGCACTGTAATGACACACACCTACCACTAAATGAATGACTGTTGATATTTACAGACCAAGCACTGTAATGTCACCCACACACCCATAACCACTACATGATTGACTGTTGATATTTACAGTCCAAGTACTGTAATGACACCCTAACACCTAACACTCCAAGAATGACTGTTGATATTTACAGTCCGAGAACTGTAATGACACCCACACACCCACCACCCCATGAATAACTTGATATTTACAGTCCAGTCACTGTAATAACAAACACACACCTACGACTAAATGAATTACTTTTGATATTTACAGTCCAAGCACTCTAATGTCACCCACATACCCTTAACCGCTCCATAAATGACTGTTGATATTTCCAGTCTAAATACTTTAATGATACCCACACACCCATCACCCAATAAATGAATGTTGATGTTTACATTCCAAGCACTCTAATGACACCCACAAACCCACCACCCTATGACTGACTGTTGATATTTACAGTCCAAGTACTGTAATGACACCCACCACCCCATGATTGACTGTTGATATTTACAGTACAAGCACTGTAATGACACCCACACACCCACTACCCCATGAATGCCTTTTGACTGTAATGACACACACACCCACCACCTCATGAATGACTGTTTATATTTACATCCCAAGCACTGTAATGACATCCACACATCAACCACCCATAAATGACTGTTGATATTTACAGTCGAAGGACTTTAATGACACACACCAAACACCCCATGAATAACTTGATATTTACAGTCCAAGCACTGTAATGAAACACACACACACAGACCACTAAATGAATGAATGTTGATATTTACAGCCCAAGCACTGTAATGTCACAAACACACCCATAACCACTCCATGAATGACTGTTGATAATTACAGTCCAAACACCATAATAACACCCATACACCCAACACTCCAAGAATGACTGTTGATATTTACAGTCCGATAACAGTAATGACACCCACACATCCACCACCCCATGAAAAACTTGATATTTACAGTCCAAGAACTGTAATGACACACACACACCCAACACTCAATGAATTTGTGTTGATATTTACAGTCCGAGCACTGTAATGACACCCACACATCCGCCACCCCATGAATGACTGTTGATTTTTACAGTCCAAGCTCTGTAATAACACCCACACACCCACCACCCCATGAATTACTTTTGATATTTACAGTCCAAGCACTGTACAGACACCCAAACACTTACCACTCTATGAATGACTGTTAATATATACAGTCCAAGCACCGTAATGACACTCATACACCTACTACTTAATGAATGACTGTTGATATTTACAGCCCAAGCACTGTAACGACACCCACACACCCACCACCCCATAAATGACAGTTGATATTTACAGTCCAAGCACTGTAATGACACCAACACACCGACCACCCCATAAATGACTGTTGATATATACAGTCCAAGCACTGTAATGACACCCACACATCCACCACCCCATGAAAAACTTGATATTTACAGTCCAAGAACTGTAATGACACACACACACCCAACACTCAATGAATTTGTGTTGATATTTACAGTCCGAGCACTGTAATGACACCCACACATCCGCCACCCCATGAATGACTGTTGATTTTTACAGTCCAAGCTCTGTAATAACACCCACACACCCACCACCCCATGAATTACTTTTGATATTTACAGTCCAAGCACTGTACAGACACCCAAACACTTACCACTCTATGAATGACTGTTAATATATACAGTCCAAGCACCGTAATGACACTCATACACCTACTACTTAATGAATGACTGTTGATATTTACAGCCCAAGCACTGTAACGACACCCACACACCCACCACCCCATAAATGACAGTTGATATTTACAGTCCAAGCACTGTAATGACACCAACACACCGACCACCCCATAAATGACTGTTGATATATACAGTCCAAGCACTGTAATGACACCCACACACCCACCACCCCATAAATGACAGTTGATATTTACAGTCCAAGCACTGTAATGACACACACACACCCATAACCCCATGAATGACTGTTGATATTTACAGTCCAAGGACAGTAATGTCACCCACACAACTACCACCCAATAAATGACTGTTGATATTTTCAGTCCGAGCACTGTAATGACACCCACACAACCACCACCCCATGAAAGACTGTTGATATTTACCGTCCTAGCACTGTAATGACACACACACACCCACCACCCCATTAATGACTGTTGATATTTACAGTCCAAGCACCGTAATGACACCCACACACCCAACACTCAATGAATGAGTGTTGATATTTACAGTCCAAGCACTGTAATGACACCCACACACCAACCATCCAATGAATGACTGTTGATATTTACCGTCCTAGCACTGTAATGACACACACACACCCACCACCCCATTAATGACTGTTGATATTTACAGTCCAAGCACCGTAATGACACCCACACACCCAACACTCAATGAATGAGTGTTGATATTTACACTCCGAGAACAGTAATGACACCCACATACACACCACCCTATAAACGACTGTTGCTATTTACAGTCCAAGCACTTTAATGACACCCACATACCCTCCACACCTTAAAAAATTTGATATTTACAGTCCAAGCACTGTAATGGCACACACACACATACTACTAATTGAATGACTGTTGATATTTACAGTCCAAGCACCGTAATGACACCCACACACCCAACACTCCAAGAATGATTATTGGTACTTACAGTCCGAGAACTGTAATAACACCCACACACCCACCACCCCATGCATACTTTGATATTTACAGTCCAAGCACTGTAATGACACACAAAAACTTACCACTAAATGAATGACTGTTGATATTTATAGTCCAAGCCCTGTAATGTCACCCACAAACCCATAACCACTCCATGAATGACTGTTGATATTTCCAGTCCAAGTACTGTAATGATACCCACACACCTATTACCCAATGAATGACTGTTGATGTTTACATTTCAAGCACTCTAGTGACACTCACACACATACCAGCCTATGAATGACTGTTAATATTTACAGTCCAAGTACTGTAATGACACCCACCACCCTTTGACTGAATGTTGATATTTACAGTACAAGCACTGTAATGACACACACACACCCACTACCCCATGAATGCCTTTTGACTGTAATGACACACACACACCCACTACCCTATGAATGACTGTTGATATTTTCATTACAAGCACTGTAATGACACCCACACACCCACCACCCCATGAATGACTGTTGATTTTTACAGTCCAAGCACTGTAATGACACCCACACCCCTACCACCCTATGATTGACTGTTGATGTTTTCAGTCCAAGCACTGTAATGATACCAACACACTCACCACCCTATGAATGACTGTTGATATTTACAGTCTAAGCACTGTAATGACACCCTCACACCCACTACCCAATAAGTTGCTTGATATTTACAGTCTAAGCACTGTAATGACACCCACAGATCCACAACCCCATGAATGAGTGTTGATATTTACAGTCCAAGAACGGTAATGACACGCACACACTCACTACCCCATGAATGAGTGTTGATATTTACAGTCCAAGTACTGTAATGACACCCACCACCCCATGATTGACTGTTGATATTTACAGTACAAGCACTGTAATGACACTAACACACCCACTACTCCTTGAATGCCTTTTGACTGTAATGACACACACACAATCACCGCCCCATGAATGACTGTTGATATTTACTGGTCAAGCAGTGTAATGACACCCAAACTCCCACCACCTATTGAATGACTTGATATTTACAGTCCAAGCACTGTAATGACACCCACACACCCACCACCCCATGAATGACTGTTAATATTTACAGTCCAGGCACTGAACTGTATTGACACCCACACACACTCCATCCCATGATATACTGCTGATATTTAAAGTCCAAGCACTGTAATGACGACCACTCACCAACCACCCCATGAATGACTGTTGATATTTACAGTCCATGCACTGTAATGACACCCACGCACCCACCACCCCTTGAATGACTGTTAATATTTATAGTCCAAGCACTATAATGACACCCACACCCCAACCACCCCTAAATGACTGTTGATATTTACGGTCCAAGCAATGTAATGACATCCACACATCCAACACCCCATGAATGAGTGTTGATATTTACAGTCCAAGAACGGTAATGACATGCACACAGCCACCACCCTATTAAGGACCGTTGATATTTACAGTCAAAGCACTGTAATGAAACCCACACACCCAACACTCCATGAATGTCTGTTGATATTTACAGTCAAAGCACTGTAATGTCACCCACAGACCCACCACTCCATAAATGACTGTTGATATTTACAGTCCAAGCACTTTAATAACACCCACACACCCACCACCCTATGAATAACTTGATATTTACAGACCAAGCACTGTAATGAAACACACACACACAGACCACTAAATGAATGAATGTTGATATTTACAGCCCAAGCACTGTAATGTCACAAACACACCCATAACCACTCCATGAATGACTGTTGATAATTACAGTCCAAACACCATAATAACACACATACACCCAACACTCCAAGAATGACTGTTGATATTTACAGTCCGATAACAGTAATGACACCCACACATCCACCACCCCATGAAAAACTTGATATTTACAGTCCAAGAACTGTAATGACACACACACACCCAACACTCAATGAATTTGTGTTGATATTTACAGTCCGAGCACTGTAATGACACCCACACATCCGCCACCCCATGAATGACTGTTGATTTTTACAGTCCAAGCTCTGTAATAACACCCACACACCCACCACCCCATGAATTACTTTTGATATTTACAGTCCAAGCACTGTACAGACACCCAAACACTTACCACTCTATGAATGACTGTTAATATATACAGTCCAAGCACCGTAATGACACTCATACACCTACTACTTAATGAATGACTGTTGATATTTACAGCCCAAGCACTGTAACGACACCCACACACCCACCACCCCATAAATGACAGTTGATATTTACAGTCCAAGCACTGTAATGACACCAACACACCGACCACCCCATAAATGACTGTTGATATATACAGTCCAAGCACTGTAATGACACCCACACACCCACCACCCCATAAATGACAGTTGATATTTACAGTCCAAGCACTGTAATGACACACACACACCCATAACCCCATGAATGACTGTTGATATTTACAGTCCAAGGACAGTAATGTCACCCACACAACTACCACCCAATAAATGACTGTTGATATTTTCAGTCCGAGCACTGTAATGACACCCACACAACCACCACCCCATGAAAGACTGTTGATATTTACCGTCCTAGCACTGTAATGACACACACACACCCACCACCCCATTAATGACTGTTGATATTTACAGTCCAAGCACCGTAATGACACCCACACACCCAACACTCAATGAATGAGTGTTGATATTTACAGTCCAAGCACTGTAATGACACCCACACACCAACCATCCAATGAATGACTGTTGATATTTACCGTCCTAGCACTGTAATGACACACACACACCCACCACCCCATTAATGACTGTTGATATTTACAGTCCAAGCACCGTAATGACACCCACACACCCAACACTCAATGAATGAGTGTTGATATTTACACTCCGAGAACAGTAATGACACCCACATACACACCACCCTATAAACGACTGTTGCTATTTACAGTCCAAGCACTTTAATGACACCCACATACCCTCCACACCTTAAAAATTTTGATATTTACAGTCCAAGCACTGTAATGGCACACACACACATACTACTAATTGAATGACTGTTGATATTTACAGTCCAAGCACCGTAATGACACCCACACACCCAACACTCCAAGAATGATTATTGGTACTTACAGTCCGAGAACTGTAATAACACCCACACACCCACCACCCCATGCATACTTTGATATTTACAGTCCAAGCACTGTAATGACACACAAAAACTTACCACTAAATGAATGACTGTTGATATTTATAGTCCAAGCCCTGTAATGTCACCCACAAACCCATAACCACTCCATGAATGACTGTTGATATTTCCAGTCCAAGTACTGTAATGATACCCACACACCTATTACCCAATGAATGACTGTTGATGTTTACATTTCAAGCACTCTAGTGACACTCACACACATACCAGCCTATGAATGACTGTTAATATTTACAGTCCAAGTACTGTAATGACACCCACCACCCTTTGATTGAATGTTGATATTTACAGTACAAGCACTGTAATGACACACACACACCCACTACTCCATGAATGCCTTTTGACTGTAATGACACACACACACCCACTACCCTATGAATGACTGTTGATATTTTCATTACAAGCACTGTAATGACACCCACACACCCACCACCCCATGAATGACTGTTGATTTTTACAGTCCAAGCACTGTAATGACACCCACACCCCTACCACCCTATGATTGACTGTTGATGTTTTCAGTCCAAGCACTGTAATGATACCAACACACTCACCACCCTATGAATGACTGTTGATATTTACAGTCTAAGCACTGTAATGACACCCTCACACCCACTACCCAATAAGTTGCTTGATATTTACAGTCTAAGCACTGTAATGACACCCACAGATCCACAACACCATGAATGAGTGTTGATATTTACAGTCCAAGAACGGTAATGACACGCACACACTCACTACCCCATGAATGAGTGTTGATATTTACAGTCCAAGTACTGTAATGACACCCACCACCCCATGATTGACTGTTGATATTTACAGTACAAGCACTGTAATGACACTAACACACCCACTACTCCTTGAATGCCTTTTGACTGTAATGACACACACACAATCACCGCCCCATGAATGACTGTTGATATTTACTGGTCAAGCAGTGTAATGACACCCAAACTCCCACCACCTATTGAATGACTTGATATTTACAGTCCAAGCACTGTAATGACACCCACACACCCACCACCCCATGAATGACTGTTAATATTTACAGTCCAGGCACTGAACTGTATTGACACCCACACACACTCCATCCCATGATATACTGCTGATATTTAAAGTCCAAGCACTGTAATGACGACCACTCACCAACCACCCCATGAATGACTGTTGATATTTACAGTCCATGCACTGTAATGACACCCACGCACCCACCACCCCTTGAATGACTGTTAATATTTATAGTCCAAGCACTATAATGACACCCACACCCCAACCACCCTTAACCCCCAGAGTCCGGGCAGCGGGATTTCCCGCTCGGTCGACAGAGGCCGGGCAGCGGGAAATCCCGCTCTGTCGACAGAGTCCGGGCAGCGGGATTTCCCGCTCGGTCGACAGAGGCCGGGCAGCGGGAAATCCCGCTCTGTCGACAGAGTCCGGGCAGCGGGAAATCCCGCTTTTGGTAATTTATGGGGAAAAACGCCAAATTTGTCGGGATTTTTTTTGATCTGGCTATACTTCACCACCAGACCTTTTCATCCCCACATTCAATCAGTGTGTGCTTGACCGTGACAATGGCTGGGCGTAGTGAAGAAAATACGGGCTCGTTCGATTCGGTGCATCCTACCGCGCTGCCGGGCGCACCCGCTCCTGTAACCTCCACTCCGCGGGTGCAACCAGCTAGATTGAGTCACAGCCACGCTCACAAAGCGAACGCAGCCTCGCTCTCACGGGAAAAGTGACCTCCATTCCTCACTTGATTTCTCGGCAATGGAGTGTCCTAGAGAGCTGGGGTTGGTTTTAATGGAAAGAGGAGGAGTTGATGGTGAGTACACAATCAAATTTAAGTTGTTCAGTATTGTAGTTTAGACGTAGGGAGTAAGAGAAGTAGAGTGATTTTCCGGGAAATACCCGGACAGGCAGGGTAAAAAGTGAGTATTGCCCCCAGAACCACAGTACGTATTTCCATTCTTGGCCCGTCCCGGAGGGGTTAAATGACTGTTGATATTTACGGTCCAAGCAATGTAATGACATCCACACATCCAACACCCCATGAATGAGTGTTGATATTTACAGTCCAAGAACGGTAATGACACGCACACAGCCACCACCCTATTAAGGACCGTTGATATTTACAGTCAAAGCACTGTAATGAAACCCACACACCCAACACTCCATGAATGTCTGTTGATATTTACAGTCAAAGCACTGTAATGTCACCCACAGACCCACCACTCCATAAATGACTGTTGATATTTACAGTCCAAGCACTTTAATAACACCCACACACCCACCACCCTATGAATAACTTGTTATTTACAGTCCAAGCAGTGTAATGACACACTCACACACCTACCACTAAATGAATAACTCTTGATATTTACAAACCAAGCACTGTAATGTCACCCACACACCCAAAACCACTCCATGAATGACTGTTGATATTTCCAGTCCAAGTACAGTAAGGATACCCACACACCTATCACCCAATGAATGACTGTTGATAGTTACAGTACAAGCACCGTAATGACACCTACAAACCCATCACCCAATGAATGATTGTTGATATTTACAGTCCAAGCACTGTAATGACACCCACACCCAAAACAACGAATGAATGACTGTTGATATTTACAATCCAAGCACCATAATGACACCCACACACCCAACACTCCATTAATGACTGTTAATATTAACAGTCTAAGCAATATAATGACACCGTCACCCCCTCCACAACTAAATGACTGAAGATATTTACAGTATAAGCACTGTAATGACATTCACACATCCACCACCCCTTAAATAAGTGTTGATATTTACAGTCCAAGCACTGTAATGACACCCACACACCAACCATCCCATGAATGACTGTTGAAATTTACAGTCCGAGCTCTGTAATGACACCCGCACACCCACCACCAACATAAATGACAGTTAATATTTACTGTCCAAACACTGTAATGATACCCACACACTCACCATCCCATAAATGACTGTTGATATTTAGATCCCAAGCACTGTAATAACACCCACACACTCACCACCCCATTAATGACTGTTAATATTTACAATCAAAGCACTGTAATGACACCCACACACCCATCGCCCTATTAATGAGTTTTGATATTTACAGTCCAAGCACTGTAATGACACCCACACACCCACCACCCCATGCATGACTGTTGATGTTTAAAGACTAAGCACTTCAATGAGACCCTTACATCAACCACCTAATAAATGACAGTTGATATTTACAGTCCAATTACTCTAATGACACCCACACACCTACTACCCCATGAATACCTGTTGATGTTTACAGTTCAAGCACTCTAATGACACCCACATACCCACCACCCCATGAATGACTGTTGATATTTACAGTCCAAGCACTGTAATGATACCCTCACCCCCACCACATCTAAATGACTGTTGATTTTTACAGTCCAAGTACTGTAATTACACCCACACACCCACCACTACATGAATGACTATTGGTATTTACAGTTCAGGCACTGTAATGACACCCACACACCAACCATCCCATGAATGACTGTTGATATTTAAAGCCCGAGCTTTGCAATGACACCTACACACTCACCATCCCATGAATGACTGTTGATATTCAGATACCAAGCACTGTAATGACACCCACACACTCACCACCCCATTAATGACTGTTGATAATTACAGTACAAGCATTGTAATGACACCCTCACACCCATCGCCCTATGAATGAGTTTTTATATTTAAAGTCCAACCACTATAATGACCCCCACACTCCAACCATCCCAAGTATGACTGTTGATGTTTAAAGACCAAGCACTCTAATGACACCCACATACCCACCACCCCATGAATGACTGTTGATATTTACAGTCCAAGTACTGTAATGACACCCACACACACACCATCCCATGAATGACACTTGATATTTACAGTCCAAGTACTGTAATGAAACCCACACACCCAACACCACATGAATGACTGTTGATATTTACAGTCCAAGTACTGTAATGACACCCACACACCAACCACCCCATGAATGACTGTTGATATTTACAGTCAAAACACTGTAATGACACACATACACCTACCACCCAATGAATGACTGTTGATATTTACAGTCCAAACACTGTAGTGACACCCACACACCCATCACCCAATGAATGATTGTTGATATTTACAGTACAAGCGCTGTAATGACACCATCACACTCGCCTTCCCATGAATGACAGTTAATATTAACAGTCTAAGCACTATAATGACACACTCACCTCCACCACAACTAAATGACTGAAGATATTTACAGTCCAAGCGCTGTAATGACATCCACACATCCACCACCCAATAAATGAGTGTAGATATTTACAGTCCAAGCACTGTAATGACACCCACACACCAACCATCCAATGAATGGCTGTTGAAATTTACTGTCTGAGCTCTGTAATGACACCTGCACACCCACCACCACCATGAATAACTTAATATTTACAGTACAAACACTGTAATGATACCCACACACTCACCATCACATGAATGACTGTTGATATTTACAATCCAAGCACTGTAATGACACCCACATACCAATCGCCCTATTAATGAGTTTTGATATTTACAGTCCAAGCACTGTCATGACACCCACACACCCACCACCCCATGTATGACTGTTGATGTTTAAAGACCAAGCACAGCAATGAGACCCACACATGAACCACCTAATAAATGACGGTTGATATTTACAGTCCGATTACTCTAATGACACCCACACACCTACTACCCCATGAATTACTGTTGATGTTTACAGTCCAAGTACTGTAATGACACCCACACACCAACCACCCCATGAATGACTGTTGATATTTACAGTCCAAACACTGTAATGACACACATACACCTACCACCCAATGAATGACTGTTGATATTTACAGTCCAAACACTGTAGTGACACCCACACACCCATCACCCAATGAATGATTGTTGATATTTACAGTACAAGCACTGTAATGACACCATCACACTCGCCTTCCCATGAATGACAGTTAATATTAACAGTCTAAGCACTATAATGACACACTCAACCCCTCCACAACTAAATGACTGAAGATATTTACAGTCCAAGCGCTGTAATGACATCCACACATCCACCACCCCATAAATGAGTGTTGATATTTACAGTCCAAGCACTGTAATGACACCCACACACCAACCATCCAATGAATGACTGTTGAAATTTACTGTCTGAGCTCTGTAATGACACCTGCACACCCACCACCACCATGAATGACTTAATATTTACAGTACAAACACTGTAATGATACCCACACACTCACCATCACATGAATAACTGTTGATATTTAGATCCCAAGCACTGTAATAACACCCACACACTCACCACCCCATTAATGACTGTTAATATTTACAAACAAAGCACTGTAATGACACCCACACACCCATCGCCCTATTAATGAGTTTTGATATTTACAGTCCAAGCACTGTAATGACACCCACACACCCACCACCCCATGGATGACTGTTGATGTTTAAAGACTAAGCACTTCAATGAGACCCTTACATCAACCACCTAATAAATGACAGTTGATATTTACAGTCCGATTACTCTAATGACACCCACACACCTACTACCCCATGAATAACTGTTGATGTTTACAGTTCAAGCACTCTAATGACACCCACATACCCACCACCCCATAAATGACTGTTGATATTTACAGTCCAAGCACTGTAATGATACCCTCACCCCCACCACATCTAAATGACTGTTGATTTTTACAGTCCAAGTACTGTAATTACACCCACACACCCACCACTACATGAATGACTATTGGTATTTACAGTTCAGGCACTGTAATGACACCCACACACCAACCATCCCATGAATGACTGTTGAAATTTACAGCCCGAGCTCTGCAATGACACCTACACACTCACCATCCCATGAATGACTGTTGATATTCAGATACCAAGCACTGTAATGACACCCACACACTCACCACCCCATTAATGACTGTTGATAATTACAGTACAAGCATTGTAATGACACCCTCACACCCAACGCCCTATGAATGAGTTTTTATATTTAAAGTCCAACCACTGTAATGACCCCCACACTCCAACCATCCCAAGTATGACTGTTGATGTTTAAAGACCAAGCACTCTAATGACACCCACATACCCACCACCCCATGAATGACTGTTGATATTTACAGTCCAAGTACTGTAATGACACCCACACACACACCATCCCAGGAATGACACTTGATATTTACAGTCCAAGTACTGTAATGACACCCACACACCCAACACCACATGAATGACTGTTGATATTTACAGTCCAAGTACTGTAATGACACCCACACACCAACCACCCCATGAATGACTGTTGATATTTACAGTCCAAACACTGTAATGACACACATACACCTACCACCCAATGAATGACTGTTGATATTTACAGTCCAAACACTGTAGTGACACCCACACACCCATCACCCAATGAATGATTGTTGATATTTACAGTACAAGCACTGTAATGACACCATCACACTCGCCTTCTCATGAATGACAGTTAATATTAACAGTCTAAGCACTATAATGACACACTCACCCCCACCACAACTAAATGACTGAAGATATTTACAGTCCAAGCGCTGTAATGACATCCACACATCCACCACCCCATAAATGAGTGTTGATATTTACAGTCCAAGCACTGTAATGACACCCACACACCAACCATCCAATGAATGACTGTTGAAATTTACTGTCTGAGCTCTGTAATGACACCTGCACACCTACCACCACCATGAATGACTTAATATTTACAGTACAAACACTGTAATGATACCCACACACTCACCATCACATGAATGACTGTTGATATTTACAATCCAAGCACTGTAATGACACCCACACACCAATCGCCCTATTAATGAGTTTTGATATTTACAGTCCAAGCACTGTAATGACACCCACACACCCACCACCCCATGTATGACTGTTGATGTTTAAAGACCAAGCACAGCAATGAGACCCACACATGAACCACCTAATAAATGACGGTTGATATTTACAGTCCGATTACTCTAATGACACCCACACACCTACTACCCCATGAATTACTGTTGATGTTTACAGTTCAAGCACTCTAATGACACCCACATACCCACCACCCCATGAATGACTGTTGATATTTACAGTCCAAGTACTGTAATAACACCCATACACCTACCGCCCCATAAGTGACTGTTGATATTTACCGTCCAAACACTGTAATGACACCCACACACCCACCACCAAATGAATGACTGTTGATATTTTCAGTCCAAGCACCATAATGACACCCACACACCCAACACTCCATTAATGACTGTTGATATTTACAGTCCGAGAATTGTAATGACACCGACACACCCAACACCCCATAAATGACTGTTGATATTTACAGTCCAAGAGCTTTATTAACACCCACACAACCACCACCCCATGAATGACTGTTGATATTTACAATCCAAGCACCGTAATGACACCCAGTCACCCAACACTCCATGAATGACTGTTGATATTTATAGTTCAAGAACTTTAATGACACCCACACACCCACTACCCCATGAATAACTTGATATTTACAGTCCAAGCACTGTAATGACACACACACACCTACCACTAAATGAATGACTCGATATTTACAGTCCAAGCACTGTAATGTCACCCACACACCCATAACCACTCCATGATTGACTGTTAATATTTCAGTCTAAGTACTGTAATGATACCCACACACCCATCACCCAATGAATGACTGTTGATGTTTACAGTCCAAGCACTATAATGATGCCCACACACCCACCACCCTATGAATGACTGTTGATATTTACAGTCCAAATACTGTAATGACACACATCACCCCATGATTGACTGTTTATTTTTACAGTACAAGCACTGTAATGATAACCACACACCGAATACCCCATGAATGCATTTTGACTGTAATGACACACACACACCCACCACCACATGTATGACTGTTGATATTTACAGTCTGAGCACTGAAATGACACCCACAGACCAACCCCCCATGACAGATTGTTGATATTTACAGTTCGAACACTGTAATGACACCCACACACCCACCACCCCATGAATGACTCTTGATATTTAAAGTCCAAGCACTGTAATGACACCCACACACCTACAACCTTATGAATGACTTTTGATGTTTACAGTCCAAACACTGTAATGACACCCACACACCCACCACTCCATGAATGACAGTTGATATTTACAGTCCGAGCACTGTAATGACACCTACACATCCACGACCCCCTGACTGACTGTTGATGTTTACAGTCCAAGCACTGTAATGACAACCCCACACCCACCACTCCATAGAGGAGTGGTAATTTTTACAGTCCAAGCACTGTAAAGACACCCACACACCAACCAGCCCAGGTATGATTGTTGATGTTTATAGTCCAAGCACTGTAATGACAACCACACACCCACCGCTCCATGAATGACTCTTGATATTTACAGTCCAAGCACTGTAATGACACCCACGCACCCACCACCCCATGAATGACTTTTAATATTTACAGTCCAAGAACTATAATGACACACACAACCCACCACCCCTATATGACTGTTAATATTTACTGTCCAACTCTGTAATGACACCCACACTCCCACTACCCCATGAATGACTTGATATTTACAGTCTGAGAACTGTAATGACACCCACAGACCCACCACACAATAAATGACTGTCGATATTTACAGTCCGAGTACTGTAATGACACCTACACATCCACCACCCCATGAATGCCTGTTGATATTTACAGTCCAAGCACTGTAATGACACCCACACACCAACCACCCCATGAATGACTGTTGAAATTTACAGTCCAAGCACTGTAATGACAACCACACCCCTACCACCCCATGAATGACTGTTGATATTTACAGTCCGAGCACTGTAATGACATCCACACAACCACCACCCCATAAGGGAGAGTTGATTTTTACAGTCAAAGCACTGTAATGACACCCACACCTCGCCCAACCCCATAAATGATTGTTGATAGTTACAGTCCAAGCACTGTAATGACACCCACACACTCACCACCCCATGAATAACTCCTAATATTTACACTCCGAGCAATGTAATGACATCCAAACACTTACCATCCCATGAATGACTGTTGATATTTACAGTCCAAGCACTGTAATGACACTCACACACCCACCACCCAATGAAAGACTGTAGATTTTCGCAGTCCAAGCACTGTAATGACACCCACACACCCACCACCCCATTAATGACTGTTGATATTTACAGTCCAAGCACTGTAATGACACCCACACACCTACCACCCCATGAATGACTGTTGATATTTCCAGTCCAAGCACTGTAATGACACCCTCACTCCTACCACCAATAAATGACTGTTAATATTAACAGTCCAAGCAATGTAATGACACCCACACACCCACCACCACATTAATGACTGTTGGTATTTACAGTGCAAGCACTGTAATGAATACCACACATCCACCACCCCATAAATAACTGTTGATAGTTACAGTCCAAGCACTGTATTGAAACAAACACAACTACCACCACATGAATGACTACTGATATTTACAGTCCAAGAACTGTAATGACACACACACACCCACCAATTTATGAATGACAGTTGATAATTACAGTCCAAGCACTGTAATGACATCCACACACTCACCACTTAATGAATTACTGTTGATATTTACAGTCCAAACACTGTAATGACACCCACACACCCACCACCCAATGAATGACTGTTGATATTTACGGTCCAAGCACTGTAAAGACAGCCACACACCCACCCCCCAATGTATGACTGTTGATGTTTACAGTCCAAACACTGCAATGACATTCACTCATCAACCACCCCATGAATGACTGTTGATATTTACAGTCCAAGTACTGTAATGACACCCACACACCAACCACCCCATGAATTACTGTTAATATTTATAGTCCAAGTACTGTAATGACACCCACACACCCACCCCCACATGAATGACTGTTGATATTTACAGTTGAAGTACTGTAATGACACCCACACACCAACCACCCCATAAATGAATGTTGATATTTACAGTCCAAGCAATGTAATGACAACCACACACCCGCCATCCCATAAATGACTATTGATATTTATAGTCCAAGCACTGTAATGACACCCACACACCCTCCACCCCTTGAATAACTGTTGATATTTACAGTTCAAGCACTGTAATGACACCCACACCCCCACCACCCCATGAATGACTGTTGATAATTTCAGTCCAAACACTAGAATGACAACCACACACCCGCCATCCCATAAATGACTGTTGATATTTACAGTCCAAGCTCTGTAATGACACCCACACACCCACCACCCCATGAATAACTGTTGATATTTACAGTCCGAGCAATGTAATGACACCCACACACCAACCACCCCATGAATGACTGTTGATATTTACAGTCCAAGCACTGTAATGATGCCCACACATCTACCACCCCATAAATGACTGTTGATATTTTCAGTCCAAGCACTGTAATGACACCCACACTCCTACCACACATAAATAACTGTTTATATTTACATTCCAAGCATTGTAATGCCACCCACACACCAACCACCCCATGAGTAACTGTTGAATTTTACAGTCCAAGCATCATAACGAATACCACATACCCACCACCTAATGAATGACTGTAAATATTTACAGTCCAAGCACTGTATTGAAACCCACACAACTACCACCCCACGAATGACTACTGATATTTACAGTCCAAGCACTGTATTGAAACCCACACAACTACCACTCCATGAATGACGTTTGATAATTACAGTCCAAGGAATGTAATGACTTCCACACACCCACCACCCAATGAATTACTGTTGATATTTATAGTCCAAACACTGCAATGACACCCACACACCTACCAACCAATTATAACTGATAATATATACAGTACTGAGAACTGTAATAACACCAATACACCCACTACCCCATGAATGACTGTTGATATTTACAGTCCAAGCACCATAATGACACCCAAACACCCACCACCACATGAATGACTGATGATATTTACAGTCCAAGCACTGTAAAGACACCCATACCCCCAACCACCCTATGAATGACTGTTGATATTTACAGTCCAAGCACCGTAATGACACCCACACACCCAACACTCCATGTATGACTGTTGATATTTACAGTCCAAGAACTGTAATGACAGCCACACACCCACCACCGCATAAATGACTGTTGATATTTACAGTCCAAGAGCTTTAATAACACCCACACAACCACCACCCCATGAATAACTTGATATTTACAGTCCAAGCTCTGTAATGACACCAACACACCCACCACCCCATGAATAACTGTTGATATTTACAGTCCGAGCAATGTAATGACACCCACACACCAACCACCCCATGAATGACTGTTGATATTTACAGTCCAAGCACTGTAATGATGCCCACACATCTACCACCCCATAAATGACTGTTGATATTTTCAGTCCAAGCACTGTAATGACACCCACACTCCTACCACCCATAAATAACTGTTTATATTTACATTCCAAGCATTGTAATGCCACCCACACACCAACCACCCCATGAGTGACTGTTGAATTTTACAGTCCAAGCATTGTAACGAATACCACATACCCACCACCTAATGAATGACTGTAAATATTTACAGTCCAAGCACTGTATTGAAACCCACACAACTACCACCCCACGAATGACTAATGATATTTACAGTCCAAGCACTGTATTGAAACCCACACAACTACCACCCCATGAATGACGTTTGATAATTACAGTCCAAGGAATGTAATGACTTCCACACTCCCACCACCCAATGAATTACTGTTGATATTTATAGTCCAAACACTGCAATGACACCCACACACCTACCAACCAATTATAACTGATAATATATACAGTACTGAGAACTGTAATAACACCAATACACCCACTACCCCATGAATGACTGTTGATATTTACAGTCCAAGCACCATAATGACACCCACACACCCACCACCACATGAATGACTGTTGATATTTACAGTCCAAGCACTGTAAAGACACCCATACCCCCAACCACCCTATGAATGACTGTTGATATTTACAGTCCAAGCACCGTAATGACACCCACACACCCAACACTTCATGTATGACTGTTGATATTTACAGTCCAAGAACTGTAATGACAGCCACACACCCACCACCGCATAAATGACTGTTGATATTTACAGTCCAAGAGCTTTAATAACACCCACACAACCACCACCCCATGAATAACTTGATATTTACAGTCCAAGCACTGTAATGACACACACACACACCTACCACTAAATGAAAAACTGTTTATATTTACAGCCCAAGCACTGTAACGTCACCCACACACCCATAACCACTCCATGAATGACTGTTGATATTTCCAGTCCATGTACGGTAATGATACCCACACACCAACCACCCAATGAATGACTGTTGATATTTACACTCCAAGCACCGTAATGACACTCACACACCCATCACCCAATGAATGATTGTTGATATTTACAGTCCCAGCACTGTAATTACACCCACACAACTACCACACTATAAATGAGTGTTGATATTTACAGACCAAGCATTGTAATGACACCCACACAACCACCACCCCATGAATGACTGTTGATATTTACAGTCCAAGCACTTTAATGACACCCACAAACCCACTACCCCATGAATAACTTGATATTTACAGTCCAAGCACTATAATGACACACACACACCTACCACTAAATAAATGACTGTTGATATTTACAGTCCAAGCAATGTAATGTCACCCACACACCCATAACCACTCCATAATTGACTGTTAATATTTCAGTCTAAGTACTGTAAAGATACCCACACACCCATCACCCAATAAATGACTGTTGATGTTTACAGTCCAAGCACTCTAATGACACCCACACATCCACCACCCTATGAATGACTGTTGATATTTACAGTCCAAACACGGTAATGATATCCACACACCCACCACCCAATGAATTACTGTTGATATTTACAGTCCAAACACTGTAATGACACCCACACACCTACCAATCAATGAATGACTGTTGATATTTACGGTCCCAGCACTGTAAAGACAGCCACACACCCACAACCCCATGTATGACTGTTGATGTTTACAGTCCAACCACTGCAATGACATCCACACATCAACCACCCCATAAATTACTGTTGATATTTACAGTCCGAGTACTCTAATAACACCCACACACCCAATACCCCATGAATGCCTGTTAATGTTTCCAGTTCAAGCACTCTAATGACAACAACAGACACACCACCCCATGAATGACTGTTGATATTTACAGTCCAAGTACTGTACTGACACCCACACACCCACCACACTATGAATGACTGTTGATATTTACAGTCCAAGTACTGTAATGACACCCACACACCCACCACCACATGAATGACTGTTGATATTTACAGTCCAAGTAGTGTAATGACACCCACACACCAACCACCTCATAAATGACTGTTGATATTTACAGTCCAAGCACAGTAATGACACCAACACACCCACCACTCCATGAATGACTGTTAATATTTACAGACCAAGCACTGTAATGACACCCACACACCCACCACACCATGAATGACTATTGATATTTACAGTCCAAACACTAGAATGACAACCACCCACCCACCATCTCATAAATGACTGTTGATATTTACAGTCCAAGCTCTGTAATGACACCCACACACCCACCACCCTATGAATGACTGTTGATATTTACAGTCCGAGCACTGTAATGGCACCCACACACCTACCACCCCATGAATGACTGTTGATATTTACAGTCCAAGCACTGTAATGACACCTACACACCTACCTCCCCATGAATGACTGTTGATATTTTCAGTTAAAGCAATGTAATGACACCAACACTCCTACCACCCATAAATGACTGTTGATATTTACAGTCCAAGCATTGTAATGCCACCCACACACCCAACACTCCATGAATGACTGTTGAATTTTACAGTCCAAGCACTGTAATGAATACCACACACCCACCACCCCATAAATGACTGTTGATATTTACAGTCCAAGCACTGTATTGAAACCCACACAACTACCACCCCATGAATGACTACTGATATTTACAGTCCAACCACTGTATTGAAACTCACACAACTACCACCCCATGAATGACAGTTTAAAATTACAGTGCAAGAATTGTAATGACATCCACACACCCATTACCCAATGAATTACTGTTGATATTTATAGTCCAAATACTGAAATGACACCCACACACCCACCAACCAATGAATGACTGATGATATTTACAGTACTGAGAACTGTAATAAAATCAATACACCAACTACCCCATGAATGACTGTTGATATTTACAGTCGAAGCACCATAATGAAACCCACACACCCACCACCACATGAATGACGGTTGATATTTACAGTCCAAGCACTGTAATGACACCCACACCCACAACCACCTAATGAATGACTGTTGATATTTACAGTCCAAGCACCGTAATGACACCCACACACCCAACACTCCATGAATGACTGTTGATATTTACAGTCCGAGAACTGTAATGACACCCACACACCCACTACCCCATAAATGACTGTTGATATTTACAGTCCAAGAGCTTTAATAACACCCACACAACCACCACCACATGAATAACTTGATATTTTCAGTCCAAGCTCTGTAATGACACACACACACACCTACCACTAAAGGAATATCTGTTGATATTTACAGCCCAAGCACTGTAATGTCACCCATACACCCATAACCACTCCATGAATGACTGTTGATATTTCCAGTCCAAGTACGGTAATAATACCCACACACCAACCACCCAATGAATGACAGTTGATATTTACAGTCCAAGCACCGTAATGACACCCACACACCCATCACCCAATAAACAATTGTTGATATTTACAGTCCAAGCACTGTAATTACACCCACACAACTACCACCCCATTAAGGACTGTTGATATTTACAGTCCAAGCACTTTAATGACACCCATACACCTACTATCCCATGAATAACTTGATATTTACAGTCCAAGCATTGTAGTGACACACACACACCTACCACTAAATGAATGACTGTTGATATTTACAGTCCAAGCACTGTAATGTCACCCACACACCCATAACCACTCCTTTATTGACTATTAATAATTCAGTCTGAGTACTGTAATGATACCCACACACCTATCACCCAATGAATGACTGTTGATGTTTACAGTCCAAGCACTCTAATGACACCCACACACCCACCACCCTATGAATGACTGTTGATATTTTCAGTCCAAGTACTGTAATGACACACATCACCCCATAATTGACTGTTAATATTTACAGTACAAGAACTGTAATGACACCCACACACCCAATACCTTATAAATGCCTTTTGACTGTAATGACACAAACACAGCCACCACCACATGTATGACTGTTGATATTTACATTCCAAGCACTGTAATGACACCCACGCACCCACCACCCCATAAATGACAGTTAATATTTACAGTCAAAGCACTGTAATGACTCCCACACACCCCTCACCCCATGAATGACTGTTGATATTTACAGTCCAAGGACAGTAATGTCACCCACACAACTACCACCCAATAAGTGACTGTTGATATTTTTAGTCCGAGCAATGTAATGACACCCACACAACCACCACCCCATAAAAGACTGTTGATATTTACAGTCCTAGCACTGTAATGACACACACACACCCACTACCCCATTAATGACTGTTGATATTTACAGTCCAAGCACCGTAATGACACCCACACACCCAACACTCAATGAATGAGTATTGATATTTACACTCCGAGAACTGTAATAACACCCACATACACACCACCCTATAAACGACTGTTGCTATTTACAGTCCAAGCACTTTAATGACACCCACATACCCACCACACCTCAAAAAAACTTAATATTTACAGTCCAAGCACTGTAATGACACCCACACCCACAACCACCCCATGAATGACTGTTGATATTTACAGTCCAAGCACCGTAATGACACCCACACACCCAACACTCCAAGAATGATTATTGATATTTACAGTCCGAGAACTGTAATAACACCCACGCACCCACCACCCCATGAATACCTTGATATTTACAGTACAAGCACTGTAATGACACCCACATACCCACTACTCCATGAATGACTGTTGATGTTTACAGTCCAAGCACTCTAATGACACCCACAGACCCACCATCACATAAATGACTGTTGATATTGACAGTCTAAGCACTGTAATAACACCCACACACCCACCACCCCTTGAATGACTGTTGATATTTTCAGTCCAAGTACCGTAATGACACGCACACACCCACTACCCCATGAATGAGTGTTGATATTTACAGTCCAAGTACTAAAATGACACTAACACACCCACTACTCCATGAATGCCCTCTGACTGTAATGACACACACACAATCACCGCCCCATGAATGACTGTTGATATTTACTGGTCAAGCAGTGTAATGACACCCACACTCCCACCACCCCTTGAATGACTTGATATTTACAGTCCAAGCACTGTAATGACACTCACACACCCACCACCCCATGAATGACTGTTAATATTTACAGTCCAGGCACTGAACTGTATTGACACCCACACACCCACCATCCCATGATATACTGCTAATATTTACAGTCCAAGCACAGTAATGACGACCACTCATAAACAACCCCATGAATGACTGTTGATATTTACAGTCCATGCACTGTAATGACACCCACACACCCACCACCCCATGAATGACTGTTAATATTTACAGTCCAAGCACTATAATGACACCCACACCCAAACCACCCCAAAATGACTGTTGATATTTACGGTCCAAGCACTGTAATGAATCCCACACACCCAACACTCCATTAATGACTGTTAATATTTACAGTCCGAGAACTGTATTGACACCCACACACCCGGCACTCCTTAAATGACTGTTGATATTTACAGTCCAAGCACTTTAATGACACCCATACACCCACCACCCTATGAATAACTTGTTATTTACAGTCCAAGCACTGTAATGACACACTAACACACCTACCACTAAATGAATAACTCTTGATATTTACAAACCAAGCACTGTAATGTCACCCACACACCTATAACCACTCCATTAATGACTGTTGATATTTCCTGTCCAAGTACTGTAATGATACCCACACACCTACCACCCAATGAATGACTGTTGATATTTACAGTCCAAGCACCGTAATGACGCCCACACACCCATCACCAAATGAATTATTGTTGATATTTAATGTCCAAGCACTGTAATGACACCCACACAACTACCACCCCATGAATGAGTGTTGATATTTACAGTCCAAGCACTGTAATGACAACAATATAACCACCAACCCTTAAAAGACTCTTGATAGTTACAGTTCAAGCACTGTAATGACACCCACACACCCACTATCCCATGAATAACTGTTGAAATTTACAGTCCACGCATCGTAATGACACGCTCACACCCAACACTCCATGAATGGGTGTTGATATTTACAGTCAAAGCACTGTAATGTCACCCACACACCCATAACCACTCTATGATTGACTGTTGATATTTCCAGTCCAAGTAATGTAATGATACCCACACACCAATCACCCAATGAATGACTGTTGATGTTTACAGTCCAAGCACTCTAATGACACCCCCACACCCACAATCCTATAAATGACTGTTGATATTTACAGTCCAAGTACTGTAATGACACCCACCACTCAATGATTGACTGTTGATATTTACAGTACAAGCACTGTAATGACACTCACACACCCACTACCCCATGAATGCCTTTTGACTTTAATGATACACACACACCCACCAGCCAATGAATGACTGTTGATATTTACAGTCCAAGCACTGTAATGACACCCACAAACCCACCACCCCATGTATGACTGTTGAGGTCTACAGTCCAAGCATTGCAATGATACCCACACATCCACAACCCCATAATTGACTGTTTGTATTTACAGTTTAGGCAATGTAATGAAACCCACACACACACTACTCCATGAATGACTGTTGATGTTTACAGTCCAAGCACTCTAATGACACCCACAGACCCACCATCCCATGAATGACTGTTGATATTTACAGTCCAAGCACTGTAATGTCACCCACATACCCACCACCCCATGAATGAGTGTTAATTTTTACAGTCTAAGTATTGTAATGACACTAACACACCCACTACTCCATGAATGCAATTTGACTGTAATGACACACAACCAACCCACCACCTCATGAATGACTGTTGATATTTACAGTCCAAGCACTGTAATGACACCCTCACCCCCACCACATCTAAATGACTGTTGATATTTACGGACCAAGCACTGTAATGACATCCACACATCCACCACCCTATGAATGAGTATTGATATTTACAGTCCAGGCACTGTAATGACACCCACACACTAACCATCCCATGAATGACTGTTGAATTTACAGTCCGAGATCTGCAATGACACCCGCACACCCACCACTACCATGGATGACTGTTAATTTTTACAGTCCAAGCACTGTAATGACACCCACACACTTACCATCTCGTGAATGACTGTTGATATTTAGATACCAAGCACTGTAATGACACCCACACACTCACCACTCCATGAATGACTGTTGATGTTTAAAGACCAAGCACTGCAATGACACCCACATATCAACCACCCCATAAATGATGGTTGATATTTACAGTCCAAGTACTGTAATGACACCCACACACCCAACACCACAAGAATGACTGTTGATATTTACAGTCCAAGTACTGTAATGACACCAACAAACCAACAAACCCATGAATGCCTGTTGATATTTACAGTCCAAGCACTGTAATAACACCCACACCCCCAACCACCCCATGAATGCCTGTTGATATTTACAGTCCTAGCAACATAATGACACCCACACACCCAACACTCCATGAATGACAGTTGATATTTACACTCCGAGAACTGTAATGACACCCACACACCCACCACCCCATAAATGACTGTTGATATTAACAGTCCAAGAACTTTAATAACACCCACACAACCAGAACCCCATGAATAACTTGATATTTACAGTCCAAGACCTGTAATGACACACACACACACCTACCACTAAATGAATAACTGTTGATATTTACAGCTTAAGCACTGTATTGTCACCCACACACCCATAACCACTCAATAAATGACTGTTGATATTTCCAGTCCAAGTACAGTAAGGATACCCACACACCTACCACCCAATGAATGACTGTTGATATTTACAGTCCAAGCACTGTAATGACACCCACACACCCATCACCCAATGAAAGATTGTTGATATTTACAGTACAAGCACTGTAATGACACCCACACAGTTACCTCCCCATTAATGACTGTTAATATTAACAGTCTAAGCACTATAATGACACCCTCACCCCCACCACAACTAAATGACTGAAGATATTTACAGATCAAGCACTGTAATGACACCCACACACCAACCATCCCATGAATGACTGTTGAAATTTACAGTCCGAGCTCTGTAATGACACCCGCACAACCACCACCACCATGAATGACTGTTAATATCTACAGTCCAAACACTGTAATGATACCCACACACTCACCATCCCTTGAATGACTGTTGATATTTAGATTCCAAGCACTGTAATGACACCCACACACTCACCACCCCATTAATGACTGTTAATATTTACAATCCAAGCACTATAATGACACCCACACACCCATCACCTTATTAAAGAGTTTTGATAATTACAGTCCAAGACCTGTAATGACACCCACACACCCACCACCCAATGTATGACTGTTGATATTTACAGTCCAAGTACTGTAATGACACCCACACATCAACCACCCCATGAATGACAGTTGATATTTACAGTCCAAGCACTGTAATGACACCCATACACCTACCGTCCCATAAATGACTGTTGATATTTACAGTCCACACACTGTAATGACACCCTCACACCCACCACCAAATCAATGACTGTTGATATTTTCAGTCCAAGCACCATAATGACACCCACAAACCTACCACCCCATGAATGATTGTTGATATTTACAGTCCAAGCACTGTAACGACACACACACCCAAAACAACTAATGAATGACTGTTGATATTTACAGTCCGAGAACTGTAATGACACCCACACACCAAACACCCCATAAATGACTGCTGATATTTACAGTCCAAGAGCTTTAATAACACCCACACAACCACCACCCCATGAATAACTTGATATTTACAGTTCAAGCACTGTAATGACACACACACACACCTACCACTAATTGAATAACTGTTGATATTTCCAGTCCAAGTACGGTAATGATACCCACACTCCAACCACCCAATAAATGACTATTAATATTTACAGTCCAAACACCATCATAACACCCACACACCCATAACCCAATGAATGATTGTTGATATTTACAATTCAAGCACTGTAATTACACCCACACAACTACCACACCATGAATGAGTGTTGATATTTACAGTCAAAGCACTGTAATGACACCCAAACACCTTCCACCCAATGAATGACTGTTGATGTTTACAGTCCGAGCACTGTAATGACACCCACACACTCACAACCCTACGAATGACTTTTGATATTTACAGTCCAAGCACTGTAATGACACCCACACACCCACTACCCCAAAACTTACTTTATATTTACATTCTGAGCACTGAAATTACACCCACAGACCCACCCCCCATGAATGACTGTTGATATTTTCAGTTCGAGCACTGAAATGACACCCTCACACCCACCACCCCATGAATGACTCTTGATATTTAAAGTCCAAGCACTGTAATGACACCCACACACCTACAACCTTATGAATGACTGTTGATGTTTACAGTCCAAGCACTGTAATGACACCCACACACCCACCAATCCATGAATGACTGTTGATATTTACAGTCCAAGCACGGTAATGACACCCACACACCAACTACACAATGAATGACTGTTGACATTTACAGACCAAGCACTGTAATGACACCCACATACCCACCACCCCAAGTATGACTGTTGAGGTTTACAGTCCAAGCACTGCAATGACACCCACACATCCACCACCACATAATTGACTGTTGTTATTTACAGTCCGAGCACTGTAAATACACCCAAACACCCACTACTTCATAAATGACTGTTAATGTTTACAGTCCAAGCACTCTAATGACACCCACACACCCACTACCTCATGAAGGACTATTAATTACAGTCTGAGAACTGTAATGACACACACAGACCCAATACCCCATAAATGACTGTTGATATTTACAGTCCGAGCACTGTAATGACACCTACACTTCCACCACCCTATAAATGACTGTTGATGTTTACAGTCCAAGCACTGTAATGACAACCCCACACCCACCACTCCATAGAGGAGTGGTAATTTTAACAGTCCAAGCACTGTAAAGACACCAACACACCCACCAGCCCATGTATGACTGTTGATGTTTATAGTCCAAGCACGGTAATGACAACCACACACCCACCCCTCGATGAATGACTGTTGATATTTACAGTCCAAGCACTGTAATGACACCCACACACCCACCACCTCATTAATGACTTTTAATATTTACAGTCCAAGCACTATAATGACACACACACCCCACCACCTCTAAATGACTGTTAATATTTACAGTCCAAGCTCTGTAATGACACCCACACTCCCACTATCCCATGAATGACATGCTATTTACAGTCTGAGAACTGTAATGACACCCACAGACCAACCACGCCATAAATGACTGTTGATATTTACCGTCCAAGCACTGTAATGACACCTACACATCCACCACCCCATGAATGACTGTATATATTTACAGTTCAAGCACTGTAATGACATCCAAACACTTACCATCCCATAAATGACTGTTGATATTTACAGTCCAAGCACTGTAATGACACCCACACACCAACCACCCCATGAATGTCTGTATATATTTAAAGTCCAAGCACTGTAATGACAACCACACCCCCACCACCCCATGAATGACTGTTGATATTAACAGTCCGAGCACTGTAATGACATCCACACACCCACCACACAACAAAGGAGTGTTGATTTTTAAAGTCTAAGCACTGTAATGACATCCACACCTACCCCAACCCGATAAATGATTGTTGATAGTTACATTCCAAGCACTGTAATGACACTCACACACTCACCACCCCATGAATAACTCCTAATATTTACAGTCCAAGCACTGTAATGACATCCAAACAGTTACCATCCCATGAATGACTGTTGATATTTACAGTCCAAGCACTGTAATGACACCCACACACCCACCACCCCATGAATGACTGTTGATATTTACAGTGCAAGCACTGTAATGAATACCACATATCCACCACCCCATAAATGACTGTTGATAGTTACAGTCCAAGCACTGTATTGAAACAATCACAAATACCACCCCATAAATGACTGCTGATATTTACAGTCCAAGAACTGTAATGACACCTCCACACCCACCACTTTATGAATGACAGTTGATAATTACAGTCCAAGCACTGTAATGACACCCACACACCCACCACCCAATGAATTACTGTTGATATTTACAGTCCAAACACTGTAATGACACCCACACACCCATCACCCAATAAATGACTGTCGATATTTACGGTCCAAGCACTGTAAAGACAGCCACACACCCATCCCCCAATGTATGACTGTTGATGTTTACAGTCCAAGCACTGCAATGACATCCACACATCAACCACCCCATAAATGACTGTTGATATTTACAGTCCAAGTACTGTAATGACACCCACACACCAACCACCCCATAAATGAATGTTGATATTTACAGTCCAAGCAATGTAATGACACCCACACACCAACCACCCCATTAATGAATGTTGATATTTACAGTCCAAGCAATGTAATGACACCAACACACCCACCACCACATGAATGACTGTTAATATTTACAGTCCAAGCACTGTAATGACACCCGCACACCCACCACCACATGAATGACTGTTGATATTTACAGTTCAAGCACTGTAATGACACCCACACACCCACCACCCCATGAATGATTGTTGATATTTACAGACAAAGCTCTGTAATGACAGCTACACACCCACCACCCCATGAATGACTGTTGATATTTACAGTCTGAGCAATGTAATGGCACCTACACACCAACCACCCCATGAATGACTGTTGATATTTACAGTCTAAGCACTGTAATGACACCCACACATCTACCACCCCATAAATGACTTTTGATATTTTCAGTCCAAGCACTGTAATGACACCTATACTCCTACCACCCATAAATGACTGTTGATATTTACAGTCCAAGCATTGTAATGCCACCCACACACCCACCACCCCATGAGTGACTGTTGAATTTTACAGTCCAAGCACTGTAATGAATACCACATACCCACCACCCCATGAATGACTGTTGATATTTACAGTCCAAGCACTGTATTGAAACCCACACAACTACCACCCCATGAATGACTACTGATATTTACAGTCCAAGCACTGTATTGAAACCCACACAACTACCACCCCATGAATGACGTTTGATAATTACAGTCCAAGGAATGTAATGACTTCCACACACCCACCACCCAATGAATTACTGTTGACATTTATAGTCCAAACACTGCAATGACACCCACACACCTACCAACCAATTATAACTGATAATATATACAGTACTGAGAACTGTAAAGACACCAATACACCCACTACTCCATGAATGACTGTTGATATTTACAGTCCAAGCACCATAATGACACCCACACACCCACCACCACATGAATGACTGTTGATATTTACAGTCCAAGAACTGTAATGACAGCCACACACCCACCACCGCATAAATGACCGTTGATATTTACAGTCCAAGAGCTTTAATAACACCCACACGACCACCACCCCATGAATAACTTGATATTTACAGTCCAAGCACTGTAATGACACACACACACACCTACCACTAAATGAAAAACTGTTGATATTTACAGCCCAAGCACTGTAACGTCACCCACACACCCATAACCACTCCATGAATGACTGTTGATATTTCCAGTCCATGTACGGTAATGATACCCACACACCAACCACCCAATGAATGACTGTTGATATTTACAGTCCAAGCACCGTAATGACACTCACACACCCATCACCCAATGAATGATTGTTGATATTTACAGTCCCAGCACTGTAATTACACCCACACAACTACCACACTATAAATGAGTGTTGATATTTACAGACCAAGCATTGTAATGACACCCACAAAACCACCACCCCATGAATGACTGTTGATATTTACAGTCCAAGCACTTTAATGACACCCACATACCCACTACCCCATGAATAACTTGATATTTACAGTCCAAGCACTATAATGACACACACACACCTACCACTAAATAAATGACTGTTGATATTTACAGTCCAAGCACTGTAATGTCACCCACACACCCATAACCACTCCATGCTTGACTGTTAATATTTCAGTCTAAGTACTGTAATGATACCCACACACCCATCACCCAATAAATGACTGTTGATGTTTACAGTCCAAGCACTCTAATGACACCCACACACCCACCACCCTATGAATGACTGTTGATATTTACAGTCCAAACACTGTAATGATATCCACACACCCACCACCCAATGAATTACTGTTGATATTTACAGTCCAAACACTGTAATGACACCCACACACCTACCAATCAATGAATGACTGTTGATATTTACGGTCCAAGCACTGTAAAGACAGCCACACACCCACAACCCCATGTATGACTGTTAATGTTTACAGTCCAACCACTGCAATGACATCCACACATCAACCACCCCATAAATTACTGTTGATATTTACAGTCCGAGTACTCTAATAACACCCACACACCCAATACCCCATGAATGCCTGTTGATATTTCCAGTTCAAGCACTCTAATGACACCAACAGACACACCACCCCATGAATGACTGTTGATATTTACAGTCCAAGTACTGTACTGACACCCACACACCCACCACCCTATGAATGACTGTTGATATTTACAGTTCAAGTACTGTAATGACACCCAAACACCCACCACCACATGAATGACTGTTGATATTTACAGTCCAAGTAGTGTAATGACACCCACACACCAACCACCTTATAAATGACTGTTGATATTTACAGTCCAAGCACAGTAATGACACCAACACACCCACCACTCCATGAATGACTGTTAATATTTACAGACCAAGCACTGTAATGACACCCACACACCCACCACACCATGAATGACTGTTGATATTTACAGTCCAAACACTAGAATGACAACCACCCACCCACCATCTCATAAATGACTGTTGATATTTACAGTCCAAGCTCTGTAATGACACCCACACACCCACCACCCTATGAATGACTGTTGATATTTACAGTCCGAGCACTGTAATGGCACCCACACACCCACCACCTCATTAATGACTTTTAATATTTACAGTCCAAGCACTATAATGACACACACACCCCACCACCTCTAAATGACTGTTAATATTTACAGTCCAAGCTCTGTAATGACACCCACACTCCCACTATCCCATGAATGACATGCTATTTACAGTCTGAGAACTGTAATGACACCCACAGACCAACCACGCCATAAATGACTGTTGATATTTACCGTCCAAGCACTGTAATGACACCTACACATCCACCACCCCATGAATGACTGTATATATTTACAGTTCAAGCACTGTAATGACATCCAAACACTTACCATCCCATAAATGACTGTTGATATTTACAGTCCAAGCACTGTAATGACACCCACACACCAACCACCCCATGAATGTCTGTATATATTTAAAGTCCAAGCACTGTAATGACAACCACACCCCCACCACCCCATGAATGACTGTTGATATTAACAGTCCGAGCACTGTAATGACATCCACACACCCACCACACAACAAAGGAGTGTTGATTTTTAAAGTCTAAGCACTGTAATGACATCCACACCTACCCCAACCCGATAAATGATTGTTGATAGTTACATTCCAAGCACTGTAATGACACTCACACACTCACCACCCCATGAATAACTCCTAATATTTACAGTCCAAGCACTGTAATGACATCCAAACAGTTACCATCCCATGAATGACTGTTGATATTTACAGTCCAAGCACTGTAATGACACCCACACACCCACCACCCCATGAATGACTGTTGATATTTACAGTGCAAGCACTGTAATGAATACCACATATCCACCACCCCATAAATGACTGTTGATAGTTACAGTCCAAGCACTGTATTGAAACAATCACAAATACCACCCCATAAATGACTGCTGATATTTACAGTCCAAGAACTGTAATGACACCTCCACACCCACCACTTTATGAATGACAGTTGATAATTACAGTCCAAGCACTGTAATGACACCCACACACCCACCACCCAATGAATTACTGTTGATATTTACAGTCCAAACACTGTAATGACACCCACACACCCATCACCCAATAAATGACTGTCGATATTTACGGTCCAAGCACTGTAAAGACAGCCACACACCCATCCCCCAATGTATGACTGTTGATGTTTACAGTCCAAGCACTGCAATGACATCCACACATCAACCACCCCATAAATGACTGTTGATATTTACAGTCCAAGTACTGTAATGACACCCACACACCAACCACCCCATAAATGAATGTTGATATTTACAGTCCAAGCAATGTAATGACACCCACACACCAACCACCCCATTAATGAATGTTGATATTTACAGTCCAAGCAATGTAATGACACCAACACACCCACCACCACATGAATGACTGTTAATATTTACAGTCCAAGCACTGTAATGACACCCGCACACCCACCACCACATGAATGACTGTTGATATTTACAGTTCAAGCACTGTAATGACACCCACACACCCACCACCCCATGAATGATTGTTGATATTTACAGACAAAGCTCTGTAATGACAGCTACACACCCACCACCCCATGAATGACTGTTGATATTTACAGTCTGAGCAATGTAATGGCACCTACACACCAACCACCCCATGAATGACTGTTGATATTTACAGTCTAAGCACTGTAATGACACCCACACATCTACCACCCCATAAATGACTTTTGATATTTTCAGTCCAAGCACTGTAATGACACCTATACTCCTACCACCCATAAATGACTGTTGATATTTACAGTCCAAGCATTGTAATGCCACCCACACACCCACCACCCCATGAGTGACTGTTGAATTTTACAGTCCAAGCACTGTAATGAATACCACATACCCACCACCCCATGAATGACTGTTGATATTTACAGTCCAAGCACTGTATTGAAACCCACACAACTACCACCCCATGAATGACTACTGATATTTACAGTCCAAGCACTGTATTGAAACCCACACAACTACCACCCCATGAATGACGTTTGATAATTACAGTCCAAGGAATGTAATGACTTCCACACACCCACCACCCAATGAATTACTGTTGACATTTATAGTCCAAACACTGCAATGACACCCACACACCTACCAACCAATTATAACTGATAATATATACAGTACTGAGAACTGTAAAGACACCAATACACCCACTACTCCATGAATGACTGTTGATATTTACAGTCCAAGCACCATAATGACACCCACACACCCACCACCACATGAATGACTGTTGATATTTACAGTCCAAGAACTGTAATGACAGCCACACACCCACCACCGCATAAATGACCGTTGATATTTACAGTCCAAGAGCTTTAATAACACCCACACGACCACCACCCCATGAATAACTTGATATTTACAGTCCAAGCACTGTAATGACACACACACACACCTACCACTAAATGAAAAACTGTTGATATTTACAGCCCAAGCACTGTAACGTCACCCACACACCCATAACCACTCCATGAATGACTGTTGATATTTCCAGTCCATGTACGGTAATGATACCCACACACCAACCACCCAATGAATGACTGTTGATATTTACAGTCCAAGCACCGTAATGACACTCACACACCCATCACCCAATGAATGATTGTTGATATTTACAGTCCCAGCACTGTAATTACACCCACACAACTACCACACTATAAATGAGTGTTGATATTTACAGACCAAGCATTGTAATGACACCCACAAAACCACCACCCCATGAATGACTGTTGATATTTACAGTCCAAGCACTTTAATGACACCCACATACCCACTACCCCATGAATAACTTGATATTTACAGTCCAAGCACTATAATGACACACACACACCTACCACTAAATAAATGACTGTTGATATTTACAGTCCAAGCACTGTAATGTCACCCACACACCCATAACCACTCCATGCTTGACTGTTAATATTTCAGTCTAAGTACTGTAATGATACCCACACACCCATCACCCAATAAATGACTGTTGATGTTTACAGTCCAAGCACTCTAATGACACCCACACACCCACCACCCTATGAATGACTGTTGATATTTACAGTCCAAACACTGTAATGATATCCACACACCCACCACCCAATGAATTACTGTTGATATTTACAGTCCAAACACTGTAATGACACCCACACACCTACCAATCAATGAATGACTGTTGATATTTACGGTCCAAGCACTGTAAAGACAGCCACACACCCACAACCCCATGTATGACTGTTAATGTTTACAGTCCAACCACTGCAATGACATCCACACATCAACCACCCCATAAATTACTGTTGATATTTACAGTCCGAGTACTCTAATAACACCCACACACCCAATACCCCATGAATGCCTGTTGATATTTCCAGTTCAAGCACTCTAATGACACCAACAGACACACCACCCCATGAATGACTGTTGATATTTACAGTCCAAGTACTGTACTGACACCCACACACCCACCACCCTATGAATGACTGTTGATATTTACAGTTCAAGTACTGTAATGACACCCAAACACCCACCACCACATGAATGACTGTTGATATTTACAGTCCAAGTAGTGTAATGACACCCACACACCAACCACCTTATAAATGACTGTTGATATTTACAGTCCAAGCACAGTAATGACACCAACACACCCACCACTCCATGAATGACTGTTAATATTTACAGACCAAGCACTGTAATGACACCCACACACCCACCACACCATGAATGACTGTTGATATTTACAGTCCAAACACTAGAATGACAACCACCCACCCACCATCTCATAAATGACTGTTGATATTTACAGTCCAAGCTCTGTAATGACACCCACACACCCACCACCCTATGAATGACTGTTGATATTTACAGTCCGAGCACTGTAATGGCACCCACACACCTACCACCCCATGAATGACTGTTGATATTTACAGTCCAAGCACTGTAATGACACCTACACACCTACCACCCCATGAATGACTGTTGATATTTTCAGTTAAAGCAATGTAATGACACCAGCACTCCTACCACCCATAAATGACTGTTGATATTTACAGTCCAAGCATTGTAATGCCACCCACACACCCAACACTCCATGAATGACTGTTGAATTTTACAGTCCAAGCACTGTAATGAATACCACACACCCACCACCCCATGAATGACTGTTGATATTTACAGTCCAAGCACTGTATTGAAACCCACACAACTACCAACCCATGAATGACTACTGATATTTACAGTCCAACCACTGTATTGAAACTCACACAACTACCACCCCATGAATGACAGTTGAAAATTACAGTGCAAGCACTGTAATGACATCCACACACCCATTACCCAATGAATTACTGTTGATATTTATAGTCCAAACACTGAAATGACACCCACACACCCACCAACCAATGAATGACTGATGATATTTACAGTACTGAGAACTGTAATAAAATCAATACACCAACTACCCCATGAATGACTGTTGATATTTACAGTCAAAGCACCATAATGAAACCCACACACCCACCACCACATGAATGACTGTTGATATTTACAGTCAAAGCACTGTAATGACACCCACACCCACAACCACCCCATGAATGACTGTTGATATTTACAGTCCAAGCACCGTAATGACACCCACACACCCAACACTCCATGAATGACTGTTGATATTTACTGTCCGAGAACTGTAATGACACCCACACTCCCACTACCCCATAAATGACTGTTAATATTTACAGTCCAAGAGCTTTAATAACACCCACACAACCACCACCCCATGAATAACTTGATATTTTCAGTCCAAGCTCTGTAATGACACACACACACCTACCACTAAATGAATAACTGTTGATATTTACAGCCCAAGCACTGTAATGTCACCCATACACCCATAACCACTCCATGAATGACTGTTGATATTTACAGTCCAAGCACTGTAATGACACCCACACACCCATCACCCAATAAACAATTGTTGATATTTACAGTCCAAGCACTGTAATTACACCCACACAACTACCACCCCATTAAGGACTGTTGATATTTACAGTCCAAGCACTTTAATGACACCCACACACCTACTATCCCATGAATAACTTGATATTTACAGTCCAAGCATTGTAGTGACACACACACACCTACCACTAAATGAATGACTGTTGATATTTACAGTCCAAGCACTGTAATGTCACCCACACACCCATAACCACTCCTTTATTGACTATTAATAATTCAGTCTAAGTACTGTAATGATACCCACACACCTATCACCCAATGAATGACTGTTGATGTTTACAGTCCAAGCACTCTAATGACACCCACACACCCACCACCCTATGAATGACTGTTGATATTTACAGTCCAAGTACTGTAATGACACACATCACCCCATAATTGACTGTTAATATTTACAGTACAAGAACTGTAATGACACCCACACACCCAATACCCTATAAATGCCTTTTGACTGTAATGACACAAACACAGCCACCACCACATGTATGACTGTTGATATTTACATTCCAAGCACTGTAATGACACCCACGCACCCACCAACCCATAAATGACAGTTAATATTTACAGTCAAAGCACTGTAATGACACCCACACACCCCTCACCCCATGAATGACTGTTGATATTTACAGTCCAAGGACAGTAATGTCACCCACACAACTACCACCCAATAAATGACTGTTGATATTTTTAGTCCGAGCACTGTAATGACACCCACACAACCACCACCCCATAAAAGACTGTTGATATTTACAGTCCTAGCACTGTAATGACACACACACACCCACTACCCCATTAATGACTGTTGATATTTACAATCCAAGCACCGTAATGACACCCACACACCCAACACTCAATGAATGAGTATTGATATTTACACTCCGAGAACTGTAATAACACCCACATACACACCACCCTATAAACGACTGTTGCTATTTACAGTTCAAGCACTTTAATGACACCCACATACCCACCACACCTTAAAAAACTAAATATTTACAGTCCAAGCACTGTAATGACACACACACACATACTACTAATTGAATGACTGTTGATATTTACAGCTCAAGCACTGTAATGTCACCCAACACCCATAACCACACCATGAATGACTGTTGATATTTACAGTCCAAGCACCGTAATGACACCCACACACCCAACACTCCAAGAATGATTATTGATATTTACAGTCCGAGAACTGTAATAACACCCACACACCCACCACCCCATAAATACCTTGATATTTACAGTACAAGCACTGTAATGACACCCACATACCCACTACTCCATGAATGACTGTTGATGTTTACAGTCCAAGCACTCTAATGACACCCACAGACCCACCATCCCATGAATGACTGTTGATATTGACAGTCCAAGCACTGTAATAACACCCACACACCCACCACCCCTTGAATGACTGTTGATATTTTCAGTCCAAGTACCGTAATGACACGCACACACCCACTACCCCATGAATGAGTGTTGATATTTACAGTCCAAGTACTAAAATGACACTAACACACCCACTACTCCATGAATGCCCTCTGACTGTAATGACACACACACAATCACCGCCCCATGAATGTCTGTTGATATTTACTGGTCAAGCAGTGTAATGACACCCACACTCCCACCACCCCTTGAATGACTTGATATTTACAGTCCAAGCACTGTAATGACACTCACACACCCACCACCCCATGAATGACTGTTAATATTTACAGTCCAGGCACTGAACTGTATTGACACCCACACACCCACCATCCCATGATATACTGCTAATATTTACAGTCCAAGCACAGTAATGACGACCTCTCATAAACAACCCCATGAATGACTGTTGATATTTACAGTCCATGCACTGTAATGACACCCACACACCCACCACCCCATGAATGACTGTTAATATTTACAGTCCAAGCACTATAATGACACCCACACCCAAACCACCCCTAAATGACTATTGATATTTACGGTCCAAGCACTGTAATGAATCCCACACACCCAACACTCCATTAATGACTGTTAATATTTACAGTCCGAGAACTGTATTGACACCCACACACCCGGCACTCCTTAAATGACTGTTGATATTTACAGTCCAAGCACTTTAATGACACCCATACACCCACCACCCTATGAATAACTTGTTATTTACAGTCCAAGCACTGTAATGACACACACACACACCTACCACTAAATGAATAACTGTTGATATTTACAGCTTAAGCACTGTAATGTCACCCACACACCCATAACCACTCAATAAATGACTGTTGATATTTCCAGTCCAAGTACAGTAAGGATACCCACACACCTACCACCCAATGAATGACTGTTGATATTTACAGTCCAAGCACTGTAATGACACCCACACACCCATCACCCAATGAATGATTGTTGATATTTACAGTACAAGCACTGTAATGACACCCACACAGTCACCTCCCCATTAATGACTGTTAATATTAACAGTCTAAGCACTATAATGACACCCTCACCCCCACCACAACTAAATGACTGAAGATATTTACAGATCAAGCACTGTAATGACACCCACACACCAACCATCCCATGAATGACTGTTGAAATTTACAGTCCGAGCTCTGTAATGACACCCGCACAACCACCACCACCATGAATGACTGTTAATATCTACAGTCCAAACACTGTAATGATACCCACACACTCACCATCCCTTAAATGACTGTTGATATTTAGATTCCAAGCACTGTAATGACACCCACACACTCACCACCCCATTAATGACTGTTAATATTTACAATCCAAGCACTATAATGACACCCACACACCCATCACCTTATTAAAGAGTTTTGATAATTACAGTCCAAGACCTGTAATGACACCCACACACCCACCACCCAATGTATGACTGTTGATATTTACAGTCCAAGTACTGTAATGACACCCACACATCAACCACCCCATGAATGACAGTTGATATTTACAGTCCAAGCACTGTAATGACACCCATACACCTACCGCCCCATAAATGACTGTTGATATTTACAGTCCACACACTGTAATGACACCTTCACACCCACCACCAAATGAATGACTGTTGATATTTTCAGTCCAAGCACCATAATGACACCCACAAACCTACCACCCCATGAATTATTGTTGATATTTACAGTCCAAGCACTGTAACGACACCCACACCCAAAACAACTAATGAATGACTGTTGATATTTACAGTCCGAGAACTGTAATGACACCCACACACACAACACCCCATAAATGACTGCTGATATTTACAGTCCAAGAGCTTTAATAACACCCACACAACCACCACCCCATGAATAACTTGATATTTACAGTTCAAGCACTGTAATGACACACACACACACCTACCACTAATTGAATAACTGTTGATATTTACAGCCCAAGCACTGTAATGTCACTCACACACCCATAGCCACACCATGAATGACTGTTGATATTTCCAGTCAAAGTACGGTAATGATACCCACACTCCAACCACCCAATGAATGACTATTAATATTTACAGTCCAAACACCATCATAACACCCACACACCCATAACCCAATGAATGATTGTTGATATTTACAATTCAAGCACTGTAATTACACCCACACAACTACCACACCATGAATGAGTGTTGATATTTACAGTCCAAGCACTGTAATGACACCCAAACACCTTCCACTCAATGAATGACTGTTGATGTTTACAGTCCGAGCACTGTAATGACACCCTCACACTCAAAACCCTACGAATGACTTTTGATATTTACAGTCCAAGCACTGTAATGACACCCACACACCCACTACCCCAAAAGTTACTTTATATTTACATTCTGAGCACTGAAATTACACCCACAGACCCACCCCCCATGAATGACTGTTAATATTTTCAGTTCGAGCACTGAAATGACACCCACACACCCACCACCCCATGAATGACTCTTGATATTTAAAGTCCAAGCACTGTAATGACACCCACACACCTACAACCTTATGAATGACTGTTGATGTTTACAGTCCAAGCACTGTAATGACACCCACACACCCACCACTCCATAAATGACTGTTGATATTTACAGACCAAGCACTGTAATGACACCCACATACCCACCACCCCAAGTATGACTGTTGAGGTTTACAGTCCAAGCACTGCAATGACACACACACATCCACCACCCCATAATTGACTGTTGTTATTTACAGTCCGAGCACTGTAATTACACCCACACACCCACTACTTCATAAATGACTGTTAATGTTTACAGTCCAAGCACTCTAATGACACCCACACACCCACTACCTCATGAAGGACTAATAATTACAGTCTGAGAACTGTAATGACACACACAGACCCACCACCCCATAAATGACTGTTGATATTTACAGTCCGAGCACTGTAATGACACCTACACATCCACCACCCTATAAATGACTGTTGATGTTTACAGTCCAAGCACTGTAATGACAACCCCACACCCACCACTCCATAGAGGAGTGGTAATTTTTACAGTCCAAGCACTGTAAAGACACCAACACACCCACCAGCCCATGTATGACTGTTGATGTTTATAGTCCAAGCACGGTAATGACAACCACACACCCACCCCTCGATGAATGACTGTTGATATTTACAGTCCAAGCACTGTAATGACACCTACACACCCACCCCCTCATTATTGACTTTTAATATTTACAGTCCAAGCACTATAATGACACACACACCCCACCACCTCTAAATGACTGTTAATATTTACAGTCCAAGCTCTGTAATGACACCCACACTCCCACTATCCCATGAATGACATGCTATTTACAGTCTGAGAACTGTAATGACACCCACAGACCAACCACGCCATAAATGACTGTTGATATTTACCGTCCAAGCACTGTAATGACACCTACACATCCACCACCCCATAAATGACTGTATATATTTACAGTTCAAGCACTGTAATGACATCCAAACACTTACCATCCCATAAATGACTATTGATATTTACAGTCCAAGCACTGTAATGACACCCACACACCAACCACTCCATGATTGTCTGTATATATTTAAAGTCCAAGCACTGTAATGACAACCACACCCCCACCACCCCATGAATGACTGTTGATATTAACAGTCCGAGCACTGTAATGACATCCACACACCCACCACACAACAAAGGAGTGTTAATTTTTAAAGTCTAAGCACTGTAATGACATCCACACCTCCCCCAACCCGATAAATGATTGTTGATAGTTACAGTCCAAGCACTGTAATGACACTCACACACTCACCACCCCATGAATAACTCCTAATATTTACAGTCCAAGCACTGTAATGACATCCAAACAGTTACCATCCCATGAATGACTGTTGATATTTACAGTCCAAGCACTGTAATGACACCCACACACCCACCACCCCATGAATGACTGTTGATATTTACAGTGCAAGCACTGTAATGAATACCACATATCCACCACCCCATAAATGACTGTTGATAGTTACAGTCCAAGCACTGTATTGAAACAATCACAAATACCACCCCATAAATGACTGCTGATATTTACAGTCCAAGAACTGTAATGACACCTCCACACCCACCACTTTATGAATGACAGTTAATAATTACAGTCCAAGCACTGTAATGACACCCACACACCCACCACCCAATGAATTACTGTTGATATTTACAGTCCAAAGACTGTAATGACACCCACACACCCATCACCCAATAAATGACTGTCGATATTTACGGTCCAAGCACTGTAAAGACAGCCACACACCCATCCCCCAATGTATGACTGTTGATGTTTACAGTCCAAGCACTGCAATGACATCCACACATCAACCACCCCATAAATGACTGTTGATATTTACAGTCCAAGTACTGTAATGACACCCACACACCAACCACCCCATAAATGAATGTTGATATTTACAGTCCAAGCAATGTAATGACACCCACACACCAACCACCCCATAAATGAATGTTGATATTTACAGTCCAAGCAATGTAATGACACCAACACACCCACCACCACATGAATGACTGTTAATATTTACAGTCCAAGCACTGTAATGACACCCGCACACCCACCACCCCATGAATGACTGTTGATATTTACAGTTCAAGCACTGTAATGACACCCACACACCCACCACCCCATGAATGACTGTTGATATTTACAGACAAAGCTCTGTAATGACAGCTACACACCCACCACCCCATGAATGACTGTTGATATTTACAGTCTGAGCAATGTAATGGCACCTACACACCAACCACCCCATAAATGACTGTTGATATTTACAGTCCAAGCACTGTAATGACACTAACACATCTACCACCCCATAAATGACTGTTGATATTTTCAGTCCAAGCACTGTAATGACACCTATACTCCTACCACCCATAAATGACTGTTGATATTTACAGTCCAAGCATTGTAATGCCACCCACACACCCACCACCCCATGAGTGACTGTTGAATTTTACAGTCCAAGCACTGTAATGAATACCACATACCCACCACCCCATGAATGACTGTTGATATTTACAGTCCAAGCACTGTATTGAAACCCACACAACTACCACCCCATGAATGACTACTGATATTTACAGTTCAAGCACGGTATTGAATCTCACACAACTACCACTCCATAAATGACACTTGATAATTACAGTCCAAGGAATGTAATGACATCCACACACCCTCCACCAAATGAATTACTGTTGATATTTATAGTCCAAACACTGCAATGACACCCAAACATCCACCAACCAATGAATGACTGATGATATTTACAGTACTGAGAACTGTAATAACACCAGTACACCCACTACCCCATGAATGACTGTTGATATTTACCGTCCAAGCACCATAATGACACCCACACAACCACCACAACATGAATGACTGTTAATATTTACAGTCGAAGCACTGTAATGACACCCACACCCCCAACCACCCCATGAATGACTGTTGATATTTACAGTCCAAGCATTGTAATGACACCCACACACCCAACACTCCATGAATGACTGTTGATATTTACAGTCCGAGAACTGTAATGACACCCACACACCCACCACCCCATAAATGACAGTTGATATTTACAGTCAAAGAGCTTTAATAACACCCACACAACCACCACCCAATGAATGTTGATGTTGATGAATGACAAGCACTGTAATGACACACACACACATACCACTAAATGAATAACTGTTGATATTTACAGCCCAAGCACTGTAATGTCACCAACACACCCATAACCACTCCATGAATGACTGTTGATATTTCCAGTCCAAATACGGTAATGATACCCACACACCAACCACCCAATGAATGACCGTTGATATTTACAGTCCAAGCACCATAATGACACCCATACACCCATCACCCAATGAATGATTGTTGATATTTACAGTCCAAGCACTGTAATTACACCCACATAACTAACACACTATGAATGAGTGTTGATATTTACAGACTAAGCATTGTAATGACACCCACACAACCACCACCCCATGAATGACTGTTGATATTTACAGTCCAAGCACTTTAATAACACCCACACACCCACTACCCCATGAATAATTTGATATTTACAGTCCAAGCACTGTAATGACACACACACACCTACCACTAAATGAATGACTGTTGATATTTACAGTCCAAGCACTGTAATGTCACCCACACACCCATAACCACTCCATGATTGACTGTTAATATTTCATTCTAAGTACTGTAATGATACCCACACACCCATCACCCAATAAATTACTGTTGATGTATACAGTCCAAGCACTCAAATGACACCCACACACCCACCACCCTATGAATGACTGTTGATATTTACCGTCCAAGCACTGTAATGACACCCACACTCCTACCACCCATAAATGACTGTTAATATTAACAGTCCAAGCACTGTAATGACACCCACACACCCACCACCCCATAAATGACTGTTGATATTTACAGTCCAAGCACTGTAATAAATACCACACACCCACCACCCAATGAATGACTGCTGATAGTTACAGTCCAAGCACTGTATTGAAACCCACACAAATACAACACCATGTATGATTACTAATATTTAAAGTCCAAGAACTGTAATGACACCCACACACCCACCACTTCATGAATGACAGTTAAAAATTACAGTCCAAGCACTGTATTGACATCCACACACCCACCACCCAATGAATTACTGTTGATATTTACAGTCCAAACCCTGTAATGACACCCACACACCTACGACTCAATGAATGACTGTTGATATTTACGGTCCAAGCACTGTAAAGACAGCCACACATCCACCACCCCATCTATGACTGTTGATGTTTAAAGTCCAACCACTGTAATGACATCCACACACCCACCACCCCATGCATGACTATTGATATTTTCAGTCCAAGTACTGTAATGACACCCCACACCCACCACCCCATGAATGACTGTTAATATTTACAGTCCAAGTACTGTAATGAAACCAATACACCGACCACCACATGAATGACTGTTGATATATACAGTCCAAGTAGTGTAATGACACCCACACACCAACCACCTCATAAATGACTGTTGATATTTACAGTCCAAGCACAGTAATGACACCAACACACCCACCACCCCATGAATGCCTGTTAATATTTACAGTCCAAACACTAGAATGACAACCACACACCAACCATCCCATAAATGACTGTTGATTTTTACAGTCCAAGCTCTGTAATGACACCCACACACCCACCACCCCATGTATGACTGTTTATGTTTACAGTCCAAGCTCTGCAATGACACCCACACATCCACCACCCCATAATTGACTGTTGTTATTTACAGTCCGAGCACTGTAATGACACCCACACACCCACTACTCCATGAATGACTGTTGATGTTTACAGTCCAAGCACTCTAATGACACCCACACACCCACCACCCCATGAATGACTACTGATATTTACAGTCCAAGCACTGTATTGAAACCCACACAATTACCGCCCTATGAATGACAGTTGATAATTACAGTCCAAGCACTGTAATGACATCCACACACCCTCCACCAAATGAATTACTGTTGATATTTATAGTCCAAACACTGTAATGACACCCACACACCCACCAACTAATGAATGACTGATGATATGTTCAGTACTGAGAACTGTAATAACACCAATACTCCCACTACCCCAAGAATGACTGTTGATATTTACAGTCCAAGCACCATAATGACACCCACACACCCACCACCCCATGAATGACTGTTGATATTTACAGTCCAAGCACTGTAATGACACCCACACCCCCAACCACCCCATGATTGACTGTTGATATTTACAGTCCAAGCCCTGTAATGACACCCACACACACAACACTCCATAAATGACTGTTGATATTTACAGTCTGAGAACTGTAATGACACCCACACACCCACCACCCCATGAATGACAGTTGATATTTACAGTCCACACACTGTAATGACACCTTCACACCCACCACCAAATGAATGACTGTTGATATTTTCAGTCCAAGCACCATAATGACACCCACAAACCTACCACCCCATGAATTATTGTTGATATTTACAGTCCAAGCACTGTAACGACACCCACACCCAAAACAACTAATGAATGACTGTTGATATTTACAGTCCGAGAACTGTAATGACACCCACACACACAACACCCCATAAATGACTGCTGATATTTACAGTCCAAGAGCTTTAATAACACCCACACAACCACCACCCCATGAATAACTTGATATTTACAGTTCAAGCACTGTAATGACACACACACACACCTACCACTAATTGAATAACTGTTGATATTTACAGCCCAAGCACTGTAATGTCACTCACACACCCATAGCCACACCATGAATGACTGTTGATATTTCCAGTCAAAGTACGGTAATGATACCCACACTCCAACCACCCAATGAATGACTATTAATATTTACAGTCCAAACACCATCATAACACCCACACACCCATAACCCAATGAATGATTGTTGATATTTACAATTCAAGCACTGTAATTACACCCACACAACTACCACACCATGAATGAGTGTTGATATTTACAGTCCAAGCACTGTAATGACACCCAAACACCTTCCACTCAATGAATGACTGTTGATGTTTACAGTCCGAGCACTGTAATGACACCCTCACACTCAAAACCCTACGAATGACTTTTGATATTTACAGTCCAAGCACTGTAATGACACCCACACACCCACTACCCCAAAAGTTACTTTATATTTACATTCTGAGCACTGAAATTACACCCACAGACCCACCCCCCATGAATGACTGTTAATATTTTCAGTTCGAGCACTGAAATGACACCCACACACCCACCACCCCATGAATGACTCTTGATATTTAAAGTCCAAGCACTGTAATGACACCCACACACCTACAACCTTATGAATGACTGTTGATGTTTACAGTCCAAGCACTGTAATGACACCCACACACCCACCACTCCATAAATGACTGTTGATATTTACAGACCAAGCACTGTAATGACACCCACATACCCACCACCCCAAGTATGACTGTTGAGGTTTACAGTCCAAGCACTGCAATGACACACACACATCCACCACCCCATAATTGACTGTTGTTATTTACAGTCCGAGCACTGTAATTACACCCACACACCCACTACTTCATAAATGACTGTTAATGTTTACAGTCCAAGCACTCTAATGACACCCACACACCCACTACCTCATGAAGGACTAATAATTACAGTCTGAGAACTGTAATGACACACACAGACCCACCACCCCATAAATGACTGTTGATATTTACAGTCCGAGCACTGTAATGACACCTACACATCCACCACCCTATAAATGACTGTTGATGTTTACAGTCCAAGCACTGTAATGACAACCCCACACCCACCACTCCATAGAGGAGTGGTAATTTTTACAGTCCAAGCACTGTAAAGACACCAACACACCCACCAGCCCATGTATGACTGTTGATGTTTATAGTCCAAGCACGGTAATGACAACCACACACCCACCCCTCGATGAATGACTGTTGATATTTACAGTCCAAGCACTGTAATGACACCTACACACCCACCCCCTCATTATTGACTTTTAATATTTACAGTCCAAGCACTATAATGACACACACACCCCACCACCTCTAAATGACTGTTAATATTTACAGTCCAAGCTCTGTAATGACACCCACACTCCCACTATCCCATGAATGACATGCTATTTACAGTCTGAGAACTGTAATGACACCCACAGACCAACCACGCCATAAATGACTGTTGATATTTACCGTCCAAGCACTGTAATGACACCTACACATCCACCACCCCATAAATGACTGTATATATTTACAGTTCAAGCACTGTAATGACATCCAAACACTTACCATCCCATAAATGACTATTGATATTTACAGTCCAAGCACTGTAATGACACCCACACACCAACCACTCCATGATTGTCTGTATATATTTAAAGTCCAAGCACTGTAATGACAACCACACCCCCACCACCCCATGAATGACTGTTGATATTAACAGTCCGAGCACTGTAATGACATCCACACACCCACCACACAACAAAGGAGTGTTAATTTTTAAAGTCTAAGCACTGTAATGACATCCACACCTCCCCCAACCCGATAAATGATTGTTGATAGTTACAGTCCAAGCACTGTAATGACACTCACACTCTCACCACCCCATGAATAACTCCTAATATTTACAGTCCAAGCACTGTAATGACATCCAAACAGTTACCATCCCATGAATGACTGTTGATATTTACAGTCCAAGCACTGTAATGACACCCACACACCCACCACCCCATGAATGACTGTTGATATTTACAGTGCAAGCACTGTAATGAATACCACATATCCACCACCCCATAAATGACTGTTGATAGTTACAGTCCAAGCACTGTATTGAAACAATCACAAATACCACCCCATAAATGACTGCTGATATTTACAGTCCAAGAACTGTAATGACACCTCCACACCCACCACTTTATGAATGACAGTTAATAATTACAGTCCAAGCACTGTAATGACACCCACACACCCACCACCCAATGAATTACTGTTGATATTTACAGTCCAAAGACTGTAATGACACCCACACACCCATCACCCAATAAATGACTGTCGATATTTACGGTCCAAGCACTGTAAAGACAGCCACACACCCATCCCCCAATGTATGACTGTTGATGTTTACAGTCCAAGCACTGCAATGACATCCACACATCAACCACCCCATAAATGACTGTTGATATTTACAGTCCAAGTACTGTAATGACACCCACACACCAACCACCCCATAAATGAATGTTGATATTTACAGTCCAAGCAATGTAATGACACCCACACACCAACCACCCCATAAATGAATGTTGATATTTACAGTCCAAGCAATGTAATGACACCAACACACCCACCACCACATGAATGACTGTTAATATTTACAGTCCAAGCACTGTAATGACACCCGCACACCCACCACCCCATGAATGACTGTTGATATTTACAGTTCAAGCACTGTAATGACACCCACACACCCACCACCCCATGAATGACTGTTGATATTTACAGACAAAGCTCTGTAATGACAGCTACACACCCACCACCCCATGAATGACTGTTGATATTTACAGTCTGAGCAATGTAATGGCACCTACACACCAACCACCCCATAAATGACTGTTGATATTTACAGTCCAAGCACTGTAATGACACTAACACATCTACCACCCCATAAATGACTGTTGATATTTTCAGTCCAAGCACTGTAATGACACCTATACTCCTACCACCCATAAATGACTGTTGATATTTACAGTCCAAGCATTGTAATGCCACCCACACACCCACCACCCCATGAGTGACTGTTGAATTTTACAGTCCAAGCACTGTAATGAATACCACATACCCACCACCCCATGAATGACTGTTGATATTTACAGTCCAAGCACTGTATTGAAACCCACACAACTACCACCCCATGAATGACTACTGATATTTACAGTTCAAGCACGGTATTGAATCTCACACAACTACCACTCCATAAATGACACTTGATAATTACAGTCCAAGGAATGTAATGACATCCACACACCCTCCACCAAATGAATTACTGTTGATATTTATAGTCCAAACACTGCAATGACACCCAAACATCCACCAACCAATGAATGACTGATGATATTTACAGTACTGAGAACTGTAATAACACCAGTACACCCACTACCCCATGAATGACTGTTGATATTTACCGTCCAAGCACCATAATGACACCCACACAACCACCACAACATGAATGACTGTTAATATTTACAGTCGAAGCACTGTAATGACACCCACACCCCCAACCACCCCATGAATGACTGTTGATATTTACAGTCCAAGCATTGTAATGACACCCACACACCCAACACTCCATGAATGACTGTTGATATTTACAGTCCGAGAACTGTAATGACACCCACACACCCACCACCCCATAAATGACAGTTGATATTTACAGTCAAAGAGCTTTAATAACACCCACACAACCACCACCCAATGAATGTTGATGTTGATGAATGACAAGCACTGTAATGACACACACACACATACCACTAAATGAATAACTGTTGATATTTACAGCCCAAGCACTGTAATGTCACCAACACACCCATAACCACTCCATGAATGACTGTTGATATTTCCAGTCCAAATACGGTAATGATACCCACACACCAACCACCCAATGAATGACCGTTGATATTTACAGTCCAAGCACCATAATGACACCCATACACCCATCACCCAATGAATGATTGTTGATATTTACAGTCCAAGCACTGTAATTACACCCACATAACTAACACACTATGAATGAGTGTTGATATTTACAGACTAAGCATTGTAATGACACCCACACAACCACCACCCCATGAATGACTGTTGATATTTACAGTCCAAGCACTTTAATAACACCCACACACCCACTACCCCATGAATAATTTGATATTTACAGTCCAAGCACTGTAATGACACACACACACCTACCACTAAATGAATGACTGTTGATATTTACAGTCCAAGCACTGTAATGTCACCCACACACCCATAACCACTCCATGATTGACTGTTAATATTTCATTCTAAGTACTGTAATGATACCCACACACCCATCACCCAATAAATTACTGTTGATGTATACAGTCCAAGCACTCAAATGACACCCACACACCCACCACCCTATGAATGACTGTTGATATTTACCGTCCAAGCACTGTAATGACACCCACACTCCTACCACCCATAAATGACTGTTAATATTAACAGTCCAAGCACTGTAATGACACCCACACACCCACCACCCCATAAATGACTGTTGATATTTACAGTCCAAGCACTGTAATAAATACCACACACCCACCACCCAATGAATGACTGCTGATAGTTACAGTCCAAGCACTGTATTGAAACCCACACAAATACAACACCATGTATGATTACTAATATTTAAAGTCCAAGAACTGTAATGACACCCACACACCCACCACTTCATGAATGACAGTTAAAAATTACAGTCCAAGCACTGTATTGACATCCACACACCCACCACCCAATGAATTACTGTTGATATTTACAGTCCAAACCCTGTAATGACACCCACACACCTACGACTCAATGAATGACTGTTGATATTTACGGTCCAAGCACTGTAAAGACAGCCACACATCCACCACCCCATCTATGACTGTTGATGTTTAAAGTCCAACCACTGTAATGACATCCACACACCCACCACCCCATGCATGACTATTGATATTTTCAGTCCAAGTACTGTAATGACACCCCACACCCACCACCCCATGAATGACTGTTAATATTTACAGTCCAAGTACTGTAATGAAACCAATACACCGACCACCACATGAATGACTGTTGATATATACAGTCCAAGTAGTGTAATGACACCCACACACCAACCACCTCATAAATGACTGTTGATATTTACAGTCCAAGCACAGTAATGACACCAACACACCCACCACCCCATGAATGCCTGTTAATATTTACAGTCCAAACACTAGAATGACAACCACACACCAACCATCCCATAAATGACTGTTGATTTTTACAGTCCAAGCTCTGTAATGACACCCACACACCCACCACCCCATGTATGACTGTTTATGTTTACAGTCCAAGCTCTGCAATGACACCCACACATCCACCACCCCATAATTGACTGTTGTTATTTACAGTCCGAGCACTGTAATGACACCCACACACCCACTACTCCATGAATGACTGTTGATGTTTACAGTCCAAGCACTCTAATGACACCCACACACCCACCACCCCATGAATGACTACTGATATTTACAGTCCAAGCACTGTATTGAAACCCACACAATTACCACCCTATGAATGACAGTTGATAATTACAGTCCAAGCACTGTAATGACATCCACACACCCTCCACCAAATGAATTACTGTTGATATTTATAGTCCAAACACTGTAATGACACCCACACACCCACCAACTAATGAATGACTGATGATATGTTCAGTACTGAGAACTGTAATAACACCAATACTCCCACTACCCCAAGAATGACTGTTGATATTTACAGTCCAAGCACCATAATGACACCCACACACCCACCACCCCATGAATGACTGTTGATATTTACAGTCCAAGCACTGTAATGACACCCACACCCCCAACCACCCCATGATTGACTGTTGATATTTACAGTCCAAGCCCTGTAATGACACCCACACACACAACACTCCATAAATGACTGTTGATATTTACAGTCTGAGAACTGTAATGACACCCACACACCCACCACCCCATAAATGACTGTTGATATTTACAGTCCAAGCACTTTAATGACACCTACACACCCACTACCCCATGAATAACTTGATATTTTCAGTCCAAGCATTGTAATGACACACACACACCTACCACTAAATGAATGACTGTTGATTTTTACAGTCCAAGCACTGTAATGTCACCCACACACCCATAACCACTTCATGATTGACTATTAATAATTCAGTCAAAGTATTGAAATGATACCCCCACACCTATCACCCAATGAATGACTGTTGATGTTTACAGTCCAAGCACTCTAATGACACCCACACACCCACCACCCTATGAATGACTGTTGATATTTACAGTCCAAGTACTGTAATGACACACATCACTCCATAATTGACTGTTAATATCTACAGTACAAGCACTGTAATGACACCCACACACCCAATACCCTATGAATGCCTTTTGACTGTAATGACACACACACACCCACCACCACATGTATGACTGTTGATATTTACATTCCAAGCACTGTAATGACACACACACACCCACCACTCCGTGAATGACTGTTGATATTTACAGTCCAAGCACTGTAATGACACCCAGACACCTACCACCCAATAAATGACTGTTGATGTTTACAGTCTGAGCACTGTAATGACACCCACACACTCACCACCCTATGAATGACTGTTGATATTTACAGTCCAAGCACTGAACTGTATTGACACACACACACACACCACCCCATGAATGACTGCTGATATTTACCGTCCAAGCACTGTAATGACAACCAACCCCAAACCCCCCCATGAACGACTGTTTATATGTACAGTCCAAGCACTGTAAAGACACCCACGCACCCAACACCCCATGAATGACTTTTAATATTTACAGTCCAAGCACTATAATGACACACACACCCCACCACCCATAAATGACTATTAATATTTACAGTCCAAGCTCTGTAATGACACCTACACATCCACCATTCCATGTATGACTGTTAAAGTTTACAGTCCAAGCACTGTAATGACACCCACACTCCCACTACCCCATGAATGACCTGATATTTACAGTCTGAGAACTGTAGTGACACCCACAGACTCACCACCCCATAAATGGCTGTTGATGTTTACAGTCCGAGCACTGTAATGACACCTACACTTCCACCACTCCATGAATGACTGTTGATATTTACAGTTCAAGCACAGGAATGACACCCTCACACTCACTATGTCATGAATTACTGTTGATTTTTACATTCAAAGCACTGTAATGACACCCACACACCCACCACCCCAGGTATGACTGTTGATGTTTACAGTCCAAGCAATGCAATGACATCCACACATCAACCACCCCATAAATGACGGTTAATATTTACAGTCCGAGTACTCTAATAACACTTACACACCCAATACCCATGAATGCCTGTTGATGTTTACAGTTCAAGAACCCTAATGACTCCCACACACCCACCACCCCATGTATGACTGTTGATGTTTACAGTCCAAGCTCTGCAATGACACCCACACATCCACCACCGCATAATTGACTGTTGTTATTTACAGTCCGAGCACTGTAATGACACCCACACACCCACTACTCCATGAATGACTGTTGATGTTTACAGTCCAAGCACTCTAATGGAACCCACACACCCACCACCCCATTAATGACTACTGATATTTACAGTCCAAGCACTGTATTGAAACCGACACAATTACCAACCTATGAATGACAGTTGATAATTACAGTCCAAGCACTGTAATGACATCCACACACCCTCCACCAAATGAATTACTGTTGATATTTATAGTCCAAACACTGTAATGACACCAACACACCCACCAACTAATGAATGACTGATGATATTTACAGTACTGAGAACTGTAATAACACCAATACTCCCACTACCCCAAGAATGACTGTTTATATTTACAGTCCAAGCACCATAATGACACCCACACACCTACCACCCCATGAATGACTGTTGATATTTACAGTCCAAGCACTGCAATGACACCCACACTCCCAACCACCCCATGAATGACTGTTGATATTTACAGTCCAAGCCCTGTAATGACACCCACACACACAACACTCCATAAATGACTGTTGATATTTACAGTCTGAGAACTGTAATGACACCCACACACCCACCACCCCATAAATGACAGTTGATATTTTCAGTCCAAGCACTTTAATGACACCTACACACCCACTACCCCTTGAATAACTTGATATTTTCAGTCCAAGCATTGTAATGACACACACACACCTACCACTAAATGAATGACTGTTGATTTTTACAGTCCAAGCACTGTAATGTCACCCACACACCCATAACCACTTCATGATTGACTATTAATAATTCAGTCTAAGTACTGAAATGATACCCCCACACCTATCACCCAATGAATGACTGTTGATGTTTACAGTCCAAGCACTCTAATGACACCCACACACCCACCACCCTATGAATGACTGTTGATATTTACAGTCCAAGTACTGTAATGACACACATCACCCCATAATTGACTGTTGATATCTACAGTACAAGCACTGTAATGACACCCACACACCCAATACCCTATGAATGCCTTTTGACTGTAATGACACACACACACCCACCACCACATGTATGACTGTTGATATTTACATTCCAAGCACTGTAATGACACACACACACCCACCACTCCGTGAATGACTGTTGATATTTACAGTCCAAGCACTGTAATGACACCCAGGCACCTACCACCCAATAAATGACTGTTGATGTTTACAGTCTGAGCACTGTAATGACACCCACACACTCACCACCCTATGAATGACTGTTGAAATTTACAGTCCAAGCACTGAACTGTATTGACACACACACATACACCACCCCATGAATGACTGCTGATATTTACCGTCCAAGCACTGTAATGACAACCACCCCCCAACCCCCCCATGAACGACTGTTTATATGTACAGTCCAAGCACTGTAAAGACACCCACGCACCCAACACCCCATGAATGACTTTTAATATTTACAGTCCAAGCACTATAATGACACACACACCCCACCACCCATAAATGACTATTAATATTTACAGTCCAAGCTCTGTAATGACACCTACACATCCACCATTCCATGTATGACTGTTAAAGTTTACAGTCCAAGCACTGTAATGACACCCACACTCCCACTACCCCATGAATGACCTAAAATTTACAGTCTGAGAACTGTAGTGACACCCACAGACTTACCACCCCATAAATGACAGTTGATATTTACAGTCCGAGCACTGTAATGACACCTACACTTCCACCACTCCATGAATGACTGTTGATATTTACAGTTCAAGCACAGGAATGACACCCTCACACTCACTATGTCATGAATTACTGTTGATTTTTACATTCAAAGCACTGTAATGACACCCACACACCCACCACCCCAGGTATGACTGTTGATGTTTACAGCCCAAGCAATGCAATGACATCCACACATCAACCACCCCATAAATGACGGTTAATATTTACAGTCCGAGTACTCTAATAACACTTACACACCCAATACCCATGAACGCCTGTTGATGTTTACAGTTCAAGAACCCTAATGACACCCACACACCCACCACCCCATGTATGACTGTTGATGTTTACAGTCCAAGCTCTGCAATGACACCCACACATCCACCACCCCATAATTGACTGTTGTTATTTACAGTCCAAGCACTGTAATGACACCCACACACCCACTACTCCATGAATGACTGTTGATGTTTACAGTCCAAGCACTCTAATGACACCCACACACCCACCACCCCATGAATGACTACTGATATTTACAGTCCAAGCACTGTATTGAAACCCACACAATTACCACCCTATGAATGACAGTTCAGAATTACAGTCCAAGCACTGTAATGACATCCACACACCCTCCACCAAATGAATTACTGTTGATATTTATAGTCCAAACACTGTAATGACACCCACACACCCACCAACTAATGAATGACTGATGATATTTACAGTACTGAGAACTGTAATAACACCAATACTCCCACTACCCCAAGAATGACTGTTGATATTTACAGTCCAAGCACCATAATGACACCCACACACCCACCACCCCATGAATGACTTTTGATATTTACAGTCCAAGCACTGTAATGACACCCACACCCCCAACCACCCCATGAATGACTGTTGATATTTACAGTCCAAGCCCTGTAATGACACCCACACACACAACACTCCATAAATGACTGTTGATATTTACAGTCTGAGAACTGTAATGACACCCACACACCCACCACCCCATAAATGACAGTTGATATTTACAGTCCAAGCACTTTAATGACACCTAAACACCCACTACGCCATGAATAACTTGATATTTTCAGTCCAAGCATTGTAATGACACACACACACCTACCACTAAATGAATGACTGTTGATTTTTACAGTCCAAGCACTGTAATGTCACCCACACACCCATAACCACTTCATGATTGACTATTAATAATTCAGTCTAAGTACTGAAATGATACCCCCACACCTATCACCCAATGAATGACTGTTGATGTTTACAGTCCAAGCACTCTAATGACACCCACACACCCACCACCCTATAAATGACTGTTGATATTTACAGTCCAAGTACTGTAATGACACACATCACCCCATAATTGACTGTTGATATCTACAGTACAAGCACTGTAATGACACCCACACACCCAATACCCTATGAATGCCTTTTGACTGTAATGACACACACACACACACCACCACATGTATGACTGTTGATATTTACATTCCAAGCACTGTAATGACACACACACACCCACCACTCCGTGAATGACTGTTGATATTTACAGTCCAAGCACTGTAATGACACCCAGACACCTACCACCCAATAAACGACTGTTGATGTTTACAGTCTGAGCACTGTGATGACACCCACACACTAACCACCCAATGAATGACTGTTGATATTTACAGTCCAATCACTGAACTGTATTGACACACACACACACCACCCCATGAATGACTGCTGATATTTACCGTCCAAGCACTGTAATGACAACCCCCCCCCCAACCCTCCCATAAACGACTGTTTATATGTACAGTCCAAGCACTGTAATGACACCCACACACCCAACACCCCATGAATGACTTTTAATATTTACAGTCCAAGCACTATAATGACACACACACCCCACCACCCATAAATGACTATTAATATTTACACTCCTAGCACTGTAATGACACCTACACATCCACCATTCCATGTATGACTGTTAAAGTTTACAGTCCAAGCACTGTAATGACACCCACACTCCCACTACCCCATGAATGACCTGATATTTACAGTCCGAGTACTCTAATAACACTTACACACCAAATACCCATGAATGCCTGTTGATGTTTACAGTTCAAGAACCCTAATGACACCCACACACCCACCACCCCATGTATGACTGTTGATGTTTACAGTCCAAGCTTTGCAATGACACCCACACATCCACCACCCCATAATTGACTGTTGTTATTTACAGTCCGAGCACTGTAATGACACCCACACACCCACTACTCTATGAATGACTGTTGATGTTTACAGTCCAAGCACTCTAATGACACCCACACACCCACCACCCCATGAATGACTACTGATATTTACAGTCCAAGCACTGTATTGAAACCCACACAATTACCACCCTATGAATGACAGTTCATAATTACAGTCCAAGCACTGTAATGACATCCACACACCCTCCACCAAATGAATTACTGTTGATATTTATAGTCCAAACACTGTAATGACACCCACACACCCACCAACTAATGAATGACTGATGATATTTACAGTACTGAGAACTGTAATAACACCAATACTCCCACTACCCCAAGAATGACTGTTGATATTTACAGTCCAAGCACCATAATGACACCCACACACACACCACCCCATAAATGACTGTTGATATTTACAGTCCAAGCACTGTAATGACACCCACACCCCCAACCACCCCATGAATGAGTGTTGATATTTACAGTCCAAGCTCTGTAATGTCACCCACACACCCATAACCACTTCATGATTGACTATTAATAATTCAGTCTAAGTACTGAAATGATACCCCCACACATATCACCCAATGAATGACTGTTGATGTTTACAGTCCAAGCACTCTAATGACACCCACACACCCACCACCCTATGAATGACTGTTGATATTTCCAGTCAAAGCACTGTAATGACAACCACACCCCCACCACCCCATGCATGACTGTTGACATTTACAGTCCGACCACTGTAATGACATCCACACAACCACAACCCCATAAAGGAGTGTTGATATTTTCAGTCCAATCACTTTAATGACACTCACACATACCGCAACCCCATAAATGACTGTTGATAGTTACAGTCCAAGCACTGTAATGACACCCACACACCCACCACCCCATGAATAACACTTAATATTTACAGTCCAAGCATTGTAATGACGTCCAAACACTTACCATCCCATAAATGACTGTTGATATTTGCAGTCCAAGCACTGTATTGACACCCACACACCCACCACCCCATTAATGACTGTTGATATTTACAGTACCAGCACTGTAATGAATACCAAACACCCAACTCCCAATAAATGACTTTTGATATTTACAGTCCAAGCACTGTAATGAATACCAAACACCCAACTCCCAATGAATGAATGTTCATAGTTACAATTCAAGCAATGTATTGAAACCCACACAAATAGCACCACATGAATGACAACTGATATTTACAGTCCAAGAACTGTAATGACCCACACACTATTAAATGACGGTTAATATTTACAGTCCGAGTACTCTAATAACACTTACACACCCAATACCCATGGACGCCTGTTGATGTTTACAGTTCATGAACCCTAATGACACCCACACACCCACCACCCCATGAATGACTGTTGATGTTTACAGTCCAAGCTCTGCAATGACACCAACACATCCACCACCGCATAATTGACTGTTGTTATTTACAGTCCAAGCACTGTAATGACACCCACACACCCACTACTCCATTAATGACTGTTGATGTTTACAGTCCAAGCACTCTAATGACACCCACACACCCACCACCCCATGAATGACTTGATATTTACAGTTGAAGCACTGTAATGACACTCAAACACCCACCACCCCATGAATGACTGTTGATATTTTCAGTCCAAGCACTGAAATGTATTGACACCCACACATACACCATCCCATGAATGACTGCTGATATTTACCGTCCAAGCACTGTAATGACAACCACCCCCCAACCCCCCCATGAACGACTGTTTATATGTACAGTCCAAGTACTGTAAAGACACCCACGCACCCAACACCCCATGAATAACTGTTGATATTTACCGTCCAAGCACTGTAATGACACCCACACTCCTACCACCCATAAATGACTGTTAATATTTACAGTCCAAGCACTGTAATGACACCACCACACCAACCACCCCATAAATGACTGTTGATATTTACAGTCCAAACCCTAGAATGACAACCATACTCCCACCATCCCATAAATGACTGTTGATATTTACAGTCCAAGCACTGTAATGACAACCACACCCCCACCACCCCATGAATGACTGTTGATATTAACAGTCCGAGCACTGTAATGACATCCACACACCCACCACACCACAAAGGAGTGTTGATTTTTAAAGTCCAAGCACTGTAATGACACCCACACCTCCCTCAACCTCATAAATGACTGTTGATAGTTGCAGTCCAAGCATTGTAATGACACCAACAAACCCACAACCCCATGAAAGACTGTTGATATTTGCAGTCCAAGCACTGTAATGACACCCACACACCCACCACCCGATGAATGACTGTTGATATTTACAGTCCAAGCAATGTAATGACATCCACACACCTACCACACCATAAATGACTGTTGATATTTTTCAGTACAAGCACTGTAATGACACGCACACTCCTACCACCCATAAATGACTGTTTTGATATTTACAGTCCAAGCATTGTAATGACAGCCACACACCCACCACCCCATGAATGACTGTTGATATTTACAGTACCAGCACTGTAATGAATACCAAACACCCAACTCCCCATAAATGACTTTTGATATTTACAGTCCAAGCACTGTAATGAATACCAAACACCCAACTCCCCATGAATGAATGTTCATAGTTACAGTCCAAGCAATGTATTGAAACCCACACAAATAGCACCACATGAATGACAACTGATATTTACAGTCCAAGAACTGTAATGACCCACACACTATTACCACTTAATGAATAACAGTTGATAATTACAGTCCAAGCACTGTAATGACATCCACACACCCACCAACCAATGAATTACTGTTGATATTTACTGTAGAAACACTGTAATGACACCCACACACCCACCACCCATTGAAGGACTGTTGATATTTACGGTCCAAGCACTGTAAAGACACTTACACACCAACCTCCTTATGTATGACTGTTGATGTTTACAGTCCAAGCACTGCAATAACATCCACACATCAACCACCCCATAAATGACTGTTTATATTTACAGTCCGAGTACTCTAATAACACCCACACACAAAATATCCCATGAATGCCTGTTCAAGTTTACAGTTCAAGCTCTCTAATGACATCCACACACTCACCACTTCATGAATGACTGTTGATATTTACAGTCCAAGTATTGTAATGACACCCACACACCCACCACCCCATGAATGACTATTGATATTTACAGTCCAAGTACTGTAATGACACCCACAAACCCACTACCACATGAATTACTATTGATATTTACAGTCCAAGTACTGTAATGACACCCACACACCAACCACCCCATAAATGACTATTGATATTTACAGTCCAAGCACTGTAATGACACCAACACACCCACTCCCCCATGAATGACTGCTAATATTTACAGTCCAAGCACTGTAATGACACCACCACACCAACCACCCCATAAATGACTGTTGATATTTACAGTCCAAACACTAGAATGACAACCATACTCCCACCATCCCATAAATGACTGTTGATATTTACAGTCCAAGCACTGTAATGACAACCACACCCCCACCACCCCATGAATGACTGTTGATATTAACAGTCCGAGCACTGTAATGACATCCACACACCCACCACACCACAAAGGAGTGTTGATTTTTAAAGTCCAAGCACTGTAATGACACCCACACCTCCTTCAACCTCATAAATGACTGTTGATAGTTGCAGTCCAAGCATTGTAATGACACCAACAAACCCACAACCCCATGAAAGACTGTTGATATTTGCAGTCCAAGCACTGTAATGACACCCACACACCCACCACCCGATGAATGACTGTTGATATTTACAGTCCAAGCAATGTAATGACATCCACACACCTACCACACCATAAATGACTGTTGATATTTTTCAGTACAAGCACTGTAATGACACGCACACTCCTACCACCCATAAATGACTGTTTTGATATTTACAGTCCAAGCATTGTAATTAAAGCCACACACCCACCACCCCATGAATGACCGTTGAATTTTACAGTCCAAGCATTGTAATGAAAACCACACAACCATCACCCCATGAATGACTGTTGATATTTACAGTCCAATCACTGTATTTAAACCCTTACAACTACCACCCCATAAATAACTACTGCAATTTACAGTCCAAGCACTGTATTGAAACCCTCACAACTACAACCCCATGAATGACAGTTGATAATTACAGTCCAAGCACTCTAATGACATCCACACACCCACCACTAATGAATTACTGTTGATTTTTACAGTCCAAACACTGTAATGACACCCACACACCCACCACCCAATAAATGACTGATGATATTTACAGTACTGAGAACTGTAATAACACCAATACACCCACTACATCATAATGACTGTTGATATTTACAGTCCAAACACTGTAATGACAACCACACCCCCACCACCCCTTGAATGACTGTTGATATTAACAGTCCGAGCACTGTAATGACATCCACACACCCACCACACCACAAAGGAGTGTTGATTTTTAAAGTCCAAGCACTGTAATGACACCCACACCTCCCTCAACCTCATAAATGACTGTTGATAGTTGCAGTCCAAGCATTGTAATGACACCAACAAACCCACAACCCCATGAAAGACTGTTGATATTTGCAGTCCAAGCACTGTAATGACACCCACACACCCACCACCCCATGAATGACTGTTGATATTTACAGTCCAAGCAATGTAATGACATCCACACACCTACCACACCATAAATGACTGTTGATATTTTCAGTACAAGCACTGTAATGACACGCACACTCCTACCACCCATAAATGACTGTTTTGATATTTACAGTCCAAGCATTGTAATGACAGCCACACACCCACCACCCCATGAATGACTGTTGAATTTTACAGTCCAAGCATTGTAATGAAAACCACACAACCATCACCCCATGAATGACTGTTGATATTTACAGTCCAATCACTGTATTTAAACCCTTACAACTACCACCCCATAAATAACTACTGCAATTGACAGTCCAAGCACTGTATTGAAACCCTCACAACTACAACCCCATGAATGACAGTTGATAATTACAGTCCAAGCACTCTAATGACATCCACACACCCACCACTAATGAATTACTGTTGATATTTACAGTCCAAACACTGTAATGACACCCACACACCCACCACCCAATAAATGACTGATGATATTTACAGTACTGAGAACTGTAATAACACCAATACACCCACTACATCATAATGACTGTTGATATTTACAGTCCAAGCACTGTAATGACACTCACACACCCACCACCTCATGAATTACTCTTGATATTTACAGTCGAAGCACTGTAATGACATCCACCCACCCACAACCCCATTAATGAATGTTGATATTTACAGTCCAAGCAATGTAATGACACCCACACACCCACTACCCCATAAAAGACTTGATATTTACAGTCTAAGAACTGTAATGTTACCCACAGACACACCACCCCATAAATGACTGTTGTTATTTACAGTCCAAGCACTGTAATGACACCTACACACCCACCACCCCTTAAAGGCTGATGATATTTACAATCCAAGCACTGTAATGACACTCACACACCCACCACCTCATGAATTACTCTTGATATTTACAGTTGAAGCACTGTACTGACACACACCCACTCACAGCCCCATGAATGATTGTTGATATTTACAGTCCAAGCAATGTAATGACACCCACACACCCACTACCCCATTAATGACTTGATATTTACAGTCTGAGAACTGTAATGACACCCACACACCCTCCACACCATGGATGACTATTGATATTTACAGTCCAAACACTCTAATGACACCCATACACCCACCACCCCATGAATGACTGTTGATATTTACAGTCCAAGCACCATAATGACACCCACACACCCACCACCCTATGAATGACTTGTTTTTTACAGTCCTAGCACTGTAATGACATCCATACACCCACCACCCCATAAATGAGTGTTAATTTTTACAGTCCAAGCACTGTAATGACACCTACACATCCACCACCCCATGAATGACTGTTGATATTTCCAGTCCAAGCACTGTAATGACACCTACACACCCACCACCCAATGAATGACTCTTGATATTTACAGTCTAATTATTGTGAAGACACACACACACCAACCACCCCCTGTTGATGTTTACAGTCCGAGCACTGCAATGACACCCACACATCAACCACCCCATAAATGACTGTTGATATTTACATTCCAAGTACGGTAATGACACCCACACACCCACCACTACATAAATGACTGTTGATATTTACAGTCCAAGTAGAGGAACGAAACCCACACACCCACAACATTATGAATTAGTGTTGATATTTTCAGTCCAAGCACTGTAATTACACCCCCACACCCACCACCTCATGAATGACTCTTGATATTTACAGTCGAAGCACTGTAATGACACCCACACACCTACTATCCCATTAATGACTCTTTATATTTACAGTCCCAGCACTGTAATGACACCCACACACCCAACACCCCATGAATAACTTGATATTTACTGTCCGAGCACTGTAATGACACCCACAGACCCACCACCCCATAAATGACTGTTGATATTTACTGTCTGAGCACAAGAATGACACCCACACACCCATGACATCATGAATGAGTGTTGATATTTACAGTCCAAGTACTGTAATGACACCCACACACCTATCACCTCATGAATGACTGTTGATATTTATAGTACAAGTACTGCAATGACACCCACACACCCACCACCCCATGAATGACTGTTGATATTTACAGTCCAAGCACTGTAATGACATACACACACCGACTACTACACAAAAGACTATTGATATTTACAGTCCAAGCACTGTAATGACACCAACACACCCACAAACACATGAATGACTGTTGATATTTACATTCCAAGTACAGGAATGACACCCACAACCCTATGAATGAATGTATATATTTACAGTCCAAGCACTGTAATGACACCCACACACCAACCACCTCATGAATGACTCTTGATATTCACAGTCGAAGCACTGTAATGACACCCACCCACAAACCACCTAATGAATGACTGTTGATAATTACAGTCCAAGAACTGTAATGACATCTACACACCCACTACCCCATGAATGACTTAAGATTTACAGTCTGAGAACTGTAATGACTCCCACAAACCCACCATCCCATAAATGACTGTTGTTATTTACAGTCCGAGCACGGTAATGACACCTACACATCCACGACCCCATGAATGACTGTTGATATTTACAGTTCAAGCAAAGGAATGACACCCTCACACTCACCATGACATGAATGACTGTTGATTTTTACAGTCCAAGCACTGTAATGAAACCCCCACACCCACCACCAAATGAATGACAGTTTATATTTACAGTCCAAGCACTGCACTGTATTGACACCTACACACCCACCACCCCACGAATGACTGCTGATATTTACAGTTCAAGCACTGTAATGACACCCACATACCCACCAACCTATGAATGACTGTTGATATTTACAGTCCAAGCATTGTAATGAAACAAATACACGCACAACACCATGAATAACTGTTGATATTTACAGTCCAAACACTGTGATGACACCCACACACCCTCAACCCCATGAATGAGCTTTGATATTTACAGTCCAAGCACTGTAATAACACCCAAACACCCACCAACCCGTTGATGAATGTTGATATCTACAATCCAAGCACTGTAATGACGCTCACACACCCTCCACCTCATTATGACTGTTGATATTTACAATCCTAGCACTGTAATGACACCTACACACCCACCACCCCATGAATGACTATTGATATTTACAGTCCAAGTACTGTAATGACACCCACACACCCACCACCCCATGAATGACTGTTGATATTTACAATACGAGCTCTGTAATGACACCCTCACACCCACCACCCCATGAATGACTGTTAATATTTACAGTCCAAGCATTGTAATGACACCCACACACCAACCACCTCATGAATGACTATTAATATTTACAGTCCAAGCACTGTAATGAATACCACACACCCACCACCCCATGAATAAATGTTGATATTTACAGTTCAAGCACTGTATTGAAACCCACACAACTACCAATCCCATGAATGACTGCTGATATTTACAGTCCAAGCACTGTAATGACACCACACACCCACCACCCCATAAATGACAGTTGATAATTAGAGTCCAAGCACTGTAATGACATCCACACACCCACCACCCCATGATTGACTGTTGATATATACAGTTCAAGCACTGAACTGTATTGACACCAACACACCCACCACCCCATGAATGACTGCTGATATTTACAGTCCATGCACTGTAATGACACCCACACACCCACCACCCCATGAATGACTGTTGATATTTACAGTACAAGCTTTGTAATGACACCCACACACCCAATACCCTATGAATGACTGTTAATATTTACAGTCCAAGCACTATATTGACACACTCACCCCCTCCTCAATTAAATGACTGTTGATATTTATGGTCCAAGCACTGTAATGAAATCTACACATCTACCACCCCATGAATGAGTGTTGATATTTACAGTCCAAGCACTGTAATGACACCCACACACCAACCATCGCATGAATGACTGGTGAAGTTTAAAGTCCGAGCTCTGTAATGACACCGGCACACCCACCACTACCATGAATGACTGTTAATATTTACAGTCCAAGCACTGTAATGACACCCACACACTCACCATCCCATGAATGACTGTTGATATTTAGATCCCAAGCACTGTAATGACACCCAAACACTCACCACCCCATATATGACTGTTGATAATTACAGTACAAGCACTGTAATGACACTCTCACACCCATCGCCCTATTAATGAGTTTTTATATTTACAGTCCAAGCACTGTAATAACACCCAAACACACACCACCCCATGTATGACTATTGATGTTTAAAGACCTAGCACTGCAATGACACCCACATATCAACCACCCCATAAATGAAGCTTGATATTTATAGTCCGAGTACTCTAATGACACCCATACGCCCACTTCCCTATGGATGGCTGTTGATGTTTACAGTTCAAGCACTCTAATGACACCAACATACCCACCATCCCATGAATGACTGTTGATATTTACAGTCCAAGTACTGTAATGACACCCACACACCCAACACCACATGAATGACTGTTGATATTTACAGTCCAAATACTGTAATGAAACCCAAACACCAACCACTTCATGAATGACTGTTGATATTTACAGTCCAAGCACTTTAATGAAACCCACACGCCAACCATTCCATGAATGACTGGTGAAGTTTACAGTCCGAGCTCTGTAATGACACCCGCACACCCACCACTACCATGAATGACTGTTAATATTTACAGTCCAACCACTGTAATGCAACCTACACACTAACCATCCCATTAATGACTGTTGATATTTAGATCCCAAGCACTGTAATGACACCCACAAACTCACCATCCCATAAATGACTGTTGATAATTACAGTACAAGCACTGTAATGACACCCTCACACCCATCGCCCTATGAATGAGTTTTGATATTTACAGTCTAAGCACTGTAATGACACCCACACACCCACCACCCCATGTATGACTGTTGATGTTTAAAAAACAAGCACTGCAATGACACCCGCATATCAACCACCCCATAAATGAGGCCTGATATTTACAGTCCGAGTACTCTAATGACACCCACACGCCCACTTCCCTATGGCTGGCTGTTGATGTTTACAGTTCTAGCACTCTAATGACTCCCACATACTCACCATCCCATGAATGACTGTTGATATTTACAGTCCAAGTACTGTAATGACACCAATACACCCAAGACCACATAAATGACTGTTGATATTTACAGTCAAAGTAATGTAATGACACCCACACACCAACCACCCCATGAATGACTGTTGATATTTACAGTCCAAGCACTGTAATGACACACATACACCTACCACCCAATGAATGACTGTTGATATTTACAGTCCAAGCACTGTGATGACATCCACACACACACAACCCCATGTATGAGCTTTGATATTTACAGTCCAAGCACGGTAATAACACCCAAAAACCCACCAACCCGTTGATGATTGTTGATATCTACAATCCAAGCACTGTAATGACGTTCATACACCCTCCAGCTCATTAATGACTGTTGATATTTACAATCCAAGCACTGTAATGACACCTACACACCCACCACCCCATGAATGACTATTGATATTTACAGTCCAAGTACTGTAATGACACCCACACACCAACCACCCCATGTATGACTGTTGATATTTACAGTCCAAGCACTGTAATGACACACATACACCTACCACCCAATGAATGACTGTTGATATTTACAGTCCAAGAACTGTGATGACATCCACACACCCACAACCCCATGAATGAGCTTTGATATTTACAGTCCAAGCACTGCAATGACACCCACATATCAACCACCTCATAAATGACGCTTGATATTTACAGTCCGAGTACTCTAATGACACCCAGAGGCCCACTTCCCTTTGGATGGCTGTTGATGTTTACAGTTCAAGCACTCTAATGACACCAACATACCCACCATACCATGAATGACTGGTGAAGTTTACAGTCCGAGATCTGTAATGACACCCGCACACCCACCACTACCATGAATGACTGTTAATATTTACAGTCCAAGCACTGTAATGACACCCACACACTCACCATCCCATGAATGACTGTTGATATTTAGATCCCAAGCACTGTAATGACACCCGCACACTCACCACCCCATGAATAACTGTTGATAATTACAGTACAAGCACTGTAATGACACCCTCACACCCATCGCCCTATGAATGAGTTTTGATATTTACAGTCCAAGCACTGTAATGACACCCACACACCCACCACCCCATGTATGACTGTTGATGTTTAAAGAACAAGCACTGCAATGACACTTACATATCAACCACCCCATAAGTGACGCTTGATATTTACAGTCCGAGTACTCTAATGACACCCACACGCCCACTTCCCTATGGATGGCTGTTGATGTTTACAGTTCAAGCACTCTAATGACACCCACATACCCACCATCCCATGAATGACTGTTGATATTTACAGTCCAAGTACTGTAATGACACCCACACACCCAACACCACATGAATGACTGTTGATATTTACAGTCCAAGTACTGTAATGACACCCACCCACCAACCACCCCATTAATGACTGTTGATATTTACAGTCCAAGCACTGTAATGACACACATACACCTACCACCCCATGAATGACTATTGATATTTACAGTCCAAGTACTGTAATGACACCCTCACACCCAACACCCCATGAATGACTGTTGATATTTACAGTTCAAGCACTGAACTGTATTGACACCAACACACCCACCACCCCATGAATGACTGCTGATATTTACAGTCCATGCACTGTAATGACACCCACACACCAACCACCCCATGAATGACTATTAATATTTACAGTCCAAGCACTGTAATGAATACCACACACCCACCACTATATGAATAAATGTTGATATTTACAGTTCAAGCACTGTATTGAAACCCACACAACTACCAAACCCATTAATGACTGCTGATATTTACAGTCCAAACACTGTAATGACACCACACACCCACCAACCAATAAATGACAGTTGATAATTAGAGTCCAAGCACTGTAATGACATCCACACATCCACCACCCCATTAATGACTGTTGATATTTACAGTTCAAAAACTGAACTGTATTGACACCAACACACCCACCACCCCATGAATGACTGCTGATATTTACAGTCCATGCACTGTAATGACACCCACACACCCACCACCCCATAAATGACTATTGATATTTACAGTACAAGCACTGTAATGACACACACACCAAATAACCCCTTAAATGACTGTTAATATTTACAGTCCAAGCAATATATTGACACACTCACCCCCATCTCAACTAAATGACTGTTGATATTTATGGTCCAAGCACTGTAATGACATCCACACATCCACCACCCCATGAATGAGTGTTGATATTTACAGTCCAAGCACTGTAATGACACCCACACATCAACCATCCCATGAATGACTGGTGAAGTTTACAGTCCGAGCTCTGTAATGACACCCGCACACCCATCGCCCTATGAATGAGTTTTGATATTTACAGTCCAAGCACTGTAATGACACCCACACATCCACCACCATATGTATGACTGTTGATGTTTAAAGACCAAGCACTGCAATGACACCCACATATCAACCACCCCATAAATGACGCTTGATATTTACAGTCCGAATACTCTAATGACACCCACACGCCCACTTCACTATGGATGGCTGTTGATGTTTACAGTTGAAGCACTCTAATGACACCCACATACCTACCATCCCATGAATGACTGTTGATATTTACAGTCCAAGTACTGTAATGCCAACCACACACCCAACACCACATGAATGACTGTTGGTATTTACAGTCCAAGTACTGTAATGACACCCACACACCAACCACCCCATGAATGACTGTTGATATTTACAGTCCAAGCACTGTAATGACACACATACACCTAATACCCAATGAATGACTGTTGATATTTACAGTCCAAACACTGTAGTGACACCAACACACCCACCACCAAATGAATGACTGTTGATATTTACAGTCCAACCACCTAATAAATGACGGTTGATATTTACAGTCCGATTACTCTAATGACACCCACACTCCTACCACCCATAAATGACTGTTAATATTAACAGTCCAAGCACTGTAATGACACCCACACACCCACCACCCCATGAATGACTGTTGATATTTACAGTCCAAGCACTGTAATGAATGCCACACACCCACCACCCGATGAATGACTGTTGATAGTTACAGTCCAAGCACTGTATTGAAACAAACACAACTACCACCCCATGAATGACTACTGATATTTACAGTCCAAGAACTGTAATGACACCCACACACCAACAACTTCATGAATGACAGTTGATAATTAGAGTCCAAGCACTGTAATGACATCCACACACCCACCACCCAATTATTTACTGTTTATATTTACAGTCTAAACACTGTAATAACACCCACACACCCAAAACCCCTCGAATGCCTTTTGATGTTTACAGTTCAAGCACTCTAATGACACCCACACACCTACCACCCCATGAATGACTGTTGATATTTACCGTCCAAGTACTGTAATGACACACACACACCAATCACCCCAAAAATGACTAATGATATTTACAGTTCAAGCACTGTAATGACACCCATACCCCCACCACCCCATGAATGAATGTTGATATTTACAGTCCAAACACTAGAATGACAACCACACACCCACCATTCCATAAATGACTGTTAACCCCTCCGGGATGGGCCAAGAAAGGAAATACGCTCTGTGGTTCTGTGCGCAATACTAACTTTCACCCTGCTCGTCCGGGTATTTCCCGGAAAATCACTCAACTTCTCTTACTCCCTACGTCTAAACTACAATACTGAACAACTTAAATTTGATTGTGTACTCACCATCAACTCCTCCTCTTTCCATTAAAACCAACCCCAGCTCTCTAGGACACCCCATTGCCGAGAAATCAAGTGAGGAATGGAGGTCACTTTTCCCGTGAGAGCGAGGCTGCGTTCGCTTTGTGAGCGTGGCTGTGACGCAATCTAGCTGGTTGCACCCACGGAGTGGAGGTTACAAGAGAGGGTGCGCCCGGCAGCGCGGTAGGATGCACCGAATCGAACGAGCCCGTATTTTCTTCACTACGCCCAGCCATTGTCACGGTCAAGCACACACTGATTGAATGTGGGGATGAAAAGGGCTGGTGGTGAAGTATAGCCAGATCAAAAAAAATCCCGACAAATTTGGCGTTTTTCCCCATAAATTACGAAAAGCGGGATTTCCCGCTGCCCGGATTCTGTCGACAGAGCGGGATTTCCCGCTGCCCGGCCTCTGTCGACCGAGCGGGAAATCCCGCTGCCCGGACTCTGGGGGTTAATATTTACAGTCCGACCTCTGTAATAACACCCACACACCCACCACCCATGAATGACTGTTGATATTTACAGACCGAGCACTGTAATGACACCCACACATCTACCACCCCATGAATGACTGTTGATATTTTTAATCCAAGCACTGTAATTATACCCACACTCCTACCACCCATAGATGACTGTTGATATTTACAGTCCAAGCATTGTAATGCCACCCACACACCCACCACCCTATGAGTGACTGTTGAATTTTAAAGTCCAAGCACTGTAATGAATACCACACACCCACCACCACATGAATGACTGTTGATATTTACAGTCCAAACACTGTAATGACACCCACACACCCAACCACCCCATGAATGACTGTTGATATTTACAGTCCAAGCACCGTAATGACACCCACACACCCAACACTCCATGAATGACTGTTGATATTTACAGTCCGAAAACTGTAATGATACCCACACACCCACCACCCCATAAATGACTGTTGATATTTACAGTCCAAGATCTTTAATAACACCCACACAACCACCACCCCATGAATAACTTGATATTTACAGTCCAAGCACTGTAATGACACACACACACACCAACCACTAAATAAATAACTGTTGATATTTACAGCCCAAGCACTCTAATGTCACCCACACACCCATAACCTCTCCATGAATGACTGTTGATATTTCCAGTCCAAGTACGGTAATGATACCCACACACCAAACACCCAATGAATGACTGTTGATATTTACAGTCCAAGCACTGTAATGACATCCACACACCGACCACCCAATAAATTAATGTTGATATTTACAGTCCAAACACTGTGATGACACCCACACACCCACCACCCAATGAATGACTGTTGATATTTACGGTCCAAGCACTGTAAAGACAACCACACACCCACCACCCCATGTATGACTGTTGATGTTTACAGTTCAAGCACTGCAATGACATCCACACATCAACCACCCTATAAATGACTGTTGATATTTACAGTCCGAGTACTCTAATAACACCCACACAGCCAATACCCCAAGAATGCCTGTTGATGTTTACAGTTTAAACACTCTAATGACACCCACACACCCACCACCCCATGAATGACTGTTGATATTTACAGTCCAAGTACTGTAATGATACCCACACACCCACCACCCCATGAATTACTGTTGATATTTACAGTCTAAGTACTGTAATGACACCCACACACCCTCCACCACATGAATGACTGTTGATATTTACAGTCCAAGTACTGTAATGACACCCACACACAAACCACCCCAAAAATACCTGTTGATATTTACAGTCCAAGCACTGTAATGACACCAACACATCCACCACCCCATGAATGACTGTTGAATTTTACAGTCCAAGCACTGTAATGAATACCACACACCCACGACCACATGAATGACTGTTGATATTTACAGTCCAAACACTGTAATGACACCCACACACCCAACCACCCCATGAATGACTGTTGATATTTACAGTCCAAGCACCGTAATGACACCCACACACCCAACACTCCATGAATGACTGTTGATATTTACAGTCCGAAAACTGTAATGATACCCACACACCCACTACCCCATAAATGACTGTTGATATTTACAGTCCAAGAGCTTTAATAACACCTACACAACCACCACCCCATGAATAACTTGATATTTACAGTCCAAGCACTGTAATGACACACACACACACCTACCACTAAATAAATAACTGTTGATATTTACAGCCCAAGCACTCTAATGTCACCCACACACCCATAACCTCTCTATGAATGACTGTTGATATTTCCAGTCCAAGTACGGTAATGATACCCACACACCAAACACCCAATGAATGACTGTTGATATTTACAGTCCAAGCACTGTAATGACATCCACACACCCACCACCCAATAAATTAATGTTGATATTTACAGTCCAAACACTGTAATGACACCCACACACCCACCACCCAATGAATGATTGTTGATATTTACGGTCCAAGCACTGTAAAGACAACCACACACCCACCACCCCATGTATGACTGTTGATGTTTACAGTTCAAGCACTGCAATGACATCCACACATCAACCACCCTATAAATGACTGTTGATATTTACAGTCCGAGTACTCTAATAACACCCACACAGCCAATACCCCAAGAATGCCTGTTGATGTTTACAGTTTAAACACTCTAATGACACCCACACACCCACCACCCCATGAATGACTGTTGATATTTACAGTCCAAGTACTGTAATGATACCCACACACCCACCACCCCATGAATTACTGTTGATATTTACAGTCTAAGTACTGTAATGACACCCACACACCCTCCACCACATGAATGACTGTTGATATTTACAGTCCAAGTACTGTAATGACACCCACACACAAACCACCCCAAAAATACCTGTTGATATTTACAGTCCAAGCACTGTAATGACACCAACACATCCACCACCCCATGAATGACTGTTAGTATTTACAGTCCAATCACTGTAATGACACCCACAGACCCACCACCCGATGAATGACTGATGATATTTACAGTTCAAGTACTGTAATGACACCCACACCCCAACCACCCCATAAATGACTGTTGATTTTTACAGTCCAAACACTAGAATGACACCCACACACCCACCACCTATGAATGACTGTTGATATTTACAGTCCAAGCACTGTAATGACACCCACACACCCACCACCATATAAATGACTGTTGATATTTACAGTCCAAGCACTGTAATGACACCCACACATCTACAACCCCATGAATGACTGTTGATATTTTTAGTCAAAGCATTGTAATGACACCCACACTCCTACCACCCATTATATGACTGTTGATATTTACAGTCCAAGCATTGTAATGCCACCAACACACCCACCACCCCATAAGTGACAGTTGAATTTTACAGTACAAGCACTGTAATGAATACACCACACCCACAACCCCAGGAATGACTGTTGATATTTACAGTCCAAGCACTGTATTGAAACCCACACAACTACCACCCCATGAATGACTACTGATATTTACAGTCTAAGCACTGTATTAAAACCAACACAACTACCACCCCATGAATGACAGTTGATAATTACAGTCCAAGGAGTGTAATGACATCCACACACCCACCACCCAATGAATTACTGTTGATATTTATAGTCCAAACACTGTAATGACACCCACACACCCACCAACCAATGAATGACTGATGATATTTACAGTACTGAGAACTGTAATAACACCAATACACCCACTACCCCATGAATGACTCTTGATATTTACAGTCCAAGCACCATAATGACACCCACACACCCACGACCACATGAATGATTGTTGATATTTACAGTACAAACACTGTAATGACACCACACACCCAACACTCCATAAATGACTGTTGATATTTACTGTCCAAGAGCTTTAATAACACCCACACAACCACCACCCCATGAATAACTTGATATTTACAGTCCAAGCACTGTAATGACACACAGACACACCTACCACTAAATGAATAACTGTTGATATTTACAGCCTAAGCACTCTAATGTCACCCACACACCCATAACCTCTCCATGAATGACTGTTGATATTTCCAGTCCAAGTACGCTAATGATACCCACACACCAACCACCTAATGAATGACTGTTGATATTTACATTCCAAGCACCGTAATGACACCCACACACCTATCACCCAATGAATGATTGTTGATATTTACAGTCCAAGCACTGTAATTACACCCAAACAACTACCACACTATGAATGAGTGTTGATATTTACGGTCCAAGCATTGTAATGACACCCACACAACCACCACCCCATGAATGACTGTTGATATTTACGGTCCAAGCACTTTAATGACACCCACACACCCACTACTCCTTGAAAAACTTGATATTTACAGTCCAAGCACTGTAATGACACACATACACCTACCACTAAATGAATGACTGTTGATATTTCAGTCCAAGTACGGTAATGATACCCACACACCCATCACCCAATGAATGACTGTTGATGTTTACAGTCCAAGCACTCTAATGACACCCACACACCCCCCACCCTATGAATGACTGTTGATATTTACCGTTCAAGCACTGTAATGACACCCACACTCCTACTACCAATAAATGACTGTTAATATTAAAAGTCCAAGCACTGTAATGACACCCTCACACCCACCACCCCATAAATGACTGTTGATATTTACAGTCCAAGCACTGTAATGAATACCACACACCCATCACCCCATGAATGACTGTTGATAGTTACAGTCCAAGCAATGTATTGAAACCCACACAACTACCACCCCATGAATGATTACTGATATTTACAGTCCAAGAACTGTAATGACACCCACACACCTACCACTTCATAAATGACAGTTGATAATTACAGTCCAAGCACTGTAATGACATCCACACACCCACCACCCAATGAATTACTGTTGATATTTAAAGTCCAAACACTGTAATGACACCCTTACACCCACCACCCCATAAATGACTGTTGATATTTACCGTCCAACCACTGTAATGAATACCACACACCCATCACCCCATAAATGACTGTTGATAGTTACAGTCCAAGCACTGTATTGAAACCCACACAACTACCACCCCGTGAATGACTACTGATATTTACAGTCCAAGAACTGTAATGACACCCACACACCCACCACTTCATGAAAGACAGTTGATAATTACAGTCCAAGCAGTGTAATGACATCCACACACCAACCACCCCATGAATAACTGTTGATATTTACAGTCTGAGTACTGTTATGACACCCACACACCCACCACTCCATGAATGACTGTTGACATTTACAGTCCAAGTAGTGTAATGACACCCACACACACACCACCACATGAATGACTGTTGATATTTACAGTCCAAGTAGTGTAATGATACAAACACACCAACCACCCCATAAATGACTGTTGATATTTACAGTCCAAGCACAGTAATACAACCAACACACCCACCACCTCATGAATGACTGTAATATTTACAGTCCAAGCACTGTAATGACACCCACACACCCACCACCCGATGAATGACTTAATATTTACAGTCAAAGTACTGTAATGACACCCACACACCCAACACCCCATAAATGACTGTTGATATTTACAGTCCAAGAGCTTTAATAACACCCACACAACCACCACCCAATGAATAACTTGATATTTACAGTCCAAGCACTGTAATGACACACACACACACCTACCACTAATTGAATAACTGTTGATATTTACAGCCCAAGCACTGTAATGTCACTCACACACCCATAACCACTCCATGAATGACTGTTGATATTTCCAGTCCAAGTACGGTAATGATACCCACACACCAACCACCCAATAAATGACTGTTGATATTTACAGTCCAAGCACTGAAATGACACCCACACACCCATAACCCAATGAATGATTGTTGATGTTTACAGTCCAAGCACTGTAATTACACCCACACATCTACCACACCATGAATGAGTGTTGATATTTACAGTCCAAGCACTGTAATGACACCAACACAACCACCACCCCATGAATGACTGTTAATATTTACAGTCCAAGCACCGTAATGGCACCCACACACCCAACACTCCATGAATGACTGTTGATATTTACAGTCCAAGCACTTTAATAACACACACACACCGACTACCCCATGAATAACTTGATATTTACAGTCCAAGCAATGTAATGACACACACACACCTATCACTAAATGAATGACTGTTGATATTTACAGTCCAAGCACTGTAATGTCACCCACACACCCTTAACCACTCCATGATTAACTGTTTATATTTCAGTCTAAGTACTGTAATGATACACACACACCTATCACCCAATGAATGACTGTTGATGTTTACACTCCAAGCACTCGAATGACGCCCACACACCCACCACCCTATGAATGACTGTTGATATTTACAGTCCAAGTACTGTAATGACACACATCACCCTATGATTGACTGTTGATATTTACAGTCCTAGCACTGTAATGACACCCACAGCCCCAACCACCCCATGAATGACTGTTGATATTTACAGTCTAAGCACCGTAATGACACCCACACACCCAACACTTAATTAATGACTGTTGATATTTACAGTCCGAGAACTGTAATGACACCCACACACCCACCACCCCATAAATGACTGTTGATATTTTCAGTCCAAGAGCTTTAATAACACCCACACAATCACCACCCCATGAATTACTTGATATTTACGGTCCAAGCACTGTAATGACACACACACACACCTACCACTAAATGAATAACTGTTGATATTTACAACCCAAGCACTGTAATGTCACCCACACACCAATAACCCCTCCATGAATGACTGTTGATATTTCCATTCCAAGTACGGTAATGATACCCACACACCAACCACCCAATGAATGACTGTTGATATTTACATTCCAAGCACCGTAATGACACCCACACACCCATCACCCAATGAATGATTGTTGATATTTACAGTCCAAGCACTGTAATTACACTCACACAACTACCACACTATGAATAAGTGTTGATATTTAAAGTCCAAGCATTGTAATGACACCCACACAACCACCACCCCATGAATGACTGTTGATATTTACAGTCCAAGCACTTTAATGACACCCACACACCCACTACCCCATAAATAACTTGATATTTACAGTCCAAGCACTGTAATGACACACACACACCTAACACTAAATGAATGACTGTTGATATTTACAGTCCAAGCACTGTAATGTCACCCACACACCCATAACAACTCCATGATTGACTGTTAATTTTTCAGTCTAAGTACTGTAATGATACCCACACACCCATCACCCAATGAATGACTGTTGATGTTTACAGTCCAAGCACTCTAATGACACCCACCACCCTATGAATGACTGTTGATATTTACAGTCCAAGCACTGTAATGACACCCACACTCCTACCACCCATAAAAGACTGTTAATATTAACAGTCCAAGCATTGTAATGACACTCACAGACCCACCACCCCATGAATGACTGTTGATATTTACAGTCCAAGCACTGTAATGAATACCACACACGCACCACCCCATGAATGACTGTTGATAGTTACAGTCCAAGCACTGTATTGAAACCCACACAACTACCACCCCATGAATGACTACTAATATTTACAGTCCAAGAACTGTAATGACACCCACACACCCACCACTTCATAAAAGACAGTTGATAATAACAGTCCAAGCACTGTAATGACATCCACACACCCACAACCCAATGAATTACTGTTGATATTTACAGTCCAAACACTGTAATGATACCCACAAACCCACCACCCAATGAATGACTGTTGATATTTACAGTCCAAGAACTGTAATGACATCCACACACCCACCACCCAATGAATTACTGTTGATATTTACAGTCCAAACACTGTAATGACACCCACAAACCCACCACTAAATGAATGACTGTTGATATTTACAGTCCAAGCACTGTAATGTCACCCACACACCCATAACCACTCCATGATTGACTGTTAATATTTCAGTCTAAGTACTGTAATGATACCCACACACCCATCACCAAATGAATGACTGTTAATGTTTACAGTCCAAGCACTCTAATGACACCCACACACCCACCACCCTCTGAATGACTGTTGATATTTACAGTCAAAGTACTGTAATGACACACATCACCCCATGATTGACTGTTGATATTTACAGTACAAGCACTGTAATGACACCCACACACCCAATACCCTATGATTGCCTTTTGACTGTAATGACACACACACACCCACCACCACATGTATGACTGTTAATATTTACATTCCAAGCACTGTAATGACACACACACACCCACCACTCCATGAATGACTGTTGATATTTACAGTCTAAGCACTGTAATGACACCCACATACCTACCACCCAATAAATGACTGTTGATGTTTACAGTCTGAGCACTGTAATGACACCCACACACTCACCACCATATGAATGACTATTGATATTTACAGTCCAAGCACTGTAATGACACCCACACACCCACTACCCCAAAAGTTACTTGATATTTACAGTCTGAGACCTGAAATGACACCCACACACCCATCCCCCATGAATGACTGTTGATGTTTACAGTCCAAGCACTCTAATGACACTCAGACACCCACCACCCCTTGAATGACTTGATATTTACGGTCGAAACACTGTAATGTCACCCAAACACCCACCACCCCATGAATGACTGTTGATATTTTCAGTCCAAGCACTGAACTGTATTGACACCCACACACACACCACCCCATGAATGACTGCTGATATTTACCGTCCAAGCACTGTAATGACAACCACCCCCCCTCCCCCCCATGAACGACTGTTGATATTTACAGTCCAAGCACTGTAATGACACCCACGCACCCAACACCCCATGAATGACTTTTAATCTTTACAGTCCAAGCACTATAATGACACACACACCCCACCACACCTAAATGACTGTTAATATTTACAGTCCAAGCACTGTAATGACACGCACACACCCACTACCTCAGGAAGTACTTAATAATTACAGTCTGAGAACTGTAATGACAAACACAGACCCACCACCCTATAAATGACTGTTGATATTTACAGTCCGAGCACTGTAATGACACCTACACATCCACCACCCCATGATTGACAGTTGATGTTTACAGTCCAAACACTAGAATGACACCCTCACACTCACCATGCCATTAATTACTGTTGATTTTAATATTCCAAGCACTGTAAAGACACCCACACACCCACCACCCCATGTATGACTGTTGATGTTTACAGTCCAAGCACTGTAATGACACCCACACTCCCACTACCCCATGAATGACTTGATATTTACAGTCTGAGAACTGTAATGATACCCACAGACCCACCACCATATAAATAACTGTTGATATTGTTACGGACGGAGGGTAGAGATACAGTACAGTACTAGTCACTAGACTAGACTTACTCCAAAGTTAGCTATCAACAGAACAAAGTAGCACTGGGTGGCAGGTATCTGACTATAAGTTATGAAGAATAAATAAAAGTACCAACCCAGCCTGTATGAAAGATTGCTAACTCAACCCTAAAGAGACCGTCCATACATATACCCAAGTTCGTTTAGAATGAATAAATGATGATAGAGAAACTACTTAGATTTTCTATAATATATAATGACAATATGAACTAACACAAAGACATACAAGTAACACCGAAAGAATTATTAAATGAAATCAGGATTCCCAACTATGACAGAACTTGAGACAGAATTCCCAAAATATATATATAATACACTTGCAATAATCACACAACAACTCACTACCACTGTGCCATCACTTTAATACAAGGCTCTAGGCACACACGTAAGCATAGAAGTAGTCTATCAATAACACTGGCACTTCACTGGCATATATAGTAAATAATCATCAATGCATTACACACATGTAATAATATAATAATAAAATATCAATATCCAAATATATAATAATAATAGTAATAGTAATAATAATACGAGAGTGGCCCCTAAGTTACTTGTGAGAAGAAAGTAGAAGTAGAACAATTATACTTAACAAAAATACGTCAGCGTGTCTCCTCCCGAATCTCACCACACTCAAGCACTTACAAAACACAATACAAGCTTGTCGTCCCAGTCTCCCAAAATATCTAAAGTAACAAGGCATAATCCTAACCCTTATATACCATCGGCTCGACAAAGAAGAGTGAGCAAGTTAGAACAAAGCTACAGGAACGTCTCCGAACCTGTTCGTTAACACAGACTTAAAAACTATACTCATACGTTCCCTCTCAAGAAACTATGTGAAGTCTTAAGTAATGAAAACGGACGCTCATCACGCCACTTGCAAGAGAAGTCGAGAGAAAGCGTACGAATCTAGAGAACATATCTGGTTATGACATACTCAACCTTTCGACACCCGTACTTAAAGAAAATGGAATAATAAGTGAATTAAATTCGGTCACAATACATCCGGGTGTGGGGCCTCTGCTACCACACTCACTACCACATCCACAGTCACTGTCAAAAGTAGATAGCTACACTCATAAATCAATGATAATAATTCAGACACACGTAACACGCCCCCACCAAAGAAAGAGTTTTCCTCTGGAAAATTCGTTCTTGGGTTTACAAAAGTTCTTCTTCGCCTCTTCCCTAGTATCACACAGACGGGTCTTGAACTCCAGGACGTATTGTAGAAGGTTCTTGCTGGTGTCGACGTCACTACTCCATGCCTCCTTGACGATGCTCAAAGGACCTCTGACATGGTGTGCGATGACAAGCTCATTCGGAGAGAAACCCAGGCTCTCCTGTGGTACTTCCCTCGTTGCAAACAGTAGGAAAGGAACACCCTTGTCCCAATCCTTGGTGTGTTCCAAGCAATATTTCCGCATCATATTCTTCAGGGTCTGGTGGTATCTCTCCAAGGCACCCTGGGACTCTGGATGATAAGCACTGCTTCTAACATGTTTAACTCCCAACTCTTCCAAAGTCTGCTGGAACAGGTTAGACAAAAAATTAGAACCCCTATCAGACTGTATCTTATTAGGTAACCCAAACTTAGTACAAAATCCTAACAATGCTTTTACAACAGCCTTAGCATTCATAGTTCTGAGGGGAATCGCCTCAGGGTACCTAGTACAAGGGTCTAATATAGAAAGAAGATACTGAAATCCGGTAGAAGTGGTAGGAAGTGGACCCACTATGTCTATAATTAACTTTGAGAAAGGTGATCCAATAGCAGGGATGGGAATTGGGGGAGACTTAGATGGTTTCTGGGTAGGCCGTCCCACAACCTGGCATGTGCGACAACTCCTCACATGCTGGTACACATCAGCCCTCATGGCAGGCCAGTAAAATTCTGCCCTAAGCCGTTCAAGTGTTTTCCTCACTCCTAAGTGGGCAGCAAAGGGAATATCATGGGCTAGCCTAATTAGTTCCTGCCTGCACACACTCGGCACAACTAACTGGTGTACATCCCTCAATCCATCATCCACACTAGTATGAGGAGGTCTCCACCTCCTGTACAAAACTCCATCCTTCTCATATAAACATGAACCCTTTTCTTCCCCCATGTTTTCAACTGCCAGGCTCCTTAACTCTTGGATACCTGGGTCACTACCTTGCAAGTTCTTAAATCTATCAACATCGACACACTCTAGAGCCAACTGCTCACTAGAGGTATCTGAAAAAAGATTAGTTAAAGAAGGGTCGTCCGGTGATTCTCCATCACCGTCAACGTCCTCCACTGGTGGGTCGGAAGGAGTTACAACAGCCTCGGCTGCTTCCACACGCCGGCTCTCCTCCACCCTTGACATTGATCGGGTCACGGCACATACAGGGAAGTTCATCTGGTCCTCATCCTCCACAACTTCGGCAGGTACAGGATCCTTGGTCATAACTGGGGCACTCACTTCCTCACCCCTGACCAAATCATTCCCAAGAATTAGATCCACATTAGACTCGGGCAATGACTCCACCAATCCAACCTGTGCCGTCCCATTAAATAAATTACAACTCACCCTACACTCCACCAAAGGAACCGTCAGGGAGCCTCCTACTCCCCTGAGCAAAACAAAGTCCTTAGACCTCACCTCAACATGTTTCGGTCTTACCCACAGAGTAATTGTAGAACCAGTGTCTCGGAGTATCTTAACAGGATGCTGGGATTCCCCCAGCTTGACCAACCCATCAGAACGATACGGAGCGTAACAATCCTCAGCTGCAGCATCCGTAGCTACCGACTGGACAACAGCTCCTGTAACGTCAGACATGGGAACAGCATCCACTGCACCCTTCCCTCCTTCTGAAAGAACTCTATCTTTAGAAGTGGGCAAAACAGAGTTATCCCAACTATCCTTTCGGGGCTCAGAAACTGTGACAATAACCCTGTCACAAGAAACAAAATTGGTTGGCCTAACAACTCCTGCCTTTCTCCAACATCTGTCTACAGTATGCCCTGTTTTGTGGCAATAAGTACATGTGAAAGTTCGTGTCCAAGGTTTGTGTGGAGTGCGTGTAGGTGTTTGTGCATGTGAGATACCTGGGGGACTGGGACTAGTGACATGAGTGCTTTTAGAATTCGGGGAGACATCGCTATCATATGTTTTATTATTGGGGGTTGGAGGGGGTCTATTTTGGCATTTGTCTTTGGCCTTAAATTGCTTCCTGACTAAAACATAATCATCAGCATAAACTGCAGCTTCCTCAGCAGTCTTAACTCTCTTATCACTTATAAACATCTGCAAATCTGGCTCCATCTGGCTCAGAAATTGCTCCAACTTAACCAACTCCTCCAACCTACAATAATTATTTTCTACCTTCTCACTTCTTATCCATGCTAAAAATAGGTCACTCTGATATTTCATAAATTCAGTCCATGTCTCATTAGGACGTTTTTTACTATTTCGGTACTTCTGTCTGTAAGCTTCTGGTCTTAGTTCATACGTCCTTAGTACTGCAGACTTTAACGTTTCATAATCCAAAGATTCCTGAAAACTGAGAGCATCAAATGCTCTTAAAGCTTTACCACAAAATACTGACTGTGCCAGCGTTGACAATCGTTCCTTCGGCCACCCACTACCCTCTGCTATTTTCTCAAACCTCTGGAAAAATTCAGCAACATGGTCCTCATCAAACTTAGGAACCAACCTGTGCTGTTCTGATGACACTCCTAACACAACCGGTCGTCGTGGCTCATGGTCCACTTTATGTTTCTCCAACTCCAATTCCAGTTTCCTTTGTTCAAACTCTAACTTATTTTGCTCTCTCTCAGACTCTAATCTCTCTCTTTCAAACTCCAACTGAGCCTTCCTTTCCTCTCCCTCAGACTCTAATCTAAATTGTAGCATACAGAACTCATGGTCACGCGCATCTTGGTCATTTCCAAATTGTTTATTCGGAATCACAGTGGTTTCAAGCAAATCAGAATGTGCAGACCAGTCACTTACGACAGAAACATTATCCTTCCTTTCAACAAAATAATACAAATCAGTGCCGCATAGATGGTGGCAAATCAGGTTAGCTAGTGGAAATGCTTTGGAACTTTCAAGGGCAAGTTCCAACTTCTGTGCAACAAGTAATAATTCCTCTCTCCTCAGAGCTCTTACTCTCTCGGGATTAGGACTTGATTTAATAAAATCTGCAGCATCCTGCTCAGAAGTGAGATGAAGTGGAGACCACTTTTCACTAGCCACACCCTGAGTCTCCATTGCTCACTAACTATTAGGCAAAGTACACAAAAAATAGAAAAATGTAATGCAAGAAAAAATTACAACAGTAATGCAATGATAGTACACAAGTCTCAGTTCAGCAAAAATTGGAAATCCTGGCGAGGTCGCCAATTTATATGTTACGGACGGAGGGTAGAGATACAGTACAGGTACTAGTCACTAGACTAGACTTACTCCAAAGTTAGCTATCAACAGAACAAAGTAGCACTGGGTGGCAGGTATCTGACTATAAGTTATGAAGAATAAGTAAAAGTACCAACCCAGCCTGTATGAAAGATTGCTAACTCAACCCTAAAGAGACCGTCCATACATATACCCAAGTTCGTTTAGAATGAATAAATGATGATAGAGAAACTACTCAGATGTTCTATAATATATAATGACAATATGAACTAACACAAAGACATACAAGTAACACCGAAAGAATTATTAAATGAAATCAGGATTCCCAACTATGACAGAACGTGAGACAGAATTCCCAAAATATATATATAATACACTTGCAATAATCACACAACAACTCAATACCACTGTGCCATCACTTTAATACAAGGCTCTAGGCACACACGTAAGCATAGAAGTAGTCTATCAATAACACTGGCACTTCACTGGCATATATAGTAAATAATCATCAATGCATCACACACATGTAATAATATAATAATAAAATATCAATATCCAAATATATAATAATAATAGTAATAGTAATAATAATACGAGAATGGCCCCGAAGTTACTTGTGAGAAGAAAGTAGAAGTAGAACAATTATACTTAACAAAAATACGTCAGCGTGTCTCCTCCCGAATCTCACCACACTCAAGCACTTACAAAACACAATACAAGCTTGTCGTCCCAGTCTCCCAAAATATCTAAAGTAACAAGGCATAAGCCTCGCCCTTATATACCATCGGCTCGACAAAGAAGAGTGAGCAAGTTAGAACAAAGCTACAGGAACGTCTCCGAACCTGTTCGTTAACACAGATTTAAAAACTTTACTCATACGTTCCCTCTCAAGAAACTATGTGAAGTCTTAAGTAATGAAAACGGACGCTCATCACGCCACTTGTGAGAGAAGTCGAGAGAAAGCGTACGAATCTAGAGAACATAGTTGGTTATGACATACTCAACCTTACGACACCCACACTTAAAGAAAATGGAATAATAAGCGAATAAAATTCGCACACAATACATCCGGGTGTGGGGCCTCTGCTTTCACACTCACTACCACATCCACAGTCACTGTCAAAAGTAGATAGCTACACTTATAAATCAATGATAATAATTCAGACACACGTAACAATATTTACAGTCCAAGTACTGTAATGACACCCACACACCCACCAACCCATGAATGACTGTTGATATTTAAAGTCCAAGTACTGTAATGACACCCACATACCAACCACCCCATGTATGACTGTTGATATTTACAGTCCAAGTACTGTAATGACACCCACACACCCACCACCCCATTAATGACTGTTGATATTTAAAGTCCAAGTACTGTAATGACACCCACACACCAACCACCCCATAAATGACTGTTGATATTTACAGTCCAAGCACTGTAATGACCCCAACACACCCACCACCCCATGAATGACTGTTAATATTTACAGTCCAAGCACTGTAATGACACCCACACACCCACCACCCCATGAATGACTGTTGATATTTACAGTCCAAACACTAGAATGACAACCACACACCCACTATCCCATAAATGACTGTTGATATTTACAGTCCAAGCACAATAATGACAATCACACCCCCACCACCCCATGAATGACTGTTGATATTAACAGTCCGAGCACTGTAATGACATCCACACACCCACCACCCCATAAAGGAGTGTTGATTTTTACAGTCCAAGCTGTGTAATGACACCCACACCTCCATCAACCAAATAAATGACTGTTGATAGTTACAGTCCAAGCACTGTAATGACACCCACACACCCACCGCCCCATTAAAAGACTGTTGATATTTGCAGTCCAAGCACTGTAATGACACCCACACACCCACCACCCCATAAATGACTGTTGATATTTACAGTCCAAGCACTGTAATGACACCCACACACCTACCACCCCATAAATGACTGTTTATATTTTTAGTACAAGCACTGTAATGACACCCACTTTCCTACCACCCATAAATGACTGTTTTGATATTTACAGTCCAAGCATTGTAATAACACCCACACACCCACCTCCCCATGAATGACTGTTGAAATTTACAGTCCAAGCACTGTAATAAAAACCACACACCCACCACCCAATGAATGACTGTTGATATTTACAGTCCAAGCACTGTATTAAAACCCTCACAACTACTACCCCATTAATGACTACTGATATTTACAGTCCAAGCACGGTATTGAAACCCACACAACTACCACCCCATGAATGACAGTTGATAATTACAGTCCAAGCACTGTAATGACATCCACACACCCACCACTCAATGAATTACTGTTGATATTTACAGTCCAAACACTGTAATGGCTCCCACACACCCACCACCCAATGAATGACTGATGATATTTACAGTACTGAGAACTGTAATAACACCCACACACCCACCATTCTATGAATGACCGTTGATATTTAGATCCCAACTGCTGTAATGACACCCACACACACACCACCCCATGAATGACTGTTGATATTTACAGTCCAAGAACAGGAATGACACCAACAGACCCACAAACCTATGAATGAGTGTTGATATTTACAGACCAAGCACTGAAATTACCCCCACACTACCACCACCCTATGAATGACTGTTAAAATTTACAGTTCAAGAACTGTAATAAAAACCACACACCCACCACCCCATGAATGACTGTTGATATTTACTGTCCAAGCACTGTATTAAAACCCTTACAACTACCTCCCCAGGAATGACTACTGATATTTACAGTCCAAGCACTGTATTAACACCCACACAACTACCACCCCATGAATGACAGTTGATAATTACAGTCCAAGCACTATAATGACAATCACACCCCCACCACCCCATGAATGACTGTTGATATTAACAGTCTGGGCACGGTAATGACATCCACACACCCACCACCCCATAAAGGAATGTTGATTTTTACAGTCCAAGCTCTGTAATGACACCCACACCTTCCCCAACCCCATAAATGACTGTTGACAGTTACAGTCCAAACACTGTAATGACACCCACACACCCACCACCCCATGAAAGAATTTTGATATTTGAAGTCCAAGCACTGTAATGACACCCACACACCCACCACAACATGAATGACTGTTGATATTTACAGTCGAAGCACTGTATTCACACCCACACACCCACCCCATTAATGACTGTTTATATTTTCAGTACAAGCACTGTAATGACACCCACACTCCTACCACCTATAAATGACAGTTGATAATTACAGTCCAAGCACGGTAATGACATCCACACAACCACCACCCAATGAATTACTGTTGATATTTACAGTCCAAACACTGTAATGACACCCACACACCCACCACCCAATAAATGACTGATGATATTTACAGTACTGAGAACTGTAATAACACCAATACACCCACTACCCCATAATGACTGTTGATATTTACAGTCCAAGCACTGTAATGACACCCACACACTCATCACCACATGAATGACTGTTGATATTTACAGTCCAAGAACTGTAATAACACCCACACACCCACCATCCCATGAATGACCGTTGATATTTAGATCCCAACCACTGTAATGAAACCCACACACCCACCACCCTATGAATGACTATTGATATTTACAGTCCAAGTACAGGAATGACACCAACAGACCCACAAACCTATGAATTAGTGTTGATATTTACAGTCCAAGCACTGTAATTACAACCACACTCCCACCACCCCATGAATGATGGTTGATATTTTCAGTCCAAGCACTGTAATGACATACACACACCCACCACCCCTTGAAAGACTGTTGATATTTACAATCCAAGCACTGTAATGACACCTACACACCCACCACCCCATGAATGACTGTTGATATTTACAGTCCAAGCATTGTAATGACACTCACACACCTACCACCTTATGAATTACTCTTGATATTTACAGTCGAAGCACTGTAATGACACCCACCCACACACCACCCCATGAATGACTGTTGATATTTACAGTCCAAGCAATGTAATGACACCAACACACCCACCACCCTATGAATGACTGTTGATATTTACAGTCCAAGCACTGTAATGACACCCTCACACCCACCACCCAATGAATGACTGTTGATATTTACAGTCCGAGCACTGTAATGACACCTACACATCCACCACCCTATGAATGACTGTTGATATTTACAGTCCAAGCACTGTAATGACACCCTCACACACACCACCCAATGAATGACTGTTGATATTTACATTACAATCACTGTAAAGACACCCACACACCAACCACCCCATGTTGATGTTTACAGTCTAAGCACTGCAATGACACCCACACATCAACCACCTCATAAAGGAGTGTTGATTTTTACAGTCCAATCTCTGTAATGACACCCAAACCTCCCCTAACCCCATAAATGACTGTTGATAGTTACAGTCCAAGCACTGTAATGACACCCCACACCAACCACCCCATTAATGACTATTGATATTTGCAGTCCAAGCACTGTAATGACACCCAGACACCCACAATCCCATGAATGACTGTTGATATTTACAGTCCAAGCACTGTAATGACACCCACACACCTACCACCCCATAAATGACTGTTGATATTTTCAGTACAAGCACTGTAATGACACCCACACTCCTACCACCCATAAATTATATTCGATAATTACAGTCCAAGCACTGTATTGACATCCACACACCCACCACCCAATGAATTACTATTGATATTTACAGTCCAAGTACAGGAATGACACCAACAGACCCACAAACCTTTGAATCAGTGTTGATATTTACAGTACAAGCTCTATAATTACACCCACACTCCCACCACCCATGAATGATGGTTGATATTTACAGTCCAAGCATTGTAATGACACCCACACACCCACTACCCCATAAATGACTTGATATTTACAGTCTGAGAACTGTAATGACACTCACAGACACACCACCCTATAAATGACTGTTGTTATTTACAGTCCGAGCACTGTAATGACACCTACACATCCACCACCCCATGAATGACTGTTGATATTTACAGTCCAAGCACTGTAATGACACCCACACACCCACCACCCCATGGATGACTGTTGATATTTACAGTCCAAGCACTCTAATGACACCCACACACCCACCACCCCATTAATGACTGTTGATATTTACAGTCCAAGCACTGTAATGACACCCACACACCCACCACCCAATGAATGACTGTTGATATTTACAGTCCAATCACTGTAGAGACACTCACACACCAACCACCCCCTGTTAATGTTTACAGTCCAAGCACTGTAATGACACCCACACACCCACCACTACATGAATGACTGTTGATATTTACAGTCCAAGTACAGGAACGACACCCAAACACCCACAACCCTATAAATGAGTGTTAATATTTACAGTCCAAGCACGGTAATGACACCCCCACACCCACCACCTCATGAATGACTCTTGATATCTACAGTCGAAGCAATGTAATGACACCCACCCACAAACCACCTCATGAATGACTGTTGATATTTACAGTCCAAGCACTGTAATGACACCCACACACCCCCCACCCCTTGAATGATTGTTGATATTTACAGTCCAAGCACTGTAATGACACCCACACACCTACTATCCCATAAATGACTGTTGATATTTACAGTCCAAGCAATGTAATGACACACACACACACCCACCACCCAATGAATAACTCTTAATATTTACAGTCCAAGCACTGTAATGACATCCAAACACTTACCATCCCATGAATGACTGTTGATATTTAAAGTCCAAGCACTGTAATGACACCTACACACCCACCACCCCATGAATGACTTGATATTTACTGTCCGAGCACTGTAATGACACCCATAGACAAACCACCCCATAAATGACTGTTGATATTTACTGTCTGAGCACTGTAATGACACCCACACACCTACCACCCCATCAATGACAGTTGATATTTACAGTCCAAGCACAGGAATGACACCCACACACCCATGACATCATGAATGAGTGTTGATATTTACAGTCCAAGTACTGTAATGACACCCACACACCCATCACCCCATAAATGACTGTTGATATTTATAGTCCAAGTACTGTAATGACACCCACACACCCACCACCCTATGAATGACTGTTGATATGTACATTCCAAGCACTGTAATAATATACACACACCCACCACCCTACGAAAGACTGTTGATATTTACAGTCCAAGCACTGTAATGACACCCACAACCACATGAATGACTGTTGATATTTACAGTCCAAGTACAGGAATGACACCCACACACCCACAACCCTATGAAAGAATGTATATATTTACATTCCAAGCACTGTAATGATACCCACACACCCACCACCTCATGAATGACTCTTGATATTTACAGTCGAAGCATTGTAATGACACCCACCCACAAACCACCCCATGAATGACTGTTGATATTTACAGTTCATGCACTGTAATGACACCCACACACCCACTACCCCATGAATGACTTGAGATTTACAGTCTGAGAACTGTAATGACACCCACAGACCCACCACCCCATAAATGACTGTTGTTATTTACAGTCCGAGCACTGTAATGACACCTACACATCCACAACCCCATGAATGACTGTTGATATTTACTGTTCAAGCAAAGGAATGACACCCTCACACTCACCATGCCATGAATGACTGTTGATTTTTACAGTCCAAGCACTGTAATGAAACCCCCACACCCACCACCACATGAATGACATTTTATATTTATAGTCCAAGCACTGTCATGACACCCACAGACCCACCACCCCATTCATGACTGTTGATATTTACAGTCCAAGCACTGTAATGACACTCATACACCTACCACCTCATTAATGACTGTTGATATTTACAGTCCGAGCTTTGTAATGACAACCACACTCACACTAACCCATGAATGACTGTTGATATTTATAGTCCAAGCACTGTAATGACAACCACACACCCACCATCCCATGAATGATTGTTGATATTTACAGTTTAAGCACTTTAATGACACCCACACACCCATTATCCCATAAATGACTGTTGATATTTACAGTCCAAGCACTGTAATGACACCCACACACCCACCACCCCATGAATAACTTAATATTTACAGTCCAAGCACTGTAATGACATCCAAACACTTACCATCCCATGAATGACTGTTGATATTTACAGTCCAAGCACTGTAATGACACTAACAGACCCACCACCCTATGAATGACTGTTGATATTTACTGTCTGAGCAATGTAATGACACCCACACACCTACCACCCCATAAATGACAGTTGATATTTACAGTCTAAGCACAGGAATGACACCCACACACCCATGACATCATGAATAAGTGTTGATATTTACAGTCCAAGTACTATAATGACACCCACACACCCACCACCCCATTAATGACTGGTGGTGAAATCACACTGGCGTGATGATTGTCAGGGGTTCTTTTAAGGATCTCCCCGCTTTACCGCAGGATGCCAAGTAAATACATAGTATATAAAAATCTTTTAATAAATAAAAGAAACACATACCAAATGCCATACAATAAATAATAATAACCAACCCCTACAAATCACTCCCTATCCCACACAGTAACACCCAATGATACACCTCCGGGAACTGTTTTCAAGGCGGTCCAATATAAAGTCCATGTGACTATGTTGTGGACTGGGAAGGGTAGTGTCTCCAACTCAGGGGTGAAAATTATAGGATTCCTCTCCGACCCGGCCCTTGGTAAGAGGAGGATCCTAAAACCAAAACAAGCATATAACTATGTTTTCCCATGTAAGAATAATCAACAATAAACAAAATTATCCCCAATATTTACTCTAAATTACAGCTTGTAAAATCACAGAATCCCCTTAATAATTTGAAAACACAGATAACTAATAATACATATATAACCCCTAATTTCCTAATTTAAGTGTAAACACAATATACATAAAATTTAACACAAAAACAAATATTGTTACAGATCAGTTCATTACCTTGGTTCCCGTCTTAATGCAGCCGGTGAGTAGAGTGATGTGAGGAGCTCACCGGGCCCTTTTTATATCATTCTTTTGAGGCCTCGATTGTTTCAGATACGGATTTATTGTTTTAATAACTAGGTGAATGAAGCTCTAATTTATAAATGTGGTGATTCGGGGAATCAAGGAAGAAACTGATCGATATATCTGAACCACAAGAGATGGTCGACTTAATAGCTAGTTAACAGACAAGAAAATATACAAAAATTGTTATAGGACACCATACGTCCGTCCTGGAGGTATAGTTTCCTTTACAATGATCATAAACGGTGAATAAAACCCACTCTTGTTGACGTAAATAATATATTAATCCATACAGTTTCGGTTGACACTGCCACCATCTTCAGTGGTCTAGCGAGAAGAAAGGAATGACATAGATAGTACATAGGTATGAACTTCTATACAGTTTGTGGAGGGGGGAGGAAAGGAGGTGTCAGTGGGATAGGGTAGAAGGAGGTGTCGGTGAGGGCAAGTCACGTGTTAATCCCCTTGGGCGTCACCTAAGTGTGGATGAGGTGAGGTGAGGTGTGTGTGGTGAAGGAAGGGACATTTCTACCAAGGATCTCATTATTGGGTCTAATTTATACATACCATAACTAAGGTTGAAATTGCGGTATTTTTCAATGCACATTGATTCGATTATCTTACGTTTTCTAAAGTCGTTGCTTTTATACATCAGATGGCTACCTTGCCAATCAATTCTAAGATTGGCATTACAAACATAATTAAAAAAAGCCATTGTTTAAATTACACGTCTTAATGGCATATTTATGTTCCTTAATTTTAGTTTCTAGGTTTCGGCCAGTCTCTCCTATGTAAACTAGTTCACCCACACCTAGGTGACGCCCAAGGTGATTAACACGTGACCTGCCCTCACCGACACCTCCTTCTACCCCATCCCACTGACACCTCCTTCCCTCCCCCCTCCACAAACTGTATATAAGTTCATACCTATGTACTATCAACAGTCATTCATTGGGTGGTGGGTGTGTAGTATTCATTACAGTGCTTGGACTGTAAATATCAACAGTCATTTATGGGTGGTAGATGTGTGGGTGTCATTACAGTGCTTGGACTGTAAATATCAACAGTCATTCATGGGGTGGTAGGTGTGTGGGTGTCATTACAGTGCTTGGACTGTAAATATCAACAGTCATTCATGGGGTGGTGGGTGTGTGGGTGTCATTACAGTGCTTGGACTGAAAATATCAACAGTCTTTCATGGGGTAATGGGTGTGTGGGTGTCATTACAGTGCTTGGACAGTAAATATCAATAGTCATTCATGGGATGGTAAGTGTTTTGATGTCATTACAGTGCTTGGACTGTAAATATTAAGAGTTATTCATGGAATAGTGGGTGTGTGGGTGTCATTACAATGCTTGAACTGTAACTATCAACAGTCATTTATGGGGTTGGGGAGGGTGTGGGTGTCATTATAGTGCTTGGACTGTAAAAATCAACACTCCTTTAATGGATGGTGCATGTGTGGATATCATTACAGTGCTCGGACTGTAAATATCAGTAGTCATTCATGGGGTGCTAGTTCTGTGGGTTTCAATACAGTGCTTGGACTGTAAATATCAACAGTCATTCATGGGGTGGTGGGTGTGTGGTATTCATTACAGTGCTTGGACTGTAAATTTCAACAGTCATTAATGGGGTGGTGGGTGTGTGGGTGTCATTACAGTGCTTGGACTGTAAATATCAAAAGTTATTTATGGGTGGTAGGTGTGTGGGTGTCATTACAGTGTTTGGACTGTAAATATCAACAGTCATTCATAGGGTTGTGGGTGTGTGGGTGTCATTTCTGTACTTGGACTGTAAATATTAACAGTCATTCATAGGGTGGTGGGTGTGTGGGTGTCATTACAGTGTTTATGATCTAAATATCAACAGTTATTCAAGGGATGGTGGGTGTGTGGGTGTCATTACAGTTCTCGGACTGTAAATATCAACAGTCATTCATGTGGTGATGGGTGTAAGGGTGTCATTACAGTGTTTGGACTGTAAATATCAACAGTCATTCATAGGGTGGTGGGTGTGGGTGTCATTACAGTGCTTGAACTGTAAATATCAACAGTCATTCATGAGGTGATGGGTGTGTGGATGTCATTACAGTGCTTGGACTGTAAATATCAACAGTCATTAATGGGGTGGTTGGTGTATGGGTGTCATTACAGTACATGAACTGTAAATATCAACAGTCATTCATGGGGTGGTGGGTGTGTGGGTGTCATTACAGTACATGGACTGTAAATATCAACACTCATTAATGATGTCATGGGTGTGTGGGTGGATGTCATTACAGTGCTTGGACTGTAAATATTAAGAGTTATTCATGGGGTGGTGTGTGTGTGGGTGTCATTACAGTTCTTGGACTGTAAATATCAACAGTCATTTATTTGATAGTGGGTGTGTTTGTGTCAATACAGTGCGTGGACTGTAAAAACCAACAATCATTTATGGGATGGTGGGTGTGTGGTTGTCATTACAATGCTTGGACTATAAATATCAACAGTAATTCGTGGGGTAGTGGGTGTGTGGTTGTCATTACAATTCTCGGACTGTAAAAATCAAGTCATTAATATGGTGGTAGGTGTATGGGTGTCATTACAGTGCTCGGACTGTAAATATTAACAGTCATTCATGGGGTGGTGGGGGTGTGGTTGTCATTACAGTGCTTGGACTATAAATATCAACTGTCATTTATGGGATAGTGGGTGTGTGGGTGTCATTACAGTGCTTGGACTGTAAATATCAACAATCATTCATGGGGTGGTGAGTGTGTGGTTGTTATTACAGTGGATGGACTATAAATATCAACAGTCATTCGTGGGGTAGTGGGTGTGTGGTTGTCATTACAAAGCTCGGACTGTTAATATCATCAGTTATTAATGGGGTGGTAGGTGTATGGGTGTCATTACAGTGCTTGGACTGTAAATATCAGCAGTCATTAATAGAGTTGTGGGTGGGGGTGGGGGTCATTACAGTGTTTGGACTGTAAAAATTAACACTCCTCTATTGGGTGGTGGGTGTGTGGATGTCATTACAGTGCTCGGACTGTAAATATCAATAGTCATTCATGGGGTGGTGGGTGTGTGGGTGTCATTATGGTGCTTGGACTGTAAATATCAGCAGTCTTTTTTTGGGTGGTAGGTGTGTGTATGTCATTACAGTGCTTGGACTGTAAATATCAACAGTCATTCATGGGATGGTGGGTGTATGGGTGTCATTACAGGGCTTGGGATCTATATATCATCATTCATTCATGGGATGGTGGGTGCGTGGGTGTCATTACAGTTCTCGGACTGTAAATATCAACAGTCATTCATGTGGTGGTGGGTGTAAGGGTGTCATTACAGTGCTTGGACTTTATTTATCAACTGTCATTCATGGGGTGGTGGGTGTGTTGGTGTCATTACAGTTCTTGGACTGTAAATATCAGTAGTCATTCATGGGGTGGTAGTTGTGTGGGTTTTAATACAGAGCTTGGACTGTAAATATCAACAGTCATGCATTGGGTGATGAGTGTGTGGTATTCATTACAGTGCTTGGACGGTAAATATCAACAGTCATTCATGGAGTGGTGGGTGTGTGGGTGTCATTACAGTGATTGAACTGTAAATTTTAACAGTCATTCATAGGGTGGTTGGTGTGTGAGTGTCATTACAGTGCTTGGACAGCAAATATCAATAGTCTTTCATGGGGTGGTGGGGGTGTGGGTGTCATTACAGTGCTTGGACTGTAAATATCAATAGTCATTCATGGGATTGTAAGTGTTTGGATGTCATTACAGTGCTTGGACTGTAAATATTAGGAGTTATTCATAGGAAGGTGGGTGTGTGGGTGTCATTACACTGCTTGAACTTTAACTATCAACAGTCATTTATGGGGTTGGAGAAGGTGTGGGTGTCATTACAATGCTTGGACTGCAAAAATCAACACTCCTTTATGGGGTGGTGGGTGTGTGGATGTGAATGACTGTTGATATTTACAGTCCAATCACTGTAAAGACACCTACACACCCACCACCCCATGTTGATGTTTACAGTCCAAGCACTGCATTGACACCCACACATCAACCACCCCATAAATGACTGCTGATATTTACATTCCAAGTACAGTAATGACACCCACCCACCCACCACCACCTGAATGACTGTTGATATTTACAGTCCAAGCACTGTAATGACACCCACATACCCACCACCAAATGAATGACTGTTGATATTTACAGTCCAATCACTGTAATGACCACCACACACACACCCCTTAATAAATGACTGTTTATATTTACAGTCCAATAATTGTAAAGACACCCACACACCAACGACCCCCTGTTGATATTTACATTCCAAGTACTGTAATGACACCCACACACCCACCACTACATGAATGACTGTTGATATTTACAGTCCAAGTACAGGAATGATACCCACACACCCACAATCCTATGAATGAGTGTTGATATTTTCAGTCCAAGCACTGTAATGACACCCACACACCCACCACCTCATGAATGACTCTTGATATTTTCAGTCGAAAAACTTTAATGACACCCACCCACAAACCACCCCATGAATGACTGTTGATATTTACAGTCCAAGCACAGTAATGACACCCACACACCCACTACCCCATAAATGACTTGATATTTACAGTCTGAGAACTGTAATGACACCCACAGACCCACCACCCCATGAATGACTGTTGATATTTACAGTCCAAGCACTGTAATGACACCCACACACCCACCACCCTATAAATGACTGTTGATATTTACAGTCCAATCACTGAAAAGACACCCACACACCCACCACCCCTGTTGATGTTTACAGTCCAAGCACTGCAATGACACCCACACATCAACCACCCTATAAATGACTGTTGATATTTACAATCCAAGTACTGTAATGACACCCACACACCCACCACCACATGAATGACTGTTGATATTTACAGTCCAAGTACTGTAATGACACCCACACACCAACCACCCCATGAATTACTGTTGATATTTACAATCCAAGCACTGTAATGACACCCACACACCCACCACACCATGAATGACTGTTGATATTTACAGTTCAAGATCTGTAATGACACTCACACACTCACCACCCCATAAATGACTGTTGATATTTACAGTCCAAGCTCCATAATGACACCCACACACCCACCACCCCTTAAATGACTGTTGATATTTACAGTCTGAGCAGTGTAATGACACTCACACCCCCACCAACCCCATGAAGGACTGTTGATATTTACAGTCCAAACACTGTAATGACACACACACACCAAACACCCCAAGAATGACTGTTGATATTTACAGTCCAAGCACTGTAATGACATCCATACATCTACAACCCCATTAATAACTGGTGATATTTACAGTCCGAGCTTTGTAATGACACCTACACACCCACTACCCCATGAATGACTGTTGATATTTATAGTCCAAGCTCTGTAATGACAGCCACACACCCACCACCCCATGAATAACTCTTAATATTTACAGTCCAAGCACTGTAATGGCATCCAAACACTTACCATCCCATGAATGACAGTTGATATTTACAGTCCAAGCACTGTAATGACACCCACACACCCACCATCCCATGAAAGACTGTTGATATTTGCAGTCCAAGCACTGTAATGACACCCACACCCCCACCACCCCATGATTAACAGTTGATAATTACAGTCCAAGCACTGTAATGATACCCACACACCCATCACCACATGAATGACTGTTGATATTTACAGTCCGAAAACTGTAATGACACCCATACACCCACCATCCCATGAATGACTGTTGATATTTAGATCCCAAGCTCTGTAATGGCAACCACACACCCACCACCTCATGAATGACTGTTGATATTTACAGTAAAAGTACAGGAATGACACCCACACACCCACAACCCTATGAATGAGTGTTGATATTTACAGTCCAAGCACTGTAATGACACCCACACACCCACCACCCCAAGAATGACTGTTGATATTTACAGTCCAAGCACTGTTATGACATACACACACCCACCACCCCATGAAAGACTGTTGATATTTACAGTCCAAGCACTGTAATGACACCCACACACCCACCACCCCATGAATAACTGTTGATATTTACAGTCCGAGCACTGTAATGACATCCACACACCTACCACCCCATAGAGGAGTGTTAATTTTTACAGTCCAACCACTTTAATGACACCCACACCCCCCCAACTCCATAAATGACTGTTGATATTTATAGTCCAAGCACTGTAATGACACCCACACTCCCACTATCCCATAAATGACTATTGATATTTAAAGTCCAAGCACTGTGGTGACACCCACACACCCACCATCCCATGAATAACTCTTAATAATTACAGTCCAAGCACTGTAATAACATCTAAACACTTACCATCCGATAAATGACTGTTGATATGTATAGTCCAAGCACTGTAATGACACCCACACACGCACCACCCTTTAAATGACTTGATATTTACTGTCCGAGCACTGTAATGACACCCACAGACCCACAACCCCATGAATGACTGTTGATATTTACTGTCTGATTACTGTAATGACACCCACACACCTACCACCCCATAAATAACAGTTGATATTTACAGTCCAAGCACAGGAATGACACCCACACACCCATGACATCATAAATGAGGGTTGATATTTACAGTCCAAGTACTGTAATGACACCCACACACCCACCACCCTATGAATGACTGTTGATATTTACAATCCAAATACTGTAATGACACCCACACACCCACCACCACATGAATGACTCTTGATATTTACAGTCCAATTAGTGTAATGACACCAACACACCAACCACCCCATGAATGACTGTTGATATTTACTGTCCAAGCACCGTAATGACACCCACACACCCACCACCCCATGAATGACTGTTGATATTTACAGTCCAAGGACTGTAATGATAACCACAACTCCACCACCCATGAATGACTGTTGATATTTAAAGTCCGAGCACTGTAATGGCAACCACATTTCCCCAAAACACCATAAAGGAGTGTTGATTTTTACAGTCCAAGCACTGTAATGACACCCACACCTTCCCCAACCCCAGAAATGACTGTTGATAGTTACAGTTCAAGCATTGTAATGACACCCACACACCCACTATTCCATGAATAACTCTTAATATTTACAGTCCAAGCACTGTAATGACATCGAAACACTTACCATCCCATAAATGACTATTGATATTTACAGTCCAAGCACTGTAATGACACCCACACACCCACCAACCCATGAAAGACTGCTGATATTTGCAGTCCAAGTACTGTAATGACACCCACACACCCACCACCCCATGAATGACTGTTGATATTTACAGTCCAAGCACTGTAATGAATACCACACACACCACCTGATAATTGACTGTTGATATTTACAGTCCAAGCATTGTATTGAAAACCACACAACTACCACCCCATGAATGACTACTGATATTTACAGTCCAAAAACTGTAATTTACCCACACACCCACCACCCCATGAATGACAGTTGATTATTACAGTCCAAGCACTGTAATGACATCCACACACTCACCACCCAATTAATTACTGTTGATATTTCCAGTCCAAATAGTGTAATGACACCCACACACCCACCACCCAATGAATGACTAATGATATTTACAGTAATGAGAACTGTAATAACACCAATACACCCAATACAATATAAATGACTGTTGATATTTACAGTCCAAGTTCAGGAATGATACCCACACGCCCACAACCCTATGAATGAGTGTTGATATTTACAGTCCAAGCATTGTATTAAAAACCACACAACTACCACCCCATGAATGACTACTGATATTTACAGTCCAAAAACTGTAATAACACCCACACACCCACCACCCCATGAATGACAGTTGATAATTACAGTCCAAATAGTGTAATGACACCCACACACCCACCACCCAATGAATGACTGATGATATTTACAGTACCAAGAACTATAATAACACCAATACACCCAATACCCCATAAATGACTGTTGATATTTACAGTCCAAGCACTGTAATGACATACACACACCCACCTCCCCATTAAAGGCTGTTGATATTTACGGTCCAAGCACTGTAATGACACCCACACACCCACTACCCCATTAATGACTTGATATTCACAGTCTGAGAACTGTAATGACACCCACAGACCAACCACCCCATAAATGACTGTTGTTATTTACAGTCCGAGCACTGTAATGACACCTACACATCCCCCATCGCATGAATGACTGTTGATATTTACAGTTCAAGCACAAAAATGACACCCTCACACTCACCATGCAATGAATGACTGTTGATTTTTACAGTCCAAGCACTGTAATGACACCCACACACCCACCACCCCATGAATGACTGTTGATATTTACAGTCCAAGCACTGTAATGACACCCACACACCCACCACCCAATGAATGACTATTGATATTTACAGTCCAATCACTGTAAAGACACCCACTCACCAACCACCCACTTTTGATGTTTACAGTCCAAGCACTGCAATGACACCCACACACCCACTACCCATGAATAACTTGATTTTTACAGTCCAAGTACTGTAATGACACCCCCACACCAACCACCCCATAAATGACTGTTGATATTTACATTCCAAGTACTGTAATGACACCCACATTTCCACCACTACATGAATCACTGTTGATATTTACAGTCCAAGTACAGGAATGACACCCACACACCCACAATCCTATGAATAAGTTTTGATATTTACAGTCCAAGCACTGTAATGACACCCACACAACCACCACCTCATGAATGACTGTTGATATTTACAGTCCAAGCACTGTAATGACACCCACACACCCACTACCCATAAATGACTTGATATTTACAGTCTGAGAACTGTAATGACACCCACAAACCCACCACCCCATGAATGACTGTTGTTATTTAGAGTCCGAGCACTGTAATGACACCCCCACACCCACCACCACATGAATGACTCTTGATATTTACAGTCCAAGCACTGTAATGACACCCACAGACCCACCACCCAATGAATGATTGTTAATATTTACAGTCCAAGCTCGCTAATGAAACTGACACACCCACCACCCAATAAATGACTGTTGAAATTTGCAGTCCAATCACTGTAAAGACAACCACACACCCACCAACCCCTGTAGATGTTTACAGTCCAAGCACTGCAATGACACCCACACATCAACCACCTTATAAATTACTGTTGATATTTACAATCCAAGTACTGTAATCACACCCACACACCCACCACCACATGAATGACAGTTGATATTTACAGTCCAAGTACTGTAATGACACCAACACACCCACCATCCCATGAATAACTCTTAACAATTACAGTCCAAGCACTGTAATGACATCCAAACACTTACAATCCCATGAATGACTGTTGATATTTATAGTCCAAGCACTGTAATGACACCCACACACCCACCACCCTTTATATGACTTGATATTTACTGTCCGAGCACTGTAATGACACCCACAGACCTACCACCCCATAAATGACAGTTGATATTTACAGTCCAAGCACAGGAATGACACCCACACACCCATGACATCATAAATGAGTGTTGATATTTACAGTCCAAGTACTGTAATGACACCCACACACCCACCACCCCATGAATGACTGTTGATATTTACAGTCAAAATACTGTAATGACAACCACACACCCACCAGTACATGAATGACTGTTGATATTTACAGTCCAAGGACTGTAATGACACCCACAACTCCACCACCACATAAATGACTGTTGATATTTGCAGTCCGAGCACTGTAATGACATACACATTTCCCAAAAACACCATAAAGAAGTGTTGATTTTTACAGTCCAAGCATTGTAATGACACCCACACACCCGCTATTCCATGAATAACTCTTAATATTTACAGTCCAAGCACTGTAATGACATCGAAACACTTACCATCCCATGAATGACTATTGATATTTACAGTCCAAGCACTGTAATGACACCCCCACACCCACCATTACATAAATGACTGTTGATATTTACAGTCCAAGCACTGTAATGACACCCACACACCTACCACCCATAAATGACTGTTTATATTTACAGTCCAAGCACTGTAATGACACCCACACACCCACCACCCCTATAATGACTGTTGATATTTACAGTCCAAGCACTGTAATGAATACCACACAACCACCACCCCATAAATGACTGTTGATATTTACAGTCCAAGCATTGTATTGAAAACCACACAACTACCACCCAATGAATGACGACTGATATTTACAGTCCAAAAACTGTAATGACACCCACACATCCACCACCCCATGAATGACAGTTGATAATTACAGTCCAAGCACTGTAATGACATCCACACACCCTCCACTCAATAAATTACTGTTGATATTTACAGTCCAAAAATTGTAATGACACCCACGCACCCACCACCCAATGAATAGCTGATGATATTTACAGTACCGAGAACTGTAATAACACCAATACACCCAATACCCCATGAATGACTGTTGATATTTACAGTCCAATCACTGTAATGACACTCACACACCCAATACCCCATGAAGGACTGTTGATATTTACAGTCCAAGTGCTGTAAAGGCACCCACACACCCACCACCCAATAAATGACTGTTGATATTTACAGTCCAATCACTGTAAAGACACCCACACACCCACCACCCCCTGTACATGTTTACAGTCCAAGGACTGGAATGACACCCACACATCAACCACCCCATAAATGACTGTTCATATTTACAATCCAAGTACTGTAATAACACCCACACACCCACCACCACATGAATGACTGTTGATATTTAAAGTCCAAGCACTGTAATGACACTCACACACCCATCACTCCATTAATGACTGTTGATATTTACAGTCCAAGTACGGTAATGAATACCACACATCCACCACCCGATAAATGACTGTTGATATTTACAGTCCAAGCATTGTATTGAAAACCACACAACTACCACCCCATGAATGACTACTGATATTTACAGTCCAAAAACTGTAATTTACCCACACACCCACCACCCCATGAATGACAGTTGATAGTTGCAGTCCAAGCACTGTAATGACATCCACACACCCACCACCCAATTAATTACTGTTGATATTTACAGTCCAAATAGTGTAATGACACCCACACACCCACCACCCAATGAATGACTGATGACATTTACAGTACCGAGAACTGTAATAACACCAATACACCCAATACCCCATGAATGACTGTTGATATTTACAGTGCAAGTACAGGAATGATACCCACACGCCCATAACCCTATGAATGAGTGTTGATATTTACAGTCCAAGCATTGTATTGAAAACCACACAACTACCACCCCATGAATGACTACTGATATTTACAGTCCAAAAACTGTAATGACACCCACACACCCACCACCCCATAAATGACAGTTGATAATTACAGTCCAAATAGTGTAATGACACCCACACATCCATCACCCAATAAATGACTAAATGATATTTACAGTACCAAGAACTGTAATAACACCAATACACCCAATACCCCATCAATGACTGTTGATATTTACAGTCCAAGCACTGTAATGACATACACACACCCACCTCCCCATGATAGACTGTTGATATTTACGGTCCAAGCACTGTAATAACACCCACACACCCACTACCCCATTAATGACTTGATATTTACAGTCTGAAACTGTAATCATACCCACAGACCAACCACCCCATAAATGACTGTTGTTATTTACAGTCCGAGCACTGTAATGACACCTACACATCCCCCACCGCATGGATGACTGTTGATATTTACAGTTCAAGTACAGGAATAACACCCTCACACTCACCATGCCAAGAATGACTGTTGATTTTTACAGTCCAAGCACTGTAATGACACCCACACACCAACCACCCCATGAATGACTGTTGATATTTACAGTCCAAGTACTGTAATGACACCCACACACCAACCACCCCATGAATTACTGTTGATATTTACAATCCAAGCACTGTAATGACACCCACACACCCACCACACCATGAATGACTGTTGATATTTACAGTTCAAGATCTGTAATGACACTCACACACTCACCACCCCATAAATGACTGTTGATATTTACAGTCCAAGCACCATAATGACACCCACACACCCACCACCCCTTAAATGACTGTTGATATTTACAGTCTGAGCAGTGTAATGACACTCACACCCCCACCAACCCCATGAAGGACTGTTGATATTTACAGTCCAAACACTGTAATGACACACACACACCAAACACCCCAAGAATGACTGTTGATATTTACAGTCCAAGCACTGTAATGACATCCATACATCTACAACCCCATTAATAACTGGTGATATTTACAGTCCGAGCTTTGTAATGACACCTACACACCCACTACCTTATGAATGAATGTTGATATTTATAGTCCAAGCACTGTAATGACAGCCACACACCCACCACCCCATGAATAACTCTCAATATTTACAGTCCAAGCAGTGTAATGGCATCCAAACACTTACCATCCCATGAATGACAGTTGATATTTACAGTCAAAGCACTGTAATGACACCCATACACCCACCACCACATGAATGACTTGATATTTACTGTCCGAGCACTGTAATGACACCCACACACCCACCATCCCATGAAAGACTGTTGATATTTGCTGTCCAAGCACTGTAATGACACCCACACCCCCACCAACCCATGATTAACAGTTGATAATTACAGTCCAAGCACTGTAATGATACCCACACACCCATCACCACATGAATGACTGTTGATATTTACAGTCCGAAAACTGTAATGACACCCATACACCCACCATCCCATGAATGACTGTTGATATTTAGATCCCAAGCTCTGTAATGGCAACCACACACCCACCACCTCATGAATGACTGTTGATATTTACAGTAAAAGTACAGGAATGACACACACACACCCACAACCCTATGAATGAGTGTTGATATTTACAGTCCAAGCACTGTAATGACACCCACACACCCACCACCCCAAGAATGACTGTTGATATTTACAGTCCAAGCACGGTTATGACATACACACACCCACGACCCCATGAACGACTGTTGATATTTACAGTCCAAGCACCATAATCACACCCACACACCCACCACCCCATGAATAACTGTTGATATTTACAGTCCGAGCACTGTAATGACATCCACACACCTACCACCCCATAGAGGAGTGTTAATTTTTGCAGTCCAACCACTTTAATGACACCCACACCCCCCCAACTCCATAAATGACTGTTGATATTTATAGTCCAAGCACTGTAATGACACCCACACTCCTACTATCCCATAAATGACTATTGATATTTACAGTCCAAGCACTGTGGTGACACCCACACACCCACCATCCCATGAATAACTCTTATTAATTACAGTCCAAGCACTGTAATAACATCCAAACACTTACCATCCCATAAATGACTGTTAATATGTATAGTCCAAGCACTGTAATGACACCCACACACCCACCACCTTTTAAATGACTTGATATTTACTGTCCGAGCACTGTAATGACACCCACAGACCCACAACCCCATGAATGACTGTTGATATTTACTGTCTGATTACTGTAATGATACCCACACACCTACCACCCCATAAATGACAGTTGATATTTACAGTCCAAGCACAGGAATGACACCCACACACCCATGACATCATAAATGAGGGTTGATATTTAAAGTCCAAGTACTGTAATGACACCCACACACCCACCACCCTATGAATGACTGTTGATATTTACAGTCCAAATACTGTAATGACACCCACACACCCACCACCACATGAATGACTGTTGATATTTACAGTCCAATTAGTGTAATGACACCAACACACCAACCACCCCATGAATGACTGTTGATATTTACTGTCCAAGCACCGTAATGACACCCACACACCCACCACCCCATGAATGACTGTTGATATTTACAGTCCAAGCACTGTAATGACACACACACACCCACCACCCCATGAATGACTGTTGATATTTACAGTCCAAGGACTGTAATGACAACAACAACTCCACCACCCATGAATGACTGTTGATATTTAAAGTCCGAGCACTGTAATGACAACCACATTTCCCCAAGACACCATAAAGGAGTGTTGATTTTTACAGTCCAAGCACTGTAATGACACCCACACCTTCCCCAACCCCAGAAATGACTGTTGATAGTTACAGTTCAAGCATTGTAATGACACCCACACACCCACTATTCCATGAATAACTCTTAATATTTACAGTCCAAGCACTGTAATGACATCGAAACACTTACCATCCCATAAATGACTATTGATATTTACAGTCCAAGCACTGTAATGACACCCACACACCCACCAACCCATGAAAGACTGCTGATATTTGCAGTCCAAGTACTGTAATGACACCCACACACCCACCACCCCATGAATGACTGTTGATATCTACAGTCCAAGCACTGTAATGAATACCACACACACCACCCGATAAATGACTGTTGATATTTACAGTCCAAGCATTGTATTGAAAACCACACAACTACCACCCCATGAATGACTACTGATATTTACAGTCCAAAAACTGTAATTTACCCACACACCCACCACCCCATGAATGACAGTTGATAATTACAGTCCAAGCACTGTAATGACATCCACACACTCACCACCCAATTAATTACTGTTGATATTTCAAGTCCAAATAGTGTAATGACACCCACACACCCACCACCCAATGAATGACTAATGATATTTACAGTAATGAGAACTGTAATAACACCAATACACCCAATACAATATAAATGACTGTTGATATTTACAGTCCAAGTTCAGGAATGATACCCACACGCCCACAACCCTATGAATGAGTGTTGATATTTACAGTCCAAGCATTGTATTAAAAACCACACAACTACCACCCCATGAATGACTACTGATATTTACAGTCCAAAAACTGTAATGACACCCACACACCCACCACCCCATGAATGACAGTTGATAATTACAGTCCAAATAGTGTAATGACACCCACACACCCACCACCCAATAAATGACTGATGATATTTACAGTACCGAGAACTGTAATAACACCAATACACCCAATACCCCATAAATGACTGTTGATATTTACAGTCCAAGCACTGTAATGACATACACACACCCACCTCCCCATGAAAGACTGTTGATATTTATGGTCCAAGCACTGTAATGACACCCACACACCCACTACCCCATTAATGACTTGATATTCACAGTCTGAGAACTGTAATGACACCCATAGACCAACCACCCCATAAATGACTGTTGTTATTTACAGTCCGAGCACTGTAATGACACCTACACATCCCCCACCGCATGAATGACTGTTGATATTTACAGTTCAAGCACAAGAATGACAGCCTCACACTCACCATGCAATGAATGACTGTTGATTTTTACAGTCCAAGCACTGTAATGACACCCCCACACCCACCACCCCATGAATGACTGTTGATATTTACAGTCCAAGCACTGTAATGACACCCACTCACCCACCACCCAATGAATGACTATTGATATTTACAGTCCAATCACTGTAAAGACACCCACTCACCAACCACCCACTTTTGATGTTTACAGTCCAAGCACTGCAATGACACCCACACACCCACTACCCATGAATGACTTGATTTTTACAGTCCAAGTACTGTAATGACACCCCCACACCCACCACTCCATAAATGACTGTTTATATTTACATTCCAAGTACTGTAATGACACCCACACATCCACCACTACATGAATGACTGTTGATATTTACAGTCCAAGTACAGGAATGACTCCCACACACCCACAATCCTATGAATAAGTTTTGATATTTACAGTCCAAGCACTGTAATGACACCCACACAACCACCACCTCATGAATGACTGTTGATATTTACAGTCCAAGCACTGTAATGACACCCACACACCCACTACCCATGAATGACTTGATATTTACAGTCTGAGAACTGTAATGACACCCACAAACCCACCACCCCATGAATGACTGGTGTTATTTAGAGTCCGAGCACTGTAATGACACCCCCACACCAACCACCACATGAATGACTCTTGATATTTACAGTCCAAGCACTGTAATGACACCCACAGACCCACCACCCCATGAATGATTGTTAATATTTACAGTCCAAGCTCGCTAATGACACTCACACACCCACCACCCAACAAATGACTGTTGAAATTTACAGTCCAATCACTGTAAAGACAACCACACACCCACCACCCCCTGTAGATGTTTACGGTCCAAGCACTACAATGACACCCACACATCAACCACCCCATAAATGACTGTTGATATTTACATTCCAAGTACTGTAATCACACCCACACACCCACCACCACATGAATGACAGTTGATATTTACAGTCCAAGTACTGTAATGACACCAACACACCCACCATCCCATGAATAACTCTTATTAATTACAGTCCAAGCACTGTAATGACATCCAAACACTTACAATCCCATGAATGACTGTTGATATTTATAGTCCAAGCACTGTAATGACACCCACACACCCACCACCCTTTATATGACTTGATATTTACTGTCCGAGCACTGTAATGACACCCACAGACCCGCAACCCTATGAATGACAGTTGATATTTACTGTCTGAGCACTGTAATGACTCCCACACACCTACCACCCCATAAATGACAGTTGATATTTACAGTCCAAGCACAGGAATGACACCCACACACCCATGACATCATAAATGAGTGTTGATAATTACAGTCCAAGTACTGTAATGACACCCACACACCCACCACCCCATGAATGACTGTTGATATTTACAGTCAAAATACTGTAATGACAACCACACACCCACCAGTACATGAATGACTGTTGATATTTACAGTCCAAGGACTGTAATGACACCCACAACTCCACCACCACATAAATGACTGTTGATATTTGCAGTCCGAGCACTGTAATGACATCCACATTTCCCAAAAACACCATAAAGAAGTGTTGATTTTTACAGTCCAAGCATTGTAATGACACCCACACACCCGCTATTCCATGAATAACTCTTAATATTTACAGTCCAAGCACTGTAATGACATCGAAACACTTACCATCCCATGAATAACTATTGATATTTACAGTCCAAGCACTGTAATGACACCCCCACACCCACCATTACATAAATGACTGTTGATATTTACAGTCCAAGCACTGTAATGACACCCACACACCTACCACCCATAAATGACTGTTTATATTTACAGTCCAAGCACTGTAATGACACCCACACACCCACCACCCCTATAATGACTGTTGATATTTACAGTCCAAGCACTGTAATGAATACCACACAACCACCACCCCATAAATGACTGTTGATATTTACAGTCCAAGCATTGTATTGAAAACCACACAACTACCACCCAATGAATGACGACTGATATTTACAGTCCAAAAACTGTAATGACACCCACACATCCACCACCCCATGAATGACAGTTGATAATTACAGTCCAAGCACTGTAATGACATCCACACACCCTCCACTCAATAAATTACTGTTGATATTTACAGTCCAAAAATTGTAATGTCACCCACGCACCCACCACCCAATGAATAGCTGATGATATTTACAGTACCGAGAACTGTAATAACACCAATACACCCAATACCCCATGAATGACTGTTGATATTTACATTCCAAGCACTGTAATGACACCCACACACCCAATACCCCATGAAGGACTGTTGATATTTACAGTCCAAGTGCTGTAAAGGCACCCACACACCCACCACCCAATAAATGACTGTTGATATTTACGGTCCAATCACTGTAAAGACACCCACACACCCACCACCCCCTGTACATGTTTACAGTCCAAGCACTGCAATGACACCCACACATCCACCACCCGATAAATGACTGTTGATATTTACAGTCCAAGCATTGTATTGAAAACCACACAACTACCACCCCATGAATGACTACTGATATTTACAGTCCAAAAACTGTAATTTACCCACACACCCACCACCCCATGAGTGACAGTTGATAATTGCAGTCCAAGCACTGTAATGACATCCACACACCCACCACCCAATTAATTACTGTTGATATTTACAGTCCAAATAGTGTAATGACACCCACACACCCACCACCCAATGAATGACTGATGACATTTACAGTACCGAGAACTGTAATAACACCAATACACCCAATACCCCATGAATGACTATTGATATTTACAGTGCAAGTACAGGAATGATACCCACACGCCCATAACCCTATGAATGAGTGTTGATATTTACAGTCCAAGCATTGTATTGAAAACCTCACAACTACCACCCCATGAATGACTACTGATATTTACATTCCAAGAACTGTAATGACACCCACACACCCACCACCCAATGAATGACTATTGATATTTACGGTCCAATCCCTGTAAAGACAACCACTCACCAACCACCCCCTGTTGATGTTTACAGTCCAAGCACTGCAATGACACCCACACACCCACTACCCATGATTGACTTGATTTTTACAGTCCAAGTACTGTAATGACACCCCCACACCCACCACCCCATAAATGACTGTTGATATTTACATTCCAAGTACTGTAATGACACCCACACACCAACCATTACATGAATGACTGTTGATATTTAAAGTCCAAGTACAGGAATGACACCCACACACCCAAAATCCTATGAATAAGTTTTGATATTTACAGTCCAAGCACTGTAATAACACCAACACAACCACCACATCACGAATGACTGTTGATATTTACAGTCGAAGCACTGTAATGACACCCACGCACCAACCACCCCATGAATGACTGTTGATATTTACAGTCCAAGCACTGTAATGAAACCCACAGACCCACCACCCCATGAATGACTGTTGATATTTACATTCCAAGTACTGTAATGACACCCACACACCCACCACTACATGAATGACTGTTGATATTTACAGTCCAAGTACAGGAATGAATTCCACACACCCGCAATCCTATTAATAAGTTTTGATATTTACAGTCTGAGAACTGTAATGACACCCACAAACCCACCACCCCATGAATGACTGTTGTTATTTAGAGTCCAAGCACGGTAATGACACCCCCACACCCACCACCACATGAATGACTCTTGATATTTACAGTCCAAGCACTGTAATGACACCCACAGACCCACCACCCCATGAATGACTGTTGATATTTACAGTCCAAGCTCTGTAATAACAATCACACACCCACCACCCAATAAATGACTGTCGATATTTACAGTCCAATCACTGTAAAGACACCCACACACCCACCACCCCCTGTAGATGTTTACAGTCCAAGCACTGCAATGACACCCACACATCAACCACCCCATAAATGACTGTTGATATTTACAATCCAAATACTGTAATCACACCCACACACCCACCACCACATAAATGACTGTTGATATTTACAATTCAAGTACTGTAATGACACCCACACACCCACCATCCCATGAATAACTCTTAATAATTACAGTCCAAGCACTGTAATGACATCCAAACACTTACCATCCCATGAATGACTGTTGATATTTATTGTCCAAGCACAGTAATGACACCCACACACCCACCACCCTTTGAATGACTTGATATTTACTGTCCGAGCACTGTAATGACACCCACAGACCCGCAACCCCATGAATGACAGTTGATATTTACTGTCTGAGCACTGTAATGACACCCACACACCTACCACCCCATAAATGACTGTTGATATTTACAGTCCAAATACTGTAATGACACCCACACACCCACAACCCCATGAATGACTATTGATATTTACTGTCTGAGCACTGTATTGACACCCACACACCTACCACCGCATAAATGCCATTTGATATTTACAGTCCAAGCACAGGAATGACACCCACACACCCATGACATCATAAATGAGTGTTGATATTTACAGTCCAAGTACTGTAATGACACCAACACACCCACCAACCTATGAATGACTGTTGATATTTACAGTCCAAATACTGTAATGACACCCACACACCCACCACCACATAAATGACTGTTAATATTTACTGTCCAATTAGTGTAATGACACCAACACACCAACCATCTTATGAATGACTGGTGATATTTACAGTCCAAGCACTGTAATGACACCCACACACCCACAACCCGATGAATGACTATTGATATTTACAGTTCAAGCACTGTAAAGACACCCACACCCCCACCATCCCATAAATGACTGTTAAAATTTACAGTCCAATGACTGTAATGACAACCACAACTCCACAACCCCATGAATGACTGTTGATATTTACACTCCGAGCTCTGTAATGACATCCAAATTTCCCCAAAACACCATAAAGGAGTGTTGATTTTTACAGTCAAAGCACTGAAATGACACCCACACCTTACCCAACCCCAGAAATGACTGTTGATAGTTACAGTTCAAGCATTGTAATGACACCCACACACCCACTATTCCATTAATAACTCTTAATATTTACAGTCCAAGCACTGTAATGACATCGAAACACTTACCATACCATGAATGACTATTGATTTTTACAGTTCAAGCACTGTAATGACACCCACACACCCACCACCCCATGAAAGACTGCTGATATTTGCAGTCCAAGTACTGTAATGACACCCACACACTCACTACTCCATTAATGACTGTTGATATTTACAGTCCAAGCACTGTAATGAATACCACAAACCCACCACCCGATAAATGACTGTTGATATTTACAGTCCTAGCATTGTATTGAAAACCACAGAACTACCACCCCATGAATGACTACTGATATTTACAGTCCAAAAACTGTAATGACACCCACACACCCACCACCCTATGAATGACAGTTGATAATTACAGTTCAAGCACTGTAATGACATCCATACACCCACCACCCAATTAATTACTGTTGATATTTACAGTACAAATAGTGTAATGACACCCACACACCCACCACCCAATGAGTGACTGATGATATTTACAGTACCGAGAACTGTAATAACACCAATACACACAATTCCCCAATAATGACTATTGATATTTACAGTCCAAGTACAGGAATGATACCAACACTCCCACAACCCTATGAATGAGTGTTGATATTTACTGTCCAAGCATTGTATTGAATACCACACAACTACCCCCCCATGAATGACTACTGATATTTACAGTCCAAAAACTGTAATGACACCCACACACCCACCACCCATGAATGACAGTTGATAATTACAGTCCAAATAGTGTAATGACACTCACACACCCACCACCCAATGAATGACTGATGATATTTACTGTACTGAGAACTGTAATAACACCAATACCCCAGGAATGACTGTTGATATTTACAGTCCAAGCACTGTAATGACATACACACACCCACCTCCCCATGAAAGACTGTTGATATTTACGGTCTAAGCACTGTAATGACACCCACAGACCAACTACCCCATAAATGACTGTTGTTATTTACAGTCTGAGCACTGTAATGACACCTACACATCCCCCACCGCGATAATGACTGTTGATATTAACAGTTCAAGCACAGGAATGATACCCTCACACTCACCATGCCATGAATGACTGTTGATTTTTACAGTCCAAGCACTGTAATGACATCGAAACACTTACCATCCCATAAATGACTATTGATATTTACAGTCCAAGCACTGTAATGACACCACCACACCCACCACCACATGAATGACTGTTAATATTTACAGTCCAAGCACTGTAATGAAACCCACAGACCCACCACCCCATGAATGACTGTTGTTATTTACAGTCCAAGATCTGTAATGAGACTCACACACCCACCACCCATTAAATGACTGTTGATATTTACAGTCCAATCACTGTAAAGACACCCACACACCCACCACCCCCTGTAGATGTTTACAGTCCAAGCACTGCAATGACACCAACACATCAACCACCCCATAAATGACTATTGATATTTACAATCCAAGTACTGTAATCACACCCAAACACCCACAACCACATGAATGACTGTTGATATTTACAGTCCAAGTACTGTAATGACACCCACACACTCACCATGCCATGAATGACTGTTGATTTTTACAGTCTAAGCACTGAAATAACATCCAAACACTTACCATCCCAAGAATGACTGTTAATATTTATAGTCCAAGCACTGTAATGACACCCACACACCCACCACCCTTCGGATGACTTGATATTTACTGTCCGAGCACTGTAATGACACCAACAGACCCGTAACCCCATGAATGACAGTTGATATTTACTGTCTGAGCACTGTAATGACACCCACACACCTACCACCCCATAAATGACTGTTGATATTTACAGTCCAAATACTGTAATGACACCCACACACCCACAACCCCATGAATGACTGTTGATATTTACTGTCTGAGCACTGTAATGACACCCACACACCTACCACCGCATAAATGCCATTTGATATTTACAGTCCAAGCACAGGAATGACACCCACACACCCATGCCATCATAAATGAGTGTGGATATTTACAGTACAAATACTGTAATGACACCCACACTCCCACCACCACATAAATGACTGTTGATATTTACAGTCCAATTAGTGTAATGACACCAACACACAAACCATACTATGAATGACTGGTGATATTTACAGTCCAAGCACTGTAATGACACCCACACACCCACCACCCCATGAATGACTATTTATATTTACAGTTCAAGCACTGTAATGACACCCACACCCCCACCATCCCATAAATGACTGTTAAAATTTACAGTCCAATGACTGTAATGACAACCACAACTCCACAACCCCATGAATGACTGTTGATATTTACACTCCGAGCTCTGTAATGACATCCAAATTTCCCCAAAACACCATAAAGGAGTGTTGATTTTTACAGTCAAAGCACTGAAATGACACCAACACCTTCCCCAACCCCAGAAATGACTGTTGATAGTTACAGTTCAAGCATTGTAATGACACCCACACACCCACTATTCCATGAATAACTCTTAATATTTACAGTCCAAGCACTGTAATGACATCGAAACACTTACCATACCATGAATGACTATTGATTTTTACAGTCCAAGCACTGTAATGACACCCACACACCCACCACCCCATGAAAGATTGCTGATATTTGCAGTCCAAGTACTGTAATGACACCCACACACTCACTACTCCATTAAAGACTGTTGATATTTACAGTCCAAGCACTGTAATGAATACCACAAACCCACCACCCGATAAATGACTGTTGATATTTACAGTCCAAGCATTGTATTGAAAACCACAGAACTACCACCCCATGAATGACTACTGATATTTACAGTCCAAAAACTGTAATGACACCCACACACCCACCACCCTATGAATGACAGTTGATAATTACAGTTCAAGCACTGTAATGACATCCATACACCCACCACCCAATTAATTACTGTTGATATTTACAGTACAAATAGTGTAATGACACCCACACACCCACCACCCAATGAGTGACTGATGATATTTACAGTACCGAGAACTGTAATAACACCAATACACCCAATTCCCCAAGAATGACTATTGATATTTACAGTCCAAGTACAGGAATGATACCAACACTCCCACAACCCTATGAATGAGTGTTGATATTTACTGTCCAAGCATTGTATTGAAAACCACACAACTACCCCCCCATGAATGACTACTGATATTTACAGTCCAAAAACTGTAATGACACCCACTCACCCACCACCCATGAATGACAGTTGATAATTACAGTCCAAATAGTGTAATGACACCCACACACCCACCACCCAATGAATGACTGATGATATTTACTGTACTGAGAACTGTAATAACACCAATACCCCAGGAATGACTGTTGATATTTACAGTCCAAGCACTGTAATGACATACACACACCCACCTCCCCATGAAAGACTGTTGATATTTACGGTCTAAGCACTGTAATGACACCCACAGACCAACTACCCCATAAATGACTGTTGTTATTTACAGTCTGAGCACTGTAATGACACCTACACATCCCCCACCGCAATAATGACTGTTGATATTAACAGTTCAAGCACCGGAATGATACCCTCACACTCACCATGCCATGAATGACTGTTGATTTTTACAGTCCAAGCACTGTAATGACATCGAAACACTTACCATCCCATAAATGACTATTGATATTTACAGTCCAAGCACTGTAATGACACCACCACACCCACCACCACATGAATGACTGTTAATATTTACAGTCCAAGCACTGTAATGAAACCCACAGACCCACCACCCCATGAATGACTGTTGATATTTACAGTTCAAGATCTGTAATGAGACTCACACACCCACCACCCATTAAATGACTGTTGATATTTACAGTCCAATCACTGTAAAGACACCCACACACCCACCACCCCATGAAAGATTGCTGATATTTGCAGTCCAAGTACTGTAATGACACCCACACACTCACTACTCCATTAAAGACTGTTGATATTTACAGTCCAAGCACTGTAATGAATACCACAAACCCACCACCCGATAAATGACTGTTGATATTTACAGTCCAAGCATTGTATTGAAAACCACAGAACTACCACCCCATGAATGACTACTGATATTTACAGTCCAAAAACTGTAATGACACCCACACACCCACCACCCTATGAATGACAGTTGATAATTACAGTTCAAGCACTGTAATGACATCCATACACCCACCACCCAATTAATTACTGTTGATATTTACAGTACAAATAGTGTAATGACACCCACACACCCACCACCCAATGAGTGACTGATGATATTTACAGTACCGAGAACTGTAATAACACCAATACACCCAATTCCCCAAGAATGACTATTGATATTTACAGTCCAAGTACAGGAATGATACCAACACTCCCACAACCCTATGAATGAGTGTTGATATTTACTGTCCAAGCATTGTATTGAAAACCACACAACTACCCCCCCATGAATGACTACTGATATTTACAGTCCAAAAACTGTAATGACACCCACTCACCCACCACCCATGAATGACAGTTGATAATTACAGTCCAAATAGTGTAATGACACCCACACACCCACCACCCAATGAATGACTGATGATATTTACTGTACTGAGAACTGTAATAACACCAATACCCCAGGAATGACTGTTGATATTTACAGTCCAAGCACTGTAATGACATACACACACCCACCTCCCCATGAAAGACTGTTGATATTTACGGTCTAAGCACTGTAATGACACCCACAGACCAACTACCCCATAAATGACTGTTGTTATTTACAGTCTGAGCACTGTAATGACACCTACACATCCCCCACCGCAATAATGACTGTTGATATTAACAGTTCAAGCACCGGAATGATACCCTCACACTCACCATGCCATGAATGACTGTTGATTTTTACAGTCCAAGCACTGTAATGACATCGAAACACTTACCATCCCATAAATGACTATTGATATTTACAGTCCAAGCACTGTAATGACACCACCACACCCACCACCACATGAATGACTGTTAATATTTACAGTCCAAGCACTGTAATGAAACCCACAGACCCACCACCCCATGAATGACTGTTGATATTTACAGTTCAAGATCTGTAATGAGACTCACACACCCACCACCCATTAAATGACTGTTGATATTTACAGTCCAATCACTGTAAAGACACCCACACACCCACCACCCCCTGTAGATGTTTACAGTCCAAGCACTGCAATGACACCAACACATCAACCACCCCATAAATGACTATTGATATTTACAATCCAAGTACTGTAATCACACCCAAACACCCACAACCACATGAATGACTGTTGATATTTACAGTCCAAGTACTGTAATGACACCCACACACTCACCATGCCATGAATGACTGTTGATTTTTACAGTCCAAGCACTGAAATAACATCCAAAAACTTACCATCCCAAGAATGACTGTTAATATTTATAGTCCAAGCACTGTAATGACACCCACACACCCACCACCCTTCGGATGACTTTATATTTACTGTCCGAGCACTGTAATGACACCCACAGACCCGCAACCCCATGAATGACAGTTGATATTTACTGTCTGAGCACTGTAATGACACCCACACACCTACCACCCCATAAATGACTGTTGATATTTACAGTCCAAATACTGTAATGACACCCACACACCCACAACCCCATGAATGACTGTTGATATTTACTGTCTGAGCACTGTAATGACACCCACACACCTACCACCGCATAAATGCCATTTGATATTTACAGTCCAAGCACAGGAATGACACCCACACACCCATGCCATCATAAATGAGGGTGGATATTTACAGTCCAAGTACTGTAATGACACCAACACACCCACCAACCTATGAATGACTGTTGATATTTACAGTACAAATACTGTAATGACACCCACACTCCCACCACCACATAAATGACTGTTGATATTTACAGTCCAATTAGTGTAATGACACCAACACACCAACCATCCTATGAATGACTGGTGATATTTACAGTCCAAGCACTGTAATGACACCCACACACCCACCACCCCATGAATGACTATTGATATTTACAGTTCAAGCACTGTAATGACACCCACACCCCCACCATCCCATAAATGACTGTTAAAGTTTACAGTCCAATGACTGTAATGACAACCACAACTCCACCACCCCATGAATGACTGTTGATATTTACAGTCCGAGCACTGTAATGACATCCAAATTTCCCCAAAACACCATAAAGGAGTGTTGATTTTTACAGTCAAAGCACTGTAATGACACCAACACCTTCCCCAACCCCAGAAATGACTGTTGATAGTTACAGTTCAAGCATTGTAATGACACCCACACACTCACTATTCCATGAATAACTCTTAATATTTACAGTCCAAGCACTGTAATGACATCGAAACACTTACCATACCATGAATGACTATTGATTTTAACAGTCCAAGCACTGTAATGACACCCACACACCCACCACCCCATGAAAGACTGCTGATATTTGCAGTCCAAGTACTGTAATGACACCCACACACTCACTACTCCATTAATGACTGTTGATATTTACAGTCCAAGCACTGTAATGAATACCACACACCCACCACCCGATAAATGACTGTTGATATTTACAGTCCTAGCATTGTATTGAAAACCACAGAACTACCACCCCATGAATGACTACTGATATTTAGAGTCCAAAAACTGTAATGACACCCACACACCCACCACCCTATGAATGACAGTTGATAATTACAGTTCAAGCACTGTAATGACATCCATACACCCACCACCCAATTAATTACTGTTGATATTTACAGTACAAATAGTGTAATGACACCCACACACCCACCACCCAATGAGTGACTGATGATATTTACAGTACCGAGAACTGTAATAACACCAATACACCCAATTCCCCAAGAATGACTATTGATATTTACAGTCCAAGTACAGGAATGATACCAACACTCCCACAACCCTATGAATGAGTGTTGATATTTACTGTCCAAGCATTGTATTGAAAACCACACAACTACCCCCCCATGAAAGACTACTGATATTTACAGTCCAAAAACTGTAATGACACCCACACACCCACCACCCATGAATGACAGTTGATAATTACAGTCCAAATAGTGTAATGACACCCACACACCCACCACCCAATGAATGACTGATGATATTTACTGTACTGAGAACTGTAATAACACCAATACCCCAGGAATGACTGTTGATATTTACAGTCCAAGCACTGTAATGACATACACACACCCACCTCCCCATGAAAGACTGTTGATATTTACGGTCTAAGCACTGTAATGACACCCACAGACCAACTACCCCATAAATGACTGTTGTTATTTACAGTCTGAGCACTGTAATGACACCTACACATCCCCCACCGCAATAATGACTGTTGATATTAACAGTTCAAGCACCGGAATGATACCCTCACACTCACCATGCCATGAATGACTGTTGATTTTTACAGTCCAAGCACTGTAATGACATCGAAACACTTACCATCCCATAAATGACTATTGATATTTACAGTCCAAGCACTGTAATGACACCACCACACCCACCACCACATGAATGACTGTTAATATTTACAGTCCAAGCACTGTAATGAAACCCACAGACCCACCACCCCATGAATGACTGTTGATATTTACAGTTCAAGATCTGTAATGAGACTCACACACCCACCACCCATTAAATGACTGTTGATATTTACAGTCCAATCACTGTAAAGACACCCACACACCCACCACCCCCTGTAGATGTTTACAGTCCAAGCACTGCAATGACACCAACACATCAACCACCCCATAAATGACTATTGATATTTACAATCCAAGTACTGTAATCACACCCAAACACCCACAACCACATGAATGACTGTTGATATTTACAGTCCAAGTACTGTAATGACACCCACACACTCACCATGCCATGAATGACTGTTGATTTTTACAGTCCAAGCACTGAAATAACATCCAAAAACTTACCATCCCAAGAATGACTGTTAATATTTATAGTCCAAGCACTGTAATGACACCCACACACCCACCACCCTTCGGATGACTTTATATTTACTGTCCGAGCACTGTAATGACACCCACAGACCCGCAACCCCATGAATGACAGTTGATATTTACTGTCTGAGCACTGTAATGACACCCACACACCTACCACCCCATAAATGACTGTTGATATTTACAGTCCAAATACTGTAATGACACCCACACACCCACAACCCCATGAATGACTGTTGATATTTACTGTCTGAGCACTGTAATGACACCCACACACCTACCACCGCATAAATGCCATTTGATATTTACAGTCCAAGCACAGGAATGACACCCACACACCCATGCCATCATAAATGAGGGTGGATATTTACAGTCCAAGTACTGTAATGACACCAACACACCCACCAACCTATGAATGACTGTTGATATTTACAGTACAAATACTGTAATGACACCCACACTCCCACCACCACATAAATGACTGTTGATATTTACAGTCCAATTAGTGTAATGACACCAACACACCAACCATCCTATGAATGACTGGTGATATTTACAGTCCAAGCACTGTAATGACACCCACACACCCACCACCCCATGAATGACTATTGATATTTACAGTTCAAGCACTGTAATGACACCCACACCCCCACCATCCCATAAATGACTGTTAAAATTTACAGTCCAATGACTGTAATGACAACCACAACTCCACCACCCCATGAATGACTGTTGATATTTACAGTCCGAGCACTGTAATGACATCCAAATTTCCCCAAAACACCATAAAGGAGTGTTGATTTTTACAGTCAAAGCACTGTAATGACACCAACACCTTCCCCAACCCCAGAAATGACTGTTGATAGTTACAGTTCAAGCATTGTAATGACACCCACACACTCACTATTCCATGAATAACTCTTAATATTTACAGTCCAAGCACTGTAATGACATCGAAACACTTACCATACCATGAATGACTATTGATTTTTACAGTCCAAGCACTGTAATGACACCCACACACCCACCACCCCATGAAAGACTGCTGATATTTGCAGTCCAAGTACTGTAATGACACCCACACACTCACTACTCCATTAATGACTGTTGATATTTACAGTCCAAGCACTGTAATGAATACCACACACCCACCACCCGATAAATGACTGTTGATATTTACAGTCCTAGCATTGTATTGAAAACCACAGAACTACCACCCCATGAATGACTACTGATATTTAGAGTCCAAAAACTGTAATGACACCCACACACCCACCACCCTATGAATGACAGTTGATAATTACAGTTCAAGCACTGTAATGACATCCATACACCCACCACCCAATTAATTACTGTTGATATTTACAGTACAAATAGTGTAATGACACCCACACACCCACCACCCAATGAATGACTAATGATATTTACGGTACCGAGAACTGTAATAACACCAATACACCCAATACCCCAGGAATGACTGTTGATATTTACAGTCCAAGCACTGTAATGACATACACACACCCACCTCCCCATGAAAGACTGTTGATATTTACGGTCTAAGCACTGTAATGACACCCACAGACCAACTACCCCATATATGACTGTTGTTATTTACAGTCTGAGCACTGTAATGACACCTACACATCCCCCACCGTAATAATGACTGTTGGTATTAACAGTTCAAGCACAGGAATGACACCCTCACACTCACCATGATATGAATGACTGTTGATTTTTACAGTCCAAGCACTGTAATGACATCGAAACACTTACCATCCCATAAATGACTATTGATATTTACTGTCCAAGCACTGTAATGACACCCACAGACCCGTAACCCCATGAATGACTGTTGATATTTACTGTCTGAGCACTGTAATGACACCCACACACCTACCACCGCATAAATGACAGTTGATATTTACAGTCCAAGCACAGGAATGACACCCACATACCCATGACATCATAAATGACTGTTGATATTTACAGTCCAATTAGTGTAATGACACCAACACACCAACCACCTCATGAATGACTGTTGATATTTACAGTCCAAGCACTGTAATTACACCCACACTCCCACCACTCCATGAATGACTGTTGATATTTACAGTTCAAGCACTGTACTGACACCCACACCCCCACCAACCAATAAATGACTGTTGATATTTACAGTCCAATGACTGTAATGACAACCACAACTCCACCACCCCATGAATGACTATTGATATTTACAGTCCAAGCACAGTAATAACACCCCCACACCCACCACCATATAAATGACTGTTGATATTTACAGTCCAAGCTCTGTAATGACACTCACAAACCCACCACCAAATAAATTACTCTTAATATTTACAGTCCAATCACTGTAAAGACACCCACACACCCACCACCCCCTGTAGATGTTTACAGTCCAAGCACTGCAATGACATCAACACATCAACCACCCCATAAATGACTGTTGATATTTACAATCCAAGTACTGTAATCACACCCACACACCCACCATCCCATTAATAACTCTTAATAATTACAGTCCAAGCCATGAAATGACATCCAAACACTTACCATCCCAAGAATGACTGTTAATATTTATAGTCCAAGCACTGTAATGACACCCACACACCCACCACCCTTCGAATGACTTGATATTTACTGTCCGAGCACTGTAATGACACCCACAGACCCGCAACTATATGAATGACTGTTGATATTTACTGTCTGAGCACTGTAATGACACCCACACACCTACCACTGCATAAATGACAATTGATATTTACAGTCCAAGCACAGGAATGACACCCACATACCCATGACATCATAAATGAGTGTTGATATATACAGTCCAAGTACTGTAATGACACCAACACACCCACCAACCTATGAATGACTGTTGATATTTACAGTCCATATACTGTAATGACACCCACACACCCACCACCACATAAATGACTGTTGATATTTACAGTCCAATTAGTGTAATGACACCAACACACCAACCACCCCATGAAAGACTGTTGATATTTACAGTCCAAGTACTGTAATGACACCCACACACCCACCACTCCATGAATGACTGTTGATATTTACAGTTCAAGCACTGTACTGACACCCACACCCCCACCATCCCATGAATGACTGATGATATTTACAGTACCGAGAACTGAAATAACACCAATACACCCAATACCCCATGAATGACTGTATATATTTACAGTCCAAGCACTGTAATGACATACACACACCCACCTCCCCATGAAAGACTGTTGATTTTTACAGTCCAAGCACTGTAATGACACCCCCACACCCACCACCCCATGAATGACTGTTGATATTTACAGTCCAAGCACTGTAATGACACCCAAGGACCCACCACCCAATAAATGACTATTGATGTTTACAGTTCAATCACTGTAAAGACACCCACTCATCAACCACCCCCTGTTGATGTTTACAGTCCAAGCACTGTAATGACACCCACACACCCACTACCCATGAATGACTTGATTTTTACAGTCCAAGCACTGTAATGACACCCCCACACCCACCACCCCATAAATGACTGTTGATATTTACATTCCAAGTACTGTAATGACTCCCACACACCCACCACTACATGAATGACTGTTAATATTTACAGTCCAAGTACAGGAATGATACCCACACTCCCACAATCCTATGAATAAGTTTTGATATTTACAGTCCAAGCACTGTAATAACACCCACACAACCACCACCTCATGAATGACTGTTGATATTTACAGTCGAAGAACTGTAATGACACCAACCCACCAACCACCCCATGAATAACTGTTGATATTTACAGTCCAAGCACTGTAATGACACCCACACACCCACTACCCATGAATGACTTGATATTTACAGTCTGTGAACTGTAATGACACCCACAAATCAACCACCCCATGAATGACTGTTGTTATTTAGAGTCCGAGCACTGTAATGACACCCCCACACCCACCACCACATAAATAACTGTTGATATTTACAGTCCAAGCACTGTAATGACACCCACAGACCCACCACCCCATGAATGAATGTTGATATTTACAGTCCAAGCGCTGTAATGACACTCACACACCAACCACCCAATAAATGAATGTTGATATTTACAGTCCAATCACTGTAAAGACACCCTCACACCCACCACCCCCTGTAGATGTTTACAATCCAAGTACTGTAATCACACCCACACACCCACCACCACATAAATAACTGTTGATATTTACAGTCCAAGTACTGTAATGACACCAACACACCAACCACCCCATGAATGACTGTTGATATTTTCAATACAAGCACTTTAATGACACCCACACACCTACCACCCATAAATGACTGTTGATATTTACAGTTCAAGCACTGTAATGACACCCACACACCCACCACCCCATTAATGACTGTTGATATTTACAGTCCAAGCACTGTAATGACATACACACACCCACCTCCCCATTAAAGACTGTTGATTTTTACAGTCCAAGCACTGTAATGACACCCCCACACCAACCACCCCATGAATGACTGTTGATATTTACAGTCCAAGCACTGTAATGACACCCAAGAACCCACCACCCAATGAATGACTATTGATATTTACAGTCCAATCACTGTAAAGACACCCACTCATCAACCACCCCCTGTTGATGTTTACAGTCCAAGCACAGTAATGACACCCACACACCCACTACCCATGAATGACTTGATTTTTACAGTCCAAGCACTGTAATGACACCCCCACACCCACCACCCCATAAATGACTGTTGATATTTACATTCCAAATACTGTAATGACACCCACACACCCACCACTACATGAATGACTGTTAATATTTTCAGTCCAAGTACAGGAATGACACCCACACACCCACAATTCTATGAATAAGTTTTGATATTTACAGTCCAAGCACTGTAATGACACCCACAGACCCACCACCCCATGAATGACTGTTGATATTTACAGTCCAAGCTCTGTAATGACACTCACAAACCCACCACCAAATAAATTACTCTTGATATTTACAGTCCAATCACTGTAAAGACACCCACACACCCACCACCCCCTGTAGATGTTTACAGTCCAAGCACTGCAATGACACCAACACATCAACCACCCCATAAATGACTGTTTATATTTACAATCCAAGTACTGTAATCACACCCACACACCCACCACCACATGAATGACTGTTGATATTTACATTCCAAGTACTGTAATGACACCCACACACCCACCATCCCATTAATAACTCTTAATAATTACTGTCCAAGCCATGAAATGACATCCAAACACTTACCATTCCAAGAATGACTGTTAATATTTATATTCCAAGCACTGTAATGACACCCACACACCCACCACCCTTCGAATGACTTGATATTTACTGTCCGAGCACTGTAATGACACCCACAGACCCGCAACCATATGAATGACTGTTGATATTTACTGTCTGAGCACTGTAATGACACCCACACACCTACCATCGCATAAATGACAATTGATATTTACAGTCCAAGCACAGGAATGACACCCACATACCCATGACATCATAAATGAGTGTTGATATATACAGTCCAAGTACTGTAATGACACCAACACACCCACCAACCTATGAATGACTGTTGATATTTACAGTCCAAATACTGTAATGACACCCACCCACCCACCACCACATAAATGACTGTTGATATTTACAGTCCAATTAGTGTAATGACACCAACACACCAACCACCCCATGAATGACTGTTGATATTTACAGTCCAAGTACTGTAATGACACCCACACACCCACCACTCCATGAATGACTGTTGATATTTACAGTTCAAGCATTGTACTGACACCCACACCCCCACCATCCCATGAATAACTGATGATATTTACAGTACCGAGAACTGAAATAACACCAATACACCCAATACCCCATGAATGACTGTATATATTTACAGTCCAAGCACTGTAATGACATACACACACCCACCTCCCCATGAAAGACTGTTGATTTTTACAGTCCAAGCACTGTAATGACACCCCCACACCCACCACCCCATGAATGACTGTTGATATTTACAGTCCAAGCACTGTAATGACAACAAAGGACCCACCACCCAATAAATGACTATTGATATTTACAGTTCAATCACCGTAAAGACACCCACTCATCAACCACCCCCTGTTGATGTTTACAGTCCAAGCACTGTAATGACACCCACACACCCACTACCCATGAATGACTTGGTTTTTACAGTCAAAGCACTGTAATGACACCCCCACACCCACCACCCCATAAATGATTGTTGATATTTACATTCCAAGTACTGAAATGACACCCACACACCCACCACTACATGAATGACTGTTAATATTTACAGTCCAAGTACAGGAATGACACCCACACACCCACAATCCTATGAATAAGTTTTGATATTTACAGTCCAAGCACTGTAATAAAACCCACACAACCACCACCTCATGAATGACTGTTGATATTTACAGTCGAAGCACTGTAATGACACCAACCCACCAACCACCCCATGAATAACTGTTGATATTTACAGTCCAAGCACTGTAATGACACCCACACACCCACTACCCATGAATGACTTGATATTTACAGTCTGTGAACTGTAATGACACCCATAAATCCACCACCCCATGAATGACTGTTGTTATTTAGAGTCCGAGCACTGTAATGACACCCCCACACCCACCACCACATAAATAACTGTTGATATTTACAGTCCAAGCACTGGAATGACACCCACAGACCCACCACCCCATGAATGAATGTTGATATTTACAGTCCAAGCGCTGTAATGAAACTCACACACCCACCACCCAATAAATGAATGTTGATATTTACAGTCCAATCACTGTAAAGACACCCTCACACCCACCACCCCCTGTAGATGTTTACAATCCAAGTACTGTAATCACACCCACACACCCACCACCACATAAATAACTGTTGATATTTACAGTCCAAGTACTGTAATGACACCAACACACCAACCACCCCATGAATGACTGTTGATATTTACAATACAAGCACTGTAATGACACCCACACACCTACCACCCATAAATGACTGTTGATATTTACAGTCCAAGCACTGTAATGACACCCACACACCCACCACCCCATTAATGACTGTTGATATTAACAGTCCAAGCACTGTAATGAATACCACACAACCACCACCCCATAAATGGCTGTTATTATTTACAGTCCAAGCATTGTATTGAAAACCACACAACTACCACCCCATGAATAACTACTGATATTTACAGTCCAAAAACTGTAATGACACCCACACACCCACTACCCATGAATGACTTGATATTTACAGTCTGAGTACTGTAATGACACCCACAAATCCACCACCCCATGAATGACTGTTGTTATTTAGAGTCCAAGCACTGTAATGACACCCCCACACCCACCACCACATGAATGACTTTTGATATTTACAGTCCAAGCACTGTAATAACATATACATACCTACCTCCCCATGAAAGAGTGTTGATATTTACGGTACATGCACTGTAATGACACCCACACACCCACTACCCCATTAATGACTTGATATTTACAGTCTGAGAACTGTAATGACACCCACAGACCAACCACCCCATAAATGACTGTTGTTATTTACAGTTCGAGCACTGTAATGACACCTACACATCCCCCACCGCATGAATGACTGTTGATATTTACAGTTCAAGCACAGGAATGACACCCTCACACTCACCATGCCATGAATGACTGTTGATTTTTACAGTCCAAGCACTGTAATGACACCCCCTCACCCACCATCCCATGAATGACTGTTGATATTTACAGTCCAAGCACTGTAATGACACCCACACACCCACCACTACATGAATGACTGTTGATATTTACAGTCCAAGTACAGGAATGACACCCACACACCCACAATCCTATGAATAAGTTTTGATATTTACAGTCCAAGCACTGTAATGACACCCACACAACCACCACCTCATGAATGACTGTTGATATTTACAGTCGAAGCACTGTAATGACACCCACCCACCAACCACCCCATTAACCCCCAGAGTCCGGGCAGCGGGATTTCCCGCTCGGTCGACAGAGGCCGGGCAGCGGGAAATCCCGCTCTGTCGACAGAGTCCGGGCAGCGGGAAATCCCTCTTTTGGTAATTTATGGGGAAAAACGCCAAATTTGTCGGGATTTTTTTTGATCTGGCTATACTTCACCACCAGACCTTTTCATCCCCACATTCAATCAGTGTGTGCTTGACCGTGACAATGGCTGGGCGTAGTGAAGAAAATACGGGCTCGTTCGATTCAGTGCATCCTACCGTGCTGCCAGGCGCACCCGCTCTTGTAACCTCCACTCCGCGGGTGCAACCAGCTAGATTGCGTCATGCACCTGCAAGGTTGGCAGATTCTGCAATAGGGCGGGAATTGGAGAATCTGGCAGACCTTTCATATGGGAGTGACGACCTGGACAGCTACTCTGATACTGAATGGCATGCTGACGAATCAACTGAGGAAGATGCCTGTGTAGCGGTGACTTCCCTCACAGCTCTTCCCTCAACTTCAGCCTTGCATGATGTGTCAGAGGTTACAGTCCCTGTTGCAATTCCGTCCACCAGTGGGGTGGGAGGTAGTTTGGGAGACACTTTCTTGTCTCCCATTCCTACAACATCTGGCGTGGGAGGCAGGAAGAGGTCTACTCCTGCTTCAACCTCCAAACCTCACTACGTCTCCACTCCCATGGGCAAGAGGCCGAGGAGGAGGTTAGATTTTTCGTCTTCCTCTTCCTCGTCGGACGAGGATGCATCGCAACCAGTGGTGGTAAGAGGGAGGAGAGTAGGAGTAAGAGGGAAGGGTAAAGGAAGGGGGAAGAGGACAAAGGCAGCTTATCTCTCCCCTACTGTTGACCCTGATAGCCCGCCCCCCCGTGACCTGACGCCACCTCCCCCACCACCACCACCACCACCACAACAACAACGCCAACAACGACAGCAACGCGGCGCACCTCGTCATAGACCCGCTGATCCCTATGTGTGGACGGATTGCGATGAATTTGCGCCTGATATACCTGCCTTTGACGACAGTCATTCAGGTATACAGGCCGCATTTCCCTGTCGTCAGAGGTCATCAATATTAGAGTATTTCACTGCCTTTTTTGATATAATATTGATGACTTACATGATGCAGGAGATAAACACCTTCAAACAACTCTCTGTGCAACTCAGCAATAGACCAGGCAGGGAACATAGTAAGATGTTGCAATGGGCTGACGTCGATATTGCTGAGTTGTATGTGTGGTTAGCTTTGACCATGATGATGCCTCATGTCAAGAAACATCGCCTCAAGGACTTCTGGAGCACACACGCCCTGATATCCACACCTGCGTTCGGGAAATACATGTCCAGGGACAGATATAGGGACATTTTGTCCTACCTGCACTTCGCCCCCAACATGGGTCCACACCCGAACGACAGGCTGTGGAAAATTAGGCCAGTAATGTCTATCCTCCAGGAGAAAATACGAGCATTTTTTCGACCATTCCAGAAAGTGGTTATCGACGAGTCTCTGGTGCTGTTCAGGGGAAGACTGTCCTTCATCCAGTACATCCCGTCAAAGAGGCATAGATTTGGCATCAAATTCTATGTCATCTGCGACTGTAAGACTGGCTATGTGTTGGATTTTATACTCTATTCAGGTACGGATGTGGATGTCCCGGCCGACGACCCTCTTGGCTTCAGCGGGAGTGTTGTCAAGGCACTCATGGGGGATTACCTTGACAACAACCACATCCTGTACACTGATAACTATTACACCTCTCCAGCACTTAGCCAGTTTCTTCTGCAGCACCAAACAGGATCCTGCGGAACTATTCGTGTCAACAGGAAGGGGTGGCCAGCATTCCCTCTCACCCGGAGGGGCGACTGCATCAAGAAGAAATGTGGGAACATGCTGGCCATCAAATGGCACAATAAACGCCCCGTCAATATGCTCACCACCGTGAACAGGGGCGTGATGCAGGATTCTGGGAAGACTGAGCACGGCACAGGTGATACCATCTACAAGCCTGATGCTGTGCTCGATTATAACATCAATATGAGACTCGTCGATAAGTCAGACATGATGGTGAGTTCCATCGATTGTCTGAGAAAAACTTGTAAGTGGTACAAGAAGGCTTTCTTCCACCTTCTTGATGTCACAGTGCTGAACTGTTATATACTCTACCTCCAACATCACCCTGACTCCAAGTTGGCACTCCGGGAATTCGAGCTAGAGTTGATATCTAAGCTCCTGGAGAGGTTCAGCACTATGCAACCACAGCAAGGCAGACAGGCAGCGGCACAACGGCCTGACAGGTTGCAGCAGAGTGGCTATATGGCTCGCCACTACCTCACTAATCTGCCACCGTTGCCGTCAGGACGTCCAGGCTCTCGTCGCTGCTATGTTTGCAGGCACACAACACGTCACCCCCAGAAGTCCAAGGAAACTCGCTTCTGGTGCAAGGAATGTTGTGTGCCGTTATGCCCTGGAAACTGCTTCTCAGACTACCATATATTGAAATATATATAGAAGCAGGAAGTGATGGGAGTATGCGAATAAAGTGACAGTGACACTTGGTGACAGTGACATTATTTAGGCTATAAGAAAAGTGAGAGTGACACATTTGTACATATATTTTCGGCTGTAGTGACGTGATAGTGACACATTTGTACTTATTAGGCTATAAGAAAAGTGAGAGTGACACATTTGTACATATATTTTAGGCTGTAGTGACGTGATAGTGACACATTTGTACATATTAGGCTATAAGAAAAGTGAGAGTGACACATTTACGCATAGAAAAAATGATAATAAAAAATTTAAAACAACAAAATACAAAAATATATAGAAAATAAGGATAACAGTGATAGTGACACATTTATATTTACGTTGAACATAAACAAATGGTGCGAATGACACTGAAAATGTTTCACGTAAATACTGTACATAACTCCCACGCTTCTCTCCAGGGCATAAAACCACTCTGGAATGGTCAGCTAACCACACAAATAATACAGGGGCTGTAATGGTAGGATGCACACGAGCCGTACGACGTGTCGCCCGGGGGAGGCAAGTGTTGCGTCATTCTGCCGGCGGCCATCTTGCCTCCACCAGCGCCAGTCCTTGTCACAGCCACGCTCACAAAGCGAACGCAGCCTCGCTCTCACGGGAAAAGTGACCTCCATTCCTCACTTGATTTCTCGGCAATGGAGTGTCCTAGAGAGCTGGGGTTGGTTTTAATGGAAAGAGGAGGAGTTGATGGTGAGTACACAATCAAATTTAAGTTGTTCAGTATTGTAGTTTACACGTAGGGAGTAAGAGAAGTAGAGTGATTTTCCGGGAAATACCCGGACAGGCAGGGTAAAAGTTAGTATTGAGCCCGTACGCACAGAGCGTAATTCCATTCTTGGCTCGTCCCGGAGCGGTTAATGACTGTTGATATTTACAGTCCAAGCACTGTAATGACACCCACACACAAACTACCCATGAATGACTTGATATTTACAGTCTGAGAACTGTAATGACACCCACAATCCCACAACCCCATGAATGACTCTTGTTATTTAGAGTCCGAGCACCGTAATGACACTCCCACACCCACCACCACATGAATGACTGTTGATATTTACAGTCCAAGCACTGTAATGACACCCACAGACCCACCACCCCATGAATGACAGTTGATATTTACAATCCAAGCTCTGTAATAACACTCACACACCCACCACCTAATAAATGACTGTTAAAATTTACAGTCCAATCACTGTAAAGACACCCACACACCCACCACCCCCTGTAGATGTTTACAGTCCAAGCACTGCAATGACACCCACACATCAACCACCCCATTAATGACTGTTGATATTTACAATCCAAGTACTGTAATCACACCCACACACCCACCACCACATGAATGACTGTTGATATTTACAGTCCAAGTACTGTAATGACACAGACACACCCACCATCCCATGAATGACAGTTGATATTTACAATCCAAGCTCTGTAATAACACTCACACACCCACGACCTAATAAATGACAGTTGATATTTACAGTCCAATCACTGTAAAGACACCCACACACCCACCACCCCCGGTAGATGTTTACAGTCCAAGCACTGCAATGACACCCACACATCAACCACCCCATTAATGACTGTTGATATTTACAATCCAAGTACTGTAATCACACCCACACACCCACCACCACATGAATGACTGTTGATATTTACAGTCCAAGTACTGTAATGACACCCACACACCCACCATCCCATGAATAACTCTTAATAATTACAGTCCAAGCACTGTAATGACATCCAAACTCTTACCATCCCAAGAATGACTGTTGATATTTATAGTCCAAGCACAGTAATGACACCCACAAACCAACCACCCTTTGAATGACTTGATATTTACTGTCCGAGCACTGTATGACACCCACAGACCCGCAACCCCATGAATGACTGTTGATATTTACTGTCTGAGCACTGTAATGACACCCACACACCTACCACCCCATAAATGACAGTTTATATTTAAAGTTCAAGCACTGTAATGACACCCACACCCCCACCATCATATAAATGACTGTTGATATTTACAGTCCAAGGACTGTAATGCCAACCACAACTCCACCACGACATAAATGACTGTTGATATTTACAGTCCGAGAAATGTAATGACATCCACATTTCCCCAAAACACCTTAAATGAGTGTTGATGTTTACAGTCCAAGCACTGTAATGACACCCACACCTTCCCCAACCCCAGAAATGACTGTTGATAGTTACAGTTCAAGCATTGTAAAGATACCCACACACCCACTATTCCATGAATAACTCTTAATATTTACAGTCCAAGCAATGTAATGACATCGAAACACTTACCATCCCATGAATGACTATTGATATTTACAGTCCAAGCACTGTAATGACACCCCCACACCCAGCACCACATGAATGACTGTTGATATTTACAGTCCAAGCACTGTAATGACACCCACAGACTCACCACCCCATGAATGACTGTTGATATTTACAGTCCAAGATCTGTAATGACACTCACACACCCACCACCCATTAAATGACTGTTGATATTTACAGTCCAATCACTGTAAAGACACCCACACACCCACCACCCCCTGTAGATGTTTACTGTCCAAGCACTGCAATGACACCAACAGATCAACCACCCCATAAATGATTGTCGATATTTACAATCCAAGTACTGTAATCACACCCACACATCCACCACCACATGAATGACTGTTGATATTTACAGTCCAAGTACTGTAATGACACCCACACACCCACCATCCCATGAATAACTCTTAATAATTACAGTCCAAGCACTGAAATGACATCCAAACACTTACCATCCCATGAATGACTGTTGATATTTATAGTCCAAGCACTGTAATGACACCCACACACCCACCACCCTTCGAATGACTTGATATTTACTCTCCGAGCACTGTAATGACACCCACAGACCCGCAACCCCATGAATGACTGTTGATATTTACTGTCTGAGCACTGTAATGAAACCAACACACCTACCAGCGCATAAATGCCATTTGATATTTACAGTCCAAGCACAGGAATGAAACCCACACACCCATGACATCATAAATGAGTGTTGATATTTACAGTCCAAGTACTGTAATGACACCAACACACCCACCAACCTATGAATGACTGATGATATTTACAGTCCAAATACTGTAATGACACCCACACACCCACCACCACATAAATGACTGTTGATATTTACAGTCCAATTAGTGTAATGACACCAACACACCAACCATCATATGAATGACTATTGATATTTACAGTTCAAGCACTGTAATGACACCCACACCCCCACCATCCCATAAATGACTGTTGAAATTTACAGTCCAATGACTGTAATGACAACCACAACTCCACCACCCCATGAATGACTGTTGATATTTACAGTCCGAGCACTGTAATGACATCCAAATTTCCCCAAAACACCATAAAGTAGTGTTGATTTTTACAGTCAAAGCACTGTAATGACACCAACATATTCCCCAACCCCAGAAATGACTGTTGATAGTTACAGTTCAAGCATTGTAATGAAACCCACACACCCACTATACCATGAATAACTCTTAATATTTACAGTCCAAGAACTGTAATGACATCGAAAAACTTACCATCCCATGAATGACTATTGATATTTACAGTACAAGCACTGTAATAACACCCCCACACCCACCACCATATAAATGACTGTTGATATTTACAGTCCAAGCACTGTAATGACACCCACAGACCCACCACCCCATGAATGACTGTTGATATTTACAGTCCAAGCTCTGTAATGACACTCACAAACCCAACACCCAATAAATTACTCTTGATATTTACAGTCCAATCACTGTAAAGACACCCACACACCCACCACCCCCTGTAGATGTTTACAGTCCTAGCACTGCAATGACACCAACACATCAACCACCCCATAAATGACTGTTGATATTTACAATCCAAGTACTGTAATCACACCCACACACCCACCACCACATGAATGACTGTTGATATTTACAGTCCAAGTACTGTAATGACACTCACACACCCACCATCCCATTAATAACTCTTAATAATTACAGTCCAAGCAATGAAATGACATCCAAACACTTACCATCCCAAGAATTACTGTTAATATTTATAGTCCAAGCACTGTAATGACACCCACAAACCCACCACCCTTCGAATGACTTGATATTTACTGTCCGAGCACTGTAATGACACCCACAGACCCGCAACCATATGAATGACTGTTGATATTTACTGTCTGAGCACTGTAATGACACCCACACACCTACCACCGCATAAATGACAGTTGATATTTACAGTCCAAGCACAGGAATGACACCCACATACCCATGACATCATAAATGATTGTTGATATATACAGTCCAAGTACTGTAATGACACCAACACACCCACCAACCTATGAATGACTGTTGATATTTACAGTCCAAATACTGTAATGACACCCACACACCCACCACCACATAAATGACTGTTGATATTTACAGTCCAATTAGTGTAATGACACCAACACACCAACCACCCCATGAATGACTGCTGATATTTACAGTCCAAGTACTGTAATGACACCCACACACCCACCACTCCATGAATGACTGTTGATATTTACAGTTCAAGCACTGTACTGACACCCACACCCCCACCATCCCATAAATGACTGTTGATATTTACAGTTCAATGACTGTAATGACAACCACAACTCCACCACCCCATGAATGACTGTTGATATTTACAGTCCGAGCACTGTAATGACATCCACATTTCCCCAAAACACCATAAAGGAGTGTTGATTTTTACAGTCCAAGCACTGTAATGACACCCACACCTTCCCCAACCCCAGAAATGACTGTTGATAGTTACAGTTCAAGCATTGTAATGACACCCACACACCCACTATTCCATGAATAACTCTTAATATTTACAGTCCAAGCACTGTAAGGACATCGAAACACTTACCATCCCATGAATGACTATTGATATTTACAGTCCAAGCACTGTAATAACACCTCCACACCCACCACCATATATATGACTGTTGATATTTTCAGTCCAAGCACTGTAATGACACACACAGACTCACCACCCCATGAATGACTGTTGATATTTACAGTCCAAGCTCTGTAATGACACACACACCCCCACCACCCAATAAATTACTCTTGATATTTACAGTCCAATCACTGTATAGACAATCACACACCCACCACCCCCGGTAGATGTTTACAGTCCAAGCAGTGCAATGACACCAACATATCAACCACCCCATAAATGACTGATGATATTTACAATCCAAGTACTGTAATCACACCCACACACCCACCACCACATGAATTACTGTTTATATTTACAGTCCAAGTACTGTAATGACACCCTCACACCCACCATCCCATTAATAACTCTTAATAATTACAGTCCAAGCACTGAAATGACATCCAAATACTTACCATCCCATGAATGACTGATGATATTTACAGTACCGAGAACTGTAATAACACCAATACACCCAATACCCCATGAATGACTGTTGATATTTACAGTCCAAGCACTGTAAAGACACCCACTCACCAACCACCCCCTGTTGATGTTTACAGTCCAAGCACTGTAATGACACCCACACACCCACCACCCCATAAATGACTGTTGATATTTACATTCCAAGTACTGTAATGACACCCACACACCCACCACTACATGAATGACTGTTAATATTTACAGTCCAAGTACAGGAATGACACCCACACACCCACAATCCTATGAATAAGTTTTGATATTTACAGTCCAAGCACTGTAAAGACACCCACTCAAAAAACCACCCCCTTTTGATGTTTACAGTCCAAGCACTGTAATGACACCCACACACCCACTACCCATGAATGACTTGATTTTTACAGTCCAAGCACCGTAATGACACCCCCACACCCACCATCCCATAAATGACTGTTGATATTTACATTCCAAGTACTGTAATGACACCCACACACCCACCACTACATGAATGACTGTTAATATTTACAGTCCAAGTACAGGAATGACACCCACACACCCACAATCCTATGAATAAGTTTTGATATTTACAGTCCAAGCACTGTAATAACACCCACACAACCACCACCTCATGAATGACTGTTGATATTTACAGTCGAAGCACTGTAATGACACCCACCCACCAACCACCCCATGAATAACTGTTGATATTTACAGTCCAAGCACTGTAATGACACCCCCACACACACCACCACATCAATGACTGTTGATATTTACAGTCCAAGCACTGTAATGACACCCACAGACCCACCACCCCATGAATGACTGTTGATATTTACAGTCCAAGCGCTGTAATGACACTCACACACCAACCACCCAATAAATGAATGTTGATATTTACAGTCCAATCACTGTAAAGACACCCACACACCAACCACCCCCAGTAGATGTTTACAGTCCAAGCACTGCAATGACACCCACACATCAACCACCCCATAAATGACTGTTGATATTTACAATCCAAGTACTGTAATCACACCCACACACCCACCACAACATAAATGACTGTTGATATTTACAGTCCAAGTACTGTAATGACACCCACACACCTACCACCCTATGAATGACTGTTGATATTTACAATACAAGCACTGTAATGACACCCACACACCTACCACCCATAAATGACTGTTGATATTTACAGTCCAAGCACTGTAATGACACCCACACACCCACCACCCCATTAATGACTGTTGATATTAACAGTCCAAGCACTGTAATGAATACCACACAACCACCACCCCATAAATGACTGTTAATATTTACAGTCCAAGCATTGTATTGAAAACCACACAACTACCAACCCATGAATGACTACTGATATTTACAGTCCAAAAAATGTAATGACACCCACATACCCACTACCCATGAATGACTTGATATTTACAGTCTGAGTACTGTAATGACACCCACAAATCCACCACCCCATGAATGACTGTTGTTATTTAGAGTCCGAGCACTGTAATGACACCCCCACACCCATATTTACGGTCCAAGCGCTTTAATGACACTCACACACCCACCACCCAATAAATGAATGTTGATATTTACAGTCCAATCTCTGTAAAGACACCCACGCACCCACCACCCCCTGTAGATGTTTACAGTCCAAGCACTGCAATGACACCCACACATCAACCACCCCATAAATGACTGTTGATATTTACAATCCAAATACTGTAATCACACCCACACACCCACCTCCACATAAATGACTGTTGATATTTACATTCTAATTACTGTAATGACACCCACACACCAACCACCCCATGAATGACTGTTGATATTTACAATCCAAGCACTGTAATAACACCCACACACCCACCACCCCATTAATGAATGTGGATTTTAACAGTCCAAGCACGGTACTGAATACCACACAACCACCACCCGATAAATAACTGTTGATATTTACAGTCCAAGCATTGTATTGAAAACCACACAACTACCACCCCAGGAATGACTACTGATATTTAAACTCCAAAAACTGTAATGACACCCACACACCCACCACCCCATGTATGACAGTTGATAATTACAGTCCAAGCACTGTATAACATCCACACACCCACCACCCAATTAATTACTGTTGATATTTACAGTTTAAATAGTGTAATGACACCCACACTCCCACCACCCAATGAATTACTGATGATTTTTACAGTCCAAAACATAACACCAATACACCCAATACCCCATGAATGACTGTTAATATTTACAGTCCAAGCACTGTAATGACACCCACACACCCACTACCGCATTAATGACTTGATATTTACAGTCTGAGAACTGTAATGACACCCACAGACCAACCACCCCATAAATGACTGTTGTTATTTACAGTCCGAGCACTGTAATGACACCTACACATTCCCCACCACATGAATGACTGTTGATATTTACAGTCCAAGCACTGTAATGACACCCACACACCCACCACCAAATGAATGACTGTTGATATTAACAGTCCAATCACTGTAAAGACACCCACTCACTAACCACCCCCTTTTCATGTTTACAGTCCAAGCACTGCAATGACACCCACACATCAACCACACCATAAATGACTGTTGATATTTACATTCCAAGTACTGTAATGACACCCACACACCCACCACTACATGAATGACTGTTGATATTTACAGTCCAAGTACAGGAATGACACCCACACACCCACAATCCTATGAATGAGTTTGGATATTTACAGTCCAAGCACTGTAATGACACCCACACAACCACCACCTCATAAATGACTCTTGATATATACAGTCGAAACTCTGTAATGACACCCACACACCAACCACCCCATGAATGACTTTTGATATTTACAATCCAAGCACTGTAATGACACCCACACACCCACCACCCCATTAATGACTGTTGATATTTACAGTCCAAGCACTGTAATAAATACCACACTACCACCATCCCATAAATGACTGTTGATATTTACAGTCCAAGCATTGTATTAAAAACCACACAACTACCACCCCATGAATGACTACTGATATTTACAGTCCAAAAACTGTAATGACACCCACACACCCACAACCCCATAAATGACAGTTGATAATTACAGTCCAAGCACTGTAATGATATCCACACACCCTCCACCCAATAAATTACTGTTGATATTTACAGTCCAAAAATTGTAATGACACCCACACACCCACCTCCCAATGAATGACTGATGATATTTACAGTACGGAGAACTGTAATAACACCAATACACCCAATACCCCATGAATGACTGTTGATATTTACAGTCCAAGCACTGTAATAACACCCACACACCCACCACCCCATTAATGACAGTTGATATTTACAGTCCAAGCACTGTAATGACACCCACACACCCACAAATCCCATTAATGACTGTTGATATTTAGATCCCAAGCATTGTAATGACACCCACACACACACCACCCCATGAATGACTGTTGATATTTACAGTCCAAGTACAGGAATGATACCCACACGCCCACAACCCTATGAATGAGTGTTGATATTTACAGTCCAATCACTGTAATGACACGAACACACTAACCATCCCATGAATGACTGTTGATATTTACAGTCCAAGCAATATAATGACACCCACACACCCACTACCCCATTAATGACTTGATATTTACAGTCTGAGAACTGTAATGACACCCACAGACCCACCACCCCATAAATGACTGTTGTTATTTACAGTCCGAGCACTGTAATGACACCTACACATCCCCCACCGCATGAATGACTGTTGATATTTACAGTTCAAGCACAGAAATGACACCCTCACACTCACTATGCTATGAATGACTGTTGATTTTTACAGTCCAAGCACTGTAATGACACCAACACACCCACAACCACATGAATGACTGTTGATATTTAAAGTCCAAGCACTGTAAAGACACCCACTCACCAACCACCCCCTGTTGATGTTTACAGTCCAAGCACTGCAATGACAACCACACATCAACCACCCCATATGTGACTGTTGATATTTACATTTCAAGTACTGTAATGACACAAACACCCACCACTACATGAATGACTGTTGATATTTACAGTCCAAGTACTGGAATGACACCCACACACCCACAATCCTATGAATGAGTTTTGATATATACAGTCCAAGCACTGTAATGACACCCACACAACCACTACCCATGAATGACTTGATTTTTACAGTCTGAGAACTGTATTGACACCCACAGACCCACCACCCCATGCATGACTGTTGTTATATAGAGTCCGAGCACTGTAATGACACCTACACATCCACCACTCCATGAATGACTGTTGACATTTACAGTTCAAGCAAAGGAATGACACCCTCACACTCACCATGCCATGAATGACTATTGATTTTTACAGTCCAAGCACTGTAATGACACCCTCACACCCACCACCACATGAATGACTGTTGATATTTACAGTCAAAGCACTGTAATGACACCTACAGACCCACCACCTCATGAATGACTGTTGATATTTACAGTCCAAGCGCTGTAATGACACCCACACACCCACCACCCAATAAATGACTGTTGATATTTACAGTTCAATCACTGTAAAGACACCCACACACCCACCACCCATTGTTGATGTTTACAGTCCAAGCACTGCAATGACACCCACACATCAACCACCCCATAAATGACTGTTGTTATTTACAATCCAAGTACTGTAATGACACCCACACACCCACCACCCCATGAATGACTGTTGATATTTACAGTCCAAGCATTGTAATGACATACACACACCCACCTCCCCATGAAAGACTGTTGATATATACGGTCCAAGCACTGTAATGACAACCACACACCCACTACCTCATTAATGACTTGATATTTACAGTCTGAGAACTGTAATGACACCCACAGACACACCACCCTAAAAATGACTGTTGTTATTTACAGTATGAGCACTGTAATGACACCTACACATCCTTCACAACATGAATGACTTTTGATATTTACAGTTCAAGCACAGGAATGACACCCTCACACTCACCATGCCATGAATGACTGTTGATATTTACATTCCGAGCAATGTAATGACACCTACACATCCCCCACCATATGAATGACTGTTGTTATTTAGAGTCCGAGCACTGTAATGACACCCCCACACCCACCACCACATGAATGACTGTTGATATTTACAGTCCAAGCACTGTAATGACACCCACAGACCCACCACCCCATGAATGACTGTTAATATTTACGGTCCAAGAGCTGTAGTGACACCCACACACCCACCACCCAATAAATGACTGTTGATATTTTCAGTCCAATCACTGTAAAGACACCCACACTCCCACCACCCCCTGTCGATGATTACAGTCCAATCATCGAAATGACACCCACACATCAACCCCCCCTTAAATGACTGTTGATATTTACAATCCAAGTAATGTAATGACACCCACACACCCACCACCACATGAATGACTGTTGATATTTACAGTCCAAGTACTGTAATGACACCCACACACCAACCACCCCATTAATGACTGTTGATATTTACAATCCAAGCACTGTAATGACACCCACACACCTACGACCCATAAATGACTGTTGATATTTACAGTCCAAGCACTGTAATGATACCAACAAACCCACCACATCATTAATGACCGTTGATATTTACAGTCCAAGCACTGTAATGAATACCACACAACCACCACCTCATGAATGACTCTTGATATTTACAGTCAAAACAGTGTAATGACACCCACCCACCATCCACCCCATGAATGACTGTTGTTATTTAGAGTCCGAGCACTGTAATGACACCCACACACCCACCACCCAATAAATGACTGTTGATATTTACAGTCCAATCACTGTAAAGACACCCACACACCCACCACCCCCTGTATATGATTACAGTCCAAGCACTGCAATGACACCCACACATCAACCACCCCATAAATTACTGTTGATATTTACAATCCAAGTACTGTAATGACACCCACACACCCACCACCACATGAATGACTGTTGATATATATAGTCCAAGTACTGTAATGACACCCACACACCAACCACCCCATTAATGACTGTTGATATTTACAATCCAAGCACTGTAATGATACCCACACACCTACGACCCATAAATGACTGTTATATATTTACAGTCCAAGCACTGTAATGATACCCACACACCCACCACCCCATTAATGACTGTTGATATTTACAGTCCAAGCACTGTAATGAATACCACACAACCACCACCTCATGAATGACTATTAATATTTACAGTTAAAACAGTGTAATGACACCCACCCACCAACCACCCCATGAATGACTGTTGTTATTTAAAGTCCGAGCACTGTAGTGACACCCCCACACCCACCACCACATAAATAACTGTTGATATTTACAGTCCAAGCGCTGTAATGACACCCACACACCCACCACCCAATAAATGACTGTTGATATTTACAGTCCAATCACTATAAAGACACCCACACACCCACCACCCCCTGTATATGATTACAGTCCAAGCACTGCAATGACACCCACACATCAACCACCCCATAAATTACTGTTGATATATATAGTCCAAGTACTATAATGACACCCACGCACCAACCACCCCATGAATGACTGTTGATATTTACAATCCAAGCACTGTAATGACACCCACACACCTACCACCCATTAATGACTTTTGATATTTACAGTCCAATCATTGTAATGACGCGAACACACCCACCACCCCATGAATGACTGTTGATATTTACTGTCCAAGCACTGTAATGACACCCACACACAAACCACCCCATGAATGACTGTTGACATTTACAGTCCAAGCACTGTAATGACACTCACACACCCACAACCTCAAGAATTACTCTTGATATTTACAGTCAAAGCACTGTAATGACACCCACTCATCCACCACCCAATGAATGACTGTTGATATTTACAGTCCAAGCAATATAATGACACCCAAACACCCACTACACCCATTATTGACTTGATATTTACAGTCTGAGAACTATAATGACACCCACACACCCATCACCACATAAATGACTGTTGATATTTAGATCCCAAGCACTGTAATGACACCCACACGCCCACCACCCCATGAAAGACTGTTGATATTTACTGTCCAAGCACTGTAATGACACCCACACACAAACCATCACATTAATGACTGTTGACATTTACTGTCCAAGCACTGTAATGACACTCACACACCCACCACCTCATGAATTACTCTTGATATTTACAGTGAAAGCACAGTAATGACACCCACTCACCCACCACCCCATGAATGACTGTTGATATTTACAGTCCAAGCAATATAATGACACCCACACACCCACCACTACATGAGTGACTGTTGATCTTTACAGTCCAAGTACAGGAATGACCCCCACACACCGACAATCCTATGAATGAGTTTTGATATTTACAGTCGAATCACTGTAATGACACCCACACACAAACCAACCTATGAATGACTGTTGATATTTACAGTCCCAGCACTGTAATAACACCCACACACCCACTACCCATGAATGACTTGATATTTACAGTCTGAGAACTGTAATGACACCCACAGACCCACCACCCAATGCATGACTGTTGTTATTTAGAGTCTGAGCACTGTAATGACACCTACACTTCCACCACCCCATGAATTACTGTTGATATTTACAGTTCAAGCAAAGGAATGACACCCTAACACTCACCATTCTATAAATGACTGTTGATATTTACAGTCCAATAACTGTAATGACACCCACAGACCCACCACCCCATGAATGACTGTTGATATTTACAGTCCAAGCGCTGTAATGACACCCACACACTCACCACCCAAAAATGACTGTTGATATTTTCAGTCCAATCACTGTAAAGACACCCACACACCCACCACAGCTGTTGATGTTTACAGTCCAAGCACTGTAATGACACCCGCACATTAACCACCCCATAAATGACTGTTGATATTTACAATCCAAGTACTGTAATGACACCCACACACCCACCACCACAAGAATGACTGTTGATATTTACAGTCCAAGTACTGTAATGACACCCACACACAAACCACCCCATGAATGACTGTTGATATTAACAATCCAAGCACTGTAATAACACCCACACACCCACCACCCCATGAATGACTGTTGATATTTACAGTCCAAGAACTGTAATGACCATCACACACCCACCACCTTATGAGTGACTGTTGATATTTACAGTCGAAGCAGTATAAAGACACCCAAACACCAACCACCCCATGAATGATTGTTGATATTTACAGTCAGAGCACTGTAATGACACCTACACCCTCACTAACCCCATGAATGACTGTTCATATTTACAGTACAAGAAATGTAATGACACACACACACCCAAAACTTCAAGAATGATAGTTGATATTTACAGTCCAAGTACTGTAATGACACCCACACACCCACAACCCCATTATTGACTTGATATTTACAGTCTGAGAACTGTAATGACACCCAAAGACCCACCATCCCATAAATGACTGTTGTTTTTACAGTCCGATCACTGTAATGACACCTACACATCCCACACCGCATGAATGACTGTTGATATTTACAGTCCAAGCACTGTAATGACACCCACACACCCACCACCCAATGAATGTCTGTTGATATTTACAGTCCAATCACTGTAAAGACACCCACTCACCAACCACCCCCTGTTGATGTTTACAGTCCAAGCACTGCAATGACAACCACACATCAACTAACCCATAAATGACTGTTGATATTTACATTCCAAGTACTGTAATGACACCCACACACCCACCACTACATGAGTGACTGTTGATATTTACAGTCCAAGTACATGAATGACACCCACACACCAACCACCCAAAGAATGACTGTTGATATTTACAATCCAAGCACTGTAATGACACCCACACACCTACCACCCATAAATGACTTTTGATATTTACAGTCCAAGCCCTGTAATGACACCCACACACCCTCAACCCCATTAATGACTGTTGATATTTACAGTCCAAGCACTGTAATGAATACCACACAACCACCACCCCATAAATGACTGTTGATATTTAAAGTCCAAGCATTGTATTGAAAACCACACAACTACCACCCCATGAATGACTACTGATATTTACAGTCCAAAAACTGTAATGACGCCCACACACCCACCACCCCATGAATGACAGTTGATAATTACACTCCAAGCACTGTAATGACATCCACACACCCTCCACCCAATAAATTACTGTTGATATTTACAGTCCAAAAATTGTAATGACACCCACACACCCACCACCCAATAAATGACTGATGATATTTACAGTACCGAGAACTGTAATAACACCAATACACCCAATACCCCATGAATGACTATTGATATTTACAGTCAAAGCACTGTAATGACACCCACACACCCACCACCACATGAATGACTGTTGATATTTACAGTCCGAGAATTGTAATGACACCCACACACCCACCATCACATGAATGACTGTTAATATTTAGATCCCAAGTACTGTAATGACACCCACACACCCACCACCCCATTAATGACTATTGATATTTACAGTCCAAGTACAGGAATGATACCCACACGCCCACAACCCTATGAATGAGTGTTGATATTTACAGTCCAACCACTGTAATGAAACGAACACACCCACAACCCCATGAATGACTGTTGATATTTACAGTCCAAGCACTGTAATGACTTACACACACCCACCTCCCCATGAAAGACTGTTGATATTTACTGTCCAAGCACTGTAATGACACCCACACACAAACCACCCCATGAATGACTGTTGACATTAACAGTCCAAGCACTGTAATGACACTCACACACCCACCACCTCATGAATTACTCTTGATATTTACAGTCCAAGCACTGTAATGACACCCACACACCCACTACCCATGAATGACTAGATATTTACAGTCTGAGAACTGTAATGACACCAACAGACCCACCACCCCATGCATGACTGTTGTTATTTAGAGTCCGAGCATTGTAATGACACCTACACTTCCACCACCCCATGAATGACTGTTGATATTTACAGTTCAAACAAAGGAATGACAACCTCACACTCACCATGCCATTAATGACTATTGATTTTTACAGTCCAAGCACTGTAATGACACCCCCACACCTACCACCACATGAATGACTGTTGATATTTACAGTCCAATATCTGTAATGACACCCACAGACCCACCACCCCATGAATGACTGTTGATATTTACAGTCCAACCGCGGTAATGACACCCACACACCCACCACCAAATAAATGACTGTTGATATTTTCAGTCCAATCACTGTAAAGACACCCACACACCCACCACCCCCTGTTGATGTTTACAGTCCAAGCACTGCAATGACACCCGCACATTAACAACCCCATAAATGACTGTTGATATTTACAATCCAAGTACTGTAATGACACCCACACACAAACCACCACATGAATGACTGTTGATATTTACAGTCCAAGTACTGTAATGACACCCACACACCCACCACCCTATGAATGACTGTTGATATTTAGAGTCCAAGAAATGTAATGACACTCACACACCCACCACCCCATGAATGACTGTTGATATTTACAGTCGAAGCAGTTAATGACACCCAAACACAATCCACCCAATAAATTATTGTTGATATTTACATTCAGAGCACTGTAATGACACCTACACCCCCACTAACCCCATGAATGACTGTTGATATATACAGTCCAAGAACTGTAATGACACACACACACCCACCACTACATGAGTGACTGTTGATATTTACAGTCCAAGTACAGTAATGACACCCACACACCAACAATCCTATGAATGAGTTTTGATATTTAACGTCCAACAACTGTAATGACACCCATACAACCACCACCTTACGAATGACTCATGATATTTACAGTCGAAGCACTGTAATGACACCCACACACAAACCAACCCATGAATGACTGTTGATATTTACAGTCCAAGCACTGTAATGACACCCACACACCCACTACCCATTAATGACTAGATATTTACAGCCTGAGAACTGTAATGACACCAACAGACCCACCACCCCATGCATGACTGTTGTTATTTAGAGTCCGAGCACTGTAATGACACCTACACTTCCACCACCCCATGAATGACTGTTGATATTTACAGTACAAGCAAAGGAATGACACCCTCACACTCACCATGCTATGAATGACTTTTGATTTTTACAGTCCAAGCACTGTAATGACACCCCCACACCTACCACCACATGAATGACTGTTGATATTTACAGTCCAATATCTGTAATGACACCCACAGACCCACCACCCCATGAATGACTGTTGATATTTACAGTCCAAGCGCTGTAATGACACCCACACACCCACCACCAAATAAATGACTGTTGATATTTTCAGTCCAATCACTGTAAAGACACCCACACACCCACCACCCCCTGTTGATGTTTACAGTCCAAGCACTGCAATGACACCCGCAGATTAACAACCCCATAAATGACTGTTGATATTTACAATCCAAGTACTGTAATGACACCCACACACAAACCACCACATGAATGACTGTTGATATTTACAGTCCAAGTACTGTAATGACACCCACACACCAACCACCCAATGAATGACTGTTGATATTTACAATCCAAGCACTGTAATGACACCCACACACCCACCACCCTATGAATGACTGTTGATATTTACAGTCCAAGAACTGTAATGACACTCACACACCCACCACCCCATGAATGACTGTTGATATTTACAGTCCAAGCATTGTATTGTAAACCACACACCAACCACCCCATGAATGACTACTGATATTTACAGTCAAAAAAACTGTAATGACACCCACACACCCACCACCCCATGAATGACAGTTGATAATTACAGTCCAAGCACTGTAATGACATCCACACACCCTCCACCCAATAAATTACTGTTGATATTTACAGTCCAAAAATTGTAATGACACCCACACACCCACAAGCCAATAAATGACTGATGATATTTACAGTACCGAGAACTGTAATAACACAAATACACCCAATACCCCATGAATGACTGTTGATATCTACACTCCAAACACTGTAATGACACTCACACACCCACCACCCCAATAATGACAGTTGATATTTTCAGTCCAAGCACTGTAATGACACCCACACACCCATCACCACATGAATGACTGTTGATATTTACAGTCCGAGAAATGTAATGACACCCACACACCCACCATCCCATGAATGACTGTTGATATTTAGATCCCAAGCACTGTAATGACACCCACACACCCACCACCCCATGAATATTTACAGTCCAAGTATAGGAATGATACCCACACGCCCACAACCCTATGAATGAGTGTTGATATTTACAGTCCAATCACTGTAATGACACGAACACACCCACCACCCCAAGAATGACTGTTGATATTTACAGTCCAAGCACTGTAATGACTTACAAACACCCACCACCCCATGAAAGACTGTTGATATTTACTGTCCAAGCACTGTAATGACACCCACACACAAACCACCCCATAAATGACGGTTGACATTTACAGTCCAAGCACTGTAGTGACACTCACACACCCACTACCTCAAGAATTACTCTTGATATTTACAGTCAAAGCACTGTAATGACACCCACTCACCCACCACCGACTAAATGACTGTTGATATTTACAGTCCAAGCAATATACTGACACCCACACACCCACTACCCCATTATTGACTTGATATTTACAGTCTGAGAACTGTAATTACACTCACACACCCACCACCTCATGAATTACTCTTGATATTTACAGTCAAACCACTGTAATGACACCCACTCACCCACCACCCAATGAATGACTGTTGATATTTACAGTCCAAGCAATATAATGACACCCACACACCCACCACCACATGAGTGACTGTTGATATTTACAGTCCAAGTACAGTAATGACACCCACACACCCACAATCCTATGAATGAGTTTTGATATTTACAGTCCAACCACTGTAATGACACCCATACAACCACCACCTCACGAATGACTCATGATATTTACAGTCGAAGCACTGTAATGACACCCACATACAAACCAACCCATAAATGACTGTTGATATTTACAGTCCAAGCACTGTAATGACACCCACACACCCACTACCCATGAATGACTAGATATTTACAGCCTGAGAACTGTAATGACACCCACAGACCCACCACCCCATGCATGACTGTTGTTATTTAGAGTCCGAGCACTGTAATGACACCTACACTTCCACCACCCCATGAATGACTGTTGATATTTACAGTTCATGCAAAGGAATGACACCCTCACACTCACCATGCCATGAATGACTATTGATTTTTACAGTCCAAGCACTGTAATGACACCCCCACACCCACCACCACATGAATGACTGTTGATATTTACAGTCCAATAACTGTAATGACACCCACAGACCTACCACCCCATGAATGACTTTTGATATTTACAGTCCAAGCGCTGTAATGACACCCACACACCCTCCACCCAATAAATGACTGTTGATATTTTCAGTCCAATCACTGTATAGACACCCACACACCCACCACCCCCTGTTGATGTTTACAGTCCAAGCACTGCAATGACACCCGCACATTAACCACCCCATAAATGACTGTTGATATTTACAATCCATGTACTGTAATGACACCCACACACAAACCACCACATGAATGACTGTTGATATTAACAGTCCAAGTACTGTAATGACACCCACACACCAACCACCCCATGAATGACTGTTGATATTTACAATCCAAGCACTGTAATGACACCCACACACCCACCACCCTACGAATGACTATTGATATTTACAGTCCAAGAACTGTAATGACACTCACACACCCACCACCCCATGAATGACTGTTGATATTTACAGTCAAAGCAGTATAATGACACCCAAACACCAACCACCCCATGAATGATTGTTGATATTTACAGTCAGAGCACTGTAATGACACTTACACACCCACCACCCCATTAATGACTGTTGATATTTACAGTATAAGCACTGTATTGAAAACCACACAACTACCACTCCATTAATAACTATTGATATTTACAGTCCAAGAACTGTAATTACACCCACACACCCACCACCCCATAAATTACAGTTGATAATTACAGTCCAAGCACTGTAATGATATCCACACACCCACCACCCAATGAATTACTGTTGATATTTACAGTTCAAACACTGTAATGACACCAACACACACACAACCCCATAAATGACTGTTGATATTTACAGTCCAAGGACATTAATGACACCCACACACCCACCAACCCATGAATAACTTAGTATTTACGGTCCAACCACTGTAATGACACACACACCTACCACAAAATGAATGACTGTTGATATATACAGTCCAAGCACTGTAATGACACCAACACATCCACCACCACTCGATGAATGACTTTTGATATTTCAAGTCCAAGCACTGTAATGATACCCACACTCTCATCACCCAATGAATTACTGTTGATATTTGCAGTCCAAGCAATGTAATGACACCCACACACCCACCACCCCATGAATGACGGTTGATATTTACAGTCCAAGCACAGGAATAACACCCACACACCCACCAAACTATGAATGACTTGATATTTACAGTCCAAGCACTGCAATGACAACCCCCACCCCCACCAACCCCATGAATGAATGTTGATATTTACAGTCCAAGCACTGTAATGACACACACACACCCAACATCCCAAGAATGACTGTTGATATTTACAGTCCAAGCACTGTAATGACACCCATACACCTTCCACCCCATTAATAACTGTTGATATATACAGTCCGAGCTTTGTAATGACACCTACACACCCACTACCCCATGAATGACTGTTGATATTTATAGTCGAAGCACTGTAATGAGAACCAAACACCCACCACACCATGAATGATTGTTGATATTTACAGTCCAAGCACTGTAATGATACCCACACACCCACTATCCCATATATGACTGTTGATATTTACAGTCCAAGCACTGTAATGACACCCACACACCTACCACTCCATAAATGACAGTTGATATTTACAGTCCAAGCACAGCAATGACGCCCACACACCAATGATTTCATTAATGATTGTTGATATTTACAGTCCAAGGACTGTAATGACCCCCACACACCCACCACCCCATAATAACTGTTGATATTTACAGTCCAAGCACTGTAATGACACCCACACACCCACCACCTCATGAATGTCTGTTGACATTTACAGTCCAAGCACTGAAATGACACACACACACCTACCACCCCATGAATTACTGTTGATATTTACAGTCCATGCACTGTAATGACACCCACACTCCTACCACCCATAAATGACACTTGATATTTACAGTCCAAGCACTGTAATGACACCCACACAATCACCACCCCATCAATGACTGTTGATATTTACAGTCCAAGCACTGTAATGAATATACACACCCACCACCCAATGAATTACCGTTGATATTTATAGTTCAAACACTGTAATGACACCAACACACACACCACCCGATGAATGACTGTTGATATTTACAATCCAAGAACATTAATGACACCCACACACCCACCACCCCATGAATAACTTCATATTTAAAGTTCAACCACTGTAATGACACACACACCTACCACTAAATGAATGACTGTTGATATATACAGTCCAAGCATTGTAATGACACCAACACACCCACCACCACTCGATGAATGACTGATGATATTTCAAGTCCAAGCACTGTAATGATACCCACACTCCCATCACCCAATGAATGACTGTTAATATTTACAGTCCAAGCACTGTAATGACACCCACACACCCACCATCCCATGAATACCTTGATATTTACAGTCCAAGCACTGTAATGAAACAAACACACCCACCAACCCGTGAATGACTGTTGATATTTACAGTCCAAGCACCGTAATGACACACACACACACACACACACACACCAACCTATAAATGACTTTTGATATTGACAGTCCAAGCACTGTAATGACTACCACACACTCACCACTCCATGAATTACTGATGATATTTACAGTCCAAGCACTGTATTAAAACCCACCCAACGACCTTCCCATGAATGACTGAAGATATTTACAGTACTGAGAATTGTAATAACACCAATACACCCACTACCCTATGAATGACTGTTGACATTTACAGTTTAAGCACTGTAATGACACCCACACACCCACCACCCCATGAATGACTGTTGATACTTACAGTCCAAAAACTGTAATGACAACCACACACCCACCACCACGTGAATGATTGTTGATATTTGCAGTCCAAGCACTGTATTGACACCCACACACCCACCACCTCATGAATGACTGTTGATATTTACAGTCCAAGCAATGAAATGACACCCACACACCTACCACCCCATGAATGACAGTTGATAATTACAGTCCAAGCACAGTAATGACATCCAGACACCCACCACCCAATGAATTACTGTTAATATTTACAGTACAAGCACTGTAATGACACCCACACTCCTAACACCTATAAATGACTGTTGATATTTACAGTCCAATCACTGTAATGACACCCACAAACCCACCACCCCATGAATGACTGTTGATATTTACATTTAAGCACTGTAATGAATACCACACACCCACCACTCCATTAAAGACTGCTGATTTTCACAGTCCAAGCACTGTATTGAAATCCACAACACTACAACCCCATGAATGACTACTGATATTTACAGTTCAAGAAATGTAATGACACCCACACACCCACCACCCAATGAATGACAGTTGATAATTACAGTCCAAGCACAGTAATGACATCCAGACACCCACCACCCAATGAATTACTGTTAATATTAACAGTCCAAGCACTGTAATGACATCCAAACACATACCATCTTATGAATGACTGTTGATATTTACAGTCCAAGCAATGTAATGACACCCACACACCCACCACCCCATTAATGACTTGATATTTACTGTCCAAGCACTGTAATGACACCCACAGACCCACCATCCCATTAATAACTGTTGATATTTACTGTCTGAGCACTGTAATGACACCCACACACCTACCACCCCATAAATGACAGTTGATATTTAGAGTCCAAGCACAGGAATGACACCCACACACCCATGACATCATTAATGACTGTTGATATTTATAGTCCAAGCATTGTAATGACACCCTCACACCCACGACCCCATGAATTACTGTTGATATATATAGTCCAAGCACTGGAATGCCACCCACATACCCACCACACCATAAATGACTGTTGATATTTACAGTCCAAGTACACTAATGACACCCACATACCCACCTCCCCATGAATGACTGTTGATATTTACAGTAATGAGAACCGTAGTCACTCAAACACACCCACCACCTCATGAATGACTGGTGATATTTATAGTTCAAGAACTGTAATGACACCCACATTCCAGCAACCACATGAATGACTGTTGATATTTACAGTCAAAGCACTGAACTGTATTGACACCCACACACCCACAATCCTAAGAATGACTGTTGATATTTTCAGTCCAATCACTGTAATGACACCCACACAACTACCACCCCGTGAATGACTGTTGATATTTATAGTCCAAGCACTGTAATGACACCCACACAACCACCACCCCATGAAAGAATGTTGATATTTACAGTCCAATCACAGTAATAACACGCACACACCCACCACCCCATGAATAACTGTTGATATTTACAGTCCAAGCACTGTAATGACACCCATACACCTACCACCCATGAATGACTGTTCATATTTACAGTCCACGCACTGTATTAAACCCCCACAACAACCAAAACCAAGAATGAGTGCTGATATTTACAGTCTAAGCACTGTAATGACACCCACACACAAACCACCCAATAAATGACTGATGATATTTACAGTATCGAGAACTGTAATAACACCAATACACCCACTACCCCATGAATGTATGTTGATATTTACAGTCCAAGCACTGTAATGACACCCTAACAACCACCACCCCATAAATGACAGTTGATATTTACAGCCCAAGCACTGTAATGATACCCACACATCCATCACCCCATGAATGACTGTTGATATTTACAGTCCAAGCACTGTAATGACATCCACACACCCATCACCCAATAAATGACTGTTGATTATTTATAGTCCAAGCACACTATTGACACCCACACAACCACCTCCCCATGAATGACTGTTGATATTTATTGTCCAAACACTGTAATGAAACCCTCACACCCACGACGCCATGAATAACTGTTGATATTTACAGTCCAACCACTTGAATGCCACCCACATACACACCACCCCTCGAATAACTGTTGATATTTACAGTCCAAGAACTGTAATGACACCCACATACCAGCCACCTCATGAATGACTGTTGTTATTTACAGTCAAAGCACTTTACTGTATTGACACCCACACACCCACAATCCCAAGAATGAGTGTTGATATTTACAGTCCAAGCACTGTAATGACACCCACACACCCACCATCCCATGAATGACTGTTAATATTTACAGTCCAAGCACTGTAATGACACCTACAAACCCACCACCCTATGAATGACTGTTGATATTTACAGTCCAAGAACTGTAATGACACCCACACACCCACCACCCAATGAATATCTTGATATTTTCAGTCAATCCACTGTAATGACACACACACACCCACCACCCCATGAATGACTGTTGATATTTACATTCAAAGCACAGGAATAACACCCACACACCCACCATCTTTTGAATGACTGTTGATATTTACAGTTAAGGCACTGCAATGATTCAAACACACCCACCACACCATTGAGGACTGTTGATATTTACAGTCCAAGCACTGTAATGACACCCACACAACCACCACCCCATGAATGACTGTTGATATTTACAGTTCAAGCACTGTAATGACACCAACACACCAACCACCCCATAAATGACTGTTAATATTTACAGTCCAAGCACTGTAATGACACCTAAATACCCACCACTCCGAAAACAACTGTTGATATTTACAGTACTGAGAACTGTAATGACACCAACACACCCACCACCCCATGAATGCCTGTTGATATTTTCATTCCAAACACTGTAATGTCAACTCCACACCCACAACCCCATAAATGACAGTTGATATTTACAGTCCAATCACTGTAATGACACCCACACACCCATCACCCCATGAATGACTGTTGATATTTACAGTTCAAAGCACTGTAATGTCACCCACACACCCATAACCACTCCATGAATGACTGTTGATATTTCCAGTCCAAGTACAGTAATGATACCCACACACCCATTACCCAATGGATGACTGTTGTTATTTTCAGTCTAAGAACTGTAATGGCACCCACACACCCACCACCCCATGAATGACATTATATTTACAGTCCAAGTGCTGTAATGACACCCACACACCCATCACTCTATGAATGACTGTTGATATTTACAGTTCAAGCAATGTAAAGACACACACACCAACCACCCTATGAATGACTGTTGATATTTACAGTCCGAGCACTGAAATGACACCTACTCACCCACCCCATTAATGACTGTTGATGTTTATAGTCCAAGCACTCTATTGACACCCACACAACCACCACCCCATGAATGACTGTTGATATTTATTGTCCAAACACTGTAATGAAACCCTCACACCCACGACGCCATGAATAACTGTTGATATTTACAGTCCAAGCACTTGAATGCCACCCACATACACACCACCCTTCGAATGACTGTTGATATTTACAGTCCAAGCACAGTCATGACACCCACATACCCAACACCCCATGAATGACTGTTGATATTTACAGTCCAAGCACTGTAATGACACAAAGACACCCACCACCAAATGAATGACGGTTGATATTTACAGTCTAAGCACTGTAGTGACACAAACACACCCACCACACCATTAATAACTGTTGATATTTACAGTCCAAGAACTGTAAAGACACCCACATACCAGCCACCTCATGAATGACTGTTGTTATTTACAGTCAAAGCACTTTACTGTATTGACACCCACACACCCACAATCCCAAGAATGAGTGTTGATATTTACAGTCCAAGCACTGTAATGAAACCCACACACCCACCACCCCATGAATGACTGTTAATATTTACAGTCCAAGCACTGTAATGATACCTACAAACCCACCACCCTATGAATGACTGTTGATATTTACAGTCCAAGAACTGTAATGACACCCACACACCCACCACCCAATGAATATCTTGATATTTTCAGTCAATCCACTGTAATGACACACACACACCCACCACCCCATGAATGACTGTTGATATTTACATTCAAAGCACAGGAATAACACCCACACACCCACCATCTTTTGAATGACTGTTGATATTTACAGTTAAGGCACTGCAATTATTCAAACACACCCACCACCCCATTGAGGACTGTTGATATTTACAGTCCAAGCACTGTAATGACACCCACACAACCACCACCCCATGAATGACTGTTGATATTTACAGTTCAAGCACTGTAATGACACCAACACACCAACCACCCCATAAATGACTGTTAATATTTACAGTCCAAGCACTGTAATGACACCTAAATACCCACCACTCCGAAAACAACTGTTGATATTAACAGTACTGAGAACTGTAATGACACCAACACACCCACCACCCCATAAATGACTGTTGATATTTACAGTCCTAGCACTGTAATGTCAACTACACACCCACAACCCCATAAATGACAGTTGATAATTTTAGTCCAAGCACTGCAATGATACCCACACACCAATCACCCCATAAATGACTGTGGATATTTACAGTCCAAGCACTGTAGTAACACCCACACAACAACCAACCCATGAATGACTGTTGATATTTACAGTCCAAGCACTACAATGACACCCACACACCCACAACCCCTTGAATGACTGTTGATATTTACAGTCAAAGCACCGTAATGACACCCACACACCCAACACTCTATTAATAAATTGATATTTACAGTCCAAGCACTGTAATGACACACACACACCTTCAACTAAATTAATGACAGTTAAATTTTACAGTCCAAGGACTGTAATGTCACCCACACACCAATAACCACTCCATGAATGACTGCTGATATTTCCAGGCCAAGTACTGTAATGATACCCTCAAACATATTACCCCATGAATGACATGATATTTACAGTCCAAATACTGTAATGACACCCACACACCCATCACCCCATGAATGACTGTAGATATTTACAGTCCAAGCAATGCAAAGACACACACACGAACCACCCCATGAATGACTAGATATTTACAGTCCGAGCACTGTAATGACACTTACACACCCACCACCCCATGAATGACTGTTAACGTTTATAGTCCAAGCACTCTATTGAGACCCACACAACCACCACCCTATGAATGACTGTTGATATTTATAGTCCAAGCACTGGAATGCCACCCACATACCCACCACACCATAAATGACTGTTGATATTTACAGTCTAAGCACAATAATGACACCCATATACCCACCACCCCATGAATGACTGTTTATATTTACAGTCCAAGCACTGTAATGACACAAAGACACCCACCACACCATGAATGACTTTTGATATTTACAGTCTAAGCACTGTAGTGACTGAAACACACCCACCACCTCATGAATGACTGTTGATATTTATAGTTAAAGCACTGTAATGACACCCACATACCAGCCACCTCATGAATGACTGTTGATATTTACTGTCAAAGCACTGTACTGTATTGACACACACACACCCACAATCCTAAGAATGACTGTTGATATTTACAGTCCAATCACTGTAATGACACCCACACACCTACCACCCCACGAATGACTGTTGATATTTACAGTCCAAGCATTGTAAGGACACCCATACACCCACCACCCAATGAATGACTTTTGATAATTTTAGTCCGAAAATTGTAATGACACCCACACACCCACTATCCCATGAATAGCTGTTGGTATTTACAGTCGAAGCACAGTAATGACACCCACACACCCACTACCCAATGACTGACTGTTGATATTTACAGTACTGATAACTGTAATGACACCAACACACCCACCACCCCATGAATGCCTGTTGATATTTTCATTCCAAACACTGTAATGTCAACTCCACACCCACAACCCCATAAATGACAGTTGATATTTACAGTCCAATCACTGTAATGACACCCACACACCCATCACCCCATGAATGACTGTTGATATTTACAGTTTAAAGCACTGTAATGTCACCCACACACCCATAACCACTCCATGAATGACTGTTGATATTTCCAGTCCAAGTACAGTAATGATACCCACACACCCATTACCCAATGGATGACTGTTGTTATTTTCAGTCTAAGAACTGTAATGGCACCCACACACCCACCACCCCATGAATGACATTATATTTACAGTCCAAGTGCTGTAATGACACCCACACACCCATCACTCTATGAATGACTGTTGATATTTACAGTCCAAGCAATGCAAAGACACACACACCAACCACCCTATGAATGACTGTTGATATTTACAGTCCGAGCACTGAAATGACACCTACTCACCCACCCCATTAATGACTGTTGATGTTTATAGTCCAAGCACTCTATTGACACCCACACAACCACCACCCCATGAATGACTGTTGATATTTATAGTCCAAGCACTGTAATGACACCCTCACACCCACAACCCCTTGAATGACTGTTGATATTTACAGTCCAAGCACTGGAATGCCACCCACATACCCTCCACCCCTTCAATGACTGTTGATATTTACATCCCAAGCACAGTAATGACACCCACATACCCACTACCCCATGAATGACTGTTGATATTTACAGTCCAAGCACTGTAATGACACAAAGACACCCACCACCCCATGAATGACTGTTGATATTTACAGTCCAAGCACTGTAATGACACAAAGACACCCACCACCCCATGAATGACTCTTGATATTTACAGTCTAAGCACTGTAGTGACACAAACACACCCACCACCTCTTGAATGACTGTTGATATTTACAGTCAAAGCACTGTACTGTATTGTCACCCACACATCCGCAATCCCAAGAATGACCGTTGATATTTACAGTCCAATCACTGTAATGACACTCACACACCAACCATCACGAGAATTGTAATGACACCCACACACCTACTATCCCATGAATGGCTGTTGGTATTTACAGTCAAAGCAGAGTAATGACACCCACACACTCCCTACCCAATGAATGACTTGATATTTACAGTCCAAGCATTGTAATGACTCCCACCACCCCATGAATGACTGTTAATATTTTCAGTCCAAGAACTGGAATGACACTCACACACCCACCACCTTATGAATTACTGTTGGTATTTACAGTTCAAGCAATGTTATGACACCCACACACCCACTATCCCATGAATGGCTGTTGGTATTTACATTCCAAGCACAGGAATAACACGCACACATCCGCCATTCCATTAATGACTGTTGATATTTACATTCCAAGCACTGTAATGACACCAACACACCCACCACCCCATGAATGACTGTTAATATTTACAGTCTAAGCACTGTAATGACACCCACACACCCGCCACCCAATAAATTACTGTAAATATTTACAGTACTGAGAACTGTAATGACACCAACACACCCACCACCCCATTAATGACTGTTGATATTTAGAGTCCAAACACTGTAATGTCAACTACACACCCAAAACTACATAAATGACAGTTGATATATACAGTCCAAGCACTGTAATGACACCCACACACCCATCACCCCATGAATGACTGTTGATATTGACAGTACAAGCACTGTAATGACACCCACACAACCAGCACCCCATAAATGACAGTTGATATTTACAGTCCAAGCACTGCAATCACACCCACACACCAACAACCCCATGAATGAGTGTTGATTTTTACAGTCCAAGCACCGTAATGACACACACACACACAACACTCTATGAATGACTGTTGATATTTACAGTCCGAGAACTGTAATGACACCCACACAACCACCACCCCGTAAATGACTGTTGATATTTACAGTCCAAGCACTATAATGACACCCACACACCCACCACCCCATGAATAAATTGATATTTACCGTCCAATCACTGTAATGACACACACACACCTACAACTATATGAATGACTGTTGATATTTACAGTCCAAGCACTGTAATGTAACCCACACATCCATAACCACTCCATGAATAACTGTTGATATTTCCAGTCCAAGTACTGTAATGATACCCACACACACATCACCCCATGAATGACTGTTGTTATTTTCAGTCCAAGAACTGTAATGACACCCACACACCCACCACCCAGTGAATGACATGATATTTACAGTCCAACTACTGTAATGACACCCACACACCCATCACTCCATGAATTACTGTTGATATTTACAGTCCAAGCAATGCAAAGACACACACATAAATGACTGTTGATATTTACAATCCGAGCACTGTAATGACAGCTACACACCCTACACCCCATGAATGTCTGTTAATATATATGGTCCAAGCACTCTATTGACACCCACACAACTACCACCCCATGAATGACTGTTGATATTTATAGTCCAAGCACTGTAATGACACCCTCACACCCACGACCCCATGAATGAATGTTGATATTTACAGTCCAAGCACTGTAATGACACATAGACACCCACCACACCACGAATGACTGTTGATATTTACAGTCTAAGCACTGTAGTGACACAAACACACCCACCACCTTATGAATGACTGTTGATATTTACAGTCCAAGCACTGTAATGACACCTACATACCAGCCACCACATAAATGACTGTTGATATTTACAGTCAAAGCACTGTACTGTATTGACACCCACACACCCACAATTCCAAAAAATGACTGTTGATTTGTACAGTCCAATCACTGTAATGACACCAACACACCAACCACCCCACGAATGACTGTTGATATTTTCAGTCCAAGCACTGTAAGGACACTCATACACCCACCACCCCATGAATGACTGTTGATATTTTCAGTCCGAGAATTGTAATGACACCCACACACCCACTATTCCATAAATGGCTGTTGGTATTTACAGTCGAAGCACAGTAATGACACCCACACACCCACTACCCAATGAATGACTTCATATTTACAGTCAAAGCATTGTAATGACTCCCACCACCCCATGAATGACTGTTAATATTTTCAGTCCGAGAAATGAAATGACACCCACACACCCACCACCCTATAAATGACTGTTGATATTTACAGTCCAAGCACTGTAATGACACCCACTCCCCCACTTCCCCATGACAGTTGACATTTACAGTCCAAGCATTGCACTGTATTGACACCCACACACTTGCCACCCCATGAATGACTGCTGATATTTACAGTCCAAGCACAGTAATGACACCTACACACCCACCACCCCATGAATGACTGTTGATATTTACAGTCCAAACACTGTAATGATACCCACACACCCACCACCTTATGAATGACTGTCGATATTTATGGTCCAAGCACTGTAATGACACCCACACACTCACGACCCCATGAATGACTATTGATATTTACAGTCCAAGCACTGTAATTACACATACACACCCACAACCCCATGAATGACTGTTGATATTTTCAGTCCAAGAACTGTAATGAGACCCACATACCCACATTCCCATAAATTACTCTTGGTATTTACAGTCCAAGCACTGTAATGACACCCACACACACACCATTCCATGAATGACTTGATATCTACAGTCCAAGCACTGTAATGACTCCCACACACCCACGACCCCATGAATGACTGTTGATATTTACTGTCCAAGCACTGTAATGACACCCACATACCCACCACCCCATGAATGATTTTTTTATATTTACAGTAAAAGCACTGTAATGACTCCCACACACCCACAACCCAATGAATGACTGTTGGTATTTACAGTCCAAGCACTGTAATGACACCTACACACCCACAACCATATGAATGACAGTTGATATTTACAGTCCAAGCACTGTAATGACACACACGCATCCACCACCCCATGAATGACTGTTGATATTTACAGTCCAAGCACTGTAATGACACCCTCAAACCTACGACGCCATGAATGACTCTTGATATTTACAGTCCAAGCACTGTAATAACACCCACACACCCATGAATGACTATTGATATTTTCAGTCCAAGAACTGTAATGACACATACACACCCACCACCCTATGAATGACTGTTGATATTTACAGTCCGAGCACTCTAATGACACCCACAAGTTACCACCCCATGACTGACTGTTGATATTTACAGTCCAAGCACAGTAATGACACCCACACACCTACCACCACATAAATGACTGTTAATATTTACAGTCCGAGCACTGTAATAACACCTACACACTCACCATCCCATGAATGACTGTTGATATTTACAGTCCAAGCACTGCAAGGATACCCACACACCCACCATCCTATGAATTACTGTTGATATTTACAGTCCGAGCACTAATAATACCAACACACCTACCACCCAACGAATGACTGTTGATATTAAAATTACAAGCTCTCTAATGACACTCACACACCTCTTACCCCATGAATAACTGTTGATATTTACTGTCCAGGCACTGTAATGATACCCACACACCCAAGATCCCATAAATGATGGTTGATATTTAAAGTCCAAGCACTCTAATGACACCCACTCACCCACCACCCCATGAATTACTGTTAATAATTACAGTCCAAGCACTGTTCAGACACCCACACACCCACCACCCCATAAATGACTGATGATATTTACAATCCAAGCCCTCTAATGACACCCACACATGCACCACCCAATAAATTACTGTTGATATTTACAGTCCAAGCACTGTATGGACACCCACACAGACACCACCCTATGAATAACTGTTGATATTTACAGTCCGAGCACTGTTATAACACACACACACCCACAACCCCATGAATGACTGTTGATATGTACAGTCCAAGCACTGTAATGACACCCACACACTAACGACTTCTTGAATGATTGTTGATATTTACAGTTCAAGCACTGTAATGACACCCACACACCCACCAATCCATGACTGACTGTTGATAGTTACAATCCAAGCATTGCAATGACACCCACACACTTACCACCTAATGAATGACTGCTGTTATTTACAGTCCAAGTACTATAGTAATACCCACGCACCCACCATTTCATGAATTACTGTTGGTATTTACAGTCCAAGCTCAGTAATAACCCCAACACACCCACCACCCCATGAATAAATGTTAATATTTACAGTTCAAGCTCTGTAATGACACCACACACACCCACCGACCCATATATGATTGTTGATATTTACAGTCCAAGCACTGTAATGACACCAACACAACCACCACCCCATAAATGACTGTTGATATTTACAGTCCAAGCGCTGCAATGTATTGACACCCACACCCTTACCACCCCACGAATGACTGCTGATATTTACACTCCAAACACTGTAATGACACCTACACACACACCATCCAATGAATGACTGTTGATATTTACTGTCCAAGCACTGTAATGACACCCACATACTCACCACCCCATGAATGATTTTTTATATTTACAGTAAAAGCACTGTAATAACTCCCACACTCCCACGACCCCATGAATGTCTGTTGATATTTACAGTCCAAGCAATGTAATTACACCCACAACCCCATTAATGACTGTTGATATTTTCAGTCCATGAACTGTAATGAGACCCACACACACACCTTCCCATGAAGTACTGTTGGTATTTACAGTCCAAGCACTGTAATGACACCCACACACCCACAACCATATAAATGACAGTTGATATTTACATTCCAAGCACTGTAATGACACTCACGCACCCACCACCCCATGAATGACTGTTGATATTTACAGTCCAAGCACTGTAATGACACCCTCAAACCTACGACGCCATGAATGACTCTTGATATTTACAGTCCAAGCACTGTAATAACACCCACACACCCATGAATTACTATTGATATTTTCAGTCCAAGAACTGTAATGACACATACACACCCACCACCCTATGAATGACTGTTGATATTTACAGTCCGAGCACTCTAATGACACCCACAAGTTACCACCTCATGACTGACTGTTGATATTTACAGTCCAAGCACAGTAATGACACCCACACACCTACCACCACATGAATGACTGTTAATATTTACAGTCCGAGCACTGTAATAACACCTACACACTCACCATCCCATGAATGACTGTTGATATTTACAGTCCAAGCACTGTAATGACACCCACACACTAACGACTTCTTGAAAGACTGTTGATATTTACAGTTCAAGCACTGTAATGACACCCACACACCCACAACCCCATGAATGACTGTTGATATTTTCATTCCGAGAACTGTAATGACACCCACACACCCACAATCCCATGAATGACTGTTGGTATTTACAGTCCAAGCACTATAATGACACCCACATACCCACAACCCCATGAATGACATGATATTTACAGTCCAAGCATTCTAATGACACCCACACATCCCATAAATGATTGTTGATATTTACAGTCCAAGCACTGTAATGACACCCACACACCCACCACCCCATGAATGACTGTTCATTTTTACAGTCCAAGCACTGCAATGACACCCACACACCCACCATCCTATGAATGACTGTTGATATTTACAGTCCAAGCACTGCAATGACACCTTCAAACCCACCATCCCATGAATGATCATTGATATTTAAAGTTCAAGAACTTTAATGATACCCAAACACCCACCACCCCATGAATGACTGCCTATATTTTACAGTCCAAGCAATCTAATGACACCCACACACCCACCACCTTATGAATGACTGTTGATATTTACAATCAAAGCATTCTAATTACACCCACACCCTCACGACCCCTTGAATGACTGTTGATATTTACAGTCCAAGCACTGTAATGATACCCACACACCCACCAATCCATGAATGACGGTTGATATTTAAAGTCCAAACACTCTAATGACACCCACACACCCACCACCCCATGAATGACTATTTAAATTTAGAGTCCAAGCACTGCAATGACACCAACACACCCACCACCCCATGAATGACTTGATATTTAGAGTCCAAGCACTGTAATGACACCCACATTCCCACCACCCCATGAATGACTGTTGATAGTTACAATCCAAGCACTGTAATGACACCGACACACCCACCACCCCTTAACCCTTAAATGCCTATTGACCAAATATCACGTCACCGCGAATTTAGGCCTTGAAGCCGATTGACGTAATATAAAGCCGGTAGAAAAAAAAATGCTTGGGCTATATCTAGCCATTTCATTGGTAACACTGGTTAGGTTGGGCCTTCAGTGAGTGGTGTCACTGGTGTGAGAGGGAAATGGTTCACTCGTCATATATACGCAATGAATTAAAATACGCTCGCGCACGTTTTCTAATTTTTAGGGTTTTTTTAGGGGTAACTACTTTATTACTCATAGCGCTGCTGTACGCAAACCAGTGGACCTATGAAACTTTAGTTTACAGATTCTGGTGTGTAAAATCAAGCTCTACAAATCTGTAATAACAAAATTTACCTAAACGAAACTTTAAAAATCACCCTGATTTTGCGGTTCACGCTCCAGTAGCGGTAGGGAGATTGCGGTTCTTAGGGGTTAAAGAATAGCAATGGAAATCTCATATGTGATCCACGTGGTAAAGCAAATCTTTTGGCCAATATCTTCACCACAAATTCAAACCTCAATGACACTGCTCAAAACACTCCCATTTTGAATTTTAACTCACCAGAAAGTCCACCCTTAATAATTCATACGAGACAAGTGCGGACCATTTTGAGAATTTATCTATCGACAAAGCTCCAGGGCCAGATGAAATTCCTTCCACTGTATTAAAAAAATGCTCAAAAGAATTAGCTCCAATTCTCTCAAAATTATTTCGTGTATGTCTCCATACCTCGTAATTCCCAGCCTCCTGGAAAGAAGCAAATGTACAACCGATTCCTAAAAAAGGAGCTACCGCAAATCCATCAAATTACAGACCAATTGCCATCACGTCTACTCTCGGTAAAATATTTGAAATAGTTCTTAACAATCACTTCTTAAAGCACCTTGAGAAAAATCATCTGCTAAATGATAAGCCTTATGGCTTTAGACAGAGACGATCTACTGTGGACCTGCTCTGTTATTTCACAGATAACATATTCCAATCAACTGATAAACATGGACAGACTCACACAATTTGCCTTGATATATCTAAAGCCTTTGACAGAGTATGGCACAGATCATTACTGTCTAAGCTTCCACATTATGGCCTTCAATCTTTTGTTCCCCTAATTAATTCATATCTTAGCAACAGAAAATTACGTGTGATGGTAGATGGTCTGTATTCCGACTTTCATCCCATTAATGCTGGTGTTCCTCAAGGAGCGGTTTTGGATCCAACTTTGTTCCTCATTCATATTAATGATCTTTTATCAGTTACTCAGAATTCAATTCACTCCTATGCTGATGATTCAACTATTCACAGTTCCTTCTCATTTAATGATAGTTTTACTCAACACAATAATTTAGAATACAAACTTGCCACTTCAATTTCATTAAATGAAGACTTAACGAAGATCTTTGAATGGGGACAAAACAACCTAGTTTCTTTCAATGCAAATAAAACTAAATACATCCTGTTCTCAAATAGATCAGATAATCAAGATTCTCACATTATTTTCAATAATACAAATATCCTCAAGTCCCACAGCATTGATCTCCTTGGTGTAACTTTAAATGAAAACCTCAGTTGGACTCCCTATGTAAAATCCATTGCCAAAACTGCATCTAGGAAGATGGGACTTTTATACAGAGCTTGAAATTATTTGACTGACGAGCAGTTAGCAGTAATATATAAGAGTCATGTGCGTTCCCAGATGGAATATTGTTCACCTCTGTGGGCTGGGTGTGGATCAGTGGTGTTAAGACAATTAGATAAAATTCAAAACAGAGCTATCAGACTGATCAATAATCCTATGATCACTAATGAATTCCCTCCCTTATCAGTACGTAGAAATGTTGCTTCCCTTGCACTATTTTATAGATACTTTTATAAGAAATGTTCGGATGAACTTGCCCTGATTATACCACCCCTTCGTGTCTTCCCATGGAGGACTAGGGCAGCTGAGAATATGCATGAGTTCACACTGACTCCTCCACGTTGCAGGACAACTGCTTACAAAAATTCATTTACTCCCCGTACTACTTCCCTGTGGAATTCTCTACCAAGGGAATATTTCCAACAAGTTATAACCTCCAGCAATTTAAATCCAGTTGTTTTAAATATTTTATGAGTGGAGGATGCCAATAGGCAAATGGAACCATTTATTTATTTGTTTTTTACTTTCCTCCACTCACTATATGTAAAAAAAAAAAAAAAAAAAAATGAGGAATAAAGCGAAGGTAGTACCCACTGAGGCCCAGGAAAGACCGAAGCTCCTTCTTGGTCGTGGGTCTAGCTGCTCTCAGAATTTTCTCCACCTTGCACTCCTGCGGCTTCATTCCTTCCTCTCCCACGATGTATCCCAGGTACTCCAACTGGAACATCCCTAGGCAGCACTTCGATGGTCTCGCAGTTAACCCGGCTTGCTGCAGCTTCTCCAGAACACTCCTGAGAATAGTCACATGTTTATACCAGGTGTTTGAGTACACAAGTATGTCATCCAAAAAGTGATGAACCCCTTTCATTCCTTGGAAGATTAAACGCATAAGCCTGTTAAAAGTAGCTGGAGCGTTTACCAACCCAAATGGAACCACACAAAACTGAAATAACCCAAAGTCAGTGGCAAAAGCAGTGTATTCTTTACTATTTTTTTCCAGCGGCACCTGCCAATAACCTTTGCTGAGGTCAACTTTCGTAAAATATTTACTTCCCTGTAAATTTGCAAATATTTGCTCAGGATCAGGCATTGGTTCACAGTCAAATACTGTTAGACAGTTCAATTTTCTAAAACCCAAACATGTCCTGTTGGATTTGGCTGGCTTTTTTACTACTACCTTAGGAGACTGATATGGAGAGTCCGATCATTCAATAATGCCAGCTGTTTCCATAGATAATATTTCCTGATTAACTTCATGCCTCAGTGAGTAGGGAATACTGTAAGGCCTGGTTCTAATTATTTCATTTTGCTGTAGTGTAATCTTGTGTTCAATTAATGTTGTTTTTCCTGGAACATCCGACATCACCAAATCAAACTTTTGCAACAGATTACGTACTTCATTTTGCTGACTTTCTGTCAACTCTGGATTAACCTTAACATGCCTCCACGTCTCCGTCCGTTCCGTACTGGGCGGCACGATAAGGCTGGTGTCTGGTTCCTCCTCGTCCAGTACTGCAACTGCACAGTCTTCAACCTTTGATGTAGTCTGTCTGGGAAAGTATTGTTTAACCCCTTAGGACCGATTGACCGACAAGTCGGTGATAAAAAAATTAATGGTTCTCTCCGAATCACCGACATGTCGACGTACCTATAAAAAACTGTAGCGAGTAGCTAACGAGATGGTGTTGGTAACGATGGAAAGCTAACGTCCTTGAGAAAAGGTTTGACTGTGGTAGTGGTGTCTGGTGGGTGGTGCCTAGACCTACCCCTACCAACAAGGACCCCACCTCACCACTACATGGTGTTTTCTTATGTTTCTCGTATCTCTCTGCTGTCTACTATACTCCAGGAGAGTCTAGACAGACAAAATTACACTGAAATACGTTTATTATCATTGAAAACCACTTAGACGAATTGTTTAGGTGTTTATTTACATATTTAGAGATGTACGCAGAGCGTATGAGGTTTTCTTTGATGCGTTTCAGGGGATACTATTTTATTTATTTTTATTTTGGACTTTGACGCTCTGTCATACACAGACGCGTACACCTAGGAAGCTCCCGTTTTCAGTTCCTGGTGTGTAAATTCAAGCTCCTTCATTCTGTAAGAAAAAAATTTGCCTACATGAAAGTTGAAAATTGACCCCCAGAAGTCGGCTGTGGGTTAAAAAAAAAAAAAAAAAAGTCGGTCCTAAGGGGTTAAGCATATTTGCATGGAATATTTTCCGGGCTCCGTTAATATCAATGATATAATCCATGGGTCCCTTTCTTTCCACCACTACATAAGGCCCCTTCCATTGTAAGAGAAGCTTATTGTATGTGGTTGGCAACATAAGTAGAACTTCGTCCCCAACTTTAAACCTTCTGTCTTTGGCTTTTCGATCATAGTACAGTTTATATTTTGACTGCGACTTCTTAAGCTCTTCCTGGCCTAGCTTACACGTTTCTTCTAGCTTTTCTCGCAGATCAAATACATATTGGTAAGTTGTTCTAACCTTTTCATCTGAAGGTTTATCCCAAAGTTCCCTTAATATTGTTAAGGGTCCCCTGACCGACCTTCCATACAGCAATTCGAAAGGCGAGAAACCCAAACTTACTTGTGAGGCTTCTCTATATGCAAATAGCACCGCAGGTAAGTACCTATCCCACGACTTCGGTTGTTCCTGGCACATCCTTTTCAGTATCGACTTTAAGGTCCCGTTGTACTTCTCAACAAGCCCGTTTCCCATCGCGTGGTAGGGTGTAGTCATAAGGTGCTGTATAGATAACAGCCGTCTCACTTCCGCCATCATCTGTGAAGTAAATTGAGATCCCCGATCCGTTATCATCTCCTCTGGTATCCCAACATGAGAAAACATTTCTAACAAGGCTTCTGCCACTCGTTCCATCTCAATGGAGGGTAGAGGAATAGCCTCAGGGTAGCGGGTAGCATAATCCACCATAGTAAGGATATATCTATTCCCGTCTGTACTCCTAGGCTCTATTGGTCCCACTATGTCGATAGCCACTCTTTTGAAAGGTACATCTATCAAGGGCATCTCTCCAAGTGGCACTTTACCCACTTTTCCTCTAGGTACAGTCTTTTGGCATACATCACATGACTGACAGAATCGCTTAATTTCCGAAATCATACCGGGCCATGCAAATTCATACAGAATTTTCCCTAGGGTCTTTGCCATGCCTAAATGTCCTCCAAAAGTACTGTCATGGGCCACTTGTATCACCGTTTCCCTAAATTTCCTCGGTAGCACTAACTGTTTACATTGTTTATTATCAACATATATGCGATATAGCAATCCCTTCTCCAAGACAGCTATCGTCTTACCTTGGTTGTTTAAAGGTTTACCCTCTCGTGCTGTAGTTATCCATCGCATTAAACCTTCATCCTCTTCCTGCTCCCTCTTCATCATCTCACAGTCCACCCGGAGGTTGTCAGTCAGTTCCAACACCTTCAGCTTCTTCCGCGGTAGGGCATTCATGGGGTGGTGGGTGTGTGGGTGTCATTAGAGTGTTTGGACTTTAAATATCAACCGTCATTCATGGATTGGTGGGTGTGTGGGTATCATTACAGTGCTTGGACTGTAAATATCAACAGTCATTCAAGGGGTCGTGAGGGTGTGGGTGTAATTAGAATGCTTTGATTGTAAATATCAACAGTCATTCATAAGGTGGTGGGTGTGTGGGTGTCATTAGAGTGCTTGGACTGTAAAATATAGGCAGTCATTCATGGGGTGGTGGGTGTTTGGGTATCATTAAAGTTCTTGAACTTTAAATATCAATGATCATTCATGGGATGGTGGGTTTGAAGGTGTCATTGCAGTGCTTGGACTGTAAATATCAACAGTCATTCATAGGATGGTGGGTGTGTGGGTGTCATTGCAGTGCTTGGACTGTAAAAATGAACAGTCATTCATGGGGTGGTGGGTGTGTGGGTGTCATTACAGTGCTTGGACTGTAAATATCAACAATCATTTATGGGATGTGTGGGTGTCATTAGAATGCTTGGACTGTAAATATTATGTCATTCATGGGGTTGTGGGTATGTGGGTGTCATTATAGTGCTTGGACTGTAAATACCAACAGTCATTCATGGGATGGTGGGTGTGTGGGTGTCATTACAGTTCTCGGAATGAAAATATCAACAGTCATTCATGGGGTTGTGGGTGTGTGGGTGTCATTACAGTGCTTGAACTGTAAATATCAACAGTCTTTCAAGAAGTCGTTAGTGTGTGGGTGTCATTACAGTGCTTGGACTGTAAATATCAACAGTCATTCATGGGGTTGAGGGTGTGTGTGTGTTATAACAGTGCTCGGACTGTAAATATCAACAGTTATTCATAGGGTGGTGTCTGTGTGGGTGTCCATACAGTGCTTGGACTGTAAATATCAACAGTAATTTATTGGGTGGTGCATGTGTGGGTGTCATTAAAGGGCTTGGATTGTAAATATCATCAGTCATTTATGGGGTGGTGGGTGTGTGGGTGTCTCAACAGTGCTTGGACTGTAATTATTAACAGTCATTCATGGGGTGGTGGGTGAGTGGGTGTCATTAGAGTGCTTGGACTTTAAATATCAACCATCATTTATGGGATCTTGGGTGTGTGGGTATCATTACAGTGCCTGGACAGTAAATATCAACAGTTATTCATGGGGTGAGAGGTGTGTGAGTGTCATTAGAGAGCTTGTAATTTTAATATCAACAGTCATTCGTTAGGTGGTAGGTGTGTTGGTATTATTAGTGCTCGGACTGTAAATATCAACAGTCATCCATAGGATGGTGGGTGTGTGGGTATCATTGCAGTGCTTGGACTGTAAATATCAACAGTCATTAATTGGATGATGGGTGTGTGGGTGTCTATACAGTGCTTGGACTGTAAATATCAACAGTCATTAATGGGGTGGTGGGTGTGTGGATTTCATTACAATGCTTGGACTGTAAATATCAACAGTCAGTCATGAGGTGATGGGTGTGTGGGTGTTATTGCAGTGTTTGGACTGTAATTATCAACAGTCATTCATGGGATGGTAGTTGTGTGAGTGTCATTACAGTTCTAAGACTGAAATTATCAACAGTCATTTATAGGGTGGTGGGTGTGTGGGTGTCATTACAGTGCTTGGACTGTAAATATCAACCGTCATTAATAGGGTGGTAGGTGTGTGGGTGTCATTACAGTGCTTGGACTGTAAATATCAACAGTCATTTATGGGGAGGTGGGTGTGTGGGTGTCATAGCAGTGCTCGGACTGTAAATATCAACAGTTATTCATGGGGTGGTGGGTGTGTGTGTGTCATAACAGTGCTCGGACTGTAAATATCAACAGTTATTACATGGGATAGTGGGTGTGTGGGTGTCATTGCTGTGCTTGGACTGTAAATATTAACAGTGATTTATGAGATGGTGGGTGTGTGGGTGTCATTACAATGCTTGGACTGTAAATATCAACAGTCATTTATGGAGTGATAGGTGTGTGGGTGTCATTACAGTGTTTGGACTGTAATTATCAACAGTCATTCATGGGGTGGTGGGTGTGTGAGAGACATTACAGTGTTTGGATTGTAAATATCAACAGTCATTCATGGGGTTGTGTGTGTGTGGGTGTCATTACAGTGTTCGAACAGTAAATCTTTACAGTCATTCATGGGGTGGTGGGTGTGTGGGTGTCATTACAGTGCTTGGACTTATATATCAACAGTCATTTTTGGGGAGGTGGGTTTGTTGGGGTCATAGCAGTGCTCAGACTGTAAATATAACAGTTATTCATGGGATTGTGAATGTTTGGGTGTCATTACAGTGCTTAGACTGTAAATATTTACAGTGATTTATGGGGTGGTGGGTGTGTGGGTGTCATTATAGTTGTTGGACATTAAATATCAACAGTCATTCATGGGGTGGTTGGTGTGTGGGTGTCATAACAGTACTCAGACTATAAATATTAACAGTTATTAATTGGGATGGTGGGTATAAGGGTGTCATTACAGTGCTTGGACTATAAATATCAAGTCATTCATGGGGTGGTGTGTGTGTGGGTGTCATTGGAGTGTTTGGACTGTAAATATCAACAGTCATACATAGGGTAGTTGGTGTGTGGGTGTAATTTCAACGCTCGGACTGTATATATCAACAGTCATTCATGGGATGGTGGGTGTGTGGGTGTCATTACAGGGATTAGACTGTAAATATCTACAGTCATTCATGGAGTAGTGGGTATGTAGGTGTCATTGCAGTGATTGGACTGTAAATATCAACAGTCAATCATGGGGAGTGTGTGTGTAATTAATGTGCTTGGACAGTAAATATTAATAGTCACTCATGGTATAAGATTGATTTTCAGTATGTTTTGGGCCTGTATATTGAAAATACTCTAACACGGAGTAGGCATGTACATATAGCTTCTGGGACCCCAAAATAACGAATTTTCGGGTGTTTGGAGCCTAAATCTGAGATATAAAAGGGTACAGATGATGCATCCACATATTGACTTTGGTCACCTAAAATATCGATTTTCAGCATGTTTTGGGCCTGTATTTTGAAAATACTCTAACACGGAGTAGACAAGTACATATCGCTTCTGGGACCCCAAAATAACGAATTTTCGGGTGTTTGGAGCCTGAATTTGAGATATAAACGGGTACAGACGATGCATCCACATATCGACTTTTGGGCACCTAAAAGATCGATTTTAAGTATCTTTTGGGCCTGTATATTGAAAATACTCTAACACGGAGTAGGCATGTACAGATCGCTTCTGGGACCACAAAATATCGAATTTTCGGGTGTTTGGAGCCTGAATCTGAGATATAAACGGGTACAGACGATGCATCCACATATCGACTTTTGGGCACCTAACAGATCGATTTTCAGTATGTTTTGGGCCTGTATATTGAAAATACTCTTACACGGAGTAGGCATGTACAGATCGCTTCAGGGACCCCAAGATATCGAATTCTCGGGTGTTTTGGGCCTGAATTTGAGATATCGACTTTGGGCACCTAAAATATTGGTTTTTTGCATGTTTTGGGCCTATATTTTGAAAATATTCTAGCACTGAGTAGGCATGTACAGATCGCTTCTGGGACCCCAAAATATCGATTTTTCGGGTGTTTTGAGCCTGAATTTGAGATATAAACGGGTACAGAAGATGCATGCACATATCGACTTTTGGGCACCTAAAATATCGATTTTGAGCATGTTTTGGGTTTGTATCTTGAAAAGATTCTAACTAGTAGTAGGCATATACAGATCGCTTCTAGACCCCAAAAATAACGAATTTTTGGGTGTTCTGAGCCTGAATTTGAGATATAAACGGGTACAGAAGATACATGCACATATCGACTTTGGACACTTAAAATATCGATTTTTAGCATGTTTTGAGCCTATATTTTGAAAACATTCTAGCACTGAGTAGGCATGTACAGATCGCTTCTTTAAACCCAAAAATATAGAATTTTCGGGTGTTTTGAGGTTGAATTTAAGATATAAGCGAGTGCAGAAGTTGCATACACATATTGACTTTGGGCACCTAAAATATCGATTTTCATCATGTTTTGGGCCTGTATCTGAGTAGGCATGTACAGATCGCTTCTGGGACCCCAAAATATCGAATATTCGGGTGTTTTGAGCCTGATTTTGAGATATAAACGGGTACAGAAGATGCAGGCATATATCGACTTTGGACACTTAAAATATCGATTTTTAGCATATTTTGAGCCTATACTTTGAAAACATTCTAGCACTGAGTAGGCATGTACAGATCGCTTCAGGGACCCAAAAATATAGAATTTTCGGGTGTTTTGAGGTTGAATTTGGAATATACACGGGTGCAGAAGATACATACACATATTGACATTGGGCACCTAAAATATCGATTTTCCGCATGTTTTGGGCCTGTATCTGAGTAGGCATGTACAGATGGCTTCTGGGACCCCTAAATATCAAATTTTCGGGTGTTTGGAACATGAATTTTAGATATAAACGGGTACAGAAGATGCATGCACATGTCGACTATTGGGTCTTAAAAGATCGATTTTCAGTATGTTTTGGGCCAGTATTTTGAAAATACTCTAACACGGAGTAGGCATGTACAGATCACTTCTGGGACCCCCAAAGTATCGAATTTTCGGGTGTTTTGAGCCTGAATTTGAGATATAAACAGGTACTGAAGATGCATGCACATATCGACTTTTGGGCACCTAAAATATCGATTTTGAGCATGTTTTGGGTCTGTATCTTGAAAATACTCTAACACGAAGTAGACAAGTACATATCGCTTCTGGGACCCCAAAATAACGAATTTTCGGGTGTTTGGAGCCTGAATTTGAGATATAAACGGGTACAGACGATACATCCACATATCGACTTTTAGGCACCAAAAAGATCGATTTTCAGTATCTTTTGGGCCTGTATATTGAAAATACTCTAACACGGAGTAGGCATGTACAGATCGCTTCTGGGACCCCAAAATATCAAATTTGCGGGTGTTTTGGGCCTGTATTTGAGATATCGACTTTGGGCACCTAAAATATCGATTTCTAGCATGTTTTGGGCCTATATTTTGAAAATATTCTAGCACTGAGTAGGCATGTACAGATCGCTTCTGGGACCCCAAAATATCGAATTTTCGGGTGTTTTGAGCCTGAATTTGAGATATAAACAGGTACTGAAGATGCATGCACATATCGACTTTTGGGCACCTAAAATATCGATTTTGAGCATGTTTTGGGTCTGTATCTTGAAAATACTCTAACACGAAGTAGACAAGTACATATCGCTTCTGGGACCCCAAAATAACGAATTTTCGGGTGTTTGGAGCCTGAATTTGAGATATAAACGGGTACAGACGATGCATCCACATATCGACTTTTGGGCACCTAAAAGATCGATTTTCAGTACCTTTTGGGCCTGTATATTGAAAATACTCTAACACGGAGTAGGCATGTACAGATCGCTTCTGGGACCCCAAAATATCAAATTTGCGGGTGTTTTGGGCGTGTATTTGAGATATCGACTTTGGGCACCTAAAATATCGATTTCTAGCATGTTTTGGGCCTATATTTTGAAAATATTCTAGCACTGAGTAGGCATGTACAGATCGCTTCTGGGACCCCAAAATATCGAATTTTCGGGTGTTTGGAGCCTGAATCTGAGATATAAACGGGTACAGACGATGCATCCACATATCGACTTTTGGGCACCTAAATGATCGATTTTCAGTATGTTTTGGGCCTGTATATTGAAAATACTCTTACACGGAGTAGGCATGTACAGATCGCTTCTGGGACCCCGAAATATCAAATTTTCTGGTGTTTTGGGCCTGAATTTGAGATATCGGGTTTGGGCACCTAAAATATTGGTTTTTTGCATGTTTTGGGCCTATATCTTGAAAATATTCTAGCACTGAGTAGGCATGTACAGATCGCTTCTGGGACCCCAAAATATCGAATTTTCGGGTGTTTTGAGCCTGAATTTGAGATATAAACGGGTACAGAAGATGCATGCACATATCGAATTTTGGGCACCTAAAATATCGATTTTGAGCATGTTTTGGGTCTGTATCTTGAAAACATTCTAACTAGGAGTAGGCATGTACAGATCGCTTCTAGGACCCTAAAATATCGAATTTTCGGGTGTTTTGAGCCTGAATTTGAGATCTAAACGGGTACAGAAGATGCAGGCACATATCGACTTTTGGGCACCTAAAAGATCGATTTTCAGTATCTTTTGGGCCTGTATATTGAAAATACTCTAACACGGAGTAGGCATGTACAGATCGCTTCTGGGACCCCAAAATATCAAATTTGCGGGTGTTTTGGGCCTGTATTTGAGATATCGACTTTGGGCACCTAAAATATCGATTTCTAGCATGTTTTGGGCCTATATTTTGAAAATATTCTAGCACTGAGTAGGCATGTACAGATCGCTTCTGGGACCCCAAAATATCGAATTTTTTGGGTGTTTGGAGCCTGAATCTGAGATATAAACGGGTACAGACGATGCATCCACATATCGACTTTTGGGCACCTAAATGATCGATTTTCAGTATGTTTTGGGCCTGTATATTGAAAATACTCTTACACGGAGTAGGCATGTACAGATCGCTTCTGGGACCCCGAAATATCAAATTTTCGGGTGTTTTGGGCCTGAATTTGAGATATCGGGTTTGGGCACCTAAAATATTGGTTTTTTGCATGTTTTGGGCCTATATCTTGAAAATATTCTAGCACTGAGTAGGCATGTACAGATCGCTTCTGGGACCCCAAAATATCGATTTTTCGGGTGTTTTGAGCCTGAATTTGAGATATAAACGGGTACAGAAGATGCATGCACATATCGAATTTTGGGCACCTAAAATATCGATTTTGAGCATGTTTTGGGTCTGTATCTTGAAAATATTCTAACTAGGAGTAGGCATGTACAGATCGCTTCTAGGACCCCAAAATATCGAATTTTCGGGTGTTTTGAGCCTGAATTTGAGATATAAACGGGTACAGAAGATGCAGGCACATATCGACTTTGGACACTTAAAATATCGATTTTTAGCATGTTTTGAGCCTATACTTTTAAAACATTTTAGCACTGAGTAGGCATGTACAGATCGCTTCAGGGACCCCAAAATATAGAATTTTCGGGTGTTTTGAGGTTGAATTTGGAATATACACGGGATCAGTAGATACATACACATATTGACTTTGGGCACCTAAAATATCGATTTTCAGCATGTTTTGGGCCTGTATCTGAGTAGGCATGTACAGATGGCTTCTGGGACCCCTAAATATCGAATTTTCGGGTGTTTGGAGCCTGAATTTTAGATATAAACGGGTACAGAAGATGCATGCACATATCGACTTTTGGGGACCTAAAATATTGATTTTGAGCATGTTTTGGGTCTGTATATTGAAAACATTCTAACTAGGAGTAGGCATGTACAGATCACTTCTAGGACCCCAAAAATACCGAATTTTAGGGTGTTTTGAGCCTGAATTTGGGATATTGACTTTGGGCACCTAAAATATCGATTTTTAGCTTGTTTTGACCCTATATTTTGAAAATATTCTAGCACTAAGTAGGCATGTACAGATCACTTCTGGGACCCCAAAATATCGAATTTTCGGGTGTTTTGAGCCTGAATTTGAGATATAAACGGGTACAGAAGATGCATGCACATATCGACTTTGGACGCATAAAATATATCGATTTTTAGCATGTTTTAAGCCTATATTTTGAAAACATACTAGTACTTAGTAGGCATGTACAGATCGCTTCTGGGACCCAAAAATATCGAATTTTTGGCTGTTTTGTGCCTGAATTTGAGATATAAACGGGTACAGAAGATGCATGCACATATCGACTTTCGACACTGAAAATATCGATTTTTACCATGTTTTGAGCCTATATTTTAAAAACATTCTAGCACTGAGTAGGCATGCACAGATCGCTTCTGGGACCCAAAAATATCGAATTTTTGGGTGTTTTGAGGTTAAATTTGAGATATAAACAAGTGCAGAAGATGCATACACATATTGACTTTGGGCACCTAAAATATCGATTTTCAGCATGTTTTGGGCCTGTATCTGAGTAGGCATCTACAGATCGCTTCTGGGACCCCAAAATATCGAATTTTCGGGTGTGTTGAGCCTGAATTTGAGATATAAACGGGTACTGAAGATGCATGCACATATCGACTTTTGGGCACCTAAAATATTGATTTTAAGCATGTTTTGGGTCTGTATCTTGAAAACATTCTAACTAGGAGTAGGCATGTACAGACCGCTTCTAGGACCCCCAAAATACCGAATTTTCGGGTGTTTTGAGCCTGAATTTGAGATATCGACTTTGGGCACATAAAATATCGATTTTTTAGCTTGTTTTGACACTATATTTTGAAAATATTCTAGCACTAAGTAGGCATGTACTGATCACTTCTGGGACCCCAAAATATCGAATTTTCGGGTGTTTTGAGCCTGAATTTGAGATATAAACGGGTACAGAAGATGCATGCACATATCGACTTTTGGGCACCTAAAATATCGATTTTCTGTATGTTTCGGGCCTGTATTTTGAAATTACTCTAACACCGAGTAGGCATGTACAGATCACTTCTGGGACCCCAAAATATCGAATTTTCGGGTTTTTTGAGGTTGAATTTGGGATATAAATGGGTGCAGAAGATGCATACACATATTGACTTTGGGCACCTAAAATATCATTTTTCAGTATGTTTTGGGCCTGTATTTTGAAAATACTCTAACACGGAGTAGGCATGTACAGTTTGCTTCTGGGACCCCCAAATATCGAATTTTCGGGTGTTATGGGCCTGAATTTGAGATATCGACTTTGGGCACCTAAAATATCGATTATTAGCATGTTTTGGGCCTATATTTTGAAAATATACTAGCATTGAGTAGGCATGTACAGATTGCTTCTGGAACCCCAAAATATCGAATTTTCCGGTGTTTTGAGCCTGAATTTGAGATATAAACTGGTACAGAAAATTCATGCACATATTGACTTTGGGCACCTAAAATATCGAATTTCAGCATGTTTTTAGCCTGTATTTTGAAAATACTCTAACACGGAGTACGCATGTACAGATCGCTTCTTTGACCCAAAAATATCGAATTTTCGGGTGTTTTGAGCCTGAATTTGGGATATAAACAGGTACTGAAGATGCATGCACATATCGACTTTGGACACTTAAAAATATCGATTTTTAGCATGTTTTGAGCCTATATTTTGAAAACATTCTAGCACTGAGTAGGCATGTACAGATCGCTTCTGGGACCCCATAATATAGAATTTTCGGGTGTTTTGAGGTTGAATTTGAGATATAAACGAGTGCAAAAGATGCATACACATATTGACTTTGGGCACCTAAAATATCGATTTTCAGCATGTTTTGGGCTGTATCTGAGTAGACATGTACAGATCGCTTCTGGGACCCCAAAATATCGAATTTTCGGGTGTTTTGAGCCTGAATTTGAGATATAAACGGGTTTCAGAAGATGCATGCACATATCGACTTTGGACACTTAAAATATCGATTTTTAGCATGTTTTGAGCCAATATTTTGAAACATTCTAGCACTGAGTAGGCATGTACAGATCGCTTCTGGGATCCCTAAATATCGAAATTTCGGATGTTTTGGGCGTGAATTTGAGATATCGATTTTGGGCACCTAAAATATCGATTTTTCGCATGTTTTGGGCCTATATTTTGAAAATATTCTAGCACTGAGTAGGCATGTACAGATCGCTTCTGGGACCCAAAAATATCGAATTTTCGGGTGTCTTCAGCCTGAAATTGAGATATAAACAGGTACTGAAGATGCATGCACATATCGACTTTTGGGCACCTAAAATATCGATTGTGAGCATATTTTGGGTCTGTATCTTGAAAAAATTCTAACTAGGAGTAGGCATGTACAGATCGCTTCTAGGACCCAAAAATATCGAATTTTCGGGTGTTTTGAGCCTGAATTTGAGATATAAACGGGTACAGAAAATGCATGCACATATTGACTTTGGGCACCTAAAATATCGAATTTCAGCATGTTTTTAGCCTGTATTTTGAAAATACTCTATCACGGTGTAGGCATGTACAGTTCGCTTCTGGGACCCAAAAATATCGAATTTTCGGGAGTTTTGAGCCTGAATTTGGGATATAAACAGGTACTGAAGATGCATGCACATATCGATATTTGTTTACCTAAAATATCGATTTTGAGCATGTTTTGGGTCTGTATCTTGAAAAAATTCTAACTAGGAGTAGGCTTGTACAGATCACTGCTAGGACCCAAAAATACCGAATTTTCGGGTGTTTTAAGCCTGAATTTGAGATATCAATGGGTACAGAAGATGCATGCACATATCGACTTTGGACACTTAAAAATATCGATTTTTAGCATGTTTTGAGCCTATATTTTGAAAACATTCTAGCACTGAGTAGGCATGTACAGATCGCTTCTGGGACCCCATAATATAGAATTTTCGGGTGTTTTGAGGTTGAATTTGAGATATAAACGGGTACAGAAGATGCATGCACATATCGACTTTTGGGCACCTAAAAGATCGATTTTCAGTATGTTTTGGGCCTGTATTTTGAAAATACTCTAACACGGAGTAGGCATGTACAGTTTGCTTCTGAGACCCACAAATATCCAATTTTCGGTGTTTTGGGCCTGAATTTGAGCTATCGACTTTGGGCACCTAAAATATCGATTTTTAGCATGTTTTGGGCCTATTTTTTGAAAAATTTCTAGCACTGAGTAGGCATGTACAGATCGCTTCTGGAACCCCAAAATATTGAATTTTCGGGTGTTTTGAGCCTGAATTTGAGATATAAACGGGTACAGAAAATGCATACACATATTGACTTTGGGCACCTAAAATATCGAATTTCAGCATGTTTTTAGCCTGTATTTTGAAAATACTCTATCACGGTGTAGGCATGTACAGTTCGCTTCTGGGACCCAAAAATATCGAATTTTCGGGAGTTTTGAGCCTGAATTTGGGATATAAACAGGTACTGAAGATGCATGCACATATCGATATTTGTTTACCTAAAATATCGATTTTGAGCATGTTTTGGGTCTGTATCTTGAAAAAATTCTAACTAGGAGTAGGCTTGTACAGATCACTGCTAGGACCCAAAAATACCGAATTTTCGGGTGTTTTAAGCCTGAATTTGAGATATCAATGGGTACAGAAGATGCATGCACATATCGACTTTGGACACTTAAAAATATCGATTTTTAGCATGTTTTGAGCCTATATTTTGAAAACATTCTAGCACTGAGTAGGCATGTACAGATCGCTTCTGGGACCCCATAATATAGAATTTTCGGGTGTTTTGAGGTTGAATTTGAGATATAAACGGGTACAGAAGATGCATGCACATATCGACTTTTGGGCACCTAAAAGATCGATTTTCAGTATGTTTTGGGCCTGTATTTTGAAAATACTCTAACACGGAGTAGGCATGTACAGTTTGCTTCTGAGACCCACAAATATCCAATTTTCGGTGTTTTGGGCCTGAATTTGAGCTATCGACTTTGGGCACCTAAAATATCGATTTTTAGCATGTTTTGGGCCTATTTTTTGAAAAATTTCTAGCACTGAGTAGGCATGTACAGATCGCTTCTGGAACCCCAAAATATTGAATTTTCGGGTGTTTTGAGCCTGAATTTGAGATATAAACGGGAACAGAAAATGCATACACATATTGACTTTGGGCACCTAAAATATCGAATTTCAGCATGTTTTTAACCTGTATTTTTAAAATACTCTAACACGGAGTAGGCATGTACAGATCGCTTCTGGAACCCAAAAATATCGAATTTTCGGGAGTTTTGAGCCTGAATTTGAGATATAAACAGGTACTGAAGATGCATGAACATATCGACTTTTGGGCACCTAAAATATCGATTTTGAGCATGTTTTGGGTCTGTATCTTGAAAATATTCTAACTAGGAGTAGGCATGTACAGATCGCTTCTAGGACCCAAAAATACCGAATTTTAGGGTGTTTTGAGCCTGATTTTGAGATATAAACGGGTACAGAAGATGCATGCACATATCGACTTTGGACACTTAAAATATCGATATTTAGCATGTTTTGTGCCTATATTTTGAAACAATCTAGCACTGAGTAGGCATGTACAGAATGCTTCTGGGGCCCAAAAATATCGAATGTTTGGGTGTTTTGAGGTTGAATATGAGATATAAACGAGTGCTGATGATGCATACACATATTGACTTTGGGCACCAAAAATATCAATTTTCAGCATGTTTTGGGCCTGTATATGAGTAGGCATGTACAGATCGCTTCTGGGACCCAAAAATATCGAATTTTTGGGTGTTTGGAGCCAGAATTTGAGATATAAACTGATACAGAAGATGCATGCACATTTCGACTTTTGGAAACCTAAAAGATCGATTTTCTGTATGTTTTGGCCCTGTATTTTTAAAATACTCTAACACGGAGTAGACATATACAGTTCGCTTCTGGGACCCCAAAATATCGAATTTTCGGGTGTTTTGAGCCTGAATTTGAGATATAAACGGGTACAGAAGATGCATGCACATATCGACGTTGAACTCTGAAAATATCGATTTTTAGCATGTTATGAGCCTATATTTTAAAAACATTATAGCACTGAGTAGGCATGTTTATATCGCTTCTGGGACCCCAAAGAATCGAATTTTCGGGTGTTTTGAGCCTGAATTTGAGATATAAACAGGTACTGAAGATGCATGCACATATCGACTTTTGGGCACCTAAAATATCGATTTTGAGCATGTTTTGGGTCTGTATCTTGAAAACATTCTAACTAGGAGTAGGCATGTACAGATCGCTTCTAGGATCCAAAAACACCGAAGTTTCGGATGTTTTGAGCCTGAATTTGAGATATAAACGGGTTCAGAAGATGCATGCACATATCGACTTTGGACATTTAAAAATATCGATTTTTAGCATGTTTTGAGCCTATATTTCGAAAACATTCTAGCACTGAGTAGGCATGTACAGATCGCTTCTGGGACCCCAAAATATAGAATTTTCGGGTGTTTTGAGGTTGAATTTGAGATAGAAACGAGTGGAGAAGATGCATACACATATTGACTTTGGGCACCTAAAATATCGATTTTCAGCATGTTTTGGGCCTGTATCTGAGTAGACATGTACAGATCGCTTCTGGGACCCAAAAATATCAAATTTTCGGGTGTTTGGAGCCTGACTTTGAGATATAAACGGGTACAGAAGATGCATGCACATATCGACTTTTGGGCACCTAAAAGATCGATTTTCAGTATGTTTTGGCCCTGTATTTTGAAAATACTCTAACACGGAGTAGGCATGTACAGTTCGCTTCTGGGTCCCTAAAATATCGAATTTTCGGGTGTTTTGGGTCAGAATTAGAGATATCGACTTTGGGCACCTAAAATATCGATTTTTAGCATGTTTTGGGCCTATATTTTGAAAATATTCTAGCACTAAGTAGGCATGTTCAGATCACTTCTGGGATCCTAAAATATCGAATTTTCGGGTGTTTTGAGCCTGAATTTGAGATATAAACGGGTACAGAAGATGCATGCACATATCGACTTTAAACTCTGAATATATCGATTATTAGCATGTTTTGAGCCTGTATTTTGAAAACATTCTAGCACTGAGTAGGCATCTACAGATCGCTTCTGGGAACTAAAAATATCGAATTTTCGGGTGTTTTGAGGTTGAATTTGGGATATAAACGGGTGCAGAAGATGCATACACATATTGACTTTGTTCACCTAAAATATCGATTTTCAGCATGTTTTGGGCCTGTATTTTGAAAACATTCTAGCACTGAGTAGGCATCTACAGATCGCTTTTGGGACCCCAAAATATCGAATTTTCGGGTGTTTGGAGCCTGAATTTGATATATAAACGGGTACAGAAGATGCATCCACATTTCGACTTTTGGGCACCTAAAATATCGATTTTATGCATGTTTTGGGCCTATATTTTGAAAATATTCTAGCACTGAGTAGACATGTACAGATCGCTTCTGGGATCCCAAAATATCGAATTTTCGGGTGTTTTGAGCCTGAATTTGTGATATAAACGGGTTAAGAAAATGCATGCACATATTAACTTTGGGTACCTAAAATATTGATTTTCAGCATGTTTTGGGCCTGTATCTGAGTAGGCATGTACAGATCACTTCTAGAACCCAAAAATATCGAATTTTCGGGTGTTTGGAGCCTGAATTTGAGATATGAACGGGTACAGAAGATGCATGCACATAACGACTTTTGGGCACCTAAAATATCGATTTTAAGCATGTTTTGGGCCTATATTTTGAAAATATTCTAGCACTGAGTAGACATGTACAGATCGCTTCTGGGATCCCAAAATATCGAATTTTTGGGTGTTTTGAGCCTGAATTTGGGATATAAACGGGTTAAGAAAATGCATGCACATATTAACTTTGGGCACCTAAAATATTGATTTTCAGCATGTTTTGGGCCTGTATCTGAGTAGGCATGTACAGATCACTTCTAGAAACCAAAAATATCGAATTTTCGGGTGTTTGGAGCCTGAATTTGAGATATAAACGGGTACAGAAGATGCATGCACATAACGACTTTTGGGCACCTAACAGATCGATTTTCAATATGTTTTGGGCCTGTATTTTGAAAATACTCTAACACGGAGTAGGCATGTACAGTTCACTTCTGGGACCCCAAAGTATCGAATTTTCGGGTGTTTTGGGCCAGAATTTGAGATATCGACTTTGGGCACCTAAAATACCGATTTTTAGCATTTTTTGGGCCTATATTTTGAAAATATTCTAGCACTAAGTAGGCATGTACACATCGCTTCTGGGACCCCAAAATATCGAATTTTCGAGTGTTTTGAACCTGTATTTGAGATATAAACGTGTACAGAAGATGCATGCACATATCGACTTTTGGACACCTAAAATATCGATTCTGAGCATGTTTTGGGTCTGTATCTTGAAAACATTCTAACTAGGAGTAGGCATGTACAAATCGCTTCTAGGACCCAAAAATACCGAATTTTCGGGTGTTTTGAGCCTGAATTTGACATGTTTTGAGCCTATATTTTGAAAACATTCTAGCACTGAGTAGGCATGTACAGATCGCTTCTAGGACCCAAAAATATCGAATTCTCGGGTGTTTTGAGCCTGAATTTGAGATATCGACTTTGGGGACCTAAAATATCGATTTTTAGCATGTTTTGGGCCTATATTTTGAAAATATTCTAGCACTGAGTAGGCATGTACAGATCGCTTCTGGGACCCCAAAATATCGAATTTTCGGGTGTTTTGAGCCTGAATTTGATATATATACGGGTACAGAAGATGCATGCACATATCGACTTTCTGGCACCTAAAATATCGATTTTCAGCATGTTTTGGGTCTGTATCTTGAAAACATTTTAACTTGGAGTAGGCATGTACAGATTGCTTCTAGGACCCAAAAAAACCGAATTTTCGGGTGTTTTGAGTCTGAATTTCATATATAAACGGGTACAGAAAATGCAAGCACATATTGACCTTGGGCACCTAAAATATCGATTTTCAGTATGTTTTGGGCCTGTATTTTGAAAATACTCTAACACGGAGTAGGTATGTATAGATCGCTTCTGGGTACAAAAAATATCGAATTTTCGGGTGTTTTAAGCCTGAATTTGAGATATAAACAGGTACTGAAGATGCATGCACATATCGACTTTTAGGCACCTAAAATATCGATTTTGAGCAGGTTTTGGGTGTGTATCTTGAAAACATTCTAACTAGAAGTAGGCATGTACAGATCGCTTCTAGGACCCAAAAATACCGAATTTTCAGGAGTTTTGAGCCTGAATTTGAGATATAAACGGGTACAGAAGATGCATGCACATATCGACTTTGGACACTTAAAATATCGATTTTTAGCTTGTTTTGAGCCTATAATTTGAAAACATTCTAGCACTGAGTAGGCATGTACAGATTGCTTCTGGGACCAAAAAATATCGAATTTTCGGGTGTTTTGAGGTTGAATTTGAGATATAAACGAGTGCAGAAGATGCATACACATATTGACTTTGGGCACCTAAAATATCGATTTTTGGCATGTTTTGGGCCTGTATCTGAATAGGCATGTAAAGATCGCTTCTGGAACCCCAAAATATCGAATATTCGGGTGTTTGGAGCCTGAATTTGAGATATAAACAGGTACAGAAGATGCATGCACATATCGACTTTTGGGCACCTAAAATATCGATTTTGAGCAGGTTTTGGGTGTGTATCTTGCAAACATTCTAACTAGGAGTAGGCATGTACAGATCGCTTCTAGGACCCAAAAATACCGAATTTTCAGGAGTTTTGAGCCTGAATTTGAGATATAAACGGGTACAGAAGATGCATGCACATATCGACTTTGGACACTTAAAATATCGATTTTTAGCATGTTTTGTGCCTGTATTTTGAAAATACTCTAACACGGAGTAGGTATGTATAGATCGCTTCTGGGTACTAAAAAATATCGAATTTTCGGGTGTTTTAAGCCTGAATTTGAGATAAAAACAGGTACTGAAGATGCATACACATATCGACTTTTGGGCACCTAAAATATCGATTTTGAGCAGGTTTTGGGTGTGTATCTTGAAAACATTCTAACTAGGAGTAGGCATGTACAGATCGCTTCTAGACCAAAAAATACCGAATTTTCAGGAGTTTTGAGCCTGAATTTGAGATATAAACGGGTACAGAAGATGTATGCACATATCGACTTTGGACACTTAAAATATCGATTTTTAGCTTGTTTTGAGCCTATAATTTGAAAACATTCTAGCACTGAGTAGGCATGTACAGATTGCTTCTGGGACCAAAAAATATCGAATTTTCGGGTGTTTTGAGGTTGAATTTGAGATATAAACGAGTGCAGAAGATGCATACACATATTGACTTTGGGTACCTAAAATATCGATTTTTGGCATGTTTTGGGCCTGTATCTGAATAGGCATGTAAAGATCGCTTCTGGAACCCCAAAATATCGAATATTCGGGTGTTTGGAGCCTGAATTTGAGATATAAACAGGTACTGAAGATGCATGCACATATCGACTTTTGGGCACCTAAAATATCGATTTTGAGCAGGTTTTGGGTGTGTATCTTGCAAACATTCTAACTAGGAGTAGGCATGTACAGATCGCTTCTAGGACCCAAAAATGCCGAATTTTCAGGAGTTTTGAGCCTGAATTTGAGATATAAACGGGTACAGAAGATGCATGCACATATCGACTTTTGGGCACCTAAAATATCGATTGTGAGCATATTTTGGGTCTGTATCTTGAAAAAATTCTAACTAGGAGTAGGCATGTACAGATCGCTTCTAGGACCCAAAAATATCGAATTTTCGGGTGTTTTGAGCCTGAATTTGAGATATAAACGGGTACAGAAAATGCATGCACATATTGACTTTGGGCACCTAAAATATCGAATTTCAGCATGTTTTTAGCCTGTATTTTGAAAATACTCTATCACGGTGTAGGCATGTACAGTTCGCTTCTGGGACCCAAAAATATCGAATTTTCGGGAGTTTTGAGCCTGAATTTGGGATATAAACAGGTACTGAAGATGCATGCACATATCGATATTTGTTTACCTAAAATATCGATTTTGAGCATGTTTTGGGTCTGTATCTTGAAAAAATTCTAACTAGGAGTAGGCTTGTACAGATCACTGCTAGGACCCAAAAATACCGAATTTTCGGGTGTTTTAAGCCTGAATTTGAGATATCAATGGGTACAGAAGATGCATGCACATATCGACTTTGGACACTTAAAAATATCGATTTTTAGCATGTTTTGAGCCTATATTTTGAAAACATTCTAGCACTGAGTAGGCATGTACAGATCGCTTCTGGGACCCCATAATATAGAATTTTCGGGTGTTTTGAGGTTGAATTTGAGATATAAACGGGTACAGAAGATGCATGCACATATCGACTTTTGGGCACCTAAAAGATCGATTTTCAGTATGTTTTGGGCCTGTATTTTGAAAATACTCTAACACGGAGTAGGCATGTACAGTTTGCTTCTGAGACCCACAAATATCCAATTTTCGGTGTTTTGGGCCTGAATTTGAGCTATCGACTTTGGGCACCTAAAATATCGATTTTTAGCATGTTTTGGGCCTATTTTTTGAAAAATTTCTAGCACTGAGTAGGCATGTACAGATCGCTTCTGGAACCCCAAAATATTGAATTTTCGGGTGTTTTGAGCCTGAATTTGAGATATAAACGGGTACAGAAAATGCATACACATATTGACTTTGGGCACCTAAAATATCGAATTTCAGCATGTTTTTAGCCTGTATTTTGAAAATACTCTATCACGGTGTAGGCATGTACAGTTCGCTTCTGGGACCCAAAAATATCGAATTTTCGGGAGTTTTGAGCCTGAATTTGGGATATAAACAGGTACTGAAGATGCATGCACATATCGATATTTGTTTACCTAAAATATCGATTTTGAGCATGTTTTGGGTCTGTATCTTGAAAAAATTCTAACTAGGAGTAGGCTTGTACAGATCACTGCTAGGACCCAAAAATACCGAATTTTCGGGTGTTTTAAGCCTGAATTTGAGATATCAATGGGTACAGAAGATGCATGCACATATCGACTTTGGACACTTAAAAATATCGATTTTTAGCATGTTTTGAGCCTATATTTTGAAAACATTCTAGCACTGTGTAGGCATGTACAGATCGCTTCTGGGACCCCATAATATAGAATTTTCGGGTGTTTTGAGGTTGAATTTGAGATATAAACGGGTACAGAAGATGCATGCACATATCGACTTTTGGGCACCTAAAAGATCGATTTTCAGTATGTTTTGGGCCTGTATTTTGAAAATACTCTAACACGGAGTAGGCATGTACAGTTTGCTTCTGAGACCCACAAATATCCAATTTTCGGTGTTTTGGGCCTGAATTTGAGCTATCGACTTTGGGCACCTAAAATATCGATTTTTAGCATGTTTTGGGCCTATTTTTTGAAAAATTTCTAGCACTGAGTAGGCATGTACAGATCGCTTCTGGAACCCCAAAATATTGAATTTTCGGGTGTTTTGAGCCTGAATTTGAGATATAAACGGGAACAGAAAATGCATACACATATTGACTTTGGGCACCTAAAATATCGAATTTCAGCATGTTTTTAACCTGTATTTTTAAAATACTCTAACACGGAGTAGGCATGTACAGATCGCTTCTGGAACCCAAAAATATCGAATTTTCGGGAGTTTTGAGCCTGAATTTGAGATATAAACAGGTACTGAAGATGCATGAACATATCGACTTTTGGGCACCTAAAATATCGATTTTGAGCATGTTTTGGGTCTGTATCTTGAAAATATTCTAACTAGGAGTAGGCATGTACAGATCGCTTCTAGGACCCAAAAATACCGAATTTTAGGGTGTTTTGAGCCTGATTTTGAGATATAAACGGGTACAGAAGATGCATGCACATATCGACTTTGGACACTTAAAATATCGATATTTAGCATGTTTTGTGCCTATATTTTGAAACAATCTAGCACTGAGTAGGCATGTACAGAATGCTTCTGGGGCCCAAAAATATCGAATGTTTGGGTGTTTTGAGGTTGAATATGAGATATAAACGAGTGCTGATGATGCATACACATATTGACTTTGGGCACCAAAAATATCAATTTTCAGCATGTTTTGGGCCTGTATATGAGTAGGCATGTACAGATCGCTTCTGGGACCCAAAAATATCGAATTTTTGGGTGTTTGGAGCCAGAATTTGAGATATAAACTGATACAGAAGATGCATGCACATTTCGACTTTTGGAAACCTAAAAGATCGATTTTCTGTATGTTTTGGCCCTGTATTTTTAAAATACTCTAACACGGAGTAGACATATACAGTTCGCTTCTGGGACCCCAAAATATCGAATTTTCGGGTGTTTTGAGCCTGAATTTGAGATATAAACGGGTACAGAAGATGCATGCACATATCGACGTTGAACTCTGAAAATATCGATTTTTAGCATGTTATGAGCCTATATTTTAAAAACATTATAGCACTGAGTAGGCATGTTTATATCGCTTCTGGGACCCCAAAGTATCGAATTTTCGGGTGTTTTGAGCCTGAATTTGAGATATAAACAGGTACTGAAGATGCATGCACATATCGACTTTTGGGCACCTAAAATATCGATTTTGAGCATGTTTTGGGTCTGTATCTTGAAAACATTCTAACTAGGAGTAGGCATGTACAGATCGCTTCTAGGATCCAAAAACACCGAAGTTTCGGATGTTTTGAGCCTGAATTTGAGATATAAACGGGTTCAGAAGATGCATGCACATATCGACTTTGGACATTTAAAAATATCGATTTTTAGCATGTTTTGAGCCTATATTTCGAAAACATTCTAGCACTGAGTAGGCATGTACAGATCGCTTCTGGGACCCCAAAATATAGAATTTTCGGGTGTTTTGAGGTTGAATTTGAGATAGAAACGAGTGGAGAAGATGCATACACATATTGACTTTGGGCACCTAAAATATCGATTTTCAGCATGTTTTGGGCCTGTATCTGAGTAGACATGTACAGATCGCTTCTGGGACCCAAAAATATCAAATTTTCGGGTGTTTGGAGCCTGACTTTGAGATATAAACGGGTACAGAAGATGCATGCACATATCGACTTTTGGGCACCTAAAAGATCGATTTTCAGTATGTTTTGGCCCTGTATTTTGAAAATACTCTAACACGGAGTAGGCATGTACAGTTCGCTTCTGGGTCCCTAAAATATCGAATTTTCGGGTGTTTTGGGTCAGAATTAGAGATATCGACTTTGGGCACCTAAAATATCGATTTTTAGCATGTTTTGGGCCTATATTTTGAAAATATTCTAGCACTAAGTAGGCATGTTCAGATCACTTCTGGGATCCTAAAATATCGAATTTTCGGGTGTTTTGAGCCTGAATTTGAGATATAAACGGGTACAGAAGATGCATGCACATATCGACTTTAAACTCTGAATATATCGATTATTAGCATGTTTTGAGCCTGTATTTTGAAAACATTCTAGCACTGAGTAGGCATCTACAGATCGCTTCTGGGAACTAAAAATATCGAATTTTCGGGTGTTTTGAGGTTGAATTTGGGATATAAACGGGTGCAGAAGATGCATACACATATTGACTTTGTTCACCTAAAATATCGATTTTCAGCATGTTTTGGGCCTGTATTTTGAAAACATTCTAGCACTGAGTAGGCATCTACAGATCGCTTTTGGGACCCCAAAATATCGAATTTTCGGGTGTTTGGAGCCTGAATTTGATATATAAACGGGTACAGAAGATGCATCCACATTTCGACTTTTGGGCACCTAAAATATCGATTTTATGCATGTTTTGGGCCTATATTTTGAAAATATTCTAGCACTGAGTAGACATGTACAGATCGCTTCTGGGATCCCAAAATATCGAATTTTCGGGTGTTTTGAGCCTGAATTTGTGATATAAACGGGTTAAGAAAATGCATGCACATATTAACTTTGGGTACCTAAAATATTGATTTTCAGCATGTTTTGGGCCTGTATCTGAGTAGGCATGTACAGATCACTTCTAGAACCCAAAAATATCGAATTTTCGGGTGTTTGGAGCCTGAATTTGAGATATGAACGGGTACAGAAGATGCATGCACATAACGACTTTTGGGCACCTAAAATATCGATTTTAAGCATGTTTTGGGCCTATATTTTGAAAATATTCTAGCACTGAGTAGACATGTACAGATCGCTTCTGGGATCCCAAAATATCGAATTTTTGGGTGTTTTGAGCCTGAATTTGGGATATAAACGGGTTAAGAAAATGCATGCACATATTAACTTTGGGCACCTAAAATATTGATTTTCAGCATGTTTTGGGCCTGTATCTGAGTAGGCATGTACAGATCACTTCTAGAAACCAAAAATATCGAATTTTCGGGTGTTTGGAGCCTGAATTTGAGATATAAACGGGTACAGAAGATGCATGCACATAACGACTTTTGGGCACCTAACAGATCGATTTTCAATATGTTTTGGGCCTGTATTTTGAAAATACTCTAACACGGAGTAGGCATGTACAGTTCACTTCTGGGACCCCAAAGTATCGAATTTTCGGGTGTTTTGGGCCAGAATTTGAGATATCGACTTTGGGCACCTAAAATACCGATTTTTAGCATTTTTTGGGCCTATATTTTGAAAATATTCTAGCACTAAGTAGGCATGTACACATCGCTTCTGGGACCCCAAAATATCGAATTTTCGAGTGTTTTGAACCTGTATTTGAGATATAAACGTGTACAGAAGATGCATGCACATATCGACTTTTGGACACCTAAAATATCGATTCTGAGCATGTTTTGGGTCTGTATCTTGAAAACATTCTAACTAGGAGTAGGCATGTACAAATCGCTTCTAGGACCCAAAAATACCGAATTTTCGGGTGTTTTGAGCCTGAATTTGACATGTTTTGAGCCTATATTTTGAAAACATTCTAGCACTGAGTAGGCATGTACAGATCGCTTCTAGGACCCAAAAATATCGAATTCTCGGGTGTTTTGAGCCTGAATTTGAGATATCGACTTTGGGGACCTAAAATATCGATTTTTAGCATGTTTTGGGCCTATATTTTGAAAATATTCTAGCACTGAGTAGGCATGTACAGATCGCTTCTGGGACCCCAAAATATCGAATTTTCGGGTGTTTTGAGCCTGAATTTGATATATATACGGGTACAGAAGATGCATGCACATATCGACTTTCTGGCACCTAAAATATCGATTTTCAGCATGTTTTGGGTCTGTATCTTGAAAACATTTTAACTTGGAGTAGGCATGTACAGATTGCTTCTAGGACCCAAAAAAACCGAATTTTCGGGTGTTTTGAGTCTGAATTTCATATATAAACGGGTACAGAAAATGCAAGCACATATTGACCTTGGGCACCTAAAATATCGATTTTCAGTATGTTTTGGGCCTGTATTTTGAAAATACTCTAACACGGAGTAGGTATGTATAGATCGCTTCTGGGTACAAAAAATATCGAATTTTCGGGTGTTTTAAGCCTGAATTTGAGATATAAACAGGTACTGAAGATGCATGCACATATCGACTTTTAGGCACCTAAAATATCGATTTTGAGCAGGTTTTGGGTGTGTATCTTGAAAACATTCTAACTAGAAGTAGGCATGTACAGATCGCTTCTAGGACCCAAAAATACCGAATTTTCAGGAGTTTTGAGCCTGAATTTGAGATATAAACGGGTACAGAAGATGCATGCACATATCGACTTTGGACACTTAAAATATCGATTTTTAGCTTGTTTTGAGCCTATAATTTGAAAACATTCTAGCACTGAGTAGGCATGTACAGATTGCTTCTGGGACCAAAAAATATCGAATTTTCGGGTGTTTTGAGGTTGAATTTGAGATATAAACGAGTGCAGAAGATGCATACACATATTGACTTTGGGCACCTAAAATATCGATTTTTGGCATGTTTTGGGCCTGTATCTGAATAGGCATGTAAAGATCGCTTCTGGAACCCCAAAATATCGAATATTCGGGTGTTTGGAGCCTGAATTTGAGATATAAACAGGTACAGAAGATGCATGCACATATCGACTTTTGGGCACCTAAAATATCGATTTTGAGCAGGTTTTGGGTGTGTATCTTGCAAACATTCTAACTAGGAGTAGGCATGTACAGATCGCTTCTAGGACCCAAAAATACCGAATTTTCAGGAGTTTTGAGCCTGAATTTGAGATATAAACGGGTACAGAAGATGCATGCACATATCGACTTTGGACACTTAAAATATCGATTTTTAGCATGTTTTGTGCCTGTATTTTGAAAATACTCTAACACGGAGTAGGTATGTATAGATCGCTTCTGGGTACTAAAAAATATCGAATTTTCGGGTGTTTTAAGCCTGAATTTGAGATAAAAACAGGTACTGAAGATGCATACACATATCGACTTTTGGGCACCTAAAATATCGATTTTGAGCAGGTTTTGGGTGTGTATCTTGAAAACATTCTAACTAGGAGTAGGCATGTACAGATCGCTTCTAGACCAAAAAATACCGAATTTTCAGGAGTTTTGAGCCTGAATTTGAGATATAAACGGGTACAGAAGATGTATGCACATATCGACTTTGGACACTTAAAATATCGATTTTTAGCTTGTTTTGAGCCTATAATTTGAAAACATTCTAGCACTGAGTAGGCATGTACAGATTGCTTCTGGGACCAAAAAATATCGAATTTTCGGGTGTTTTGAGGTTGAATTTGAGATATAAACGAGTGCAGAAGATGCATACACATATTGACTTTGGGTACCTAAAATATCGATTTTTGGCATGTTTTGGGCCTGTATCTGAATAGGCATGTAAAGATCGCTTCTGGAACCCCAAAATATCGAATATTCGGGTGTTTGGAGCCTGAATTTGAGATATAAACAGGTACTGAAGATGCATGCACATATCGACTTTTGGGCACCTAAAATATCGATTTTGAGCAGGTTTTGGGTGTGTATCTTGCAAACATTCTAACTAGGAGTAGGCATGTACAGATCGCTTCTAGGACCCAAAAATGCCGAATTTTCAGGAGTTTTGAGCCTGAATTTGAGATATAAACGGGTACAGAAGATGCATGCACATATCGACTTTGGACACTTAAAATATCGATTTTTAGCATGTTTTGAGCCTATATTTTGAAAACATTCTAGCACTAAGTAGGCATGTACAGATTGCTTCTGGGACCAAAAAATATCGAATTTTCGGGTGTTTTGAGGTTGAATTTGAGATATAAACGAGTGCAGAAGATGCATACACATATTGACATTGGGCACCTAAAATATTGATTTTTGGTATGTTTTGGGCCTGTATCTGAATAGGCATGTACAGATCGCTTCTGGAACCCCAAAATATCGAATTTTCGGGTGTTTTGAGCCTGAATTTGAGATATAAACGGGTACAGAAGATTCATGCACATATCGACTTTGGACACTTAAAATATCGATTTTTAGCATGTTTTGAGCCTATATTTTGATAACATTCTAGCACTGAGTAGGCATGTACAGATCGCTTCTGGGACCCCAAAATATAGAATTTTCGGGTGTTTTGAGGTTGAATTTGAGATATAAACGAGTGCAGAAGATGGATACACATATTGACTTTGGGCACCTAAAATATCGATTTTCAGCATGTTTTGGGCCTGTATCTGAGTAGGCATGTACAGATCGCTTGTGGGACCCCAAAATATCGAATTTTCGGGTGTTTTGGGCCTGAATTTGAGATATCGACTTTGGGCACCTAAAATATCGATTTTTAGCATGTTTTGGGCCTGTATCTGAGTAGGCATGTACAGGTCCCTTCTGGGACCCCTAAATATCGAACTTTCGGGTGTTTCGAGCCTGAATTTGAGATATAAACTTGTACAGAAAATGCATGCACATACTGACTTTGGGCACCTAAAATATCGAATTTCAGCATGTTTTGGGCTTGTATTTTGAAAATACTCTAACACGGAGTAGGCATGTACAGATCGCTTCTGGGACCACAAAAAATCGAATTTTCGGGTGTTTTGGGCTTGAATTTCAGATATCGACTTTGGGCACCAAAAATATCGATTTTTAGCATGTTTTGGGCCTATATTTTGAAAATATTCTAGCAATGAATAGGCATGTACAGATTGCTTCTGGGGACCCAAAATATCGAATTTTCTGGTGTTTTGAGCATGAATTTGAGATAAAAACGGGTACAGAAGATGCATGCACATATCGACTTTTGGGCTCCTAAGAGATCGATTTTCAGTATGTTTTAAGCCTGTATTTTGAAAATACTCTAACACGGAGTGGGCATGTACAGTTCGCTTCTGGGACCCCAAAATATCGAGTTTTCGGGTGTTTTGGGCCTGAATTTGGGATATCGACTTTGGGCACCTAAACTTTCGATTTATAGCATGTTTTGGGCCTATATTTTGAAAATATTCTAGTACTAAGTAGGCATGTACAGATCACTTCTGGGACCCCAAAATATCGAATTTTCGTGTGTTTTGAGCCTGAATTTGAGATATAAACGGGTACAGAAGATGCATGCACATATCGACTTTGGACACTTAAAATATCGATTTTTAGTATGTTTTGAGCCATTATTTTGAAAACATTCTAGCACTGAGTATACAAGTACAGATCGCTTCTGGGACCCCAAAATATCGAATTTTCGGGTGTTTGGAGCCTGAATTTGAGATATAAACGGGTACAGAAGATGCATGCACATATCGACTTTTGGGCACCTAAAACATCGATTTTGAGCATGTTTTGGGTCTGTATCTTGAAAACATTCTAACTAGGAGTAGGCATGTACAGATCGCTTCTAGGACCCAAAAATACCGAATTTTCGGGTGTTTTGAGCCTGAATTTGAGATATAAACGGGTACAGAAGATGCATGCACATATCGACTTTGGACACTTAAAATATCGATTTTTAGCATGTTTTGAGCCTATATTTTGATAACATTCTAGCACTGAGTAGGCATGTACAGATCGCTTCTGGGACCCCAAAATATAGAAATTTCGGGTGTTTTGAGGTTGAATTTGAGAGATAAACGAGTGCAGAAGATGCATACACATATTGACTTTGGGGACCTAAAATATCGATTTTCAGCATGTTTTGGACCTGTATCTGAGTATTCATGTACAGATCGCTTGTGGGACCCCAAAATATCGAATTTTCGGGTGTTTTGGGCCTGAATTTGAGATATCGACTTTGGGCACCTAAAATATCGATTTTTAGCATGTTTTGGGCCTGTATCTGAGTAGGCATGTACAGGTCCCTTCTGGGACCCCTAAATATCGAACTTTCGGGTGTTTGGAGCCTGAATTTGAGATATAAACGGGTACAGAAAATGCATGCACATACTGACTTTGGGCACCTAAAATATCGAATTTCAGCATGTTTTGGGCTTGTATTTTGAAAATACTCTAACACGGAGTAGGCATGTACAGATCGCTTCTGGGACCACATAAAATCGAATTTTCGGGTGATTTGGGCTTGAATTTCAGATATCGACTTTGGGCACCTAAAATATCGATTTTTTAGCATGTTTTGGGCCTATATTTTGAAAATATTCTAGCCCTGAGTAGGCATGTACAGATCGCTTCTGGGACCCCAAAATATCGAATTTTCGGGTGTTTTGAGCCTGAATTTGAGATAAAAACGGGTACAGAAAATGCATGCACATATTCACTTTAGGCACCTAAAATATCTATTTTCAGCATGTTTTTGGCCTGTATTTTGAAAATACTCTAACACGGAGTGGGCATGTACAGTTCGCTTCTGGGACCCCAAAATATCGAGTTTTCGGGTGTTTTGGGCCTGAATTTGGGATATCGACTTTGGGCACCTAAACTTTCGATTTATAGCATGTTTTGGGCCTATATTTCGAAAATATTCTAGTACTAAGTAGGCATGTACAGATCACTTCTGGGGCCCCAAAATATCGAATTTTCGGGTGTTTTGAGCCTGAATTTGAGATATAAACGGGTACAGAAGATGCATGCACATATCGACTTTGGACACTTAAAATATCGATTTTTAGCATGTTTTGAGCCATTTTTTTGAAAACATTCTAGCACTGAGTATACAAGTACAGATCGTTTCTGGGACCCCAAAATATCGAATTTTCGGGTGTTTGGAGCCTGAATTTGAGATATAAACGGGTACAGAAGGTGGAAGCACATTATCGACTTTGGACACTTAAAATATCGATTTTTAGCATGTTTTAAACCTTTATTTTAAAAACATTCTATCACTGAGTAGGCATGTACAGATCGCTTCTAGGACCCAAAAATACCGAATTTTAGGGTGTTTTGAGCCTGAATTTGAGATATAAACGGGTACAGAAGATGCATGCACATATCAACTTTGGACACCTAAAATATCTATTTTCAGCATGTTTTGGGCCTGTATCTGAGTAGGCATGTACAGATCGCTTCTGGGACCCCAAAATATCGAATTTTCGGGTGTTTTAAGCCTTAATTTGAGATATAAACGGGTACAGAAAATGCATGCACATATTGACTTAGGGCACCTAAAATATCGATTTTCAGCATGTTTTGGGCCTTTATTTTGAAAATACTCTAACACGGAGTAGGCATGTACAGATCGCTTCTGGGACCCAAAAATATCGGATTTTCGGGTGTTTTGAGCCTGAATTTGAGATATATACAGGTACTGAAGATGCATGCACATATCGACTTTTGGGCACCTAAAATATCGATTTTGAGCATGTTTTGGGTCTGTATCTTGAAAACATTCTAACTAGGAGTAAGCATGTACAGATCACTTCTAGGACCTAAAAATGCCATATTTTCTTGTGTTTTGAGCCTGAATTTGAGATATAATTGGGTTCAGAAGATGCATACACATATTGACTTTGGTCACCTAAAATATCGATTTTCAGCATGTTTTGGGCCTGTATTTTGAAAATACTTTAACACGGAGTAGACAAGTACAAATCGCTTCTGGGACCCCAAAATATCGAATTTTCGGGTGTTTTGAGGTTGAATTTGGGATATAAACGGGTGCAGAAGATGCATACACATATTGACTTTGGTCACCTAAAATATCGATTTTCAGCAAGTTTTGCGCCTGTATTTTGAAAATACTATACCACGGAGTAGGCAAGTACAGATCGCTTCGGGGATCCCAAAATATCGAATTTTCGAGTATTTGGAGCCTGAATTTGAGATTTAAACGGGTATTGAAGATGCATGCACATATCGACTTTTGGGCACCTAAAAGATCGATTTTCTGTATGTTTTGGCCCTGTATTTTGAAAATACTCTAACACGGAGTAGGCATGTACAGATCGCTTCTGGGACCCCAAAATATCGAATTCTCGGGTGTTTTGGGCCTGAATTTTAGATATCGTCTTTGGGCACCTAAAATATCGATTTTTAGCATGTTTTGGGCCTATATTTTGAAAGTATTCTAGCACTGAGTAGGCATGTACAGATCGCTTCTGGGACCCCAAAATATCGAATTTTCGAATGTTTTGAGCCTGAAGTTGAGATATAAACGGGTACAGAAAATGCATGCATATATTGACTTTGGGCACTTAAAATATCGATTTTAAGCATGTTTTGGGCCTTTGTTTTGAAAATACTCTAACACGGAGTATGCATGTACAGATCGCTTCTGGGACTCAAAAATATCGAATTTTCGGGTGTTTTGGGCCTGAATTTGAGTTATCGACTTTAGGCACCTAAAATATCGATTTTTAGCATGTTTTGAGCCTATATTTTCAAAACATTGTAGCACTGAGTAGGCATGTACAGATCGCTTCTGGGACCCAAAAATACCGAATTTTCGGGTGTTTTGAGGTTGAATTTGGGATATAAATGGGTGCAGAAGATGCATACACATATTGACTTTAGTCACGTAAAATATCGATTTTCAGCAAGTTTTGGGCCTGTATTTTGAAAAAATACTAACACGGAGTAGGCAAGTACAGATCGCTTCTGGGACCGTAAAATATCGAATTTTTGGTGTTTGGAGCCTGAATTTGAGATATAAACGGGTACAGAAGAAGCATCCACATATCGACTTTTGGGCACCTAAAGGATCGATTTTCAGTATGTTTTGGGCCTGTATAATGAAAATACTCTAACACGGAGTAGGCATGTACAAATCGCTTCTGGGACCCAAAAATATCGAATTTTCGGGTGTTTTGGGCCTGTATTTGAGATATCGACTTTGGGCACCTAAAATATCGATTTTTAGCATGTTTTGGGCCTATATTTTGAAAATATTCTAGCACTGAGTAGGCATGTACATATCGCTTCTGGGACCCCAAAATATCGAATTTTCGGGTGTTTTGAGCCTGAATTTGAGATATAAACGGGTACAGAAGATGCATGCACATATCGACTTTTGGGCACCTAAAATATCGATTTTGAGCATGTTTTGGGTCTGTATCTTTAAAACATTCTAGCTAGAAGTAGGCATGTACAGATCGCTTCTAGGACCTAAAAATACCCTATTTTCTTGTGTTTTGAGCCTGAATTTGAGATATAATTGCGTACAGAAGATTCATGCACATATTGACTTTGCACACTTAAAATATCGATTTTTAACATGTTTTGAGCTAATATTTTGAAAACATTCTAGCACTGAGTAGGCATATACAGATCGCTTCTGGGACTAAGAAATATCTAATTTTCGGGTGTTTTGAGGTTGAATTTGGGATATACGGGTTCAGAAGATGCAAACATATATTGACTTTGGGCACCTAAAATATCGATTTTCAGCATGTTTTGGGCCTGTATCTGAGTAGGCATGTACAGATCGCTTTTGGGACCCCAAAATATCGAATTTTCGGGTGTTTTGAGCCTGAATTTGAGATATAAACGGGTACAGAAAATGCATGCACATACTGACTTTGGGCACCTAAAATATCGAATTTCAGCATGTTTTGGGCTTGTATTTTGAAAATACACGGAGTAGGCATGTAAAGATCGCTTCTGGGATCTAAAAATATCGAATTTTCGGGTGTTTTGAGCCTGCATATGAGATATAAACAGGTACTGAAGATGCATGCACATATCGACTTTTGGGCACCTAAAATATCGATTTTGAGCATGTTTTGGGTCTGTATCTTGAAAACATTCTAACTAGGAGTAGGCATGTACAGATCGCTTCTAGGACCCAAAAATACCGAATTTTCGGGAGTTTTGAGCCTGAATTTGAGATATTAACGGGTACAGAAGATGCATACACATATTGACTTTGGGCACCTATAATATCGATTTTCAGCATGTTTTGGGCCTGTATCTGAGTAGGCATGTACAGATCGCTTCTGGAACCCCAAAATATCGAATTTTCGGGTGTTTGGAGCCTGAATTTGAGATATAAACGGGTACAGAAGATGCATGCACATATCGAGTTTTGGGCACCTAAAGATCGATTTTCAGTATGGTTTGGGCCTGTATTTTTAAAATACTCTAAAACGGAGTAGGCATGTACAGTTCGCTTCTGGGACCCAAAAATATCAAATTTTCGGGTGTTTTAGGCCTAAATTTGAGATATCGACTTTTGGCACCTAAAATATCGATTTTTAGCATGTTTTGGGCCTATATTTTGAAAATATTCTAGCACTAAGTAGGCATGTACAGATCACTTCTGGGACCCCAAAATATCGAATTTTCGGGTGTTTCGAGCCTGAATTTGAGATATAAACGGGTACAGAAGATGCATGCACATATCGACATTGGACACTTAAAATATCGATTTTTTACATGTTTTGAGCCTATATCTTGAACACATTCTAGCACTGAGTAGGCATGTACAGATCGCTTCTGGGACTCAAAAATATAGAATTTTCGCGTGTTTTGAGCTTGAATTTGGGATATAAATGGTGCAGAAGATGCATACACATATTGACTTTAGTCACCTAAAATATCGATTTTTAGCATGTTTTGGGCCTGTATTTTGAAAATACTCTAACACGGAGTAGGCAAGTACAGATCGCTTCTGGGACCCTAAAATATCGAATTTTCGGGGGTTTGGAGCCTGAATTTGAGATATAAACGGGTACAGAAGATGCATCCACATATCGACTTTTGTGCACCTAAAAGATCGATTTTCAGTATGTTTGGGCCTGTATAATGAAAATACTCTAACACGGAGTAGGCATGTACAAATCGCTTCTGGGACCCAAAAACATCGAATTTTCGGGTGTTTTGGGCCTGAATTTGAGATATCGACTTTGGGCACCTAAAATATCGATTTTTAGCATGTTTTGGGCCAATATTTTGAAAAAATTCTAGCACTGAGTAGGCATGTACAGATAGCTTCTGGGACCCCAAAATATCAAATTTTCGGGTGTTTTGAGCCTGAATTTGAGATATAGACGGGTACTGAAGATGCATGCACATATCGACATTTGGGCACCTAAAATATCGAATTTGAGCATGTTTTGGGTCTGTATCTTGAAAACATTCTAACTAGGAGTAGGCATGTACAGATCGCTTCTAGGACCTAAAAATACCCTATTTTCTTGTGTTATGAGCCTGAATTTGAGATATAAACGGGTACAGAAGATATATGCACATAGCAACTTTGGACACTTAAAATATCGATTTTTAGCATGTTTTGAGCCTATATTTTGAAAACATTGTGGCACTGAGTAGGCATGTACAGATCGCTTCTGGGACCCCAAAACATCGAATTTTCGGGTGTTTTGAGGTTGAATTTGGGATGTAAACGGGTGCAGAATATGCATACACATATTGACTTTAGTCACCTAAAATATCGATTTTTTCAACATGTTTTGGGCCTGTATTTTAAAAATACTCTAACACGGAGTAGGCAAGTACAGATCGTTTCTGGGACCCCAAAATATCGAACTTGCAGGTGTTTTGGGCCTGACTTTGAGATATCGACTTTGGGCACCTAAAATATCGATTTTAGCATGTTTTGGGCCTGTATGTAAGTAGGCATGTACAGATCGCTTCTGGGACCCTAAAATATTGAATTTTCTGGTGTTTTGAGATTGAATTTGGGATATAAATGGGTGCAGAAGATGCATACACATAGTGACTTTGGTCACATAAAATATCGATTTTCAGCATGTTTTGTGCCTGTGTTTTGAAAATACTCTAACACGGAGTAGGCAAGTACAGATCGTTTCTCGGACCCCAAAATATCGAATTTTCGGGTGTTTGGAGCCTGAATTTGAGATATAAACGGGTACAGAAGATGCATCCACATATCGACTTTGGGGCACCTAAAACATCGATTTTCAGTATGTTTTGGGCCTGTATATTGAAAGTACTCTAACAAGGAGTAGGCATGTAAAGATCACTTCTGGGACCCCAAAATATCGAACTTGCAGGTGTTTTGGGCCTGACTTTGAGATATCGACTTTGGGCACCTAAAATATCGATTTTAGCATGTTTTGGGCCTATATTTTGAAAATATTCTAGCACTAAGTAGGCATGTACAGATTGCTTCTGGGACCCCAAAATATCGAATATTTGGGTGTTTGGGGCCTGATTTGAGATATAAACGGGTACAGAAGATGCATGCACATATCGACTTTTGGGCACCTAAAATATCGATTTTCTGTATGTTTTGGGCCTGTATTTTGAAAATACTCTAACACGGAGTAGACATGTACAGATCGCTTCTGGGACCCCAAAATATCGAATTTTCGGGTGTTTTGGGCCTGAATTTGAGATATCGACTTTGGGCACTTAAAATATTGATTTTTAGCATGTTTTGGGCCTATATTTTGAAAATATTCTAGCACTGAGTAGGCATGTACAGATCGCTTCTGGGACCCCAAAATATCGAATTTTCGGGTGTTTTGAGCCTGAATTTGAGATATAAACGGGTACAGAAAATGCATGCACATATTGACTTTGGGCACCTAAAATATTGATTTTCAGCATGTTTTGGGCCTGTTGTTTGAAAACATTCTAACTAGGAGTAGGCATGTACAGATCGCTTCTAGGACACAAAAATACCGAATTTTCGGGTGTTTTGAGCCTGAATTTGAGATATAAACGGGTACAGAAGATTCATGCACATATCGACTTTGGACACTTAAAATATCGATTTTCATCATGTTTTGGGCCTGTATCTGAGTAGGAATGTACAGATCGCTTCTGGGACCCCAAAATATCGAATTTTCGGGTGTTTGGAGCCTGAATTTGAGATATTATCGGGTACAGAAGATGCATGCACTTATCGACTTTTGGGCACCTAAAATATCGATTTTGAGCATGTTTTGGGTCTGTATCTTGAAAACATTCTAACTAGGAGTAGGCATGTACACATCGCTTCTAGGACCCAAAAATACCGATTTTTCGGGTGTTTTGAGCCTGAATTTGAGATATAAACGGGTACAGAAGATGCATGCACACATCGACTTTGGACACTAAAAATATCGATTTTTAGCATGTTTCGAGCCTATATTTTGAAAACATTCTAGCACTGAGTAGGCATGTACAGATCGCTTCTTGGACCCAAAAATATCGAATTTTCGGGTGTTTTGGGCCTGAATTTGAGATATCGACTTTGGGCACTTAAAATATCGATTTTCAGCATGTTTTAGGCCTGTATCTGAGTAGGCATGTACAGATCGCTTCTGGGACCCCAAAATATCGAGTTTTCGGGTGTTTTGGGCCTGAATTTGAGATATAGACTTTGGGCGCCTAAAATATCGATTTTTAGCAAGTTTTGGGCCTATATTTTAAAAATATTCTAGCACTGAGTAGGTATGTACAGATCGCTTTTGGGACCCCAAAATATCGAATTTTCGGGTGTTTGGGGCCTGAATTTGAGATATAAACAGGTACAGTAGATGAATGCACATATCGACTTTTGGGCACCTAAAATAGCGATTTTCTGTATGTTTCGGGCCTGTAATTTGAAAATACTCTAACACAGAGTAGGCATGTACAGTTCGCTTCTGGTACCCCAAAATATCGAATTTTCGGGTGTTTTGGGCCTGAATTTGAGATATCGACTTTGGGCACCTAAATTTCGATTTTATCATGTTTTGGGCCTATATTTTGAAAATATTCTAGCACTGAGTAGGCATGTACAGATCACTTCTGGGACCCCCAAATATCGAATTTTCGGGTGTTTTGAGCCAGAATTTGAGATATAAACGGGTACAGAGGATGCATGCACATATCGACTTTGGTCACTTAAAATATCGATTTTTAGAATGTTTTGAGCCTATATTTTGAAAACATTCTAGCACTGAGTAGGCATGTACAGATCGCTTCTGGGACCCAAAAATATTGTATTTTCGGGTGTTTTGAGGTTGAATTGTGGATATAAACGGGTGCAGAAGATTCATACACATATTGACTTTGGTCACCTAAAATATCAATTTTAAGTATGTTTTGGGCCTGTATTTTGAAAATACTCTAACACAGAGTAGGCATGTACAGATCGCTTCTAGGACCCCAAAATATCGAATTTTCGGGTGTTTTGGGCATGAATTTGAGATATAAACGGGTACAGAAGATGCATACTCATATCGACTTTTAGGCACCTAAAATATCGATTTTGAGCATGTTTTAGGTCTGTATCTTGAAAACATTCTAACTAGGAGTAGGCATGTACAGATGCGTCTAGGACCCAAAAATACCGAATTTTCGGGTGTTTTGAGCCTGAATTTGAGATATAAACGGGTACAGAAGATGCATGCACATATCGACTTTGGACATTTAAAATATCGATTTTTAGCATGTTTTGAGCCTATATTTTGAAAACATTCTAGCACTGAGTAGGCATGTACAGATCGCTTCTGGGACCCAAAAATATCGAAGTTTCGGGTGTTTTGAGGTTGAATTTGAGATATAAACGAGTGCAGAAGATGCATACACATATTGACTTTGGGCACATAAAATATCGATTTTCAGCATGTTTTGGGCCTATATCTGAGTAAGCATGTACAGATCGCTTCTGGAACCCGAAAATATCGAATTTTCGGGTGTTTGGAGCCTGAATTTGAAATATTAACGGGTACAGAAGATGCATGCACATATCGACTTTTGGGCACGTAAAAGATCGATTTTCAGTATGTTTTGGGCCTGTATTTTGAAAATACTCTAACACGGAGTAGGCATGTACATATCGCTTCTAGGACCCCAAAATATCGAATTTTCGGGTGTTTTGTGCCTGAATTTGAGATATCGACTTTGGGCACCTAAAATATCGATTTTTAGCATGTTTTGGGCCTATATTTTGAAAATATTCTAGCACTAAGTAGGCATGTACAGATCACTTATGGGACCCCAAAATATCGAATCCTCGGGTGTTTTGAGCCTGAATTTGAGATATAAACGGTTACAGAAGATGCATGCACATGTACAGTACTGTATAGGAGGGTCTCACACACAGCTTCCCCACTTGAAGCAACAGAAACCAGGCCTTCTTACAACAACATCCCTAAACTCGAGAGAGAGAGAGAGAGGGAGAGAAAGGGAGAGAGAGAGAGAGGGAGAGAAAGTAGAAAGAGAGAGAGAGAAGAATTGGGTGGAGCTTAGACAAAACTCCACCCCTTTTCAAGAAGATAATAATAATAATAATATCTGAATAGACTTGGCATCTTCCAAAACAGAATGAATATAAACGGACCAGCAGAGCTTTAGTGAGGGACTAAAGATCAAAACAGCTAAAAGACATCTTCTCTGTACTCCATTAACATAAGACAAGAAAGGGGATACACTCCTTTAGTATTAATAAAGTAAGTTTAATTTTACTTACTGAAGTTTATTTCCTACCTTGACTGAACACCATCACAACGCCGAGCTCGCTACCTAATACAACAACAACAACAACAACCACAACCAACTACAACTCCAGAGCAAGGTAATGTACCATATTCTTCGAAGAGATCAAATTAGGACTGGTACATTTTGATGGCAGCGGTGTTTTGCAACAAGGCAGATTGCAAGTAAAACTTCACAGGAGTACAGAGACTAACATTGTTCAAGGACAAGTTGAAGATTCTACTTGTAAATTCTCTCAAGTAATTTCTTCAGTGGGTAATCTTACGACCTCTAACGAGGGAGATAAACCACAAATTCTTCACCTACAAGAGGCACTTGCTTCAACATAACTGCAACTGACCTACAGAGAACCTCATCTACTTCACAGCAAACAATCATCACTTCATCACTACGGCGATCCTGTTACGTAAATGCTTTCGTAAGGACAACGCCATCACTCCATCACCTCCACGCTGACGCCTCCTTATACGTAAATTCTCTCGTAAAAGACAAGTCAACGTTCATCATCTTCACTCTAATTACGACTGTTAGTGTGTTAGTGTGCGAGCTAACTAATAATCGCTTCGTCACTTCACGGTCGTCGCCCCTTCACCACATCGTCACCTCGTCAGGCAACACCTCAGCTCGACCTCGTCATCACGTCGTCATCGTCGTTGCAACTACAGTCAACTAAAGTAGGTACACATTACATGTTACATTACATTATTTTTCACTTGTTCACGAACATGTTAGAAAGTTAGAGTTCCTCATTTGATGTCTAAACGGAATACTTTCACTAAGTTGAAGAAGAGCTTAGACGTATTTTCCCCCATTAAACATCCATACGACCCAAACTTAACATTGAATGCCACTACCAATGATTCATTGAGCTCCGGGCTAGAAAATTCATCCCCTGTGTCCCAAAGTCTTATTCCTGGTGCCGACACATACGAATCTCCTTCTGCTTCTTCCATCCTATCTCCTTCTAAAACTCGATCTGGTATTCCATATCATCTTGTATCTTCTCCAATCATGGCCACTTCTCCACAATCTCCTAATACCTCTAACCCTACACCTTCTAGCCAAACTTCACCTGCTATGCCTAACCAATTTCAAACAGTGAGAGTATTACCAACCCCCAATTATTTGAAGCAATATACGGGAGATGATCCACGATATGGAATTCATCTCTTTTTGCGACATTTTGAGGATGCATTTTGTCAGGCAGAAATTAGCCAGGATATAGATAAGATTAGATTTGTGCGAGGTCATATTGCACCTGATAGTCCCGCTAGTTACATGTTAACAGCCAGTGCTTTTTCTGACCCTGATAACTTAACGTCATATGATACGTTTTGGGAGTCACTCATAGATATTTTTGGAGATGGTCAGCTCCATGGGTCATTGTCATGGGTCCAAAGAATGGCTAAAACAACTGCAGATAACATAACTGCACATGATCCAGCAAAAGCACTTGCATTAGCAGGGTCCCTAGCCTTAGATGCCAAAGAATCATTAAAGTCCTCACCTTGGGTACAAAATGGGAATATTACCTTAGATAATACTATTAAGTTAATAGAGTATGTCCAATTTACGTTGCTGTTAAAAGAAAATTATCGTTTGGATATTCCTAAACATTCATTTGGTCCAACTGACAAACTAATCAAGTTAGCTTCCAAACTTAGCATGAAAGAATCTCAGAACGTACCTCGTGCATTACATGTTGCTCCATCAATGGAAACAAAGACTTTCAATACTAGTGCCACATCAAATCAAGGGAAGTCACAAAGGAAATATTGTAAACATTGCAACAAAACTAATCATTATACCAGTGACTGTTATTTCTTTCATAACTCTAGGGGGAATTATCAATGGAAACGTAATAAGTATTCTTATACCAATAAATATTGTCATTTACATGAGTCCACTTCACATTCCTCAGATGAATGTGTGGTGCTTAAAAGAATGAAAGAAGAAATGCAACGGAACACGAGGTACGATACGAGACCACCGCAATATTCGAAATGGCAACATCCCAGAAAATAGTACGTCCCATAAACCCTGTCGTCGCCTCCACCGGTAATGTACTATCAATCCCTGTACAGGTATTACATTGTAACACCTCCTTAATGATAGACATAGGCGCGGCAGTTTCATTGTTATCTGAAATTTCCTTTAAAAGATTGTGCAACTTAAATCCACAGCGACATTTACATAATAAGATAGAGCCCATTGACATAGAATTGTCAGCCATAACAGGAAATAAATTACAGGTTATAGGGACGCTAACCCTTCCTGTCAGGTTAGAAAAGGGAACTAACCATATAAACATAAAATTCTATATAATACGGAATTATGATCTACCAACAGACGGTGTATTGGGACTATCAGACATTATTAGGCAGGACATTATCATTGACCCAGGATATAAAATGATACGTTTCAAAAATAAATGTATTCCAATACAGGATTGTCCTGGCCTTTATTTACGTTCAAGTAACGTTCACTCTATTTATAATACAAATGATGAAAATGATTCCATTATCATAAAGGCTATTGCTGCATGTAATACTATATTAACTCCAAATTTTGTCCATGCATTGAAGGTAAAGCTTCCATCTCATGTACAGCCACATACTAGTGTCCTCTCCTTAATAGAGTCAGTGAAAATAAATAACCTGGGATTAGAATCTACGTTAACTAATGTAAGTAATAATAATGTTGCTACTATCTATCTCTTTAATAAAACATCTACCAATATTCAGGTGAAAAAGGGAACATATCTATGTGATCTGTACAAATGGAAGTTAGACCAAATACCACAAGGAAATATTGCATCGGTTCTTACCGAAGGGAATCATATTGACAGTCAGGTAGGGGAACAACTTAGAAATTTTGTCCATGGCGGTGATTTTCCACTTTATCGTGATAATCTCATCGACATCTTAGCCACATATCGAGAGGCGATTGCCCTACCTGGTGAATCCTTAGGAAAAACCGATATTATAAAGCATACCATTACCCTAACATCCCCTCACCCTATTTATACTCGAGCATATAGATTACCTCATAGTAGGCAGAAAATGGTAAATGAAATGCTAAGTGAAATGTTGGATGAAGGCATTATTAAGAATTCTCACTCCCCTTATAACAGCCCTATGTTTTTGGTTTCAAAAAATAATGGTGAATTTAGACCAGTAATTGATTACAGGAAAATAAATAATGCTACAATTAAAGATAAATATCCCCTCCCTCTATTGAGAGATGTTTTGTCTAACATTGGTGAAACAAAACCTATGATATTCTCCACATTAGACTTAGTCAGTGGATATTGGCAAGTAGCATTGGATGATAAAAGTCAACCCATAACTGCATTTAGTACTCCCCATGGTCATTATGAATACACCCGTATGCCATTTGGGTTATGTAATGCTCCATCCACATTTCAGCGTATGGTAAATTTTCTTTTTGGCGATATCAATAATGAAGTCATTGCTTATTTAGACGATTTGATTATTTTTTCAAAGGACGTGCCTTCACATTTAGAAACATTAAATAAAGTTATGCATAGGTTGCATCAGGTAGGCCTTAAACTTAAAATGTCTAAATGTCATTTTCTTAAACAGGAAATAAAATTTTTAGGACATACCATCAATAGCAAAGGGCTCCATACACAATCTGATAAAATACGAGCAATGAAAGAATTCCCTACTCCAAAAAATGCAACTAATGTAAAGTCATTTTTGGGTTTATGTTCTTATTATAGAAGCTTTGTAAGAAATTTTTCCCAAATAGCAAAGCCCCTAAATAATCTCCTCAAGAAAAATGCAGATTTTGTATGGATGCCTGAACAACAGCTGAGCTTTGAATTACTAAAGAATAAATTGGTATCAGCTCCAATTCTTGCATTCCCAGATTTTTCGTTACCTTTTATAATTTGTACTGATGCTTCTTCATTAGGCTTAGGCGCTGTCCTTATGCAAGAAATTGCTAAAGGTCAGTGTCAGGTAATTGCGTATGCTTCGAGAATATTAAATGCACAGGAAACTCGTTACTCTGTAACAGAACAGGAAACTTTAGCTATAGTATGGGCACTTCGTACCTTCAGGGAAATCGTGTTGGGATATCCTTTACAAGTTTTTACAGATCACCAACCGATTATGGGCTTCCTGAAAACTCAAAATCTCACGGGGAAATTGACCAGATGGTATTTAACAATTCAGGAATTTCAACCGCATATTGATATTAAATACCTTCCAGGTCGATTAAATCATGTAGCAGATGCTTTAAGCAGACATCCTGTTTCTTCAGTTTCTAAGTCACCCATAGACTTTGACTTCAATGCAGTTCGTATACATCAACAACAGGATCCTATGATAAAAGCGATAAATTACTCAGGTGATGATTATAATGGTCAGGAATTACCTATTAGCATACATAACTTCTCCCTCCATGATAATGTTGTTTATAGGAAACTTAGAAAACGTAACATACAAACTGATCAAATAGTGATACCACGATCATTGGTTCCCTCAGTATTAACCTTATATCATAATACAGCAGGACATCCTGGCAGAGATCGATGTCTGTCCACTCTCCGTACGAAGTACTATTGGCATACAATGAAAGTAGATGTGGAAACGCATATCGCCCAGTGCGAAACATGCAATGCAAATAAGGGACATCCAATTGGACCAGCTCCATTAGGGGAATATCCAATGCCGAGTGAACCATGGGCAGTAGTAGGAATGGATTTACTCTCGCTACCACAGTCACATCAGGGATCAAATTATTTATTAACTGTGGTTGATCATTTTTCTAGGTATTTGGTGGTAGCTCCACTGAAAACGAAAACGGCTGAAGAGGTTGCACATAAATTTATATCCAAATTCATATGTCCATTTACATGTCCCAAAATCATAATATCAGATAATGGTAAGGAATTTCGTAACAGTATCTTACAGAAGATATCTGAGTTTTATAATATTAAGCAAACGTTTGTATTAGCATATCACCCTGCATCTAATGGGTTAGCAGAACGGCAAAACCGTAAAATATTAGAAGTACTTCGGGGGGCAATAAATAAAATCCCTTCCACATGGGAGGACTGGATTGATATGACAGTCTGTTCTATAAACGCTACAAAAACGGAAACAGTGGGTAAAACTCCTCATGAAATAATATTTGGCGTGCAGAAACGTCTTCCATATGATATAACAATTCCCACACAGAGGCCATGCTACAACATGGACGACTACGCTGAACGACAGCGAGTTGCATTTCAACAAATTCATCATGAGGTACAAAACAATTTACAGGCTAGCAGAAATAAAATGCGTATACGGCAGCATAATAAGGCAAAGACGCAAACCTTCACTCCAGGTGATCAGGTAATGTTACAGGTGCCCGATCGAACTTCGAAACTTCTGCCTCGGTTCACGGGACCGTACACTGTACTCTCACTAGTAGGCAATAAAATCGAGATAAAGCATAATTTTACTCAGGTGGATGATATTGTTCATGTAGACAGAATAAAGAAATTGGTAAATAGCGCGCAAACCCAACATCTAAATAACCAATTAGAATCTCTGCAACATGACCTATTTCCTCTTCCTAGTAATTTTATCCCTACTACTGATACTCATAAAATAAACATTTATAAACAGAAACTCCGATCGGCGAAGAAGTAAAAGATTATAATTCTTCTTACAGATGTGGGCCAACTCAACATATATTATGGTTTTCATAGCCATACTGGCGGCAACGAAAGGTTACGCTGACGTAACCACCGTCCCTAATGATGATGTGCTTATCCCGGGAGCGCTCGTCCAACAATTTGGTAAAATATTGGTGACGGAAGATGTTATCACTATTTCTTATTCATTAAAGGACATATCTGTTTTATTTCACAAATTTTCTGCAGTTGAGAAAGGATTGCAGATACTTAATGATACACTAGTTTTTCCTGACAGTAATGACTCGATGGCATTTAGTGATTTAAGGGCATTATATTCAGTCTTGTCCTTTAAGGTTCAACGCACTATGAAGGACTTACGTGACCTTAGTTACATTGCTCGCCTATTACATAATAATCCAATTGCTCAGAGCCACCACCACCGCCAGGAGCGTGGTTTAGTTAATATTTTAGGTGAAATATCTAAGGCACTCTTTGGTACTGCAATGGATGGTGATGTACAGGCATTATCCCGAAAATTAAATGTTGTAGGACAAGCAGTTGCAAATCAGGGTAAGGTAGTCAGGCAAATATATAAAAGTGTTCAAATCATTGATCAAAACTTGGATACAGTTTCTGATGCTTTACGTAAACAACAGCAACTCTTATCTGCAGAGATAGGACACTCACATCGCATTATTAGGCTCCTATTAATATCTGTTAGTTGGCAGGAAACTGAAACTCAGGTACAAGGACTTAGGGAGTCTTGTCAAACATTAATTAAGGATGTAATTACTGCAGGTTTAGGTAAGGTTAACTCACGATTATTACCAATCACACAATTGCAGGATGCACTTGAAATAGCTATGATGAACTACCATCTTACTCCCATATTTCATGCACCTAATCTGGAATATTATTATCCAGTCATGACCAGTATTTTAACACCAGACTATATACTGATTAATATTCCAATGAAGAGTAAGATTTCCTTCACAGGCTACTCAGTACAACCATTCCCAATGAATGTGGAAAATAATCTTTTAATGTTAGATTCCCAACCTATAAATATTGTTCTTAGTGATGATTATTCTCTTGTTGATGTGCTTAGTGAAGCACAATTTCTCAATTGCCATTCTGCATATCTTCATTTATATGTTTGTCCTGCATATCTGTTTGCATTTAAAGCTCCAACTGACGCACCATGTCTAATTGCTTTAAGTCAAAGGAATACTCGTCAAGCACTCTCTGCATGTACTTTCAAATCTGTAACTAACCAAACACTCTTTCATCGTCATTTCTTTAATTTCCACTATCTATACTTTCCTGCTGAGACACGAGTAACACTAATCTGCCCTAATGACACTACACATGGTATGGTTAAAGGCTACTATAAAGCAGCTGATTCATGTGAAATACGATCCAAGAGAATCGTTACCTTACCTAGTAAACATCACTTGCTTGAAAACATGACACTCTCTTCCACCTTTCAACATATTTCGTATAAGGTCGACTTGTTTAACATCTCCCAATTATCAATTGTTTCAGAAAAAGTGGAACTATTGACTCTACTCAATGATACTATGATTCAAGAATCCTTATCTGATAATTTAATTCCTCCATATTTGGATCACGAGATATTGCTACCTACATTTATAATTCCATGTCTTATTCTTTTGGTCTGTACAGTGATTTTCATATTTTGCATTAGGAGGGTCTATCGACGTTATACTGTGTTATCTCGTCTTGAAAACAATATTTTAACTGCTCCATCACAGCCTTAACTTAGCACCAAGGCTTACCCTTCCTTAATGCCTGAATCGTCAGCATAGGTTTAGCTTACATACACATAACTACAAGCACCTAGCTCAACATATTAATATTAAGTTGATTTCCTTATATTCTCATGTATTGATTTTCATTTATGTATACTATGTGCCAAGATCTTGATGCAATTTTATTGTGTTACTATTTATTGTATTTATTATTAAGTTCCTAGTCCTATATGTATGTACCGAGGATTGTACATCTGTTTCCCACAATAAAGATGATATCTGAGGACAGATTTCCGGTAGCAGACTGAGCATATGTACAGTACTGTATAGGAGGGTCTCACACACAGCTTCCCCACTTGAAGCAACAGAAACCAGGCCTTCTTACAACAACAGACACAAGAGGGTAACCATTTCACCCTCCAATTTCTCACTTGTCATCCCTAAACTCGAGAGAGAGAGAGGGAGAGAAAGGGAGAGAGAGAGAGAGGGAGAGAAAGTAGAAAGAGAGAGAGAGAAGAATTGGGTGGAGCTTAGACAAAACTCCACCCCTTTTCAAGAAGATAATAATAATAATAATAATATCTGAATAGACTTGGCATCTTCCAAAACAGAATGAATATAAACGGACCAGCAGAGCTGTAGTGAGGGACTAAAGATCAAAACAGCTAAAAGACATCTTCTCTGTACTCCATTAACATAAGACAAGAAAGGGGATACACTCCTTTAGTATTAATAAAGTAAGTTTAATTTTACTTACTGAAGTTTATTTCCTACCTTGACTGAACACCATCACAACGCCGAGCTCGCTACCTAATACAACAACAACAACAACAACCACAACCAACTACAACTCTAGAGCAAGGTAATGTACCATATTCTTCGAAGAGATCAAATTAGGACTGGTACACACATATCGACTTTGGACATTTAAAATATCGATTTTTAGCATGTTTTGGGCCTATATTTTGAAAACATTGTAGCACTGAATAGGCATGTACAGATCGCTTCTGGGACCCAAAAATATCGAATTTTCGGGTGTTTTGAGGTTGAATTTGGGATATAAACGGGTGCAGAAGATGCATCCACCTATCGACTTTTGGGCACCTAAAAGATCGATTTTCAGTATTTTTTGGGCCTGTATATTGAGAATACTCTAACATGGAGTAGGCATGTTCAGTTCGCTTCTGGGACCCCAAAATATCGAATTTTCGGGTGTTTTGGACCTGAATTTGAGATATCGACTTTGGACACTTAAAATATCGATTTTTAGCATGTTTTGGGCCTATATTTTGAAAAAATACTAGCACTGAGTAGGCATGTACAGATCACTTCTGGGACCCCAAAATATCGAAGTTTCGGGGGTTTGGAGCCTGAATTTGAGATATAAACGGGTACAGAAAATGCATGCACATATTGACTTTGGGCACCTAAAATATAGATTTTCAGCATGTTTTGGGCCTGTATTTTAAAAATACTCTAACACGGAGTAGGCATGTACAGATCGCTTCTGGGACCCAAAAATATCGAATTTTCGGGTGTTTTGAGCCTGAATTTGAGATATAAACGAGTGCAGAAGATGCATACACATATTGACTTTGGGCACCTAAAATATCGATTTTCAGCATGTTTTGGGCCTGTATCTGAGTAGGCATGTACAGATCGCTTCTGGGACCCCAAAAATTCGAATTTTCGGGTGTTTGGAGCCTGAATTTAAGATATAAACGGGTACAGAAGATGCATGCACATATCGACTTTTAGGCACCTAAAATATCGATTTTCTGTATGTTTTGGGCCTGTAGATTGAAAATACTCTAACACGGAGTAGGCATGTACAGATCGCTTCTGGGACCCCAAAATATCGAATTTTCGGGTGTTTTGGGCCTGAATTTGAGATACCGACTTTGGGCACCTAAAATATCGATTTTTAGCATGTTTTGGACCTATATTTTGAAAATATTCCAGCACTGAGTAGGCATGTACAGATTACTTCTGGGACCCCAAAATATCGAATTTTCGGGTGTTTTGAGCCTGAATTTGATATATAAACGGGTACAGAAGATGCATGCACACATCGACTTTGGACACTAAAAATATCGATTTTTGGCATGTTTCGAGCCTATATTTTGAAAACATTCTAGCACTGAGTAGGCATGTACAGATCGCTTCTGGGACCCAAAAATATCGAATTTTCGGGAGTTTTGGGCCTGAATTTGAGATATCGACTTTGGGCACTTAAAATATCGATTTTCAGCAAGTTTTGGGTCTATATTTTAAAAATATTCTAGCACTGAGTAGGCATGTACAGATCGCTTTTGGGACCCCAAAATATCGAATTTTCGGGTGTTTGGGGCCTGAATTTGAGATATAAACAGGTACAGAAGATGCAAGCACATATCGACTTTTGGGCACCAAAAATAGCGATTTTCTGTATGTTTCGGGCCTGTATTTTGAAAATACTCTAACACGGAGTAGGCATGTACAGTTCGCTTCTGGCACCCCAAAATATCGAATTTTCGGGTGTTTTGGGCCTGAATTTGAGATATCGACTTTGGGCACCTAAATTTCGATTTTTAGCATGTTTTGGGCCTATATTTTCAAAATATTCCAGCACTGAGTAGGCATGTACAGATCACTTCTGGGACCCCAAAATATCGAATTTTCGGGTGTTTTGAGCCAGAATTTGAGATATAAACGGGTACAGAAGATGCATGCACATATCGACTTTGGACACTTAAAATATCGATTTTTAGAATGTTTTGAGCCTATATTTTGAAAACATTCTAGTACTGAGTAGGCATGTACAGATCGCTTCTGGGACCCAAAAATATTGAATTTTCGGGTTTTTTGATGTTGAATTTGGGATATAAACGGGTGAAGAAGATGCATACACATATTGACTTTTGTCACCTAAAATATCGATTTTCAGCATGTTTTGGGCCTGTATTTTGAAAATACTCTAACACGGAGTAGGCAAGTACAGATCGCTTTTGGGACCCCAAAATATCGAATTTTCGGGTGTTTGGAGCCTGAATTTGAGATATAAACGGGTACTGAAGATGCATGCACAAATCGACTTTTGGGCACTTAAAATATCTATTTTCAGCATGTTTTGGGCCTGTATTTTAAAATACTCTAACACGGAGTAGGCATGTACAGATCGCTTCTGGGACCCAAAAATATCGAATTTTCGGGTGTTTGGAGCCTGAATTTGAGATATAAACGAGTGCAGAAGATGCATACACATATTGACTTTGGGCTCCTAAAATATCGATTTTCAGCATGTTTTGGGCCTGTATCTGAGTAGGCATGTACAGATCGCTTCTGGGACCCCAAAAATTCGAATTTTCGGGTGTTTGGAGCATGAATTTAAGATATAAACGGGTACAGAAGAAGCATGCACATATCGACTTTTAGGCACCTAAAAGATCGATTTTCAGTATGTTTTGGGCCTGTAGATTGAAAATACTCTAACACGGAGTAAGCATGTACAGATCGCTTCTGGGACCCCAAAATATCGAATTTTTGGGTGTTTTGGGCCTGAATTTGAGATATCGACTTTGGGCACCTAAAATATCGATTTTTAGCATGTTTTGGGCCTATATTTTGAAAATATTCTAGCACTGAGTAGGCATGTACAGATTACTTCTGGGACCCCAAAATATCGAATTTTCGGGTGTTTTGAGCCTGAATTTGATATATAAACGGGTACAGAAGATGCATGCACATATCGACATCTGGGCACCTAAAATATCGATTTTGAGCATGTTTTGGGTCTGTTTCTTGAAAACATTCTAACTAGGAGTAGGCATGTACAAGGACCCAAAAATACCGAATTTTCGGGTGTTTTGAGCCTGAATTTGAGATATAAACGGGTACAGAAGATGAATGCACATATCGACTTTGGACACTTAAAATATCGATTTTTAGCATGTTTTGAGCCTATATTTTGAAAACATTCTAGCACTGAGTAGGCATGTACAGATCGCTTCTGGGACCCAAAAATATCGAATTTTCGGGTGTTTTGAGGTTGAACATGAGATATATACGGTGCTGAAGATGCATACACATATTGACTTTGGGCACCTAAAATATCGATTTTTAGCATGTTTTGGGTCTGTATGTAAGTAGGCATGTACAGATCGCTTCTGGGACCCTAAAATATCGAATTTTTGGGTGTTTTGAGATTGAATCTGGGATATAAATGGGTGCAGAAGATGCATACACATAGTGACTTTGGTCACCTAAAATATCGATTTTCAGCATGTTTTGTGCCTGTATTTTGAAAATACTCTAACACAGAGTAGGCAAGTACAGATAGCTTCTGGGACCCCAAAATATCGAATTTTCGGGTGTTTTGAGCCTGAATTTGAGATATAAACGGGTACAGAAGATGCATCCACATATCGACTTTGGGGCACCTAAAAGATCGATTTTCAGTATGTTTTGGGCCTGTATTTTGAAAATACTCTAACACGGAGTAGACATGTACAGATCGCTTCTAGGACCCCAAAATATCGAATTTTCGGGTGTTTTGGGCCTGAATTTGAGATATCGACTTTGGGCACTTAAAATATCGATTTTTAGCATGTTTTGGGCCTATATTTTGAAAATATTCTAGCACTGAGTAGGCATGTACAGATCGCTTCTGGGACCCCAAAAAATCGAATTTTCGGGTGTTTTGAGCCTGAATTTGAGATATAAACGGGTACAGAAAATGCATGCACATATTGACTTTGGGCACCTAAAATATTGATTTTCAGCATGTTTTGGGCCTGTAGTTTGAAAACATTCTAACTAGGAGTAGGCATGTACAGATCGCTTCTAGGACACAAAAATACCGAATTTTCGGGTGTTTTGAGCCTGAATTTGAGATATAAACGGGTACAGAAGATTCATGCACATATCGACTTTAGACACTTAAAATATCGATTTTTAGCATGTTTTGAGCCTATATTTTGAAAACATTCTAGCACTGAGTAGGCATGTACAGATCGCTTCTGGGACCCAAAAATAACGAATTTTCGGGTGTTTTGAGGTTGAATTTGAGATATATACGAGTGCTTAAGATGCATACACATATTGACTTTGGGCACCTAAAATATCGATTTTCATTATGTTTTGGGCTTGTATCTGAGTAGGCATGTACAGATCGCTTCTGGGACACCAAAATATCGAATTTTCGGGTGTTTGGAGCCTGAATTTGAGATATAAACGGGTACAGAAGATGAATGCACTTATCGACTTTTGGGCACCTAAAATATCGATTTTGAGCATGTTTTGGGTCTGTATCTTGAAAACATTCTAACTGTAAGCATGTACAGATCGCTTCTAGGACCCAAAAATACCGTATTTTCTGGTGTTTTGAGTATGAATTTGAGATATAAACGGGTACAAAAGATGCATGCACACATCGACTTTGGACACTAAAAATATCGATTTTTAGCATGTTTCGAGCCTATATTTTGAAAACATTCTAGAACTGAGTAGGCATGTACAGATCGCTTCTGGGACCCAAAAATATCGAATTTTCGGGTGTTTTGGGCCTGAATTTGAGATATCGACTTTGGGCACTTAAAATATCGATTTTCAGCATGTTTTGGGCCTGTATCTGAGTAGGCATGTCCAGATCGCTTCTGGGACCCCAAAATATCGAATTTTCGGGTGTTTTGGGCCTGAATTTGAGATATAGACTTTGGGCGCATAAAATATCGATTTTCAGTAGGTTTTGGGCCTGTATTTTGAAAATACTCTAGCACTGAGTAGGCATGTACAGATCGCTTCTGGGACCCCAAAATATCGAATTTTCGGGTGTTTTGGGCCTGAATTTGAGATATAAACGGGTACAGAAGATACATGCACATATCGACTTTGGACACTTAAAATATCGATTTTTAGCATGTTTTGAGCCTATATTTTGAAAACATTGTAGCACTGAATAGGCATGTACAGATCGCTTCTGGGACCCAAAAATATCGAATTTTCGGGTGTTTTGAGGTTGAATTTGGGATATAAACGGGTACCGAAGATGCATGCACATATCGACTTTTGGGCACCTAAAAGATCGATTTTCAGTATGTTTTGGGCCTGTATTTTGAGAATACTCTAACATGGAGTAAGCATGTTCAGATCGCTTCTGGGACCCCAAAATATCGAATTTTCGGGTGTTTTGGGCCTGAATTTGAGATATCGACTTTGGACCTCAAAATATCGATTTTTAGCATGTTTTGGGCCTATATTTTGAAAAAATACTAGCACTGAGTAGGCATGTACAGATCACTTCTGAGACCCCAAAATATCGAATTTTTGGGTGTTTGGAGCCTGAATTTGAGATATAAACGGGTACAGAAAATGCATGCACATATTGACTTTGGGCTCCTAAAATATCGATTTTCAGCATGTTTTGGGCCTGTAATTTGAAAATACACTAACACGGAGTAGACATGTACAGATCGCTTCTGGGACCCAAAAATATCGAATTTTCGGGTGTTTTGAGCCTGAATTTGAGATATAAACGAGTGCAGAAGATGCATACACATATTGACTTTGGGCACCTAAAATATCGATTTTCAGCATGTTTTGGGCCTGTATCTGAGTACGCATGTACAGATCGCTTCTGGGACACCAAAAATTCGAATTTTCGGGTGTTTGGAGCCTGAATTTAAGATATAACCGGGTACAAAAGATGCATGCACATATCGACTTTTAGGCACCTAAAAGATCGATTTTCAGTATGTTTTGGGCCTGTTGATTGAAAATACTCTAACACGGAGTAGGCATGTACAGATCGCTTCTGGGACCCCAAAATATCAAATTTTCGGGTGTTTTGGTCCTGAATTTGAGATATCGACATTGGGCACCTAAAATATCGATTTTAGCATGTTTTGGGCCTATATTTTGAAAATATTCTAGCACTGAGTAGGCATGTACAGATTACTTCTGGGACCCAAAATTATCGAATTTTCGGGTGTTTTGAGCCTGAATTTGAGATATAACGGGTACAGGTGATGCACAAACATATTGACTTTGGTCACCTAAAATATCGATTTTCAGCTTGTTTTGGGCCTGTATTTTGAAAATACTCTAACACGGAGTAGGCAAGTACAGATCGCTTCTAGGACCCCAAAATATCGAATTTTCGGGTATTTTCAGCCTTAATTTGAGATATAAACGGGTACATGAGATGCATGCACATATCGACTTTCGACACTTAAAATATCGATTTTTAGCATGAGTTCAGCCTATATTTTGAAAACATTCTAGCACTGACTAGACATGTACAGATCGCTTCTGGGAACCAAAAATATCGAATTTTCGGGTGTTTTGAGGTTGAATTTGAGATATAAACGAGTGCAGAAGATGCATACACATGTTGACTTTGGGCACCTAAAATATCGATTTTCAGTATGTTTTGGGTCTGCATCTTAGAAGGCATGTACAGATCGCTTCTGGGACCCCAAAATATCGAATTTTCGGGTGTTTTGAGATTGAATTTGAGATATAAACGGGTACAGAAGATGCATGCACATCTCGACTTTTGGGCACCTAAAAGATCGATTTTCGGTATGTTTTGAGCCTGTATTTTGAAAATACTCTAACAGATCGCTTCTGGGACCCCAAAATATCGAATTTTCGCGTGTTTTGGGCCTGAATTTGAGATATCGGCTTTGGGCACCTAAAATATCGATTTTTAGCATGTTTTGGGCCTATATTTTTAAAATATTCTATCACTAAGTACAGATCACTTCTGGGACCCCAAAATATCGAATTTTCAAGTGTTTTGAGCCTGAACTTGAGATATAAACGGGTACAGATGATGCATGCACATATCGACTTTGGACACTCAAAATATCGATTTTTAGCATGTTTTGGGCCTATATTTTGAATATATTCTAGCACTGAGTAGGCATGTACAGATCGCTTCTGGGACCCCAAAATATCGAATTTTCGGGTGTTAGGAGCCTGAATTTGAGATATAAACGGGTACTGAAGATGCATGCACATATCGACTTTTGGGCACCTAAAATATCGATTTTGAGCATGTTTTGGGTCTTTATCTTGAAAACATTCTAACTAGGAGTAGGGATGTACAGATCGCTTCTAGGACCCAAAAATACCGAATTTTCGGGTGTTTTGAGCCTGAATTTGAGATATAAACGAGTACAGAAGATGCATGCACATATTGACTTTGGACACCTAAAATATCGATTTTTAGCATGTTTTGGGCCTGTATTTATAAAATACTCTAACTAGGAGTAGGCATGTACAGATCGCTTCTGGGACCCCAAAATATCGAATTTTCGGGTGTTTTGAGGTTGAATTTGAGATATAAATGGGTACAGAAGATGCATGCACATATCGACTTTGGACACTTAAAATATCGATTTTTAGCATGTTTTGAGCCTATATTTTGAAAACATTCTAGCACTGACTAGACATGGACAGATCGCTACTGGGACCCAAAATTATCGAATTTTCTGGTGTTTTGAGGTTGAATTTGAGATATAAACGGGTACAGAAGATGCATGCACATATCGACTTTTGGGCACCTAAAAAATCGATTTTCGGTATGTTTTGGGCCTGTACTTTGAAAATACTCTAACAGTTCGCTTCTGGGACCCCAAAATATCGAATTTTCGGGTGTTTTGGGCCTGAATTTGAGATATCGACTTTGGGCACCTAAAATATAGATTTTTAGCATGTTATGGGCCTATATTTTGAAAATATTCTAGCACTAAGTAGGCATGTACAGATCACTTCTGGGACCCCAAAATATTGAATTTTCGGGTGTTTTGAGCCTGAATTTGAGATATAAACGGTTACAGATGATGCATGCACATATCGACTTTGGACATTCAAAATATCGGTTTTTAGTATGTTTTGAGCTTATATTTTGAAAACATTGTAGCACTCAGTAGGTATGTACAGATCGCTTCTGGGACCCAAAAATATCGAATTTTCGGGTGTTTTGAGGTTGAATTTGGGATATAAACGGGTGCAGAAGATGCATACACATATTGACTTTGGTCACCTAAAATATCGATTTTCAGCTTGTTTTAGGCCTTTATTTTGAAAAAACTCTAACACGGAGTAGGCAAGTACAGATCGCTTCTGGGACCCCAAAATATCGAATTTTCGGGTGTTTTGAGCCTGAATTTGAGATATAAACGGGTACAGAAGATGCATCCACATATCGACTTTTGGGCACCTAAAAGATCGATTTTCACCATGTTTTGGGCCTGTATTTTGAAAATACTCTAACACGGAGTAGGCATGTACAGTTCGCTTCTGGGACCCCAAAATATCGAATTTTCGGGTGTTTTGGGACTGAATTTGAGATATCGACTTTGGGCACCTAAAATATCGATTTTTAGCATGTTTTGGGCCTATATTTTGAAAATATTCTAGCACTAAGTAGGCACGCACAGATCACTTCTGGGACCCCAAAATATCGAATTTTCGGGTGTGTTGAGCCTGAATTTGAGATATAAACGGGTACAGATGATGCATGCACATATCGACTTTTGGGCACCTAAAAGATCGATTATCAGTATGTTTTGGGCCTGTTTTTTTAAAATACTCTAACACGGAGTAGGCAAGTACAGATCGCTTCTGGGACCCCAAAATATCGAATTTTCGGGTGTTTTGGGACTGAATTTGAGATATCGACTTTGGGCACCTAAAATATCGATTTTTAACATGTTTTGGGCCTATATTTTGAAAATATTCTAGCACTAAGTAGGCACGCACAGATCACTTCTGGGACCCCAAAATATCGAATTTTCGGGTGTTTTGAGCCTGAATTTGAGATATAAACGGGTACAGATGATGCATGCACATATCGACTTTTGGGCACCTAAAAGATCGATTTTCACCATGTTTTGGGCCTGTATTTTGAAAATACTCTAACACGGAGTAGGCATGTACAGTTCGCTTCTGGGACCCCAAAATATCGAATTTTCGGGTGTTTTGGGACTGAATTTGAGATATCTACTTTGGGCACCTAAAATATCGATTTTTAGCATGTTTTGGGCCTATATTTTGAAAATATTCTAGCACTAAGTAGGCACGCACAGATCACTTCTGGGACCCCAAAATATCGAATTTTCGGGTGTTTTGAGCCTGAATTTGAGATATAAACGGGTACAGAAGATGCATCCACATATCGACTTTTGGGCACCTAAAAGATCGTTTATCAGTATGTTTTGGGCCTGTTTTTTTAAAATACTCTAACACAGAGTAGGCAAGTACAGATCGCTTCTGGGACCCCAAAATATCGAATTTTCGGGTGTTTTGAGCCTGAATTTGAGATATAAACGGGTACAGAAGATGCATCCACATATCGACTTTTGGGCACCTAAAAGATCGATTTTCAGTATGTTTTGTGCCTGTATATTGAAAATACTCTAACACGGAGTAGGCAAGTACAGATCGCTTCTGGGACCCCAAAATATCGAATTTTTGGGTGTTTTGGGCCTGAATTTGAGATATCGACTTTGGGCACCTAAAATATCGATTTTTAGCATGTTTTGGGCTTATATTTTGAAAATATTCTAGCTCTGGGTAGGCATGTACAGATCGCTTCTGGAACCCCAAAATATCGAATTTTCGGGTGTTTTGAGCCTGAATTTGAGATATAAACGGGTACAGAAGATGCATGCATGCACATATCGACTTTTGGGCACCTAAAATATCGATTTTGAGCATGTTTTGGGTCTATATCTTGAAAATATTCTAACTAGGAGTAGGGATGTACAGATCGCTTCCAGGACCCAAAAATATCGAATTTTCGGGTGTTTTGAGCCTGAATTTGAGATATAAACGGGTACAGAAGATGCATGCACATAACGACTTTATACACTTAAAATATCGATTTTCAGCATGTTTTGGGCCTGTATTTTGAAAATACTCTAACACGGAGTAGGCAAGTACAGATCGCTTTTGGGACCCCAAAATATCGAATTTTCTGGTGTTTGGAGCCTGAATTTGAGATATAAACGGGTACTGAAGATGCATGCACAAATCGACTTTTGGGCACTTAAAATATCGATTTTCAGCATGTTTTGGGCCTGTATTTTAAAATACTCTAACACGGAGTAGGCATGTACAGATCGCTTCTGGGACCCCAAAAATTCGAATTTTCGGGTGTTTGGAGCATGAATTTAAGATATAAACGGGTACAGAAGAAGCATGCACATATCGACTTTTAGGCACCTAAAAGATCGATTTTCAGTATGTTTTGGGCCTGTAGATTGAAAATACTCTAACACGGAGTAAGCATGTACAGATCGCTTCTGGGACCCCAAAATATCGAATTTTTGGGTGTTTTGGGCCTGAATTTGAGATATCGACTTTGGGCACCTAAAATATCGATTTTTAGCATGTTTTGGGCCTATATTTTGAAAATATTCTAGCACTGAGTAGGCATGTACAGATTACTTCTGGGACCCCAAAATATCGAATTTTCGGGTGTTTTGAGCCTGAATTTGATATATAAACGGGTACAGAAGATGCATGCACATATCGACATCTGGGCACCTAAAATATCGATTTTGAGCATGTTTTGGGTCTGTTTCTTGAAAACATTCTAACTAGGAGTAGGCATGTACAAGGACCCAAAAATACCGAATTTTCGGGTGTTTTGAGCCTGAATTTGAGATATAAACGGGTACAGAAGATGAATGCACATATCGACTTTGGACACTTAAAATATCGATTTTTAGCATGTTTTGAGCCTATATTTTGAAAACATTCTAGCACTGAGTAGGCATGTACAGATCGCTTCTGGGACCCAAAAATATCGAATTTTCGGGTGTTTTGAGGTTGAACATGAGATATATACGGTGCTGAAGATGCATACACATATTGACTTTGGGCACCTAAAATATCGATTTTTAGCATGTTTTGGGTCTGTATGTAAGTAGGCATGTACAGATCGCTTCTGGGACCCTAAAATATCGAATTTTTGGGTGTTTTGAGATTGAATTTGGGATATAAATGGGTGCAGAAGATGCATACACATAGTGACTTTGGTCACCTAAAATATCGATTTTCAGCATGTTTTGTGCCTGTATTTTGAAAATACTCTAACACAGAGTAGGCAAGTACAGATAGCTTCTGGGACCCCAAAATATCGAATTTTCGGGTGTTTTGAGACTGAATTTGAGATATAAACGGGTACAGAAGATGCATCCACATATCGACTTTGGGGCACCTAAAAGATCGATTTTCAGTATGTTTTGGGCCTGTATTTTGAAAATACTCTAACACGGAGTAGACATGTACAGATCGCTTCTAGGACCCCAAAATATCGAATTTTCGGGTGTTTTGGGCCTGAATTTGAGATATCGACTTTGGGCACTTAAAATATCGATTTTTAGCATGTTTTGGGCCTATATTTTGAAAATATTCTAGCACTGAGTAGGCATGTACAGATCGCTTCTGGGACCCCAAAAAATCGAATTTTCGGGTGTTTTGAGCCTGAATTTGAGATATAAACGGGTACAGAAAATGCATGCACATATTGACTTTGGGCACCTAAAATATTGATTTTCAGCATGTTTTGGGCCTGTAGTTTGAAAACATTCTAACTAGGAGTAGGCATGTACAGATCGCTTCTAGGACACAAAAATACCGAATTTTCGGGTGTTTTGAGCCTGAATTTGAGATATAAACGGGTACAGAAGATTCATGCACATATCGACTTTAGACACTTAAAATATCGATTTTTAGCATGTTTTGAGCCTATATTTTGAAAACATTCTAGCACTGAGTAGGCATGTACAGATCGCTTCTGGGACCCAAAAATAACGAATTTTCGGGTGTTTTGAGGTTGAATTTGAGATATATACGAGTGCTTAAGATGCATACACATATTGACTTTGGGCACCTAAAATATCGATTTTCATTATGTTTTGGGCTTGTATCTGAGTAGGCATGTACAGATCGCTTCTGGGACACCAAAATATCGAATTTTCGGGTGTTTGGAGCCTGAATTTGAGATATAAACGGGTACAGAAGATGAATGCACTTATCGACTTTTCGGCACCTAAAATATCGATTTTGAGCATGTTTTGGGTCTGTATCTTGAAAACATTCTAACTGTAAGCATGTACAGATCGCTTCTAGGACCCAAAAATACCGTATTTTCTGGTGTTTTGAGTATGAATTTGAGATATAAACGGGTACAAAAGATGCATGCACACATCGACTTTGGACACTAAAAATATCGATTTTTAGCATGTTTCGAGCCTATATTTTGAAAACATTCTAGAACTGAGTAGGCATGTACAGATCGCTTCTGGGACCCAAAAATATCGAATTTTCGGGTGTTTTGGGCCTGAATTTGAGATATCGACTTTGGGCACTTAAAATATCGATTTTCAGCATGTTTTGGGCCTGTATCTGAGTAGGCATGTCCAGATCGCTTCTGGGACCCCAAAATATCGAATTTTCGGGTGTTTTGGGCCTGAATTTGAGATATAGACTTTGGGCGCATAAAATATCGATTTTCAGTAGGTTTTGGGCCTGTATTTTGAAAATACTCTAGCACTGAGTAGGCATGTACAGATCGCTTCTGGGACCCCAAAATATCGAATTTTCGGGTGTTTTGGGCCTGAATTTGAGATATAAACGGGTACAGAAGATACATGCACATATCGACTTTGGACACTTAAAATATCGATTTTTAGCATGTTTTGAGCCTATATTTTGAAAACATTGTAGCACTGAATAGGCATGTACAGATCGCTTCTGGGACCCAAAAATATCGAATTTTCGGGTGTTTTGAGGTTGAATTTGGGATATAAACGGGTACCGAAGATGCATGCACATATCGACTTTTGGGCACCTAAAAGATCGATTTTCAGTATGTTTTGGGCCTGTATTTTGAGAATACTCTAACATGGAGTAAGCATGTTCAGATCGCTTCTGGGACCCCAAAATATCGAATTTTCGGGTGTTTTGGGCCTGAATTTGAGATATCGACTTTGGACCTCAAAATATCGATTTTTAGCATGTTTTGGGCCTATATTTTGAAAAAATACTAGCACTGAGTAGGCATGTACAGATCACTTCTGAGACCCCAAAATATCGAATTTTTGGGTGTTTGGAGCCTGAATTTGAGATATAAACGGGTACAGAAAATGCATGCACATATTGACTTTGGGCTCCTAAAATATCGATTTTCAGCATGTTTTGGGCCTGTAATTTGAAAATACACTAACACGGAGTAGACATGTACAGATCGCTTCTGGGACCCAAAAATATCGAATTTTCGGGTGTTTTGAGCCTGAATTTGAGATATAAACGAGTGCAGAAGATGCATACACATATTGACTTTGGGCACCTAAAATATCGATTTTCAGCATGTTTTGGGCCTGTATCTGAGTAGGCATGTACAGATCGCTTCTGGGACCCCAAAAATTCGAATTTTCGGGTGTTTGGAGCCTGAATTTAAGATATAACCGGGTACAAAAGATGCATGCACATATCGACTTTTAGGCACCTAAAAGATCGATTTTCAGTATGTTTTGGGCCTGTTGATTGAAAATACTCTAACACGGAGTAGGCATGTACAGATCGCTTCTGGGACCCCAAAATATCAAATTTTCGGGTGTTTTGGTCCTGAATTTGAGATATCGACATTGGGCACCTAAAATATCGATTTTAGCATGTTTTGGGCCTATATTTTGAAAATATTCTAGCACTGAGTAGGCATGTACAGATTACTTCTGGGACCCAAAATTATCGAATTTTCGGGTGTTTTGAGCCTGAATTTGAGATATAACGGGTACAGGTGATGCACAAACATATTGACTTTGGTCACCTAAAATATCGATTTTCAGCTTGTTTTGGGCCTGTATTTTGAAAATACTCTAACACGGAGTAGGCAAGTACAGATCGCTTCTAGGACCCAAAAATATCGAATTTTCGGGTATTTTCAGCCTTAATTTGAGATATAAACGGGTACATGAGATGCATGCACATATCGACTTTCGACACTTAAAATATCGATTTTTAGCATGAGTTCAGCCTATATTTTGAAAACATTCTAGCACTGACTAGACATGTACAGATCGCTTCTGGGAACCAAAAATATCGAATTTTCGGGTGTTTTGAGGTTGAATTTGAGATATAAACGAGTGCAGAAGATGCATACACATGTTGACTTTGGGCACCTAAAATATCGATTTTCAGTATGTTTTGGGTCTGCATCTTAGAAGGCATGTACAGATCGCTTCTGGGACCCCAAAATATCGAATTTTCGGGTGTTTTGAGATTGAATTTGAGATATAAACGGGTACAGAAGATGCATGCACATCTCGACTTTTGGGCACCTAAAAGATCGATTTTCGGTATGTTTTGAGCCTGTATTTTGAAAATACTCTAACAGATCGCTTCTGGGACCCCAAAATATCGAATTTTCGCGTGTTTTGGGCCTGAATTTGAGATATCGGCTTTGGGCACCTAAAATATCGATTTTTAGCATGTTTTGGGCCTATATTTTTAAAATATTCTATCACTAAGTACAGATCACTTCTGGGACCCCAAAATATCGAATTTTCAAGTGTTTTGAGCCTGAACTTGAGATATAAACGGGTACAGATGATGCATGCACATATCGACTTTGGACACTCAAAATATCGATTTTTAGCATGTTTTGGGCCTATATTTTGAATATATTCTAGCACTGAGTAGGCATGTACAGATCGCTTCTGGGACCCCAAAATATCGAATTTTCGGGTGTTAGGAGCCTGAATTTGAGATATAAACGGGTACTGAAGATGCATGCACATATCGACTTTTGGGCACCTAAAATATCGATTTTGAGCATGTTTTGGGTCTTTATCTTGAAAACATTCTAACTAGGAGTAGGGATGTACAGATCGCTTCTAGGACCCAAAAATACCGAATTTTCGGGTGTTTTGAGCCTGAATTTGAGATATAAACGAGTACAGAAGATGCATGCACATATTGACTTTGGACACCTAAAATATCGATTTTTAGCATGTTTTGGGCCTGTATTTATAAAATACTCTAACTAGGAGTAGGCATGTACAGATCGCTTCTGGGACCCCAAAATATCGAATTTTCGGGTGTTTTGAGGTTGAATTTGAGATATAAATGGGTACAGAAGATGCATGCACATATCGACTTTGGACACTTAAAATATCGATTTTTAGCATGTTTTGAGCCTATATTTTGAAAACATTCTAGCACTGACTAGACATGGACAGATCGCTACTGGGACCCAAAATTATCGAATTTTCTGGTGTTTTGAGGTTGAATTTGAGATATAAACGGGTACAGAAGATGCATGCACATATCGACTTTTGGGCACCTAAAAAATCGATTTTCGGTATGTTTTGGGCCTGTACTTTGAAAATACTCTAACAGTTCGCTTCTGGGACCCCAAAATATCGAATTTTCGGGTGTTTTGGGCCTGAATTTGAGATATCGACTTTGGGCACCTAAAATATAGATTTTTAGCATGTTATGGGCCTATATTTTGAAAATATTCTAGCACTAAGTAGGCATGTACAGATCACTTCTGGGACCCCAAAATATTGAATTTTCGGGTGTTTTGAGCCTGAATTTGAGATATAAACGGTTACAGATGATGCATGCACATATCGACTTTGGACACTTAAAATATCGATTTTTAGCATGTTTTGAGCCTATATTTTGAAAACATTGTAGCACTGAATAGGCATGTACAGATCGCTTCTGGGACCCAAAAATATCGAATTTTCGGGTGTTTTGAGGTTGAATTTGGGATATAAACGGGTACCGAAGATGCATGCACATATCGACTTTTGGGCACCTAAAAGATCGATTTTCAGTATGTTTTGGGCCTGTATTTTGAGAATACTCTAACATGGAGTAAGCATGTTCAGATCGCTTCTGGGACCCCAAAATATCGAATTTTCGGGTGTTTTGGGCCTGAATTTGAGATATCGACTTTGGACCTCAAAATATCGATTTTTAGCATGTTTTGGGCCTATATTTTGAAAAAATACTAGCACTGAGTAGGCATGTACAGATCACTTCTGAGACCCCAAAATATCGAATTTTTGGGTGTTTGGAGCCTGAATTTGAGATATAAACGGGTACAGAAAATGCATGCACATATTGACTTTGGGCTCCTAAAATATCGATTTTCAGCATGTTTTGGGCCTGTAATTTGAAAATACACTAACACGGAGTAGACATGTACAGATCGCTTCTGGGACCCAAAAATATCGAATTTTCGGGTGTTTTGAGCCTGAATTTGAGATATAAACGAGTGCAGAAGATGCATACACATATTGACTTTGGGCACCTAAAATATCGATTTTCAGCATGTTTTGGGCCTGTATCTGAGTAGGCATGTACAGATCGCTTCTGGGACCCCAAAAATTCGAATTTTCGGGTGTTTGGAGCCTGAATTTAAGATATAACCGGGTACAAAAGATGCATGCACATATCGACTTTTAGGCACCTAAAAGATCGATTTTCAGTATGTTTTGGGCCTGTTGATTGAAAATACTCTAACACGGAGTAGGCATGTACAGATCGCTTCTGGGACCCCAAAATATCAAATTTTCGGGTGTTTTGGTCCTGAATTTGAGATATCGACATTGGGCACCTAAAATATCGATTTTAGCATGTTTTGGGCCTATATTTTGAAAATATTCTAGCACTGAGTAGGCATGTACAGATTACTTCTGGGACCCAAAATTATCGAATTTTCGGGTGTTTTGAGCCTGAATTTGAGATATAACGGGTACAGGTGATGCACAAACATATTGACTTTGGTCACCTAAAATATCGATTTTCAGCTTGTTTTGGGCCTGTATTTTGAAAATACTCTAACACGGAGTAGGCAAGTACAGATCGCTTCTAGGACCCAAAAATATCGAATTTTCGGGTATTTTCAGCCTTAATTTGAGATATAAACGGGTACATGAGATGCATGCACATATCGACTTTCGACACTTAAAATATCGATTTTTAGCATGAGTTCAGCCTATATTTTGAAAACATTCTAGCACTGACTAGACATGTACAGATCGCTTCTGGGAACCAAAAATATCGAATTTTCGGGTGTTTTGAGGTTGAATTTGAGATATAAACGAGTGCAGAAGATGCATACACATGTTGACTTTGGGCACCTAAAATATCGATTTTCAGTATGTTTTGGGTCTGCATCTTAGAAGGCATGTACAGATCGCTTCTGGGACCCCAAAATATCGAATTTTCGGGTGTTTTGAGATTGAATTTGAGATATAAACGGGTACAGAAGATGCATGCACATCTCGACTTTTGGGCACCTAAAAGATCGATTTTCGGTATGTTTTGAGCCTGTATTTTGAAAATACTCTAACAGATCGCTTCTGGGACCCCAAAATATCGAATTTTCGCGTGTTTTGGGCCTGAATTTGAGATATCGGCTTTGGGCACCTAAAATATCGATTTTTAGCATGTTTTGGGCCTATATTTTTAAAATATTCTATCACTAAGTACAGATCACTTCTGGGACCCCAAAATATCGAATTTTCAAGTGTTTTGAGCCTGAACTTGAGATATAAACGGGTACAGATGATGCATGCACATATCGACTTTGGACACTCAAAATATCGATTTTTAGCATGTTTTGGGCCTATATTTTGAATATATTCTAGCACTGAGTAGGCATGTACAGATCGCTTCTGGGACCCCAAAATATCGAATTTTCGGGTGTTAGGAGCCTGAATTTGAGATATAAACGGGTACTGAAGATGCATGCACATATCGACTTTTGGGCACCTAAAATATCGATTTTGAGCATGTTTTGGGTCTTTATCTTGAAAACATTCTAACTAGGAGTAGGGATGTACAGATCGCTTCTAGGACCCAAAAATACCGAATTTTCGGGTGTTTTGAGCCTGAATTTGAGATATAAACGAGTACAGAAGATGCATGCACATATTGACTTTGGACACCTAAAATATCGATTTTTAGCATGTTTTGGGCCTGTATTTATAAAATACTCTAACTAGGAGTAGGCATGTACAGATCGCTTCTGGGACCCCAAAATATCGAATTTTCGGGTGTTTTGAGGTTGAATTTGAGATATAAATGGGTACAGAAGATGCATGCACATATCGACTTTGGACACTTAAAATATCGATTTTTAGCATGTTTTGAGCCTATATTTTGAAAACATTCTAGCACTGACTAGACATGGACAGATCGCTACTGGGACCCAAAATTATCGAATTTTCTGGTGTTTTGAGGTTGAATTTGAGATATAAACGGGTACAGAAGATGCATGCACATATCGACTTTTGGGCACCTAAAAAATCGATTTTCGGTATGTTTTGGGCCTGTACTTTGAAAATACTCTAACAGTTCGCTTCTGGGACCCCAAAATATCGAATTTTCGGGTGTTTTGGGCCTGAATTTGAGATATCGACTTTGGGCACCTAAAATATAGATTTTTAGCATGTTATGGGCCTATATTTTGAAAATATTCTAGCACTAAGTAGGCATGTACAGATCACTTCTGGGACCCCAAAATATTGAATTTTCGGGTGTTTTGAGCCTGAATTTGAGATATAAACGGTTACAGATGATGCATGCACATATCGACTTTGGACATTCAAAATATCGGTTTTTAGTATGTTTTGAGCTTATATTTTGAAAACATTGTAGCACTCAGTAGGTATGTACAGATCGCTTCTGGGACCCAAAAATATCGAATTTTCGGGTGTTTTGAGGTTGAATTTGGGATATAAACGGGTGCAGAAGATGCATACACATATTGACTTTGGTCACCTAAAATATCGATTTTCAGCTTGTTTTAGGCCTTTATTTTGAAAAAACTCTAACACGGAGTAGGCAAGTACAGATCGCTTCTGGGACCCCAAAATATCGAATTTTCGGGTGTTTTGAGCCTGAATTTGAGATATAAACGGGTACAGAAGATGCATCCACATATCGACTTTTGGGCACCTAAAAGATCGATTTTCACCATGTTTTGGGCCTGTATTTTGAAAATACTCTAACACGGAGTAGGCATGTACAGTTCGCTTCTGGGACCCCAAAATATCGAATTTTCGGGTGTTTTGGGACTGAATTTGAGATATCGACTTTGGGCACCTAAAATATCGATTTTTAGCATGTTTTGGGCCTATATTTTGAAAATATTCTAGCACTAAGTAGGCACGCACAGATCACTTCTGGGACCCCAAAATATCGAATTTTCGGGTGTGTTGAGCCTGAATTTGAGATATAAACGGGTACAGATGATGCATGCACATATCGACTTTTGGGCACCTAAAAGATCGATTATCAGTATGTTTTGGGCCTGTTTTTTTAAAATACTCTAACACGGAGTAGGCAAGTACAGATCGCTTCTGGGACCCCAAAATATCGAATTTTCGGGTGTTTTGGGACTGAATTTGAGATATCGACTTTGGGCACCTAAAATATCGATTTTTAACATGTTTTGGGCCTATATTTTGAAAATATTCTAGCACTAAGTAGGCACGCACAGATCACTTCTGGGACCCCAAAATATCGAATTTTCGGGTGTTTTGAGCCTGAATTTGAGATATAAACGGGTACAAATGATGCATGCACATATCGACTTTTGGGCACCTAAAAGATCGATTTTCACCATGTTTTGGGCCTGTATTTTGAAAATACTCTAACACGGAGTAGGCATGTACAGTTCGCTTCTGGGACCCCAAAATATCGAATTTTCGGGTGTTTTGGGACTGAATTTGAGATATCGACTTTGGGCACCTAAAATATCGATTTTTAGCATGTTTTGGGCCTATATTTTGAAAATATTCTAGCACTAAGTAGGCACGCACAGATCACTTCTGGGACCCCAAAATATCGAATTTTCGGGTGTTTTGAGCCTGAATTTGAGATATAAACGGGTACAGAAGATGCATCCACATATCGACTTTTGGGCACCTAAAAGATCGTTTATCAGTATGTTTTGGGCCTGTTTTTTTAAAATACTCTAACACAGAGTAGGCAAGTACAGATCGCTTCTGGGACCCCAAAATATCGAATTTTCGGGTGTTTTGAGCCTGAATTTGAGATATAAACGGGTACAGAAGATGCATCCACATATCGACTTTTGGGCACCTAAAAGATCGATTTTCAGTATGTTTTGGGCCTGTATATTGAAAATACTCTAACACGGAGTAGGCAAGTACCGATCGCTTCTGGGACCCCAAAATATCGAATTTTTGGGTGTTTTGGGCCTGAATTTGAGATATCGACTTTGGGCACCTAAAATATCGATTTTTAGCATGTTTTGGGCTTATATTTTGAAAATATTCTAGCTCTGGGTAGGCATGTACAGATCGCTTCTGGAACCCCAAAATATCGAATTTTCGGGTGTTTTGAGCCTGAATTTGAGATATAAACGTGTACAGAAGATGCATGCATGCACATATCGACTTTTGGGCACCTAAAATATCGATTTTGAGCATGTTTTGGGTCTATATCTTGAAAATATTCTAACTAGGAGTAGGGATGTACAGATCGCTTCCAGGACCCAAAAATATCGAATTTTCGGGTGTTTTGAGCCTGAATTTGAGATATAAACGGGTACAGAAGATGCATGCACATAACGACTTTATACACTTAAAATATCGATTTTTAGCATGTTTTGTTCCTATATTTTGAAAATACTCTAACACGGAGTAGGCAAGTACAGATCGCTTTTGGGACCCCAAAATATCGAATTTTCGGGTGTTTGGAGCCTGAATTTGAGATATAAACGGGTACTGAAGATGCATGCACAAATCGACTTTTGGGCACTTAAAATATCGATTTTCAGCATGTTTTGGGCCTGTATTTTAAAATACTCTAACACGGAGTAGGCATGTACAGATCGCTTCTGGGACCCAAAAATATCGAATTTTCGGGTGTTTGGAGCCTGAATTTGAGATATAAACGAGTGCAGAAGATGCATACACATATTGACTTTGGGCTCCTAAAATATCGATTTTCAGCATGTTTTGGGCCTGTATCTGAGTAGGCATGTACAGATCGCTTCTGGGACCCCAAAAATTCGAATTTTCGGGTGTTTGGAGCATGAATTTAAGATATAAACGGGTACAGAAGAAGCATGCACATATCGACTTTTAGGCACCTAAAAGATCGATTTTCAGTATGTTTTGGGCCTGTAGATTGAAAATACTCTAACACGGAGTAAGCATGTACAGATCGCTTCTGGGACCCCAAAATATCGAATTTTCGGGTGTTTTGGGCCTGAATTTGAGATATCGACTTTGGGCACCTAAAATATCGATTTTTAGCATGTTTTGGGCCTATATTTTGAAAATATTCTAGCACTGAGTAGGCATGTACAGATTACTTCTGGGACCCCAAAATATCGAATTTTCGGGTGTTTTGAGCCTGAATTTGATATATAAACGGGTACAGAAGATGCATGCACATATCGACATCTGGGCACCTAAAATATCGATTTTGAGCATGTTTTGGGTCTGTTTCTTGAAAACATTCTAACTAGGAGTAGGCATGTACAAGGACCCAAAAATACCGAATTTTCGGGTGTTTGGAGCCTGAATTTGAAATATAAACGGGTACAGAAGATGCATCCACATATCGACTTTGGGGCACCTAAAAGATCGATTTTCAGTATGTTTTGGGCCTGTATATTGAAAGTACACTAACAAGGAGTAGGCATGTACAGATCACTTCTGGGACCCCAAAATATCGAACTTGCAGGTGTTTTGGGCCTGATTTTGAGATATCGACTTTGGGCACCTAAAATATCGATTTTAGCATGTTTTGGGCCTATATTTTGAAAATATTCTAGCACTAAGTAGGCATGTACAGATCGCTTCTGGGACCCGAAAACATCGAATATTTAGGTGTTTGGGGCCTGATTTGAGATACAAACGGGTACAGAAGATTCATGCACATATCGACTTTTGGGCACCTAAAATATCGATTTTCTGTATGTTTTGGGCCTGTATTTTGAAAATACTCTAACACGGAGTAGACATGTACAGATCGCTTCTAGGACCCCAAAATATCGAATTTTCGGGTGTTTTGGGCCTGAATTTGAGATATCGACTTTGGGCACTTAAAATATCGATTTTTAGCATGTTTTGGGCCTATATTTTGAAAATATTCTAGCACTGAGTAGGCATGTACAGATCGCTTCTGGGACCCCAAAAAATCGAATTTTCGGGTGTTTTGAGCCTGAATTTGGGATATAAACGGGTACCGAAGATGCATGCACATATCGACTTTTGGGCACCTAAAAGATCGATTTTCAGTATGTTTTGGGCCTGTATTTTGAGAATACTCTAACATGGAGTAAGCATGTTCAGATCGCTTCTGGGACCCCAAAATATCGAATTTTCGGGTGTTTTGGGCCTGAATTTGAGATATCGACTTTGGACCTCAAAATATCGATTTTTAGCATGTTTTGGGCCTATATTTTGAAAAAATACTAGCACTGAGTAGGCATGTACAGATCACTTCTGAGACCCCAAAATATCGAATTTTTGGGTGTTTGGAGCCTGAATTTGAGATATAAACGGGTACAGAAAATGCATGCACATATTGACTTTGGGCTCCTAAAATATCGATTTTCAGCATGTTTTGGGCCTGTATTTTGAAAATACACTAACACGGAGTAGACATGTACAGATCGCTTCTGGGACCCAAAAATATCGAATTTTCGGGTGTTTTGAGCCTGAATTTGAGATATAAACGAGTGCAGAAGATGCATACACATATTGACTTTGGGCACCTAAAATATCGATTTTCAGCATGTTTTGGGCCTGTATCTGAGTAGGCATGTACAGATCGCTTCTGGGACCCCAAAAATTCGAATTTTCGGGTGTTTGGAGCCTGAATTTAAGATATAACCGGGTACAAAAGATGCATGCACATATCGACTTTTAGGCACCTAAAAGATCGATTTTCAGTATGTTTTGGGCCTGTTGATTGAAAATACTCTAACACGGAGTAGGCATGTACAGATCGCTTCTGGGACCCCAAAATATCAAATTTTCGGGTGTTTTGGTCCTGAATTTGAGATATCGACATTGGGCACCTAAAATATCGATTTTAGCATGTTTTGGGCCTATATTTTGAAAATATTCTAGCACTGAGTAGGCATGTACAGATTACTTCTGGGACACAAAATTATCGAATTTTCGGGTGTTTTGAGCCTGAATTTGAGATATAACGGGTACAGGTGATGCACAAACATATTGACTTTGGTCACCTAAAATATCGATTTTCAGCTTGTTTTGGGCCTGTATTTTGAAAATACTCTAACACGGAGTAGGCAAGTACAGATCGCTTCTAGGACCCCAAAATATCGAATTTTCGGGTATTTTCAGCCTTAATTTGAGATATAAACGGGTACATCAGATGCATGCACATATCGACTTTCGACACTTAAAATATCGATTTTTAGCATGAGTTCAGCCTATATTTTGAAAACATTCTAGCACTGACTAGACATGTACAGATCGCTTCTGGGAACCAAAAATATCGAATTTTCGGGTGTTTTGAGGTTGAATTTGAGATATAAACGAGTGCAGAAGATGCATACACATGTTGACTTTGGGCACCTAAAATATCGATTTTCAGTATGTTTTGGGTCTGCATCTTAGAAGGCATGTACAGATCGCTTCTGGGACCCCAAAATATCGAATTTTCGGGTGTTTTGAGATTGAATTTGAGATATAAACGGGTACAGAAGATGCATGCACATCTCGACTTTTGGGCACCTAAAAGATCGATTTTCGGTATGTTTTGAGCCTGTATTTTGAAAATACTCTAACAGATCGCTTCTGGGACCCCAAAATATCGAATTTTCGCGTGTTTTGGGCCTGAATTTGAGATATCGGCTTTGGGCACCTAAAATATCGATTTTTAGCATGTTTTGGGCCTATATTTTTAAAATATTCTATCACTAAGTACAGATCACTTCTGGGACCCCAAAATATCGAATTTTCAAGTGTTTTGAGCCTGAACTTGAGATATAAACGGGTACAGATGATGCATGCACATATCGACTTTGGACACTCAAAATATCGATTTTTAGCATGTTTTGGGCCTATATTTTGAATATATTCTAGCACTGAGTAGGCATGTACAGATCGCTTCTGGGACCCCAAAATATCGAATTTTCGGGTGTTAGGAGCCTGAATTTGAGATATAAACGGGTACTGAAGATGCATGCACATATCGACTTTTGGGCACCTAAAATATCGATTTTGAGCATGTTTTGGGTCTTTATCTTGAAAACATTCTAACTAGGAGTAGGGATGTACAGATCGCTTCTAGGACCCAAAAATACCGAATTTTCGGGTGTTTTGAGCCTGAATTTGAGATATAAACGAGTACAGAAGATGCATGCACATATTGACTTTGGACACCTAAAATATCGATTTTTAGCATGTTTTGGGCCTGTATTTATAAAATACTCTAACTAGGAGTAGGCATGTACAGATCGCTTCTGGGACCCCAAAATATCGAATTTTCGGGTGTTTTGAGGTTGAATTTGAGATATAAATGGGTACAGAAGATGCATGCACATATCGACTTTGGACACTTAAAATATCGATTTTTAGCATGTTTTGAGCCTATATTTTGAAAACATTCTAGCACTGACTAGACATGGACAGATCGCTACTGGGACCCAAAATTATCGAATTTTCTGGTGTTTTGAGGTTGAATTTGAGATATAAACGGGTACAGAAGATGCATGCACATATCGACTTTAGGGCACCTAAAAAATCGATTTTCGGTATGTTTTGGGCCTGTACTTTGAAAATACTCTAACAGTTCGCTTCTGGGACCCCAAAATATCGAATTTTCGGGTGTTTTGGGCCTGAATTTGAGATATCGACTTTGGGCACCTAAAATATAGATTTTTAGCATGTTATGGGCCTATATTTTGAAAATATTCTAGCACTAAGTAGGCATGTACAGATCACTTCTGGGACCCCAAAATATTGAATTTTCGGGTGTTTTGAGCCTGAATTTGAGATATAAACGGTTACAGATGATGCATGCACATATCGACTTTGGACATTTAAAATATCGGTTTTTAGTATGTTTTGAGCTTATATTTTGAAAACATTGTAGCACTCAGTAGGTATGTACAGATCGCTTCTGGGACCCAAAAATATCGAATTTTCGGGTGTTTTGAGGTTGAATTTGGGATATAAACGGGTGCAGAAGATGCATACACATATTGACTTTTGGGCACCTAAAAGATCGATTTTCACCATGTTTTGGGCCTGTATTTTGAAAATACTCTAACACGGAGTAGGCATGTACAGTTCGCTTCTGGGACCCCAAAATATCGAATTTTCGGGTGTTTTGGGACTGAATTTGAGATATCGACTTTGGGCACCTAAAATATCGATTTTTAGCATGTTTTGGGCCTATATTTTGAAAATATTCTAGCACTAAGTAGGCACGCACAGATCACTTCTGGGACCCCAAAATATCGAATTTTCGGGTGTTTTGAGCCTGAATTTGAGATATAAACGGGTACAGAAGATGCATCCACATATCGACTTTTGGGCACCTAAAAGATCGATTATCAGTATGTTTTGGGCCTGTTTTTTTAAAATACTCTAACACAGAGTAGGCAAGTACAGATCGCTTCTGGGACCCCAAAATATCGAATTTTCGGGTGTTTTGAGCCTGAATTTGAGATATAAACGGGTACAGAAGATGCATCCACATATCGACTTTTGGGCACCTAAAAGATCGATTTTCAGTATGTTTTGGGCCTGTATATTGAAAATACTCTAACACGGAGTAGGCAAGTACAGATCGCTTCTGGGACCCCAAAATATCGAATTTTTGGGTGTTTTGGGCCTGAATTTGAGATATCGACTTTGGGCACCTAAAATATCGATTTTTAGCATGTTTTGGGCTTATATTTTGAAAATATTCTAGCTCTGGGTAGGCATGTACAGATCGCTTCTGGAACCCCAAAATATCGAATTTTCGGGTGTTTTGAGCCTGAATTTGAGATATAAACGGGTACAGAAGATGCATGCATGTACATATCGACTTTTGGGCACCTAAAATATCGATTTTGAGCATGTTTTGGGTCTATATCTTGAAAATATTCTAACTAGGAGTAGGGATGTACAGATCGCTTCCAGGACCCAAAAATATCGAATTTTCGGGTGTTTTGAGCCTGAATTTGAGATATAAACGGGTACAGAAGATGCATGCACATATCGACTTTATACACTTAAAATATCGATTTTTAGCATGTTTTGTTCCTATATTTTGAAAATATTCTAGCACTAAGTAGGCTTATACAGATCACTTTTGGGACCCCAAAATATCGAATTTTCGGGTGTTTTGAGGTTGAATTTGGGATATAAACGGGTACAGAAGATGCATGCATATATCGACTTTTGGGCATGTTTTGGGTCTGTATCTTGAAAACATTCTAACCAAGAGTAGGAATGTACAGATCGCTTCTAGGACCCAAAAATACCGAATTTTCGGGTGTTTTGAGCCTGAATTTGAGATATAAACGGGTACAGAAGATGCATGCACATATTGAATTTGGGCACCTAAAATATCGATTTTCAGCATGTTTTGAGCCTATATTTTGATAACTTTCTAGCACTGACTATACATGTACAGATCGCTTCTGGGACCCCAAAATATCGAATTTTCGGGTGTTTTGAGCTTGAATTTGAGATATAAACGGGTACAGAAGATGCATGCACATAACGACTTTATACACTTAAAATATCGATTTTTAGCATGTTTTGGGCCTATATTTTGAAAATATTCTAGCACTAAGTAGGCTTATACAGATCACTTTTGGGACCCCAAAATATCGAATTTTCGGGTGTTTTGAGGTTGAATTTGAGATATAAACGAGTGCAGAAGATGCATACATATGTTGACTTTGGGCACCTAAAATATCGATTTCCAGCATGTTTTGGGCCTGCATCTGAGTAGGCATGTACAGATCGCTTCTGGGACCCAAATATATCGAATTTTCGGGTGTTTCGAGCCTGAATTTGAGATATAAACGGGTACAGAAGATGCATGCACATATCGACTTTTGGGCACCTAAAAGATCGATTTTCAGTATGTTTTGGGCCTGTATTTTGAAAATATTCTAACACGGAGTAGGCATGTACAGTTCGCTTCTGGGACCCCAAAATATCGAATTTTCGGGTGTTTTGGGGGGTTGAATTTGAGATATCGACTTTGGTCACCGAAAATATCGATTTTTAGCATGTTTTGGGCCAATATTTTGAAAATATTCTAGCACTAAGTAGGCTTGTACAGATCACTTCTGGGACCCCAAAATATTGATTTTTAAGGTGTTTTGAGCCTGAATTTGAGATATAAACGGGTACAGATGATGCATGCACATATCGACTTTGGACACTTAAAATATCGATTTTTTGCATGTTTTGATCTTATTTTTTGAAAACATTCTTTTACTGAGTAGGCATGTACAGATCGCTTCTGCGACCCATAAATATCGAATTTTCGGGTGTTTTGAGGTTGAATTTGGGATATAAACGGGTGCAGAAGATGCATACACATATCGACTTTTGGGCACCTAAAAGATCGATTTTCAGTATGTTTTGGGCCTGTATATTGAAAATACTCTAACAATGAGTAGGCATGTACAGATCGCTTCTGGGACCCCAAAATATCGAATTTGTGGGTGTTTTGGGCCTGAATTTGAGATATCGACTTTGGTCACCTAAAATATCGATTTTTAGCATGTTTTGGGCCTATATTTTGAAAATATTCTAGCACTGAGTAGGCATGTACAGATCGCTTCTGGGACCCCAAAACATCGAATTTTCGGGTGTTTTCAGCCTGAATTTGAGATATAAACGGGTACAGAAGATGCATGCACATATCGACTTTTGGGCACCTAAAATATCGATTTTGAGCATGTTTTGGGTCTGTATCATGAAAACATTCTAACTAAGAGTAGGGATGTACTGATCGCTTCTCGGACCCAAAAATATCGAATTTTTGGGTGTTTTGAGGTTGAATTTGGGATATAAACGGGTCCAGAAGATGCATCATCTGTACACGTTTATATCTCAAATTCAAGCTCAAAACACCCGAAAATTCGATATTATGGGGTCCCAGAAGCGATATGTACATGCCTACTCAGTGCTAGAATATTTTCAAAATATAGGCCCAAAACATGCAAAAAATCGATATTTTAGGTGCCCAAAGTCGATATCTCAAATTCAGGCCCAAAACACACAAAAATTCGATATTTTGCGGTCCCAGAAGCGATCTGTTCATGCCTACTCCGTGTTAGAGTATTTTCAAAATACAGGCCCAAAACATACTGAAAATTGATCTTTTAGGTGCCCAAAAGTCGATATGTGCATGCATCTTCTGTACCCGTTTATATCCCAAATTCAACCTCAAAACACCCAAAAATTCGATATTGTTGGGTCCCAGAAGCGATCTGTACATGCCTACTCAATGCTAGACTTTTTTCAAAATATTGCCTCATAAAATACTAAAAATCGATATTTTAAGTGTCCAAAGTCGATATGTGCATGCATCTTCTGTACCCGTTTATATCTCAAATTCAGGCTCAAAACACCCGAAAATTCGATATTTTGGGGTCCCAGAAGCGATCTGTACATGACTACTCAGATGCAGGCCCAAAACATGCTGAAAATCGATATTTTAGGTGCCCAAAGTCAATATGTGCATGCATCTTCTGTACCCGTTTATATCTCAAATTCAGGCTCAAAACACCCGAAAATTCGATATTTTGGGGTCCCAGAAGCGATCTGTACATGCCTACTCAGTGCTAGAATATTTTTAAAATATAGGCCCAAAACATGTTAAAAATAGATATTTTAGGTGCCCAAAGTCGATATCTCAAATTCAGGCCCAAAACACCCAAAAATTCGATATTTTGGGGTCCCAGAAGCGATCTGTACATGCCTACTCCGTGTTAGAGTAGTTTCAATATACATTCCCAAAACATACTGAAAATCGCTCTTTTAGGTGCCCAAAAGTCGATATGTGGATGCATCTTCTGTACCCGTTTATATCTCAAATTCAGGCTCAAAACACCCGAAAATTCGATATTCTGGGGTCCCAGAAGCGATCTGTACTTGCCTACTCCGTGTTAGAGTATTTTCAAAATACAGGCCCAAAACAAGCTGAAAATCGATATTTTAGGTGACCAAAGTCAATATGTTTATGCATCTTCAGCACCCGTTTATATCGCAAATTCAACCTCAAAACACCAGAAAATTCGATATTTTTGGGTCCCAGAAGCAATCTGTACATGCCTACTTAGTGCTAGAATATTTTCAAAATATAGGCTCAAAACATGCTAAAAATCGTTATTTTAAATGTCCAAAGTCGATATGTGCATGCATCATCTGTAACCGTTTATATCTCAAAACATACTGAAAATCGATCTTTTAGGTGCCCAAAAGTCGATATGTGCATGCATCTTCTGTACCTGTTTATATCCCAAATTCAACCTCAAAACACCCGAAAATTCGGTATTTTTGGGTCCTAGAAGCGATCTGTACATCCCTACTCATAGTTAGAATGTTTTCAAGATACAGACCCAAAACATGCTCAAAATCGATATTTTAGGTGCCCAAAAGTCGATATGTGCATGAATCTTCTGTACCCGTTTATATCTCAAATTCAGGCTCAAAACACCCGAAAATTCGATATTTTGGGGTCCTAGAAGCGATCTGTACTTGCATACTCCGTATTAGAGTATTTTCAAAATACAGGCCCAAAACAAGCTGAAAATCGATATTTTAGGTTACCAAAGTCAATATGTGTATGCAACTTCTGCACCCGTTTATATCCCAAATTCAACCTCAAAACACCCGAAAATTCGATATTTTGGGGTCCCAGAAGCTATCTGTACATGCCTACTTAGTGTTAGAATATTTTCAAAATATAGACCCAAAAAACATGCTAAAAATCGATATTTTAGGTGCCCAAAGTCGATATCTCAAATTCAGGCCCAAAACACTCGAAAATTCGATATTTTGGGGTCCCAGAAGCGGACTGTATATGCCTACTCCGTGTTCGAGTATTTTCAATCTACAGGCCCAAAACATACTGAAAATCGATCTTTTAGGTGACCAAAAGTCGATATGTGCATGCATCTTCTGAACCCGTTTATATCTCAAATTCAGGCTCCAAACACCCAAAAATTCGATATTTTGGGGTCCCAGAAGCGGACTGTATATGCCTACTCCGTGTTAGAGTATTTTCAAAATATAGGCCCAAAACATACTGAAAATCGATCTTTTAGGTGCCCAAAAGTCGATATGTTTATGCATCTTCTGCACCCGTTTATATCGCAAATTCAACCTCAAAACACCCGAAAATTCGATATTTTTGGGTCCCAGAAGCAATCTGTACATGCCTACTTAGTGCTAGAATGTTTTCAAAATATAGGCTCAAAACATGCTAAAAATCGTTATTTTAAATGTCCAAAGTCGATATGTGCATGCATCATCTGTAACCGTTTATATCTCAAAACATACTGAAAATCGATCTTTTAGGTGCCCAAAAGTCGATATGTGCATGCATCTTCTGTACCTGTTTATTTCCCAAATTCAACCTCAAAACACCCGAAAATTCGATATTTTGGGGTCCCAGAAGCGATCTGTACATGCCTACTCAGATGCAGGCCCAAAACATGCTGAAAATCGATATTTTAGGTGCCCAAAGTCAATATGTGCATGCATCTTCTGTACCCGTTTATATCTCAAATTCTGGCTCAAAACACCCGAAAATTCGGTATTTTTGGGTCCTAGAAGCGATCTGTACATCCCTACTCATTAATAGAATGTTTTCAAGATACAGACCCAAAACATGCTCAAAATCGATATTTTAGGTGCCCAAAAGTCGATATGTGCATGAATCTTCTGTACCCGTTTATATCTCAAATTCAGGCTCAAAACACCCGAAAATTCGATATTTTGGGGTCCTAGAAGCGATCTGTACTTGCATACTCCGTATTAGAGTATTTTCAAAATACAGGCCCAAAACAAGCTGAAAATCGATATTTTAGGTGACCAAAGTCAATATGTGTATGCAACTTCTGCACCCGTTTATATCCCAAATTCAACCTCAAAACACCCGAAAATTCGATATTTTGGGGTCCCAGAAGCTATCTGTACATGCCTACTTAGTGTTAGAATATTTTCAAAATATAGACCCAAAAAACATGCTAAAAATCGATATTTTAGGTGCCCAAAGTCGATATCTCAAATTCAGGCCCAAAACACCCGAAAATTCGATATTTTGGGGTCCCAGAAGCGGACTGTATATGCCTACTCCGTGTTCGAGTATTTTCAATCTACAGGCCCAAAACATACTGAAAATCGATCTTTTAGGTGACCAAAAGTCGATATGTGCATGCATCTTCTGAACCCGTTTATATCTCAAATTCAGGCTCCAAACACCCAAAAATTCGATATTTTGGGGTCCCAGAAGCGGACTGTATATGCCTACTCCGTGTTAGAGTATTTTCAAAATATAGGCCCAAAACATACTGAAAATCGATCTTTTAGGTGCCCAAAAGTCGATATGTTTATGCATCTTCTGCACCCGTTTATATCGCAAATTCAACCTCAAAACACCCGAAAATTCGATATTTTTGGGTCCCAGAAGCAATCTGTACATGCCTACTTAGTGCTAGAATGTTTTCAAAATATAGGCGCAAAACATGCTAAAAATCGTTATTTTAAATGTCCAAAGTCGATATGTGCATGCATCATCTGTAACCGTTTATATCTCAAAACATACTGAAAATCGATCTTTTAGGTGCCCAAAAGTCGATATGTGCATGCATCTTCTGTACCTGTTTATTTCCCAAATTCAACCTCAAAACACCCGAAAATTCGATATTTTGGGGTCCCAGAAGCGATCTGTACATGCCTACTCAGATGCAGGCCCAAAACATGCTGAAAATCGATATTTTAGGTGCCCAAAGTCAATATGTGCATGCATCTTCTGTACCCGTTTATATCTCAAATTCTGGCTCAAAACACCCGAAAATTCGGTATTTTTGGGTCCTAGAAGCGATCTGTACATCCCTACTCATTAATAGAATGTTTTCAAGATACAGACCCAAAATATGCTCAAAATCGATATCTTAGGTGCCCAAAAGTCGATATGTGCATGCATCTTCTGTACCCGTTTATATCTCAAATTCAGGCTCAAAACACCCGAAAATTCGATATTTTGGGGTCCCAGAAGCGATCTGTACATGCCTACTCAGTGCTAGAATATTTTCAAAATATAGGCCCAAAACATGCTAAAAATAGATATTTTAGGTACCCAAAGTCGATATCTCAAATTCAGGCCCAAAACACCCAAAAATTCGATATTTTGGGGTCCCAGAAGCGATCTGTACATGCCTACTCCGTGTTAGAGTATTTTAAAAATACAGGCCCAAAACATGCTGAAAATCGATCTTTTAGGTGCCCAAAAGTCGATATGTGCATGAATCTTCTGTACCCGTTTATATCTCAAATTCAGGCTCAAAACACCCGAAAATTCGATATTTTGGGGTCCTAGAAGCGATCTGTACTTGCATACTCCGTGTTAGAGTATTTTCAAAATACAGGCCCAAAACAAGCTGAAAATCGATATTTTAGGTGACCAAAGTCAATATGTGTATGCAACTTCTGCACCCGTTTATATCCCAAATTCAACCTCAAAACACCCGAAAATTCGATATTTTTGGGTCACAGAAGCGATCTGTACATGCCTACTCAGTGCTAGAATGTTTTCAAAATATAGGCTCAAAACATGCTAAAAATCGATATTTAAAGTGTCCAAAGTCGATATCTCAAATTCAGGCCAAAATCACCTGAAAATTCGATATTTTGGGGTCCCACAAGCGAACTGTACATGCCTACTCCGTGTTAGAGTATTTTCAAAATACAGGCCCAAAATATACTGAAAATCGATATTTTAGGTGCCCAAAAGTCGATATGTGCATGCATCTTCTGTACCCGTTTATATCCCAAATTCAACCTCAAAACACCCGAAAATTCGATATTGTTGGGTCCCAGAAGCGATCTGTACATGCCTACTCAATGCTAGACTTTTTTCAAAATATTGGCTCATAAAATGCTAAAAATCGATATTTTAAGTGTCCAAAGTCGATATGTGCATTCATCTTCTGTAACCGTTTATATTTCAAATTCAGGCTCAAAACACCCGAAAATTCGATATTTTGGGGTCCCAGAAGCGATCTGTACATGCCTACTCAGATGCAGGACCAAAACATGCTGAAAATCGATATTTTAGGTGCCCAAAGTCAATATGCGCATGCATTTTCTGTACCCGTTTATATCTCAAATTCAGGCTCAAAACACCCGAAAATTCGGTATTTTTGGATCCTAGAAGCGATCTGTACATCCCTACTCCTAGTTAGAATGTTTTCAAGATACAGACCCAAAACATGCTAAAAATCGATATTTTAGGTGCCTAAAAGTCGATATGTGCATGCATCTTCTGTACCCGTTTATATCTCAAATTCAGGCTCAAAACACCCGAAAATTCGATATTTTGGGGTCCCAGAAGCGGTCTGTACATGCCTACACAGTGCTAGAATATTTTCAAAATATAGGCCTAAAACATGTTAAAATTAGATATTTTAGGTGCCCAAAGTCGATATCTCAAATTCAGGCCCAAAACACCCGAAAATTCGATATTTTGAGGTCCCAGAAGCGATCTGTACATGCCTACTCAGTGCTAGAATTTTTTCAAAATATAGGCTCAAAACATGCTAAAAATCGATTTTTTAAGTGTTTAAAGTCGATATGTGCATGCATCATCTGTACCCGTTTATATCTCAAGTTCAGGCTCAAAATACCCGAAAATTCGATATTTTGGGGTCCCAGAAGTGATCTGTACATGAGTACTCAGTGCTATAATTTTTTTTAAATATAGGCTCAAAAGATGCTCAAAATCGATATTTTGAGTGTCCAAAGTCGATAAGTGGATGCATCATCATTTCCCGTTTATATCTCAAATTCAGGCTCAAAACACCCAAAAATTAGATATTTTGGGGTTACAAAAGTGATCTGTATATGCCTACTTAGTGCTAGAATATTTTCAAAATATAGGCCTAAAACATGCTAAAAATCGATATTTTAGGTGCCCAAAGTCGATATCTCAAATTCAGGCCCAAAACACCCGAAAATTCGATATTTTGGGGTGCCAGAAGCGAACTGTACATGCCTACTCCGTGTTAGAGTATTTTAAAGATACAGGCCCAAAACATGCTGAAAATCGATCTTTTAGGTGCCCAAATGTCGATATGTGCATGCATCTTCTGTACCCGTTTATATCTTAAATTCAGGCTTCAAACACCCGAAAATTCGATATTTTGGGGTCACAGAAGCGATCTGTATATGCCTACTCAGATGCAAGCCCAAAACATGCTAAAAATCGATATTTTAGGTGCCCAAAGTCAACATGTGTATGCATCTTCTGCACTCGTTTATATCTCAAATTCAGGCTCAAAACACCCGAAAATTCGATATTTTTGGGTCCCAGCAGTGATCTGTACATGTCTAATTAGTGCTAGAATATTTTCAAAATATAGGCCCATAACATGCTAAAAATCGATATTTTAGGTGCCCAAAGTCGATATCTCAAATTCAGGCCCAAAACACCCGAAAATTCGATATTTTGGTGTCCCAGAACCGAACTGTACATGACTACTACGTGTTAGAGTATTTTCAAAATACAGGCCCAAAACATACTGAAAATCGATCTTTTAGGTGCCCAAAAGTCGGTATGTGCATGCATCTTCTGTACCCGTTTATATCCCAAATTCAACCTCAAAACACCCGAAAATTCGACATTTTTGGGTCACGGAAGCGATCTGTACATTCCTACTCAGTGGTAGAATTTTTTCAAAATATAGGCTTAAAACATGCTAAAAATCTATATTTTAAGTGTCCAAAGTCGATATGTGCATGCATCATCTGTACCCGTTTATATCTCAAATTCAGGCTCAAAACACCCGAAAATTCGATATTTTGGGGTCCCAGAAGTGATCTGTACATGCCTACTAAGTGTTAGAGTATTTTCAAAATACAGGCCCAAAACATACTGAAAATCGATCTTTTAGGTGACCAAAAGTCGATATGTGAATGCATCTTCTGTACCCGTTTATTTCTCAAATTCAACCTCAAAACACCCGAAAATACGATATTTGGGGTCCCAGAAGCGATCTGTACATGCCTACTCAGATTAAGGCCCAAAACATGCTGAAAATCGATATTTTAGGTGACCAAAGTCAAAATGTGTATGCATCTTCTGCACTCGTTTATATCTCAAATTCAACCTCAAAACACCCGAAAATTCGATAATTTTGGGTCCCAGAAGCGATCTGTACATGTCTAGTCAGTGCTAGAAAGTTTTCAAAATATTGGCTCAAAACATGCTGAAAATCGATATTTTAGGTGCCCAAAGTCAATATGTGCATGAATCTTCTGTACCCGTTTATATCTCAAATTGAGGCTCAAAACACCCGAAAATTCTGTATTTTTGGATCCTAGAGGCGATCTGTACATCCCTACTCTTAGTTAGAATGTTTTCAAGATACAGACCCAAAACATGCTCAAAATCGATATTTTAGGTGACCAAAAGTCGATATGTGCATGCATCATCTGTACCCGTTTATATCTCAAATTCAGGCTCAAAACACCCGAAAATTCGATATTTTGGGGTCCCAGAAGTGATCTGTACAACCCTACTTAGTGCTAGAATATTTTCAAAATATTGGCCCAAAACATGCTAAAAATCGATATTTTAGGTGCCCAAAGTCGATATCTCAAATTCAGGCCCAAAACACCCGAAAATTCGATATTTTGAGGTCCCAGAAGCGATCTGTACATGCCTACTCAGTGCTAGAATTTTTTCAAAATATAGGCTCAAAACATGCTAAAAATCGATTTTTTAAGTGTTTAAAGTCGATATGTGCATGCATCATCTGTACCCGTTTATATCTCAAGTTCAGGCTCAAAACACCCGAAAATTCGATATTTTGGGGTCCCAGAAGTGATCTGTACATGCCTACTCAGTGCTATAATTTTTTTTGAATAAAGGCTCAAAACAAGCTCAAAATCGATATTTTGAGTGTCCAAAGTCGATATGTGGATGCATCATCATTTCCCGTTTATATCTTAAATTCAGGCTCAAAACACCCGAAAATTAGATATTTTGGGGTCACAGAAGTGATCTGTATATGCCTACTTAGTGCTAGAATATTTTCAAAATATAGGCCCAAAACATGCTAAAAATCGATATTTTAGGTGCCCAAAGTCGATATCTCAAATTCAGGCCCAAAACACCCGAAAATTCGATATTTTGGGGTCCCAGAAGCGAACTGTACATGCCTACTACGTGTTAGAGTATTTTCAAAATACAAGCCCAAAACATACTGAAAATCGATCTTTTAGGTGCCCAAAAGTCGGTATGTGCATGCATCTTCTGTACCCGTTTATATCCCAAATTCAACCTCAAAACACCCGAAAATTCCATATTTTTGGGATACAGAAGCGATCTGTACATTCCTACTCAGTGGTAGATTTTTTTCAAAATATAGGCTTAAAACATGCTAAAAATCTATATTTTAAGTGTCCAAAGTCGATATGTGCATGCATCATCTGTACCCGTTTATATCTCAAATTCAGGCTCAAAACACCCGAAAATTCGATATTTTGGGGTCCCAGAAGTGATCTGTACATGCCTACTAAGTGTTAGAGTATTTTCAAAATACAGGCCCAAAACATACTGAAAATCGATCTTTTAGGTGTCCAAAAGTCGATATGTGCATGCATCTTCTGTACCCGTTTATTTCTCAAATTCAACCTGAAAACACCCGAAAATACGATATTTGGGGTCCCAGAAGCGAACTGTACATGCCTACTCAGATTCAGGCCCAAAACATGCTGAAAATCGATATTTTAGGTGACCAAAGTCAAAATGTGTATGCATCTTCTGCACTCGTTTATATCTCAAATTCAACCTCAAAACACCCGAAAATTCCATATTTTTGGGATACAGAAGCGATCTGTACATTCCTACTCAGTGGTAGATTTTTTTCAAAATATAGGCTTAAAACATGCTAAAAATCTATATTTTAAGTGTCCAAAGTCGATATGTGCATGCATCTTCTGTACCCGTTTATATCTCAAATTGAGGCTCAAAACACCCAAAAATTCTGTATTTTTGGATCCTAGAGGCGATCTGTACATCCCTACTCTTAGTTAGAATGTTTTCAAGATACAGACCCAAAACATGCTCAAAATCGATATTTTAGGTGCCCAAAAGTCGATATGTGCATGCATCTTCTGTACCCGTTTATATCTCAAATTCAGGCTCAAAACACCCGAAAATTCGATATTTTGGGGTCCCAGAAGCAATCTGGACATGCCTACTCAGAGCTAGAATATTTTCAAAATATAGGCCCAAAACATGCTAAAAATCGATATTTTAGGTGCCCAAAGTCGATATCTCAAATTCAGGCCCAAAACACCCAAAAATTCGATATTTTGGGGTTCCAGAAGCGATCTGTACATGCCTACTCCTTGTTAGAGTATTTTCAATATACAGGCCCAAAACATACTGAAAATCGATCTTTTAGGTGACCAAAAGTTGTTATGTGTATGCATCTTCTGCACGCGTTTATATCCCAAATTCAACCTCAAAACACCCAAAAATTCTATATTTTTGGGTCCCAGAAGCGATCTGTACATGCCTACTCAGATGCAGGCCCAAAACATGCTGAAAATCGATATTTTAGGTGCCCAAAGTCACCATGTGTATGAATCTTCTGCACTCGATTATATCTCAAATTAAACCTCAAAACACCCGAAAAATCGATAATTTTAGGTCCAAGAAGCGATCTGTACATGTCTAGTCAGTGCTAGAATGTTTTCAAAATATAGACTCAAAGCAGGTTAAAAATCGATATTTTAAGTGTCCAAAGTCGATATGTGCATGCATCTTCTATACCCGTTTATATCTCAAATTCAGGCTCAAAACTCCCGAAAATTCGATATTTTTGGGTCCCAGAAGTGATCTGTACATGCCTACTCCTAGTTAGAGTATTTTCAAAATACACGCCTGAAACATGCTGAAAATCGATATTTTATGTGCCCAAAGTCAATATGTGCATGCATCTTCTGTACCCGTTTATATCTCAAATTCAGGCTCAAAACACCCGAAAATTCGGTATTTATGGATCCTAGAGGCGATCTGTACATCCCTACTCTTAGTTAGAATGTTTTCAAGATACAGACCCAAAACATGCTGAAAATCGATATTTTAGGTGCCCAAAAGTCGATATGTGCATGCATCTTCTGTACCCGTTTATATCTCAAATTCAGGCTCAAAACACCCGAAAATTCGATATTTTGGGGTCCCAGAAGCGATCTGTACATGCCTACTCAGAGCTAGAATATTTTCAAAATATAGGCCCAAAACATGCTAAAAATCGATATTTTAGGTGCCCAAAGTCGATATCTCAAATTCAGGCCCAAAACACCCAAAAATTCGATATTTTGGGGTCCCAGAAGCGATCTGTACATGCCTACTCAGTGCTAGAATATTTTCAAAATATAGGACCAAAACATGCTAAAAAATCGATATTTTAGATGCCCAAAGTCAATATGTGCATGCATCTTCTGTACCCGTTTATATCTCAAATTCAGGCTCAAAACACCCGAAAATTCGATATTTTGGGGTCCCAGAAGCGATCTGTACATGCCTACTCTTAGTTAGAGTATTTTCAATATACAGGCCCAAAACATACTGAAAATCGATCTTTTAGGTGCCCTAAAGTCGTTATGTGTATGCATCTTCTGCACGCGTTTATATCCCAAATTCAACCTCAAAACACCCGAAAATTCGATATTTTTGGGTCCCAGATGTGATCTGTACATGCGTACTCAGTACTAGAATGTTTTCAAAATATAGGCTCAAAACATGCTAAAAATCGATATTTTAAGTGTCCAAAGTCGATATGTGCATGCATCATCTGTACCCGTTTATATCTCAAATTCATGCTCAAAACACCCTAAAATTCGATATTTTGGGGTCCCAGAAGTGATCTGTACAAGCCTACTTAAAAAAAAGTTTATATGTGGATGCATCTTCTGTACCCATTTATATCAAAAATTCAGGCTCAAAACACCCGAAAATTCGATATTTTATGGTACCAGAAGCGATCTGTACATGCCTACTCAGTGCTAGAATATTTTCAAAATATAGGCCCAAAACATGCTAAAAAATCGATATTTTAGATGCCCAAAGTCAATATGTGCATGCATCTTCTGTACCCGTTTATATCTCAAATTCAGGCTCAAAACACCCGAAAATTCGATATTTTGGGGTCCCAGAAGCGATCTGTACATGCCTACTCCTAGTTAGAGTCTTTTCAAAATACAGGCTCAAAACATGATGAAAATCGATATTTTAGGTGCCCAAAGTCAATATCAATATGTGCAAGCATCTTCTGTACCCGTTTATATCTCAAATTCAGGCTGAAAACACCAGAAAGTTCTGTATTTTTGGGTCCTAGAAGCGATCTGTACATCCCTACTCCTAGTTAGAATGTTTTCAAGATACAGACCCACAACATGCTCAAAATCGATATTTTAGGTGCCTAAAAGTCAAAATGTGCATGCATCTTTTGTACCCGATTATATCTCAAATTCAGGCTCAAAACACACGAAAATTTGATATTTTTGGGTCCCAGATGCGATCTGTACATGCCTACTCCTAGTTAGAGTATTTTCAAAATACAGGCCCAAAACATGCTGAAAATCGATATTTTAGGTGCCCAAAGTCAATATGTGCATGCATCTTCTGTACCCGTTTATATCTCAAATTCAGGCTCAAAACACCCAAAAATTCGGTATTTTTGGGTCCTAGAAGCGATCTGTACATCCCTACTCCTAGTTAGAATGTTTTCAATATACAGACCCAAAACATGCTCAAAATCGATATTTTAGGTGCCCAAAAGTCGATATGTGCATGCATCTTCTGTACCCGTTTATATCTCAAATTCAGGCTCAAAACACCCGAAAATTCGATATTTTGGGGTCCCAGAAGTGATCTGTACATGCCTACTTAGTGCTAGAATATTTTTTAAAATATAGGCCCAAAACATGCTAAAAATCGATATTTTAGGTGCCCAAAGTCGATATCTCAAATTCAGGCCCAAAACACCCGAAAATTCGATATTTTGGAGTCCCAGAAGCAAACTGTACATGCCTACTCTGTGTTAGAGTATTTTTTTTAAAATACAGGCCCAAAACATACTGAAAATCGATCTTTTAGGTGCCCAAAAGTCGATATGTGCATGCATCTTCTGTACCCGTTTATATCTCAAATTCAGGCTCCAAACACCCGAAAATTCGATAATTTTGTGTCCCAGAAGCGATCTGTACATGTCTAGTCAGTGCTAGAATGTTTTCAAAATATAGGCTTAAAACATGCTAAAAATCGATATTTTAAGTGTCCAAAGTCGATATGTGCATGCATCTTCTGTACCCGTTTATATCTCAAATTCAGGCTCAAAACACCCGAGAATTCGATATTTTTGGGTCCCAGAAGCGATCTGTACATGCCTACTCCTAGTTAGAGTATTTTTAAAATACAGGCCCAAAACATGCTGAAAATCGATATTTTAGGTGCCCAAATGTCGATAAGTGCATGCATCTTCTGTACCCGTTTATATCTCAAATTCAGGCTCAAAACACCCGAAAATTCGATATTTTGGGGTCCCAGAAGCGATCTGTACATGCCTAATCAGTGCTAGAATATTTTCAAAATATAGGCCCAAAACATGCTAAAAATCGATATTTTAGGTGCCCAAAGTCGAAATCTCAAATTCAGGCCCAAAACACCCAAAAATTCGATATTTTGGGGTCCCAGAAGCGATCTGTACATGCCTACTCCATGTTAGAGTATTTTCAATATACAGGCCCAAAACATACTGAATATCGATCTTTTAGGTGCCCAAAAGTTTATATGTGGATGCATCTTCTGTACCCGTTTATATCTCAAATTCAGGCTCAAAACACCCGAAAATTCGATATTTTGGGGTCCCAGAAGCGATCTGTACATGCCTACTCCTAGTTAGAGTATTTTCAAAATACACGCCCAAAACATGATGAAAATCGATATTTTAGGTGCCCAAAGTCAATATGTGCAAGCATCTTCTGTACCCGTTTATATCTCAAATTCAGGCTCAAAACACCCAAAAATTCGGTATTTTTGGGTCCTAGAAGCGATCTGTACATCCCTACTCCTAGTTAGAATGTTTTCAATATACAGACCCAAAACATGCTCAAAATCGATATTTTAGGTGCCCAAAAGTCGATATGTGCATGCATCTTCTGTACCCGTTTATATCCCAAATTCAGGCTCAAAACACCCGAAAATTCGATATTTTGGGGTCCCAGAAGTGATCTGTACATGCCTACTTAGTGCTAGAATATTTTTTAAAATATAGGCCCAAAACATGCTAAAAATCGATATTTTAGGTGCCCAAAGTCGATATCTCATATTCAGGCCCAAAACACCCGAAAATTCGATATTTTGGAGTCCCAGAAGCAAACTGTACATGCCTACTCCGTGTTAGAGTATTTTCAAAATACAGGCCCAAAACATACTGAAAATCGATCTTTTAGGTGCCCAAAAGTCGATATGTGCATGCATCTTCTGTACCCGTTTATATCTCAAATTCAGGCTCCAAACACCCGAAAATTCGATAATTTTGTGTCCCAGAAGCGATCTGTACATGTCTAGTCAGTGCTAGAATGTTTTCAAAATATAGGCTTAAAACATGCTAAAAATCGATATTTTAAGTGTCCAAAGTCGATATGTGCATGCATCTTCTGTACCCGTTTATATCTCAAATTCAGGCTCAAAACACCCGAGAATTCGATATTTTTGGGTCCCAGAAGCGATCTGTACATGCCTACTCCTAGTTAGAGTATTTTCAAAATACAGGCCCAAAACATGCTGAAAATCGATATTTTAGGAGCCCAAAAGTCGATATGTGCATGCATCTTCTGTACCCGTTTATATCTCAAATTCAGGCTCAAAACACCCGAAAATTCGATATTTTGGGGTCCCAGAAGCGATCTGTACATGCCTAATCAGTGCTAGAATATTTTCAAAATATAGGCCCAAAACATGCTAAAAATCGATATTTTAGGTGCCCAAAGTCGAAATCTCAAATTCAGGCCCAAAACACCCAAAAATTCGATATTTTGGGGTCCCAGAAGCGATCTGTACATGCCTACTCCATGTTAGAGTATTTTCAATATACAGGCCGAAAACGTACTGAATATCGATCTTTTAGGTGCCCAAAAGTTTATATGTGGATGCATCTTCTGTACCCGTTTATATCTCAAATTCAGGCTCAAAACACCCGAAAATTCGATATTTTGGGGTCCATGAAGCGATCTGTACATGCCTACTCAGTGCTAGAATATTTTCAAAATATAGGCCCAAAACATGCTGAAAATCGATATTTTAGATGCCCAAAGTCAATATGTGCATGCATCTTCTGTACCCGTTTATATCTCAAATTCAGGCTCAAAACACCCGAAAATTCGATATTTTGGGGTCCCAGAAGCGATCTGTACATGCCTACTCCTAGTTAGAGTATTTTCAAAATACAGGCCCAAAACATGATGAAAATCGATATTTTAGGTGCCCAAAGTCAATATGTGCAAGCATCTTCTGTACCCGTTTATATCTCAAATTCACGCTCAAAACACCAGAAAATTCGGTATTTTTGGGTCCTAGAAGCGATCTGTACATCCCTACTCCTAGTTAGAATGTTTTCAAGATACAGACTCACAACATGCTCAAAATCGATATTTTAGGTGCCCAAAAGTCAAAATGTGCATGCATCTTCTGTACCCGTTTATGTCTCAAATTCAGGCTCAAAACACACGAAAATTCGATATTTTGGGGTCCCAGAAGTGATCTGTACATGCCTACTTAGTGCTAGAATATATTCAAAATAAAGGCCCAACACATGCTAAAAATTGATATTTTAGGTGCCCAAAGTCGATATCTTAAATTCAGTCCCAAAACACCCGAAAATTCGATATTTTGGGGTCCCAGAAGCGAACTGTACATGCCTACTCCGTGTTAGAGTATTTTCAAAATACAGGCCCAAAACATGCTGAAAATCGATATTTTAGGTGCCCAAAGTCAACATGTGTATGCATCTTCTGCTCTCGTTTATATCTCAAATTCAACCTCAAAACACCCGAAAATTCGATAATTTTGGGTCCCAGAAGCGATCTGTACATGTCTAGTCAGTGCTAGAATATTTTCAAAATATAGGCTTAAAACATGCTAAAAATCGATATTTTAAGTGTCCAAAGTCGATATGTGCATGCATCTTCTGTACCCGTTTATATCTCAAATTCAGGCTCAAAACTCCCGAAAATTCGATATTTTTGGGTCCCAGAAGCGATCTGTACATGCCTACTCCTAGTTAGAGTATTTTCAAAATACAGGCCCAAAACATGCTGAAAATCGATATTTTAGGTGCCCAAAGTCAATATGTGCATGCATCTTCTGTACCCGTTTATATCTCAAATTCAGGCTCAAAACACCCAAAAATTCGATATTTTTGGATCCTAGAAGCGATCTGTACATCCCTACTCTTAGTTAGAATGTTTTCAATATACAGACCCAAAACATGCTCAAAATCGATATTTTAGGAGCCCAAAAGTCGATATGTGCATGCATCTTCTGTACCCGTTTATATCTCAAATTCAGGCTCCAAACACCCGAAAATTCGATAATTTTGTGTCCCAGAAGCGATCTGTACATGTCTAGTCAGTGCTAGAATGTTTTCAAAATATAGGCTTAAAACATGCTAAAAATCGATATTTTAAGTGTCCAAAGTCGATATGTGCATGCATCTTCTGTACCCGTTTATATCTCAAATTCAGGCTCAAAACACCCGAGAATTCGATATTTTTGGGTCCCAGAAGCGATCTGTACATGCCTACTCCTAGTTAGAGTATTTTCAAAATACAGGCCCAAAACATGCTGAAAATCGATATTTTAGGAGCCCAAAAGTCGATATGTGCATGCATCTTCTGTACCCGTTTATATCTCAAATTCAGGCTCAAAACACCCGAAAATTCGATATTTTGGGGTCCCAGAAGCGATCTGTACATGCCTAATCAGTGCTAGAATATTTTCAAAATATAGGCCCAAAACATGCTAAAAATCGATATTTTAGGTGCCCAAAGTCGAAATCTCAAATTCAGGCCCAAAACACCCAAAAATTCGATATTTTGGGGTCCCAGAAGCGATCTGTACATGCCTACTCCATGTTAGAGTATTTTCAATATACAGGCCGAAAACGTACTGAATATCGATCTTTTAGGTGCCCAAAAGTTTATATGTGGATGCATCTTCTGTACCCGTTTATATCTCAAATTCAGGCTCAAAACACCCGAAAATTCGATATTTTGGGGTCCATGAAGCGATCTGTACATGCCTACTCAGTGCTAGAATATTTTCAAAATATAGGCCCAAAACATGCTGAAAATCGATATTTTAGATGCCCAAAGTCAATATGTGCATGCATCTTCTGTACCCGTTTATATCTCAAATTCAGGCTCAAAACACCCGAAAATTCGATATTTTGGGGTCCCAGAAGCGATCTGTACATGCCTACTCCTAGTTAGAGTATTTTCAAAATACAGGCCCAAAACATGATGAAAATCGATATTTTAGGTGCCCAAAGTCAATATGTGCAAGCATCTTCTGTACCCGTTTATATCTCAAATTCACGCTCAAAACACCAGAAAATTCGGTATTTTTGGGTCCTAGAAGCGATCTGTACATCCCTACTCCTAGTTAGAATGTTTTCAAGATACAGACTCACAACATGCTCAAAATCGATATTTTAGGTGCCCAAAAGTCAAAATGTGCATGCATCTTCTGTACCCGTTTATGTCTCAAATTCAGGCTCAAAACACACGAAAATTCGATATTTTGGGGTCCCAGAAGTGATCTGTACATGCCTACTTAGTGCTAGAATATATTCAAAATAAAGGCCCAACACATGCTAAAAATTGATATTTTAGGTGCCCAAAGTCGATATCTTAAATTCAGTCCCAAAACACCCGAAAATTCGATATTTTGGGGTCCCAGAAGCGAACTGTACATGCCTACTCCGTGTTAGAGTATTTTCAAAATACAGGCCCAAAACATGCTGAAAATCGATATTTTAGGTGCCCAAAGTCAACATGTGTATGCATCTTCTGCTCTCGTTTATATCTCAAATTCAACCTCAAAACACCCGAAAATTCGATAATTTTGGGTCCCAGAAGCGATCTGTACATGTCTAGTCAGTGCTAGAATATTTTCAAAATATAGGCTTAAAACATGCTAAAAATCGATATTTTAAGTGTCCAAAGTCGATATGTGCATGCATCTTCTGTACCCGTTTATATCTCAAATTCAGGCTCAAAACTCCCGAAAATTCGATATTTTTGGGTCCCAGAAGCGATCTGTACATGCCTACTCCTAGTTAGAGTATTTTCAAAATACAGGCCCAAAACATGCTGAAAATCGATATTTTAGGTGCCCAAAGTCAATATGTGCATGCATCTTCTGTACCCGTTTATATCTCAAATTCAGGCTCAAAACACCCAAAAATTCGATATTTTTGGATCCTAGAAGCGATCTGTACATCCCTACTCTTAGTTAGAATGTTTTCAATATACAGACCCAAAACATGCTCAAAATCGATATTTTAGGAGCCCAAAAGTCGATATGTGCATGCATCTTCTGTACCCGTTTATATCTCAAATTCAGGCTCAAAACACCCGAAAATTCGATATTTTGGGGTCCCAGACGCGATCTGTACCTGCCTAATCAGTGCTAGAATATTTTCAAAATATAGGCCCAAAACATGCTAAAAATCGATATTTTAGGTGCCCAAAGTCGAAATCTCAAATTCAGGCCCAAAACACCCAAAAATTCGATATTTTGGGGTCCCAGAAGCGATCTGTACATGCCTACTCCATGTTAGAGTATTTTCAATATACAGGCCCAAAACATACTGAATATCGATCTTTTAGGTGGCCAAAAGTTTATATGTGGATGCATCTTCTGTACCCGTTTATATCTCAAATTCAGGCTCAAAACACCCGAAAATTCGATATTTTGGGGTCCCAGAAGCGATCTGTACATGCCTACTCAGTGCTAGAATATTTTCAAAATATAGGCCCAAAACATGCTGAAAATCGATATTTTAAATGCTCAAAGTCAATATGTGCATGCATCTTCTGTACCCGTTTATATCTCAAATTCAGGCTAAAAACACCCGAAAATTCGATATTTTGGGGTCCCAGAAGCGATCTGTACATGCCTACTCCTAATTAGAGTATTTTCAAAATACAGGCCCAAAACATGATGACAATCGATATTTTAGGTGCCCAAATTCAATATGTGCAAGCATCTTCTGTACCCGTTTATATCTCAAATTCAGGTTCAAAACACCCGAAAATTCGGTATTTTTGGGTCCTAGAAGCGATCTGTACATCCCTACTCCTAGTTAGAATGTTTTCAAAATATAGGCTCAAAACATGCTAAAAATCGATATTTTAAGTGTTCAAAGTCGATATGTGCATGCATCATCTGTACCCGTTTATATCTCAAATTCAGGCTCAAAACAACCGAAAATTCGATATTTTTGGGTCCCAGAAGTGATCTGTACATGCCTACTTAGTGCTATAATATTTTCAAAATATAGGCCCAACACATGCTAAAAATCGATATTTTAGGTGCCCAAAGTCGATATCTCAAATTCAGGCCCAAAACACCCGAAAATTCGATATTTTGGGGTCCCAGAAGCAAACTGTACATGCCTACTCCGTGCTAGAGTATTTTCAAAATAGAGGCCAAAAACATACTGAAAATCGATCTTTTAGGTGCCCAAAAGTCGATATGTGCATGCATCTTCTGTACCCTTTATGTCTCAAATTCAGGCTCCAAACACCCGAAAATTCAATATTTTTGGGTCCCAGAAGCGGTCTGTACATGCCTACTCAGATGCAAGCCCAAAACATGCTGAAAATCGATTTTTCAGGTGCCCAAAGTCAACATGTGAATGCATCTTCTGCACTCGTTTATATCTCAAATTCAACCTCAAAACACCCGATAATTCGATAATTTTGGGTCCCTGAAGCGATCTGTACATGTCTAGTCAGTGCTAGAATGTTTTCAAAATATAGGATCAAAACATGCTAAAAATCGATATTTTAAGTGTCCAAATTCGATATGTGCATTCATCTTCTTTACGCGTTTATATCTCAAATTCAGGCTCAAAACACCCGAAAATTCGATATTTTTTGGTCCCAGAAGCGATCTGTACATGCCTACTCCTAGTTAGAGTATTTTCAAAATACAGGCCCAATACATGCTGAAAATCGGTATTTTAGATGCCCAAAGTCAATATGTGCATGCATCTTCTGTACCCGTTTATATCTCAAATTCAGGCTCAAAACACCCGAAAATTCGATATTTTGGGGTCCCAGAAGCGATCTGTACATGCCGACTCCTAGTTAGAGTATTTTCAAAATACAGGCACAAAACATGCTGAAAATCGATATTTTAGGTGCCCAAGCATCTTCTGTACCCGTTTATATCTCAAATTCAGGCTCAAAAAACCCCGAAAATTCGGTATTTTTGGGTCCTAAAAGCGATCTGTACATCCCTATTCCTAGTTAGAATGTTTTCAAGATACAGACCCACAACATGCTCAAAATCGATATTTTAGATGCCCAAAAGTCGATATGTGCATGCATCTTCTGTTCCCGTTTATATCTCAAATTCAACCTCAAAACACCCGAAAACTCGATATTTTTGGGTCCCAGAAGTGATCTGTACATGCCTACTTAGTGCTAGAATATTTTAGAAATATAGGCCCAAAACATGCTAAAATCGATATTTTAGGTGCCCAAAGTCGATATCTCAAATTCACGCATAAAACACCCGAAAATTCGATATGTTGGGGTCCTAGAAGCGAACTGTACATGCCTACTATGTGTTAGAGTATTTAAAAAAAATAGGCCCAAAACATACTGAAAATCGATCTTTTAGGTGCCCAAAACTCGGTATGTGCATGCATCTTCTGTACCCGTTTATATCTCAAATTCAGGCTCCAAACACCCGAAAATTCGATAATTTTGTGTCCCAGAAGCGATCTGTACATGTCTAGTCAGTGCTAGAATGTTTTCAAAATATAGTCTTAAAACATGCTAAAAATCGATATTTTAAGTGTCCAAAATCGATATGTGCATGCATCTTCTGGACCCGTTTATATCTCAAATTCAGGCTCAAAACACACGAAAATTCGATATTTTGGGGTCCCAGAAGTGATCTGTACATGCCTTCTTAGTGCTAGAATATTTTCAAAATATAGGCCCAAAACATGCTAAAAATCGATATTTTAGGTGCCCAAAGTCGATATCTCAAATACACGCCCAAAACACCCGAAAATTCGATATGTTTCGGATCCAAAAACGAACTGTACATGCCTACTATGTGTTAGAGTATTTTCAAAATACAGGCCCAAAACATACTGAAAATCGATCTCTTAGGTGCCCAAAGTCGATATCTCAAATTCAGTCCCAAAACCCCCCAAAATTCGATATTTTGGGGTCCCAGAAGCGATCTGTACATGCCTACTCCGTGTTAGAATATTTTCAATATACAGGCCCAAAACATACTGAAAATCGATATTTTAGGTGTTCAAAGTCAATATGTGCATGCATCTTCTGTACCCGTTTATATCTCAAATTCAGGCTCAAAACACCCGAAAATTCGATATTTTTGGGTCCTAGAAGCGATCTGTACATGCCTACTCCTAGCTAGAGTATTTTCAAAATATAGGCCCAAAACATGCTGAAAATCGATATTTTAGGTGTTCAAAGTCAATATGTGCATGCATCTTCTGTACCCGTTTATATCTCAAATTCATGCTCAAAACACCCGAAAATTCGGTATTTTTGGGTCCTAGAAGCGATCTGTACATCCCTACTCCTACTTAGAATATTTTCAAGATACAGACCCACAACATGCTCAAAATCGATATTTTAGATGCCCAAAAGACGATATGTGCATGCATCTTCTGTTCCCGTTTATATCTCAAATTCAACCTCAAAACACGCGAAAACTCGATATTTTTGGGTCCCAGAAGTGATCTGTACATGCCTACTTAGTGCTAGAATATTTTAGAAATATAGGCCCAAAACATGCTAAAAATCGATATTTTAGGTGCCCAAAGTCGATATCTCAAATTCACGCATAAAACACCCGAAAATTCGATATGTTGGGGTCCTAGAAGCAAACTGTACATGCCTACTATGTGTTAGAGTATTTAAAAAAAATAGGCCCAAAACATACTGAAAATCGATCTTTTAGGTGCCCAAAACTCGATATGTGCATGTATCTTCTGTACCCGTTTATATCTCAAATTCAGGCTCCAAACACCCGAAAATTCGATAATTTTGTGTCCCAGAAGCGATCTGTACATGTCTAGTCAGTGCTAGAATGCTTTCAAAATATAGCCTTAAAACATGCTAAAAATCGATATTTTAAGTGTCCAAAATCGATATGTGCATGCATCTTCTGGACCCGTTTATATCTCAAATTCAGCCTCAAAACACACGAAAATTCGATATTTTGGGGTCCCAGAAGTGATCTGTACATGCCTTCTTAGTGCTAGAATATTTTCAAAATATAGGCCCAAAACATGCTAAAAATCGATATTTTAGGTGCCCAAAGTCGATATCTCAAATTCACGCATAAAACACCCGAAAATTCGATATTTTTGGGTCCTAGAAGCGATCTGTACATGCCTACTCCTAGCTAGAGTATTTTCAAAATACAGGCCCAAAACATGCTGAAAATCGATATTTTAGGTGTTCAAAGTCAATATGTGCATGCATCTTCTGTACCCGTTTATATCTCAAATTCATGCTCAAAACACCCGAAAATTCGGTATTTTTGGGTCCTAGAAGCGATCTGTACATCCCTACTCCTACTTAGAATGTTTTCAAGATACAGACCTAAAACATGCTCAAAATCGATATTTTAGATGCCCAAAAGTCGATATGTGCATGCATCTTCTGTACACGTTTATATCTCAAATTCAACCTCAAAACACCCGAAAACTCGATATTTTTGGGTCCAAGAAGTGATCTGTACATGCCTACTTAGTGCTAGAATATTTTCAAAAAATAAGCCCAAAACATGCTAAAAATCGATATTTTAGGTGCCCAAAGTCGATATCTCAAATTCAAGCATAAAACACCCGAAAATTCGATATTTTTGGGTCCTAGAAGCGATCTGTACATGCCTACTCCTAGCTAGAGTATTTTCAAAATACAGGCCAAAAACATGCTGAAAATCGATATTTTAGGTGTTCAAAGTCAATATGTGCATGCATCTTCTGTACCCGTTTATATCTCAAATTCATGCTCAAAACACCCGAAAATTCGGTATTTTTGGGTCCTAGAAGCGATCTGTACATCCCTAGTCCTACTTAGAATGTTTTCAAGATACAGACCTAAAACATGCTCAAAATCGATATTTTAGGTGCCCAAAAGTCGATATGTGCATGCATCTTCTGTACCCGTTTATATCTCAAATTCAACCTCAAAAAACCCGAAAACTCGATATTTTAGGGTCCCATAAGCGATCTGTACATGCATACTCAGTGCTAGAATATTTTCAAAATATAGGCCCAAAACATGCTAAAAATCGATATTTTAGGTGCCCAAAGTCGATATCTCAAATTCACTCCCAAAACACCCGAAATTTTCGATATTTTGGGGTCCCAGAAGTGATCTGTACATGCCTACTCCGTGTTAGAGTATTTTCAATATACAGGCCCAAAACATACTGAAAATCGATCTTTTAGGTGCCCAAAAGTCGATATGTGCATACATCTTCTGTACCCGTTTATATCTCAAATTCAGGCTCAAAACACCCGAAAATTCGATATTTTGGGGTCCCAGAAGCGATCTGTACATGCCTACTCAGTGCTAGAATTTTTTCAAAATATAGGCTCATAACATGCTAAAAAATCGATATTTTAAGTGTCCATAGTCGATATGTGCATGCATCATCTGTACCCGTTTATATCTCAAATTCAGGCTCAAAACACCTGAAAATTCGATATTTTGGGGTCCCAGAAGTAATCTCTACATGCCTACTTAGTGTTAGACTATTTTCAAAATATAGGCCCAAAACATGCTAAAAATCGATATTTTAGGTGCCCAAAGTCGATATCTCAAATTCAGGCCAAAACACCCGAAAATTCGATATTTTGGGGTCCCAGAAGCGAACTGTACATGCCATCTCCGTGTTATAGTATTTTCAAAATACAGCCCCAAAACATATTGAAAATCGATCTTTTAGGTGCCCAAAAGTCGATATGTGCATGCATCTTCTGTATCCGTTTAAATCTCAAATTCAGGCTCCAAACACCGGAAAATTCGATGTTTTGGGGTCCAAGAAGCGATCTGTACATGCCTACTCAGATGCAAGTCCAAAACATGCTGAAAATCGATGTTTTAGGTGCCCAAACTCAACATGTATATGCATCTTCTGCAGTTGTTTATATCTCAAATTCAACCTCAAAACACCCGAAAATTCGATAATTTTGGGTCCCAGAAGCGATCTGTACATGCCTACTCCTAGTTAGAGTATTTTCAATATACAGGCCCAAAACATGCTGAAAATCGATAATTTAGGTGCCCAAAGTCAATATGTGCATGCATCTTCTGTACCCGTTTATATCTCAAATTCAGGCTCAAAACTCCCGAAAATCCGGTATTTTTGGGTCCTAGAGGCGGTCTGTACATCCATACTCCTAATTAGAATGTTTTCAAGATACAGACCCAAAACATGCTCAAAATTGATATTTTAGGTGCTCAAAACTCGATATGTGCATGCATCTTCTGTACCCGTTTTTATTTCAAATTCAGGCTCAAAACACCGGAAAATTCGATATTTTTGGGTCCCAGAAGCGATCTGTACATGCCTACTCAGTGCTAGAATGTTTTCAAAATATAGGCTCAAAACATGCTAAAAATCGATATTTTAAGTGTCCAAAGTCGATATCACAAATTCAGGCCCAAAACACCCGAAAATTCGATATTTTGGGGTCCCAGAAGCGAACTGTACATGCCTACTCCGTGTTAGAGTATTTTCAAAATACAAGCCCAAAACATACTGAAAATCGATATTTTAGGTGCCCAAAACTCGATATGTGCATGCATCTTCTGTACCCGTTTATATTTCAAATTCAGGCTCAAAACACCGGAAAATTCGATATTTTTGGGTCCCAGAAGCGATCTGTACATGTCTAGTCAGTGATTGAATGTTTTCAAAATATAGGCTCAAAACATGCTAAAAATCGATATTTTAAGTGTCCAAAGTCGATATGTGCATGCATTTTCTGTACCCGTTTATATATCAAATTCAGGCTCAAAACACCCGAAAATTCGATATTTTTGGGTCCCAGAAGCGATCTGTAAATGCCTACTCCTAGTTAGAGTATTTTCAAAATACAGGCCCAAAACATGCTGAAAATCGATAATTTAGGTGCCCAAAGTCAATATGTGCATGCATCTTCTGTACCCGTTTATATCTCAAATTCAGGCTCAAAACTCCCGAAAATCCGGTATTTTTGGGTCCTAGAGGCGGTCTGTACATCCATACTCCTAATTAGAATGTTTTCAAGATACAGACCCAAAACATGCTCAAAATTGATATTTTAGGTGCTCAAAACTCGATATGTGCATGCATCTTCTGTACCCGTTTATATTTCAAATTCAGGCTCAAAACACCCGAAAATTCGATATTTTTGGGTCCCAGAAGCGATCTGTACATGCCTACTCAGAGCTAGAATCTTTTCAAAATATAGGCTCAAAACATGCTAAAAATCGATATTTTAAGTGTCCAAAGTCGATATGTGCATGCATCATCTGTACCCGTTTATATCTCAAATTCAGGCTCAAAACACCCGAGAATTCGATATTTTGGGGTCCTAAAAGTGATCTGTACATGCCTACTTAGTGCTAGAATATTTCCAAAATATAGGCCCAAAACATGCTAAAAATCGATATTTTAGGTGCCCAAAGTCGATATCACAAATTCAGGCCCAAAACACCCGAAAATTCGATATTTTGGGGTCCCAGAAGCGAACTGTACATGCCTACTCCGTGTTAGAGTATTTTCAAAATACAAGCCCAAAACATACTGAAAATCGATATTTTAGGTGCCCAAAACTCGATATGTGCATGCATCTTCTGTACCCGTTTATATTTCAAATTCAGGCTCAAAACACCGGAAAATTCGATATTTTTGGGTCCCAGAAGCGATCTGTACATGTCTAGTCAGTGATTGAATGTTTTCAAAATATAGGCTCAAAACATGCTAAAAATCGATATTTTAAGTGTCCAAAGTCGATATGTGCATGCATTTTCTGTACCCGTTTATATATCAAATTCAGGCTCAAAACACCCGAAAATTCGATATTTTTGGGTCCCAGAAGCGATCTGTACATGCCTACTCCTAGTTAGAGTATTTTCAAAATACAGGCCCAAAACATGCTGAAAATCGATAATTTAGGTGCCCAAAGTCAATATGTGCATGCATCTTCTGTACCCGTTTATATCTCAAATTCAGGCTCAAAACTCCCGAAAATCCGGTATTTTTGGGTCCTAGAGGCGGTCTGTACATCCATACTCCTAATTAGAATGTTTTCAAGATACAGACCCAAAACATGCTCAAAATTGATATTTTAGGTGCTCAAAACTCGATATGTGCATGCATCTTCTGTACCCGTTTATATTTCAAATTCAGGCTCAAAACACCCGAAAATTCGATATTTTTGGGTCCCAGAAGCGATCTGTACATGCCTACTCAGTGCTAGAATGTTTTCAAAATATAGGCTCAAAACATGCTGAAAATCGATATTTTAAGTGTCCAAAGTCGATATGTGCATGAATCATCTGTACCCGTTTATATCTCAAATTCAGGCTCAAAACACCCGAGAATTCGATATTTTGGGGTCCCAGAAGTGATCTGTACATGCCTACTTAGTGCTAGAATATTTTCAAAATATAGGCCCAAAACATGCTAAAAATCGATATTTTAGGTGCCCAAAGTCGATATCACAAATTCAGGCGCAAAACACCCGAAAATTCGATATTTTCGGGTCCCAGAAGCGAACTGTACATGCCTACTCCGTGTTAGAGTATTTTCAAAATACAAGCCCAAAACATACTGAAAATCGATATTTTAGGTGCCCAAAAGTCGATATGTGCATGCATCTTCTGTACCCGTTTATATCCCAAATTCAGGCTCAGAACTCCCGAAAATTCGATATTTTTGGTCCCAGAAGCGATCTGTACATGCCTACTCAGTGCTAGAATTTTTTCAAAATATAGGCTCAAAACATGCTAAAAATCAATATTTTAAGTGTCCAAAGTCGATATGTGCATGCATCATCTGTACCCGTTTATATATCAAATTCAGGCTCAAAACACCCGAAAATTCGATATTTTGGGGTCCCAGAAGTAATCTGTACATGCCTACTTAGTGCTAGACTATTTTCAAAATATAGGCCCAAAACATGCTAAAAATCGATATTATAGGTGCCCAAAGTCGATATCTCAAATTCAGGCCAAAACACCCGAAAATTCGATGTTTTGGGGTCCCAGAAGCGAACTATACATGCCTACTCCGTGTTAGAGTATTTTCAAAATACAGGCCCAAATCATACTAAAAATCGATCTTTTAGGTGCCCAAAAGTCGATATGTGCATGCATCTTCTGTACCCGTTAATATCTCAAATTCAGCCTCCAAACACCAGAAAATTCGATATTTTTGGGTCCCAGAAGCGATCTGTACATGCCTACTCAGATGCAGGTCCAAAACATGCTGAAAATCGATATTTTAGGTGCCCAAAGTCAACATGTATATGCATCTTCTGCACTCGTTTATTTCTCAAATTCAACCTCAAAACACCCGAAAATTCGATAATTTTGGGTCCCCAAAGCGATCTGTACATATCTAGTCAGTGCCAGAATGTTTTTAAAATATAGGCTCAAAACATGCTAAAAATCGATATTTTAAGTGTCCAAAGTCGATATGTGCATGCATCTTCTGTACCCGTTTATATCTCAAATTCAGGCTCAAAACACCCGAAAATTCGATATTTTTGGGTCCCTGAAGCGACCTGTACATGGCTACTCCTAGTTAGAGTATTTTTAAAATACAGGCCCAAAACATGCTGAATATCGATATTTTAGGTGCCCAAAGTCAATATGTGCATGCATCTTCTGTACCCGTTTATATCTCAAATTCAGGCTCCAAACACCCGAAAATTCGGTATTTTTGGGTCCTAGAAGCGATCTTTACATCCCTACTCCTAGTTAGAATGTTTTCAAGATACAGACCCAAAACATTCTCAAAATCGATATTTTAGGTGCCCAAAAGTCGATATGTGCATGCATCTTCTGTACCCGTTTATATCTCAAATTCAGGCTCAAAACACCCGAAAATTCGATATTTTGGGGTCCCAGAAGCAATCTGTACATGCCTACTCATAGCTAGAATATTTTCAAAATATAGGCCTAAAACATGCTAAAAATCGATATTTTAGGTGCCCAAAGTCGATATTATAAATTGAGGCCCAAAACACCCAAAAATTCGATATTTTAGGGTCCCAGAAGCAATCTGTACATGCCTACTCCGTGTTAGAGTATTTTCAATTTACAGGCCCAAAACATACTGAAAATCCATCTTTTAGGTGCCCAAAAGTCGATACGTGGATGCATCTTCTGTACCAGTTTATATCTCAAATTCAGGCTCAAAACACCGAAAATTCGATAGTTTGGGGTCCCAGAAGCGATCTGTACATGCCTACTCAGTGCTAGAATTTTTTCAAAATATAGGCTCAAAACATGCTAAAAATCGATATTTTAAGTGTCCATAGTCGATATGTGCATGCATCATCTGTACCCGTTTATATCTCAAATTCAGGCTCAAAACACCCGAAAATTCGATATTTTGGGGTCCCAGAAGTAATCTGTACATGCCTACTTAGTGCTAGACTATTTTCAAAATATAGGCCCAAAACGAGCTAAAAATCGATATTTTATGTGCATAAGTCGATATCTCAAATTTAGGCCAAAACACCCGAAAATTCGATATTTTGGGGTCCCAGAAGCGAACTGTACATGCCTACTCCGTGTTAGAGTATTTTCAAAATACAGGCCCAAAACATACTGAAAATCGATCTTTTAGGTGCCCAAAAGTCGATATGTGCATACATCTTCTGTACCCGTTTATAACTCAAATTCAGGCTCCAAACAACGGAAAATTCGATATTTTGTGGTCCCAGAAGCGATCCGTACATGCCTACTCAGATGCAACTCCAAAACATGCTGAAAATCGATGTTTTAGGTGCCCAAAGTCAACATGTATATTCATCTTCTGCACTTGTTTATATCTCAAATTCAACCTCAAAACACCCGAATATTCGATAATTTTGGGTCCCCGAAGCGATCTGTACTTGTCTAGTCAGTGCCAGAATGTTTTCAAAATATAGGCTCAAAACATGCTAAAAATCGATATTTTAAGTGTCCAAAGTCGATATGTGCATGCATCTTCTGTACCCGTTTATATCTCAAATTCAGGCTCAAAACACCCGAAAACTCGGTATTTTTTGGGTCCTAGAAGCGGTCTGTACATCCCTACTCCTAGTTAGAATGTTTTCATGATACAGACCCAAAACATGCTCAAAATCGAAATTTTAGGTGCCCAAAAGTCGATATGTGCATGCATCTTCTGTACCCGTTTATATCTCAAATTCAGTCTCCAAACACCGGAAAATTCGATATTTTGGGGTCCCAGAAGCGATCTGTACATGCCTACTCCTAGTTAGAGTATTTTCAAAATACAGGCCCAAAACATGCTGAAAATCTTTATTTTAGGTGCCCAAAGTCAATATGTGCATGCATCTTCTGTACCCGTTTATATCTCAAATTCAGGCTCAAAACACCCGAAAATTCGGTATTTTTGGATCCCATAAACGATCTGTACATGCCTACTCAGATGAAGGTCCAAAACATGCTGAAAATCGATATTTTAGGTGCCCAAAGTCAACATGTATATGCATTTTCTGCACTCGTTTATATCTCAAATTCAACCTCAAAACACCCGAAAATTCTATAATTTTGGGTCCCCGAAGCGATCTGTAAATGTCTAGTCAGTGTCAGAATGTTTTCAAAATATAGGCTCAAAACATGCTAAAAATCGATATTTTAAGTGTCCAAAGTCGATATGTGCCTGCATCTTCTGTACCGTTTATATCTCAAATTCAGGCTCAAAACACCCGAAAATTCAATATTTTTGGGTCCTAGAAGTGATCTGTACATCCCTACTCCTTGTTAGAATGTTTTCAAGATACGGACCAAAAACATGCTCAAAATCGATATTTTAGGTGCCCAAAAGATGATATGTGCATGCATCTTCTGTACCCGTTTATATCTCAAATTCAGGCTCAAAACACCCGAAAATTCGATATTTTGGGGTCCCAGAAGCGATCTGTACATGCCTACTCCTAGTTAGAGTATTTTCATAATACAGGCCCAAAACATGCTGAAAATCGATATTTTAGGTGCCCAAAGTCAATATGTGCATGCATCTTCTGTACCCGTTTATATCTCAAATTCAGGCTCAAAACACCCGAAAATTCGGTATTTTTGGGTCCTAGAAGCTATCTGTACATGCCTACTCCTAGTTAGAGTATTTTTAAAATACAGGCCCAAAACATGCTGAAAATCGATATTTTAGGTGTCCAAAGTCGATATGTGCATGCATCTTCTGTTCCCGTTTATATCTCAAATTCAGGCTCAAAACACCCGAAAATTCGATATTTTGGGGTCCCAGAAGCAATCTGGACATGCCTAATCAGTGCTAGAATATTTTTAAAATATAGGGCCAAAACATGCTAAAAATCGATATTTTAGGTGCCCAAAGTCGATATTTTCAATTCAGGCCCAAAACACCCAAAAATTCGATATTTTGGGGTCCCAGAAGCGATCTGTACATGCTTACTCCGTGTTAGAGTATTTTCAATATACAGGCCCAAAACATACTGAAAATCGATTTTTTAGGTGCCCAAAAGTCGATATGTGCATGCATCTTCTGTACCCGTTTATATCCCAAATTCAACCTCAAAACACCCGAAAATTCGATATTTTGGGGTCCCAGAAGCAATCTGTACATGCCTACTCAGTGCTAGAATATTTTCAAGATATAGGCCCAAAACATGCTAAAAATCGATATTTTAGGTGCCCAAAGTCGATATTTTAAATTCAGGCCCAAAACACCCAAAAATTCGATATTTTGGGGTCCCAGAAGCGATCTGTACATGCCTACTCCGTGTTAGAGTATTTTCAATATACAGGCCCAAAACATACTGAAAATCGATCTCTTAGGTGCCCAAAAGTCGATACGTGGATGCATCTTCTGTACCAGTTTATATCTCAAATTCAGGCTGAAAACACCAGAAATTTCGATATTTTGGTGTCACAGAAGCGATCTATACTTGCCTACTCCGTGTTAGAGTATTTTCAGAATACAAGCCCAAAACAAGCTGAAAATCGATATTTTAGATGACCAAAGTCAATATGTGTATGCATCTTCTGCACCCATTTATATCCCAAATTCAACCTTAAAACACCCGAAAATTCGATAATATTGGGTCCCAGAAGCGATTTGTACATGCCTACTCAGTGCTTGAATGTTTTAAAAATATAAGCTCAAAACATGCTAAAAATCGATATTTTAAGTGTCCAAAGTCGATATGTGCATGCATCATCTGTACCCGTTTATATCTCAAATTCGGGCTCAAAACACCCGAAAATTCGATATTTTGGGGTCCCAGAAGTGATCTGTACATGCCTACTTAGTGCTAGAATATTTTCAAAATATAGGCCCAAAACATGCTGAAAATCGATATTTTAGGTACCCAAAAGTCGATACGTGGATGCATCTTCTGTACCAGTTTATATCTCAAATTCAGGCTGAAAACACCAGAAAATTCGATATTTTGGGGTCACAGAAGCGATCTATACTTGCCTACTCCGTGTTAGAGTATTTTCAAAATACAAGCCCAAAACAAGCTGAAAATCGATATTTTAGATGACCAAAGTCAATATGTGTATGCATCTTCTGCACCCGTTTATATCCCAAATTCAACCTTAAAACACCCGAAAATACGATAATTTTGGGTCCCAGAAGCGATTTGTACATGCCTACTCAGTGCTTGAATGTTTTCAAAATATAAGCTCAAAACATGCTAAAAATCGATATTTTAAGTGTCCAAAGTCGATATGTGCATGCATCATCTGTACCCGTTTATATCTCAAATTCGGGCTCAAAACACCCGAAAATTCTATATTTTGGGGTCCCAGAAGCGATCGGTACATGCCTACTCAGATGCATGTCCAAAACATGCTGAATATCGATGTTTTAGGTGCCCAAAGTCAACATGTATATGCATCTTCTGCACTTGTTTATATCTCAAATTCAACCTCAAAACACACGAAAATTCGATAATTTTGGGTCCCCGAAGCGATCTGTACATGTCTAGTCAGTGCCAGAATGTTTTCAAAATACAGGCTCAAAACATGCTAAAAATCGATATTTTAAGTGTCCAAAGTCGATATGTGCATGCATCTTCTGTACCCGTTTATATATCAAATTCAGGCTCAAAAAACCTGAAAATTCGATATTTTTGGGTCCCAGAAGCGATCTGTACATGCCTACTCCTAGTTAGAGTATTTTCAAAATACAGGCCCAAAACATGCTGAAAATCGATATTTTAGGTGCCCAAAGTCAATATGTGCATGCATCTTCTGTACCCGTTTATATCTCAAATTCAGGCTCAAAACACCCGAAAATTCGGTATTTTTGGGTCCTAGAAGCTATCTGTACATGCCTACTCCTAGTTAGAGTATTTTTAAAATACAGGCCCAAAACATGCTGAAAATCGATATTTTAGGTGTCCAAAGTCGATATGTGCATGCATCTTCTGTTCTCGTTTATATCTCAAATTCAGGCTCAAAACACCCGAAAATTCGATATTTTGGGGTCCCAGAAGCAATCTGGAAATGCCTAATCAGTGCTAGAATATTTTTAAAATATAGGGCCAAAACATGCTAAAAATCGATATTTTAGGTGCCCAAAGTCGATATTTTCAATTCAGGCCCAAAACACCCAAAAATTCGATATTTTGGGGTCCCAGAAGCGATCTGTACATGCTTACTCCGTGTTAGAGTATTTTCAATATACAGGCCCAAAACATACTGAAAATCGATTTTTTAGGTGCCCAAAAGTCGATATGTGCATGCATCTTCTGTACCCGTTTATATCCCAAATTCAACCTCAAAACACCCGAAAATTCGATATTTTGGGGTCCCAGAAGCAATCTGTACATGCCTACTCAGTGCTAGAATATTTTCAAGATATAGGCCCAAAACATGCTAAAAATCGATATTTTAGGTGCCCAAAGTCGATATTTTAAATTCAGGCCCAAAACACCCAAAAATTCGATATTTTGGGGTCCCAGAAGCGATCTGTACATGCCTACTCCGTGTTAGAGTATTTTCAATATACAGGCCCAAAACATACTGAAAATCGATCTCTTAGGTGCCCAAAAGTCGATACGTGGATGCATCTTCTGTACCAGTTTATATCTCAAATTCAGGCTGAAAACACCAGAAATTTCGATATTTTGGTGTCACAGAAGCGATCTATACTTGCCTACTCCGTGTTAGAGTATTTTCAGAATACAAGCCCAAAACAAGCTGAAAATCGATATTTTAGATGACCAAAGTCAATATGTGTATGCATCTTCTGCACCCGTTTATATCCCAAATTCAACCTTAAAACACCCGAAAATTCGATAATTTTGGGTCCCAGAAGCAATTTGTACATGCCTACTCAGTGCTTGAATGTTTTAAAAATATAAGCTCAAAACATGCTAAAAATCGATATTTTAAGTGTCCAAAGTCGATATGTGCATGCATCATCTGTACCCATTTATATCTCAAATTCGGGCTCAAAACACCCGAAAATTCGATATTTTGGGGTCCCAGAAGTGATCTGTACATGCCTACTTAGTGCTAGAATATTTTCAAAATATAGGCCCAAAACATGCTGAAAATCGATATTTTAGGTGCCCAAAAGTCGATACGTGGATGCATCTTCTGTACCAGTTTATATCTCAAATTCAGGCTGAAAACACCAGAAAATTCGATATTTTGGGGTCACAGAAGCGATCTATACTTGCCTACTCCGTGTTAGAGTATTTTCAAAATACAAGCCCAAAACAAGCTGAAAATCGATATTTTAGATGACCAAAGTCAATATGTGTATGCATCTTCTGCACCCGTTTATATCCCAAATTCAACCTTAAAACACCCGAAAATTCGATAATTTTGGGTCCCAGAAGCGATTTGTACATGCCTACTCAGTGCTTGAATGTTTTCGAAATATAAGCTCAAAACATGCTAAAAATCGATATTTTAAGTGTCCAAAGTCGATATGTGCATGCATCATCTGTACCCGTTTATATCTCAAATTCGGGCTCAAAACACCCGAAAATTCGATATTTTGGGGTCCCAGAAGTGATCTGTACATGCCTACTTAGTGCTAGAATATTTTCAAAATATAGGCCCAAAACATGCTGAAAATCGATATTTTAGGTGCCCAAAGTCGATATCTGAAATTCAGGCCCAAAACACCCGAAAATTCGATATTTTGGGGTCCCAGAATCGAACTGTACATGCCTACTCCGTGTTAGAGTATTTTCAAAATACAGGCCCATATCATACTGAAAATCGATATGGGCATGCATCTTCTGTACCCGTTTATATCCCAAATTAAACCTCAAAACACCCGAAAATTCGATATTTTGGGGTCCCAGAAGCGATCGGTACATGCCTACTCAGATGCATGTCCAAAACATGCTGAATATCGATGTTTTAGGTGCCCAAAGTCAACATGTATATGCATCTTCTGCACTTGTTTATATCTCAAATTCAACCTCAAAACACACGAAAATTCGATAATTTTGGGTCCCCGAAGCGATCTGTACATGTCTAGTCAGTGCCAGAATGTTTTCAAAATACAGGCTCAAAACACGCTAAAAATCGATATTTTAAGTGTCCAAAGTCGATATGTGCATGCATCTTCTGTACCCGTTTATATATCAAATTCAGGCTCAAAAAACCTGAAAATTCGATATTTTTGGGTCCCAGAAGCGATCTGTACATGCCTACTCCTAGTTAGAGTATTTTCAAAATACAGGCCCAAAACATGCTGAAAATCGATATTTTAGGTGCCCAAAGTCAATATGTGTATGCATCTTCTGTACCCGTTTATATCTCAAATTCAGGCTCAAAACACCCAAAAATTCGGTATTTTTGGGTCCTAGAAGCTATCTGTACATGCCTACTCCTAGTTAGAGTATTTTCAAAATACAGGCCCAAAACATGCTGAAAATCGATATTTTAGGTGTCCAAAGTCGATATGTGCATGCATCATCTGTACCCGTTTATATCTCAAATTAAGGCTCAAAACACCCGAAAATTCGATATTTTGGGGTCCCAGAAGCAATCTGTACATGCCTACTCAGTGCTAGAATGTTTTCAAAATATAGGCCCAAAACATGCTAAAAATCGATATTTTAGGTGCCCAAAGTCGATATTTTAAATTCAGGCCCAAAACACCCAAAAATTCGATATTTTGGGGTCCCAGAAGCGATCTGTACATGCCTACTCCGTGTTAGAGTATTTTCAATATACAGGCCCAAAACATACTGAAAATCGATCTTTTAGGTGCCCAAAAGTCGATATGTGCATGCATCTTCTGTACCCGTTTATATCCCAAATTCAACCTCAAAACACCCGAAAATTCGATATTTTGGGGTCCCAGAAGCAATCTGTACATGCCTACTCAGTGCTAGAATATTTTCAAAATATAGGCCCAAAACATGCTAAAAATCGATATTTTAGGTGCCCAAAGTCGATATCTCAAATTCAGGCCCAAAACACCCGAAAATTCCATATTTGGGGTTCCAGAAGCGAACTGTACATGCCTACTCCGTGTTAGAGTATTTTCAAAATACAGGCCCAAAACATACTGAAAATCGATCTTTTAGGTGCCCAAAAGTCGATATGTGCATGCATCATCTGTACCCGTTTATATATTAAATTCAGGCTCAAAACACCCGAAAATTCGATATTTTGGGGTCCCAGAAGTAATCTGTACATGCCTACTTAGTGCTAGACTATTTTCAATATATAGGCCCAAAACATGCTAAAAATCGATATTTTAGGTGCCCAAAGTCGATATCTCAAATTCAGGCCCAAAACACCCGAAAATTCGATGTTTTGGCGTCCCAGAAGCGAACTATACATGCCTACTCCGTGTTAGAGTATTTTTAAAATACAGGCTCAAAACATACTGAAAATTGATCTTTTAGGTGCCCAAAAGTAGATATGTGCATGCATTTTCTGTACCCGTTTATATCTCAAATTCAGGCTCCAAACACCGGAAAATTCGATATTTTGGGGTCCCAGAAGCGATCTGTACATGCCTACTCAGATGCAAGTCCAAAACATTCTGAAAATCGATATTTTAGGTGCCCAAAGTCAACATGTATATGCATCTTCTGCACTCGTTTATATCTCAAATTCAACCTCAAAACACCCGAAAATTCAATAATTTTTGGTCCCCGAAGCGATCTGTACATGTCTAGTCAGTGCCAGAATGTTTTCGAAATATAGGCTCAAAACATGCTAAAAATCGATATTTTAAGTGTCCAAAGTCGATATGTGGATGCATCTTCTGTACGCGTTTATATCTCAAATTCAGGCTCAAAACACCCGAGAATTCGATATTTTGGGGTCCCAGAAGCGATCTGTACATGCCTACTCCTAGTTAGAGTATTTTCAAAATACAGGCCCAAAACATGCTGAAAATCGATATTTTAGGTGCCCCAAGTCAATATGTGCATGCATCTTCTGTACCCGTTTATATCTCAAATTCAGGCTCAAAACACCAGAGAATTCGGTATTTTTAAGTCCTATAAGCTATCTGTACATGCCTACTCCTAGTTAGAGTATTTTCAAAATACAGGCCCAAAACATGCTGAAAATCGATATTTTAGGTGTCCAAAGTCGATATGTGCATGCATCTTCTGTACCCGTTTATATCTCAAATTCAGGCTCAAAACACCCGAAAATTTGATATTTTGGGGTCCCAGAAGTGATCTGTACATGCCTACTTAGTGCTAGAATATTTTCAAAATATAGGCCCAAAACATGCTACAAGTCGATATTTTAGGTGCCCAAAGACGATATCTCAAATGCAGGCCCAAAACACCCGAAAATTCGATATTTTGGGGTCCCAGAAGCGAACTGTACATGCCTACTGCGTGTTAGAGTTTTTTCAATATACTGGCCCAAAACATACTAAAAATCGATCTTTTAGGTGCACAAAAGTCGATCTTCTGTACCTGTTTATACCTCAAATTCCGGCTTCAAACACCCAAAAATTCGATATTTTGGGGTCCCAGAAGCGATCTGTACATGCCTACTCAGTTGAAGGCCCAAAACATGCTGAAAATCAATATTTTAGGTGCCCAAACTCAACATGTATATGCATCTTCTGCACTCGTTTATATCTCAAATTCAACTTATAAACACCCGAAAATTCGATAATTTTGTGTCCCCGAAGCGATCGGTACATGTCTAGTCAGTGCCAGAATGTTTTCAAAATATAGGCTCAAAACATGCTGAAAATCGATATCTTAGGTGCCCAAAGGCAATATGTGCAAGCATCTTCTGTACCCGTTTATATCTCAAATTCATTCTCAAAACACCCAAAAATTCTGTATTTTTGGGTCCTTGAAGCGATCTGTACATCCCTATTCCTAGTTAGGATGTTTTCAAGATACAGACCCACAACATGCTCAAAATCGATATTTTAGGTGCCAAAAACTCAAAATGTGCATGCATCTTCTGTACCCGTTTATATCTCAAATTCAGGCTCAAAACACACGAAAATTCGATATTTTGGGGTCCCAGAAGTGATCTGTACATGCCTTCTTAGTGCTAGAATATTTTTAAAATATAGGGCCAAAACATTCTAAAAATCGATATTTTAGGTGCCCAAAGTCGATATTTTCAATTCAGGCCCAAAACACCCAAAAATTCGATATTTTGGGGTCCCAGAAGCGATCTGTACATGCTTACTCCGTGTTAGAGTATTTTCAATATACAGGCCCAAAACATACTGAAAATCGATTTTTTAGGTGCCCAAAAGTCGATATGTGCATGCATCTTCTGTACCCGTTTATATCCCAAATTCAACCTCAAAACACCCGAAAATTCGATATTTTGGGGTCCCAGAAGCAATCTGTACATGCCTACTCAGTGCTAGAATATTTTCAAGATATAGGCCCAAAACATGCTAAAAATCGATATTTTAGGTGCCCAAAGTCGATATTTTAAATTCAGGCCCAAAACACCCAAAAATTCGATATTTTGGGGTCCCAGAAGCGATCTGTACATGCCTACTCCGTGTTAGAGTATTTTCAATATACAGGCCCAAAACATACTGAAAATCGATCTCTTAGGTGCCCAAAAGTCGATACGTGGATGCATCTTCTGTACCAGTTTATATCTCAAATTCAGGCTGAAAACACCAGAAATTTCGATATTTTGGTGTCACAGAAGCGATCTATACTTGCCTACTCCGTGTTAGAGTATTTTCAGAATACAAGCCCAAAACAAGCTGAAAATCGATATTTTAGATGACCAAAGTCAATATGTGTATGCATCTTCTGCACCCGTTTATATCCCAAATTCAACCTTAAAACACCCGAAAATTCGATAATTTTGGGTCCCAGAAGCATTTTGTACATGCCTACTCAGTGCTTGAATGTTTTAAAAATATAAGCTCAAAACATGCTAAAAATCGATATTTTAAGTGTCCAAAGTCGATATGTGCATGCATCATCTGTACCCGTTTATATCTCAAATTCGGGCTCAAAACACCCGAAAATTCGATATTTTGGGGTCCCAGAAGTGATCTGTACATGCCTACTTAGTGCTAGAATATTTTCAAAATATAGGCCCAAAACATGCTGAAAATCGATATTTTAGGTGCCCAAAAGTCGATACGTGGATGCATCTTCTGTACCAGTTTATATCTCAAATTCAGGCTGAAAACACCAGAAAATTCGATATTTTGGGGTCACAGAAGCGATCTATACTTGCCTACTCCGTGTTAGAGTATTTTCAGAATACAAGCCCAAAACAAGCTGAAAATCGATATTTTAGATGACCAAAGTCAATATGTGTATGCATCTTCTGCACCCGTTTATATCCCAAATTCAACCTTAAAACACCCGAAAATTCGATAATTTTGGGTCCCAGAAGCAATTTGTACATGCCTACTCAGTGCTTGAATGTTTTAAAAATATAAGCTCAAAACATGCTAAAAATCGATATTTTAAGTGTCCAAAGTCGATATGTGCATGCATCATCTGTACCCGTTTATATCTCAAATTCGGGCTCAAAACACCCGAAAATTCGATATTTTGGGGTCCCAGAAGTGATCTGTACATGCCTACTTAGTGCTAGAATATTTTCAAAATATAGGCCCAAAACATGCTGAAAATCGATATTTTAGGTGCCCAAAAGTCGATACGTGGATGCATCTTCTGTACCAGTTTATATCTCAAATTCAGGCTGAAAACACCAGAAAATTCGATATTTTGGGGTCACAGAAGCGATCTATACTTGCCTACTCCGTGTTAGAGTATTTTCAAAATACAAGCCCAAAACAAGCTGAAAATCGATATTTTAGATGACCAAAGTCAATATGTGTATGCATCTTCTGCACCCGTTTATATCCCAAATTCAACCTTAAAACACCCGAAAATTCGATAATTTTGGGTCCCAGAAGCGATTTGTACATGCCTACACAGTGCTTGAATGTTTTCGAAATATAAGCTCAAAACATGCTAAAAATCGATATTTTAAGTGTCCAAAGTCGATATGTGCATGCATCATCTGTACCCGTTTATATCTCAAATTCGGGCTCAAAACACCCGAAAATTCGATATTTTGGGGTCCCAGAAGTGATCTGTACATGCCTACTTAGTGCTAGAATATTTTCAAAATATAGGCCCAAAACATGCTGAAAATCGATATTTTAGGTGCCCAAAGTCGATATCTGAAATTCAGGCCCAAAACACCCGAAAATTCGATATTTTGGGGTCCCAGAATCGAACTGTACATGCCTACTCCGTGTTAGAGTATTTTCAAAATACAGGCCCAAAACATACTGAAAATCGATCTTTTAGGTGCCCAAAAGTCGATATGTGCATGCATCTTCTGTACCCGTTTATATCCCAAATTCAACCTCAAAACACCCGAAAATTCGATATTTTGGGGTCCCAGAAGCGATCGGTACATGCCTACTCAGATGCATGTCCAAAACATGCTGAATATCGATGTTTTAGGTGCCCAAAGTCAACATGTATATGCATCTTCTGCACTTGTTTATATCTCAAATTCAACCTCAAAACACACGAAAATTCGATAATTTTGGGTCCCCGAAGCGATCTGTACATGTCTAGTCAGTGCCAGAATGTTTTCAAAATACAGGCTCAAAACACGCTAAAAATCGATATTTTAAGTGTCCAAAGTCGATATGTGCATGCATCTTCTGTACCCGTTTATATATCAAATTCTGGCTCAAAAAACCTGAAAATTCGATATTTTTGGGTCCCAGAAGCGATCTGTACATGCCTACTCCTAGTTAGAGTATTTTCAAAATACAGGCCCAAAACATGCTGAAAATCGATATTTTAGGTGCCCAAAGTCAATATGTGCATGCATCTTCTGTACCCGTTTATATCTCAAATTCAGGCTCAAAACACCCAAAAATTCGGTATTTTTGGGTCCTAGAAGCTATCTGTACATGCCTACTCCTAGTTAGAGTATTTTCAAAATACAGGCCCAAAACATGCTGAAAATCGATATTTTAGGTGTCCAAAGTCGATATGTGCATGCATCATCTGTACCCGTTTATATCTCAAATTAAGGCTCAAAACACCCGAAAATTCGATATTTTGGGGTCCCAGAAGCAATCTGTACATGCCTACTCAGTGCTAGAATGTTTTCAAAATATAGGCCCAAAACATGCTAAAAATCGATATTTTAGGTGCCCAAAGTCGATATCTCAAATTCAGGCCCAAAACACCCGAAAATTCGATATTTGGGGTTCCAGAAGCGAACTGTACATGCCTACTCCGTGTTAGAGTATTTTCAAAATACAGGCCCAAAACATACTGAAAATCGATCTTTTAGGTGCCCAAAAGTCGATATGTGCATGCATCATCTGTACCCGTTTATATATTAAATTCAGGCTCAAAACACCCGAAAATTCGATATTTTGGGGTCCCAGAAGTAATCTGTACATGCCTACTTAGTGCTAGACTATTTTCAATATATAGGCCCAAAACATGCTAAAAATCGATATTTTAGGTGCCCAAAGTCGATATCTCAAATTCAGGCCCAAAACACCCGAAAATTCGATGTTTTGGCGTCCCAGAAGCGAACTATACATGCCTACTCCGTGTTAGAGTATTTTTAAAATACAGGCTCAAAACATACTGAAAATTGATCTTTTAGGTGCCCAAAAGTAGATATGTGCATGCATTTTCTGTACCCGTTTATATCTCAAATTCAGGCTCCAAACACCGGAAAATTCGATATTTTGGGGTCCCAGAAGCGATCTGTACATGCCTACTCAGATGCAAGTCCAAAACATTCTGAAAATCGATATTTTAGGTGCCCAAAGTCAACATGTATATGCATCTTCTGCACTCGTTTATATCTCAAATTCAACCTCAAAACACCCGAAAATTCAATAATTTTTGGTCCCCGAAGCGATCTGTACATGTCTAGTCAGTGCCAGAATGTTTTCGAAATATAGGCTCAAAACATGCTAAAAATCGATATTTTAAGTGTCCAAAGTCGATATGTGGATGCATCTTCTGTACGCGTTTATATCTCAAATTCAGGCTCAAAACACCCGAGAATTCGATATTTTGGGGTCCCAGAAGCGATCTGTACATGCCTACTCCTAGTTAGAGTATTTTCAAAATACAGGCCCAAAACATGCTGAAAATCGATATTTTAGGTGCCCAAAGTCAATATGTGCATGCATCTTCTGTACCCGTTTATATCTCAAATTCAGGCTCAAAACACCAGAGAATTCGGTATTTTTAAGTCCTAGAAGCTATCTGTACATGCCTACTCCTAGTTAGAGTATTTTCAAAATACAGGCCCAAAACATGCTGAAAATCGATATTTTAGGTGTCCAAAGTCGATATGTGCATGCATCTTCTGTACCCGTTTATATCTCAAATTCAGGCTCAAAACACCCGAAAATTTGATATTTTGGGGTCCCAGAAGTGATCTGTACATGCCTACTTAGTGCTAGAATATTTTCAAAATATAGGCCCAAAACATGCTACAAGTCGATATTTTAGGTGCCCAAAGACGATATCTCAAATGCAGGCCCAAAACACCCGAAAATTCGATATTTTGGGGTCCCAGAAGCGAACTGTACATGCCTACTGCGTGTTAGAGTTTTTTCAATATACTGGCCCAAAACATACTAAAAATCGATCTTTTAGGTGCACAAAAGTCGATCTTCTGTACCTGTTTATACCTCAAATTCCGGCTTCAAACACCCAAAAATTCGATATTTTGGGGTCCCAGAAGCGATCTGTACATGCCTACTCAGTTGAAGGCCCAAAATATGCTGAAAATCGATATTTTAGGTGCACAAAGTCAACATGTATATGCATCTTTTGCACTCGTTGATATCTCAAATTCAACCTTAAAACACCCGAAAATTCGATAATTTTGGGTCCCAGAAGCGATCTGTACATGTCTAGTCAGTGCTAGAATGTTTTCAAAATATAGACTCAAAACATGCAAAAAATCGATATTTTAGGTGTTCAAAGTCAATATGTGCATGCATCTTCAGTACCCGTTTATATCTCAAATTCATGCTCACAACACCCGAAAATTCGGTATTTTTGGGTCCTAGAAGCGATCTGTACATCCCTACTCCTACTTAGAATGTTTTCAAGATACAGACCAAAAACATGCTGAAAATCGATTTTTTAGGTGCCCAAAAGTCGATATGTGCATGCATCTTTTGTACCCGTTTATATCTCAAATTCAGGCTCAAAACACCCGAAAATTCGATATTTTAGGGTCCCAGAAGTAATCTGTACATGCCTACTTAGTGCTAAACTATTTTCAAAATATAGGCCCAAAACATGCTGAAAATCGATATTTTAGGTGCCTAAAGTCGATATCTCAAATTCAGGCCCAAAACACCCGAAAATTCGATATTTTGGGGTCCCTGAATCGAACTGTACATGCCTACTCCGTGTTAGAGTATTTTTAAAATACAGGCCCATATCATACTGAAAATCGATATGGGCATGCATCTTCTGTACCCGTTTATATCCCAAATTAAACCTCAAAACACCCGAAAATTCGATATTTTGGGGTCCCAGAAGCGATCTGTACATGCCTACTCAGATGCAGGTCCAAAACATGCTGAAAATCGATGTTTTAGGTGCCCAAAGTCAACATGTATATGCATCTTCTGCACTTGTTTATATCTCAAATTCAACCTCAAAAAACACGAAAATTCGATAATTTTGGGTCCCCGAAGCGATCTGTACATGTCTAGTCAGTGCCAGAATGTTTTCAAAATACAGGCTCAAAACACGCTAAAAATCGATATTTTAAGTGTCCAAAGTCGATATGTGCATGCATCTTCTGTACCCGTTTATATATCAAATTCAGGCTCAAAACACCCTAAAATTCGATATTTTTGGGTCCCAGAAGCGATCTCTACATGCCTACTCCTAGTTAGAGTATTTTCAAAATACAGGCCCAAAACATGCTGAAAATCGATATTTTAGGTACCCTAAGTCTATATGTGCATGCATCTTCTGTACACGTTTATATCTCAAATTCAGGCTCAAAACACCCGAAAATTCGGTATTTTTGGGTCCTAGAAGCGGTCTGTACATCCCTACTCCTAGTTAGAATGTTTTCAAGATACAGACCCAAAACATGCTCAAAATCGATAATTTAGGTGACCAAAAGTCGATATGTGCATGCATCTTCTGTACCCGTTTATATCTCAAATTCAGGCTCAAAACACCCGAAAATTCGATATTTTGGGGTCCCAGAAGTGATCTGTACATGCCTACTTAGTGCTAGAATATTTTCAAAATATAGGCCCTAAACATGCTTAAAATCGATATTTTAGGTGCCCAAAGTCGATATCTCAAATTCAGGCCCAAAACACCCGAAAATTCGATATTTTGAGGTCCCAGAAGCGAACTGTACATGCCTACTCCGTGTTAGAGTATTTTCAAAATACAGGCCCAAAACATACTGAAAATCGATCTTATAGGTGCCCAAAAGTCGATATGTGCATGCATCTTCTGTACCCGTTTATATCCCAAATTCAACCTCAAAACACCCGAAAATTCGATATTTTGGGGTCCCAGAAGCGATCTGTATATGCCTACTCAAATGCAGGTCCAAAACATGCTGAAAATCAATATTTTAGGTGCCCAAACTCAACATGTATATGCATCTTCTGCACTCGTTTATATCTCAAATTCAACTTATAAACACCCGAAAATTCGATAATTTTGTGTCCCCGAAGCGATCGGTACATGTCTAGTCAGTGCCAGAATGTTTTCAAAATATAGGCTCAAAACAAGCTGAAAATCGATATCTTAGGTGCCCAAAGTCAATATGTGCAAGCATCTTCTGTACCCGTTTATATCTCAAATTCATTCTCAAAACACCCAAAAATTCGGTATTTTTGGGTCCTTGAAGCGATCTGTACATCCCTATTCCTAGTTAGGATGTTTTCAAGATACAGACCCACAACATGCTCAAAATCGATATTTTAGGTGCCAAAAAGTCAAAATGTGCATGCATCTTCTGTACCCGTTTATATCTCAAATTCAGGCTCAAAACACACGAAAATTCGATATTTTGGGGTCCCAGAAGTGATCTGTACATGCCTTCTTAGTGCTAGAATATTTTCAAAATATAGGCCCAAAACATGCTAAAAATCGATATTTTAAGTGCCCAAAGTCGATATCTCAAATTCACGCCCAAAACACCCGAAAATTCGATATGTTTGGGTTCCAGAAGCAAACTGTACATGCCTACTATGTGTTAGAGTATTTTCAAAATACAGGCCCAAAACATACTGAAAATCGATCCTTTAGGTGCCCAAAGTCGATATCTCAAATTCAGTCCCAAAACCCCCCAAAATTCGATATTTTGGAGTCCCAGAAGCGATCTGTACATGCCTACTCCGTGTTAGAGTATTTTTAATATACAGGCCCAAAACATACTCTAAATCGATCTTTTAGGTGCCCAAAAGTCGATATGTGCATGCATCTTCTGTACCCGTTTATATCTCAAATTCAGGCTCAAAACACCCGACTTTTCGATATTTTGGGGTCCCAGAAGCAATCTGTACATGTCTAGTCAGTGCATTTTCAAAATAAAGACTCAAAACATGCTAAAAATCGATATTTTAAGTGTCCATAGTCGATATGTGCATGCATCATCTGTACCCGTTTATATCTCAAATTCAGGCTCAAAACACCCGAAAATTCGATATTTTGGGGTCCCAGAAGTGATCTGTACATGCCTACTTAGTGCTAGAATATTTTAAAAATATAGGACCAAAACATGCTACAAGTCGATATTTTAGGTGCCCAAAGACGATATCTCAAATGCAGGCCCAAAACACCCGAAAACTCGATATTTTGGGGTCCCAGAAGCGAACTGTACATGCCTACTGCGTGTTAGAGATTTTTCAATATACTGGCCCAAAACATACTGAAAATCGGTCTTTTAGGTGCCCAAAAGTCGATCTTCTGTACCTGTTTATATCTCAAATTCCGGCTCCAAACACCCGAAAATTCGATATTTTGGGGTCCCAGAAGCGATCTGTACATGCCTACTCAGATGAAGGCCCAAAACATGCTGAAAATCGATATTTTAGGTGCCCAAAGTCAACATGTATATGCATCTTCTGCACTCGTTTATATCTCAAATTCAGGCTCAAAACACCCGAAAATTCGATATTTTTGGGTCCTAGAAGCGATCTGTACATGCCTACTCCTAGCTAGAGTATTTTCAAAATACAGGCCCAAAACATGCTGAAAATCGATATTTTAGGTGTTCAAAGCCAATATGTGCATGCATCTTCTGTACCCGTTTATATCTCAAATTCAACCTAAAAACACCCGAAAACTCGATATTTGGGTCCCATAAGCGATCTGTACATGCATACTCAGTGCTAGAATATATTCAAAATATAGGCCAAAAAACATGTTAAAAATCGATATTTTAGGTGCCCAAAGTCGATATCACAAATTCAGTCCCAAAACACCCAAAAATTCGATATTTTGGTGTCCCAGAAGTGATCTGTACATGCCTACTCCATGTTAGAGTATTTTCAATATACAGGCCCAAAACATACTGAAAATCGATCTTTTAGGTGCCCAAAAGTCGATATGTGGATGCATTTTCTGTACCCGTTTATATCTCAAATTCAGGCTCAAAACACCAGAAAATTCGATATTTTGGGGTCCCAGAAGTAATCTGTACATGCCTACTTAGTGCTAGACTACTTTCAAAATATAGGCCCAAAACATGCTAAAAATCGATATTTTAGGTGCCCAAAGTCGATATCTCAAATTCAGGCCAAAACACCCGAAAATTCGATGTTTTGGGGTCCCAGAAGCGAACTGTACATGCCATCTCCCTGTTATAGTATTTTCAAAATACACGCCCAAAACATACTGAAAATCGATCTATTAGGTGCCCAAAAGTCGATATGTGCATGCATCTTCTGTACCCGTTTATATCTCAAATTCAGGCTCAAAACACCCGAAAATTCGATATTTTTGGGTCCCAGAAGCGATCTGTACATGCCTACTCAGATGCAGGTCCAAAACATGCTGAAAATCGATATTTTAGGTGCCCAAAGTCAAAATGTACATGCATCTTCTGCACTCGTTTATATCTCAAATTCAGGCTCAAAACACCCGAAAATTCGGTATTTTGGCGTCCTAGAAGCGGTCTGTACATCCCTACACCTAGTTAGAATGTTTTCAAGATACAGACCCATAACATGCTCAAAATCGATATTTTAGGTGCCCAAAAGTCGATATGTGCATGCATCTTCTGTACCCGTTTATATCTCAAATTCAGGCTCAAAACACCCGAAAATTCGATATTTTTGGGTCCCTGATGCGATCTGTACATGCCTACTCAGTGCAAGAATGTTTTCAAAATATTGGCTCAAAACATGCTAAAAATCGATATTTTAAGTGTCCAAAGTCGATATGTGCATGCATCATCTGTACCAGTTTATATCTCAAATTCAGGCTCAAAACACCCGAAAATTCGATATTTTGGGGTCCCAGAAGTGATCTGTACATGCCTACTTAGTGCTAGAATATTTTCAAAATATAGGCCTAAAACATGCTAAAAATCGATATTTTAGGTGCCCAAAGTCGATATCTCAAATTCAGGCCCAAAACACCCGAAAATTTGATATTTTGGGGTCCCAGAAGCGAACTGTACATGCCTACTCCGTGTTAGAGTATTTTCAAAATACAGGCCCAAAACATACTGAAAATCGATCTGTTAGGTGCCCAAATGTCGATATGTGCAGGCATCTTCTGTACCCGTTTATACCTCAAGTTCAGGCTCCAAACACCCGAAAATTATCGCGATATTTTTGGGTCCCAGAAGCGATCTGTACATGCCTACTCAGTGCTAGAATTTTTTCAAAATATAGGCTCAAAACATGCTAAAAATCGATGTTTTAAGTGTCCAAAGTCGATATGTGCATGCATCATCTGTACCCGTTTATATCTCAAATTAAACCTCAAAACACCGGAAAATTCGATTTTGGGGGGTCCCAGAAGCGATCTGTACATGCCTACTCCGTGTTAGAGTATTTTCAAAATACAGGCCCAAAACAAACTGAAAATCGATCTTTTAGGTGCCCCAAAGTCGATATGTGCATGCATCTTCTGTACCCGTTTATATCTCAAATTCAGGCTCCAAACACCGGAAAATTCGATATTTTGGGGTCCCAGAAGCGATCTGTACATGCCTACTCAGATGCAGGTCCAAAACATGATGAAAATCGATATTTTAGGTGCCCAAAGTCAACATGTATATGCATCTTCTGCACTCGTTTATTTCTCAAATTCAACCTCAAAACACCCGAAAATTCGATAATTTTGGGTCCCCGAAGCGATCTGTACATGTCTAGTCAGTGCCAGAATGTTTTCAAAATATAGGCTCAAAACATGCTAAAAATCGATATTTTAAGTGTCCAAAGTCGATATGTGCATGCATCTTCTCTACCCGTTTATATCTCAAATTCAGGCTCAAAACACCCGAAAATTCGATATTTTTGGGTCCCAGAAGCGATCTGTACATGCCTACTTAGTGCTAGAATATTTTCAAAATATAGGCCCAAAACATGCTAAAAATCGATATTTTAGGTGCCCAAAGTCGATATTTTAAATTCAGGCCCAAAACACCCAAAAATTCGATATTTTGGGGTCCCAGAAGCGATCTGTACATGCCTACTCCGTGTTAGAGTATTTTCAATATACAGGCCCAAAACTTACTGAAAATCGATCTTTTAGGTGCCCAAAAGTCGATACGTGGATGCATCTTCTGTACCAGTTTATATCTCAAATTCAGGCTCAAAACACCCGAAAATTCGATATTTTGGGGTCCTAGAAGTGATCTGTACATGCCTACTTAGTGCTAGAATATTTTCAAAATATAGGCCCAAAACATGCCAAAAATCGATATTTTAGGTGCCCAAAGTCGATATCTCAAATTCAGGCCCAAAACACCCGAAAATTCGATATTTTTGGGTCCCAGAAGCGATCTGTACATGCCTACTCCTAGTTAGAGTATTTTCAAAATACATGCACAAAACATGCTGAAAATCGATATTTTAGGTGCCCTAAGTCAATATGTGTATGCATCTTCTGTACACGTTTATATCTAAAATTAAGGCTCAAAACACACGAAAATTCGGTATTTTTGGGTCCTAGAAGCGGTCTGTACATCCCAACTCCTAGTTAGAATGTTTTCAAGATACAGACCCAAAACATGCTCAAAATCGATAATTTAGGTGCCCAAAAGTCGATATGTGCATGCATCTTCTGTACCCGTTTATATCTCAAATTCAGGCTCAAAACACCCAAAAATTCGATATTTTGGGGTCCCAGAATCGAACTGTACATGTCTACTCCGTGTTAGAGTATTTTCAAAATACAGGCCCTAAACATACTGAAAATCGATCTTTTAGGTGCCCAAAAGTCGATATGTGCATGCATCTTCTGTACCTGTTTATATCCCAAATTCAACCTCAAAACAACCGAAAATTCGATATTTTGGGGTCCCAGAAGCGATCTGTACATGCCTACTCAGATGCATGTCCAAAACATGCTGAAAATCGATGTTTTAGGTGCCCAAAGTCAACATGTATATGCATCTTCTGCACTTGTTTATATCTCAAATTCAACCTCAAAAAACACGAAAATTCGATAATTTTGGGTCCCCGAAGCGATCTGTACATGTCTAGTCAGTGCCAGAATGTTTTCAAAATACAGGCTCAAAACACGCTAAAAATCGATATTTTAAGTGTCCAAAGTCGATATGTGCATGCATCTTCTGTACCCGTTTATATATCAAATTCAGGCTCAAAACACCCTAAAATTCGATATTTTTGGGTCCCAGAAGCGATCTGTACATGCCTACTCCTAGTTAGAGTATTTTCAAAATACAGGCCCAAAACATGCTGAAAATCGATATTTTAGGTACCCTAAGTCTATATGTGCATGCATCTTCTGTACACGTTTATATCTCAAATTCAGGCTCAAAACACCCGAAAATTCGGTATTTTTGGGTCCTAGAAGCGATCTGTACATCCCTACTCCTAGTTAGAATGTTTTCAAGATACAGACCCAAAACATGCTCAAAATCGATAATTTAGGTGACCAAAAGTCGATATGTGCATGCATCTTCTGTACCCGTTTATATCTCAAATTCAGGCTCAAAACACCCGAAAATTCGATATTTTGGGGTCCCAGAAGTGATCTGTACATGCCTACTTAGTGCTAGAATATTTTCAAAATATAGGCCCTAAACATGCTTAAAATCGATATTTTAGGTGCCCAAAGTCGATATCTCAAATTCAGGCCCAAAACACCCGAAAATTCGATATTTTGAGGTCCCAGAAGCGAGCTGTACATGCCTACTCCGTGTTAGAGTATTTTCAAAATACAGGCCCAAAACATACTGAAAATCGATCTTATAGGTGCCCAAAAGTCGATATGTGCATGCATCTTCTGTACCCGTTTATATCCCAAATTCAACCTCAAAACACCCGAAAATTCGATATTTTGGGGTCCCAGAAGCGATCTGTATATGCCTACTCAGATGCAGGTCCAAAACATGCTGAAAATCAATATTTTAGGTGCCCAAACTCAACATGTATATGCATCTTCTGCACTCGTTTATATCTCAAATTCAACTTATAAACACCCGAAAATTCGATAATTTTGTGTCCCCGAAGCGATCGGTACATGTCTAGTCAGTGCCAGAATGTTTTCAAAATATAGGCTCAAAACATGCTGAAAATCGATATCTTAGGTGCCCAAAGTCAATATGTGCAAGCATCTTCTGTACCCGTTTATATCTCAAATTCATTCTCAAAACACCCAAAAATTCGGTATTTTTGGGTCCTTGAAGCGATCTGTACATCCCTATTCCTAGTTAGGATGTTTTCAAGATACAGACCCACAACATGCTCAAAATCGATATTTTAGGTGCCAAAAAGTCAAAATGTGCATGCATCTTCTGTACCCGTTTATATCTCAAATTCAGGCTCAAAACACACGAAAATTCGATATTTTGGGGTCCCAGAAGTGATCTGTACATGCCTTCTTAGTGCTAGAATATTTTCAAAATATAGGCCCAAAACATGCTAAAAATCGATATTTTAAGTGCCCAAAGTCGATATCTCAAATTCACGCCCAAAACACCCGAAAATTCGATATGTTTGGGTTCCAGAAGCAAACTGTACATGCCTACTATGTGTTAGAGTATTTTCAAAATACAGGCCCAAAACATACTGAAAATCGATCCTTTAGGTGCCCAAAGTCGATATCTCAAATTCAGTCCCAAAACCCCCCAAAATTCGATATTTTGGAGTCCCAGAAGCGATCTGTACATGCCTACTCCGTGTTAGAGTATTTTTAATATACAGGCCCAAAACATACTCTAAATCGATCTTTTAGGTGCCCAAAAGTCGATATGTGCATGCATCTTCTGTACCCGTTTATATCTCAAATTCAGGCTCAAAACACCCGAATTTTCGATATTTTGGGGTCCCAGAAGCAATCTGTACATGCCTACTCAGTGCATTTTCAAAATAAAGACTCAAAACATGCTAAAAATCGATATTTTAAGTGTCCATAGTCGATATGTGCATGCATCATCTGTACCCGTTTATATCTCAAATTCAGGCTCAAAACACCCGAAAATTCGATATTTTGGGGTCCCAGAAGTGATCTGTACATGCCTACTTAGTGCTAGAATATTTTAAAAATATAGGACCAAAACATGCTACAAGTCGATATTTTAGGTGCCCAAAGACGATATCTCAAATGCAGGCCCAAAACACCCGAAAACTCGATATTTTGGGGTCCCAGAAGCGAACTGTACATGCCTACTGCGTGTTAGAGATTTTTCAATATACTGGCCCAAAACATACTGAATATCGGTCTTTTAGGTGCCCAAAAGTCGATCTTCTGTACCTGTTTATATCTCAAATTCCGGCTCCAAACACCCGAAAATTCGATATTTTGGGGTCCCAGAAGCGATCTGTACATGCCTACTCAGATGAAGGCCCAAAACATGCTGAAAATCGATATTTTAGGTGCCCAAAGTCAACATGTATATGCATCTTCTGCACTCGTTGATATCTCAAATTCAACCTCAAAACACCCGAAAATTTGATAATTTTGGGTCCCAGAAGCGATCTGTACATGTCTAGTCAGTGCTAGAATGTTTTCAAGATATAGGCTCAAAACATGCTAAAAATCAATATTTTAAGTGTCCAAAGTCGATATGTGCATGCATCTTCTCTACCCGTTTATATCTCAAATTCAGGCTCAAAACACCCGAAAATTCGATATTTTTGGGTCCTAGAAGCGATCTGTACATGCCTACTCCTAGCTAGAGTATTTTCAAAATACAGGCCCAAAACATGCTGAAAATCGATATTTTAGGTGTTCAAAGCCAATATGTGCATGCATCTTCTGTACCCGTTTATATCTCAAATTCAACCTCAAAACACCCGAAAACTCGATATTTGGGTCCCATAAGCGATCTGTACATGCATACTCAGTGCTAGAATATATTCAAAATATAGGCCAAAAAACATGCTAAAAATCGATATTTTAGGTGCCCAAAGTCGATATCACAAATTCAGTCCCAAAACACCCAAAAATTCGATATTTTGGTGTCCCAGAAGTGATCTGTACATGCCTACTCCATGTTAGAGTATTTTCAATATACAGGCCCAAAACATACTGAAAATCGATCTTTTAGGTGCCCAAAAGTCGATATGTGGATGCATTTTCTGTACCCGTTTATATCTCAAATTCAGGCTCAAAACACCAGAAAATTCGATATTTTGGGGTCCCAGAAGTAATCTGTACATGCCTACTTAGTGCTAGACTACTTTCAAAATATAGGCCCAAAACATGCTAAAAATCGATATTTTAGGTGCCCAAAGTCGATATCTCAAATTCAGGCCAAAACACCCGAAAATTCGATGTTTTGGGGTCCCAGAAGCGAACTGTACATGCCATCTCCCTGTTATAGTATTTTCAAAATACACGCCCAAAACATACTGAAAATCGATCTATTAGGTGCCCAAAAGTCGATATGTGCATGCATCTTCTGTACCCGTTTATATCTCAAATTCAGGCTCAAAACACCCGAAAATTCGATATTTTTGGGTCCCAGAAGCGATCTGTACATGCCTACTCAGATGCAGGTCCAAAACATGCTGAAAATCGATATTTTAGGTGCCCAAAGTCAAAATGTACATGCATCTTCTGCACTCGTTTATATCTCAAATTCAGGCTCAAAACACCCGAAAATTCGGTATTTTGGCGTCCTAGAAGCGGTCTGTACATCCCTACACCTAGTTAGAATGTTTTCAAGATACAGACCCATAACATGCTCAAAATCGATATATTAGGTGACCAAAAGTCGATATGTGCATGCATCTTCTGTACCCGTTTATATCTCAAATTCAGGCTCAAAACACCCGAAAATTCGATATTTTTGGGTCCCTGATGCGATCTGTACATGCCTACTCAGTGCAAGAATGTTTTCAAAATATTGGCTCAAAACATGCTAAAAATCGATATTTTAAGTGTCCAAAGTCGATATGTGCATGCATCATCTGTACCAGTTTATATCTCAAATTCAGGCTCAAAACACCCGAAAATTCGATATTTTGGGGTCCCAGAAGTGATCTGTACATGCCTACTTAGTGCTAGAATATTTTCAAAATATAGGCCTAAAACATGCTAAAAATCGATATTTTAGGTGCCCAAAGTCGATATCTCAAATTCAGGCCCAAAACACCCGAAAATTTGATATTTTGGGGTCCCAGAAGCGAACTGTACATGCCTACTCCGTGTTAGAGTATTTTCAAAATACAGGCCCAAAACATACTGAAAATCGATCTGTTAGGTGCCCAAATGTCGATATGTGCAGGCATCTTCTGTACCCGTTTATACCTCAAGTTCAGGCTCCAAACACCCGAAAATTATCGCGATATTTTTGGGTCCCAGAAGCGATCTGTACATGCCTACTCAGTGCTAGAATTTTTTCAAAATATAGGCTCAAAACATGCTAAAAATCGATGTTTTAAGTGTCCAAAGTCGATATGTGCATGCATCATCTGTACCCGTTTATATCTCAAATTAAACCTCAAAACACCGGAAAATTCGATTTTGGGGGGTCCCAGAAGCGATCTTTACATGCCTACTCCGTGTTAGAGTATTTTCAAAATACAGGCCCAAAACATACTGAAAATCGATCTTTTAGGTGCCACAAAGTCGATATGTGCATGCATCTTCTGTACCCGTTTATATCTCAAATTCAGGCTCCAAACACCGGAAAATTCGATATTTTGGGGTCCCAGAAGCGATCTGTACATGCCTACTCAGATGCAGGTCCAAAACATGATGAAAATCGATATTTTAGGTGCCCAAAGTCAACATGTATATGCATCTTCTGCACTCGTTTATTTCTCAAATTCAGGCTCAAAACACCCGAAAATTCGATAATTTTGGGTCCCCGAAGCGATCTGTACATGTCTAGTCAGTGCCAGAATGTTTTCAAAATATAGGCTCAAAACATGCTAAAAATCGATATTTTAAGTGTCCAAAGTCGATATGTGCATGCATCTTCTCTACCCGTTTATATCTCAAATTCAGGCTCAAAACACCCGAAAATTCGATATTTTTGGGTCCTAGAAGCGATCTGTACATGCCTACTCCTAGCTAGAGTATTTTCAAAATACAGGCCCAAAACATGCTGAAAATCGATATTTTAGGTGTTCAAAGCCAATATGTGCATGCATCTTCTGTACCCGTTTATATCTCAAATTCAACCTCAAAACACCCGAAAACTCGATATTTGGGTCCCATAAGCGATCTGTACATGCATACTCAGTGCTAGAATATATTCAAAATATAGGCCAAAAAACATGCTAAAAATCGATATTTTAGGTGCCCAAAGTCGATATCACAAATTCAGTCCCAAAACACCCAAAAATTCGATATTTTGGTGTCCCAGAAGTGATCTGTACATGCCTACTCCATGTTAGAGTATTTTCAATATACAGGCCCAAAACATACTGAAAATCGATCTTTTAGGTGCCCAAAAGTCGATATGTGGATGCATTTTCTGTACCCGTTTATATCTCAAATTCAGGCTCAAAACACCAGAAAATTCGATATTTTGGGGTCCCAGAAGTAATCTGTACATGCCTACTTAGTGCTAGACTACTTTCAAAATATAGGCCCAAAACATGCTAAAAATCGATATTTTAGGTGCCCAAAGTCGATATCTCAAATTCAGGCCAAAACACCCGAAAATTCGATGTTTTGGGGTCCCAGAAGCGAACTGTACATGCCATCTCCGTGTTATAGTATTTTCAAAATACACGCCCAAAACATACTGAAAATCGATCTATTAGGTGCCCAAAAGTCGATATGTGCATGCATCTTCTGTACCCGTTTATATCTCAAATTCAGGCTCAAAACACCCGAAAATTCGATATTTTTGGGTCCCAGAAACGATCTGTACATGCCTACTCAGATGCAGGTCCAAAACATGCTGAAAATCGATATTTTAGGTGCCCAAAGTCAAAATGTACATGCATCTTCTGCACTCGTTTATATCTCAAATTCAGGCTCAAAACACCCGAAAATTCGGTATTTTGGCGTCCTAGAAGCGGTCTGTACATCCCTACACCTAGTTAGAATGTTTTCAAGATACAGACCCATAACATGCTCAAAATCGATATTTTAGGTGCCCAAAAGTCGATATGTGCATGCATCTTCTGTACCCGTTTATATCTCAAATTCAGGCTCAAAACACCCGAAAATTCGATATTTTTGGGTCCCTGATGCGATCTGTACATGCCTACTCAGTGCAAGAATGTTTTCAAAATATTGGCTCAAAACATGCTAAAAATCGATATTTTAAGTGTCCAAAGTCGATATGTGCATGCATCATCTGTACCAGTTTATATCTCAAATTCAGGCTCAAAACACCCGAAAATTCGATATTTTGGGGTCCCAGAAGTGATCTGTACATGCCTACTTAGTGCTAGAATATTTTCAAAATATAGGCCCAAAACATGCTAAAAATCGATATTTTAGGTGCCCAAAGTCGATATCTCAAATTCAGGCCCAAAACACCCGAAAATTTGATATTTTGGGGTCCCAGAAGCGAACTGTACATGCCTACTCCGTGTTAGAGTATTTTCAAAATACAGGCCCAAAACATACTGAAAATCGATCTGTTAGGTGCCCAAATGTCGATATGTGCAGGCATCTTCTGTACCCGTTTATACCTCAAGTTCAGGCTCCAAACACCCGAAAATTATCGCGATATTTTTGGGTCCCAGAAGCGATCTGTACATGCCTACTCAGTGCTAGAATTTTTTCAAAATATAGGCTCAAAACATGCTAAAAATCGATGTTTTAAGTGTCCAAAGTCGATATGTGCATGCATCATCTGTACCCGTTTATATCTCAAATTAAACCTCAAAACACCGGAAAATTCGATTTTGGGGGGTCCCAGAAGCGATCTGTACATGCCTACTCCGTGTTAGAGTATTTTCAAAATACAGGCCCAAAACATACTGAAAATCGATCTTTTAGGTGCCCCATAGTCGATATGTGCATGCATCTTCTGTACCCGTTTATATCTCAAATTCAGGCTCCAAACACCGGAAAATTCGATATTTTGGGGTCCCAGAAGCGATCTGTACATGCCTACTCAGATGCAGGTCCAAAACATGATGAAAATCGATATTTTAGGTGCCCAAAGTCAACATGTATATGCATCTTCTGCACTTGTTTATTTCTCAAATTCAACCTCAAAACACCCGAAAATTCGATAATTTTGGGTCCCCGAAGCGATCTGTACATGTCTAGTCAGTGCCAGAATGTTTTCAAAATATAGGCTCAAAACATGCTAAAAATCGATATTTTAAGTTTCCAAAGTCGATATGTGCATGCATCTTCAGTACCCGTTTATATCTCAAATTCAGGCTCAAAACACCCGAAAATTCGATATTTTTGGGTCCCAGAAGCGATCTGTACATGCCTACTTAGTGCTAGAATATTTTCAAAATATAGGCCCAAAACATGCTAAAAATCGATATTTTAGGTGCAAAAGTCGATATTTTAAATTCAGGCCCAAAACACCCAAAAATTCGATATTTTGGGGTCCCAGAAGCGATCTGTACATGCCTACTCCGTGTTAGAGTATTTTCAATATACAGGCCCAAAACTTACTGAAAATCGATCTTTTAGGTGCCCAAAAGTCGATACGTGGATGCATCTTCTGTACCAGTTTATATCTCAAATTCAGGCTCAAAACACCCGAAAATTCGATATTTTGGGGTCCTAGAAGTGATCTGTACATGCCTACTTAGTGCTAGAATATTTTCAAAATATAGGCCCAAAACATGCCAAAAATCGATATTTTAGGTGCCCAAAGTCGATATCTCAAATTCAGGCCCAAAACACCCGAAAATTCGATATTTTGGGGTCCCAGAATCGAACTGTACATGCCTACTTCGTGTTAGAGTATTTTCAAAATACAGGCCCAAACATACTGAAAATCGATCTTTTAGGTGCCCAAAAGTCGATATGTGCATGCATCTTCTTTACCCATTTATATCCCAAATTCAACCTCAAAACACCCGAAAATTCGATATTTTGGGGTCCCAGAAGCGATCTGTAAATGCCTACTCAGATGCAGGTCCAAAACATGCTGAAAATCGATGTTTTAGGTGCCCAAAGTCAACATGTATATGCATCTTCTGCACTTGTTTATATCTCAAATTCAACCTCAGAACACCCGAAAATTCGATAATTTTGGGTCCCCGAAGCGATCTGTACATGTCTAGTCAGTGCCAGAATGTTTTCAAAATACAGGCTCAAAACACGCTAAAAATCGATATTTTAAGTGTCCAAAGTCGATATGTGCATGCATCTTCTGTACCCGTTTATATATCAAATTCAGGCTCAAAACACCCGAAAATTCGATATTTTTGGGTCCCAGAAGCGATCTGTACATGCCTACTCCTAGTTAGAGTATTTTCAAAATACATGCCCAAAACATGCTGAAAATCGATATTTTAGGTGCCCTAAGTCAATATGTGTATGCATCTTCTGTACACGTTTATATCTAAAATTAAGGCTCAAAACACACGAAAATTCGGTATTTTTGGGTCCTAGAAGCGGTCTGTACATCCCAACTCCTAGTTAGAATGTTTTCAAGATACAGACCCAAAACATGCTCAAAATCGATAATTTAGGTGCCCAAAAGTCGATATGTGCATGCATCTTCTGTACCCGTTTTATCTCAAATTCAGGCTCAAAACACCCAAAAATTCGATATTTTGGGGTATCAGAAGTGATCTGTACATGCCTACTTAGTGCTAGAATATTTTCAAAATATAGGCCCAAAACATGCTAAAAATCGATATTTTAGGTGCCCAAAGTCGATATCTCAAATTCAGGCCCAAAACACCCGAAAATTCGATATTTTGGGGTCCCAGAATCGAACTGTACATGTCTACTCAGAGTTAGAGTATTTTCAAAATACAGGACCTAAACATACTGAAAATCGATCTTTTAGGTGCCCAAAAGTCGATATGTGCATGCATCTTCTGTACCCGTTTATATCCTAAATTCAACCTCAAAACAACCGAAAATTCGATATTTTGGGGTCCCAGAAGCGATCTGTACATGCCTACTCAGATGCAGGTCCAAAACATGCTGAAAATCGATGTTTTAGGTGCCCAAAGTCAACATGTATATGCATCTTCTGCACTTGTTTATATCTCAAATTCAACCTCAAAACTCCCGAAAATTCGATAATTTTGGGTCCCCGATGCGATTTGTACATGTCTAGTCAGTGCCAGAATGTTTTCAAAATACGGTCTCAAAACACGCTAAAAATCGATATTTTAAGTGTCCAAAGTCGATATGTGCATGCATCTTCTGTACCCGTTTATATATCAAATTCAGGCTCAAAACACCCGAAAATTCGATATTTCTGGGTCCCAGAAGCGATCTGTACATGCCTACTCCTAGTTAGAGTATTTTCAAAATACATGCCCAAAACATGTTGAAAATCGATATTTTAGGTGCCCTAAATCAATATGTGCATGCATCTTCTGTACACGTTTATATCTAAAATTCAGCCTCAAAACACCCGAAAATTCGGTATTTTTGGGTCATAGAAGCGGTCTGTACATCCTAACTCCTAGTTAGAATGTTTTCAAGATACAGACCCAAAACATGCTCAAAATCGATAATTTAGGTGCCCAAAAGTCGATATGTGCATGCTTCTTCTGTACCCGTTTATATCTCAAATTCAGGCTCAAAACACCCGAAAATTCGATATTTTGGTGTCCCAGAAGTGATCTGTACATGCCTACTTAGTGCTAGAATATTTTCAAAATATAGGCCCAAAACATGCTAAAAATCGATATTTTAGGTGCCCAAAGTCGATATCTCAAATTCAGGCCCAAAACACCCGAAAATTCGATATTTTGGGGTCCCAGAAGCGAACTGTACATGCCTACTCCGTGTTAGAGTATTTTCAAAATACAGGCCCAAAACATACTGAAAATCGATCTTTTAGGTGCCCAAAAGTCGATATGTGCATGCATCTTCTGTACCCGTTTATATCTCAAATTCAACCTCAAAACACCCGAAAATTCGATATTTTGGGGTCCCAGAAGCGATCTGTATATGCCTACTCAGATGCAGGTCCAAAACATGCTGAAAATCGATATTTTAGGTGCCCAAAGTCAACATGTATATGCATCTTCTGCACTCGTTTATATCTCAAATTCAACTTCAAAACACCCGAAAATTCGATAATTTTGGGTCCCCGAAGCAATCGGTACATGTCTAGTCAGTGCCAGAATGTTTTCAAAATATTGGCTCAAAACATGCTAAAAATCGATATTATAAGTGTCCAAAGTCGATATGTGCATGCATATTCTGTACCCGTTTATATCTCATATTCAGGCTCAAAACACCCGAAAATTCGATATTTTTGGGTCCCAGAAGCGATCTGTACATGCCTACTTAGTGGTAGAATATTTTCAAAATATAGGCCCAAAACATGCTAAAAATCGATATTTTAGGTGCCCAAAGTCGATATTTTAAATTCAGGCCCAAAACACCCAAAAATTCGATATTTTGGGGTCCCAGAAGCGATCTGTACATGCCTACTCCGTGCTAGAGTATTTTCAATATACAGGCCCAAAACTTACTGAAAATCGATCTTTTAGGTGCCCAAAAGTCGATACGTGGATGCATCTTCTGTACCAGTTTATATCTCAAATTCAGGCTCAAAACACCCGAAAATTCGATATTTTGGGGTCCTAGAAGTGATCTGTACATGCCTACTTAGTGCTAGAATATTTTCAAAATATAGGCCCAAAACATGCCAAAAATCGATATTTTAGGTGCCCAAAGTCGATATCTCAAATTCAGGCCCAAAACACCCGAAAATTCGATATTTTTGGGTCCCAGAAGCGATCTGTACATGCCTACTCCTAGTTAGAGTATTTTCAAAAATACATGCACAAAACATGCTGAAAATCGATATTTTAGGTGCCCTAAGTCAATATGTGTATGCATCTTCTGTACACGTTTATATCTAAAATTAAGGCTCAAAACACACGAAAATTCGGTATTTTTGGGTCCTAGAAGCGGTCTGTACATCCCAACTCCTAGTTAGAATGTTTTCAAGATACAGACCCAAAACATGCTCAAAATCGATAATTTAGGTGCCCAAAAGTCGATATGTGCATGCATCTTCTGTACCCGTTTATATCTCAAATTCAGGCTCAAAACACCCAAAAATTCGATATTTTGGGGTCCCAGAATCGAACTGTACATGTCTACTCCGTGTTAGAGTATTTTCAAAATACAGGCCCTAAACATACTGAAAATCGATCTTTTAGGTGCCCAAAAGTCGATATGTGCATGCATCTTCTGTACCTGTTTATATCCCAAATTCAACCTCAAAACAACCGAAAATTCGATATTTTGGGGTCCCAGAAGCGATCTGTACATGCCTACTCAGATGCATATCCAAAACATGCTGAAAATCGATGTTTTAGGTGCCCAAAGTCAACATGTATATGCATCTTCTGCACTTGTTTATATCTCAAATTCAACCTCAAAAAAACACGAAAATTCGATAATTTTGGGTCCCCGAAGCGATCTGTACATGTCTAGTCAGTGCCAGAATGTTTTCAAAATACAGGCTCAAAACACGCTAAAAATCGATATTTTAAGTGTCCAAAGTCGATATGTGCATGCATCTTCTGTACCCGTTTATATATCAAATTCAGGCTCAAAACACCCTAAAATTCGATATTTTTGGGTCCCAGAAGCGATCTGTACATGCCTACTCCTAGTTAGAGTATTTTCAAAATACAGGCCCAAAACATGCTGAAAATCGATATTTTAGGTACCCTAAGTCTATATGTGCATGCATCTTCTGTACACGTTTATATCTCAAATTCAGGCTCAAAACACCCGAAAATTCGGTATTTTTGGGTCCTAGAAGCGATCTGTACATCCCTACTCCTAGTTAGAATGTTTTCAAGATACAGACCCAAAACATGCTCAAAATCGATAATTTAGGTGACCAAAAGTCGATATGTGCATGCATCTTCTGTACCCGTTTATATCTCAAATTCAGGCTCAAAACACCCGAAAATTCGATATTTTGGGGTCCCAGAAGTGATCTGTACATGCCTACTTAGTGCTAGAATATTTTCAAAATATAGGCCCTAAACATGCTTAAAATCGATATTTTAGGTGCCCAAAGTCGATATCTCAAATTCAGGCCCAAAACACCCGAAAATTCGATATTTTGAGGTCCCAGAAGCGAACTGTACATGCCTACTCCGTGTTAGAGTATTTTCAAAATACAGGCCCAAAACATACTGAAAATCGATCTTATAGGTGCCCAAAAGTCGATATGTGCATGCATCTTCTGTACCCGTTTATATCCCAAATTCAACCTCAAAACACCCGAAAATTCGATATTTTGGGGTCCCAGAAGCGATCTGTATATGCCTACTCAGATGCATGTCCAAAACATGCTGAAAATCAATATTTTAGGTGCCCAAACTCAACATGTATATGCATCTTCTGCACTCGTTTATATCTCAAATTCAACTTATAAACACCCGAAAATTCGATAATTTTGTGTCCCCGAAGCGATCGGTACATGTCTAGTCAGTGCCAGAATGTTTTCAAAATATAGGCTCAAAACATGCTGAAAATCGATATCTTAGGTGCCCAAAGTCAATATGTGCAAGCATCTTCTGTACCCGTTTATATCTCAAATTCATTCTCAAAACACCCAAAAATTCGGTATTTTTGGGTCCTTGAAGCGATCTGTACATCCCTATTCCTAGTTAGGATGTTTTCAAGATACAGACCCACAACATGCTCAAAATCGATATTTTAGGTGCCAAAAAGTCAAAATGTGCATGCATCTTCTGTACCCGTTTATATCTCAAATTCAGGCTCAAAACACACGAAAATTCGATATTTTGGGGTCCCAGAAGTGATCTGTACATGCCTTCTTAGTGCTAGAATATTTTCAAAATATAGGCCCAAAACATGCTAAAAATCGATATTTTAAGTGCCCAAAGTCGATATCTCAAATTCACGCCCAAAACACCCGAAAATTCGATATGTTTGGGTTCCAGAAGCAAACTGTACATGCCTACTATGTGTTAGAGTATTTTCAAAATACAGGCCCAAAACATACTGAAAATCGATCCTTTAGGTGCCCAAAGTCGATATCTCAAATTCAGTCCCAAAACCCCCCAAAATTCGATATTTTGGAGTCCCAGAAGCGATCTGTACATGCCTGCTCCGTGTTAGAGTATTTTTAATATACAGGCCCAAAACATACTCTAAATCGATCTTTTAGGTGCCCAAAAGTCGATATGTGCATGCATCTTCTGTACCCGTTTATATCTCAAATTCAGGCTCAAAACACCCGAATTTTCGATATTTTGGGGTCCCAGAAGCAATCTGTACATGCCTACTCAGTGCATTTTCAAAATAAAGACTCAAAACATGCTAAAAATCGATATTTTAAGTGTCCATAGTCGATATGTGCATGCATCATCTGTACCCGTTTATATCTCAAATTCAGGCTCAAAACACCCGAAAATTCGATATTTTGGGGTTCCAGAAGTGATCTGTACATGCCTACTTAGTGCTAGAATATTTTAAAAATATAGGACCAAAACATGCTACAAGTCGATATTTTAGGTGCCCAAAGACGATATCTCAAATGCAGGCCCAAAACACCCGAAAACTCGATATTTTGGGGTCCCAGAAGCGAACTGTACATGCCTACTGCGTGTTAGAGATTTTTCAATATACTGGCCCAAAACATACTGAATATCGGTCTTTTAGGTGCCCAAAAGTCGATCTTCTGTACCTGTTTATATCTCAAATTCCGGCTCCAAACACCCGAAAATTCGATATTTTGGGGTCCCAGAAGCGATCTGTACATGCCTACTCAGATGAAGGCCCAAAACATGCTGAAAATCGATATTTTAGGTGCCCAAAGTCAACATGTATATGCATCTTCTGCACTCGTTGATATCTCAAATTCAACCTCAAAACACCCGAAAATTTGATAATTTTGGGTCCCAGAAGCGATCTGTACATGTCTAGTCAGTGCTAGAATGTTTTCAAGATATAGGCTCAAAACATGCTAAAAATCAATATTTTAAGTGTCCAAAGTCGATATGTGCATGCATCTTCTCTACCCGTTTATATCTCAAATTCAGGCTCAAAACACCCGAAAATTCGATAATTTTTGGGTCCTAGAAGCGATCTGTACATGCCTACTCCTAGCTAGAGTATTTTCAAAATACAGGCCCAAAACATGCTGAAAATCGATATTTTAGGTGTTCAAAGCCAATATGTGCATGCATCTTCTGTACCCGTTTATATCTCAAATTCAACCTCAAAACACCCGAAAACTCGATATTTGGGTCCCATAAGCGATCTGTACATGCATACTCAGTGCTAGAATATATTCAAAATATAGGCCAAAAAACATGCTAAAAATCGATATTTTAGGTGCCCAAAGTCGATATCACAAATTCAGTCCCAAAACACCCAAAAATTCGATATTTTGGTGTCCCAGAAGTGATCTGTACATGCCTACTCCATGTTAGAGTATTTTCAATATACAGGCCCAAAACATACTGAAAATCGATCTTTTAGGTGCCCAAAAGTCGATATGTGGATGCATTTTCTGTACCCGTTTATATCTCAAATTCAGGCTCAAAACACCAGAAAATTCGATATTTTGGGGTCCCAGAAGTAATCTGTACATGCCTACTTAGTGCTAGACTACTTTCAAAATATAGGCCCAAAACATGCTAAAAATCGATATTTTAGGTGCCCAAAGTCGATATCTCAAATTCAGGCCAAAACACCCGAAAATTCGATGTTTTGGGGTCCCAGAAGCGAACTGTACATGCCATCTCCCTGTTATAGTATTTTCAAAATACACGCCCAAAACATACTGAAAATCGATCTATTAGGTGCCCAAAAGTCGATATGTGCATGCATCTTCTGTACCCGTTTATATCTCAAATTCAGGCTCAAAACACCCGAAAATTCGATATTTTTGGGTCCCAGAAGCGATCTGTACATGCCTACTCAGATGCAGGTCCAAAACATGCTGAAAATCGATATTTTAGGTGCCCAAAGTCAAAATGTACATGCATCTTCTGCACTCGTTTATATCTCAAATTCAGGCTCAAAACACCCGAAAATTCGGTATTTTGGCGTCCTAGAAGCGGTCTGTACATCCCTACACCTAGTTAGAATGTTTTCAAGATACAGACCCATAACATGCTCAAAATCGATATTTTAGGTGACCAAAAGTCGATATGTGCATGCATCTTCTGTACCCGTTTATATCTCAAATTCAGGCTCAAAACACCCGAAAATTCGATATTTTTGGGTCCCTGATGCGATCTGTACATGCCTACTCAGTGCAAGAATGTTTTCAAAATATTGGCTCAAAACATGCTAAAAATCGATATTTTAAGTGTCCAAAGTCGATATGTGCATGCATCATCTGTACCAGTTTATATCTCAAATTCAGGCTCAAAACACCCGAAAATTCGATATTTTGGGGTCCCAGAAGTGATCTGTACATGCCTACTTAGTGCTAGAATATTTTCAAAATATAGGCCCAAAACATGCTAAAAATCGATATTTTAGGTGCCCAAAGTCGATATCTCAAATTCAGGCCCAAAACACCCGAAAATTTGATATTTTGGGGTCCCAGAAGCGAACTGTACATGCCTACTCCGTGTTAGAGTATTTTCAAAATACAGGCCCAAAACATACTGAAAATCGATCTGTTAGGTGCCCAAATGTCGATATGTGCAGGCATCTTCTGTACCCGTTTATACCTCAAGTTCAGGCTCCAAACACCCGAAAATTATCGCGATATTTTTGGGTCCCAGAAGCGATCTGTACATGCCTACTCAGTGCTAGAATTTTTTCAAAATATAGGCTCAAAACATGCTAAAAATCGATGTTTTAAGTGTCCAAAGTCGATATGTGCATGCATCATCTGTACCCGTTTATATCTCAAATTAAACCTCAAAACACCGGAAAATTCGATTTTGGGGGGTCCCAGAAGCGATCTTTACATGCCTACTCCGTGTTAGAGTATTTTCAAAATACAGGCCCAAAACATACTGAAAATCGATCTTTTAGGTGCCACAAAGTCGATATGTGCATGCATCTTCTGTACCCGTTTATATCTCAAATTCAGGCTCCAAACACCGGAAAATTCGATATTTTGGGGTCCCAGAAGCGATCTGTACATGCCTACTCAGATGCAGGTCCAAAACATGATGAAAATCGATATTTTAGGTGCCCAAAGTCAACATGTATATGCATCTTCTGCACTCGTTTATTTCTCAAATTCAACCTCAAAACACCCGAAAATTCGATAATTTTGGGTCCCCGAAGCGATCTGTACATGTCTAGTCAGTGCCAGAATGTTTTCAAAATATAGGCTCAAAACATGCTAAAAATCGATATTTTAAGTGTCCAAAGTCGATATGTGCATGCATCTTCTCTACCCGTTTATATCTCAAATTCAGGCTCAAAACACCCGAAAATTCGATATTTTTGGGTCCTAGAAGCGATCTGTACATGCCTACTCCTAGCTAGAGTATTTTCAAAATACAGGCCCAAAACATGCTGAAAATCGATATTTTAGGTGTTCAAAGCCAATATGTGCATGCATCTTCTGTACCCGTTTATATCTCAAATTCAACCTCAAAACACCCGAAAACTCGATATTTGGGTCCCATAAGCGATCTGTACATGCATACTCAGTGCTAGAATATATTCAAAATATAGGCCAAAAAACATGCTAAAAATCGATATTTTAGGTGCCCAAAGTCGATATCACAAATTCAGTCCCAAAACACCCAAAAATTCGATATTTTGGTGTCCCAGAAGTGATCTGTACATGCCTACTCCATGTTAGAGTATTTTCAATATACAGGCCCAAAACATACTGAAAATCGATCTTTTAGGTGCCCAAAAGTCGATATGTGGATGCATTTTCTGTACCCGTTTATATCTCAAATTCAGGCTCAAAACACCAGAAAATTCGATATTTTGGGGTCCCAGAAGTAATCTGTACATGCCTACTTAGTGCTAGACTACTTTCAAAATATAGGCCCAAAACATGCTAAAAATCGATATTTTAGGTGCCCAAAGTCGATATCTCAAATTCAGGCCAAAACACCCGAAAATTCGATGTTTTGGGGTCCCAGAAGCGAACTGTACATGCCATCTCCGTGTTATAGTATTTTCAAAATACACGCCCAAAACATACTGAAAATCGATCTATTAGGTGCCCAAAAGTCGATATGTGCATGCATCTTCTGTACCCGTTTATATCTCAAATTCAGGCTCAAAACACCCGAAAATTCGATATTTTTGGGTCCCAGAAACGATCTGTACATGCCTACTCAGATGCAGGTCCAAAACATGCTGAAAATCGATATTTTAGGTGCCCAAAGTCAAAATGTACATGCATCTTCTGCACTCGTTTATATCTCAAATTCAGGCTCAAAACACCCGAAAATTCGGTATTTTGGCGTCCTAGAAGCGGTCTGTACATCCCTACACCTAGTTAGAATGTTTTCAAGATACAGACCCATAACATGCTCAAAATCGATATTTTAGGTGCCCAAAAGTCGATATGTGCATGCATCTTCTGTACCCGTTTATATCTCAAATTCAGGCTCAAAACACCCGAAAATTCGATATTTTTGGGTCCCTGATGCGATCTGTACATGCCTACTCAGTGCAAGAATGTTTTCAAAATATTGGCTCAAAACATGCTAAAAATCGATATTTTAAGTGTCCAAAGTCGATATGTGCATGCATCATCTGTACCAGTTTATATCTCAAATTCAGGCTCAAAACACCCGAAAATTCGATATTTTGGGGTCCCAGAAGTGATCTGTACATGCCTACTTAGTGCTAGAATATTTTCAAAATATAGGCCCAAAACATGCTAAAAATCGATATTTTAGGTGCCCAAAGTCGATATCTCAAATTCAGGCCCAAAACACCCGAAAATTTGATATTTTGGGGTCCCAGAAGCGAACTGTACATGCCTACTCCGTGTTAGAGTATTTTCAAAATACAGGCCCAAAACATACTGAAAATCGATCTGTTAGGTGCCCAAATGTCGATATGTGCAGGCATCTTCTGTACCCGTTTATACCTCAAGTTCAGGCTCCAAACACCCGAAAATTATCGCGATATTTTTGGGTCCCAGAAGCGATCTGTACATGCCTACTCAGTGCTAGAATTTTTTCAAAATATAGGCTCAAAACATGCTAAAAATCGATGTTTTAAGTGTCCAAAGTCGATATGTGCATGCATCATCTGTACCCGTTTATATCTCAAATTAAACCTCAAAACACCGGAAAATTCGATTTTGGGGGGTCCCAGAAGCGATCTGTACATGCCTACTCCGTGTTAGAGTATTTTCAAAATACAGGCCCAAAACATACTGAAAATCGATCTTTTAGGTGCCCCATAGTCGATATGTGCATGCATCTTCTGTACCCGTTTATATCTCAAATTCAGGCTCCAAACACCGGAAAATTCGATATTTTGGGGTCCCAGAAGCGATCTGTACATGCCTACTCAGATGCAGGTCCAAAACATGATGAAAATCGATATTTTAAGTTTCCAAAGTCGATATGTGCATGCATCTTCAGTACCCGTTTATATCTCAAATTCAGGCTCAAAACACCCGAAAATTCGATATTTTTGGGTCCCAGAAGCGATCTGTACATGCCTACTTAGTGCTAGAATATTTTCAAAATATAGGCCCAAAACATGCTAAAAATCGATATTTTAGGTGCCCAAAGTCGATATTTTAAATTCAGGCCCAAAACACCCAAAAATTCGATATTTTGGGGTCCCAGAAGCGATCTGTACATGCCTACTCCGTGTTAGAGTATTTTCAATATACAGGCCCAAAACTTACTGAAAATCGATCTTTTAGGTGCCCAAAAGTCGATACGTGGATGCATCTTCTGTACCAGTTTATATCTCAAATTCAGGCTCAAAACACCCGAAAATTCGATATTTTGGGGTCCTAGAAGTGATCTGTACATGCCTACTTAGTGCTAGAATATTTTCAAAATATAGGCCCAAAACATGCCAAAAATCGATATTTTAGGTGCCCAAAGTCGATATCTCAAATTCAGGCCCAAAACACCCGAAAATTCGATATTTTGGGGTCCCAGAATCGAACTGTACATGCCTACTCCGTGTTAGAGTATTTTCAAAATACAGGCCCAAACATACTGAAAATCGATCTTTTAGGTGCCCAAAAGTCGATATGTGCATGCATCTTCTTTACCCATTTATATCCCAAATTCAACCTCAAAACACCCGAAAATTCGATATTTTGGGGTCCCAGAAGCGATCTGTAAATGCCTACTCAGATGCAGGTCCAAAACATGCTGAAAATCGATGTTTTAGGTGCCCAAAGTCAACATGTATATGCATCTTCTGCACTTGTTTATATCTCAAATTCAACCTCAGAACACCCGAAAATTCGATAATTTTGGGTCCCCGAAGCGATCTGTACATGTCTAGTCAGTGCCAGAATGTTTTCAAAATACAGGCTCAAAACACGCTAAAAATCGATATTTTAAGTGTCCAAAGTCGATATGTGCATGCATCTTCTGTACCCGTTTATATATCAAATTCAGGCTCAAAACACCCGAAAATTCGATATTTTTGGGTCCCAGAAGCGATCTGTACATGCCTACTCCTAGTTAGAGTATTTTCAAAATACATGCCCAAAACATGCTGAAAATCGATATTTTAGGTGCCCTAAGTCAATATGTGTATGCATCTTCTGTACACGTTTATATCTAAAATTAAGGCTCAAAACACACGAAAATTCGGTATTTTTGGGTCCTAGAAGCGGTCTGTACATCCCAACTCCTAGTTAGAATGTTTTCAAGATACAGACCCAAAACATGCTCAAAATCGATAATTTAGGTGCCCAAAAGTCGATATGTGCATGCATCTTCTGTACCCGTTTTATCTCAAATTCAGGCTCAAAACACCCAAAAATTCGATATTTTGGGGTATCAGAAGTGATCTGTACATGCCTACTTAGTGCTAGAATATTTTCAAAATATAGGCCCAAAACATGCTAAAAATCGATATTTTAGGTGCCCAAAGTCGATATCTCAAATTCAGGCCCAAAACACCCGAAAATTCGATATTTTGGGGTCCCAGAATCGAACTGTACATGTCTACTCCGAGTTAGAGTATTTTCAAAATACAGGCCCTAAACATACTGAAAATCGATCTTTTAGGTGCCCAAAAGTCGATATGTGCATGCATCTTCTGTACCCGTTTATATCCTAAATTCAACCTCAAAACAACCGAAAATTCGATATTTTGGGGTCCCAGAAGCGATCTGTACATGCCTACTCAGATGCAGGTCCAAAACATGCTGAAAATCGATGTTTTAGGTGCCCAAAGTCAACATGTATATGCATCTTCTGCACTTGTTTATATCTCAAATTCAACCTCAAAACTCCCGAAAATTCGATAATTTTGGGTCCCCGATGCGATTTGTACATGTCTAGTCAGTGCCAGAATGTTTTCAAAATACGGTTTCAAAACACGCTAAAAATCGATATTTTAAGTGTCCAAAGTCGATATGTGCATGCATCTTCTGTACCCGTTTATATATCAAATTCAGGCTCAAAACACCCGAAAATTCGATATTTCTGGGTCCCAGAAGCGATCTGTACATGCCTACTCCTAGTTAGAGTATTTTCAAAATACATGCCCAAAACATGCTGAAAATCGATATTTTAGGTGCCCTAAATCAATATGTGCATGCATCTTCTGTACACGTTTATATCTAAAATTCAGGCTCAAAACACCCGAAAATTCGGTATTTTTGGGTCATAGAAGCGGTCTGTACATCCTAACTCCTAGTTAGAATGTTTTCAAGATACAGACCCAAAACATGCTCAAAATCGATAATTTAGGTGCCCAAAAGTCGATATGTGCATGCTTCTTCTGTACCCGTTTATATCTCAAATTCAGGCTCAAAACACCCGAAAATTCGATATTTTGGTGTCCCAGAAGTGATCTGTACATGCCTACTTAGTGCTAGAATATTTTCAAAATATAGGCCCAAAACATGCTAAAAATCGATATTTTAGGTGCCCAAAGTCGATATCTCAAATTCAGGCCCAAAACACCCGAAAATTCGATATTTTGGGGTCCCAGAAGCGAACTGTACATGCCTACTCCGTGTTAGAGTATTTTCAAAATACAGGCCCAAAACATACTGAAAATCGATCTTTTAGGTGCCCAAAAGTCGATATGTGCATGCATCTTCTGTACCCGTTTATATCTCAAATTCAACCTCAAAACACCCGAAAATTCGATATTTTGGGGTCCCAGAAGCGATCTGTATATGCCTACTCAGATGCAGGTCCAAAACATGCTGAAAATCGATATTTTAGGTGCCCAAAGTCAACATGTATATGCATCTTCTTCACTCGTTTATATCTCAAATTCAACTTCAAAACACCCGAAAATTCGATAATTTTGGGTCCCCGAAGCAATCGGTACATGTCTAGTCAGTGCCAGAATGTTTTCAAAATATTGGCTCAAAACATGCTAAAAATCGATATTATAAGTGTCCAAAGTCGATATGTGCATGCATATTCTGTACCCGTTTATATCTCATATTCAGGCTCAAAACACCCGAAAATTCGATATTTTGGGGTCCCAGAAGCAATCTGTACATGCCTACTCAGTGCTAGAATATTTTCAAAATATTGGGCCAAAACATGCTAAAAATCGATATTTTAGGTGCCCAAAGTCGATATTTTAAATTCAGGCCCAAAACACCCAAAAATTCGATATTTTGGGGTCCCAGAAGCGATCTGTACATGCCTACTCCGTGTTAGAGTATTTTCAATATACAGGCCCAAAACATACTGAAAATCGTTCCTTTAGGTGCCTAAAAGTCGATACGTGGATGCATCTTCTGTACCAGTTTATATCTCAAATTCAGGCTTAAAACACCCAAAAATTCGATATTTTTTGGTCCCATAAGCGATCTGTACATGCCTACTCAGTGCTAGAATTTGTTCAAAATATAGGCTGAAAACATGCTAAAAATCGATATTTTAAGTGTCCAAAGTTGATATGTGCATGCATCATCTGTACCCGTTTATATCTCAAATTCAGGCTCAAAATAACCGAAAATTCTATATTTGGGGGTCCCAGAAGAGATCTGTACATGCCTACTTAGTGCTAGAATATTTTCAAAATATAGGCCCAAAACATGCTAAAAATCGATATTTTAGGTGCCCAAAGTCAATATCTCAAATTCTGGCCCAAAACACCCGAAAATTCGATATTTTGGGATCCCAGAAGCGAACTGTACATGCCTACTCCGTGTTAGAGTATTTTCAAAATACAGACCCAAAACATACTGAAAATCGATCCTTTAGGTGCCCAAAAGTCGATATGTGCATGCATCATCTGTACCCGTTTATATCTCAAATTCAGGCTCAAAACATCCGAAAATTCGATATTTTTGGGTCTCAGAAGCGATCTGTACATGCCTACTCAGATGCAGGTCCAAAACATGCTGAAAATCGATATTTTAGGTGCCCAAAGTCAAAATGTACATGCATCTTCTGCACTCGTTTATATCTTAAATTCAACCTCAAAACACCGGAAAATTCGATAATTTTGGGTCCCCGAAGCGATCTGTACATGTTTAGTCAGTGCCAGAATGTTTTCAAAATATAGGCTTAAAACATGCTAACAATCGATATCTTAAGTGTCCAAAGTCGATATGTGCATGCATCTTCTGTACCCGTTTATATCTCAAATTCAGGCTCAAAACACCCGAAAATTCGATATTTTGGAGTCCAAGAAGCGATCTGTACTTGCCTACTCCGTGTTAGAGTATTTTCAAAATACAGGCCCAAAACAAGCTGAAAATCGATATTTTAGGTGACCAAAGTCAATATGTGTATGCATCTTCAGCACCAGTTTATATCAAAAATTCAACCTCAAAACTCCCGAAAATTCCATAATTTTGGGTCCCAGAAGCGAATTGTACAAGCCTACTCAGTCCTAGAATGTTTTCAAAATATAGGATCAAACCATGCTAAAAAATCGATATTTTAGGTGCCCAAAGTCGATATTTTAAATTCAGGCCCAAAACACCCAAAAATTCGATATTTTGGGGTCCCAAAAGCGATCTGTACATGCCTACTCCGTGTTAGAGTATTTTCAATATACAGGCCCAAAACATACTGAAAATCGATCTTTTAGGTACCCAAAGTCGATACGTGGATGTATCTTCTGTACCAGTTTATATCTCAAATTCAGGCTCAAAACACCCGAAAATTCGATATTTTGGAGTCCAAGAAGCGATCTGTACTTGCCTACTCCGTGTTAGAGTATTTTCAAAATACAGGCCCAAAACAAGCTGAAAATCGATATTTTAGGTGACCAAAGTCAATATGTGTATGCATCTTCAGCACCAGTTTATATCAAAAATTCAACCTCAAAACACCCGAAAATTCCATAATTTTGGGTCCCAGAAGCGAATTGTACATGCCTACTCAGTGCTAGAATGTTTTCAAAATATAGGATCAAACCATGCTAAAAATCGATATTTTAAGTGTCCAAAGTCGATATTTGCATGCATCATCTGTACCCGTTTATATCTCAAATTCAGGCTCAAAACACCCGAAAATTCGATATTTTGGGGTCCCAAAAGTGATCTGTATATGCCTACTTAGTGCTAGAAAATTTTCAAAATATAGGCCCAAAACATGCTGAAAATCGATATTTTAGGTGCCCAAAGTCGATATCTCAAATTCAGGCCCTAATCACCCGAAAATTCGATATTTTGGGGTCCAAGAAGCGAACTGTACATGCCTACTCCGTGTTAGAGTATTTTCAAAATACAGGCCCAAAACATACTGAAAATCGATCTTTTAGGTGCCTAAAAGTCGATATGTGAATGCATCATCTGTACCCGTTTATATCTCAAAATCAGGCACAAAATAACCGAAAATTCGATATTTTGGGGTCCCAGAAGTGATCTGTACATGCCTACTTAGTGCTAGAATATTTCCAAAATATAGGCCCAAATCATGCTAAAAATCGATATTTTAGGTGCCCAAAGTCGATATCTCAAATTCAGGCCCAAAACACCCGAAAATTCGATATTTTGGGGTCCCAGAAGCGAACTGTACATGCCTACTCCGTGTTAGAGTATTTTCAAAATACAGGCCCAAAACATACTGAAAATCGATCTTTTAGGTGCCCAAAAGTCGATATGTGTATGCATCTTCTGTACCCGTTTATATCTCAAATTCAGGCTCCAAACACCGGAAAATTCGATATTTTGGGGTCCCAGAAGCGATCTGTACATGCCTACTCAGATTCAGGTCCAAAACATGCTGAAAATCGATATTTTAGGTGCCCAAAGTCAACATGTATCTTCACTCTGCACTCGTTTATATCTCAAATTCAACCTTAAAACACCCGAAAATTCGATAATTTTGGGTCCCCGAAGCGATCTGTACATGTCTAGTCAGTGCCAGAATGTTTTCGAAATATAGGCTCAAAACATGCTAAAAATCGATATTTTAAGTGTCCAAAGTCGATATGTGCATTCATCTTCTGTACTCGTTTATATCTCAAATTCAGTCTCAAAACACCCGAAAATTCGATTATTTTGGGTCCCAGAAGCGATCTGTACATGCCTACTCCTAGTTAGAGTATTTTCAAAATACAGGCCCAAAACATGCTGAAAATCGATATTTTAGGTGCCCAAAGTCAATATGTGCATGCATCTTTTGTTCCCGTTTATATCTCAAATTCAGGCTCAAAACACCCGAAAATTCGGTATTTTTGGGTCCTAGAAGCGATCTGTACACCCCTACTCCTAGTTAGAATGTTTTCAAAATACAGGCCCAAAACATGCTTAAAATCGATATTTTAGGTGCCCAAAAGTCGATATGTGCATGCATCTTCTGTACCCGTTTATATCTCAAATTCAGGCTCAAAACACCCGAAAATTCGATATTTTGGGGTCCCAGAGGCAATCTGTACATGCCTACTCAGTGCTAATATATTTTAAAATATTGGCTCAAAACATGCTAAAAATCGATATTTTAGGTGCCCAAAGTCGATATTTTAAATTCAGGCCCAAAACACCCAAAAATTCGATATTTTGGGGTCGCAGAAGCGATCTGTACATGCCTACTCCGTGTTAGAGTATTTTCAATATACAGGCCCAAAACATACTGAAAATCGATCTTTTAGGTACCCAAAGTCGATACGTGGATGTATCTTCTGTACCAGTTTATATCTCAAATTCAGGCTCAAAACACCCGAAAATTCGATATTTTGGAGTCCAAGAAGCGATCTGTACTTGCCTACTCCGTGTTAGAGTATTTTCAAAATACAGGCCCAAAACAAGCTGAAAATCGATATTTTAGGTGACCAAAGTCAATATGTGTATGCATCTTCAGCACCAGTTTATATCAAAAATTCAACCTCAAAACACCCGAAAATTCCATAATTTTGGGTCCCAGAAGCGAATTGTACATGCCTACTCAGTGCTAGAATGTTTTCAAAATATAGGATCAAACCATGCTAAAAATCGATATTTTAAGTGTCCAAAGTCGATATTTGCATGCATCATCTGTACCCGTTTATATCTCAAATTCAGGCTCAAAACACCCGAAAATTCGATATTTTGGGGTCCCAGAAGTGATCTGTACATGCCTACTTAGTGCTAGAAAATTTTCAAAATATAGGCCCAACACATGCTGAAAATCGATATTTTAGGTGCCCAAAGTCGATATCTCAAATTCAGGCCCTAATCACCCGAAAATTCGATATTTTGGGGTCCAAGAAGCGAACTGTACATGCCTACTCCGTGTTAGAGTATTTTCAAAATACAGGCCCAAAACATACTGAAAATCGATCTTTTAGGTGCCTAAAAGTCGATATGTGAATGCATCATCTGTACCCGTTTATATCTCAAAATCAGGCACAAAATAACCGAAAATTCGATATTTTGGGGTCCCAGAAGTGATCTGTACATGCCTACTTAGTGCTAGAATATTTCCAAAATATAGGCCCAAAACATGCTAAAAATCGATATTTTAGGTGCCCAAAGTCGATATCTCAAATTCAGGCCCAAAACACCCGAAAATTCGATATTTTGGGGTCCCAGAAGCGAACTGTACATGCCTACTCCGTGTTAGAGTATTTTCAAAATACAGGCCCAAAACATACTGAAAATCGATCTTTTAGGTGCCCAAAAGTCGATATGTGCATGCATCTTCTGTCCCCGTTTATATCTCAAATTCCGGCTCCAAACACCGGAAATTTCGATATTTTGGGGTCCCAGAAGCGATCTGTACATGCCTACTCAGATTCAGGTCCAAAACATGCTGAAAATCGATATTTTAGGTGCCCAAAGTCAACATGTATCTTCACTCTGCACTCGTTTATATCTCAAATTCAACCTTAAAACACCCGAAAATTCGATAATTTTGGGTCCCCGAAGCGATCTGTACATGTCTAGTCAGTGCCAGAATGTTTTCGAAATATAGGCTCAAAACATGCTAAAAATCGATATTTTAAGTGTCCAAAGTCGATATGTGCATTCATCTTCTGTACTCGTTTATATCTCAAATTCAGGCTCAAAACACCCGAAAATTCGATTATTTTGGGTCCCAGAAGCGATCTGTACATGCCTACTCCTAGTTAGAGTATTTTCAAAATACAGGCCCAAAACATGCTGAAAATCGATATTTTAGGTGCCCAAAGTCAATATGTGCATGCATCTTTTGTTCCCGTTTATATCTCAAATTCAGGCTCAAAACACCCGAAAATTCGGTATTTTTGGGTCTTAGAAGCGATCTGTACACCCCTACTCCTAGTTAGAATGTTTTCAAAATACAGGCCCAAAACATGCTTAAAATCGATATTTTAGGTGCCCAAAAGTCGATATGTGCATGCATCTTCTGTACCCGTTTATATCTCAAATTCAGGCTCAAAACACCCGAAAATTCGATATTTTGGGGTCCCAGAGGCAATCTGTACATGCCTACTCAGTGCTAAAATATTTCAAAATATTGGCTCAAAACATGCTAAAAATCGATATTTTAGGTGCCCAAAGTCGATATTTTAAATTCAGGCCCAAAACACCCAAAAATTCGATATTTTGGGGTCGCAGAAGCGATCTGTACATGCCTACTCCGTGTTAGAGTATTTTCAATATACAGGCCCAAAACATACTGAAAATCGATCTTTTAGGTACCCAAAGTCGATACGTGGATGTATCTTCTGTACCAGTTTATATCTCAAATTCAGGCTCAAAACACCCGAAAATTCGATATTTTGGAGTCCAAGAAGCGATCTGTACTTGCCTACTCCGTGTTAGAGTATTTTCAAAATACAGGCCCAAAACAAGCTGAAAATCGATATTTTAGGTGACCAAAGTCAATATGTGTATGCATCTTCAGCACCAGTTTATATCAAAAATTCAACCTCAAAACACCCGAAAATTCCATAATTTTGGGTCCCAGAAGCGAATTGTACATGCCTACTCAGTGCTAGAATGTTTTCAAAATATAGGATCAAACCATGCTAAAAATCGATATTTTAAGTGTCCAAAGTCGATATTTGCATGCATCATCTGTACCCGTTTATATCTCAAATTCAGGCACAAAACACCCGAAAATTCGATATTTTGGGGTCCCAGAAGTGATCTGTACATGCCTACTTAGTGCTAGAAAATTTTCAAAATATAGGCCCAACACATGCTGAAAATCGATATTTTAGGTGCCCAAAGTCGATATCTCAAATTCAGGCCCTAATCACCCGAAAATTCGATATTTTGGGGTCCAAGAAGCGAACTGTACATGCCTACTCCGTGTTAGAGTATTTTCAAAATACAGGCCCAAAACATACTGAAAATCGATCTTTTAGGTGCCTAAAAGTCGATATGTGAATGCATCATCTGTACCCGTTTATATCTCAAAATCAGGCACAAAATAACCGAAAATTCGATATTTTGGGGTCCCAGAAGTGATCTGTACATGCCTACTTAGTGCTAGAATATTTCCAAAATATAGGCCCAAAACATGCTAAAAATCGATATTTTAGGTGCCCAAAGTCGATATCTCAAATTCAGGCCCAAAACACCCGAAAATTCGATATTTTGGGGTCCCAGAAGCGAACTGTACATGCCTACTCCGTGTTAGAGTATTTTCAAAATACAGGCCCAAAACATACTGAAAATCGATCTTTTAGGTGCCCAAAAGTCGATATGTGCATGCATCTTCTGTCCCCGTTTATATCTCAAATTCAGGCTCCAAACACCGGAAAATTCGATATTTTGGGGTCCCAGAAGCGATCTGTACATGCCTACTCAGATTCAGGTCCAAAACATGCTGAAAATCGATATTTTAGGTGCCCAAAGTCAACATGTATCTTCACTCTGCACTCGTTTATATCTCAAATTCAACCTTAAAACACCCGAAAATTCGATAATTTTGGGTCCCCGAAGCGATCTGTACATGTCTAGTCAGTGCCAGAATGTTTTCGAAATATAGGCACAAAACATGCTAAAAATCGATATTTTAAGTGTCCAAAGTCGATATGTGCATTCATCTTCTGTACTCGTTTATATCTCAAATTCAGGCTCAAAACACCCGAAAATTCGATTATTTTGGGTCCCAGAAGCGATCTGTACATGCCTACTCCTAGTTAGAGTATTTTCAAAATACAGGCCCAAAACATGCTGAAAATCGATATTTTAGGTGCCCAAAGTCAATATGTGCATGCATCTTTTGTTCCCGTTTATATCTCAAATTCAGGCTCAAAACACCCGAAAATTCGGTATTTTTGGGTCCAAGAAGCGATCTGTACATCCCTACTCCTAGTTAGAATGTTTTCAAAATACAGGCCCAAAACATGCTTAAAATCGATATTTTAGGTGCCCAAAAGTCGATATGTGCATGCATCTTCTGTACCCGTTTATATCTCAAATTCAGGCTCAAAACACCCGAAAATTCGATATTTTGGGGTCCCAGAAGCAATCTGTACATGCCTACTCAGTGCTAGAATATTTTCAAAATATTGGCTCAAAACATGCTAAAAATCGATATTTTAGGTGCCCAAAGTCGATATTTTAAATTCAGGCCCAAAACACCCAAAAATTCGATATTTTGGGGTCGCAGAAGCGATCTGTACATGCCTACTCCGTGTTAGAGTATTTTCAATATACAGGCCCAAAACATACTGAAAATCGATCTTTTAGGTACCCAAAGTCGTTACGTGGATGTATCTTCTGTACCAGTTTATATCTCAAATTCAGGCTCAAAACAACCGAAAATTCGATATTTTGGAGTCCAAGAAGCAATCTGTACTTGCCTACTCCGTGTTAGAGTATTTTCAAAATACAGGACCAAAACAAGCTGAAAATCGATATTTTAGGTGACCAAAGTCAATATGTGTATGCATCTTCAGCACCCGTTTATATCAAAAATTCTACCTCAAAGCACCCGAAAATTCCATAATTTTGGGTCCCAGAAGCGAATTGTACATGCCTACTCAGTGCTAGAATGTTTTCAAAATATAGGATCAAACCATGCTAAAAATCGATATTTTAAGTGTCCAAAGTCGATATTTGCATGCATCATCTGTACCCGTTTATATCTCAAATTCAGGCTCAAAAAACCCGAAAATTTGATATTTTGGGGTCCCAGAAGTGATCTGTACATGCCTACTTAGTGCTAGAAAATTTTCTAAATATAGTCCCAAAACATGCTGAAAATCGATATTTTAGGTGCCCAAAGTCGATATCTCAAATTCAGGCCCTAATCACCCGAAAATTCGATATTTTGGGGTCCAAGAAGCGAACTGTACATGCCTACTCCGTGTTAGAGTATTTTCAAAATACAGGCCCAAAACATACTGAAAATCGATCTTTTAGGTGCCTAAAAGTCGATATGTGAATGCATCATCTGTACCCGTTTATATCTCAAAATCAGGCTCAAAATAACAGAAAATTCGATATTTTGGGGTCCCAGAAGCGATCTGTACATGCCTACTCAGTGCTAGAATTTTTTCAAAATATAGGCTCAAAACATGCTAAAAATCGATATTTTAAGTGCCCATAGTCGATAGGTGCATGCATCATCTGTACCCGTTTATATCTCAAATTCAGGCTCAAAACACCCGAAAATTTGATATTTTGGGGTCCCAGAAGTAATCTGTACATGCCTGCCTGCTTAGTGCTAGACTATTTTCAAAATATAGGCCCAAAACATACTGAAAATCGATCTTTTAGGTGCCCAAAAGTCGATACGTGGATGCATCTTCTGTACCCGTTTATATCTCAAATTCAGGCTCAAAACACCCGAAAATTCTATATTTTGGGGTCCCAGAAGCGATTTGTACATACTTACTCAGTGCTAGAATTTTTTCAAAATATAGGCTCAAAACATGCTAAAAATCGATATTTTAAGTGCCCATAGTCGATAGGTGCATGCATCATCTGTACCCGTTTATATCTCAAATTCAGGCTCAAAATAACCGAAAATTTGATATTTTGGGGTCCCAGAAGTAATCTGTACATGCCTACTTAGTGCTAGACTATTTTCAAAATATAGGCCCAAAACATGCTAAAAATCGATATTTTAGGTGCCCAAAGTCGATATCTAAAATTCAGGCCAAAACCCCCGAAAATTCGATGTTTTGGGGTCCCAGAAGCAAACTATACATGCCTACTCCGTGTTATAGTATTTTCAAAATACAGGCCCAAAACATACTGAAAATCGATCTTTAAGGTGCCAAAAGTAGATATGTGCATGCATCTTCTGTACCCGTTTATATCTCAAATTCAGGCTCCAACCACCGGAAATTCGATATTTTGGGGTCCCAGAAGCGATCTGTACATGCCTACTCAGATGCAGGTCCAAAACATGCTGAAAATCGATATTTTAGGTGCCCAAAGTCAACATCTATATGCATCTTCTGCACACGTTTATATCTCAAATTCAACCTCAAAACACCCGAAAATTCGATAATTTTGGGTCCCCGAAGCGATCTGTACATGTCTAGTCAGTGCCAGAATGTTTTCAAAATATAGGTTCAAAACATGCTAAAAATAAATATTTTAAGTGTCCAAAGTCGATATGTGCATGCATCTTCTTTACCCGTTTATATCTCAAATTCAGGCTCAAAACACCCGAAAATTCGATATTTTTGGGTCCCAGAAGCGATCTGCACATGCCTACTCAGTGCTAGAATTTTTTCAAAATATAGGCTCAAAACATGCTAAAAATCGATATTTTAAGTGCCCATAGTCGATATGTGCATACATCATCTGTACCCGTTTACATCTCAAATTCAGTCTCAAAACACCCGAAAATTTGATATTTTGGGGTCCCAGAAGTAATCTGTACATGACTACTTAGTGCTAGACTATTTTCAAAATATAGGCCCAAAACATGCTAAAAATCGATATTTTAGGTGTCCAAAGTCGATATCTCAAATTCAGGCCAAATCACCCGAAAATTCGATATTTTGGGGTCCAAGAAGCGAACTGTACATGCCTACTCCGTGTTAGAGTATTTTCAAAATACAGGCCCAAAACATACAGAAAATCGATCTTTTAGGTGCCCAAAAGTCGATATGTGAATGCATCATCTGTACCCGTTTATATCTCAAATTCAGGCTCAAAATAACCGAAAATTCGATATTTTGGGGTCCCAGAAGTAATCTGTACATGCCTACTTAGTGCTAGAATATTTCCAAAATATAGGCCCAAAACATGCTAAAAATCGATATTTTAGGTGCCCAAAGTCGATATCTCAAATTCAGGCCCAAAACACCCGAAAATTCGATATTTTGGGGTCCCAGAAGCGAACTGTACATGCCTACTCCGTGTTAGAGTATTTTCAAAATACAGGCCCAAAACATACTGAAAATCGATCTTTTAGGTGCCTAAAAGTCGATATGTGAATGCATCATCTGTACCCGTTTATATCTCAAATTCAGGCTCAAAATAACCGAAAATTCGATATTTTGGGGTCCCAGAAGTGATCTGTACATGCCTACTTAGTGCTAGAATATTTCCAAAATATAGGCCCAAAACATGCTAAAAATCGATATTTTAGGTGCCCAATGTCGATATCTCAAATTCAGGCCCAAAACACCAGAAAATTCGATATTTTGGGGTCCCAGAAGCGAACTGTACATGCCTACTCCGTGTTAGAGTATTTTCAAAATACAGGCCCAAAACATACTGAAAATCGATCTTTTATGTGCCCAAAAGTCGATATGTGCATGCATCATCTGTACCCGTTTATATCTCAAATTCAGGCTCCAAACACCGGAAAATTCGATATTTTGGGGTCCCAGAAGCGATCTGTACATGCCTACTCAGATTCAGGTCCAAAACATGCTGAAAATCGATATTTTAGGTGCCCAAAGTCAACATGTATCTTTACTCTGCACTCGTTTATATCTCAAATTCAACCTTAAAAAACCCGAAAATTCGATAATTTTGGGTCCCCGAAGCTATCTGTACATGTCTAGTCAGTGCCAGAATGTTTTCAAAATATAGGCTCAAAACATGCTAAAAATCGATATTTTAAGTGTCCAAAGTCGATATGTGCATTCATCTTCTGTACCCGTTTATATCTCAAATTCAGGCTCAAAACCCCCGAAAATTCGATTATTTTGGGTCCCAGAAGCGATCTGTACATGCCTACTCCTAGTTAGAGTATTTTCAAAATACAGGCCCAAAACATGCTGAAAATCGATATTTTAGGTGCCCAAAGTCAATATGTGCATGCATCTTTTGTACCCGTTTATATCTCAAATTCAGGCTAAAAACACCCGAAAATTCGGTATTTTTGGGTCCTAGAAGCGATCTGTACATCCCTACTCCTAGTTAGAATGTTTTCAAAATACAGGCCCAAAACATGCTTAAAATCGATATTTTAGGTGACCAAAAGTCGATATGTGCATGCATCTTCTGTACCCGTTTATATCTCAAATTCAGGCTCAAAACACCCGAAAATTCGATATTTTGGGGTCCCAGAAGCAATCTGTACATGCATACTCAGTGCTAGAATATTTTCAAAATATAGGCCAAAAACATGCCAAAAATCGATATTTTAGGTGCCCAAAGTCGATATTTTAAATTCAGGTCCAAAACACCAAAAAATTCGATATTTTGGGGTCAAAGAAGCGATGTGTACATGCATACTCCGTGTTAGAGTATTTTCAATATACAGGCCCAAAACATACTGAAAATCGATCTTTTAGGTGCTCAAAAGTCGATACGTGGATGCATCTTCTGTACCCGTTTATATCTCAAATTCAGGCTCAAAACACCCGAAAATTCGATATTTTGGGGTCCCAGAAGCGATCTGTACATGCCTACTCAGTGCTAGAATTTTTTCAAAATATAGGCTCAAAACATGCAAAAAATCGATATTTTAAGTGCCCATAGTCGATAGGTGCATGCATCATCTGTACCCGTTTATATCTCAAATTCAGGCTCAAAACACCCGAAAATTCGATATTTTGGGGTCCCAGAAGCAATCTGTACATGCATACTCAGTGCTAGAATATTTTCAAAATATAGGCCAAAAACATGCTAAAAATCGATATTTTAGGTGCCCAATGTCGATATTTTAAATTCAGGTCCAAAACACCAAAAAATTCGATATTTTGGGGTCCCAGAAGCGATGTGTACATGCATACTCCGTGTTAGAGTATTTTCAATATACAGGCCCAAAACATACTGAAAATCGATCTTTTAGGTGCTCAAAAGTCGATACGTGGATGCATCTTCTGTACCCGTTTATATCTCAAATTCAGGCTCAAAACACCCGAAAATTCGATATTTTGGGGTCCCAGAAGCGATCTGTACATGCTTACTCAGTGCTAGAATTTTTTCAAAATATAGGCTCAAAACATGCTAAAAATCGATATTTTAAGTGCCCATAGTCGATAGGTGCATGCATCATCTGTACCCGTTTATATCTCAAATTCAGGCTCAAAACACCCGAAAATTTGATATTTTGGGGTCCCAGAAGTAATCTGTAAATGCCTGCCTACTTAGTGCTAGACTATTTTCAAAATATAGGCCCAAAAAATACTGAAAATCGATCTTTTAGGTGCCCAAAAGTCGATACGTGGATGCATCTTCTGTACCCGTTTATATCTCAAATTCAGGCTCAAAACACCCGAAAATTCTATATTTTGGGGTCCCAGAAGCGATTTGTACATGCCTACTCAGTGCTAGAATTTTTTCAAAATATAGGCTCAAAACATGCTAAAAATCGATATTTTAAGTGCCTATAGTCGATAGGTGCATGCATCATCTGTACCCGTTTATATCTCAAATTCAGATCAAAACACCCGAAAAATTGATATTTTGGGGTCCCAGAAGTAATCTGTACATGCCTACTTAGTGCTAGACTATTTTCAAAATATAGGCCCAAAACATGCTAAAAATCGATATTTTAGGTGCAAAAGTCGATATCTCAAATTCAGGCCAAAACCCCCGAAAATTCGATGTTTTGGGGTCCCAGAAGCAAACTATACATGCCAACTCTGTGTTATAGTATTTTCAAAATACAGGCCCAAAACATACTGAAAATCGATCTTTTAGGTGCCCAAAAGTCGATATATGCATGCATCTTCTGTACCCGTTTATATCTCAAATTCAGGCTCCAAACACCGGAAAATTCGATATTTTGGGGTCCCAGAAGCGATCTGTACATGCCTACTCAGATGCAGGTCCAAAACATGCTGAAAATTGATATTTTAGGTGCCCAAAGTCAACATCTATATGCATCTTCTGCACACGTTTATATCTCAAATTCAACCTCAAAACACCCGAAAATTCGATAATTTTGGGTCCCCGAAGCGATCTGTACATGTCTAGTCAGTGCCAGAATGTTTTCAAAATATAGGCTCAAAACATGCTAAAAATAAATATTTTAAGTGTCCAAAGTCGATATGTGCATGCATCTTCTTTACCCGTTTATATCTCAAATTCAGGCTCAAAACACCCGAAAATTCGATATTTTTGGGTCCCAGAAGCGATCTGCACATGCCTACTCAGTGCTAGAATATTTTCAAAATATAGGCTCAAAACATGCTAAAAATCGATATTTTAAGTGCCCATAGTCGATATGTGCATACATCATCTGTACCCGTTTATATCTCAAATTCAGGCTCAAAACACCCGAAAATTTGATATTTTGGGGTCCCAGAAGTAATCTGTACATGCCTACTTAGTGCTAGACTATTTTCAAAATATAGGCCCAAAACATGCTAAAAATCGATATTTTAGGTGTCCAAAGTCGATATCTCAAATTCAGGATAAATCACCCGAAAATTCGATATTTTGGGGTCCAAGAAGCGAACTGTACATGCCTACTCCGTGTTAGAGTATTTTCAAAATACAGGCCCAAAACATACAGAAAATCGATCTTTTAGGTGCCTAAAAGTCGATATGTGAATGCATCATCTGTACCCGTTTATATCTCAAATTCAGGCTCAAAATAACCGAAAATTCGATATTTTGGGGTCCCAGAAGTGATCTGTACATGCCTACTTAGTGCTAGAATATTTCCAAAATATAGGCCCAAAACATGCTAAAAATCGATATTTTAGGTGCCCAAAGTCGATATCTCAAATTCAGGCCCAAAACACCCGAAAATTCGATATTTTGGGGTCCCAGAAGCGAACTGTACATGCCTACTCCGTGTTAGAGTATTTTCAAAATACAGGCCCAAAACATACTGAAAATCGATCTTTTAGGTGCCCAAAAGTCGATATGTGCATGCATCTTCTGTACCCGTTTATATCTCAAATTCAGGCTCCAAACACCGGAAAATTCGATATTTTGGGGCCCCAGAAGCGATCTGTACATGCCTACTCAGATTCAGGTCCAAAACATGCTGAAAATCGATATTTTAGGTGCCAAAAGTCAACATGTATCTTCACTCTGCACTCGTTTATATCTCAAATTCAACCTTAAAACTCCCGAAAATTCGATAATTTTGGGTCCCCGAAGCGATCAGTACATGTCTAGTCAGTGCCAGAATGTTTTCAAAATATAGGCCCAAAACATGCTGAAAATCGATATTTTAGGTGCCCAAAGTCAATATGTGCATGCATCTTCTGTAGCCGTTTATATCTCAAATTCAGGCTCAAAACACCCGAAAATTCGGTATTTTTGGGTCCTAGAAGCGATCTGTACATCCCTACTCTTAGTTAGAATGTTTTCAAGATACAGACCCAAAACATGCTCAAAATCGATATTTTAGGTGACCAAAGTCAATAAGTGTATGCATCTTCTGCACCCGTTTATATCAAAAATTCAACCTCAAAACACCTGAAAATTCGATAATTTTGGGTCCCAGAAGCGAATTGTACATGCCTACTCAGTGCTAGAATGTTTTCAAAATATAGGATCAAACCATGCTAAAAATCGATATTTTAAGTGTCCAAAGTCGATATGTGCATGCATCTTCTGTACCCGTTTATATCTCAAATTCAGGCTCAAAATACCCGAAAATTCGATATTTTGGGGTCCCAGAAGCAATCTGTACATGCCTACTCAGTCCTAGAATATTTTCAAAATATTGGCTCAAAACATGCTAAAAATCGATATTATAGGAGCCCAAAGTCGATATCTCAAATTCAGGCCCTAATCACCCGAAAATTCGATATTTTGGGGTCCAAGAAGCGAGCTGTACATGCCTACTCCGTGTTAGAGTATTTTCAAAATACAGGCCCAAAACATACTGAAAATCGATCTTTTAGAGGCCTAAAAGTCGAAATGTGAATGCATCATCTGTACCCGTTTATATCTCAAATTCAGGTTCAAAATAACCGAAAATTCGATATTTTGGGGTCCCAGAAGTGATCTGTACATGCCTACTTAGTGTTAGAATATTTCCAAAATATAGGCCCAAAACATGCTAAAAATCGATATTTTAGGTGCCCAAAGTCGATATCTCAAATTCAGGCCCAAAACACCCGAAAATTCGATATTTTGGGGTCCCAGAAGCGAACTGTACATGCCTACTCCTAGTTAGAGTATTTTCAAAATACAGGCCCAAAACATACTGAAAATCGATCTTTTAGGTGCCTAAAAGTCGAAATGTGAATGCATCATCTGTACCCGTTTATATCTCAAATTCAGGTTCAAAATAACCGAAAATTCGATATTTTGGGGTCCCAGAAGTGATCTGTACATGCCTACTTAGTGTTAGAATATTTCCAAAATATAGGCCCAAAACATGCTAAAAATCGATATTTTCGGTGCCCAAAGTCGATATCTCAAATTCAGGCCCAAAACACCGGAAAATTCGATATTTTGGGGTCCCAGAAGCGAACTATACATGCGTACTCCGTGTTAAAGTATTTTCAAAATACAGGCCCAAAACATACTGAAAATCGATCTTTTAGGTGACCAAAAGTCGATATGTGCATGCATCTTCTGTACCCGTTTATATCTCAAATTCAGGCTCCAAACACCGGAAAATTCGATATTTTGGGGTCCCAGAAGCGATCTGTACATGCCTACTCAGTGCTAGAATTTTTTTAAAATATAGGCTCAAAACATGCTAAAAATCGATATTATAAGTGTCCAAAGTCGATATGTGCATGCATCTTCTGAACCCGTTTATATCTCAAATTCAGGCTCAAAACAAAGCGAAAATTCGATATTTTTGGGTCCCAGAAGCGATCTGTACATGCCTACTCCTAGTTAGAGTATTTTCAAAATACAGGCCCAAAACATGCTGAAAATCGATATTTTAGGTGCCCAAAGTCAATATGTGCATGCATCTTCTGTAGCCGTTTATATCTCAAATTCAGGCTCAAAACACCCGAAAATTCGGTATTTTTGGGTCCTAGAAGCGATCTGTACATCCCTACTCTTAGTTAGAATGTTTTCAAGATACAGACCCAAAACATGCTCAAAATCGATATTTTAGGTGACCAAAGTCAATAAGTGTATGCATCTTCTGCACCCGTTTATATCAAAAATTCAACCTCAAAACACCTGAAAATTCGATAATTTTGGGTCCCAGAAGCGAATTGTACATGCCTACTCAGTGCTAGAATGTTTTCAAAATATAGGATCAAACCATGCTAAAAATCGATATTTTAAGTGTCCAAAGTCGATATGTGCATGCATCTTCTGTACCCGTTTATATCTCAAATTCAGGCTCAAAACACCCGAAAATTCGATATTTTGGGGTCCCAGAAGCAATCTGTACATGCCTACTCAGTCCTAGAATATTTTCAAAATATTGGCTCAAAACATGCTAAAAATCGATATTTTAGGTGCCCAAAGTCGATATCTCAAATTCAGGCCCTAATCACCCGAAAATTCGATATTTTGGGGTCCAAGAAGCGAACTGTACATGCCTACTCCGTGTTAGAGTATTTTCAAAATACAGGCCCAAAACATACTGAAAATCGATCTTTTAGAGGCCTAAAAGTCGAAATGTGAATGCATCATCTGTACCCGTTTATATCTCAAATTCAGGTTCAAAATAACCGAAAATTCGATATTTTGGGGTCCCAGAAGTGATCTGTACATGCCTACTTAGTGTTAGAATATTTCCAAAATATAGGCCCAAAACATGCTAAAAATCGATATTTTAGGTGCCCAAAGTCGATATCTCAAATTCAGGCCCAAAACACCCGAAAATTCGATATTTTGGGGCCCCAGAAGCGAACTGTACATGCCTACTCCGTGTTAGAGTATTTTCAAAATACAGGCCCAAAACATACTGAAAATCGATCTTTTAGGTGCCTAAAAGTCGAAATGTGAATGCATCATCTGTACCCGTTTATATCTCAAATTCAGGTTCAAAATAACCGAAAATTCGATATTTTGGGGTCCCAGAAGTGATCTGTACATGCCTACTTAGTGTTAGAATATTTCCAAAATATAGGCCCAAAACATGCTAAAAATCGATATTTTAGGTGCCCAAAGTCGATATCTCAAATTCAGGCCCAAAACACCCGAAAATTCGATATTTTGGGGTCCCAGAAGCGAACTGTACATGCCTACTCCGTGTTAGAGTATTTTCAAAATACAGGCCCAAAACATACTGAAAATCGATCTTTTACGTGCCCAAAAGTCGATATGTGCATGCATCTTCTGTACCCGTTTATATCTCAAATTCAGGCTCCAAACACCGGAAAATTCGATATTTTGGGGTCCCAGAAGCGATCTGTACATGCCTACTCAGATTCAGGTCCAAAACATGCTGAAAATCGATATTTTAGGTGCCCAAAGTCAACATGTATCTTCACTCTGCACTCGTTTATATCTCAAATTCAACCTTAAAACACCCGAAAATTCGATAATTTTGGGTCCCCGAAGCGATCTGTACATGTCTAGTCAGTGCCAGAATGTTTTCAAAATATAGGCTCAAAACATGCTAAAAATCGATATTTTAAGTGTCCAAAGTCGATATGTGCATTCATCTTCTGTACCCGTTTATATCTCAAATTCAGGCTCAAAACACCCGAAAATTCGATTATTTTGGGTTCCAGAAGCGATCTGTACATGCCTACTCGTAGTTAGAGTATTTTCAAAATACAGGCCCAAAACATGCTAAAATCGATATTTTAGGTGCCCAAAGTCAATATGTGCATGCATCTTTTGTACCCGTTTATATCTCAAATTCAGGCTCAAAACACCCGAAAATATCGGTATTTTTGGGTCCTAGAAGCGATCTGTACAACCCTACTCCTAGTTAGAATGTTTTCAAAATACAGGCCCAAAACATGCTTAAAATCGATATTTTAGGTGCCCAAAAGTCGATATGTGCATGCATCATCTGTACCCGTTTATATCTCAAATTCAGGCTAAAAAAACCCTAAAATTCGATATTTTGGGGTCCCAGAAGCAATCTGTACATGCCTACTCAGTGCTAGAATATTTTCAAAATATAGGCCAAAAACATGCTAAAAATCGATATTTTAGGTGCCCAAAGTCGATATTTTAAATTCAGGTCCAAAACACCCAAAAATTCGATATTTTGGGGTCCCAGAAGCGATCTGTACATGCATACTCCGTGTTAGAGTATTTTCAATATACAGGCCCAAAACATACTGAAAATCGATCTTTTAGGTGCCCAAAAGTCGATACGTGGATGCATCTTCTGTACCCGTTTATATCCCAAATTCAACCTCAAAACACCCGAAAATTCGATATTTTTGGGACCCAGAAGCGATTTGTACATGCCTACTCAGTGATAGAATTTTTTCAAAGGATAGGCTCAAAACATGCTAAAAATCGATATTTTAAGTGCCCATAGTCGATAGGTGCATGCATCATCTGTACCCGTTTATATCGCAAATTCAGGCTCAAAACACCCGAAAATTCGATAATTTTGGGTCCCCGAAGCGATCTGTACATGTCTAGTCAGTGCCAGAATGTTTTCAAAATATAGTCTCAAAACATGCTAAAAATAAATATTTTAAGTGTCCAAAGTCGATATGTGCATGCATCTTCTTTACCCGTTTATATCTCAAATTCAGGCTCAAAACACCCGAAAATTCGATATTTTTGGGTCCCAGAAGCGATCTGCACATGCCTACTCAGTGCTAGAATTTTTTCAAAATATAGGCTCAAAACATGCTAAAAATCGATATTTTAAGTGCCCATAGTCGATATGTGCATGCATCATCTGTACCCGTTTATATCTCAAATTCAGTCTCAAAACACCCGAAAATTTGATATTTTGGGGTCCCAGAAGTAATCTGTACATGCCTACTTAGTGCTAAACTATTTTCAAAATATAGGCCCAAAACATGCTAAAAATCGATATTTTAGGTGTCCAAAGTCGATATCTCAAATTCAGGCCAGAACACCAGAAAGTTCGATGTTTTGGGGTCCCAGAAGCGAACTATACATGCCTACTCCGTGTTAGAGTATTTTCAAAATACAGGCCCAAAACATACTGAAAATCGATCTTTTAGGTGCCCAAAAGTTGATATGTGCATGCATCTTCTGTACCCGTTTATATCTCAAATTCAGGCTCCAAACACCGGAAAATTCGATATTTTGGGGTCCAAGAAGCGATCTGTACATGTCTACTCAGATGCAGGTCCAAAACATGCTGAAAATCGATATTTTAGGTGCCCAAAGTCAACATGTATATGCATCTTCTGCACACGTTTATATCTCAAATTCAACCTCAAAACACCCGAAAATTCGATAATTTTGGGTCCCCGAAGCGATCTGTACATGTCTAGTCAGTGCCAGAATGTTTTCAAAAAATAGGCTCAAAACATGCTAAAAATCGATATTTTAAGTGTCCAAAGTCGATATGTGCATGCATCTTCTGTACCCGTTTATATCTCAAATTCAGGCTCAAAACACCCGAAAATTAGATATTTTTGGGTCCCAGAAGCGATCTGTACATGCCTACTCCTAGTTAGAGTATTTTCAAAATACAGGCCCAAAACATGCTTAAAATCGATATTTTAGGTGTCCAAAGTCGATATGTGCATGTATCTTCTGTACCCGTTTATATCTCAAATTCAGGCTCAAAACACCCGAAAATTCGATATTTTGGGGTCCGAGAAGCAATCTCTACATGCCTATTCAGTGCTAGAATATTTTCAAAATATAGGCCCAAAACATGCTAAAAATCGATATTTTAGGTGCCCAAAGTCGATATTTTAAATTCAGGCCCAAAATTCCCAAAAATTCGATATTTTGGGGTCCCAGAAGCGATCTGCACATGCCTACTCCGTGTTAGAGTATTTTCAATATACAGGCCCAAAACATACTGAAAATCGATCTTTTAGGTGCCCAAAAGTAGATACGTGGATGAATCTTCTGTACCCGTTTATATATCAGATTCAGGCTCAAAACACCCGAAAATTCGATATTTTTGGGTCCCCGAAGCGATCTGTACATGCCTACTCCTAGTTAGAGTATTTTCAAAATACAGGCCCAAAACATGCTGAAAATCGATATTTTAGGTGCCCAAAGTCAATATGTGCATGCATCTTCTGTACCCGTTTATATCTCAAATTCAGGCTCAAAACACCCGAAAATTCGGTATTTTTGGGTCCTAGAAGCGGTCTGTACATCCCTACTCCTAGTTAGAATGTTTTCAAGATACAGACCCAAAACATGCTCAAAATCGATATTTTAGGAGCCCAAAAGTCGATATGTGCATGCATCTTCTGTACCCGTTTATATCTCAAATTCAGGCTCAAAACACCCGAAAATTCGATATTTTGGGGTCCCAGAAGTGATCTGTACATGCCTACTTAGTGCTAGAATATTTTCAAAACTTAGGCCCAAAACATGCTAAAAATCGATATTTTAGGTGCCCAAAGTCGATATCTCAAATTCAGGCCCAAAACACCCGAAAAATCGATATTTTGGGGTCCCAGAAGCGAACTGTACATGCCTACTCCGTGTTAGAGTATTTTCAAAATACAGGCCCAAAACATACTGAAAATCGATCTTTCAGGTGCCTAAAAGTCGATATGTGCATGCATCTTCTGTACCCGTTTATATCCCAAATTCAACCTCAAAACACCCGAAAATTCGATATTTTTGGGTCCCAGAAGCGATCTGTACATGCCTACTCAGTGCTAGAATTTTTTCAAAATATAGGCTCAAAACATGCTAAAGATCGATAATTTAAGTTTCCTAAGTCGATATGTGCATGCATCATCTGTACCCGTTTATATCTCAAATTCAGGCTCAAAACACCGGAAAATTCGATATTTAGGGGTCCCAGAAGCGATCTGTACATGCCTACTCAGTGCTAGAATTTTTTCAAAATATAGGCCCAAAACATGCTAAAAATCGATATTTTAGGTGCCCAAAGTCGATATCTCAAATTCAGGCCAAAACACCCGAAAATTCGATATTTTTGGGTAATAGAAGCGATCTGTACATGCCAACTCTTAGTTAGAGTATTTTCAACATACAGGCCCAAAACATGCTGAAAATCGATATTTTAGGTGCCCAAAGTCAATATGTGCATGCATCTTATGTACCCGTTTATATCTCAAATTCAGGCTCAAAAATCCCGAAAATTCGATATTTTTGGGTCCCTGAAGCGATCTGTACATGCCTACTCCTAGTTAGAGTATTTTCAAACTACAGGCCCAAAACATGCTGAAAATTGATATTTTAGGTGTCCAAAGTCGATTGTGCATGCATCTTCTGTACCCGTTTATATCCCAAATTCAACCTCAAAACACCCGAAAATTCAATATTTTTGTGTCATAGAAGCGATCTGTACATGCCTACTCAGTGCTAGAATTTTTTCAAAATATAGGCTCAAAACATGCTAAAAATCGATATTTTAAGTGCTCATAGTCGATATGTGCATGCATCATCTGTACCCGTTTATATCTCAAATTCAGGCTCAAAACACCCGAAAATTCGATATTTTGGGGTCCCAGAAGTGATCTGTACATGCCTACTTAGTGCTAGACTATTTTCAAAATATAGGCCCAAAACATGCTGAAAATCGATATTTTAGGTGCCCAAAGTCGATATCTCAAATTCAGGCCCAAAATACCCGAAAAATCGATATTTTGGAGTCCCAGAAGCGAACTGTACATGCCTACTCCGTGATAGAGTATTTTCAAAATACAGGCCCAAAACATACTGAAAATCGATCTGTTAGGTGCCCAAAAGTCGATATGTGCATGCATCTTCTGTACCCGTTTATATCCCAAATTCATGCTCCAAACACCGGAAAATTCGATATTTTGGGGTCCCAGAAGCGATCTGTACATGCCTACTCAGATGCAGGTCCAAAACATGCTGAAAATCGATATTTTAGGTGCCCAAAGTCAACATGTAAATGCATCTTCTGAACTCGTTTATATCTCAAATTCAACCTCAAAACACCCGAAAATTCGATAATTTTGGGTCCCCGAAGCAATCTGTACATGTCTAGTCAGTGCCAGAATGTTTTCAAAAAAAAGGCTCAAAACATGCTAAAAATCGATATTTTAAGTGTCCAAAGTCGATATGTGCATGCATCTTCTGTACCCGTTTATATCTCAAATTCAGGCTCAATACACCCGAAAATTCGATATTTTTGGGTCCCAGAAGCGATCTGTACATGCCAACTCCTAGTTAGAGTATTTTCAAAATACAGGCCCAAAACATGCTAAAAATCGATATTTTAGGTGCCCAAAGTCGATATGTGCATGCATCTTCTGTACCCGTTTATATCTCAAATTCAGGCTCAAAACACCCGAAAATTCGGTATTTTTGGGTCCTAGAAGCGATCTGTACATCCCTACTCCTAGTTAGAATGTTTTTAAGATACAGACCCAAAACCTGCTCAAAATCGATATTTTAGGTGCCCAAAAGTCGATATGTGCATGAATCTTCTGTATCCGTTTATATCTCAAATTCAGGCCCCAAACACCGGAAAATTCGATATTTCGGGGTCCCAGAAGCGATCTGTACATGCCTAATCAGATGCAGGTCCAAAACATGCTGAAAATCGATATTTTAGGTACCGAATGTCAACATGTATATGCATCTTCTGCACTCGTTTATATCTCAAATTCAACCTCAAAACACCCGAAAATTCGATAATTTTGGGTCCCCGAAGCGATCTGTACATGTCTAGTCAGTGCCAGAATGTTTTCAAAATATAGGCTCAAAACACGCTAAAAATCGATATTTTAAGTGTCCAAAGTCGATATGTGCATGCATCTTCTGTACCCGTTTATATCTCAAATTCAGGCTCAATACACCCGAAAATTCGATATTTTTGGGTCCCAGAAGCGATCTATACATGCCTACTCCTAGTTAGAGTATTTTCAAAATACAGGCCCAAAACATGCTGAAAATCAATATTTTATGTGTGCATGCATCTTCTGTACCCGTTTATATCTCAAATTCAACCTCAAAACACCCGAAAATCCGATATTTTGGGGTCCCAGAAGCGATCTGTACTTGCCTACTCCGTGTTAGAGTATTTTCAAAATACAGGCCCAAAACATACTGAAAATCGATCTTTTAGGTGCCCAAAAGTCGATATGTGCATGCATCTTCTGTACCCGTTTATATCCCAAATTCAACCTCAAAACACTCGAAAATTCCATATTTTTGGGTCCCAGAAGCGATCTGTACATGCCTACTCAGTGCTAGAATTTTTTCAAAATATAGGCTCATAACATGCTAAAAATCGATAGTTTAAGTGCCCATAGTCGATATGTGCATGCATCATCTGTACCCGTTTATATCTCAAATTCAGGCTTAAAACACCCGAAAATTCGATATTTTTGGGTCCCAGAAGTAATCTGTACATGCCTACTAAGTGCTAGAATATTTTCAAAATATAGGCCCAAAACATGCTGAAAATCAATATTTTAGGTGCCCAAAGTCGATATCTCAAATTCAGGCCAAAACACCCGAAAAATCGATATTTTGGGGTCCCAGAAGCGAACTGTACATGCCTACTCCGTGTTAGAGTATTTTCAAAATACAAGCCCAAAACATACTGAAAATCGATCTTTTAGGTGCCCAAAGTCGATATCTCAAATTCAGGCCAAAACACCCGAAAATTCGATGTTTTGGGGTCCCAGAAGTGAACTATACATGCCTACTCCGTGTTAGAGTATTTTCAAAATACAGGCCCAAAACATACTGAAAATCGATCTTTTAGGTGCCCAAAAGTCGATATGTGCATGCATCTTCTGTACCCGTTTATATCCCAAATTCAACCTCAAAACACCCGAAAATTCGATATTTTGGGGTCCCAGAAGCGATCTGTACATGCCTACTTAGTGCTAGAATTTTTTCAAAATATAGGCTCAAAACATGCTAAAAATCGATATTTTAAGTGTCCAAAGTCGATATGTGCATGCATCATCTGTACCCGTTTATATCTCAAATTCGGGCTCAAAACACCCGAAAATTCGTTATTTTGGGGTCCCAGAAGTAATCTGTACATGCCTACTTAGTGCTAGACTATTTTCAAAATGTAGGCCCAAAACATGCAAAAAATCGATATTTTAGGTGCCTAAAGTCGATATCTCAAATTCAGGCCAAAACACCCGAAAATTCGATGTTTTGGGGTCCCAGAAGCGAACTATTCATGCCTACTCTGTGTTAGAAATATTTTCAAAATACAGGCCCAAAACATACTAAAAATCGATCTTTTAGGTGCCCAAAAGTCGATATGTGCATGCATCTTCTGTACCCGTTTATATCCCAAATTCAACCTCAAAACACCTAAAAATTCGATATTTTTGGGACCCAGATGCAATCTGTACATGCCTACTCCGTGCTAGAATTTTTTCAAAATATAGGCTCATAACATGCTAAAAATCGATATTTTAAGTGCTCATTGTCGATATGTGCATGCATCATCTGTACCCGTTTATATCTCAAATTCAGGCTCAAAACACCCAAAAATTCAATATTTTGGGGTCCCAGAAATAATCTGTACATGCCTACTAAGTGCTAGACTATTTTCAAAATATAGGCCCAAAACATGAAGAAAATCGATATTTTAGGTGCCTAAAGTCGATATCTCAAATTCAGGCCAAAACACCCGAAAATTCGATGTTTTTGGGTCCCAGAAGCGAACTATACATGCCTACTCTGTGTTAGAGTATTTTCAAAATACAGGCCCAAAACATACTAAAAATCGATCTTTTAGGTGCCCAAAAGTCGATATGTGCATGCATCTTCTGTACTCGTTTATATCCCAAATTCAACCTCAAAACACCCGAAAATTCGATATTTTTGGGACCCAGACGCGATCTGTACATGCCTACTCAGTGCTAGAATTTTTTCAAAATATAGGCTCATAACATGATAAAAATCGATATTTTAAGTGCTCATAGTCGATATGTGCATGCATCATCTGTACCCGTTTATATCTCAAATTCAGGCTCAAAACACCCGAAAATTCGATATTTTAGGGTCCCAGAAGTGATCTGTACATGCCTACTAAGTGCTAGACTATTTTCAAAATATAGGCCCAAAACATGCTGAAAATCGATATTTTAGGTGCCCAAAGTCGATATCTCAAATTCAGGCCCAAAATACCCGAAAAATCGATATTTTGGAGTCCCAGAAGCGAACTGTACATGCCTACTCCGTGATAGAGTATTTTCAAAATACAGGCCCAAAACATACTGAAAATCGATCTGTTAGGTGCCCAAAAGTCGATATGTGCATGCATCTTCTGTACCCGTTTATATCCCAAATTCAACCTCGAAACACCCGAAAATTCGATATTTTTGGGACCCAGAAACGATCTGTACATGCCTACTCACTGCTAAAAAATTTTCAAAATATAGGCTCAAAACATGCAAAAAATCGATATTTTAAGTGTCCAAAGTCGATATGTGCATGCATCTTCTGTACCCGTTTATATCTCAAATTCAGGCTCAAAACACCCGAAAATTCGATATTTTTGGGTCCCAGAAGCGATCTGTACATGCCAACTCCTAGTTAGAGTATTTTCAAAATACAGGCCCAAAACATGCTAAAAATCGATATTTTAGGTGCCCAAAGTCAATATGTGCATGCATCTTCTGTACCCGTTTATATCTCAAATTCAGGCTCAAAACACCCGAAAATTCGGTATTTTTGGGTCCTAGAAGCGGTCTGTACATCCCTACTCCTAGTTAGAATGTTTTCAAGATACAGACCCAAAACATGCTCAAAATCGATATTTTAGGAGCCCAAAAGTCGATATGTGCATGCATCTTCTGTACCCGTTTATATCTCAAATTCAGGCTCAAAACACCCGAAAATTCGATATTTTGGGGTCCCAGAAGTGATCTGTACATGCCTACTTAGTGCTAGAATATTTTCAAAACTTAGGCCCAAAACATGCTAAAAATCGATATTTTAGGTGCCCAAAGTCGATATCTCAAATTCAGGCCCAAAACACCCGAAAAATCGATATTTTGGGGTCCCAGAAGCGAACTGTACATGCCTACTCCGTGTTAGAGTATTTTCAAAATACAGGCCCAAAACATACTGAAAATCGATCTTTCAGGTGCCTAAAAGTCGATATGTGCATGCATCTTCTGTACCCGTTTATATCCCAAATTCAACCTCAAAACACCCGAAAATTCGATATTTTTGGGTCCCAGAAGCGATCTGTACATGCCTACTCAGTGCTAGAATTTTTTCAAAATATAGGCTCAAAACATGCTAAAGATCGATAATTTAAGTTTCCTAAGTCGATATGTGCATGCATCATCTGTACCCGTTTATATCTCAAATTCAGGCTCAAAACACCGGAAAATTCGATATTTAGGGGTCCCAGAAGCGATCTGTGCATGCCTACTCAGTGCTAGAATTTTTTCAAAATATAGGCCCAAAACATGCTAAAAATCGATATTTTAGGTGCCCAAAGTCGATATCTCAAATTCAGGCCAAAACACCCGAAAATTCGATATTTTTGGGTAATAGAAGCGATCTGTACATGCCAACTCCTAGTTAGAGTATTTTCAACATACAGGCCCAAAACATGCTGAAAATCGATATTTTAGGTGCCCAAAGTCAATATGTGCATGCATCTTATGTACCCGTTTATATCTCAAATTCAGGCTCAAAAATCCCGAAAATTCGATATTTTTGGGTCCCTGAAGCGATCTGTACATGCCTACTCCTAGTTAGAGTATTTTCAAAATATAGGCTCAAAACATGCTAAAAATCGATATTTTAAGTGCTCATAGTCGATATGTGCATGCATCATCTGTACCCGTTTATATCTCAAATTCAGGCTCAAAACACCCGAAAATTCGATATTTTGGGGTCCCAGAAGTGATCTGTACATGCCTACTTAGTGCTAGACTATTTTCAAAATATAGGCCCAAAACATGCTGAAAATCGATATTTTAGGTGCCCAAAGTCGATATCTCAAATTCAGGCCCAAAATACCCGAAAAATCGATATTTTGGAGTCCCAGAAGCGAACTGTACATGCCTACTCCGTGATAGAGTATTTTCAAAATACAGGCCCAAAACATACTGAAAATCGATCTGTTAGGTGCCCAAAAGTCGATATGTGCATGCATCTTCTGTACCCGTTTATATCCCAAATTCATGCTCCAAACACCGGAAAATTCGATATTTTGGGGTCCCAGAAGCGATCTGTACATGCCTACTCAGATGCAGGTCCAAAACATGCTGAAAATCGATATTTTAGGTGCCCAAAGTCAACATGTAAATGCATCTTCTGAACTCGTTTATATCTCAAATTCAACCTCAAAACACCCGAAAATTCGATAATTTTGGGTCCCCGAAGCAATCTGTACATGTCTAGTCAGTGCCAGAATGTTTTCAAAATATAGGCTCAAAACATGCTAAAAATCGATATTTTAAGTGTCCAAAGTCGATATGTGCATGCATCTTCTGTACCCGTTTATATCTCAAATTCAGGCTCAATACACCCGAAAATTCGATATTTTTGGGTCCCAGAAGCGATCTGTACTTGCCTACTCCGTGTTAGAGTATTTTCAAAATACAGGCCCAAAACATACTGAAAATCTATCTTTTAGGTGCCCAAAAGTCGATATGTGCATGCATCTTCTGTACACGTTTATATCCCAAATTCAACCTCAAAACACCCGAAAATTCGATATTTTGGGGTACCAGAAGCGATCTGTACATGCCTACTTAGTGCTAGAATTTTTTCAAAATATAGGCTCAAAACATGCTAAAAATCGATATTTTAAGTGTCCAAAGTCGATATGTGCATGCATCATCTGTACCCGTTTATATCTCAAATTCAGGCTCAAAACACCCGAAAATTCGATATTTTGGGGTCCCAGAAGTAATATGTACATGCCTACTTAGTGCTAGACTATTTTCAAAATATAGGCCCAAAACATGCTAAAAATCGATATTTTAGGTGCCTAAAGTCGATATCTCAAATTCAGGCCAAAACACCCGAAAAATCGATGTTTTGGGGTCCCAGAAGCAAACTATACATGCCTACTCTGTGTTAGAGTATTTTCAAAATACTGGCCCAAAACATACTGAAAATCTATCTTTTAGGTGCCCAAAAGTCGATATGTGCATGCATCTTCTGTACCCGTTTATATCTCAAATTCATGCTCCAAACACCGGAAAATTCGATATTTTGGGGTCCCAGAAGCGATCTGTACATGCCTACTCAGATGCAGGTCCAAAACATGCTGAAAATCGATATTTTAGGTGCCCAAAGTCAACATGTAAATGCATCTTCTGAACTCGTTTATATCTCAAATTCAACCTCAAAACACCCGAAAATTCGATAATTTTGGGTCCCCGAAGCAATCTGTACATGTCTAGTCAGTGCCCGAATGTTTTCAAAATATAGGCTCAAAACATGCTAAAAATCGATATTTTAAGTGTCCAAAGTCGATATGTGCATGCATCTTCTGTACCCGTTTATATCTCAAATTCAGGCTCAATACACCCGAAAATTCGATATTTTTGGGTCCCAGAAGCGATCTGTACTTGCCTACAACGTGTTAGAGTATTTTCAAAATACAGGCCCAAAACATACTGAAAATCTATCTTTTAGGTGCCCAAAAGTCGATATGTGCATGCATCTTCTGTACACGTTTATATCCCAAATTCAACCTCAAAACACCCGAAAATTCGATATTTTGGGGTACTAGAAGCGATCTGTACATGCCTACTTAGTGCTAGAATTTTTTCAAAATATAGGCTCAAAACATGCTAAAAATCGATATTTTAAGTGTCCAAAGTCGATATGTGCATGCATCATCTGTACCCGTTTATATCTCAAATTCAGGCTCAAAACACCCGAAAATTCGATATTTTGGGGTCCCAGAAGTAATATGTACATGCCTACTTAGTGCTAGACTATTTTCAAAATATAGGCCCAAAACATGCTAAAAATCGATATTTTAGGTGCCTAAAGTCGATATCTCAAATTCAGGCCAAAACACCCGAAAAATCGATGTTTTGGGGTCCCAGAAGCAAACTATACATGCCTACTCTGTGTTAGAGTATTTTCAAAATACTGGCCCAAAACATACTGAAAATCTATCTTTTAGGTGCCCAAAAGTCGATATGTGCATGCATCTTCTGTACCCGTTTATATCTCAAATTCATGCTCCAAACACCGGAAAATTCGATATTTTGGGGTCCCAGAAGCGATCTGTACATGCCTACTCAGATGCAGGTCCAAAACATGCTGAAAATCGATATTTTAGGTGCCCAAAGTCAACATGTAAATGCATCTTCTGAACTCGTTTATATCTCAAATTCAACCTCAAAACACCCGAAAATTCGATAATTTTGGGTCCCCGAAGCAATCTGTACATGTCTAGTCAGTGCCCGAATGTTTTCAAAATATAGGCTCAAAACATGCTAAAAATCGATATTTTAAGTGTCCAAAGTCGATATGTGCATGCATCTTCTGTACCCGTTTATATCTCAAATTCAGGCTCAATATACCCGAAAATTCGATATTTTTGGGTCCCAGAAGCGATCTGTACTTGCCTACAACGTGTTAGAGTATTTTCAAAATACAGGCCCAAAACATACTGAAAATCTATCTTTTAGGTGCCCAAAAGTCGATATGTGCATGCATCTTCTGTACACGTTTATATCCCAAATTCAACCTCAAAACACCCGAAAATTCGATATTTTGGGGTACCAGAAGCGATCTGTACATGCCTACTTAGTGCTAGAATTTTTTCAAAATATAGGCTCAAAACATGCTAAAAATCGATATTTTAAGTGTCCAAAGTCGATATGTGCATGCATCATCTGTACCCGTTTATATCTCAAATTCATGCTCCAAACACCGGAAAATTCGATATTTTGGGGTCCCAGAAGCGATCTGTACATGCCTACTCAGATGCAGGTCCAAAACATGCTGAAAATCGATATTTTAGGTGCCCTAAGTCAACATGTAAATGCATCTTCTGAACTCGTTTATATCTCAAATTCAACCTCAAAACACCCGAAAATTCGATAATTTTGGGTCCCCGAAGCAATCTGTACATGTCTAGTCAGTGCCCGAATGTTTTCAAAATATAGGCTCAAAACATGCTAAAAATCGATATTTTAAGTGTCCAAAGTCGATATGTGCATGCATCTTCTGTACCCGTTTATATCTCAAATTCAGGCTCAATACACCCGAAAATTCGATATTTTTGGGTCCCAGAAGCGATCTGTACTTGCCTACAACGTGTTAGAGTATTTTCAAAATACAGGCCCAAAACATACTGAAAATCTATCTTTTAGGTGCCCAAAAGTCGATATGTGCATGCATCATCTGTACACGTTTATATCCCAAATTCAACCTCAAAACACCCGAAAATTCGATATTTTGGGGTACCAGAAGCGATCTGTACATGCCTACTTAGTGCTAGAATTTTTTCAAAATATAGGCTCAAAACATGCTAAAAATCGATATTTTAAGTGTCCAAAGTCGATATGTGCATGCATCATCTGTACCCGTTTATATCTCAAATTCATGCTCCAAACACCGGAAAATTCGATATTTTGGGGTCCCAGAAGAAATCTTTACATGCCTACTTAGTGCTAGACTATTTTCAAAATATAGGCCCAAAACATGCTAAAAATCGATATTTTAGGTGCCTAAAGTCGATATCTCAAATTCAGGCCAAAACACCCGAAAATTCGATGTTTTGGGGTCCCAGAAGCGAACTATACATGCCTACTCCGTGTTAGAGTATTTTCAAAATACAGGCCCAAAACATACTGAAAATCGATCTTTTAGGTGCCAAAAAGTCGATATGTGCATGCATCTTCTGTACCCGTTTATATCTCAAATTCATGCTCCAAACACCGGAAAATTCGATATTTTGGGGTCCCAGAAGCGATCTGTACATGCCTACTCAGATGCAGGTCCAAAACATGCTGAAAATCGATATTTTAGGTGCCCAAAGTCAACATGTAAATGCATCTTCTGAACTCGTTTATATCTCAAATTCAACCTCAAAACACCCGAAAATTCGATAATTTTGGGTCCCCGAAGCGATCTGTACATGTCTAGTCAGTGCCAGAATGTTTTCAAAATATAGGCTCAAAACATGCTAAAAATCGATATTTTAAGTGTCCAAAGTCGATATGTGCATGCATCTTCTGTACCCGTTTATATCTCAAATTCAGGCTCAATACACCCGAAAATTCGATATTTTTGGGTCCCAGAAGAGATCTGTACTTGCCTACTCCGTGTTAGAGTATTTTCAAAATACAGGCCCAAAACAAGCTGAAAATCGATATTTTATGTGACCAAAGTCAATATGTATATGCATCTTCTGCACCCGTTTTATCCCAAATTCAACCTCAAAACACCCGAAAATTCGATAATTTTGGGTCCCAGAAGCGATTTGTACATGCCTACTCAGTACTAGAATTTTTTCAAAATATAGGCTCAAAACATGCTAAAAATCGATATTTTAAGTGTCCAAAGTCGATATGCGTATGCATCATCTGTACCCGTTTATATCTCAAATTCAGGCTCAAAACACCCGAAAATTCGATATTTTGGGGTCCCAGAAGCGATCTGTACATGCCTACTCCTAGTTAGAGTATTTTCAAAATACAGGCCCAAAACATGCTGAAAATCGATATTTTAGGTGCCCAAAGTCGATATCTCAAATTCAGGCCCAAAATACCCGAAAAATCGATATTTTGGGGTCCCAGAAGCAAACTGTACATGCCTACTCCGTGTTAGAGTATTTTCACAATACAGGCCCAAAACATATTGAAAATCGATCTTTTAGGTGCCCAAAAGTCGATATGTGCATGCATCTTCTGTACCCGTTTATATCCCAAATTCAACCTCAAAACATCCGAAAATTCGATATTTTTGAGTCCCAGTAGCGATCTGTACATGCCTACTCAGTGCTAGAATTTTTTCAAAATATAGCCTCAAAACATGCTAAAAATCGATAGTTTAAGTGCCCATAGTCGATATGTTCATGCATCATCTATACCCGTTTATATCTCAAATTCAGGCTTAAAACACCCGAAAATTCGATAGTTTGGAGTCCCAGAAGTAATCTGTACATGACTACTAAGTGCTAGAATATTTTCAAAATATAGGCCCAAAACATGCTGAAAATCGATATTTTAGGTGCCCAAAGTCGATATCTCAAATTCAGGCCAAAACACCCGAAAAATCGATATTTTGGGGTCCCAGAAGCGAACTGTACATGCCTACTCCGTGTTAGAGTATTTTCAAAATACGGGCCCAAAACATACTGAAAATCGATCTTTTAGGTCCCCAAAGTCGATATCTCAAATTCAGGCCAAAACACCCGAAAATTCGATGTTTTGGGGTCCCAGAAGCGAACTATACATGCCTACTCCGTGTTAGAGTATTTTCAAAATATAGGCCCAAAACATACTGAAAATCGATCTTTTAGGTGCCCAAAAGTCGATATGTGCATGCATCTTCTGTACCCGTTTATATCCCAAATTCAACCTCAAAACACCCAAAAATTTGATTTTTTGGGGTCCCAGAAGCGATCTGTACATGCCTACTTAGTGCTAGAATTTTTTCAAAATATAGGCCCAAAACATGCTAAAAATCGATATTTTAGGTGCCTAAAGTCGATATCTCAAATTCAGGCCAAAACACCAGAAAATTCGATGTTTTGGGGTCCCAGAAGCGAACTATACATGCCTACTCTGTGTTAGAAATATTTTCAAAATACAGGCCCAAAACATACTAAAAATCGATCTTTTAGGTGCCCAAAAGTCGATATGTGCATGCATCTTCTGTACCCGTTTATATCCCAAATTCAACCTCAAAACACCCGAAAATTCGATTTTTTTGGGACCCAGATGCGATCTGTACATGCCTACTCCGTGCTAGAATTTTTTCAAAATATAGGCTCATAACATGCTAAAAATCGATATTTTAAGTGCTCATTGTCGATATGTGCATGCATCATCTGTACCCGTTTATATCTCAAATTCAGGCTCAAAACACCCAAAAATTCAATATTTTGGGGTCCCAGAAATAATCTGTACATGCCTACTAAGTGCTAGACTATTTTCAAAATATAGGCCCAAAACATGAAGAAAATCGATATTTTAGGTGCCTAAAGTCGATATCTCAAATTCAAGCCAAAACACCCGAAAATTCGATGTTTTGGGGTCCCAGAAGCGAACTATACATGCCTAGAGTATTTTCAAAATACAGGCCCAAAACATACTAAAAATCGATCTTTTAGGTGCCCAAAAGTCGATATGTGCATGCATCTTCTGTACCCGTTTATATCCCAAATTCAACCTCAAAACACCCGAAAATTCGATATTTTTGGGACCCAGAAGCGATCTGTACATGCCTACTCAGTGCTAGAATGTTTTCAAAATATAGGCTCATAACATGCTAAAAATCGATATTTTAAGTGCTCATAGTCGATATGTGCATGCATCATCTGTACCCGTTTATATCTCAAATTCAGGCTCAAAACACCCGAAAATTCGATATTTTGGGGTCCCAGAAGTAATCTGTACATGCCTACTTAGTGCTAGACTATTTTCAAAATATAGGCCCAAAACATGCTAAAAATCGATATTTTAGGTGCCTAAAGCCGATATCTCAAATTCAGGCCAAAACACCCGAAAATTCGATGTTTTGGGGTCCCAGAAGCGAACTATACATGCCTACTCTGTGTTAGAGTATTTTCAAAATACAGGCCCAGAACATACTGAAAATCGATCTCTTAGGTGCCCAAAAGTCGATATGTGCATGCATCTTCTGTACCCGTTTATATCCCAAATTCAACCTCAAAACACCCGAAAATTCGATATTTTGGGGTCCCAGAAGCGATCTGTACATACCTACTCAGTGCTAGAATTTTTTCAAAATATAGGCTCAGAACATGCTAAAAATCGATATTTTAAGTGCCCATAGTCGATATGTGCATGCATCATCTGTACCCGTTTATATCTCAAATTCAACCTCAAAACACCCGAAAATTCGATAATTTTGGTTCCAAGAAGCGATTTGTACATGCCTACTCAGTGCTAGAATTTTTTCAAAATATAGACTCAAAACATGCTAAAAATCGATATTTTAAGAGTCCAAAGTCGATATGTGCATGTATCATCTGTACCCGTTTATATCTCAAATTCAGGCTCAAAACACCCGAAAATTCGATATTTTGGGGTCCCAGAAGAAATCTTCACATGCCTACTTAGTGCTAGACTATTTTCAAAATATAGGCCCAAAACATGCTAAAAATCGATATTTTAGGTGCCTAAAGTCGATATCTCAAATTCAGGCCAAAACACCCGCAAAATTCGATGTTTTGGGGTCCCAGAAGCGAACTATACATGCCTACTCCGTGTTAGAGTATTTTCAAAATACAGGCCCAAAACATACTGAAAATCGATCTTTTAGGTGCCAAAAAGTCGATATGTGCATACATCTTCTGTACCCGTTTATATCTCAAATTCATGTTAAACACCGGAAAATTCGATATTTTGGGGTCCCAGAAGCGATCTGTACATGCCTACTCAGATGCAGGTCCAAATCATGCTGAAAATCGATATTTTAGGTGCCCAAAGTCAACATGTAAATGCATCTTCTGAACTCGTTTATATCTCAAATTCAACCTCAAAACACCCGAAAATTCGATAATTTTAGGTCCCCGAAGCGATCTGTACATGTCTTGTCAGTGCCAGAATGTTTTCAAAATATAGGCTAAAAACATGCTGTAAATCGATATTTTAAGTGTCCAAAGTCGATATGTGCATGCATCTTCTGTACCCGTTTATATCTCAAATTCAGGCTCAATACACCCGAAAATTCGATATTTTTGGGTCCCAGAAGCGATCTGTACTTGCCTACTCCGTGTTAGAGTATTTTCAAAATACAGGCCCAAAACATACTGAAAATCGATCTTTTAGGTGCCCAAAAGTCGATACGTGGATGCATCTTCTGTACCAGTTTATATCTCAAATTCAGGCTCAAAACACCCGAAAATTCGATATTTTGGGGTCCCAGAAGCGATCTGTACTTGCCTACTCCGTGTTAGAGTATTTTCAAAATACAGGCCCAAAACAAGCTGAAAATCGATATTTTATGTGACCAAAGTCAATATGTGTATGCATCTTCTGCACCCGTTTTATCCCAAATTCAACCTCAAAACACCCGAAAATTCGATAATTTTGGGTCCCAGAAGCGATTTGTACATGCCTACTCGGTGCTAGAATTTTTTCAAAATATAGGCTCAAAACATGCTAAAAATCGATATTTTAAGTGTCCAAAGTCGATATGTGCATGAATCATCTGTACCCGTTTATATCTCAAATTCAGGCTCAAAACACCCGAAAATTCGATATTTTGGGGTCCCAGAAGTGATCTGTACATGCCTACTCAGTGCTAGAATATTTTCAAAATATAGGCCTAAAACATGCTGAAAATCGATATTTTAGGTACCCAAAGTCGATATCTCAAATTCAGGCCCAAAATACCCGAAAAATCGATATTTTGGGGTCCCAGAAGCGAACTGTACATGCCTACTCCGTGTTAGAGTATTTTCAAAATACAGGCCCAAAACATACTGAAAATCGATCTTTCAGGTGCCCAAAAGTCGATATGTGCATGCATCTTCTGTACCCGTTTATATCCCAAATTCAACCTCAAAACACCCGAAAATTCGATATTTTTGGGTCCCAGAAGCGATCTGTACATGCCTACTCCGTGCTAGAATTTTTTCAAAATATAGGCTCAAAACATGCTAAAAATCGATATTTTAAGTGTCCAAAGTCGATATGTGCATGCATCATCTGTACCCGTTTATATCTCAAATTCAGGCTCAAAACATCCGAAAATTCGATATTTTGGGGTCCCAGAAGTAATCTGTACATGCCTACTTACTGCTAGACTATTTTCAAAATATAGGCCCAAAACATGCTAAAAATCGATATTTTTGGTGCAGAAAGTCGATATCTCAAATTTAGGACAAAACACCCGAAAATTCGATGTTTTGGAGTCCCAGAAGCGATCTGTACATGCCTACTCAGATGCAGGTCCAAAACATGCTGAAAATCGATATTTTTGGTGCCCAAAGTCAACATGTATATGTATCTTCTGCACTCGTTTATATCTCAAATTCAACATCAAACCACCCGAAAATTCGATAATTTTGGGTCCCCGAAGCGATCTGTACATGTCTAGTCAGTGCCAGAATGTTTTCAAAATATAGGTTCAAAACATGCTAAAAATCTATATTATAAGTGTCCAAAGTCGATATGTTCATGCATCTTCTGTACCCGTTTATATCTCAAATTCAGGCTCAAAACACCCGAAAATTCGATATTTTGGGGTCCCAGAAGCGATCTGTACATGCCTACTCCTAGTTAGAGTATTTTCAAAATACAGGCCCAAAACATGTTGAAAATCGATATTTTAGGTGCCCAAAGTTAATATGTGCATGCATCTTCTGTACCCGTTTATATCTCAAATTCAGGCTCAAAACACCCGAAAATTCGGTATTTTTGGGTCTTAGAAGCGGTCTGTACATCCCTACTCCTAGTTAGAATGTTTTCAAACTATAGGCTCAAAACATGCTAAAAATCGATATTTTAATTGATCAAAGAAGATATGTGCATGCATCATCTGTACCCGTTTATATCCCAAATTCAGGCTCAAAACACCCGAAAATTGGATATTTTGGGGTGCCAGAAGTGATCTGTACATGCTTACTTAGTGCTAGAATATTTTCAAAATATAGGCCCAAAACATGCTAAAAATCGATATTTTAGGTGCCCAAAGTCGATATCTCAAATTCAGGCCAAAACACCCGAAAATTCGATGTTTTGGTTTCCCAGAAGCGAACTATACATGCCTACACCGTGTTAGAGTATTTTCAATATACAGGCCCAAAACATACTAAAAATCGATCTTTTAGGTGCCCAAAAGTCGATATGTGCATGCATCTTCTGTACCCGTTTATATCTCAAATTCAGGGTCCAAAAACCGGAAAATTCGATATTTTGGGGTCCCAGAAGCGATCTGTACATGCCTACTCAGATGCAGGTCCAAAACATGCTGAAAATCGATATTTTAGGTGCCCAAAGTCAACATGTATATGCATCTTCTGCACTCGTTTATATCTCAAATTCAACATCAAAACACCCGAAAATTCGATAATTTTGGGTCCCCGAAGCGATCTGTACATGTCTAGTCAGTGCCAGAATGTTTTCAAAATATAGGCTCAAAACATGCTAAAAATCTATATTATAAGTGTCCAAAGTCGATATGTGCATGCATCTTCTGTACCCTTTTATATCTCAAATTCAGGCTCAAAACACCCGAAAATTCGATATTTTGGGGTCCCAGAAACGATCTGTACAAGCCTACTCCTAGTTAGAGTATTTTCAAAATACAGGCCCAAAACATGCTGAAAATCGATATTTTAGGTGCCCAAAGTCAATATGTGCATGCATCTTCTGTAGCCGTTTATATCTCAAATTCAGGCTCAAAACACTCGAAAATTCGTTATTTTTGGGTCCTAGAAGCAAACTGTACATCCCTACTCCTAATTAGAATGTTTTCAAGATACAGACCCAAAACATGCTCAAAATCGATATTTTAGGTGCCCATAAGTCGATATGTGCATGCATCTTCTCTACCCGTTTATATCTCAAATTCAGGCTCAAAACACCCGAAAATTCGATATTTTGGGGTCCCAGAAGCAATCTGTACATGCCTACTCAGTGCTAGAATATTTTCAAAGTATAGGCCTAAAACATGCTAAAAATCTATATTTTAGGTGCCCAAAGTCGATATTTTAAATTCAGACCTAAAACACCCAAAAATTCGATATTTTGGGGTCCCAAAAGCGATCTGTACATTCCTACTCCATGTTTGAGTATTTTCAATATACAGGCCCAAAACATACTGAAAATCGATCTTTTAGGTGCCCAAAAGACGATACGTGGATGCATCTTCTGTACCAGTTTATATCTCATATTCAGGCTCAAAACACCCGAAAATTCGATATTTTGGGGTCCCAGAAGCGATCTGTACTTGCCTACTCCGTTTTAGAGTATTTTCAAAATATAGGCTCAAAACATGCTAAAAATCGATATTTTAAGTGTCCAAAGTCGATATGTGCATGAATCATCTGTACCCGTTTATATCTCAAATTCAGGCTCAAAACACCCGAAAATTCGATATTTTGGGGTCCCAGAAGTGATCTGTACATGCCTACTCAGTGCTAGAATATTTTCAAAATATAGGCCTAAAACATGCTGAAAATCGATATTTTAGGTACCCAAAGTCGATATCTCAAATTCAGGCCCAAAATACCCGAAAAATCGATATTTTGGGGTCCCAGAAGCGAACTGTACATGCCTACTCCGTGTTAGAGTATTTTCAAAATACAGGCCCAAAACATACTGAAAATCGATCTTTCAGGTGCCCAAAAGTCGATATGTGCATGCATCTTCTGTACCCGTTTATATCCCAAATTCAACCTCAAAACACCCGAAAATTCGATATTTTTGGGTCCCAGAAGCGATCTGTACATGCCTACTCCGTGCTAGAATTTTTTCAAAATATAGGCTCAAAACATGCTAAAAATCGATATTTTAAGTGTCCAAAGTCGATATGTGCATGCATCATCTGTACCCGTTTATATCTCAAATTCAGGCTCAAAACATCCGAAAATTCGATATTTTGGGGTCCCAGAAGTAATCTGTACATGCCTACTTACTGCTAGACTATTTTCAAAATATAGGCCCAAAACATGCTAAAAATCGATATTTTTGGTGCAGAAAGTCGATATCTCAAATTTAGGACAAAACACCCGAAAATTCGATGTTTTGGAGTCCCAGAAGCGATCTGTACATGCCTACTCAGATGCAGGTCCAAAACATGCTGAAAATCGATATTTTTGGTGCCCAAAGTCAACATGTATATGTATCTTCTGCACTCGTTTATATCTCAAATTCAACATCAAACCACCCGAAAATTCGATAATTTTGGGTCCCCGAAGCGATCTGTACATGTCTAGTCAGTGCCAGAATGTTTTCAAAATATAGGTTCAAAACATGCTAAAAATCTATATTATAAGTGTCCAAAGTCGATATGTTCATGCATCTTCTGTACCCGTTTATATCTCAAATTCAGGCTCAAAACACCCGAAAATTCGATATTTTGGGGTCCCAGAAGCGATCTGTACATGCCTACTCCTAGTTAGAGTATTTTCAAAATACAGGCCCAAAACATGTTGAAAATCGATATTTTAGGTGCCCAAAGTTAATATGTGCATGCATCTTCTGTACCCGTTTATATCTCAAATTCAGGCTCAAAACACCCGAAAATTCGGTATTTTTGGGTCTTAGAAGCGGTCTGTACATCCCTACTCCTAGTTAGAATGTTTTCAAACTATAGGCTCAAAACATGCTAAAAATCGATATTTTAATTGATCAAAGAAGATATGTGCATGCATCATCTGTACCCGTTTATATCCCAAATTCAGGCTCAAAACACCCGAAAATTGGATATTTTGGGGTGCCAGAAGTGATCTGTACATGCTTACTTAGTGCTAGAATATTTTCAAAATATAGGCCCAAAACATGCTAAAAATCGATATTTTAGGTGCCCAAAGTCGATATCTCAAATTCAGGCCAAAACACCCGAAAATTCGATGTTTTGGTTTCCCAGAAGCGAACTATACATGCCTACACCGTGTTAGAGTATTTTCAATATACAGGCCCAAAACATACTAAAAATCGATCTTTTAGGTGCCCAAAAGTCGATATGTGCATGCATCTTCTGTACCCGTTTATATCTCAAATTCAGGGTCCAAAAACCGGAAAATTCGATATTTTGGGGTCCCAGAAGCGATCTGTACATGCCTACTCAGATGCAGGTCCAAAACATGCTGAAAATCGATATTTTAGGTGCCCAAAGTCAACATGTATATGCATCTTCTGCACTCGTTTATATCTCAAATTCAACATCAAAACACCCGAAAATTCGATAATTTTGGGTCCCCGAAGCGATCTGTACATGTCTAGTCAGTGCCAGAATGTTTTCAAAATATAGGCTCAAAACATGCTAAAAATCTATATTATAAGTGTCCAAAGTCGATATGTGCATGCATCTTCTGTACCCTTTTATATCTCAAATTCAGGCTCAAAACACCCGAAAATTCGATATTTTGGGGTCCCAGAAACGATCTGTACAAGCCTACTCCTAGTTAGAGTATTTTCAAAATACAGGCCCAAAACATGCTGAAAATCGATATTTTAGGTGCCCAAAGTCAATATGTGCATGCATCTTCTGTAGCCGTTTATATCTCAAATTCAGGCTCAAAACACTCGAAAATTCGTTATTTTTGGGTCCTAGAAGCAAACTGTACATCCCTACTCCTAATTAGAATGTTTTCAAGATACAGACCCAAAACATGCTCAAAATCGATATTTTAGGTGCCCAAAAGTCGATATGTGCATGCATCTTCTCTACCCGTTTATATCTCAAATTCAGGCTCAAAACACCCGAAAATTCGATATTTTGGGGTCCCAGAAGCAATCTGTACATGCCTACTCAGTGCTAGAATATTTTCAAAGTATAGGCCTAAAACATGCTAAAAATCTATATTTTAGGTGCCCAAAGTCGATATTTTAAATTCAGACCTAAAACACCCAAAAATTCGATATTTTGGGGTCCCAAAAGCGATCTGTACATTCCTACTCCATGTTTGAGTATTTTCAATATACAGGCCCAAAACATACTGAAAATCGATCTTTTAGGTGCCCAAAAGACGATACGTGGATGCATCTTCTGTACCAGTTTATATCTCATATTCAGGCTCAAAACACCCGAAAATTCGATATTTTGGGGTCCCAGAAGCGATCTGTACTTGCCTACTCCGTTTTAGAGTATTTTCAAAATACAGGCCCAAAACATACTGAAAATCGATATTTTAGGTGCCCAAAAGACGATACGTGGATGCATCTTCTGTACCAGTTTATATCTCATATTCAGGCTCAAAACACCCGTAAATTCGATATTTTGGGGTCCCAGAAGCGATCTGTACTTGCCTACTCCGTTTTAGAGTATTTTCAAAATACAGGCCCAAAACATACTGAAAATCGATATTTTAGGTGACCAAAGTCAATATGTGTATGCATCTTCTGCACCCGTTTATATCCCAAATTAAACCTCAAAACACCCGAAAATTCGATAATTTTGGGTCCCAGAAGCGATTTGTACATGCCTACTCAGTGATAGAATGTTTTCAAAATATAGGCTCAAAACATGCTAAAAATCGAGATTTTAAGTGTCCAAAGTCGATATGTGCATGCATTATCTGTACCCGTTTATATATCAAATTCAGGCTCAAAACACCCGAAAATTCGATATTTTGGGGTCCCAGAAGTAATCTGTACATGCCTACTTAGTGCTAGACTATTTTCAAAATATAGGCCGAAAACATGCTAAAAATCGATATTTTAGGTGCCAAAAGTCGATATCTCAAATTCAGGCCAAAACACCCGAAAATTCGATGTTTTGGGGTCCCAGAAGTGAACTAAACATGCCTACTCTGTGTTAGAGTATTTTCAAAATACAGGCCCAAAACATACTAAAAATCGATCTTTTAGGTGCCCAAAAGTCGATATGTGCATGCATCTTCTGTACCCGTTTATATCTCAAATTCAGGCTCCAAACACCGGAAAATTCGATATTTTGGGGTCCCAGAAGCGATCTTTACATGCCAACTCAGATGCAGGTCCAAAACATGCTGAAAATCGATATTTTAGGTGCCCAAAGTCAACATGTATATGCATTTTCTTCACTCGTTTATATATCAAATTCAACCTGAAAACACCCGAAAATTCGATAATTTTGGGTCCCCGAAGCGATCTGTACATGTCTAGTCAGTGCCAGAATGTTTTCAAAATATAGGCTCAAAACATGCTGAAAATCGATATTATAAGTGTCAAAAGTCGATATGTGCATTCATCTTCGGTACCCGTTTATATCTCAAATTCAGGCTCAAAACACCCGAAAATTTGATATTTTGGGGTCCCAGAAGCGATCTGTACATGCCTACTCCTAGTTAGAGTATTTTCAAAATACAGGCCCAAAACATGCTGAAAATCGATATTTTAGGTGCCCAAAGTCAATATGGGCATGCATCTTCTGTAGCCGTTTATATCTCAAATTCAGGCTCAAAACACCCGAAAATTCGGTATTTTTGGGTCCTAGAAGCGATCGGTACATCCCTACTCCTAGTTAGAATGTTTTCAAGATACAGACCCAAAACATGCTCAAAATCGATATTTTAGGTGCCCAAAAGTCGATATGTGCATGCATCTTCTGTACCCGTTTATATCTCAAATTCAGGCTCAAAACACCCGAAAATTCGATATTTTGGGGTCCCAGAAGCAATCTGTACATGCCTACTCAGTGCTAGAATATTTTCAAAATATAGGCCTAAAACATGCTAAAAATCTATATTTTAGGTGCCCAAAGTCGATATTTTAAATTCAGACCTAAAACACCCAAAAATTCGATATTTTGGGGTCCCAAAAGCGATCTGTACATTCCTACTCCATGTTAGAGTATTTTCAATATACAGGCCCAAAACATACTGAAAATCGATCTTTTAGGTGCCCAAAAGACGATACGTGGATGCATCTTCTGTACCAGTTTATATCTCATATTCAGGCTCAAAACACCCGAAAATTCGATATTTTGGGGTCCCAGAAGCGATCTGTACTTGCCTACTCCGTTTTAGAGTATTTTCAAAATACAGGCCCAAAACATACTGAAAATCGATATTTTAGGTGACCAAAGTCAATATGTGTATGCATCTTCTGCACCCGTTTATATCCCAAATTAAACCTCAAAACACCCGAAAATTCGATAATTTTGGGTCCCAGAAGCGATTTGTACATGCCTACTCAGTGATAGAATGTTTTCAAAATATAGGCTAAAAACATGCTAAAAATCGAGATTTTAAGTGTCCAAAGTCGATATGTGCATGCATCATCTGTACCCGTTTATATATCAAATTCAGGCTCAAAACACCCGAAAATTCGATATTTTGGGGTCCCAGAAGTAATCTGTACATGCCTACTTAGTGCTAGACTATTTTCAAAATATAGGCCCAAAACATGCTAAAAATCGATATTTTAGGTGCCAAAAGTCGATATCTCAAATTCAGGCCAAAACACCCGAAAATTCGATGTTTTGGGGTCCCAGAAGTGAACTAAACATGCCTACTCTGTGTTAGAGTATTTTCAAAATACAGGCCCAAAACATACTAAAAATCGATCTTTTAGGTGCCCAAGAGTCGATATGTGCATGCATCTTCTGTACCCGTTTATATCTCAAATTCATGCTCCAAACACCGGAAAATTCGATATTTTGGGGTCCCAGAAGCGATCTTTACATGCCAACTCAGATGCAGGTCCAAAACATGCTGAAAATCGATATTTTAAGTGCCCAAAGTCAACATGTATATACATTTTCTTCACTCGTTTATATATCAAATTCAACCTCAAAACACCCGAAAATTCGATAATTTTGGGTCCCCGAAGCGATCTGTACATGTCTAGTCAGTGCCAGAATGTTTTCAAAATATAGGCTCAAAACATGCTAAAAATCGATATTTTAAGTGTCAAAAGTCGATATGTGCATGCATCTTCTGTACCCGTTTATATCTCAAATTCAGGCTCAAAACACCCGAAAATTCGATATTTTGGGGTCCCAGAAGTAATCTGTACATGCCTACTTAGTGCTAGACTATTTTCAAAATATAGGCCCAAAACATGCTAAAAATCGATATTTTAGGTGCCCAAAGTCGATATCTCAAATTCAGGCCAAAACACCCGAAAATTCGATGTTTTGGTTTCCCAGAAAAGAACTATACATGCCTACTCCGTGTTAAAATATTTTCAATAAACAGGCCCAAAACATACTAAAAATCGATCTTTTAGGTGCCCAAAAGTCGATATGTGCATGCATCGTCTGTACCCGTTTATATCTCAAATTCAGGGTCCAAACACCGGAAAATTCGATATTTTGGGGTCTCAGAAGCGATCTGTACATAGCCTACTCAGATGCAGGTCCAAAACATGCTGAAAATCGATATTTTAGGTGCCCAAAGTCAACATGTATATGCATCTTCTGCACTCGTTTATATCTCAAATTCAACATCAAAACACACGAAAATTCGATAATTTTGGGTCCCCGAAGCGATCTGTACATGTCTAGTCAGTGCCAGAATGTTTTCAAAATATAGGCTCAAAACATGCTGAAAATCGATATTATAAGTGTCCAAAGTCGATATGTGCATTCATCTTCTGTACCCGTTTATATCTCAAATTCAGGCTCAAAACACCCGAAAATTTGATATTTTGGGGTCCCAGAAGCGATCTGTACATGCCTACTCCTAGTTAGAGTATTTTCAAAATACAGGCCCAAAACATGCTGAAAATCGATATTTTAGGTGCCCAAAGTCAATATGGGCATGCATCTTCTGTAGCCGTTTATATCTCAAATTCAGGCTCAAAACACCCGAAAATTCGGTATTTTTGGGTCCTAGAAGCGATTGGTACATCCCTACTCCTAGTTAGAATGTTTTCAAGATACAGACCCAAAACATGCTCAAAATCGATATTTTAGGTGCCCAAAAGTCGATATGTGCATGCATCTTCTGTACCCGTTTATATCTCAAATTCAGGCTCAAAACACCCGAAAATTCGATATTTTGGGGTCCCAGAAGCAATCTGTACATGCCTACTCAGTGCTAGAATATTTTCAAAATATAGGCCTAAAACATGCTAAAAATCTATATTTTAGGTGCCCAAAGTCGATATTTTAAATTCAGGCCTAAAACACCCAAAAATTCGATATTTTGGGGTCCCAGAAGCGATCTGTACATTCCTACTCCATGTTAGAGTATATTCAATATACAGGCCCAAAACATACTGAAAATCGATCTTTTAGGTGCCCAAAAGTCGATACGTGGATACATCTTCTGTACCAGTTGATATCTCAAATTCAGGCTCAAAACACCCGAAAATTCGATATTTGGGGGCCCCAGAAGCGATCTGTACTTGCCTACTCCGTTTTAGAGTATTTTAAAATTACAGGCCCAAAACAAGCTAAAAATCGAAATTTTAAGTGTCCAAAGTCGATATGTGCATGCATCATCTGTACCCGTTTATATCTCAAATTCAGGCTCAAAACACCCGAAAATTCGATATTTTGGGGTCCCAGAAGTAATCTGTACATGCCTACTTAGTGCTAGACTATTTTCAAAATATAGGCCCAAAACATGCTAAAAATCGATATTTTAGGTGCCAAAAGTCGATATCTCAAATTCAGGCCAAAACACCCGAAAATTCGATGTTTTGGGGTCCCAGAAGCGAACTATACATGCCTACTCTGTGTTAGAGTATTTTCAAAATACAGGCCCAAAACATACTAAAAATAGATCTTTTAGGTGACCAAAAGTCGATATGTGCATGCATCTTCTGTACCCGTTTATATCTCAAATTCAGGCTCCAAACACCGGAAAATTCGATATTTTGGGGTCCAAGAAGCGATGTTTACATGCCAACTCAGATGAAGGTCGATATCGATGCTGAAAATCGATATTTTAGGCGCCCAAAGTCAACATGTATATGCATCTTCTTCACTCGTTTATATCTCAAATTCAACCTCAAAACACCCGAAAATTCGATAATTTTGGGTCCCCGAAGCGATCTGTACATGTCTAGTCAGTGCCAGAATGTTTTCAAAATATAGGCTCAAAACATGCTAAAAATCGATATTTTAAGTGTCAAAAGTCGATATGTGCATGCATCTTCTGTACCCGTTTATATCTCAAATTCAGGCTCAAAACACCCGAAAATTTGATATTTTGGGGTCCCAGAAGCAATCTGTACATGCCTACTCAGTGCTAGAATATTTTCAAAATATAGGCCCAAAACATACTAAAAATCGATATTTTAGGTGCCCAAAGTCGATATTTGAATTCAGGCCCAAAACACCCAAAAATTCAATATTTTGGGGTCCCAGAAGCGATCTGTACATGCCTACTCCGTGTTAGAGTATTTTCAATATACAGGCCCAAATAATACTGAAAATCGATCTTTTTGGTGCCCAAAAGTCGATACGTGGATGCATCTTCTGTACCAGTTTATATCTCAAATTCAGGCTCAAAACACCCGAAAATTCGATATTTTGGGGTCCCAGAAGCGATCTGTACTTGCCTACTCCGTGTTAGAGTATTTTCAAAATACAGGCCCAAAACAAGCTAAAAATCGATATTTTATGTGACCAAAGTCAATATGTGTATGCATCTTCTGCACCCGTTTTATCCCAAATTCAACCTCAAAACACCCGAAAATTCCATAATTTTGGGTCCCAGAAGTGATATGTACATGCCTACTCAGTGCCTGAATTTTTTCAAAATTTAGGCACAAAACATGCTATAAATCGATATTTTAAGTGTCCAAAGTCGATATGTGCAAGCATCATCGGTACCCGTTTATATCTCAAATTCATGCTCCAAACACCGGAAAATTCGATATTTTGGGGTCCCAGAAGCGATCTGTACATGCCTACTCAGATGCAGGTCCAAAACATGCTAAAAATCGATATTTTCGGAGCCCAAAGTCAACATGTATATGCATCTACTGCACTCGTTTATATCTCAAATTCAGGCTCAATACACCCGAAAATTCGATATTTTTGGGTCCCAAAAGCGATCTGTACATGCCTACTCCTAGTTAGAGTATTTTCAAAATACAGGCCCAAAACATGCTGAAAATCGATATTTTAGGTGTCCAAAGTCGATATGTGCATGCATCTTCTGTACCCGTTTATATCTCAATTTCAGGCTCAAAACACCCGAAAATGCGATATTTTGGGGTCCCAGAAGTGATCTGTACATGCCTACTTAGTGCTAGAATATTTTCAAAATATAGGCCCAAAACATGCTGAAAATCGATATTTTAGGTGCCCAAAGTCGATATCTCAAATTCAGGCCCAAAACACCCGAAAATTCGATATTTTGGGGTCCCAGAAGCGAACTGTACATGCCTACTCCGTGTTAGAGTATTTTCAAAATACAGGCCCAAAACATACTGAAAATCGATCTTTTAGGTGCCCAAAAGTCGATATGTGCATGCATCTTCTGTACCCGTTTATATCCCAAATTCAACTTCAAAACACCCGAAAATTCGATATTTTTTGGTCCCAGAAGCGTTCTGTACATGCCAACTCAGATGCAGGTCCAAAACATTCTGAAAATCGATATTTTAGGTGCCCAAAGTCAACATGTATATGCATCTTCTTCACTCGTTTATATCTCAAATTCAACCTCAAAACACCCGAAAATTCGATATTTTGGGGTCCCAGAAGCGATCTGTACTTGCCTACTCCGTGTTAGAGTATTTTCAAAATACAGGCCCAAAACAAGCTAAAAATCGATATTTTATGTGACCAAAGTCAATATGTGTATGCATCTTCTGCACCCGTTTTATCCCAAATTCAACCTCAAAACACCCGAAAATTCGATAATTTTGGGTCCCAGAAGTGATATGTACATGCCTACTCAGTGCTAGATTTTTTTCAAAATTTAGGCTCAAAACATGCTAAAAATCGATATTTTAAGTGTCCAAAGTCGATATGTGCATGCATCATCGGTACTCGTTTATATCTCAAATTCAGGCTCAAAACACCCGAAAATTCGATATTTTGGGGTCCCAGAAGTGATCTGTACATGCCTATTCAGTGCTAGAATATTTTCAAAATATAGGACCAAAACATGCTGAAAATCGATATTTTAGGTACCCAAAGTCGATATCTCAAATTTAGGCCAAAAATACCCGAAAAATCGATATTTTGGGGTCCCAGAAGCGAACTGTACATGCCTACTCCGTGTTAGAGTATTTTCAAAATACAGGCCCAAAACATACTGAAAATCGATCTTTTAGGTGCCCAAAAGTCGATATGTGCATGCATCTTCTGTACCCGTTTATATCTCAAATTCATGCTCCAAACACCGGAAAATTCGTTATTTTGGGGTCCCAGAAGCGATCTGTACATGCCTACTCAGATGCAGGTCCAAAACATGCTGAAAATCGATATTTTCGGTGCCCAAAGTCAACATGTATATGCATCTACTGCACTCGTTTATATCTCAAATTCAGGCTCAATACACCCGAAAAATCGATATTTTTGGTTCCCAAAAGCGATCTGTACATGCCTACTCCTAGTTAGAGTATTTTCAAAATACAGGCCCAAAACATGCTGAAAATCGATATTTTAGGTGTCCAAAGTCGATATGTGCATGCATCTTCTGTACCCGTTTATATCTCAAATTCAGGCTCAAAACACCCGAAAATACGATATTTTAGGGTCCCAGAAGTGATCTGTACATGCCAACTCAGATGCAGGTCCAAAACATGCTAAATCGATATTTTAGGTGCCCAAAGTCAACATGTATATGCATCTTCTTCACTCGTTTATATCTCAAATTCAACCTTAAAACACCCGAAAATTCGATAATTTTGGGTCCCTGAAGCGATCTGTACATTTCTAGTCAGTGCCAGAATGTTTTCAAAATATAGGCTCAAAACATGCTAAAAATCGATATTTTAAGTGTCAAAAGTCGATATGTGCATACATCTTCTGTACCCGTTTATATCTCAAATTCAGGCTCAAAACACCCGAAAATTCGATATTTTGGGGTCCCAGAAGCAATCTGTACATGCCTACTCAGAGCTAGAATATTTTCAAAATATAGGCCCAAAACATACTAAAAATCGATATTTTAGGTGCCCAAAGTCGATATTATAAATTCAGGCCCAAAACACCCAAAAATTCGATATTTTGGGGTCCCAGAAGCGATCTGTACATGCCTACTCCGTGTTAGAGTATTTTCAATATACAGGCCCAGAACATACTGAAAATCGATCTTTTAGGTGCCCAAAAGTCGATACGTGGATGCATCTTCTGTACCAGTTTATATCTCAAATTCAGGCTCAAAACCACTGAAAATTCGATATTTTGGGGTCCCAGAAGCGATCTGTACTTGCCTACTCCGTGTTAGAGTATTTTCAAAATACAGGCCCAAAACAAGCTAAAAATCGATATTTTATGTGACCAAAGTCAATATGTGTATGCATCTTCTGCACCCGTTTTATCCCAAATTCAACCTCAAAACAACCGAAAATTCCATAATTTTGGGTCCCAGAAGTGATATGTACATGCCTACTCAGTGCTAGAATTTTTTCAAAATTTAGGCTCAAAACATGCTAAAAATCGATATTTTGAGTGTCCAAAGTCGATATGTGCATGCATCATCGGTACCCGTTTATATCTCAAATTCAGGCTCAAAACACCCGAAAATTCGATATTTTGGGGTCCCAGAAGTGATCTGTACATGCCTACTCAGTGCTAGAATATTTTCAAAATATAGGACCAAAATATGCTGAAAATCGATATTTTAGGTACCCAAAGTCGATATCTCAAATTTAGGCCCAAAATACCCGAAAAATCGATATTTTGGGGTCCCAGAAGCGAACTGTACATGCCTACTCCGTGTTAGAGTATTTTCAAAGTACAGGCCCAAAACATACTGAAAATCGATCTTTTAGGTGCCCAAAAGTCGATATGTGCATGCATCTTCTGTACCCGTTTATATCTCAAATTCATGCTCCAAACACCGGAAAATTCGATATTTTGGGGTCCCAGAAGCGATCTGTACATGCCTACTCAGATGCAGGTCCAAAACATGCTGAAAATCGATATTTTCGGTGCCCAAAGTCAACATGTATATGCATCTACTGCACTCGTTTATATCTCAAATTCAGGCTCAATACACCCGAAAATTCGATATTTTTGGGTCCCAAAAGCAATCTGTACATGCCTACTCCTAGTTAGAGTATTTTCAAAATACAGGCCCAAAACATGCTGAAAATCGATATTTTAGGTGTCCAAAGTCGATATGTGCATGCATCTTCTGTACCCATTTATATCTCAAATTCAGGTTTAAAACACCCGAAAATTCGATATTTTGGGGTCCCAGAAGCAATCTGTACATGCCTACTCAGAGCTAGAATATTTTCAAAATATAGGCCCAAAACATACTAAAAATCGATATTTTAGGTGCCCAAAGTCGATATTTTAAATTCAGGCCAAAAACACCCAAAAATTCGATATTTTGGGGTCCCAGAAGCGATCTGTACATGCCTACTCCGTGTTAGAGTATTTTCAAAGTACAGGCCCAAAACATACTGAAAATCGATCTTTTAGGTGCCCAAAAGTCGATACGTGGATGCATCTTCTGTACCAGTTTATATCTCAAATTCAGGCTCAAAACCACCGAAAATTCGATATTTTGGGGTCCCAGAAGCGATCTGTACTTGCCTACTCCGTGTTAGAGTATTTTCAAAATACAGGCCCAAAACAAGCTAAAAATCGATATTTTATGTGACCAAAGTCAATATATGTATGCATCTTCTGCACCCGTTTTATCCCAAATTCAACCTCAAAATACCCGAAAATTCGATAATTTTGGGTCCCAGAAGCGATTTGTACATGCCTACTCAGTGCTAGAATTTTTTCAAAATATAGGACCAAAACATGCTGAAAATCGATATTTTAGGTACCCAAAGTCGATATCTCAAATTCAGGCCCAAAATACCCGAAAAATCGATATTTTGGGGTCCCAGAAGCGAACTGTACTCCGTGTTAGAGTATTTTCAAAGTACAGGCCCAAAACATACTGAAAATCGATCTTTTAGGTGCCCAAAAGTCGATATGTGCATGCATCTTCTGTACCCGTTTATATCACAAATTCATGCTCCAAACACCGGAAAATTCGATATTTTGGGGTCCCAGAAGCGATCTGTACATGCCTACTCAGATGCAGGTCCAAAACATGCTGAAAATCGATATTTTCGGTGCCCAAAGTCAACATGTATATGCATCTACTGCACTCGTTTATATCTCAAATTCAGGCTCAATACACCCGAAAATTCGATATTTTTGGGTCCCAAAAGCGATCTGTACATGCCTACTCCTAGTTAGAGTATTTTCAAAATACAGGCCCAAAACATACTGAAAATCGGTATTTTAGGTGTCCAAAGTCGATATGTGCATGCATCTTCTGTACCCGTTTATATCTCAAATTCAGGCTCAAAACACCCGAAAATGCGATATTTTGGGGTCCCAGAAGTGATCTGTACATGCCTACTTAGTGCTAGAATATTTTCAAAATATAGGCCCAAAACATGCTGAAAATCGATATTTTACGTGCCCAAAGTCGATATCTCAAATTCAGGCCCAAAACACCCGAAAATTCGATATTTTGGGGTCCCAGAAGCGAACTGTACATGCCTACTCCGTGTTAGAGTATTTTCAAAATACAGGCCCAAAACATACTGAAAATCGATCTTTTAGGTGCCCAAAAGTCGATATGTGCATGCATCTTCTGTACCCGTTTATATCCCAAATTCAACCTCAAAACACCCGAAAATTCGATATTTTTTGGTCCCAGAAGCGTTCTGTACATGCCAACTCAGATGCAGGTCCAAAACATGCTGAAAATCGATATTTTAGGTGCCCAAAGTCAACATGTATATGCATCTTCTTCACTTGTTTATATCTCAAATTCAACATTAAAACACCCGAAAATTCGATAATTTTGGGTCCCAGAAGTGATTTGTACATGCCTACTCAGTGCTAGAATTTTTTCAAAATTTAGGCTCAAAACATGCTAAAAATCGATATTTTAAGTGTCCATAGTCGATATGTGCATGCATCATCTGTACCCGTTTATATCTGAAATTCATGCTCAAAACACCCGAAAATTCGATATTTTGGGGTCCCAGAAGTGATCTGTACATGCCTATTCAGTGCTAGAATATTTTCAAAATATAGGACCAAAACATGCTGAAAATCGATATTTTAGGTACCCAAAGTCGATATCTCAAATTTAGGCCCAAAATACCCGAAAAATCGATATTTTGGGGTCCCAGAAGCGAACTGTACAAGCCTACTCCGTGTTAGAGTATTTTCAAAGTACAGGCCCAAAACATACTGATAATCGATATTTTAGGTGCCCAAAAGTCGATATGTGCATGCATCTTCTGTACCCGTTTATATCTCAAATTCATGCTCCAAACACCGGTAAATTCGATATTTTGGGGTCCCAAAAGCGATCTGTACATGCCTACTCAGATGCAGGTCCAAAACATGCTGAAAATCGATATTTTCGGTGCCCAAAGTCAACATGTATATGCATCTACTGCACTCGTTTATATCTCAAATTCAGGCTCAATACACACGAAAATTCGATATTTTTGGGTCCCAAAAGCGATCTGTACATGCCTACACCTAGTTAGAGTATTTTCAATATACAGGCCCAAAACATGCTGAAAATCGATATTTTAGGTGTCCAAAGTCGATATGTGCATGCATCTTCTGTACCCGTTTATATCTCAAATTCAGGCTCAAAACACCCGAAAATTCGATATTTTGGGGTCCCAGAAGTGATCTGTACATGCCTACTTAGTGCTAGAATATTTTCAAAATATAGGCCCAAAACATGCTGAAAATCGGTATTTTATGTGACCAAAGTCAATATGTGTATGCATCTTCTGCACCCGTTTTATCCCAAATTCAACCTCAAAACACCCGAAAATTCCATATTTTGGGTCCCAGAAGTGATTTGTACATGCCTACTCAGTGCTAGAATTTTTTCAAAATTTAGGCTCAAAACATGCTAAAAATCGATATTTTAAGTGTCCATAGTCGATATGTGCATGCATCATCTGTACCCGTTTATATCTCAAATTCAGGCTCAAAACACCCAAAAATTCGATATTTTGGGGTCCCAGAAGTGATCTGTACATGCCTACTCAGTGCTAGAATATTTTCAAAATATAGGACCAAAACATGCTGAAAATCGATATTTTAGGTTCCCAAAGTCGATATCTCAAATTTAGGCCCAAAATACCCGAAAAATCGATATTTTGGGGTCCCAGAAGCGAACTGTACATGCCTACTCCGTGTTAGAGTATTTTCAAAATACAGGCCCAAAACATACTGAAAATCGATCTTTTAGGTGCCCAAAAGTCGATATGTGCATGCATCTTCTGTACCCGTTTATATCTCAAATTCATGCTCCAAACACCGGAAAATTCGTTATTTTGGGGTCCCTGAAGCGATCTGTACATGCCTACTCAGATGCAGGTCCAAAACATGCTGAAAATCGATAAATTCGGTGCCCAAAGTCAAAATGTATATGCATCTACTGCACTCGTTTATATCTCAAATTCAGGCTCAATACACCCGAAAATTCGATATTTTTGGTTCCCAAAAGCGATCTGTACATGCCTACTCCTAGTTAGAGTATTTTCAAAATACAGGCCCAAAACATGCTGAAAATCGATATTTTAGGTGTCCAAAGTCGATATGTGCATGCATCTTCTGTACCCGTTTATATCTCAAATTCAGGCTCAAAACACCCGAAAATTCGATATTTTGGGGTCCCAGAAGTGATCTGTACATGCCAACTCCGATGCAGGTCCAAAACATGCTGAAAATCGATATTTTAGGTGCCCAAAGTCAACATGTATATGCATCTACTGCACTCGTTTATATCTCAAATTCAGGCTCAATACACCCGAAAATTCGATATTTTTGGGTCCCAAAAGCGATCTGTACATGCCTACTCCTAGTTAGAGTATTTTCAAAATACAGGCCCAAAACATGCTGAAAATCGATATTTTAGGTGTCCAAAGTCGATATGTGCATGCATCTTCTGTACCCGTTTATATCTCAAATTCAGGCTCAAAACACCCGAAAATGCGATATTTTGGGGTCCCAGAAGTGATCTGTACATGCCTACTTAGTGCTAGAATATTTTCAAAATATAGGCCCAAAACATGCTGAAAATCGATATTTTACGTGCCCAAAGTCGATATCTCAAATTCAGGCCCAAAACACCCGAAAATTCGATATTTTGGGGTCCCAGAAGCGAACTGTACATGCCTACTCCGTGTTAGAGTATTTTCAAAATACAGGCCCAAAACATACTGAAAATCGATCTTTTAGGTGCCCAAAAGTCGATATGTGCATGCATCTTTTGTACCCGTTTATATCCCAAATTCAACCTCAAAACACCCGAAAATTCGATATTTTTTGGTCCCAGAAGCGTTTTGTACATGCCAACTCAGATGCAGGTCCAAAACATGCTGAAAATCGATATTTTAGGTGCCCAAAGTCAACATGTATATGCATCTTCTTCACTCGTTTATATCTCAAATTCGACATTAAAACACCCGAAAATTCGATAATTTTGGGTCCCAGAAGTGATTTGTACATGCCTACTCAGTGCTAGAATTTTTTCAAAATTTAGGCTCAAAACATGCTAAAAATCGATATTTTAAGTGTCCATAGTCGATATGTGCATGCATCATCTGTACCCGTTTATATCTGAAATTCAGGCTCAAAACACCCGAAAATTCGATATTTTGGGGTCCCAGAAGTGATCTGTACATGCCTATTCAGTGCTAGAATATTTTCAAAATATAGGACCAAAACATGCTGAAAATCGATATTTTAGGTACCCAAAGTCGATATCTCAAATTTAGGCCCAAAATACCCGAAAAATCGATATTTTGGGGTCCCAGAAGCGAACTGTACAAGCCTACTCCGTGTTAGAGTATTTTCAAAGTACAGGCCCAAAACATACTGATAATCGATATTTTAGGTGCCCAAAAGTCGATATGTGCATGCATCTTCTGTACCCGTTTATATCTCAAATTCATGCTCCAAACACCGGTAAATTCGATATTTTGGGGTCCCAAAAGCGATCTGTACATGCCTACTCCTAGTTAGAGTATTTTCAATATACAGGCCCAAAACATGCTGAAAATCGATATTTTAGGTGTCCAAAGTCGATATGTGCATGCATCTTCTGTACCCGTTTATATCTCAAATTCAGGCTCAAAACACCCGAAAATTCGATATTTTGGGGTCCCAGAAGTGATCTGTACATGCCTACTTAGTGCTAGAATATTTTCAAAATATAGGCCCAAAACATGCTGAAAATCGATATTTTATGTGACCAAAGTCAATATGTGTATGCATCTTCTGCACCCGTTTTATCACAAATTCAACCTCAAAACACCCGAAAATTCCATAATTTTGGGTCCCAGAAGTGATTTGTACATGCCTACTCAGTGCTAGAATTTTTTCAAAATTTAGGCTCAAAACATGCTAAAAATCGATATTTTAAGTGTCCAAAGTCGATATGTGCATGCATCATCTGTACCCGTTTATATCTCAAATTCAGGCTCAAAACACCCGAAAATTCGATATTTTGGGGTCCCAGAAGCGATCTGTACTTGCCTACTCCGTGTTAGAGTATTTTCAAAGTACAGGCCCAAAACAAGCTAAAAACCGATATTTGATGTGACCAAAGTCAATATGTGTATGCATCTTCTGCACCCGTTTTATCCCAAATTCAACCTCAAAACACCCGAAAATTCGATAATTTTGGGTCCCAGAAGCGATTTGTACATGCCTACTAAGTGCTAGAATTTTTTCAAAATATAGGACTAAAACATGCTGAAAATCGATATTTTTGGTACCCAAAGTCGATATCTCAAATTCAGGCCCAAAATACCCGAAAAATCGATATTTTGGGGTCCCAGAAGCGAACTGTACATGCCTACTCCGTGTTAGAGTATTTTCAAAGTACAGGCCCAAAACATACTGAAAATCGATCTTTTAGGTGCCCAAAAGTCGATATGTGCATGCATCTTCTGTACCCGTTTATATCTCAAATTCATGCTCCAAACACCGGAAAATTCAATATTTTGGGGTCCCAGAAGCGATCTGTACATGCCTACTCAGATGCAGGTCCAAAACATGCTGAAAATCGATATTTTAGGTGCCCAAAGTCAACATGTATATGCATCTACTGCACTCGTTTATATCTCAAATTCAACCTCAAAACACCCGAAAATTCGATAATTTTATGTCCCCGAAGCGATTTGTACATGTCTAGTCAGTGCCAGAATGTTTTCAAAATATAGGCCCAAAACATGCTGAAAATCGATATTTTAGGTGCCCAAAGTCGATATCTCAAATTCAGGCCCAAAACACCCGAAAATTCGATATTTTGGGGTCCCAGAAGCGAACTGTACATGCCTACTCCGTGTTAGAGTATTTTCAAAATACAGGCCCAAAACATACTGAAAATCGATCTATTAGGTGCACAAAAGTCGATATGTGCATGCATCTTCTGTAACCGTTTATATCCCAAATTCAACCTCAAAACACCCGAAAATTCGATATTTTTTGGTCCCAGAAGCGATCTGTAAATGCCAACTCAGATGCAGGTCCAAAACATGCTGAAAATCGATATTTTAGGTGCCCAAAGTCAACATGTATATGCATCTTCTTCACTCGTTTATATCTCAAATTCAACCTCAAAACACCCGAAAATTCGATATTTTGGGGTCCCAGAAGCGATCTGTACTTGCCTACTCCGTGTTAGAGTATTTTCAAAATACAGGCCCAAAACAAGCTAAAAATCGATATTTTATGTGACCAAAGTCAATATGTGTAAGCATCTTCTGCACCCGTTTTATCCCAAATTCAACCTCAAAAAACCCGAAAATTCCATAATTTTGGGTCCCAGAAGTGATTTGTACATGTCTAGTCAGTGCCAGAATGTTTTCAAAATTTAGGCTCAAAACATGCTAAAAATCGATATTTTAAGTGTCCAAAGTCGATATGTGCATGCATCTTCTGTACCCGTTTATATCTCAAATTCAGGCTCAAAACACCCGAAAATTCGATATTTTGGGGTCCCAGAAGCGATCTGTACATGCCTACTCCTAGTTAGAGTATTTTCAATATACAGTCCAAAAACATGCTGAAAATCGATATTTTAGGTGCCTAAAGTCAATATGTGCATGCATCTTCTGTAGCGGTTTACATCTCAAATTCAGGCTCAAAGCACCCGAAAATTCGGTATTTTTGGGTCCTAGAAGCGATCTGTACATCCCTACTCCTAGTTAGAATGTTTTCAAGATACAGACCCAAAACATGCTCAAAATCGATATTTTAGGTGCCCAAAAGTCGATATGTGCATGCATCTTCTGTACCCTTTTATATCTCAAATTCAGGCTCAAAACACCCGAAAATTCGATATTTTGGGGTCCCAGAAGCAATCTGCACATGCCTACTCAGTTCTAGAATATTTTCAAAATATTGGCCTAAAACATGCTAAAAACCTATATTTTAGGTGCCCAAAGTCGAAATTTTAAATTCAGGCCCAAAACACCCAAAAATTCGATATTTTGGGGTCCCAGAAGCGATCTGTACATGCCTACGCCATGTTAGAATATTTTCAATATACAGGCCCAAAACATACTGAAAATCGATCATTTAGGTGCCCAAAAGTCGATACGTGGATGCATCTTCTGTACCAGTTTATATCTCAAATTCAGGCTCAAAACACCCGAAAATTCGATATTTTGGGGTCCCAGAAGCGATCTGTACATGCCTACTCCTAGTTAGAGTATTTTCAAAATACAGGCCCAAAACATGCTGGAAATCGATATTTTAGGTGCCAAAAGTCAATATGTGTATGCATCTTCTGCACCCGTTTATATCCCAAATTCAACCTCAAAACACCCGAAAATTCGGTATTTTGGGGTCCCAGAAGCGATTTATACATGCCTACTCAGTGCTAGAATGTTTTCAAAATATAGGCTCGAAACATGCTAAAAATCGATATTTTAAGTGTCCAATGTCGATATGTGCATGCATCATCTGTACCCGTTTATATCTCAAATTCAGGCTCAAAACACCCGAATATTCGATATTTTGGGGTCCCAGAAGCGAACTGTACATGCCTACTCCGTGTTAGAGTACTTTCAAAATACATGCCCAAAACATACTGAAAATCGATCTTTTAGGTGCCCAAAAGTCGATATGTGCATGCATCTTCTGTACCCGTTTATATTTAAAATTCAGGCTCCAAACACCCGAAAATTCGATATTTTGGGGTCCCAGAAGCGATCTGTACATGCCTACTCAGATGCAGGCCCAAAACATGCTGAAAATCGATATTTTAGGTGCCCAAAGTCAACATGTGTATGCATCTTCTGCACTCGTTTATATCTCAAATTCAACCTCAAAACACCCGAAAATTCGATATTTTTCGGTCCCAGAAGCGATCTGTATATGCCTATTCCTAGTTAGAGTATTTTTAAATTACAGGCCTAAAACATGCTGAAAATCGATATTTTAGGTGCCCAAAGTCAATATGTGCATGCATCTTCTGTACACGTTTATATCTCAAATTCAGGCTCAAAACACCTGAAAAATCGGTATTTTTGGGTCCTAGTAGCGATCTGTACATCACTTCTCCTAGTTAGAATGTTTTCAAGATACAGACCCAAAACATGCTCAAAATCGAAATTTTAGATGCCCAAAAGTCGATATGTGCATGCATCTTCTCTACCCGTTTATATCTCAAATTCAGTCTCAAAACATCCGAAAATTCGATATTTTGGGGTCCCAGAAGCGATCTGTACATGCCTACTCAGTGCTAGAATATTTTCAAAATATAGGCCCAAAACATGCTAAAAATCTATATTTTAGGTGCCCATAGTCGATATCTCAAATTCAGGCCCAAAACACCCAAATATTCAATATTATGGAATCCCAGAAGCGATTTGTACATGCCTACTCCGTGTTAGAGTATTTTCAATATTCAGGCCCAAAACATACTGAAAATCGATCTTTTAGGTGCCCAAAAGTCGATACGTGGATGTATCTTCTGTACCAGTTTATATCTCAAATTAAGGCTCAAAACACCCGAAAATTCGATATTTTGGGGTCCCAGAAGCGATCTGTACTTGCCTACTCCGTTTTAGAGTATTTTCAAAATACAGGACCAAAACAAGCTGAAAATCGATATTTTAGGTGACCAAAGTCAATATGTGTATGCATCTTCTGCACCCGTTTATATCCCAAATTCAACCTCAAAACACCCGAAAATTCGGTAATTTTGGGTCCCAGAAGCGATTTGTACATGCCTACTCAGTGCTAGAATGTTTTCAAAATATAGGCTCAAAACATGCTAAAAATCTATATTTTAGGTGCCCAAAGTCGATATTTTAAATTCAGGCCCAAAACACCCAAAAATTCGATATTTTGGGGTCCCAGAAGCGATCTGTACATGCCTACTCCATGTTAGAGTATTTTCAATATATAGGCCCAAAACATACTGAAAATCGATCTTTTAGGTGCCCAAAAGTCGATACGTGGATGTATCTTCTGTACCAGTTTATATCTCAAATTAAGGCTCAAAACACCCGAAAATTCGATATTTTGGGGTCCCAGAAGCGATCTGTACATGCCTACTCCCAGTTAGAATATTTTCAAAATACAGGCCCAAAACATGCTGGAAATCAATATTTTAGGTGCCCAAAGTCAATATGTGTATGCATCTTCTACACCCGTTTATATCCCAAATTCAACCTCAAAACACCCGAAAATTCGGTATTATGGGGTCCCAGAAGCGATTTATACATGCCTACTCAGTGCTAGAATGTTTTCAAAATATAGGCTCGAAACATGCTAAAAATCGATATTTTAAATGTCCAATGTCGATATGTGCATTCATCATCTGTACCCGTTTATATCTCAAATTCAGGCTCAAAACACACGAAAATTCGATATTTCGGGGTCCCAGAAGTGATCTGTACATGCCTACTTAGTGCTAGAATATTTTCAAAACATAGGCCCAAAACATGCTAAAAATCGATATTTCAGGTGCCAAAAGTCGATATCTCAAATTCAGGCCCAAAACACCCAAAAATTCGATATTTTGGGGTCCCAGAAGCGAACTGTACATGCCTACTCCGTGTTAGAGTATTTTCAAAATACAGGCCCAAAACATACTGAAAATCGATCTATTAGGTGCACAAAAGTCGATATGTGCATGCATCTTCTGTAACCGTTTATATCCCAAATTCAACCTCAAAACACCCGAAAATTCGATATTTTTTGGTCCCAGAAGCGATCTGTAAATGCCAACTCAGATGCAGGTCCAAAACATGCTGAAAATCGATATTTTAGGTGCCCAAAGTCAACATGTATATGCATCTTCTTCACTCGTTTATATCTCAAATTCAACCTCAAAACACCCGAAAATTCGATATTTTGGGGTCCCAGAAGCGATCTGTACTTGCCTACTCCGTGTTAGAGTATTTTCAAAATACAGGCCCAAAACAAGCTAAAAATCGATATTTTATGTGACCAAAGTCAATATGTGTAAGCATCTTCTGCACCCGTTTTATCCCAAATTCAACCTCAAAAAACCCGAAAATTCCATAATTTTGGGTCCCAGAAGTGATTTGTACATGTCTAGTCAGTGCCAGAATGTTTTCAAAATTTAGGCTCAAAACATGCTAAAAATCGATATTTTAAGTGTCCAAAGTCGATATGTGCATGCATCTTCTGTACCCGTTTATATCTCAAATTCAGGCTCAAAACACCCGAAAATTCGATATTTTGGGGTCCCAGAAGCGATCTGTACATGCCTACTCCTAGTTAGAGTATTTTCAATATACAGTCCAAAAACATGCTGAAAATCGATATTTTAGGTGCCTAAAGTCAATATGTGCATGCATCTTCTGTAGCGGTTTATATCTCAAATTCAGGCTCAAAGCACCCGAAAATTCGGTATTTTTGGGTCCTAGAAGCGATCTGTACATCCCTACTCCTAGTTAGAATGTTTTCAAGATACAGACCCAAAACATGCTCAAAATCGATATTTTAGGTGCCCAAAAGTCGATATGTGCATGCATCTTCTGTACCCTTTTATATCTCAAATTCAGGCTCAAAACACCCGAAAATTCGATATTTTGGGGTCCCAGAAGCAATCTGCACATGCCTACTCAGTTCTAGAATATTTTCAAAATATTGGCCTAAAACATGCTAAAAATCTATATTTTAGGTGCCCAAAGTCGAAATTTTAAATTCAGGCCCAAAACACCCAAAAATTCGATATTTTGGGGTCCCAGAAGCGATCTGTACATGCCTACGCCATGTTAGAATATTTTCAATATACAGGCCCAAAACATACTGAAAATCGATCATTTAGGTGCCCAAAAGTCGATACGTGGATGCATCTTCTGTACCAGTTTATATCTCAAATTCAGGCTCAAAACACCCGAAAATTCGATATTTTGGGGTCCCAGAAGCGATCTGTACATGCCTACTCCTAGTTAGAGTATTTTCAAAATACAGGCCCAAAACATGCTGGAAATCGATATTTTAGGTGCCAAAAGTCAATATGTGTATGCATCTTCTGCACCCGTTTATATCCCAAATTCAACCTCAAAACACCCGAAAATTCGGTATTTTGGGGTCCCAGAAGCGATTTATACATGCCTACTCAGTGCTAGAATGTTTTCAAAATATAGGCTCGAAACATGCTAAAAATCGATATTTTAAGTGTCCAATGTCGATATGTGCATGCATCATCTGTACCCGTTTATATCTCAAATTCAGGCTCAAAACACCCGAATATTCGATATTTTGGGGTCCCAGAAGCGAACTGTACATGCCTACTCCGTGTTAGAGTACTTTCAAAATACATGCCCAAAACATACTGAAAATCGATCTTTTAGGTGCCCAAAAGTCGATATGTGCATGCATCTTCTGTACCCGTTTATATTTAAAATTCAGGCTCCAAACACCTGAAAATTCGATATTTTGGGGTCCCAGAAGCGATCTGTACATGCCTACTCAGATGCAGGCCCAAAACATGCTGAAAATCGATATTTTAGGTGCCCAAAGTCAACATGTGTATGCATCTTCTGCACTCGTTTATATCTCAAATTCAACCTCAAAACACCCGAAAATTCGATATTTTTCGGTCCCAGAAGCGATCTGTATATGCCTACTCCTAGTTAGAGTATTTTTAAATTACAGGCCTAAAACATGCTGAAAATCGATATTTTAGGTGCCCAAAGTCAATATGTGCATGCATCTTCTGTACCCGTTTATATCTCAAATTCAGGCTCAAAACACCTGAAAAATCGGTATTTTTGGGTCCTAGAAGCGATCTGTACATCACTTCTCCTAGTTAGAATGTTTTCAAGATACAGACCCAAAACATGCTCAAAATCGAAATTTTAGATGCCCAAAAGTCGATATGTGCATGCATCTTCTCTACCCGTTTATATCTCAAATTCAGTCTCAAAACATCCGAAAATTCGATATTTTGGGGTCCCAGAAGCGATCTGTACATGCCTACTCAGTGCTAGAATATTTTCAAAATATAGGCCCAAAACATGCTAAAAATCTATATTTTAGGTGCCCATAGTCGATATCTCAAATTCAGGCCCAAAACACCCAAATATTCAATATTATGGAATCCCAGAAGCGATTTGTACATGCCTACTCCGTGTTAGAGTATTTTCGATATTCAGGCCCAAAACATACTGAAAATCGATCTTTTAGGTGCCCAAAAGTCGATACGTGGATGCATCTTCTGTTCCAGTTTATATCTCAAATTCAGGCTCAAAACACCCGGAAATTCGATATTTTGGGGTCCCAGAAGCGATCTGTACTTGCCTACTCCGTTTTAGAGTATTTTCAAAATACAGGACCAAAACAAGCTGAAAATCGATATTTTAGGTGACCAAAGTCAATATGTGTATGCATCTTCTGCACCCGTTTATATCCCAAATTCAACCTCAAAACACCCGAAAATTCGATAATTTTGGGTCCCAGAAGCGATTTGTACATGCCTACTCAGTGCTAGAATGTTTTCAAAATATAGGCTCAAAACATGCTAAAAATCTATATTTTAGGTGCCCAAAGTCGATATTTTAAATTCAGGCCCAAAACACCCAAAAATTCGATATTTTGGGGTCCCAGAAGCGATCTGTACATGCCTACTCCATGTTAGAGTATTTTCGATATATAGGCCCAAAACATACTGAAAATCGATCTTTTAGGTGCCCAAAAGTCGATACGTGGATGTATCTTCTGTACCAGTTTATATCTCAAATTAAGGCTCAAAACACCCGAAAATTCGATATTTTGGGGTCCCAGAAGCGATCTGTACATGCCTACTCCCAGTTAGAATATTTTCAAAATACAGGCCCAAAACATGCTGGAAATCAATATTTTAGGTGCCCAAAGTCAATATGTGTATGCATCTTCTACACCCGTTTATATCCCAAATTCAACCTCAAAACACCCGAAAATTCGGTATTATGGGGTCCCAGAAGCGATTTATACATGCCTACTCAGTGCTAGAATGTTTTCAAAATATAGGCTCGAAACATGCTAAAAATCGATATTTTAAATGTCCAATGTCGATATGTGCATTCATCATCTGTACCCGTTTATATCTCAAATTCAGGCTCAAAACACACGAAAATTCGATATTTCGGGGTCCCAGAAGTGATCTGTACATGCCTACTTAGTGCTAGAATATTTTCAAAACATAGGCCCAAAACATGCTAAAAATCGATATTTCAGGTGCCAAAAGTCGATATCTCAAATTCAGGCCCAAAACACCCAAAAATTCGATATTTTGGGGTCCCAGAAGCGAACTGTACATGCCTACTCCGTGTTAGAGTACTTTCAAAATACAGGCCCAAAACATACTGAAAATCGATCTTTTAGGTGCCCAAAAGTCGATATGTGCATGCATCTTCTGTACCCGTTTATATTTAAAATTCAGGCTCCAAACACAAGAAAATTTGATATTTTTGGGTCATAGAAGCGATCTGTACATGCCTACTCAGATGCAGGCCCAAAACATGCTGAAAATCGATATTTTAGGTGCCCAAAGTCAACATGTGTATGCATCTTCTGCACTCGTTTATATCTCAAATTCAACCTCAAAACAACCGAAAATTCGATATTTTTCGGTCCCAGAAGCGATCTGTATATGCCTACTCCTAGTTAGAGTATTTTTAAATTACAGGCCTAAAGCATGCCGAAAATCGATATTTTAGGTGCCCAAAGTTAATATGTGCATGCATCTTCTGTACCCGTTTATATCTCAAATTCAGGCTCAAAACACCTGAAAAATCGGTATTTTTGGGTCCTAGAAGCGATCTGTACATCACTTCTCCTAGTTAGAATGTTTTCAAGATACAGACCCAAAACATGTTCAAAATCGATATTTTAGATGCCCAAAAGTCGATATGTGCATGCATCTTCTGTACCTGTTTATATCTGAAATTCAGTCTCAAAACATCCGAAAATTCGATATTTTGGGGTCCCAGAAGCGATCTGTACATGCCTACTCAGTGCTAGAATATTTTCAAAATATAGGCCCAAAACATGCTAAAAATCGATATTTTAGGTGCCCATAGTCGATATCTCAAATTCAGGCCCAAAACACCCAAAAATTCAATATTATGGAATCCTAGAAGCGATTTGTACATGCCTACTCCGTGTTAGAGTATTTTCAATATTCAGACCCAAAACATACTGAAAATCGATCTTTTAGGTGCCCAAAAGTCGATACGTGGATGCATCTTCTGTTCTAGTTTATATCTCAAATTCAGGCTCAAAACACCCGAAAATTCGATATTTTGAGGTCCCAGAAGCGATCTGTACTTGCCTACTCCGTTTTAGAGTATTTTCAAAATACAGGACCAAAACAAGCTGAAAATCGATATTTTAGGTGCCCAAAGTCAACATGTAAATGCATCTTCTGAACTCGTTTATATCTCAAATTCAACCTCAAAACACCCGAAAATTCGATAATTTTGGGTCCCCGAAGCAATCTGTACATGTCTAGTCAGTGCCAGAATGTTTTCAAAATATAGGCTCAAAACATGCTAAAAATCGATATTTTAAGTGTCCAAAGTCGATATGTGCATGCATCTTCTGTACCCGTTTATATCTCAAATTCAGGCTCAATACACCCGAAAATTCGATATTTTTGGGTCCCAGAAGCGATCTGTACTTGCCTACTCCGTGTTAGAGTATTTTCAAAATACAGGCCCAAAACATACTGAAAATCTATCTTTTAGGTGCCCAAAAGTCGATATGTGCATGCATCTTCTGTACACGTTTATATCCCAAATTCAACCTCAAAACACCCGAAAATTCGATATTTTGGGGTACCAGAAGCGATCTGTACATGCCTACTTAGTGCTAGAATTTTTTCAAAATATAGGCTCAAAACATGCTAAAAATCGATATTTTAAGTGTCCAAAGTCGATATGTGCATGCATCATCTGTACCCGTTTATATCTCAAATTCAGGCTCAAAACACCCGAAAATGCGATATTTTGGGGTCCCAGAAGTAATATGTACATGCCTACTTAGTGCTAGACTATTTTCAAAATATAGGCCCAAAACATGCTAAAAATCGATATTTTAGGTGCCTAAAGTCGATATCTCAAATTCAGGCCAAAACACCCGAAAAATCGATGTTTTGGGGTCCCAGAAGCAAACTATACATGCCTACTCTGTGTTAGAGTATTTTCAAAATACTGGCCCAAAACATACTGAAAATCTATCTTTTAGGTGCCCAAAAGTCGATATGTGCATGCATCTTCTGTACCCGTTTATATCTCAAATTCATGCTCCAAACACCGGAAAATTCGATATTTTGGGGTCCCAGAAGCGATCTGTACATGCCTACTCAGATGCAGGTCCAAAACATGCTGAAAATCGATATTTTAGGTGCCCAAAGTCAACATGTAAATGCATCTTCTGAACTCGTTTATATCTCAAATTCAACCTCAAAACACCCGAAAATTCGATAATTTTGGGTCCCCGAAGCAATCTGTACATGTCTAGTCAGTGCCCGAATGTTTTCAAAATATAGGCTCAAAACATGCTAAAAATCGATATTTTAAGTGTCCAAAGTCGATATGTGCATGCATCTTCTGTACCCGTTTATATCTCAAATTCAGGCTCAAAACACCCGAAAATGCGATATTTTGGGGTCCCAGAAGTGATCTGTACATGCCTACTTAGTGCTAGAATATTTTCAAAATATAGGCCCAAAACATGCTGAAAATCGATATTTTACGTGCCCAAAGTCGATATCTCAAATTCAGGCCCAAAACACCCGAAAATTCGATATTTTGGGGTCCCAGAAGCGAACTGTACATGCCTACTCCGTGTTAGAGTATTTTCAATATACAGGCCCAAAACATACTGAAAATCGATCTTTTAGGTGCCCAAAAGTCGATATGTGCATGCATCTTTTGTACCCGTTTATATCCCAAATTCAACCTCAAAACACCCGAAAATTCGATATTTTTTGGTCCCAGAAGCGTTTTGTACATGCCAACTCAGATGCAGGTCCAAAACATGCTGAAAATCGATATTTTAGGTTCCCAAAGTCAACATGTATATGCATCTTCTTCACTCGTTTATATCTCAAATTCAACATTAAAACACCCGAAAATTAGATAATTTTGGGTCCCAGAAGTGATTTGTACATGCCTACTCAGTGCTAGAATTTTTTCAAAATTTAGGCTCAAAACATGCTAAAAATCGATATTTTAAGTGTCCATAGTCGATATGTGCATGCATCATCTGTACCCGTTTATATCTGAAATTCAGGCTCAAAACACCCGAAAATTCGATATTTTGGGGTCCCAGAAGTGATCTGTACATGCCTATTCAGTGCTAGAATATTTTCAAAATATAGGACCAAAACATGCTGAAAATCGATATTTTAGGTACCCAAAGTCGATATCTCAAATTTAGGCCCAAAATACCCGAAAAATCGATATTTTGGGGTCCCAGAAGCGAACTGTACAAGCCTACTCCGTGTTAGAGTATTTTCAAAGTACAGGCCCAAAACATACTGATAATCGATATTTTAGGTGCCCAAAAGTCGATATGTGCATGCATCTTCTGTACCCGTTTATATCTCAAATTCATGCTCCAAACACCGGTAAATTCGATATTTTGGGGTCCCAAAAGCGATCTGTACATGCCTACTCCTAGTTAGAGTATTTTCAATATACAGGCCCAAAACATGCTGAAAATCGATATTTTAGGTGTCCAAAGTCGATATGTGCATGCATCTTCTGTACCCGTTTATATCTCAAATTCAGGCTCAAAACACCCGAAAATTCGATATTTTGGGGTCCCAGAAGTGATCTGTACATGCCAACTCAGATGCAGGTCCAAAACATGCTGAAAATCGATATTTTAGGTGCCCAATGTCAACATGTATATGTATCTTCTTCACTCGTTTATATCTCAAATTCAACCTTAAAACACCCGAAAATTCGATAATTTTGGGTCCCTGAAGCGATCTGTACATGTCTAGTCAGTGCCAGAATGTTTTCAAAATATAGGCTCAAAACATGCTAAAAATCGATATTTTAAGTGTCAAAAGTCGATATGTGCATACATCTTCTGTACCCGTTTATATCTCAAATTCAGGCTCAAAACACCCGAAAATTCGATATTTTGGGGTCCCAGAAGCAATCTGTACATGCCTACTCAGAGCTAGAATATTTTCTAAATATAGGCCCAAAACATACTAAAAATCGATATTTTAGGTGCCCAAAGTCGATATTTTAAATTCAGGCCCAAAACACCCAAAAATTCGATATTTTGGGGTCCCAGAAGCGATCTGTACATGCCTACTCCGTGTTAGAGTATTTTCAATATACAGGCCCAAAACATACTGAAAATCGATCTTTTAGGTGCCCAAAAGTCGATACGTGGATGCATCTTCTGTACCAGTTTATATCTCAAATTCAGGCTCAAAACACCCGAAAATTCGATATTTTGGGGTCCCAGAAGCGATCTGTACTTGCCTACTCCGTGTTAGAGTATTTTCAAAGTACAGGCCCAAAACAAGCTAAAAACCGATATTTGATGTGACCAAAGTCAATATGTGTATGCATCTTCTGCACCCGTTTTATCCCAAATTCAACCTCAAAACACCCGAAAATTCGATAATTTTGGGTCCCAGAAGCGATTTGTACATGCCTATTCAGTGCTAGAATTTTTTCAAAATATAGGACTAAAACATGCTGAAAATCGATATTTTTGGTACCCAAAGTCGATATCTCAAATTCAGGCCCAAAATACCCGAAAAATCGATATTTTGGGGTCCCAGAAGCGAACTGTACATGCCTACTCCGTGTTAGAGTATTTTCAAAGTACAGGCCCAAAACATACTGAAAATCGATCTTTTAGGTGCCCAAAAGTCGATATGTGCATGCATCTTCTGTACCCGTTTATATCTCAAATTCATGCTCCAAACACCGGAAAATTCAATATTTTGGGGTCCCAGAAGCGATCTGTACATGCCTACTCAGATGCAGGTCCAAAACATGCTGAAAATCGATATTTTAGGTGCCCAAAGTCAACATGTATATGCATCTACTGCACTCGTTTATATCTCAAATTCAACCTCAAAACACCCGAAAATTCGATAATTTTATGTCCCCGAAGCGATTTGTACATGTCTAGTCAGTGCCAGAATGTTTTCAAAATATAGGCCCAAAACATGCTGAAAATCGATATTTTAGGTGCCCAAAGTCGATATCTCAAATTCAGGCCCAAAACACCCGAAAATTCGATATTTTGGGGTCCCAGAAGCGAACTGTACATGCCTACTCCGTGTTAGAGTATTTTCAAAATACAGGCCCAAAACATACTGAAAATCGATCTATTAGGTGCCCAAAAGTCGATATGTGCATGCATCTTCTGTAACCGTTTATATCCCAAATTCAACCTCAAAACACCCGAAAATTCGATATTTTTTGGTCCCAGAAGCGATCTGTAAATGCCAACTCAGATGCAGGTCCAAAACATGCTGAAAATCGATATTTTAGGTGCCCAAAGTCAACATGTATATGCATCTTCTTCACTCTTTTATATCTCAAATTCAACCTCAAAACACCCGAAAATTCGATATTTTGGGGTCCCAGAAGCGATTTGTACTTGCCTACTCCGTGTTAGAGTATTTTCAAAATACAGGCCCAAAACAAGCTAAAAATCGATATTTTATGTGACCAAAGTCAATATGTGTAAGCATCTTCTGCACCCGTTTTATCCCAAATTCAACCTCAAAAAACCCGAAAATTCCATAATTTTGGGTCCCAGAAGTGATTTGTACATGTCTAGTCAGTGCCAGAATGTTTTCAAAATATAGGCTCAAAACATGCTAAAAATCGATATTTTAAGTGTCCAAAGTCGATATGTGCATGCATCTTCTGTACCCGTTTATATCTCAAATTCAGGCTCAAAACACCCGAAAATTCGATATTTTGGGGTCCCAGAAGCGATCTGTACATGCCTACTCCTAGTTAGAGTATTTTCAATATACAGTCCAAAAACATGCTGAAAATCGATATTTTAGGTGCCTAAAGTCAATATGTGCATGCATCTTCTGTAGCGGTTTATATCTCAAATTCAGGCTCAAAGCACCCAAAAATTCGGTATTTTTGGGTCCTAGAAGCGATCTGTACATCCCTACTCCTAGTTAGAATGTTTTCAAGATACAGACCCAAAACATGCTCAAAATCGATATTTTAGGTGCCCAAAAGTCGATATGTGCATGCATCTTCTGTACCCTTTTATATCTCAAATTCAGGCTCAAAACACCCGAAAATTCGATATTTTGGGGTCCCAGAAGCAATCTGCACATGCCTACTCAGTTCTAGAATATTTTCAAAATATTGGCCTAAAACATGCTAAAAATCTATATTTTAGGTGCCCAAAGTCGAAATTTTAAATTCAGGCCCAAAACACCCAAAAATTCGATATTTTGGGGTCCCAGAAGCGATCTGTACATGCCTACGCCATGTTAGAGTATTTTCAATATACAGGCCCAAAACATACTGAAAATCGATCTTTTAGGTGCCCAAAAGTCGATACGTGGATGCATCTTCTGTACCAGTTTATATCTCAAATTCAGGCTCAAAACACCCGAAAATTCGATATTTTGGGGTCCCAGAAGCGATCTGTACATGCCTACTCCTAGTTAGAGTATTTTCAAAATACAGGCCCAAAACATGCTGGAAATCGATATTTTAGGTGCCAAAAGTCAATATGTGTATGCATCTTCTGCACCCGTTTATATCCCAAATTCAACCTCAAAACACCCGAAAATTCGGTATTTTGGGGTCCCAGAAGCGATTTATACATGCCTACTCAGTGCTAGAATGTTTTCAAAATATAGGCTCGAAACATGCTAAAAATCGATATTTTAAGTGTCCAATGTCGATATGTGCATGCATCATCTGTACCCGTTTATATCTCAAATTCAGGCTCAAAACACCCGAATATTCGATATTTTGGGGGCCCAGAAGTGATCTGTACATGCTTACTTAGTGCTAGAAAATTTTCAAAATGTAGGCCCAAAACATGCTAAAAATCGATATTTTAGGTGCCCAAAGTCGATATCTCAAATTCAGGCCTAAAACACCCGAATATTCGATATTTTGGGGTCCCAGAAGCGAACTGTACATGCCTACTCCGTGTTAGAGTACTTTCAAAATACATGCCCAAAACATACTGAAAATCGATCTTTTAGGTGCCCAAAAGTCGATATGTGCATGCATCTTCTGTACCCGTTTATATTTAAAATTCAGGCTCCAAACACCCGAAAATTCGATATTTTGGGGTCCCAGAAGCGATCTGTACATGCCTTCTCAGATGCAGGCCCAAAACATGCTGAAAATCGATATTTTAGGTGCCCAAAGTCAACATGTGTATGCATCTTCTGCACTCGTATATATCTCAAATTCAACCTCAAAACACCCGAAAATTCGATATTTTTCGGTCCCAGAAGCGATCTGTATATGCCTACTCCTAGTTAGAGTATTTTTAAATTACAGGCCTAAAACATGCTGAAAATCGATATTTTAGGTGCCCAAAGTCAATATGTGCATGCATCTTCTGTACCTGTTTATATCTCAAATTCAGGCTCAAAACACCTGAAAAATCGGTATTTTTGGGTCCTAGAAGCGATCTGTACATCACTTCTCCTAGTTAGAATGTTTTCAAGATACAGACCCAAAACATGCTCAAAATCGAAATTTTAGATGCCCAAAAGTCGATATGTGCATGCATCTTCTCTACCCGTTTATATCTCAAATTCAGTCTCAAAACATCCGAAAATTCGATATTTTGGGGTCCCAGAAGCGATCTGTACATGCCTACTCAGTGCTAGAATATTTTCAAAATATAGGCCCAAAACATGCTAAAAATCTATATTTTAGGTGCCCATAGTCGATATCTCAAATTCAGGCCCAAAACACCCAAATATTCAATATTATGGAATCCCAGAAGCGATTTGTACATGCCTACTCCGTGTTAGAGTATTTTCAATATTCAGGCCCAAAACATACTGAAAATCGATCTTTTAGGTGCCCAAAAGTCGATACGTGGATGCATCTTCTGTTCCAGTTTATATCTCAAATTCAGGCTCAAAACACCCGGAAATTCGATATTTTGGGGTCCCAGAAGCGATCTGTACTTGCCTACTCCGTTTTAGAGTATTTTCAAAATACAGGACCAAAACAAGCTGAAAATCGATATTTTAGGTGACCAAAGTCAATATGTGTATGCATCTTCTGCACCCGTTTATATCCCAAATTCAACCTCAAAACACCCGAAAATTCGATAATTTTGGGTCCCAGAAGCGATTTGTACATGCCTACTCAGTGCTAGAATGTTTTCAAAATATAGGCTCAAAACATGCTAAAAATCTATATTTTAGGTGCCCAAAGTCGATATTTTAAATTCAGGCCCAAAACACCCAAAAATTCGATATTTTGGGGTCCCAGAAGCGATCTGTACATGCCTACTCCATGTTAGAGTATTTTCAATATATAGGCCCAAAACATACTGAAAATCGATCTTTTAGGTGCCCAAAAGTCGATACGTGGATGCATCTTCTGTACCAGTTTATATCTCAAATTAAGGCTCAAAACACCCGAAAATTCGATATTTTGGGGTCCCAGAAGCGATCTGTACATGCCTACTCCCAGTTAGAATATTTTCAAAATACAGGCCCAAAACATGCTGGAAATCAATATTTTAGGTGCCCAAAGTCAATATGTGTATGCATCTTCTACACCCGTTTATATCCCAAATTCAACCTCAAAACACCCGAAAATTCGGTATTATGGGGTCCCAGAAGCGATTTATACATGCCTACTCAGTGCTAGAATGTTTTCAAAATATAGGCTCGAAACATGCTAAAAATCGATATTTTAAATGTCCAATGTCGATATGTGCATTCATCATCTGTACCCGTTTATATCTCAAATTCAGGCTCAAAACACACGAAAATTCGATATTTCGGGGTCCCAGAAGTGATCTGTACATGCCTACTTAGTGCTAGAATATTTTCAAAACATAGGCCCAAAACATGCTAAAAATCGATATTTCAGGTGCCAAAAGTCGATATCTCAAATTCAGGCCCAAAACACCCAAAAATTCGATATTTTGGGGTCCCAGAAGCGAACTGTACATGCCTACTCCGTGTTAGAGTACTTTCAAAATACAGGCCCAAAACATACTGAAAATCGATCTTTTAGGTGCCCAAAAGTCGATATGTGCATGCATCTTCTGTACCCGTTTATATTTAAAATTCAGGCTCCAAACACAAGAAAATTTGATATTTTTGGGTCATAGAAGCGATCTGTACATGCCTACTCAGATGCAGGCCCAAAACATGCTGAAAATCGATATTTTAGGTGCCCAAAGTCAACATGTGTATGCATCTTCTGCACTCGTTTATATCTCAAATTCAACCTCAAAACAACCGAAAATTCGATATTTTTCGGTCCCAGAAGCGATCTGTATATGCCTACTCCTAGTTAGAGTATTTTTAAATTACAGGCCTAAAGCATGCCGAAAATCGATATTTTAGGTGCCCAAAGTTAATATGTGCATGCATCTTCTGTACCCGTTTATATCTCAAATTCAGGCTCAAAACACCTGAAAAATCGGTATTTTTGGGTCCTAGAAGCGATCTGTACATCACTTCTCCTAGTTAGAATGTTTTCAAGATAAAGACCCAAAACATGTTCAAAATCGATATTTTAGATGCCCAAAAGTCGATATGTGCATGCATCTTCTGTACCCGTTTATATCTGAAATTCAGTCTCAAAACATTTTCAATATTCAGACCCAAAACATACTGAAAATCGATCTTTTAGGTGCCCAAAAGTCGATACGTGGATGCATCTTCTGTTCTAGTTTATATCTCAAATTCAGGCTCAAAACACCCGAAAATTCGATATTTTGAGGTCCCAGAAGCGATCTGTACTTGCCTACTCCGTTTTAGAGTATTTTCAAAATACAGGACCAAAACAAGCTGAAAATCGATATTTTAGGTGACCAAAGTCAATATGTGTATGCATCTTCTGCACCCGTTTATATCCCAAATTCAACCTCAAAACACACGAAAATTCGATAATTTTGGGTCCCAGAAGCGATTTGTACATGCCTACTCAGTGCTAGAATGTTTTCAAAATATAGGCTCAAAACATGCTAAAAATCGAGATTTTAAGTGTCCAAAGTGGATATGTGCATGCATCATCTGTACCCGTTTATATCTCCAATTCAGGCTCAAAACACCCGAAAATTCGATATTTTGGGGTCCCAGAAGTGATCTGTACATGCATACTTAGTGCTAGGATATTTTCAAAATATAGGCCTAAAACATGCTGAAAATCGAATATTTTAGGTGCCCAAAGTCGATATCTCAAATTCAGGCCCAAAACACCCGAAAATTCGATATTTGGGGGTCCCAGAAGCGAACTATTCATGCTTACTCCGTGTAAGAGTATTTTCAAAATACAGGCCCAAAACATATTGAAAATCGATCTTTTAGGTGCCCAAAAGTCAAAATGTGCATGCATCTTCTGTACCCGTTTATATCCCAAATTCAACCTCAAAACACCCGAAAATTCGATATTTTGGTGTCCCAGAAGCGATCTGTACATGCCTACTCAGATACAGGTCCAAAACATGCTGAAAATCGATATTTTAGGTGCCCAAAGTCAACATGTATATGCATCTACTGCACTCGTTTATATCTCAAATTCAACCTCAAAACACCCGAAAATTCGATAATTTTGCGTCCCCGAAGCGATCTGTACATGTCTAGTCAGTGCCAGAATGTTTTCAAAATATAGGCTCAAAACATGCTAAAAATCTATATTATAAGTGTCCAAAGTCGATATGGGCATGCATCTTCTGTACCCGTTTATATCTCAAATTCAGGCTCAAAACACCCGAAAATTCGATATTTTTGGGTCCCAGAAGCGATCTGTACATGCCTACTCCTAGTTAGAGTATTTTCAATATACAGGCCCAAAACATGCTGAAAATCGATATTTTAGGTGCCCAAAGTCAATATGTGCATGCATCATTTGTACCCGTTTATATCTCAAATTCAGGCTCAAAACACCCGAAAATTCGATATTTTGGGGTCCCAGAAGCAATCTGTACATGCCTACTCAGTGCTAGAATATTTTCAAAATATAGTCCTAAAACATGCTAAAAATCTATATTTTAGGTGCCCAAAGTCGATATTTTAAATTCAGGCCCATAAAACCCAAAAATTCGATATTTTGGCATCCCAGAAGCGATCTGTACATGCCAACTCCATGTTAGAGTATTTTCAATATACAGGCTCAAAACATACTGAAAATCGATCTTTTAGGTGCCCAAAAGTCGATACGTGGATGCATCTTCTGTACCAGTTTATATCTCAAATTCAGGCTCAAAACACCCGAAAATTCGATATTTTGGGGTCCCAGAAGCGATCTGTACATGCCTACTCCTAGTTAGAGTATTTTCAAAATACAGGCCAAAAACAAGCTGAAAATCGATATTTTAGGTGACCAAAGTCAATATGTGTATGCATCATCTGTACCCGTTTATATCTCAAATTCAGGCTCAAAACACCAGAAAATTCGATATTTTGGGGTCCCAGAAGTGATCTGTACATGCCTACTTAGTGCTAGAATATTTTCAAAATATAAGCCCAAAACATGCTAAAAATCGATATTTTAGGTGCCCAAAATCGATATCTCAAATTCAGGCCAAAACACCCGAAAATTCGATATTTTATGGTCCCAGAAGCGAACTGTACATGCCTTCTTCGTGTTAGAGTATTTTCAAAATACAGGCCCAAAACATACTGAAAATCGATCTTTTAGGTGCCCAAAAGTCGATATGCGCATGATGCATATTCTGTACCCGTTTATATCCCAAATTCAACCTCAAAACACCCGAAAATTCGAAAGTTTTGGTCCCAGAAGCGATCTGTACATGCCTACTCAGTGCTAGAATTTTTTCAAATTATAGGCTCAAAACATGCTAAAAATCGATATTTTAAGTGTCCAAAGTCGATATGTGCATGATGCATCTTCTGTACCCGTTTATATCTCAAATTCAGGCTCCAAACACCCGAAAATTCGATTTTTGGGGGTCCCAGAAGCGATCTGTACATGCCTACTCAGATGCAGGCCCAAAACATGCTGAAAATCGATATTTTAGGTGCCCAAAGTCAACATGTGTATGCATCTTCTGCACTCGATTATATCTCAAATTCACCCTCAAAACACCCGAAAACTCGATAATTTTGGGTCCCAGAAGTGATCTGTACATGTCTAGTCAGTGCTAGAATGTTTTCAAAATATAGGCTCAAAACATGCTAAAAATCGATATTTTAAGTGTCCAAAGTCGATATGTGCATTCATCTTCTGTACCCGTTTATATCTCAAAATCAGGCTCAAAACACCCGAAAATTCGATATTTTTCGGTCCCAGGAGCGATCTGTACATGCCTACTCCTAGTAAGAGTATTTTTAAATTACAGGCCTAAAACATGATGAAAATCGATATTTTAGGTGCCCAAAGTCAATATGTTCATGCATCTTCTGTACCTGTTTATATCTCAAATTCAGGCTCAAAACACCTGAAAAATCGGTATTTTTGGGTCCTAGATGCGGTCTGTACATCCCTACTCCTTGTTAGAATGTTTTCAAGATACAAACCCAAAACATGCTCAAAATCGATATTTTAGATGCCCTAAAGTCGATATGTGCATGCATCTTCTGTACCCGTTTATATCTCAAATTCAGGCTCAAAACACCCGAAAATTCGATATTTTGGGGTCCCAGAAGCGATCTGTACATGCCTACTCAGTGCTAGAATATTTTCAAAATATAGGCCCAAAACATGCTAAAATCGATATTTTAGGTTCCCATAGTTGATATCTCAAATTCAGTCCCAAAACACCCAAAAATTCGATATTTTGGAATCCCAGAAGCGATCTGTACATGCCTACTCCGTGTTAGAGTATTTTCAATATTCAGGCCCAAAACATACTGAAAATCGATCTTTTAGGTGCCCAAAAGTCGATATGTGGATGCATCTTCTGTACCCGTTTATATCTCAAATTCTGGCTCAAAACACCCGAAAATTTGATATTTTGGGGTCCCAGAAGCGATCTGTACTTACCTACTCCGTGTTAGAGTATTTTCAAAATACAGGCCCAAAACAAGCTAAAAATCGATATTTTAGGAGACCAAAGTCAATATGTGTATGTATCTTCTGCACCCGTTTATATCCCAAATTCAACCTCAAAACACCCGAAAATTCGATATTTTTGGTTCCCAGAAGCGATTTGTACATGCCTACTCATTGCTAGAATGTTTTCAAAATATAGGCTCAAAACATGCTAAGAATCGATATTTTAATTTCCAAAGTCGATATGTGCATGCATCTTCTGTACCTGTTTATATCTCAAATTCAGGCTCCAAACACCCGAAAACTCGATATTTTGGGGTCCCAGAAGCGATCTGTACATGCCTACTCAGATGCAGGCCAAAAACAAGCTGAAAATCGATATTTTAGGTGCCCAAAATCGATATCTCAAATTCAGGCCCAAAACACCCGAAAATCCGATATTTTGGGGTCCCAGAAGCGAACTGTACATGCCTACTCCGTGTTAGAATATTTTCAAAATACAGGCCCAAAACATACTGAAAATCGATCTTTTAGGTGCCCAAAAGTCGATATGTGCAAGCATCTTCTGAACTCGTTTATATCTCAAATTCAACCTCAAAACACCCGAAAATTCAATAATTTTGGGTCCCAGAAGCGATCTGTACATGTCTAGTCAGTGCTAGAGTGTTTTCAAAATATAGGCTCAAAACATGCTAAAAATCGATATTATTGGTATAGTGAAACCAGTACAGCTGGTTGCTATAGAATAGGCCCCTTCACAAGCCCAGGCCCCGTGTAGGCATAATCTGGGTTGGAAGGGTCAATTCCGTGACGTTCATCAGAAGTAAATAAAATTCAAATCTGGCGCTGTACTGATAGTGGAGCCACCTGGTGGTGGTGAGGTGAGGTATTAAGCCCCTCCTCCGCTGAATACCGCTCGTCCACTCTGTCGCGGAACACAGTTCAGTCAACATCTACGCTCCTCGCTGCTACGCTATGGTATTGTTTCACGTGTTCCTGCTAATATTTTCTTTTGTGTTCTAGTGGCTAGCCTGCTTTGGCAGATGTATCGTGTGTGTTTTCTAGGAGGGGTTTAGGTGTGTATGGGGGTTTTTTCTTCGTTAGGACTTAGTTCTTTTTTCCTTAGCGAAGGGGGGTTTTTCAGCCCCTTTGTTCGGAGTTTTTCTCCGTTTTTCCCCCCTTTCACCTTTCCTCCTGCCACTAGTACATTCTTCGTGTGTATTTTATCGGGGTTTCTGGGGTTTTTAGCGAGGTTAGTGGGCGCCACGTGGGACTTCACCCCACGTGGTGAGCACATGGGGTCTTTGCAGCCCTTCCTCTTGCCTTCCCCGATTATTATGTGTCCCCTCTCGGTAAAGGGGAGTGAGAATTGTGCTCTGGTTCTCTCCTCCTCTCCCAGGCCGGGGTTTTTTATTTAATTTTGGGTGTTTTTCCAATATTTGTAGCCTGGAGTGTTTCTTCTCAGGCTAGCTTGTTGGGGGCTACTTTTCGGGGTTTTTTCCCCTTCCCTGTCCTGCCTCCCTTCCTCCTGCCACTAGTACACGTCATTTAGTGTATTTTTCCTCGGGGTTTTTTGGTGTTAGCGAGGTTTTTTCCTCCCCACGTGGGGCTCTTTCTTCCCCACGTGGTGCGGGGGTAGGACTACTTAGCCCCTTATCATTGTTTCCCCCGAGTGTGGTTTAGTGTTACGTGGGGTGGGGGGAGCGAGGATTGTGCCAGGTTCTCGTTTCCCCTTCCCAGCGTATTTTTGGGGTTTTTTCTGGTGTCTTCCCAGTTTGTTTGTTACCCTGGGAATTGCCCATCAGGCTGTCTGTGCCTCTCCTTTGGGGCCTGCAGACCAGAGGTTCTTTCTCAGCCCCCACGGGGGAGGGGGGGGGTGGTTTCCCGGGTTGGTGCGTGTGGGGTTTTTTGTTTGGGGTTCGTTCCCGGGTCCGAGGGGGCTTGCTATCCCCTTCTGCCCGTGTCCTATTATTTTTGTTTGTGTCTTTGTACGCATGGCTTCACGTGTTAACCCCTTTTTTGTGAGTTTTTCTCCCGCAGTCTGGCCACCAGCATCGTTCGCCCCACGCACCCTGCTTCACCCCCTAGGCTTGCGACCCTTTGGTGTGTAGTGTGGAAGGCTGTATGTTGTGGTTTTCTCTGCACATGGTGCGAACACGTGTGCGTGTTTAGCCCCTTGTGTGGGGATTTTCCCCGTGTGTGTGTTGATTGGTGTGTGCGCTCACGCTGTGACTGTCTTCCCCCGTGTGCGGTGAGTACTTGTTTGGGTTTTTTCTCCTCGGGGTTTTTTAACCCTGTGGGGAGTGAGGTTTTTTATTTTGCACGTGTCCCTTCTACTCTGTGTCTTGGGACCTCTGCACCTTTTTGGTGTTTTTCCTTGTCAGCTCTTTTAGTGTCTTAGGATATTATTCTGATAATGTTGCCTGCACTTCTGTAGCTGCCTTACCAAGCAACGTTTTACTCACTACACCTGCTTGACTTCTTGCTACTACTGTACTGTTCTTGTCTGCGTTGTAGCATTCTTCTTCGTGCAGTACTGTTTTTTCAACATTCAGTACCTTCTCACATTTCAGTACAGTTTTTTATAGTTATGCGGTAGGGTAGTAAGACTTTCTATCTTTCTTCTTACATAACTCTTACTTTGTGCTTGCCCTTATTGGGGGTAAGAGAAGCTTATTACTTTCTGGTAGAGTAAAAGTCCCTCCTTTTAAACCCTCTCCCCCCTTGGGTTTCCTAGGGTCTACTCTCGGCTTTTGGGGACCGTGTTTGCGGGGTTTTTCCCCAGCAGTGTGGGGGTGAGTATGTGTGGTTTAGTGTTTTGCCTTGGGAGTTAGTGTTTTCCTCCCTCGGGGTGTTTTGTGTTTTTCCATGTGTGTACACGTGGGTTCACGTGTTAACCCCCTTTTTTCTCCCGCAGTCCACTTGTGCCTTGTGTGCTTCTTCTGGCTGCACCGTGAGGTTGTTCCTCGACGTGCATCACCACTGTTCACCCCGCACATGCTTCTGCACTCCCAGGAGTACGTTCCTGCTACGTGCCTCTCGAGGTCACAGAGGATCTAACTCCTAGCACTCCTCCGAGTCCCCATCGCCTTCCCTGGATGGTTCTGTGCCTCCCTTCCATGGTTTCCCACCATTCCCGGAAGCGAGCCAGACCACCACGCTGGCCCCCCTGGCTACCTGACCGGTACCAGGACCCAGCAGGGAAGCTGCTTCGTCTCCCCCATGGGCGAGCTCCTCGAGCCGCTCTCGGGGGTGCAAGCACGAGTCCAGGAGGAGGTCTCGCCCTCAGGTCCACAGGGTTTCGGGTCCCTAGCACCCCGAGAGGCCTCCTCTCTTTCCTTTAGTCGGCTCTGATAACCCCCCCGAGGTTTCCACCTCAGCAGGGGGGGGTCAGACCGTCGGGCTGCACCCCTGGTCACCTCCCAGGTACCAGGGCCCAGCAAGGAAAGGCTCCTTCTCCCACGCGGACGCGCTCAAAGAGCCGCTCCCGAGGGAGCAAGTGTAGCACCAAATGCAGGTCCTCCTCAGCTAAGGACCCGGTGGGTACCGACTGACGAACCTGCAGGTCCCTGCCAACTAGGCTCCGACCACAGCCGAGGGACCTACCCATGCACAACCTAGTACCAAAGAGCAGGTCCCTCTCAGCCAAGGACCCGGTAGGGTACTAACTGTCAAACCTGCTAGGACCTGGCCAGCTAGGGGGCTACCCAGGCACAACCTAGTGCCAAGAACAGGACCTTTTCAGCCCAGGACCCGGGGGGGTACTAACGGGCAAGCCTGCTAGGACCTAACTAGCTAGGCTCCTACTACAGCCTAGGGTGCTACCCATGCACGACCTAGTGCCAACAACAGGACCCACTCAGCCAAGGACCCGGTAGGGTCCCGACTGATAAACCTGTTAAGACCTGGCCAGCTAGGGTTCTACCCATGCACATCCTAGGGCCAAGAGCAGGACCCGCTCAGCCAAGGACCCGGTAGGGTACTGACTGACAAACCTGCGAGGACCTGGCCAGCCAGTCTCCTCCACTATCTAGGGGCTGCCTATGCACAACCTAGCACCAATAGCAGGACCCGCTCAACCAACAACCCGGGAGGGTACTGACTGAGAGGCCTGCTGGGACCTAGCCAGCTAGGCTTCGACCACAGCCAAGGTTCTACCTGTGCACAACCTAGGGGCTACCTCGGGCTCAGCCAAGGCGCTACCTATGCACAACCTAGGGCACTACCTGGGGCTCAACCTAGTGCGACATGGTCCTCAGCCTAGGGGCTACCTGGACCTGAACCTAGTGGCTACCTGGACCTGAACCTAGTGGCTAGCTGGACCTGAACCTGGGGTCCCAGCCTAGGGGGTACCTGGGACTCAGCCTACGGCAGCTAGTTCATGAGGGTTTGTAACACACGGCCTCTTTGCCGCGTGAGGGAAATAGGAGAGCGAATGCGATAACGTTTCAAAACGTTTCTCAGAACTGTAACAACACTCAAACTCGGAGGTTTTTCCAGTCACTGGCCTCCCTGACAGTGACGTTTTTACGTCCCTCTTTTCCCGTAATGATTCGCAGGTGGTCACCAGGGTTCTCCGAAACGTGAATCATTCTTTACCAAGAACGAGACACCCTACCCTGTGCTGACGTAGGTTTTCAATGGAGGTATGTCTTCCAGCGGTGGGGCAACTGTGGGTCCCCCATATTTTCCCACAGGTAACTGCTTGACCTACCAGTCTTCTGTTCTGCTTGGTTGGAAGGTTTTCAAAGTAGTTCCTCACCTCTCGGTGGTCCTTACCAAATTCGAACAAACCATTGATTAACTATACGGCTCCGGTTGTTGCCTACCGTCCTACCAAGCTGCACATGTCACTCTTGGTGTCAGGTCCAAGCTCTCAAGGATGATATTACAGCTACCCTAGTCCTCGCCTCGGATCACCTGTTTTGTATCCCCATAACAGGGGGACATGGAGCAGCAAGATTTGTGTCTTGTACACCATACTCACTCAATGGGGGCTTCTTAACTACGTCCTTAACCTTTCGTCGCACGCATTCCACTTAGGGGATGGGGGCGAGGGGATATTGGGGCTTCAGCTTTCCCTGGTCGATGCCTTGTATTAGTGCTCAGGACGGTCCTGGCGTTACACTCTCGACACTGTCCCAGACAGCCTCGTGAGATTTAAGGTTCGCCTCATTCCCTAGTGGGGGAGCCGGCCGATTATGTGCCACCCCACAGCCCCACTATTGCAACGGTACCCGTTCCTGAACCCGCCCTTCTCACCTTCCCTGCCGCGTCGCCGGTAGGGGACTCGAGTCCACCTGGGGATTTTGGAGCCGTTCCCGTTCCCCCAATCTCTCTGGGTCTCGAGTCCCCGGGGGGCACCCTGGCGGAGGAGCTGGCTGCCTCTCCTCCCCCTTTCCCGCCGCCTCATCCTGTGGACGACGGGTACCTTCCCTACTCTTGGGCCTTTCTTCCTTCGTCCTGAACTCACTCTTCAGAGGAGGTCAGACGGGTGCGTAGTCTCCCGATCCTTCTCAACCAGAGGTTTGGGTGAGGAGGCACGACGGGCTAGTGAAGCGGGAAGCGGACGAACTTTTTGGTTTGTCCGTAGGCCACGCGCCCTTCCCCACCTACCATGGTGGAGGCGGCGGGACCCGTTCCTGGACCTGCTCTATCCGAGTCCCCGCGGGGAGCGGGTACGGGATCTGGGGGGGGGGGCGGGACATCCACCTCATCCTTCAAGACGAGGTATCTGTTCCACTCGCTCTCCCTCACCCCCTGGGTTGCAATGGGGACTCCGCCCACCTTACCACAGGGTCCCCGTGGGAGACAGAAAAGGGGGAGGGTACGCCCGAATGGAAAAGGTCGGACGACTTACCTTCTGTCACCAGACATCCCTTACGTCATCTCCATTCTGTACAGTCTCATGTTTAGAACATCTTGGGGTTTCTTTTCTCCTCTCGGGATATTTTACCCGAACCTAGGCCATAGCCTAGGTTCGGAAGACCCTAACAACAAAAATGGGGGGGGGGGGTCCTCGACCCCCTGGCCCATCCCCTCGAGGGTGTCTTTAAAGACTTACGACTTGTAACACTTTCTGGTTTTAACCGAAAGTTGTCCGTATATAATGATAATAAATTATATGCGTAACAACCCTTCCACAGCAGCTACCACCCTAGCTTTGGGAAATCGCTTTACGATGGTCGGCCACCTCCACTGTTCGCCTCACGCACCTTGCTTCACGCCCAAGGGTTACGACCCTTTGGCGCGCGGTGTGTGCCGCCCCGGGGCTGAGCTGTGTCGGGAGACACCCGCCTCTGCCCGCACCCAAAACTCCCCCGCCCTTGCCTCCTTTCGTAACACGGGGACTAGGGCCTGGAGAATGGCGGGCCCAGACTCCCTCCTGGCCCTTCACTGCGTCCTTTTCCTACCTGACCTTCTAAGGGGTTCCTCTGGAGGGTTTGTCACCTCCTCCAGAAAGCTCTCTTCCTGCTCGCCTTAGCTACAGGGTACAGGGCCTCTCAGTTGGCAGCCCTTACCCGTCACACAGCCTTTTCATCTGTAAGCCCTAACCTTACTTCTTTAACTATCCCCCCCTCTCCCGCTTTCCTGGCTAAGAACGAGCAGGCTGACGACAGGATTGGCCCTCTCGCAGTACCCTCGTCCCTGAGGGCTGGAAGTTTCCACCCCCTCTGGCCAGTCCACGCGTTTCTACATACGTGGAGGCAACGAGAGGGGCTTCTCCGGACCACCTCTTCTACAACTCTAGGTCCGGTAACCCTCTTTTCCCTAGGTCAATCGGATGGGTGACTGGATATATATATTAAACACAGGATTACTGCATCCTTGTGTCCTCCTTCATCCTCTCGGGATCGCATGACCTGAGCCGGGTCCATAGCCCTAGCTCAGAGGACTTTAATAACAAAGGGGGGGGGGGGGGGTGGGGGGGGGGGCCGGGGGCACCCCCTCTCCTGTACCTGACCCCTCGAGTCTGCCTATATAGACTTTAGTTGGTTAACAATTCTGGTCTATAACAGAATAGTCTACGGTATATACTAAAATAAATCACATTGTTACGGAATTCTTGTGTATTTATTTTCCAAACAATTACTTTACTACGATGAGTGACAGGAGATATTATTACACAAGATATCTGGATCCTAGTGTCCTCCTTCATCCCCTCGGGATCACATTACCTGAGCGAGGGCCATAGCCCTAACTCAGAAGACTTGATTAAGGGGGGGGGGTTGCCATGGGCACCTCCCCCCCTCCTCTCCTAGGCCCGAACCCTCGAGTCTACCTATAAGACTTTATGTGTAACAATTCTGATCTATAACAGAATGGTCTACGGTTATATGGTATAAGCTACTTCTCCCCCACCACGGCTATTCACCTAGCCAGTGTCGGGAGGGGCGTTAGCTGCTTCCTCACCGGGCTCGGTTACCTTTCCTGCCCTCCGCTCTCAACCACTCTTAACTAGCACGTGATTGCCTCCACCTCACCTCCCACCTACCGCATCGCATGCTTAGCAACCAGCTGTACTGGTTTCACTATACCAATAATAGTGCATTTGTCGCGGCTTCTAGCCGCTTAAATTGTATTTATTGGTTTGTGAAACCAGTACAGCTTCTACTGTCCCACCCACCTCCCGATGCGGCAGGCACTCACTTCTTTCTCATTGGAGTGGACGAGCGGTATTCAGCGGAGGAGGGGCTTAATACCTCACCTCACCACCACCAGGTGGCTCCACTATCAGTACAGCGCCAGATTTGAATTTTATTTACTTCTGATGAACGTCACGGAATTGACCCTTCCAACCCAGATTATGCCTACACGGGGCCTGGGCTTGTGAAGGGGCCTATTCTATAGCAACCAGCTGTACTGGTTTCACAAACCAATAAATACAATTTAAGCGGCTAGAAGCCGCGACAAATGCACTATTTTAGGCGCCCAAAAGTCGATATGTGCATGCATATTCTGTACCCGTTTATATCTCAAATTCAGGCTGAAAACACCCGAAAATTCGATATTTTGGGGTCCCAGATGCGAACTGTACATGCCTACTCCGTGTTAGAGTATTTTCAAAATACAGGCCCAAAACATACTGAAAATCGATCTTTTAGGTGCCCAAAAGTCGATATGTGCATGCATCTTCTGTACCTGTTTATATCTCAAATTCAGGCTCCATACACCAGAAAATTCGATATTTTTGGGTCCCAGAAGCGATCTGTACATGCCTACTCAGATGCAGGCCCAAAACAAGCTGAAAATCGATATTTTAGGTGCCCAAAGTCGATATCTCAAATTCAGGCCCAAAACACCCGAAAATTCGATATTTTGGGGTCCCAGAAGCGAACTGTACGTGCCTACTCCGAGTTAGAGTATTTTCAAAATACAGGCCCAAAACATACTGAAAATCGATCTTTTAGGTGCCCAAAAGTCGATATGTGCATGCATCTTCTGTACCGGTTTATATCTCAAATTCAGGCTCCAAACACCCGAAAATTCGATATTTTTGGGTCCCAGAAGCGATCTGTACATGCCTACAAAGATGCAGGCCCAAAACAAGCTGAAAATCGATATTTTAGGTGCCCAAAGTCGATATCTCAAATTCAGGCCCAAAACACTCGAATATCCGATATTTTGGGGTCCCAGAAGCGAACTGTACATGCCTACTCCGTGTTAGAATATTTTCAAAATACAGGCCAGAAACATACTGAAAATCAATCTTTTAGGTGCCCAAAAGTCGATATGTGCATGCATCTTCTGCACTCGTTTATATCTCAAATTCAACCTCAAAACACCCGAAAATTCAATAATTTTGGGTCCCAGAAGCGATCTGTACATGCCTACTCAGTGCTAGAATATTTTCAAAAATATAGGCCCTAAACATGCTAAAAATCGATATTTAAGTGCCCAAAGTCGATATCTCAAATTCAGGCCCAAAACACCCAAAAATTCGATATTTTGTGGTCCCAGAAGCGATCTGTACATGCCTACTCCGTGTTAGAGTATTTTCAATATACAGGCCCAAAACATACTGAAAATCGATCTTTCAGGTGCCCAAAAGTCGATATGTGGATGCATCTTCTGTACCCGTTTATATCTCAAATTCAACCTCAAAACACCCGAAAATTCGATATTTTTGGGTCCCAGAAGCGATCTGTACATGCCTACTCAGATGCATGCCCAAAACATGCTGAAAATCGATATTTTAGGTGCCCAAAGTCAACATTTGTATGCATCTTCTGCACTCCTTTATATCTCAAATTCAACCTGAAAACACCCGAAAATTAAATAATTTTGGGTCCCAGAAGCGATCCGTACATGTCTAGTCAGTGCTAGAATGTTTTCAAAATATAGGCTCAAAACATGCAAAAATTCGATATTTTAAGTGTCCAAAGTCGATATGTGCATGCATCTTTTGTTTCCGTTTATATCTCAAATTCAGGCTCAAAACACCCGAAAATTCGATATTTTTAGGTCCCAGAAGCAATCTGTACATGCCTACTCCTAGTTAGAGTATTTTCAAAATACAGACCCAAAACATGCTGAAAATCGATATTTTAGGTGCCCAAAGTCAATATGTGCATGCATCTTCTGTACCCGTTTATATCTCAAATTCAGGCTCAAAACACCCGAAAATTCGATAATTTGGGATCCCAGAAGCGATCTGTACATGCCTACTCAGTGCTAGAATATTTTCAAAATATATGCCCAAAACATGCTAAAAATCGATATTTTAGGTGCCCAAAGTCAATATCTCAAATTCAGGCCCAAAACGCCCAAAAATTCGATATTTTGGGGTCCCAGAAGCGATCTGTACATGCCTACTCCGTGTTAGAGTATTTTCAATATACAGGCACAAAACATACTGAAAATCGATCTTTTAGGTGCCCAAAAGTCGATATGTGGATGAATCTTCTGTACCCGTTTATATCTCAAATTCAGGCTCAAAACACCCGAAAATTCGATATTTTTGGGTCCCAGAAGCGATCTGTACATGCCTACAAAGATGCAGGCCCAAAACAAGCTGAAAATCGATATTTTAGGTGCCCAAAGTCGATATCTCAAATTCAGGCCCAAAACACCCGAATATCCGATATTTTGGGGTCCCAGAAGCGAACTGTACATGCCTAGTCCGTGTTAGAATATTTTCAAAATACAGGCCAGAAACATACTGAAAATCAATCTTTTAGGTGCCCAAAAGTCGATATGTGCTTGCATCTTCTGCACTCGTTTATATCTCAAATTCAACATCAAAACACCCGAAAATTCAATAATTTTGGGTCCCAGAAGCGATTTGTACATGCCTACTCAGTGCTAGAATGTTTTCAAAATATAGGCTCATAACATGCTAAGAATCGATATTTTAATTTCCAAAGTCGATATGTGCATGCATCATCTGTACCCGTTTATATCTCAAATTCAGGCTCAAAACACCCGAAAATTCGATATTTTTGGGTCCCAGAAGCGAACTGTACATGCCTAATCCTAGTTAGAGTATTTTCAAAATTCAGGCCCAAAACATGCTCAAAATCGATATTTTAGGTGCCCGAAAGTCGATATGTGCATGCATCTTCTGTACCCGTTTATTTCTCAAATTCAGGCTCAAAACACCCGAGAATTCGATATTTTGGGGTCCCAGAAGCGATCTGTACATGCCTACTCCTAGTTAGAGTATTTTCAAAATACAGGCCCAAAACATGCTAAAAATCGATATTTTTGGTGCCCAAAGTCGATATCTCAAATTCAGGCCAAAAACACCCGAAAATTCGATCTTTTGGGGTCCCAGAAACGAACTGTACATGCTTACTCCGTTTTAGAGTATTTTCAAAATACAAGCCCAAAACATACTGAAAATCGATCTTTTCGGTGCTCAAAAGTCGATATGTGCATGCATCTTCTGCACCCGTTTATATCCCAAATTCAGGCTCAAAACACCCGAAAATTCGATATTTTTGGTTCCCAGAAGCGATTTGTACATGCCTACTCAGTGCTAGAATGTTTTCAAAATATAGGCTCAAAACATGCTAAGAATCGATATTTAAATTTCCAAAGTCGATATGTGCATGCATCATCTGTACCCGTTTATATCTCAAATTCAGGCTCAAAACACCCGAAAGTTCGATATTTTGGGGTCCCAGACGTGATCTGTACATGCCTACTTAGTGCTAGAAAATTTTCAAAATATAGGCCCAAAACATGCTAAAAATCGATATTTTAGGTGACCAAAGTCGATATCTCAAATTCAGGCCCAAAACACCCGTAAATTCGATATTTTGGGGTCCCATAAGCGAACTGTACATGCCTACTCCGTGTTAGACTATTTTCAAAATACAGGCCCAAAACATACTGAAAATCGATCTTTTAGGTGCCCAAAAGTCGATATGTGCATGCATCTTCTGTACGCGTTTACATCCCAAATACAGGCTCAAAACACCTAAAAATTCGATATTTTGGGGTCCCAGAAGTGATCGGTACATGCCTACTTAGTGCTAGAATATTTTCAAAATATAGGCCCAAAACATGCTGAAAATCGATATTTTAGGTGCATAAAGTCGATATCTCAAATTCAGGCCCAAAACACCCGAAAATTCGATATTTTGGCGCCCCAGAAGCGAACTGTACATGCTTACTCCGTGTTAGAGTATTTTCAAAATACAAGCCCAAAACATACTGAAAATCGATCTTTTCGGTGCCGAAAAGTCGATATGTGCATGCATCTTCTGTACCCGTTTATATCTCAAATTCAGGCTCCAAACACCCGAAAATTCGATATTTTGGGGTTCCAGAAGCGATCTGTACATGCCTACTCAGATGCAGGCCCAAAACATGCTGAAAATCGATATTTTAGGTGCCCAAAGTCAACATGTGTATGCATCTTCTGCACTCGTTTATATCTCAAATTCAGGCCCAAAACACCCAAAAATTCGATATTTTGGAATCCCAGAAGCGATCTGTACATGCCTACTCCGTGTTAGAGTATTTTCAATATTCAAGCCCAAAACATACTGTAAATCGATCTGTTAGGTGACCAAAGTCGATATCTCAAATTCAGGCCCAAAACACCCGAAAATTCGATATTTTGGGGTCCCAGAAGCGATTTGTACATGCCTACTCCGTGTTAGAGTATTTTCAAAATATAGGCTCAAAACATGCTAAGAATCGATATTTAAATTTCCAAAGTCGATATGTGCATGCATCATCTGTACCCGTTTATATCTCAAATTCAGGCTCAAAACACCCGAAAGTTCGATATTTTGGGGTCCCAGACGTGATCTGTACATGCCTACTTAGTGCTAGAAAATTTTCAAAATATAGGCCCAAAACATGCTAAAAATCGATATTTTAGGTGACCAAAGTCGATATCTCAAATTCAGGCCCAAAACACCCGTAAATTCGATATTTTGGGGTCCCATAAGCGAACTGTACATGCCTACTCCGTGTTAGACTATTTTCAAAATACAGGCCCAAAACATACTGAAAATCGATCTTTTAGGTGCCCAAAAGTCGATATGTGCATGCATCTTCTGTACGCGTTTACATCCCAAATACAGGCTCAAAACACCTAAAAATTCGATATTTTGGGGTCCCAGAAGTGATCGGTACATGCCTACTTAGTGCTAGAATATTTTCAAAATATAGGCCCAAAACATGCTGAAAATCGATATTTTAGGTGCATAAAGTCGATATCTCAAATTCAGGCCCAAAACACCCGAAAATTCGATATTTTGGCGCCCCAGAAGCGAACTGTACATGCTTACTCCGTGTTAGAGTATTTTCAAAATACAAGCCCAAAACATACTGAAAATCGATCTTTTCGGTGCCGAAAAGTCGATATGTGCATGCATCTTCTGTACCCGTTTATATCTCAAATTCAGGCTCCAAACACCCGAAAATTCGATATTTTGGGGTTCCAGAAGCGATCTGTACATGCCTACTCAGATGCAGGCCCAAAACATGCTGAAAATCGATATTTTAGGTGCCCAAAGTCAACATGTGTATGCATCTTCTGCACTCGTTTATATCTCAAATTCAGGCCCAAAACACCCAAAAATTCGATATTTTGGAATCCCAGAAGCGATCTGTACATGCCTACTCCGTGTTAGAGTATTTTCAATATTCAAGCCCAAAACATACTGTAAATCGATCTGTTAGGTGACCAAAGTCGATATCTCAAATTCAGGCCCAAAACACCCGAAAATTCGATATTTTGGGGTCCCAGAAGCGATTTGTACATGCCTACTCCGTGTTAGAGTATTTTCAAAATACAGGCCCAAAACATGCTTAAAATCGATATTTTAGGTGCCCAAAGTCAATATGTGCATGCATCTTCTGTACCCATTTATATCTCAAATTCAGGCTCAAAACACCCGAAATATCGATATTTTTGGGTCCTAGAAGCGATCGGTACATCCCTACTCCTAGTTAGAATGTTTTCAAGATACAGACCCAAAACATGCTCAAAATCGATATTTTAGGTGCCCAAAAGTCGATATGTGCATGCATCTTCTGTACCCGTTTATATCTCAAATTCAGGCTCAAAACACCCGAAAATTCGATATTTTGGGTTCCAGAAGTGATCTGTACATGCCTACTTAGTGCTAAAATATTTTCAAAATATAGGCCCCAAAAAAGCTAAAAATCGATATTTTAGGTGCCCAAAGTCGATATCTCAAATTCAGGCCCAAAAAACCTGAAAATTCGATATTTTGGGGTCCCAGAAGCAAACTGTACATGACTACTCCGTGTTAGAGTATTTTCAAAATACATGCCGAAAACATACTGAAAATCGATCTTTTAGGTGCCCAAAAGTCGATATGTGCATGCATCTTCTGTACCGGTTTATATCCCAAATTCAACCTCAAAACACCCGAAAACTCGATATTTTTGGGTCCAAGAAGCGATCTGTACATGCCTACTCAGTGCTAGAACTTTTTCAAAATATATGCTCAAAACATGCTAAAAATCGATATTTTAAGTGTCCAAAGTCGATATGTGCATTCATCATCTGTACCCGTTTATATCTCAAATTCAGGCTCAAGACACCCGAAAATTCGATATTTTGGGGTCCCAGAAGTGATCTGTACATGCCTATTTAGTGCTAGAATAATTTCAAAAATAGGCCCAAAACATGTTAAAAATCGATATTTTAGGTGCCCAAAGTCGATATCTCAAATTCAGGCCCAAAACACCCGAAAATTCGATATTTTGGGGTACCAGAAGCGAACTGTACATGCCTACTCCGTGTTAGAGTATTTTCAAAATACAGGCCCAAAACATACTGAAAATCGATCTTTTAGGTGCCCAAAAGTCGATATGTGCATGCATCTTCTGTACCTGTTTATATCTCAAATTCAGGCTCCAAACACCCGAAAACTCGATATTTTGGGGTCCCAGAAGCGATCTGTACATGCCTACTCAGATGCAGGCCAAAAACAAGCTGAAAATCGATATTTTAGGTGCCCAAAATCGATATCTCAAATTCAGGCCCAAAACACCCGAAAATCCGATATTTTGGGGTCCCAGAAGCGAACTGTACATGCCTACTCCGTGTTAGAATATTTTCAAAATACAGGCCCAAAACATACTGAAAATCGATCTTTTATGTGCCCAAAAGTCGATATGTGCATGCATCTTCTGAACTCGTTTATATCTCAAATTCAACCTCAAAACACCCGAAAATTCAATAATTTTGTATCCCAGAAGCGATCTGTACATGTCTAGTCAGTGCTAGAGTGTTTTCAAAATATAGGCTCAAAACATGCTAAAAATCGATATTTTAGGTGCCCAAAAGTCGATATGTGCATGCATCTTCTGTACCCGTTTATATTTCAAATTCAGGCTGAAAACACCCGAAAATTCGATATTTTGGGGTCCCAGATGCGAACTGTACATGCCTACTCCGTGTTAGAGTATTTTCAAAATACAGGCCCAAAACATACTGAAAATCGATCTTTTAGGTGCCCAAAAGTCGATATGTGCATGCATCTTCTGTACCTGTTTATATCTCAAATTCAGGCTCCATACACCAGAAAATTCGATATTTTGGGGTCCCAGAAGCGATCTGTACATGCCTACTCAGATGCACGCCCAAAACAAGCTGAAAATCGATATTTTAGGTGCCCAAAGTCGATATCTCAAATTCAGGCCCAAAACACCCGAAAATTCGATATTTTGGGGTCCCAGAAGCGAACTGTACATGCCTACTCCGAGTTAGAGTATTTTCAAAATACAGGCCCAAAACATACTGAAAATCGATCTTTTAGGTGCCCAAAAGTCGATATGTGCATGCATCTTCTGTACCGGTTTATATCTCAAATTCAGGCTCCAAACACCCGAAAATTCGATATTTTTGGGTCCCAGAAGCGATCTGTACATGCCTACAAAGATGCAGGCCCAAAACAAGCTGAAAATCGATATTTTAGGTGCCCAAAGTCGATATCTCAAATTCAGGCCCAAAACACCCGAATATCCGATATTTTGGGGTCCCAGAAGCGAACTGTACATGCCTACTCCGTGTTAGAATATTTTCAAAATACAGGCCAGAAACATACTGAAAATCAATCTTTTAGGTGCCCAAAATTCGATATGTGCATGCATCTTCTGCACTCGTTTATATCTCAAATTCAACCTCAAAACACCCGAAAATTCAATAATTTTGGGTCCCAGAAGCGATCTGTACATGCCTACTCAGTGCTAGAATATTTTCAAAATATAGGCCCTAAACATGCTAAAAATCGATATTTAAGTGCCCAAAGTCGATATCTCAAATTCAGGCCCAAAACACCCAAAAATTCGATATTTTGGGGTCCCAGAAGCGATCTGTACATGCCTACTCCGTGTTAGAGTATTTTCAATATACAGGCCCAAAACATACTGAAAATCGATCTTTCAGGTGCCCAAAAGTCGATATGTGCATGCATCTTCTGTACCCGTTTATATCTCAAATTCAACCTCAAAACACCCGAAAATTCGATATTTTTGGGTCCCAGAAGCGATCTGTACATGCCTACTCAGATGCATGCCCAAAACATGCTGAAAATCGATATTTTAGGTGCCCAAAGTCAACATTTGTATGCATCTTCTGCACTCCTTTATATCTCAAATTCAACCTGAAAACACCCGAAAATTAAATAATTTTGGGTCCCAGAAGCGATCCGTACATGTCTAGTCAGTGCTAGAATGTTTTCAAAATATAGGCTCAAAACATGCAAAAAATCGATATTTTAAGTGTCCAAAGTCGATATGTGCATGCATCTTCTGTATCCGTTTATATCTCAAATTCAGGCTCAAAACACCCGAAAATTCAATATTTTTGGGTCCCAGAAGCAATCTGTACATGCCTACTCCTAGTTAGAGTATTTTCAAAATACAGACCCAAAACATGCTGAAAATCGATATTTTAGGTGCCCAAAGTCAATATGTGCATGCATCTTCTGTACCCGTTTATATCTCAAATTCAGGCTCAAAACACCCGAAAATTCGATAATTTGGGATCCCAGAAGCGATCTGTACATGCCTACTCAGTGCTAGAATATTTTCAAAATAAATGACCAAAACATGCTAAAAATCGATATTTTAGGTGCCCAAAGTCAATATCTCAAATTCAGGCCCAAAACGCCCAAAAAATCGATATTTTGGGGTCCCAGAAGCGATCTGTACATGCCTACTCCGTGTTAGAGTATTTTCAATATACAGGCACAAAACATACTAAAAATCGATCTTTTAGGTGCCCAAAAGTCGATATGTGGATGAATCTTCTGTACCCGTTTATATCTCAAATTCAGGCTCAAAACACCCGAAAATTCGATATTTTTGGGTCCCAGAAGCGATCTGTACATGCCTACAAAGATGCAGGCCCAAAACAAGCTGAAAATCGATATTTTAGGTGCTCAAAGTCGATATCTCAAATTCAGGCCCAAAACACCCGAATATCCGATATTTTGGGGTCCCAGAAGCGAACTGTACATGCCTACTCCGTGTTAGAATATTTTTAAAATACAGGCCAGAAACATACTGAAAATCAATCTTTTAGGTGCCCAAAAGTCGATATGTGCATGCATCTTCTGCACTCGTTTATATCTCAAATTCAACCTCAAAACACCCGAAAATTCAATAATTTTGGGTCCCAGAAGCGATCTGTACATGCCTACTCAGTGCTAGAATATTTTCAAAATATAGGCCCTAAACATGCTAAAAATCGATATTTAAGTGCCCAAAGTCGATATCTCAAATTCAGGCCCAAAACACCCAAAAATTCGATATTTTGGGGTCCCAGAAGCGATCTGTACATGCCTACTCCGTGTTAGAGTATTTTCAATATACAGGCCCAAAACATACTGAAAATCGATCTTTCAGGTGCCCAAAAGTCGATATGTGCATGCATCTTCTGTACCCGTTTATATCTCAAATTCAACCTCAAAACACCCGAAAATTCGATATTTTTGGGTCCCAGAAGCGATCTGTACATGCCTACTCAGATGCATGCCCAAAACATGCTGAAAATCGATATTTTAGGTGCCCAAAGTCAACATTTGTATGCATCTTCTGCACTCCTTTATATCTCAAATTCAACCTGAAAACACCCGAAAATTAAATAATTTTGGGTCCCAGAAGCGATCCGTACATGTCTAGTCAGTGCTAGAATGTTTTCAAAATATAGGCTCAAAACATGCAAAAAATCGATATTTTAAGTGTCCAAAGTCGATATGTGCATGCATCTTCTGTACCCGTTTATATCTCAAATTCAGGCTCAAAACACCCGAAAATTCGATATTTTTGGGTCCCAGAAGCAATCTGTACATGCCTACTCCTAGTTAGAGTATTTTCAAAATACAGACCCAAAACATGCTGAAAATCGATATTTTAGGTGCCCAAAGTCAATATGTGCATGCATCTTCTGTACCCGTTTATATCTCAAATTCAGGCTCAAAACACCCGAAAATTCGATAATTTGGGATCCCAGAAGCGATCTGTACATGCCTACTCAGTGCTAGAATATTTTCAAAATATATGCCCAAAACATGCTAAAAATCGATATTTTAGGTGCCCAAAGTCAATATCTCAAATTCAGGCCCAAAACGCCCAAAAATTCGATATTTTGGGGTCCCAGAAGCGATCTGTACATGCCTACTCCGTGTTAGAGTATTTTCAATATACAGGCACAAAACATACTGAAAATCGATCTTTTAGGTGCCCAAAAGTCGATATGTGGATGAATCTTCTGTACCCGTTTATATCTCAAATTCAGGCTCAAAACACCCCAAAATTCGATATTTTGGGGTCCCAGAAGCAATCTGTACTTGCCTAATCCGTGTTAGAGTATTTTCAAAACACAGGCCCAAAACAAGCTGAAAATCGATATTTTAGGTGACCAAAGTCAATATGTGTATGCATCTTCTGCACCCGTTTATATCCCAAATTCAACCTCAAAACACCCGAAAATTCCATAATTTTGGGTCCTAGAAGCGATCTGTACATGCCTACTTAGTGCTAGAATGTTTTCAAAATATAGGCTCAAAACATGCTAAAAATCGATATTTTAAGTGTCCAAAGTCGATATGTGTATGCATCATCGGTACCCGTTTATATCCCAAATTCAACCTCAAAACACCCGAAAATTCGATATTTTGGGGTCCCAGAAGCGATCTGTACATGCCTACTTAGTGCTAGAATATTTTCAAAATATAGGCCCAAAACATGCTAAAAATCTATATTTTAGGTGCCCAAAGTCGATATCTCAAATTCAGGCCCAAAACACCCGAAAATTCGATATTTTGGGTATCCCAGAAGCGAACTGTACATGCCTACTCCGTGTTAGAGTATTTTCAATATACAGGCCCAAAACATATTGAAAATCGATCTTTTAGGTGCTCAAAAGTCGATATGTGCCTGCATCTTCTGTACCCGTTTATATCTCAAATTAAGGCTCCAAACACCCGAAAATTCGATATTTTGGGGTCACAGAAGCGATCTGTACATGCCTACTCATATGCAGGCCCAAAACATGCTGAAAATCGATATTTTAGGTGCCTAAAGTCAACATGTGTATGCATCTTCTGCACTCTTTTATATCTCAAATTCAACCTCAAAACACCCGAAAATTAGATAATTTTGGGTCCCAGAAGCAATCTGTACATGTCTAGTCAGTGCTAGAATGTTTTCAAAATATAGGCTCTAAACATGCAAATAATCGATATTTTAAGTGTCCAAAGTCGATATGTGCATGCATCTTCTGTACCCGTTTATATCTCAAATTCAGGCTCAAAACACCCGAAAATTCGATATTTTTGGGTCCCAGAAGCGATCTGTACATGCCTACTCCTAGTTAGAGTATTTTCAAAATACAGGCCCAAAACATGCTGAAAATTGATATTTTAGGTGCCCAAAGTCAATATGTGCATTCATCTTCTGTACCCGTTTATATCTCTAATTCTGGCTCAAAACACCCGAAAATTCGGTATTTTTGGGTCCTAGAAGCGATCTGTACATCCCTACTCCTAGTTAGAATGTTTTCAAGATACAGACCCAAAACATGCTCAAAATCGATATTTTAGGTGCCCAAAAGTCGATATGTGCATGCATCTTCTGTACCCGTTTATATCTCAAATTCAGGCTCAAAACACCAGAAAATTCGATATTTTGGGGTCCCAGAAATGATCTGTACACGCCTACTTAGTGCTAGAATATTTTCAAAATATAGTGCCAAAACATGCTAAAAATCGATATTTTAGTTGCCCAAAGTCGATATCTCAAATTCAACCTCAAAACACCCGAAAATTCGATTATTTTGGGTCCCAGAAGTGATCTGTACATGTCTAGTCAGTGTTAGAGTATTTTCAAAATACAGGCCCAAAACATACTGAAAATCGATCTTTTAGGTGCCCAAAAGTCGATATGTGCATGCATCTTCTGTACCCGTTTATATCTCAAATTCAGGCTCCAAACACCCGAAAATTCGATATTTTGGGGTCACAGAAGAGATCTGTACATGCCTACTCAGATGCAGGCCCAAAACATGCTGAAAATCGATATTTTAGGTGCCCAAAGTCAACATGTGTATGCATCTTCTGACACTTGTATATCTCAAATTCAACCTCAAAAGACCCGAAAATTAGATAATTTTGGGTCCCAGAAGCGATCTGTACATGTCTAGTCAGTGCTTGAATGCTTTCAAGATACAGACCCAAAACATGCTCAAAATCGATATTTTAGGTGCCCAAAAGTCGATATGTGCATGCATCTTCTGTACCCGTTTATATCTCAAATTCAGGCTCAAAACACCCGAAAATTCGATATTTTGGGGTCCCAGAAATGATCTGTACACGCCTACTTAGTGCTAGAATATTTTCAAAATATAGGGCCAAAACATGCTAAAAATCGATATTTTAGTTGCCCAAAGTCGATATCTCAAATTCAACCTCAAAACACCCGAAAATTCGATTATTTTGGGTCCCAGAAGTGATCTGTACATGTCTAGTCAGTGTTAGAGTATTTTCAAAATACAGGCCCAAAACATACTGAAAATCGATCTTTTAGGTGCCCAAAAGTCGATATATGCATGCATCTTCTGTACCCGTTTATATCTCAAATTCAGGCTCCAAACACCCGAAAATTCGATATTTTGGGGTCCCAGAAGCGATCTGTACATGCCTACTCAGATGCAGGCCCAAAACATGCTGAAAATTGATATTTTAGGTGCCCAAAGTCAACATGTGTATGCATCTTCTGCACTCTTTTATATCTCAAATTTAACCTCAAAACACCCGAAAATTAGATATTTTTGGGTCCCTGAAGCGATCTGTACATGCCTACTCAGTGCTAGAATATTTTCAAAATATAGGCCCAAAACATGCTAAAAATCGGTATTTTAGGGGCCCAAAGTCAATATCTCAAATTCAGGCCCAAAACACCCAAAAATTCGATATTTTGGGGTCCCAGAAGCGATCTGTACATGCCTACTCCGTGTTAGAGTATTTTCAAAACACAGGCCCAAAACAAGCTTAATCGATATTTTAGGTGACCAAAGTCAATATGTGTATGCATCTTCTGCACCCGTTTATATCCCAAATTCAACCTCAAAACACCCGAAAATTCGATATTTTTGGGTCCCAGAAGCGATCTGTACATCCCTACTCCTAGTTAGAATGTTTTCAAGATACAGACCCAAAACATGCTCAAAATCGATATTTTAGGTGCCCAAAAGTCGATATGTGCATGCATCTTCTGTACCCGTTTATATCTCAAATTCAGGATCAAAACACCCGAAAGTTCGATATTTTGGGGTCCCAGAAGCGATCTGTAAATGCCTACTCAGATGCAGGCCCAAAACATGCTAAAAATCGATATTTTAGGTGCCCAAAGTCAACATGTGTACTCTTTTATATCTCAAATTTAACTTCAAAACACCCGAAAATTAGATAATTTTGGGTCCCAGAAGCGATCTGTACATGTCTAGTCAGTGCTAGAATGTTTTCAAAATATAGGCTCAAAACATGCAAAAAATCGATATTTTAAGTGTCCAAAGTCGATATGTGCATGCATCTTCTGTACCCGTTTATATCTCAAATTTAGGCTTAAAACACCCGAAAATTTGATATTTTTGGGTCCCAGAAGCGATCTGTACATGCCTACTCCTAGTTAAAATATTTTCAAAACACAGGCCCAAAACAAGCTGAAAATCGATATTTTAGGTGACCAAAGTCAATATGTGTATGCATCTTCTGCACCCGTTTATATCCCAAATTCAACCTCAAAACACCCGAAAATTCGATATTTTGGGGTCCCAGAAGCGAACTGTACATGCCTACTCCGTGTTAGAGTATTTTCAAAATACAGGCCCAAAACATACTGAAAATCGATCTGTTAGGTGCCCAAAAGTCGATATGTGCATGCATCTTCTGTACCTGTTTATATCTCAAATTCAGGCTCCAAACACCCGAAAATTCGATATTTTGGGGTCACAGAAGCGATCTGTACATGCCTACTCAGATGCAGGCCCAAAACATGCTGAAAATTGATATTTTAGGTGCCCAAAGTCAACATGTGTATGCATCTTCTGCACTCTTTTATATCTCAAATTTAACCTCAAAACACCCGAAAATTAGATATTTTTGGGTCCCTGAAGCGATCTGTACATGCATACTCCTAGTTAGAGTATTTTCAAAATACAGGCCCAAAACATGCTGAAAATCGATATTTTAGGTACCCAAAGTCAATATGTGCATGCATCTTCTGTACCCGATTATATCTCAAATTCAGGCTCCAAACACCCGAAAATTCGGTATTTTTGGGTCCTAGAAGCGATCTGTACATCCCTACTCCTAGTTAGAATGTTTTCAAGATACAGACCCAAAACATGCTCAAAATCGATATTTTAGGTGCCCAAAAGTCGATATGTGCATGCATCTTCTGTACCCGTTTATATCTCAAATTCAGGCTCAAAACACCCGAAAATTCGATATTTTGGGGTCCCAGAAATGATCTGTACACGCCTACTTAGTGCTAGAATATTTTCAAAATATAGGGCCAAAACATGCTAAAAATCGATATTTTAGTTGCCCAAAGTCGATATCTCAAATTCAACCTCAAAACACCCGAAAATTCGATTATTTTGGGTCCCAGAAGTGATCTGTACATGTCTAGTCAGTGTTAGAGTATTTTCAAAATACAGGCCCAAAACATACTGAAAATCGATCTTTTAGGTGCCCAAAAGTCGATATGTGCATGCATCTTCTGTACCCGTTTATATCTCAAATTCAGGATCAAAACACCCGAAAGTTCGATATTTTGGGGTCCCAGAAGCGATCTGTAAATGCCTACTCAGATGCAGGCCCAAAACATGCTAAAAATCGATATTTTAGGTGCCCTAAGTCAACATGTGTACTCTTTTATATCTCAAATTTAACTTCAAAACACCCGAAAATTAGATAATTTTGGGTCCCAGAAGCGATCTGTACATGTCTAGTCAGTGCTAGAATGTTTTCAAAATATAGGCTCAAAACATGCAAAAAATCGATATTTTAAGTGTCAAAAGTCGATATGTGCATGCATCTTCTGTACCCGTTTATATCTCAAATTTAGGCTTAAAACACCCGAAAATTTGATATTTTTGGGTCCCAGAAGCGATCTGTACATGCCTACTCCTAGTTAAAGTATTTTCAAAACACAGGCCCAAAACAAGCTGAAAATCGATATTTTAGGTGACCAAAGTCAATATGTGTATGCATCTTCTGCACCCGTTTATATCCCAAATTCAACCTCAAAACACCCGAAAATTCGATATTTTTGGGTCCCAGAAGCGATCTGTACATGCCTTCTTAGTGCTAGAATATTTTCAAAATATAGGCCCAAAACATGCTAAATATCGATATTTTAAGTGCCCAAAGTCGATATCTCAAATTCAGGCCCAAAACACCCAAAAATTCGATATTTTGGGGTCCCAGAAGCGAACTGTACATGCCTACTCCGTGTTAGAGTATTTTCAAAATACAGGCCCAAAACATACTGAAAATCGATCTGTTAGGTGCCCAAAAGTCAATATGTGCATGCATCTTCTGTACCCGTTTATATCTCAAATTCAGGCTCCAAACACCCGAAAATTCGATATTTTGGGGTCACAGAAGCGATCTGTACATGCCTACTCAGATGCAGGCCCAAAACATGCTGAAAATCGATATTTTAGGTCCCCAAAGTCAACATGTGTATGCATCTTCTGACTCTTTTATATCTAAAATTCAACCTCAAAATACCCGAAAATTAGATAATTTTGGGTCCCAGAAGCGATCTGTACTTGTCTAGTCAGTGCTAGAATGCTTTCAAAATATAGGCTCAAAACATGCAAAAAATTGATATTTTAAGTGTCCAAAGTCGATATGTGCATGCATCTTCAGTACCCGTTTATATCTCAAATTCAGGCTCAAAACACACGAAAATTCGATATTTTGGGGTCCCAGAAGCGATCTGTACTTGCCTACTCCGTTTTAGAGTATTTTCAAAATACAGGCCCAAAACATGCTGAAAATCGATATTTTAGGTACGCAAAGTCAATATGTGCATGCATCTTCTGTACCCGTTTATATCTCAAATTCAGGCTCCAAACACCCGAAAATTCGGTATTTTTGGGTCCTAGAAGCGATCTGTACATCCCTACTCCAAGTTAGAATGTTTTCATTATACAGACCCATAACATGCTCAAAATCGATATTTTAAGTGTCCAAAGTCGATATGTCCATGCATCTTCTGTACCCGTTTATATCTCAAATTAAGGCTCAAAACACCCGAAAATTCGATAATTTAGGGTCCCTGAAGCGATCTGTACATGCCTACTCAGTGCTAGAATATTTTCAAAATATAGGCCCAAAACATGCTAAAAATCGATTTTTTAGGGTCCCAAAGTCAATATCACAGATTCAGGCCCAAAACACTCAAAAATTCGATATTTTGGGGTCCCAGAAGCGATCTGTACATGCCTACTCCGTTTTAGAGTATTTTCAATATACAGGCACAAAACATACTGAAAATCGATCTGTTAGGTGCCCAAAAGTCGATATGGGGATGCATCTTCTGTACCCGTTTATATCTCAAATTCAGGCTCAAAACACCCGAAAATTCGATATTTTGGGGTCCCAAAAGCAATCTGTACTTGCCTATTCCGTGTTACAGTATTTTCAAAACACAGGCCCAAAACAAGCTGAAAATCGATATTTTAGGTGACCAAAGTCAACATGTGTATGCATCTTCTGCACACGTTTATATCTCAAATTCAACCTCAAAACACCCGGAAATTCGATATTTTTGGGTCTCAGAAGCGATCTGTACATCCCTACTCCTAGTTAGAATGTTTTCAAGATACAGGCCCAAAACATGCTCAAAATCGATATTTTAGGTGCCCAAAAGTCAATATGTGCATGCATCTTCTGTACCCGTTTATATCTTAAATTCAGGCTCAAAACACCCGAAAGTTCGATATTTTGGGGTCCCAGAAGCGATCTGTACATGCCTACTCAGATGCAGGCCTAAAACATGCAAAAATCGATATTTTAGGTGCCCAAAGTCAATATGTGCATGCATCTTCTGTACCCGTTTATATCTCAAATTAAGGCTCAAAACAACCGAAAATTCGGTATTATTGGGTCCTAGAAGCGATCTGTACATCCCTACTTCTAGTTAGAATGTTTTCAAGATACAGACCCAAAACATGCTAAAAATCGATATTTTAAGTGTCCAAAGTCGATATGTCCATGCATCTTCTGTACCCGTTTATATCTCAAATTAAGGCTCAAAACACCCGAAAATTCGATAATTTAGGGTCCCAGAAGCGATCTGTACATGCCTACTCAGTGCTAGAATATTTTCAAAATATAGGCCCAAAACATGCTAAAAATCGATTTTTTAGGGTCCCAAAGTCAATATCACAGATTCAGGCCCAAAACACTCAAAAATTCGATATTTTGGGGTCCCAGAAGCGATCTGTACATGCCTACTCCGTTTTAGAGTATTTTCAATATACAGGCACAAAACATACTGAAAATCGATCTGTTAGGTGCCCAAAAGTCGATATGGGGATGCATCTTCTGTACCCGTTTATATCTCAAATTCAGGCTCAAAACACCCGAAAATTCGATATTTTGGGGTCCCAAAAGCAATCTGTACTTGCCTATTCCGTGTTACAGTATTTTCAAAACACAGGCCCAAAACGAGCTGAAAATCGATATTTTAGGTGACCAAAGTCAACATGTGTATGCATCTTCTGCACACGTTTATATCCCAAATTCAACCTCAAAACACCCGGAAATTCGATATTTTTGGGTCTCAGAAGCGATCTGTACATCCCTACTCCTAGTTAGAATGTTTTCAAGATACAGGCCCATAACATGCTCAAAATCGATATTTTAGGTGCCCAAAAGTCAATATGTGCATGCATCTTCTGTACCCGTTTATATCTTAAATTCAGGCTCAAAACACCCGAAAGTTCGATATTTTGGGGTCCCAGAAGCGATCTGTACATGCCTACTCAGATGTAGGCCCAAAACATGCAAAAATCGATATTTTAGGTGCCCAAAGTCAATATGTGCATGCATCTTATGTACCCGTTTATATCTCAAATTAAGGCTCAAAACACCCGAAAATTCGGTATTATTGGGTCCTAGAAGCGATCTGTACATCCCTACTTCTAGTTAGAATGTTTTCAAGATACAGACCCAAAACATGCTAAAAATCGATATTTTAAGTGTCCAAAGTCGATATGTCCATGCATCTTCTGTACCCGTTTATATCTCAAATTAAGGCTCAAAACACCCGAAAATTCGATAATTTAGGGTCCCAGAAGCGATCTGTACATGCCTACTCAGTGCTAGAATATTTTCAAAATATAGGCCCAAAACATGCTGAAAATCGATATTTTAGGTGCCCAAAGTCAATATGTGCATGCATCTTCTGTACCCGTTTATATCTCAAATTCAGGCTCAAAACACCCGAAAATTCGGTATTTTTGGGTCCCAGAAGCGATCTGTACATGCCTACTCCGTGTTAGAGTATTTTCAATATACAGGCCCAAAACATACTGAAAATCGATCTTTTAGGTGCCTAAAAGTCGATATGGGGATGCATCTTCTGTACCCGTTTATATCTCAAATTCAGGCTCAAAACACCCGAAAATTCGATTTTTTTTCGGTCCCAGAAGCGATCTGTACTTGCCTACTCCTAGTTAGAGTATTTTCAAAATACAGGCCCAAAACATGCTGAAAATCGATATTTTAGGTACCCAAAGTCAATTTGTGAATGCATCTTCTGTACCCGTTTATATCTCAAATTTAGGCTCCAAACACCCGAAAATTCGGTATTTTTGGGTCCCAGAAGCGATCTGTACATCCCTACTCCTAGTTAGAATGTTTTCAAGATACAGACTCAAAACATGCTCAAAATCGATATTTTAGGTGCCCAAAAGTCGATATGTGCATGCATCTTCTGTATCCGTTTATATCTCAAATTCAGGCTCAAAACACCCGAAAGTTCGATATTTTGGGGTCCCAGAAGTGATCTGTACATGCCTACTCAGTGCTAGAATATTTTCAAAATAAAGGCCCAAATCATGATAAAAATCGATATTTTAGGTGCCCAAAGTCGATATCTCAAAACACCCGAATATTCGATATTTTGGGGTCCCAGAAGCGACCTGTACATGCCTAATCCGTGTTGGAGTATTTTAAAAATACAGGCCCAAAACATACTGAAAATCGATACTTTATTTGCCCAAAAGTCGATATGTGCATGCATCTTCTGTACCCGTTTATATGCCAAATTCAACCTCAAAACACCCAAAAATTCGATATTTTTGGGTCCCAGAAGCGATCTGTACATGCCTACTCAGTGCTAGAATGTTTTCAATATATAGGCTCAAAACATGCTAAAAATCGATATTTTAAGTGTCTAAAGTCGATATGTGCATGCATCTTCTCCACCCGTTTATATCCCAAATTCAACCTCAAAACAACCGAGAATTCGATATTTTGGGGTCCCAGAAGCGATCTGTACATGCCTACTTAGTGCTAGCATATTTTCAAAATATAGGCCCAAAATGTGCTAAAAATAAATATTTTAGGTGCCCAAAGTCGATATCTCAAATTCAGGCCCAAAACACCCGAATGTTCGATATTTTGGGGTCCCAGAAGCGAACTGTACATGTCTACTCCCTGTTAGAGTATTTTCAAAATACAGGCCCAAAACATGATGAAAATCGATATTTTAGGTGCCCAAAGTCAATATGTGCATGCATCTTCTGTACCCGTTTATATCTCAAATTCAGGCTCAAAACACCCGAAAATTCGGTACTTTTGGGTCCTAGAAGCGATCTGTACATCCCTACTCCTAGTTAGAATGTTTTCAAGATACAGACCCAAAACATGCTAAAAATCGATATTTTAAGTGTCCAAAGTCGATATGTCCATGCATCTTCTGTACCCGTTTATATCTCAAATTAAGGCTCAAAACACCCGAAAATTCGATAATTCGGGGTCCCAGAAGCGATCTGTACATGCCTACTCCGTGTTAGAGTATTTTCAATATGCAGGCCCAAAACATACTGAAAATCGATCTTTTAGGTGCCTAAAAGTCGATATGGGGATGCATCTTCTGTACCCGTTTATATCTCAAATTCAGGCTCAAAACACCCGAAAATTCGATATTTTGGGGTCCCACAAGCAATCTGTACTTGCCTACTCCGTGTTAGAGTATTTTTAAAACACAGGCCCAAAACAAGCTGAAAATCGATATTTTAGGTGACCAAAGTCAATATGTGTATGTATCTTCTGCACCCGTTTATATCCCAAATTCAACCTCAAAACACCCGAAAATTCGATATTTTTGGGTCCTAGAAGCGATCTGTACATGCCTACTTAGTGCTAAAATATTTGCAAAATATAGGCCTAAAACATGCTAAAAATCGATATTTTAGGTGCCCAAAGTCGATATCTCAAATTCTGGCTCCAAACACCCGAAAATTCGGTATTTTTGGGTCCTATAAGCGATATGTACATCCCTTCTCCTAGTTAGAATGTTTTCAAGATACAGACCCAAAACATGCTAAAAATCGATATTATAAGTGTCCAAAGTCGATATGTCCATGCATCTTCTGTACCCGTTTATATCTCAAATTAAGGCTCAAAACACCCGAAAATTCGATAATTCGGGGTCCCAGAAGCGATCTGTACATGCCTACTCCGTGTTAGAGTATTTTCAATATACAGGCCCAAAACATACTGAAAATCGATCTTTTAGGTGCCTAAAAGTCGATATGGGGATGCATCTTCTGTACCCGTTTATATCTCAAATTCAGGCTCAAAACACCCGAAAATTCGATATTTTGGGGTCCCACAAGCAATCTGTACTTGCCTACTCCGTGTTAGAGTATTTTTAAAACACAGGCCCAAAACAAGCTGAAAATCGATATTTTAGGTGACCAAAGTCAATATGTGTATGCATCTTCTGCACCCGTTTATATCCCAAATTCAACCTCAAAACACCCGAAAATTCGATATTTTTGGGTCCCAGAAGCGATCTGTACATGCCTACTTAGTGCTAAAATATTTGCAAAATATAGGCCTAAAACATGCTAAAAATCGATATTTTAGGTGCCCAAAGTCGATAACTCAAATTCAGGCTCCAAACACCCGAAAATTCGGTATTTTTGGGTCCTATAAGCGATCTGTACATCCCTTCTCTTAGTTAGAATGTTTTCAAGATACAGACCCAAAACATGCTCAAAATCGATATTTTAGGTGCCCAAAAGTCAATATGTGCATGCATCATCTGTACCCGTTTATATCCCAAATTCAACCTCAAAACACACGAAAATTCGATATTATGGGGTCCCAGAAGCGAACTGTACATGCCTACTCCGTGTTAGAGCATTTTCAAAATACAGGCCCAAAACATACTGAAAATAGATCTTTTAGGTGCACAAAAGTCGATATGTGCATGCATCTTCTGTACCCGTTTATATCTCAAATTCAGGCTCCAAACACCCGAAAATTCGATATTTTGGGGTCACAGAAGCGATCTGTACATGCCTTCTCAGATGCAGGCCCAAAACATGCTGGAAATCGATATTTTAGGTGCCCAAAGTCAACATGTGTATGCATCTTCTGCACACTTTTATATCTCAAATTCAACCTCAAAAAACCCGAAAATTAGATAATTTTGGGTCCCAGAAGCGATCTGTACATGTCTAATCAGTGCCAGAATGTTTTCAAAATATAGGCTCAAAACATGCAAAAAATCGATATTTTAAGTGTTCAAAGTCGATATGTGCATGCATCTTCTGTACCCGTTTATATCTCAAATTTAGGCTCAAAACACCCGAAAATTCGATATTTTTGGGTCCCAGAAGCGATCTGTACATGCCTACTCCTAGTTCGAGTATTTTCAAAGTACAGGCCCAAAACATGCTGAAAATCGATATTTTAGGTGCCCAAAGTCAATATGTGCATGCATCTTCTGTACCCGTTTATATCTCAAATTCAGGCTCAAAACACCCGAAAATTCGGTATTTTTGGGTCCTAGAAGCGATCTGTACATCCCTACTCCTAGTTAGAATGTTTTCAAGATACAGACCCAAAACATGCTCAAAATCGATATTTTAGGTGCCCAAAAGTCGATATGTGCATGCATCTTCTGTACCCGTTTATATCTCAAATTCAGGCTCAAAACACCCGAAAGTTCGATATTTTGGTGTCCCAGAAGCGATCTGTACATGCCTACTCAGTGCTAGAATATTTTCAAAATATAGGCCCAAAACATGATAAAAATCGATATTTTAGGTGCCCAAAGTCGATATCTCAAATTCAGGCCCAAAACACCCGAAAATTCGATATTTTGGGGTCCCAGAAGCGAACTGTACATGCCTACTCCGTGTTAGAATATTTTCAAAATACAGGCCCAAAACATACTGAAAATCGATCTTTTAGGTGCCCAAAAGTCGATATGTGCATGCATCTTCTGTACCCGTTTATATGCCAAATTCAACCTCAAAACACCCGAAAATTCGATATTTTTGGGTCTCAGAAGCGATCTGTACCTGCCTACTTAGTGCTGGAATGTTTTCAAAATATAGGCTCAAAACATGCTAAAAATCGATATTTTAAGTGTCCAAAGTCGATATGTGCATGCATCATCTGTACCCGTTTATATCCCAAATTCAACCACAAAACACACGAAAATTCGATATTTTGGGGTCCCAGAAGCTAACTGTACATGCCTACTCCGTGTTAGAGCATTTTCAAAATACAGGCCCAAAACATACTGAAAATAGATCTTTTAGGTGCACAAAAGTCGATATGTGCATGCATCTTCTGTACCCGTTTATATCTCAAATTCAGGCTCAAAACACCAGAAAATTCGATATTTTGGGGTCACAGAAGCGATCTGTACATGCCTTCTCAGATGCAGGCCCAAAACATGCTGAAAATCGATATTTTAGGTGCCCAAAGTCAACATGTGTATGCATCTTCTGCACTCTTTTATATCTCAAATTCAACCTCAAAACACCCGAAAATTAGATAATTTTGGGTCCCAGAAGCGATCTATACATGTCTAATCAGTGCCAGAATGTTTTCAAAATATAGGCTCAAAACATGCAAAAAATCGATATTTTAAGTGTTCAAAGTCGATATGTGCATGCATCTTCTGTACCCGTTTATATCTCAAATTTAGGCTCAAAACACCCGAAAATTCGATATTTTTGGGTCCCAGAAGCGATCTGTACATGCCTACTCCTAGTTCGAGTATTTTCAAAGTACAGGCCCAAAACATGCTGAAAATCGATATTTTAGGTGCCCAAAGTCAATATGTGCATGCATCTTCTGTACCCGTTTATATCTCAAATTCAGGCTCAAAAAACCCGAAAATTCGGTATTTTTGGGTCCTAGAAGCGATATGTACATCCCTACTCCTAGTTAGAATGTTTTCAAGATACAGACCCAAAACATGCTCAAAATCGATATTTTAGGTGCCCAAAAGTCGATATGTGCATGCATCTTCTGTACCCGTTTATATCTCAAATTCAGGCTCAAAACACCCGAAAGTTCGATATTTTGGGGTCCCAGAAGCGATCTGTACATGCCTACTCAGTGCTAGAATATTTTCAAAATATAGGACCAAAACATGATAAAAATTGATATTTTATGTGCCCAAAGTCGATATCTCAAATTCAGGCCCAAAACACCCGAAAAATCGATATTTTGGGGTCCCAGAAGCGAACTGTACATGCCTAATCCGTGTTATAGTATTTTCAAAATACAGGCCCAAAACATACTGAAAATCGATCTTTTAGGTGCCCAAAAGTCGATATGTCCATGCATCTTCTGTACCCGTTTATATGCCAAATTCAACCTCAAAACACCCGAAAATTCGATATTTTTGGGTCTCAGAAGCGATCTGTACATGCCTACTTAGTGCTGGAATGTTTTCAAAATATAGGCTCAAAACATGCTAAAAATCGATATTTTAAGTGTCCAAAGTCGATATGTGCATGCATCATCTGTACCCGTTTATATCCCAAATTCAACCTCAAAACACACGAAAATTCGATATTTTGGGGTCCCAGAAGCGAACTGTACATGCCTACTCCGTGTTAGAGCATTTTCAAAATACAGGCCCAAAACATACTGAAAATAGATCTTTTAGGTGCACAAAAGTCGATATGTGCATGCATCTTCTGTACCCGTTTATATCTCAAATTCAGGCTCCAAACACCCGAAAATTCGATATTTTGGGGTCACAGAAGCGATCTGTACATGCCTTCTCAGATGCAGGCCCAAAACATGCTGAAAATCGATATTTTAGGTGCCCAAAGTCAACATGTGTATGCATCTTCTGCACTCTTTTATATCTCAAATTCAACCTCAAAACACCCGAAAATTAGATAATTTTGGGTCCCAGAAGCGATCTGTACATGTCTAATCAGTGCCAGAATGTTTTCAAAATAAGGCCCAAAACATGCTGAAAATCGATATTTTAGGTGCCCAAAGTCAATATGTGCATGCATCTTCTGTACCCGTTTATATCTCAAATTCAGGCTCAAAACACCCGAAAATTTGGTATTTTTGGGTCCTAGAAGCGATCTGTACATCCCTACTCCAAGTTAGAATGTTTTCAAGATACAGACCCAAAACATGCTCAAAATCGATATTTTAGGTGCCCAAAGTCGATATCTCAAATTCAGGCCCAAAACACCCGAAAATTCGATATTTTGGGGTCCCAGAAGCGAACTGTACATGCCTACTCCGTGTTAGAGTATTTTCAAAATACAGGCCCAAAACATACTGAAAATCGATCTTTTAGGTGCCCAAAAGTCGATATGTGCATGCATCTTTTGTACCCGTTTATATGCCAAATTCAACCTCAAAACACCCGAAAATTCGATATTTTTGGGTCCCAGAAGCGATCTGTACATGCCTACTCAGTGCTAGAATGTTTTCATAATATAGGCTCAAAACATGCTAAAAATCGATATTTTAAGTGTCCAAAGTCGATATGTGCATGCATCTTCTGCACCCGTTTATATCCCAAATTCAACCTCAAAACAACCGAAAATTCGATATATTGGGGTCCCAGAAGCGATCTGTACTTGCCTAATTAGTGCTAGCATATTTTCAAAATATAGGCCCAAAATGTGCTAAAAATCGATATTTTAGGTGCCCAAAGTCGATATCTCAAATTCAGGCCCAAAACCCCCGAAAGTTCGATATTTTGGGGTCCCAGAAGCGAACTGTACATGCCTACTCCCTGTTAGAGTATTTTCAAAATACAGGCTCAAAACATACTGAAAATCGATCTTTTAGGTGCCCAAAACTCGATATGTGCATGCATCTTCTGTACCCATTTATATCTGAAATTCAACCTCAAAACACCCGAAAATTCGGTATTTTTGGTCCCAGAAGCGATCTGTACTTGCCTACTCCTAGTTAGAATGTTTTTAAAATATAGGCTCAAAACATGCTAAAAATCGATATTTTAAGTGTCCAAAGTCGATAGGTGCATGCATCATCTGTACCCGTTTATATCTCAAATTCAGGCTCAAAACACCCGAAAATTCGATATTTTGGGGTCCCAAAAGTGATCAGTACATGCCTACTCAGTGCTAGAATATTTTCAAAATATAGGCCCAAAACATGATAAAAATCGATATTTTAGGTGCCCAAAGTCGATATCTCAAATTCAGGCCCAAAACACCCGAAAATTCGATATTTTGGGGTCCCAGAAGCGAACTGTACATGCCTACTCCGTGTTAGAGTATTTTCATAATACAGGCCCAAAACATACTGAAAATCGATCTTTTAGGTGCCCAAAAGTCGATATGTGCATGCATCTTCTGTACCCGTTTATATGCCAAATTCAACCTCAAAACACCCGAAAATTCGATATTTTTGGGTTCCAGAAGCGATCTGTACATGCCTACTCAGTGCTAGAATGTTTTCAATATATAGGCTCAAAACATGCTAAAAATCGATATTTTAAGTGTCCAAAGTCGATATGTGCATGCATCTTTTGCACCCGTTTATATCCCAAATTCAACCTCAAAACAACCGAAAATTCGATATATTGGGGTCCCAGAAGCGATCTGTACTTGCCTAATTAGTGCTAGCATATTTTCAAAATATAGGCCCAAAATGTGCTAAAAATCGATATTTTAGGTGCCCAAAGTCGATATCTCAAATTCAGGCCCAAAACACCCGAAAATTCGATATTTTTGGGTCTCAGAAGCGATCTGTACCTGCCTACTTAGTGCTGGAATGTTTTCAAAATATAGGCTTAAAACATGCTAAAAATCGATATTTTAAGTGTCCAAAGTCGATATGTGCATGCATCATCTGTACCCGTTTATATCCCAAATTCAACCACAAAACACACGAAAATTCAATATTTTGGAGTCCCAGAAGCGAACTGTACATGCCTACTCCGTGTTAGAGCATTTTCAAAATACAGGCCCAAAACATACTGAAAATAGATCTTTTAGGTGCACAAAAGTCGATATGTGCATGCATCTTCTGTACCCGTTTATATCTCAAATTCAGGCTCCAAACACCCGAAAATTCGATATTTTGGGGTCACAGAAGCGATCTGTACATGCCTTCTCAGATGCAGGCCCAAAACATGCTGAAAATCGATATTTTAGGTGCCCAAAGTCAACATGTGTATGCATCTTCTGCACTCTTTTATATCTCAAATTCAACCTCAAAACACCCGAAAATTAGATAATTTTGGGTCCCAGAAGCGATCTATACATGTCTAATCAGTGCCAGAATGTTTTCAAAATATAGGCTCAAAACATGCAAAAAATCGATATTTTAAGTGTTCAAAGTCGATATGTGCATGCATCTTCTGTACCCGTTTATATCTCAAATTTAGGCTCAAAACACCCGAAAATTCGATATTTTTGGGTCCCAGAAGCGATCTGTACATGCCTACTCCTAGTTAGAGTATTTTCAAAGTACAGGCCCAAAACATGCTGAAAATCGATATTTTAGGTGCCCAAAGTCAATATGTGCATGCATCTTCTGTACCCGTTTATATCTCAAATTCAGGCTCAAAAAACCCGAAAATTCGGTATTTTTGGTCCTAGAAGCGATATGTACATCCCTACTCCTAGTTAGAATGTTTTCAAGATACAGACCCAAAACATGCTCCAAATCGATATTTTAGGCGCCCAAAAGTCGATATGTGCATGCATCTTCTGTACCCGTTTATATCTCAAATTCAGGCTCAAAACACCCGAAAGTTCGATATTTTGGGGTCCCAGAAGCGATCTGTACATGCCTACTCAGTGCTAGAATATTTTCAAAATATTGGACCAAAACATGATAAAAATTGATATTTTAGGTGCCCAAAGTCGATATCTCAAATTCAGGCCCAAAACACCCGAAAAATCGATATTTTGGGGTCCCAGAAGCGAACTGTACATGCCTACTCCGTGTTATAGTATTTTCAAAATACAGGCCCAAAACATACTGAAAATCGATCTTTTAGGTGCCCAAAAGTCGATATGTCCATGCATCTTCTGTACCCGTTTATATGCCAAATTCAACCTCAAAACACCCGAAAATTCGATATTTTTGGGTCTCAGAAGCGATCTGTACATGCCTACTTAGTGCTGGAATGTTTTCAAAATATAGGCTCAAAACATGCTAAAAATCGATATTTTAAGTGTCCAAAGTCGATATGTGCATGCATCATCTGTACCCGTTTATATCCCAAATTCAACCTCAAAACACACGAAAATTCGATATTTTGGGGTCCCAGAAGCGAACTGTACATGCCTACTCCGTGTTAGAGCATTTTCAAAATACAGGCCCAAAACATACTGAAAATAGATCTTTTAGGTGCACAAAAGTCGATATGTGCATGCATCTTCTGTACCCGTTTATATCTCAAATTCAGGCTCCAAACACCCGAAAATTCGATATTTTGGGGTCACAGAAGCGATCTGTACATGCCTTCTCAGATGCAGGCCCAAAACATGCTGAAAATCGATATTTTAGGTGCCCAAAGTCAACATGTGTATGCATCTTCTGCACTCTTTTATATCTCAAATTCAACCTCAAAACACCCGAAAATTAGATAATTTTGGGTCCCAGAAGCGATCTGTACATGTCTAATCAGTGCCAGAATGTTTTCAAAATAAGGCTCAAAACATGCAAAAAATCGATATTTTAAGTGTTCAAAGTCGATATGTGCATGCATCTTCTGTACCCGTTTATATCTCAAATTTAGGCTCAAAACACCCGAAAATTCAATATTTTTGGGTCCCAGAAGCGATCTGTACATGCCTACTCCTAGTTAGAGTATTTTTAAAATACAGGCCCAAAACATGCTGAAAATCGATATTTTAGGTGACCAAAGTCAATATGTGCATGCATCTTCTGTACCCGTTTATATCTCAAATTCAGGCTCAAAACACCCGAAAATTTGGTATTTTTGGGTCCTAGAAGCGATCTGTACATCCCTACTCCTAGTTAGAATGTTTTCAAGATACAGACCCAAAACATGCTCAAAATCGATATTTTAGGTGGCCAAAGTCGATATCTCAAATTCAGGCCCAAAACACCCGAAAATTCGATATTTTGGGGTCCCAGAAGCGAACTGTACATGCCTACTCCGTGTTAGAGTATTTTCAAAATACAGGCCCAAAACATACTGAAAATCGATCTTTTAGGTGCCCAAAAGTCGATATGTGCATGCATCTTTTGTACCCGTTTATATGCCAAATTCAACCTCAAAACACCCGAAAATTCGATATTTTTGGGTCCCAGAAGCGATCTGTACATGCCTACTCAGTGCTAGAATGTTTTCATAATATAGGCTCAAAACATGCTAAAAATCGATATTTTAAGTGTCCAAAGTCGATATGTGCATGCATCTTCTGCACCCGTTTATATCCCAAATTCAACCTCAAAACAACTGAAAATTCGATATATTGGGGTCCCAGAAGCGATCTGTACTTGCCTAATTAGTGCTAGCATATTTTCAAAATATAGGCCCAAAATGTGCTAAAAATCGATATTTTAGGTGCCCAAAGTCGATATCTCAAATTCAGGCCCAAAACCCCCGAAAGTTCGATATTTTGGGGTCCCAGAAGCGAACTGTACATGCCTACTCCCTGTTAGAGTATTTTCAAAATACAGGCTCAAAACATACTGAAAATCGATCTTTTAGGTGCCCAAAACTCGATATGTGCATGCATCTTCTGTACCCATTTATATCTGAAATTCAACCTCAAAACACCCGAAAATTCGGTATTTTTTGGTCCCAGAAGCGATCTGTACATGTCTAGTCAGTGCCAGAATGTTTTCAAAATATAGGCTCAAAACATGCTAAAAATCGATATTTTAAGTGTCCAAAGTCGATAGGTGCATGCATCATCTGTACCCGTTTATATCTCAAATTCAGGCTCAAAACACCCGAAAATTCGATATTTTGGGGTCCCAGAAGTGATCAGTACATGCCTACTCAGTGCTAGAATATTTTCAAAATATAGGCCCAAAACATGATAAAAATCGATATTTTAGGTGCCCAAAGTCGATATCTCAAATTCAGGCCCAAAACACCCGAAAATTCGATATTTTGGGGTCCCAGAAGCGAACTGTACATGCCTACTCCGTGTTAGAGTATTTTCATAATACAGGCCCAAAACATACTGAAAATCGATCTTTTAGGTGCCCAAAAGTCGATATGTGCATGCATCTTCTGTACCCGTTTATATGCCAAATTCAACCTCAAAACACCCGAAAATTCGATATTTTTGGGTTCCAGAAGCGATCTGTACATGCCTACTCAGTGCTAGAATGTTTTCAATATATAGGCTCAAAACATGCTAAAAATCGATATTTTAAGTGTCCAAAGTCGATATGTGCATGCATCTTTTGCACCCGTTTATATCCCAAATTCAACCTCAAAACAACCGAAAATTCGATATATTGGGGTCCCAGAAGCGATCTGTACTTGCCTAATTAGTGCTAGCATATTTTCAAAATATAGGCCCAAAATGTGCTAAAAATCGATATTTTAGGTGCCCAAAGTCGATATCCCAAATTCAGGCCCAAAACACCCGAAAGTTCGATATTTTGGGGTCCCAGAAGCGAACTGTACATGCCTACTCCCTGTTAGAGTATTTTCAAAATACAGGCTCAAAACATACTAAAAATCGATCTTTTAGGTGATCAAAACTCGATATGTGCATGCATCTTCTGTACCCATTTATATCTGAAATTCAACCTCAAAACACCCGAAAATTCGATATTTTGGGGTCCCAGAAGCGAACTATACATGCCTACTCAGATGCAGGCCCAAAACATGCTGAAAATCGATATTTTAGGTGCCCAAAGTCAACATGTGTATGCATCTTCTGCAGACGTTTATATCTCAAATTCAACCTCAAAACACCCGAAAATTCGGTATTTTTGGGTCCTAGAAGCGATCAGTACATCCCTTCTCCTAGTTAGAATGTTTACAAGATACAGACCCAAAGCATGCTCAAAATCGATATTTTAGGTGCCCAAAAGTCGATATGTGCATGCATCTTCTGTACCCGTTTATATCTCAAATTCAGGCTCAAGACACCCGAAAATTCGATATTTTGGGGTCCCAGAAGTGATCTGTACATGCCTACTTAGTGCTATAATATTTTCAAAATATAGGCCTAAAACATGTTAAAAATCGATATTTTAGGTGACCAAAGTCGATATCTCAAATTCAGGCCGAAAACAGCCGAAAATTCGATATTTTGGGGTCCCACAAGCGAACTGTACATGTCTAGTCAGTGCTAGAAAGTTTACAAAATATAGGCTCAAAACATGCTAAAAATCGTTATTTTAAGTGTCCAAAGTCGATATGTGCATGCATCTTCTGTACCCGTTTATATCTCAAATTCAGGCTCCAAACACCCGAAAATTCGATATTTTGGGGTCCCAGAAGTGGTCTGTACATGCCTACTTTGTGCTAGAATATTTTAAATATATAGGCCCAAAACATGCTAAAAATCGATATTTTAGGTGCCCAAAGTCGATATCTCAAATTCATGCCCAAAACACCCGAAAATTCGATATTTTGGAGTCCCAGAAGCGAACTATACATGCCTACTCCGTGTTAGAGTATTTTCAATATACAGGCCCAGAATATACTGAAAATCGATCTTTTAGGTGCCCAAAAGTCGATATGTGGATGCATCTTCTGTACCCGTTTATATCTCAAATTCAGGCTCAAAACACCCGAAAATTCGGTATTTTTGGGTCCTCAAAGCGATCTGTACATCCCTACTCCTAGTTAGAATGTTTTCAAGATAAAGACCCAAAAGATGCTCAAAATCGATATTTTAGGTGCCCAAAAGTCGATATGTGCATGCATCTTCTGTACCCGTTTATATCTCAAATTCAGGCTCCAAGCACCCGAAAATTCGATATTTTGGGGTCCCAGAAGCAATCTGTACATGCCTACTCAGTGCTAGAATATTTTCAAAATATAGGCCCAAAACATGCTAAAAATCGATATTTTAGGTGCCCAAAGTCGATATCTCAAATTCAGGCCCAAAACACCCGAAAATTCGATATTTTGGGGTCCCAGAAGCGAACTGTACATGCCTACTTCGTGTTATAGTATTTTCAAAATACAGGTCCAAAACATACTGAAAATCGATCTTTTAGGTGCCCAAAAGTCGATATGTGCATGCATCTTCTGTACCCGTTTATATCCCAAATTCAACCTCAAAACACCAGAAAATTCGATATTTTTGAGTCCCAGAAGCGATCTGTACATGCCTACTCAGTGCTAGAATTTTTTCAAAATATAGGCCCAAAACATGCTAAAAATCGATATTTTAGGTGCCCATAGTCGATATTTTAAATTCAGGCCAAAACACCCGAAAATTCGATGTTTTGGGGTCCCAGAAGCGAACTGTACATGCCTACTCCGTGTTAGAGTATTTTCAAAATACAGGCCCAAAACATACTGAAAATCGATCTTTTAGGTGCCCAAAAGTCGATATGTGCATGCATCTTCTGTACCCGTTTATATCTCAAATTCAGACTCCAAACATCGGAAAATTCGATATTTTGGGGTCCCAGAAGCGATCTGTACATGCCTACTCAGATGCAAGTGCAAAACATGCTGAAAATCGATGTTTTAGGTGCCCAAAGTCAACATGTATATGCATTTTCTGCACTTGTTTATATCTCAAATTCAACCTCAAAACACCGGAAAATTCGATAAATTTGGGTCCCCGAAGCGATCTGTACATGTCTAGTCAGTGCCAGAATGTTTTCAAAATATAGGCTCAAAACAAGCTAAAAATCGATATTTTAGGTGTCCAAAGTCGATATGTGCATGCATCTTCTGTACCCGTTTATATCGTAAATTCTGGCCCAAAACACCCAAAATTCAATATTTTGGGGTCCCAGAAGCAATCTTTACATGCCTACTCAGTGCTAGAATTTTTTACAAATATAGGCTCAAAACATGCTAGAAATCGATATTTTAAGTGTCCAAAGTCGATATGTGCTTGCATCATTTGTACCCGTTTATATCTCAAATTCAGGCTCAAAACACCCGAAAATTCGATATTTTGGGGTCCCAGAAGTAATCTGTACATGCCTACTTAGTGTTAGACTATTTTCAAAATATAGGCCCAAAACATGCTAAAAATCGATATTTAAGGTGCCCAAAGTCGATATCTCAAATTCAGGCCAAAACACCCGAAAATTCTATGTTTTGGGGTCCGAGAAGCGAACTATACATGCCTACTCCGTGTTAGAGTATTTTCAAAATATAGGCTAAAAACATGCTAAAAATCGATCTTTTAGGTGCCCAAAAGTCGATATGTGCATGGATCTTCTGTACCCGTTTATATCTTAAATTCTGGGCCTAAAAACTCGAAAATTCAATATTTTTGGGTCCCAGAAGCAATCTGTACATGCCTACTCAGTGCTAGAATATTTTCAAAATGTAGGCTAAAAACATGCTAAAAATCAATATTTTAGGTGCCAAAAAGTCGATATCTCAAATTAAGGCCCAAAACACCAGAAAATTCGATATTTTGGGGTCCCAGAAGCGAACTGTACATGCCTACTCCGTGTTAGAGCATTTTCAAAATACAGGCCCAAAACATACTGAAAATAGATCTTTTAGGTGCACAAAAGTCGATATGTGCATGCATCTTCTGTACCGGTTTATATCTCAAATTCAGGCTCCAAACACCCGGAAATTCGATATTTTGGGGTCACAGAAGCGATCTGTACATGCCTTCTCAGATGCAGGCCCAAAACATGCTGAAAATCGATATTTTATGTGCCCAAAGTCAACATGTGTATGCATCTTCTGCATACGTTTATATCTCAAATTCAACCTCAAAACACCCGAAAATTAGATAATTTTGGGTCCCAGAAGCGATCTGTACATGTCTAATCAGTGCCAGAATGTTTTCAAAATATAGGCTCAAAACATGCAAAAAATCGATATTTTAAGTGTTCAAAGTCGATATGTGCATGCATCTTCTGTACCCGTTTATATCTCAAATTTAGGCTCAAAACACCCGAAAATTCGATATTTTTGGGTCCCAGAAGCGATCTGTACATGCCTACTCCTAGTTCGAGTATTTTCAAAGTACAGGCCCAAAACATGCTGAAAATCGATATTTTAGGTGCCCAAAGTCAATATGTGCATGCATCTTCTGTACCCGTTTATATCTCAAATTCAGGCTCAAAAAACCCGAAAATTCGGTATTTTTGGGTCCTAGAAGCGATCTGTACATCCCTACTCCTAGTTAGAATGTTTTCAAGATACAGACCCAAAACATGCTCAAAATCGATATTTTAGGTGCCCAAAAGTCGATATGTGCATGCATCTTCTGTACCCGTTTATATCTCAAATTCAGGCTCAAAACACCCGAAAGTTCGATATTTTGGGGTCCCAGAAGCGATCTGTACATGCCTACTCAGTGCTAGAATATTTTCAAAATATAGGCCCAAATCATGAAAAAAATCGATATTTTAGGTGCCCAAAGTCAATATCTCAAATTCAGGCCCAAAACACCCGAAAATTCGATATTTTGGGGTCCCAGAAGCGAACTGTACATGCCTACTCCGTGTTAGAGTATTTTCAAAATACAGGCCCAAAACATACTGAAAATCGATCTTTTAGGTGCCCAAAAGTCGATATGTGCATGCATCTTCTGTACCCATTTATATGCCAAATTCAACCTCAAAACACCCGAAAATTCGATATTTTTGGGTCTCAGAAGCGATCTGTACATGCCTACTTAGTGCTGGAATGTTTTCAAAATATAGGCTCAAAACATGCTAAATATCGATATTTTAAGTGTCCAAAGTCGATATGTGCATGCATCATCTGTACCCGTTTATATCCCAAATTCAACCTCAAAACACACGAAAATTCGATATTTTGGGGTCCCAGATGCGAACTGTACATGCCTACTCCGTGTTAGAGCATTTTCAAAATACAGGCCCAAAACATACTGAAAATAGATCTTTTAGGTGCACAAAAGTCTATATGTGCATGCATCTTCTGTACTGGTTTATATCTCAAATTCAGTCTCCAAACACCCGGAAATTCGATATTTTGGGGTCACAGAAGCGATCTGTACATGCCTTCTCAGATGCAGGCCCAAAACATGCTGAAAATCGATATTTTAGGTGCCCTAAGTCAACATGTGTATGCATCTTCTGCACTCTTTTATATCTCAAATTCAACCTCAAAACACCCGAAAATTAGATAATTTTGGGTCCCAGAAGCGATCTGTACATGTCTAATCAGTGCCAGAATGTTTTCAAAATATAGGCTCAAAACATGCAAAAAATCGATATTTTAAGTGTTCAAAGTCGATATGTGCATGCATCTTCTGTACCCGTTTATATCTCAAATTTAGGCTCAAAACACCCGAAAATTCGATATTTTTGGGTCCCAGAAGCGATCTGTACATGCCTACTCCTAGTTCGAGTATTTTCAAAGTACAGGCCCAAAACATGCTGAAAATCGATATTTTAGGTGCCCAAAGTCAATATGTGCATGCATCTTCTGTACCCGTTTATATCTCAAATTCAGGCTCAAAAAACCCGAAAATTCGGTATTTTTGGGTCCTAGAAGCGATCTGTACATCCCTACTCCTAGTTAGAATGTTTTCAAGATACAGACCCAAAACATGCTCAAAATCGATATTTTAGGTGCCCAAAAGTCGATATGTGCATGCATCTTCTGTACCCGTTTATATCTCAAATTCAGGCTCAAAACACCCGAAAGTTCGATATTTTGGGGTCCCAGAAGCGATCTGTACATGCCTACTCAGTGCTAGAATATTTTCAAAATATAGGCCCAAATCATGATAAAAATCGATATTTTAGGTGCCCAAAGTCAATATCTCAAATTCAGGCCCAAAACACCCGAAAATTCGATATTTTGGGGTCCCAGAAGCGAACTGTACATGCCTACTCCGTGTTAGAGTATTTTCAAAATACAGGCCCAAAACATACTGAAAATCGATCTTTTAGGTGCCCAAAAGTCGATATGTGCATGCATCTTCTGTACCCGTTTATATGCCAAATTCAACCTCAAAACACCCGAAAATTCGATATTTTTGGGTCCCAGAAGCGATCTGTACATGCCTACTCAGTGCTAGAATGTTTTCAATATATAGGCTCAAAACATGCTAAAAATCGATATTTTAAGTGTCCAAAGTCGATATGTGCATGTATCTTATGCACCCGTTTATATCCCAAATTCAACCTCAAAACAACCGAAAATTCGATATATTGGGGTCCCAGAAGCGATCTGTACTTGCCTAATTAGTGCTAGCATATTTTCAAAATATAGGCCCAAAATGTGCTAAAAATCGATATTTTAGGTGCCCAAAGTCGATATCTCAAATTCAGGCCCAAAACACCCGAAAGTTCGATATTTTGGGGTCCCAGAAGCGAACTGTACATGCCTACTCCCTGTTAGAGTATTTTCAAAATACAGGCTCAAAACATACTGAAAATCGATCTTTTAGGTGCCCAAAACTCGATATGTGCATGCATCTTCTGTACCCATTTATATCTGAAATTCAACCTCAAAACACCCGAAAATTCGATATTTTTGGGTCCCAAAAGCGAACTATACATGCCTACTCAGATGCAGGCCCAAAACATGCTGAAAATCGATATTTTAGGTGCCCAAAGTCAACATGTGTATGCATCTTCTGCAGACGTTTATATCTCAAATTCAAACTCAAAACACCCGAAAATTCGGTATTTTTGTGTCCTAGAAGCGATCAGTACATCCATTCTCCTAGTTAGAATGTTTTCAAGATACAGACCCAAAGCATGCTCAAAATCGATATTTTAGGTGCCCAAAAGTCGATATGTGCATGCATCTTCTGTACCCATTTATATCTCAAATTCAGGCTCAAGACACCCGAAAATTCGATATTTTGGGGTCCCAGAAGTGATCTGTACATGCCTACTTAGTGCTAGAATATTTTCAAAATTTAGGCCTAAAACATGTTAAAAATCGATATTTTAAGTGACCAAAGTCGATATCTCAAATTCAGGCCGAAAACACCCGAAAATTCGATATTTTGGGGTCCCACAAGCGAACTGTACATGTCTAGTCAGTGCTAGAAAGTTTACAAAATATAGGCTCAAAACATGCTAAAAATCGATATTTAAAGTGTCCAAAGTCGATATGTGCATGCATCTTCTGTACCCGTTTATATCTCAAATTCAGGCTCCAAACACCCGAAAATTCGATATTTTGGGGTCCCAGAAGTGGTCTGTACATGCCTACTTTGTGCTAGAATATTTTAAATATATAGGCCCAAAACATGCTAAAAATCGATATTTAAGGTGCCCAAAGTCGATATCTCAAATTCAAGCCCAAAACACCCGAAAATTCGATATTTTTGGGTCCCAGAAGCGATCTGTACATCCCTACTCCTAGTTAGAATGTTTTCAAAATACAGGCCCAAAACATGCTGAAAATCGATATTTTAGGTGCCCAAAGTCGATATGTGCCCGTTTATATCTCAAATTCAGGCTCAAAACACCCGAAAATTCGGTATTTTTGGGTCCTAGAAGCGATCTGTACATCCCTACTCCTAGTTAGAATGTTTTCAAGATACAGACCCAAAAGATGCTCAAAATCTATATTTTAGGTGCCCAAAAGTTGATATGTGCCTGCATCTTCTGTACCCGTTTATATCCCAAATTCAACCTCAAAACACCCGAATATTCGATATTTTTGGGTCCCAGAAGCAATCTGTACATGCCTACTCAGTGCTAGAATTTTTTCAAAATATAGGCCCAAAACATGCTAAAAATCGATATTTTAGGTGCCCATAGTCGATATTTTAAATTCAGGCCAAAACACCCGAAAATTCGATGTTTTGGGGTCCCAGAAGCGAACTGTACATGCCTACTCCGTGTTAGAGTATTTTCAAAATACAGGCCCAAAATATACTGAAAATCGATCTTTTAGGTGCCCAAAAGTCGATATGTGCATGCATCTTCTGTACCCGTTTATATCTCAAATTCAGACTCCAAACATCGGAAAATTCGATATTTTGGGGTCCCAGAAGCGATCTGTACATGGCTACTCAGATGCAAGTGCAAAACATGCTGAAAATCTATGTTTTAGGTGCCCAAAGTCAACATGTATATGCATTTTCTGCACATGTTTATATCTCAAATTCAAACTCAAAACACCGGAAAATTCGATAAATTTGGGTCCCCGAAGCGATCTGTACATGTCTAGTCAGTGCCAGAATGTTTTCAAAATATAGGCTCAAAACATGCTAAAAATCGATATTTTAGGTGTCCAAAGTCGATATGTGCATGCATCTTCTGTACCCGTTTATATCGTAAATTCTGGCCCAAAACACCCAAAATTCAATATTTTGGGGTCCCAGAAGCAATCTGTACATGCCTACTCAGTGCTTGAATTTTTTACAAATATAGACTCAAAACATGCTAGAAATCGATATTTTAAGTGTCCAAAGTCGATATGTGCATGCATCATTTGTACCCGTTTATATCTCAAATTCAGGCTCCAAACACCGGAGAATTCGATATTTTGGGGTCCCAGAAGCAATCTGTACATGCCTACTCAGTGCTAGAATATTTTCAAAATATAGGCTAAAAACATGCTAAAAATCGATCTTTTAGGTGCCAAAAAGTCGATATCTCAAATTAAGGCCCAAAACACCCGAAAATTCGATATTTAGGGGTCCCAGAAGCGATCTGTACATGCCTACTCCGTGTTAGAGTATTTTCAAAATACAGGCCCAAAACATGCTCAAAATCGATATTTTAGGTTCCCAAAAGTCGATATGTGCATGCATCTTCAGTACCCGTTTATATCACAAATTCAGGCTCAAAACACCCGAAAATTCAATATTTTGGGGTCCCAGAAGCCATCTGTACGTGCCTACTCAGTGCTACAATATTTTCAAAATATAGGCTTAAAACATGCTAAAAATCGATATTTTAGGTGCGTATAGGCGATATCTCAAATTCAGGCCCAAAATACCCAAAAATTCGATATTATGGGGTCCCAGAAGCGATCTGTACATGCCTACTCCGTGTTAGAGTATTTACAAAATACAGGCCCAAAACATGCTCAAAATCGATGTTTTAGGTGCCCAAAAGTCGAAATGTGCATGCATCTTCAGTACCCGTTTATATCTCAAATTCAGGCTCAAAACACCCGAAAATTCGATATTTATGGGTCCTAGAAGCGATCTGTACATGCCTAGTCCGTATTAGAGTATTTTCAAATTACAGGCCAAAAACATGCTGAAAATCGATCTTATAGGTGCCCAAAAGTCGATATGTGCATGCATCTTCTGTACCCGTTTATATCTTAAATTCTGGCCCTAAACACCCAAAATTCAATATTTTGGGGTCCCAGAAGCAATCTGTACAAGTCTACTCAGTGCTAGAGTATTTTCAAAATACAGACCAAAAACATATTGAAAATCGATCTTTTAGGTGCCCAAAAGTCGATATGTGCATGCATCTTCTGTACCCGTTTATATCTTAAAATCTGGCCCTAAACACCCGAAAATTCATTATTTTGGGGTCCCAGAAGCAATCTGTACATGCCTACTCAGTGCTAGAATATTTTACAAATATAGGCTAAAAACATGCTAAAAATCTATATTTTAGGTGCCAAAAAGTCGATATCTCAAATTAAGGCCCAAAACACCCGAAAATTCGATATTTAGGGGTCCCAGAAGCGATCTGTACATGCCTACTCCGTGTTAGAGTATTTTCAAAATACAGGCCCAAAACATGCTCAAAATAGATGTTTTAGGTGCCAAAAAGTCGATATGTGCATGCATCTTCAGTACCCGTTTATATCTCAAATTCAGGATCAAAACATCCGAAAATTCGATATTTTGGGGTCCCAGAAGCGATCTGTACATGCCTACTCCGTGTTAGAGTATTTTCAAAATACATGCCCAGAACATGCTGAAAATCGATATTTTAGATGCCCAAAGTCAATATGTGCATGTATCTTCTGTACCCGTTTATATCTCAAATTCAGGCTCAAAACACCCGAAAATTCAATATTTTGGGGACCCAGAAGCAATCTGTACATGTCTACTCAGTGCTAGAGTATTTTCAAAATACAGGCCAAAAACATACTGAAAATCGATCTTTTAGGTGCCCAAAAGTCGATATGTGCATGTATCTTCTGTACCCTTTTATATCTTAAATTCTGGCCCTAAACACCCGAAAATTCAATATTTTGGGGTCCCAGAAGCAATCTGTACTCAGTGCTAGAATATTTTAAAAATATAGGCTAAAAACATGCTAAAAATCTATATTTTAGGTGCCAAAAAGTCGATATCTCAAATTAAGGCCCAAAACACCCGAAAATTCGATATTTAGGGGTCCCAGAAGCGATCTGTACATGCCTACTCCGTGTTAGAGTATTTTCAAAATACAGGCCCAAAACATGCTCAAAATCGATATTTTAGGTTCCCAAAAGTCGATATGTGCATGCATCTTCAATACCCGTTTATATCACAAATTCAGGCTCAAAACACCCGAAAATTCAATATTTTGGGGTCCCAGAAGCAATCTGTACGTGCCTACTCAGTGCTAGAATATTTTCAAAATATAGGCTTAAAACATGCTAAAAATCGATATTTTAGGTGCGTATAGGCGATATCTCAAATTCAGGCCCAAAATACCCAAAAATTCGATATTATGGGGTCCCAGAAGCGATCTGTACATGCCTACTCCGTGTTAGAGTATTTACAAAATACAGGCCCAAAACATGCTCAAAATCGATGTTTTAGGTGCCCAAAAGTCGAAATGTGCATGCATCTTCAGTACCCGTTTATATCTCAAATTCAGGCTCAAAACACCCGAAAAATCGATATTTATGGGTCCTAGAAGCGATCTGTACATGCCTACTCCGTGTTAGAGTATTTTCAAAATACATGCCCAGAACATGCTGAAAATCGATATTTTAGATGCCCAAAGTCAATATGTGCATGTATCTTCTGTACCCGTTTATATCTCAAATTCAGGCTCAAAACACCCGAAAATTCAATATTTTGGGGACCCAGAAGCAATCTGTACATGTCTACTCAGTGCTAGAGTATTTTCAAAATACAGGCCAAAAACATACTGAAAATCGATCTTTTAGGTGCCCAAAAGTCGATATGTGCATGCATCTTCTGTACCCGTTTATATCTTAAATTCTGGCCCTAAACACCCAAAAATTCAATATTTTGGGGTCCTAGAAGCAATCTGTATATGCCTACTCAGTGCTAGAATATTTTCAAAATATAGGCTAAAAACATGCTAAAAATCTATATTTTAGGTACCAAAAAGTCGATATCTCAAATTAAGGCCCAAAACACCCGAAAATATGATATTTAGGGGTCCCAGAACGGATCTGTACATGCCTACTCCGTGTTAGAGTATTTTCAAAATACAGGCCCAAAACATGCTCAAAATCGATGTTTTAGGTGCCAAAAAGTCGATATGTGCATGCATCTTCAGTACCCGTTTATATCTCAAATTCAGGCTCAAAACATCCGAAAATTCGATATTTTGGGGTCCCAGAAGCGATCTGTACATGCCTACTCCGTGTTAGAGTATTTTCAAAATACAGGCCCAAAACATGCTCAAAATCGATGTTTTTGGGGCCCAAAGTCAATATGTGTTAGCATCTTCTATACTCGTTTATATCTCAAATTCAGGCTCAAAACACCCGAAAATTCGATATTTTGGGATCCCAGAAGTGATCTGTACATGGCTACTCAGTGCTAGAATGTTTTCAAAATATAGGCTCAAAACATGCTCAAAATCGATATTTTAGGTTCCCTAAAGTCGATATGTGAATGCATATTCTGTACCCGTTTATATCTCAAATTCACGCTCAAAACACCCGAAAATTCAATATTTTGGGGTCCCAGAAGCAATCTGTACGTGCCTACTCAGTGCTAGAATATTTTCAAAATATAGGCTAAAAACATGCTAAAAATCGATATTTTAGGAGCCAAAAAGTCGATATCTCAAATTACGGCCCAAAACACCCGAATATTCTATATTTAGGGGTCCCAGAAGCGATCTGTACATGCCTACTCCGTGTTAGAGTATTTTCAAAATAGAGGCCCAAAATATGCTCAAAATCGATGTTTTAGGTGCCAAAAAGTCGATATGTGCATGCATCATCAGTACCCGTTTATATCTCAAATTCAGGCTCAAAACACCCGAAAATTCGATATTTTGGGGTCCCAGAAGCGATCTGTACATGCCTACTCCGTGTTAGAGTATTTTCAAAATACAGGCCAAAAACATACTGAAAATCGATCTTTTAGGTGCTCATAAGTCGATATGTGCATGCATCTTCTGTACCCGTTTATATCTCAAATTCTGGCCCTAAACACCCGAAAATTCGATATTTTGGGGTCCCAGAAGCGATCTGTACATGCCTACTCCGTGTTAGAGTATTTTCAAAATACATGCCCAAAACATGCTGAAAATCGATATTTTAGATGCCCAAAGTCAATATGTGCATGTATCTTCTGTACTCGTTTATATCTTAAATTCAGACTCAAAACACCCGAAAATTCGATATTTTGGGGTCCCAGAAGCGATCTGTACATGCCTACTCAGTGCTAGAATATTTTCAAAATATAGACTCAAAACATGCTAAAAATTGATATTTTATTTGCGTAAAGGCGATATCTCAAATTCAGGCCCAAAACACCCGAAAATTCGATATTATGGGGTCCCAGAAGCGATCTGTACATGCCTACTCCGTGCTAGATTATTTTCAAAATACAGGCCAAAAACATGCTAAAATCGATATTTTAGATGCCCATAGTCGATATGTGCATGTATCTTCTGTACCCGTTTATATCTCAAATTCAGGCTCAAAACACCCGAAAATTCAATATTTTTGGGTCCCAGAAGCAATCTGTACATGCATACTCAGTGCTAGAATATTTTCAAAATATAGGCTAAAAACATGCTAAAAATCGATATTTTAAATGCCAAAAAGTCGATATCTCAAATTCAGTCCCAAAACACCCGAAAATTCGATATTTAGGGGTCCCAGAAGCGATCTGTACATGCCTAGTCCGTGTTAGAGTATTTTCAAATTACAGGCCAAAAACATACTGAAAATCGATCTTTTAGGTGCCCAAAAGTCGATATGTGCATGCATCTTCTGTACCCGTTTATATCTTAAATTCTGGCCCTAAACACCCAAAATTCAATATTTTGGGGTCCCATAAGCAATCTGTACATGCCTACTCAGTGCTAGAATATTTTCAAAATATAGGCTAAAAACATGCTAAAAATCGATATTTTAGGAGCCAAAAAGTCGATATCTCAAATTAAGGCCTAAAACACCCGAAAATTAGATATTTTGGGGTCCCAGAAGCGATCTGTACATGCCTACTCAGTGCTAGAATGTTTTCAAAATATAGGCTCAAAACATGCTCAAAATCGATATTTTAGGTGCCCAAAAGTCGATATGTGCATGCATCTTCTGTACCCGTTTATATCTCAAATTCAGGCTCAAAACACCCGAAAATTCAATATTTTGGGGTCCCAGAAGCAGTCTGTACATGCCTACTCAGTGCTAGAATATTTTCAAAATATAGGCTAAAAACATGCTAAAAATCTATCTTTTTGGTGCCAAAAAGTCGATATCTCAAATTCAGTCCCAAAACACCCGAAAATTCGATATATAGGTGTCCCAGAAGCGATTTGTACATGCCTACTCCGTGTTAGAGTATTTTCAAAATTCAGGCCCAAAACATGCTGAAAATCGATATTTTTGGTGCCCAAAGTCAATATGTGTATGCATCTTCTATACTCGTTTATATCTCAAATTCAGGCTCAAAACACCCGAAAATTCGATATTTTGGGGTCCTAGAAGCGATCTGTACATGCCCACTCCGTGTTAGAGTATTTTCAAAATACATGTCCAAAACATGCTGAAAATCGATATTTTAGATGCCCAAAGTCAATACGTGCATGTATCTTCTGTACCCGTTTATATTTCAAATTCAGGCTCAAAACACCCGAAAATTCGATATTTTGGGGTCCCAGAAGCGATCTGTACATGCCTACTCAGTGCTAGAATATTTTCAAAATATAGGCTCAAAACATGCTAAAAATCGATATTTTATTTGCGTAAAGGCGATATCTCAAATTAAGGCCCAGAACACCCGAAAATTCGATATTATGGGGTCCCAGAAGCGATCTGTACATGCCTACTCAGTGCTAGAATATTTTCAAAATATAGGCTAAAAACATGCTAAAAATCGATATTTCAGGAGCCAAAAAGTCGATATCTCAAATTACGGCCCAAAACACCCGAATATTCTATATTTAGGGGTCCCAGAAGCGATCTGTACATGCCTACTCCGTGTTAGAGTATTTTCAAAATACAGGCCCAAAATATGCTCAAAATCGATGTTTTAGGTGCCAAAAAGTCGATATGTGCATGCATCATCAGTACCGGTTTATATCTCAAATTCAGGCTTAAAACACCAGAAAATTCGATATATTGGGGTCCCAGAAGCGATCTGTACATGCCTACTCCGTGTTAGAGTATTTTCAAAATACAGGCCAAAAACATACTGAAAATCGATCTTTTAGGTGCTCATAAGTCGATATGTGCATGCATCTTCTGTACCCGTTTATATCTCAAATTCTGGCCCTAAACACCCGAAAATTCGATATTTTGGGGTCCCAGAAGCGATCTGTACATGCCTACTCCGTGTTAGAGTATTTTCAAAATACATGCCCAAAACATGCTGAAAATCGATATTTTAGATGCCCAAAGTCAATATGTGCATGTATCTTCTGTACCCGTTTATATCTTAAATTCAGGCTCAAAACACCCGAAAATTCGATATTTTGGGGTCCCAGAAGCGATCTGTACATGCATACTCAGTGCTAGAATATTTTCAAAATATTGGCTAAAAACATGCTAAAAATCGATCTTTTAAGTGTCAAAAAGTCGATATCTCAAATTCAGTCCCAAAACACCCGAAAATTCGATATTTCGGGGTCCCAAAAGCGATCTGTACATGCCTAGTCCGTGTTAGAGTATTTTCAAATTACAGGCCAAAAACATACTGAAAATCGATCTTTTAGGTGCCCAAAAGTCGATATGTGCATGAATCTTCTGTACCCGTTTATATCTTAAATTCTGGCCCTAAAGACCCAAAATTCAATATTTTGGGGTCCCAGAAGCAGTCTGTACATGCCTACTCAGTGCTAGAATATTTTCAAAATATAGGCTAAAACCATGCTAAAAATCGATCTTTTTGGTTCCAAAAAGTCGATATCTCAAATTCAGTCCCAAAACACCCGAAAATTCGATATATAGGGGTCCCAGAAGCGATTTGTACATGCCTACTCCGTGTTAGAGTATTTTCAAAATTCAGCCCAAAACATGCTGAAAATCGATATTTTTGGTGCCCAAAGTCAAAATGTGTATGCATCTTCTATACTCGTTTATATCTCAAATTCAGGCTCAAAACACCCGAAAATTCGATATTTTGGGGTCCTAGAAGCGATCTGTACATGCCCACTCTGTGTTAGAGTATTTTCAAAATACATGCCCAAAACATGCTGAAAATCGATATTTTAGATGCCCAAAGTCAATATGTGCATGTATCTTCTGTACCCGTTTATATCTCAAATTCAGGCTCAAAACACCCGAAAATTCGATATTTTGGGGTCCCAGAAGCGATCTGTACATGCCTACTCAGTGCTAGAATATTTTCAAAATATAGGCTCAAAACATGCTAAAAATCGATATTTTATTTGCGTAAAGGCGATATCTCAAATTAAGGCCCAAAACACCCGAAAATTCGATATTATGGGGTCCCAGAAGCGATCTGTACATGCCTACTCCGTGCTAGATTATTTTCAAAATACAGGCCAAAAACATGCTAAAATCGATATTTTAGATGCCCAAAGTCGATATGTGCATGTATCTTCTGTACCCGTTTATATCTCAAATTCAGGCTCAAAACACCCGAAAATTCAATATTTTTGGGTCCCAGAAGCAATCTGTACATGCATACTCAGTGCTAGAATATTTTCAAAATATAGGCTAAAAACATGCTAAAAATCGATATTTTAAATGCCAAAAAGTCGATATCTCAAATTCAGTCCCAAAACACCCGAAAATTCGATATTTAGGGGTCCCAGAAGCGATCTGTACATGCCTAGTCCGTGTTAGAGTATTTTCAAATTACAGGCCAAAAACATACTGAAAATCGATCTTTTAGGTGCCCAAAAGTCGATATGTGCATGCATCTTCTGTACCCGTTTATATCTTAAATTCTGGCCCTAAACACCCAAAATTCAATATTTTGGGGTCCCATAAGCAATCTGTACATGCCTACTCAGTGCTAGAATATTTTCAAAATATAGGCTAAAAACATGCTAAAAATCGATATTTTAGGAGCCAAAAAGTCGATATCTCAAATTAAGGCCTAAAACACCCGAAAATTAGATATTTTGGGGTCCCAGAAGCGATCTGTACATGCCTACTCAGTGCTAGAATGTTTTCAAAATATAGGCTCAAAACATGCTCAAAATCGATATTTTAGGTGCCCAAAAGTCGATATGTGCATGCATCTTCTGTACCCGTTTATATCTCAAATTCAGGCTCAAAACACCCGAAAATTCAATATTTTGGGGTCCCAGAAGCAGTCTGTACATGCCTACTCAGTGCTAGAATATTTTCAAAATATAGGCTAAAAACATGCTAAAAATCTATCTTTTTGGTGCCAAAAAGTCGATATCTCAAATTCAGTCCCAAAACACCCGAAAATTCGATATATAGGGGTCCCAGAAGCGATTTGTACATGCCTACTCCGTGTTAGAGTATTTTCAAAATTCAGGCCCAAAACATGCTGAAAATCGATATTTTTGGTGCCCAAAGTCAATATGTGTATGCATCTTCTATACTCGTTTATATCTCAAATTCAGGCTCAAAACACCCGAAAATTCGATATTTTGGGGTCCTAGAAGCGATCTGTACATGCCCACTCCGTGTTAGAGTATTTTCAAAATACATGTCCAAAACATGCTGAAAATCGATATTTTAGATGCCCAAAGTCAATACGTGCATGTATCTTCTGTACCCGTTTATATCTCAAATTCAGGCTCAAAACACCCGAAAATTCGATATTTTGGGGTCCCAGAAGCGATCTGTACATGCCTACTCAGTGCTAGAATATTTTCAAAATATAGGCTCAAAACATGCTAAAAATCGATATTTTATTTGCGTAAAGGCGATATCTCAAATTAAGGCTCAGAACACCCGAAAATTCGATATTATGGGGTCCCAGAAGCGATCTGTACATGCCTACTCAGTGCTAGAATATTTTCAAAATATAGGCTAAAAACATGCTAAAAATCGATATTTCAGGAGCCAAAAAGTCGATATCTCAAATTACGGCCCAAAACACCCGAATATTCTATATTTAGGGGTCCCAGAAGCGATCTGTACATGCCTACTCCGTGTTAGAGTATTTTCAAAATACAGGCCCAAAATATGCTCAAAATCGATGTTTTAGGTGCCAAAAAGTCGATATGTGCATGCATCATCAGTACCCGTTTATATCTCAAATTCAGGCTTAAAACACCAGAAAATTCGATATATTGGGGTCCCAGAAGCGATCTGTACATGCCTACTCCGTGTTAGAGTATTTTCAAAATACAGGCCAAAAACATACTGAAAATCGATCTTTTAGGTGCTCATAAGTCGATATGTGCATGCATCTTCTGTACCCGTTTATATCTCAAATTCTGGCCCTAAACACCCGAAAATTCGATATTTTGGGGTCCCAGAAGCGATCTGTACATGCCTACTCCGTGTTAGAGTATTTTCAAAATACATGCCCAAAACATGCTGAAAATCGATATTTTAGATGCCCAAAGTCAATATGTGCATGTATCTTCTGTACCCGTTTATATCTTAAATTCAGGCTCAAAACACCCGAAAATTCGATATTTTGGGGTCCCAGAAGCGATCTGTACATGCATACTCAGTGCTAGAATATTTTCAAAATATTGGCTAAAAACATGCTAAAAATCGATCTTTTAAGTGTCAAAAAGTCGATATCTCAAATTCAGTCCCAAAACACCCGAAAATTCGATATTTCGGGGTCCCAAAAGCGATCTGTACATGCCTAGTCCGTGTTAGAGTATTTTCAAATTACAGGCCAAAAACATACTGAAAATCGATCTTTTAGGTGCCCAAAAGTCGATATGTGCATGAATCTTCTGTACCCGTTTATATCTTAAATTCTGGCCCTAAAGACCCAAAATTCAATATTTTGGGGTCCCAGAAGCAGTCTGTACATGCCTACTCAGTGCTAGAATATTTTCAAAATATAGGCTAAAACCATGCTAAAAATCGATCTTTTTGGTTCCAAAAAGTCGATATCTCAAATTCAGTCCCAAAACACCCGAAAATTCGATATATAGGGGTCCCAGAAGCGATTTGTACATGCCTACTCCGTGTTAGAGTATTTTCAAAATTCAGCCCAAAACATGCTGAAAATCGATATTTTTGGTGCCCAAAGTCAAAATGTGTATGCATCTTCTATACTCGTTTATATCTCAAATTCAGGATCAAAACACCCGAAAATTCGATATTTTGGGGTCCTAGAAGCGATCTGTACATGCCCACTCTGTGTTAGAGTATTTTCAAAATACATGCCCAAAACATGCTGAAAATCGATATTTTAGATGCCCAAAGTCAATATGTGCATGTATCTTCTGTACCCGTTTATATCTCAAATTCAGGCTCAAAACACCCGAAAATTCGATATTTTGGGGTCCCAGAAGCGATCTGTACATGCCTACTCAGTGCTAGAATATTTTCAAAATATAGGCTCAAAACATGCTAAAAATCGATATTTTATTTGCGTAAAGGCGATATCTCAAATTAAGGCCCAAAACACCCGAAAATTCGATATTATGGGGTCCCAGAAGCGATCTGTACATGCCTACTCCGTGCTAGATTATTTTCAAAATACAGGCCAAAAACATGCTAAAATCGATATTTTAGATGCCCAAAGTCAATATGTGCATGTATCTTCTGTACCCTTTTATATCTCAAATTCAGGCTCAAAACACCCTAAAATTCGATATTTTTGGGTCCCAGAAGCAATCTGTACATGCCTACTCAGTGCTAGAATATTTTCAAAATATTGGCTAAAAACATGCTAAAAATCGATATTTTAGGAGCCAAAAAGTCGATATCTCAAATTGCGGCCCAAAACACCCGAATATTCGATATTTAGGGGTCCCAGAAGCGATCTGTACATGCCTACTCCGTGTTAGAGTATTTTCAAAATACAGGCCCAAAATATGCTCAAAATCGATGTTTTAGGTACCAAAAAGTCGATATGTGCATGCATCATCAGTACCCGTTTATATCTCAAATTCAGGCTCAAAACACCCGAAAATTCGATATTTTGGGGTCCCAGAAGCGATCTGTACATGCCTACTCCGTGTTAGAGTATTTTCAAAATACAGGCCAAAAACATACTGAAAATCGATCTTTTAGGTGCTCATAAGTCGATATGTGCATGCATCTTCTGTACCCGATTATATCTCAAATTCTGGCCCTAAACACACGAAAATTCAATATTTTGGGGTCCCAGAAGCGATCTGTACATGCCTACTCCGTGTTAGAGTATTTTCAAAATTCAGGCCCAAAACATGCTGAAAATCGATATTTTTGGTGCCCAAAGTCAATATGTGTTAGCATCTTCTATACTCGTTTATATCTCAAATTCAGGCTGAAAACACCCGAAAATTCGATATTTTGGGGTCCCAGTAGCGATCTGTACATGCCTACTCAGTGCTAAAATGTTTTCAAAATATAGGTTTAAAACATGCTCAAAATCGATATTTTAGGTTGCCAAAAGTCGATATGTGAATGCATATTCTGTACCCGTTTATATCTCAAATTCAGGCTCAAAACACCCGAAAATTCAATATTTTGGGGTCCCAGAAGCAATCTGTACGTGCCTACACAGTTCTAGAATATTTTCAAAATATAGGCTTAAAACATGCTAAAAATCGATATTTTAGGTGCGTAAATGCGATATCTCAAATTCAGGCCCAAAACACCCGAAAATTCGATATTATGGGGTCCCAGAAGCGATCTGTACATGCCTACTCCGTGTTAGAGTATTTACAAAATACAGGCCCAAAACATGCTCAAAATCGATGTTTTAGGTGCCCAAAAGTCGAAATGTGCATGCATCTTCTGTACCCGTTTATATCTCAAATTCAGGCTCAAAACACCCGAAAATTCGATATTTTGGGGTCCTAGAAGCGATCTGTACATGCCCACTCCGTGTTAGAGTATTTTCAAAATACATGCCCAAAACATGCTGAAAATCGATATTTTAGATGCCCAAAGTCAATATGTGCATGTATCTTCTGTACCCGTTTATATCTCAAATTCATGCTCAAAACACCCGAAAATTCAATATTTTGGGGTCCCAGAAGCGATCTGTACATGCCTACTCAGTGCTAGAATATTTTCAAAATATAGGCTCAAAACATGCTAAAAATCGATATTTTATTTGCGTAAAGGCGATATCTCAAATTCAGGCCCAAAACACCCGAAAATTCGATATTACGGGGTCCCAGAAGCGATCTGTACATGCCTACTCCGTGCTAGATTATTTTCAAAATACAGGCCAAAAACATGCTAAAATCGATATTTTAGATGCCCAAAGTCGATATGTGCATGTATCTTCTGTACCCGTAAATATCTCAAATTCAGGCTCAAAACACCCGAAAATTCAATATTTTTGGGTCCCAGAAGCAATCTGTACATGCATACTAAGTGCTAGAATATTTTCAAAATATAGGCTAAAAATCGATCTTTTAAGTGCCAAAAATTCGATATCTCAAATTCAGTCCCAAAACACCCGAAAATTCGATATTTAGGGGTCCCAGAAGCGATCTGTACATGCCTAGTCCGTGTTAGAGTATTTTCAAATTACAGGCCAAAAACATACTGAAAATCGATCTTTTAGGTGCCCAAAAGTCGATATGTGCATGCATCTTATGTACCCGTTTATATCTTAAATTCTGGCCCTAAACACCCAAAATTCAATATTTTGGGGTCCCATAAGCAATCTGTACATGCCTACTCAGTGCTAGAATATTTTCAAAATATAGGCTAAAAACATGCTAAAAATCGATATTTTAGGAGCCAAAAAGTCGATATCTCAAATTAAGGCCTAAAACACCCGAATATTCGATATTTAGGTGTCCCAGAAGCGATCTGTACATGCCTACTCCGTGTTAGAGTATTTTCAAAATACAGGCCCAAAACATGCTCAAAATCGATGTTTTAGGTGCCAAAAAGTCGATATGTGCATGCATCTTCAGTACCCGTTTATATCTCAAATTCAGGCTCAAAACAACCGAAAATTCGATATTTTGGGGTCCCAGAAGCGATCTGTACATGCCTACTCCGTGTTAGAGTATTTTCAAAATACAGGCCAAAAACATACTGAAAATCGATCTTTTAGGTGCTCAAAAGTCGATATGTGCATGCATCTTCTGTACCCGTTTATATCTCAAATTCTGGACCTAAACACCCGAAAATTCGATATTTTGGGGTCCCAGAAGCGATCTGTACATGCCTACTCCGTGTTAGAGTATTTTCAAAATTCAGGCCCAAAACATGCTGAAAATCGATATTTTTGGTGCCCAATGTCAATATGTGTTAGCATCTTCTATACTCGTTTATATCTCAATTTCAGGCTCAAAACACCCGAAAATTCGATATTTTGGGGTCCCAGAAGCGATCTGTACATGCCTACTCAGTGCTAGAATGTTTTCAAAATATAGGCTCAAAACATGCTCAAAATCGATATTTTAGGTGCCCAAAAGTCGATATGTGCATGCATCTTCTGTACCCGTTTATATCTCAAATTCAGGCTCAAAACACCCGAAAATTCAATATTTTTGGGTCCCAGAAGCAATCTGTCCATGCATACTCAGTGCTAGAATATTTTCAAAATATAGGCTAAAAACATGCTAAAAATCGATATTTTAGGAGCCAAAAAGTCGATATCTCAAATTAAGGCCCGAAACACCCGAATATTCGATATTTAGGTGTCCCAGAAGCGATCTGTACATGCCTACTCCGTGTTAGAGTATTTTCAAAATACAGGCCCACAACATGCTCAAAATCGATGTTTTAGGTGCCAAAAAGTCGATATGTGCATGCATCTTCAGTACCCGTTTATATCTCAAATTCAGGCTCAAAACACCCGAAAATTCGATATTTTGGGGTCCCAGAAGCGATCTGTACATGCCTACTCCGTGTTAGAGTATTTTCAAAATTCAGGCCCAAAACATGCTGAAAATCGATATTTTTGGTGCCCAATGTCAATATGTGTTAGCATCTTCTATACTCGTTTATATCTCAAATTCAGGGTCCAAACACCCGAAAATTCGATATTTTGGGGTCCCAGAAGCGATCTGTACATGCCTACTCAGTGCTAGAATGTTTTCAAAATATAGGCTCAAAACATGCTCAAAATCGATATTTTAGGTGCCCAAAAGTCGATATGTGCATGCATCTTCTGTACCCGTTTATATCTCAAATTCAGGCTCAAAACACCCGAAAATTCAATATTTTGGGGTCCCAGTAGCAGTCTGTACATGCCTACTCAGTGCTAGAATATTTTCAAAATATAGGATAAAAACACGCTAAAAATCGATCTTTTAGGTGCCAAAAAGTCGATATCTCAAATTCAGTCCCAAAACACCCGAAAATTCGATATATAGGGGTCCCAGAAGCGATTTGTACATGCCTACTCCGTGTTAGAGTATTTTCAAAATTAAGGCCCAAAACATGCTGAAAATCGATATTTTTGGTGCCCAAAGTCAATATGTGTATGCATCTTCTATACTCGTTTATATCTCAAATTCAGGCTCAAAACACCCGAAAATTCGATATTTTGGGGTCCCAGAAGAGATCTGCACTCAGTGCTAGAATGATTTCAAAATATAGGCTAAAAACATGCTCAAAATCGATATTTTAGGTGCCCAAAAGTCGATATGTGCATGCATCATCTGTACTCGTTTATATCTCAAATTCAGGCTCAAAACACCCGAAAATTCGATATTTTGGGGTCCCAGAAGCGAACTGTACATGCCTACTCAGTGCTAGATTATTTTCAAAATATAGGCTCAAAACATGCTAAAAATCGATATTTTATTTGCGTAAAGGCGATATCTCAAATTAAGGCCCAGAACACCCGAAAATTCGATATTATGGGGTCCCAGAAGCGATCTGTACATGCCTACTCCGTGCTAGATCATTTTCAAAATACAGGCCAAAAACATGCTAAAATCGATATTTTAGATGCCCAAAGTCAATATGTGCATGTATCTTCTGTACCCGTTTATATCTCAAATTCAGGCTCAAAACACCCGAAAATTCAATATTTTGGGGTCCCAGAAGCAATCTGTACATGCCTACTCAGTGCTAGAATATTTTCAAAATATAGGTTAAAACATGCTAAAAATCGATATTTTAGGAGCCAAAAACTCGATATCTCAAATTACGGCCCAAAACACCCAAATATTCTATATTTAGGGGTCCCAGAAGCGATCTGTACATGCCTACTCCGTGTTAGAGTATTTTCAAAATACAGGCCCAAAATATGCTCAAAATCGATGTTTTAGGTGCCAAAAAGTCGATATGTGCATGCATCATCAGTACCCGTTTATATCTCAAATTCAGGCTCAAAACACCCGAAAATTCGATATTTTGGGGTCCCAGAAGCGATCTGTACATGCCTACTCCGTGTTAGAGTATTTTCAAAATACAGGCCAAAAACATGCTAAAATCGATCTTTTAGGTGCTCATAAGTCGATATGTGCATGCATCTTCTGTACCCGTTTATATCTCAAATTCTGGCCCTAAACACTCGAAAATTCGATATTTTGGGGTCCCAGAAGCGATCTGTACATGCCTACTCCGTGTTAGAGTATTTTCAAAATACATGCCCAAAACATGCTGAAAATCGATATTTTAGATGCCCATAGTCAATATGTGCATGTATCTTCTGTACCCGTTTATATCTTAAATTCAGGCTCAAAACACCCGAAAATTCGATATTTTGGGGTCCCAGAAGCGATCTGTACATGCATACTCAGTGCTAGAATATTTTCAAAATATAGACTCAAAACATGCTAAAAATTGATATTTTATTTGCGTAAAGGCGATATCTCAAATTCAGGCCCAAAACACCCGAAAATTCGATATTATGGGGTCCCAGAAGCGATCTGTAAATGCCTACTCCGTGCTAGATTATTTTCAAAATACAGGCCAAAAACATGCTAAAATCGATATTTTAGATGCCCAAAGTCGATATGTGCATGTATCTTCTGTACCCGTTTATATCTCAAATTCAGGCTCAAAACACCCGAAAATTCAATATTTTTGGGTCCCAGAAGCAATCTGTACATGCATACTCAGTGCTAGAATATTTTCAAAATATAGGCTAAAAACATGCTAAAAATCGATCTTTTAAGTGCCAAAAAGTCGATATCTCAAATTCAGTCCCAAAACACCCGAAAATTCGATATTTAGGGGTCCCAGAAGCGATCTGTACATGCCTAGTCCGTGTTGAGTATTTTCAAATTACAGTCCAAAAACATACTGAAAATCGATCTTTTAGGTGCCCAAAAGTCGATATGTGCATGCATCTTCTGTACCCGTTTATATCTTAAATTCTGGCCCTAAACACCCAAAATTCAATATTTTGGGGTCCTATAAGCAATCTGTACATGCCTACTCAGTGCTAGAATATTTTCAAAATATAGGCTAAAAACATGCTAAAAATCGATATTTTAGGAGCCAAAAAATCGATATCTCAAATTAAGGCCTAAAACACCCGAAAATTCGATATTTTGGGGTCCCAGAAGCGATCTGTACATGCCTACTCAGTGCTAGAATGTTTTCAAAATATAGGCTCAAAACATGCTCAAAATCGATATTTTAGGTGCCCAAAAGTCGATATGTGCATGCATCTTCTGTACCCGATTATATCTCAAATTCAGGCTCAAAACACCCGAAAATTCAATATTTTGGGGTCCCAGAAGCAGTCTGTACATGCCTACTCAGTGCTAGAATATTTTCAAAATATAGGCTAAAAACATGCTAAAAATCGATCTTTTTGGTGCCAAAAAGTCGATATCTCAAATTCAGTCCCAAAACACCCGAAAATTCGATATATAGGGGTCCCAGAAGCGATTTGTACATGCCTACTACGTGTTAGAGTATTTTCAAAATTCAGGCCCAAAACATGCTGAAAATCGATATTTTTGGTGCCCAAAGTCCATATGTGTATGCATCTTCTATATTCGTTTATATCTCAAAATCAGGCTCAAAACACCCGAAAATTCGATATTTTGGGGTCCTAGAAGCGATCTGTACATGCCCACTCCGTGTTAGAGTATTTTCAAAATACATGCCCAAAACATGCTGAAAATCGATATTTTAGATGCCCAAAGTCAATACGTGCATGTATCTTCTGTACCCGTTTATATCTCAAATTCAGGCTCAAAACACCCGAAAATTCGATATTTTGGGGTCCCAGAAGTGATCTGTACATGCCTACTCCGTGCTAGATCATTTTCAAAATACAGGCCAAAAACATGCTAAAATCGATATTTTAGATGCCCAAAGTCAATATGTGCATGCATCATCAGTACCCGTTTATATCTCAAATTCAGGCTCAAAACACCCGAAAATTCGATATTTTGGGGTCCCAGAAGCGATCTGTACATGCCTACTCCGTGTTAGAGTATTTTCAAAATACAGGCCAAAAACATACTGAAAATCGATCTTTTAGGTGCTCATAAGTCGATATGTGCATGCATCTTCTTTACCCGTTTATATCTCAAATTCTGGCCCTAAACACACGAAAATTCAATATTTTGGGGTCCCAGAATCGATCTGTACATGCCTACTCCGTGTTAGAGTATTTTCAAAATACATGCCTAAAACATGCTGAAAATCGATATTTTTGGTGCCCAAAGTCAATATGTGTTAGCATCTTCTATACTCGTTTATATCTCAAATTCAGGCTCAAAACACCCGAAAATTCGATATTTTGGGGTCCCGGAAGCGATCTGTACATGCCTACTCAGTGCTAAAATGTTTTCAAAATATAGGTTTAAAACATGCTCAAAATCGATATTTTAGGTTCCCAAAAGTCGATAAGTGAATGCATATTCTGTACCCGTTTATATCTCAAATTCAGGCTCAAAACACCCGAAAATTCAATATTTTGGGGTCCCAGAAGCAATCTGTACGTGCCTACACAGTGCTAGAATATTTTCAAAATATAGGCTTAAAACATGCTAAAAATCGATATTTTAGGTGCGTAAAGGCGATATCTCAAATTCAGGCCCAAAACACCCGAAAATTCGATATTATGGGGTCCCAGAAGCGATCTGTACATGCCTACTACGTGTTAGAGTATTTTCAAAATTCAGGCCCAAAACATGCTGAAAATCGATATTTTTGGTGCCCAAAGTCCATATGTGTATGCATCTTCTATATTCGTTTATATCTCAAAATCAGGCTCAAAACACCCGAAAATTCGATATTTTGGGGTCCCAGAAGTGATCTGTACATGCCTACTCCGTGCTAGATCATTTTCAAAATACAGGCCAAAAACATGCTAAAATCGATATTTTAGATGCCCAAAGTCAATATGTGCATGCATCATCAGTACCCGTTTATATCTCAAATTCAGGCTCAAAACACCCGAAAATTCGATATTTTGGGGTCCCAGAAGCGATCTGTACATGCCTACTCCGTGTTAGAGTATTTTCAAAATACAGGCCAAAAACATACTGAAAATCGATCTTTTAGGTGCTCATAAGTCGATATGTGCATGCATCTTCTTTACCCGTTTATATCTCAAATTCTGGCCCTAAACACACGAAAATTCAATATTTTGGGGTCCCAGAATCGATCTGTACATGCCTACTCCGTGTTAGAGTATTTTCAAAATACATGCCTAAAACATGCTGAAAATCGATATTTTTGGTGCCCAAAGTCAATATGTGTTAGCATCTTCTATACTCGTTTATATCTCAAATTCAGGCTCAAAACACCCGAAAATTCGATATTTTGGGGTCCCGGAAGCGATCTGTACATGCCTACTCAGTGCTAAAATGTTTTCAAAATATAGGTTTAAAACATGCTCAAAATCGATATTTTAGGTTCCCAAAAGTCGATAAGTGAATGCATATTCTGTACCCGTTTATATCTCAAATTCAGGCTCAAAACACCCGAAAATTCAATATTTTGGGGTCCCAGAAGCAATCTGTACGTGCCTACACAGTGCTAGAATATTTTCAAAATATAGGCTTAAAACATGCTAAAAATCGATATTTTAGGTGCGTAAAGGCGATATCTCAAATTCAGGCCCAAAACACCCGAAAATTCGATATTATGGGGTCCCAGAAGCGATCTGTACATGCCTACTACGTGTTAGAGTATTTTCAAAATTCAGGCCCAAAACATGCTGAAAATCGATATTTTTGGTGCCCAAAGTCCATATGTGTATGCATCTTCTATATTCGTTTATATCTCAAAATCAGGCTCAAAACACCCGAAAATTCGATATTTTGGGGTCCTAGAAGCGATCTGTACATGCCCACTCCGTGTTAGAGTATTTTCAAAATACATGCCCAAAACATGCTGAAAATCGATATTTTAGATGCCCAAAGTCAATACGTGCATGTATCTTCTGTACCCGTTTATATCTCAAATTCAGGCTCAAAACACCCGAAAATTCGATATTTTGGGGTCCCAGAAGTGATCTGTACATGCCTACTCCGTGCTAGATCATTTTCAAAATACAGGCCAAAAACATGCTAAAATCGATATTTTAGATGCCCAAAGTCAATATGTGCATGCATCATCAGTACCCGTTTATATCTCAAATTCAGGCTCAAAACACCCGAAAATTCGATATTTTGGGGTCCCAGAAGCGATCTGTACATGCCTACTCCGTGTTAGAGTATTTTCAAAATACAGGCCAAAAACATACTGAAAATCGATCTTTTAGGTGCTCATAAGTCGATATGTGCATGCATCTTCTTTACCCGTTTATATCTCAAATTCTGGCCCTAAACACACGAAAATTCAATATTTTGGGGTCCCAGAATCGATCTGTACATGCCTACTCCGTGTTAGAGTATTTTCAAAATACATGCCTAAAACATGCTGAAAATCGATATTTTTGGTGCCCAAAGTCAATATGTGTTAGCATCTTCTATACTCGTTTATATCTCAAATTCAGGCTCAAAACACCCGAAAATTCGATATTTTGGGGTCCCGGAAGCGATCTGTACATGCCTACTCAGTGCTAAAATGTTTTCAAAATATAGGTTTAAAACATGCTCAAAATCGATATTTTAGGTTCCCAAAAGTCGATAAGTGAATGCATATTCTGTACCCGTTTATATCTCAAATTCAGGCTCAAAACACCCGAAAATTCAATATTTTGGGGTCCCAGAAGCAATCTGTACGTGCCTACACAGTGCTAGAATATTTTCAAAATATAGGCTTAAAACATGCTAAAAATCGATATTTTAGGTGCGTAAAGGCGATATCTCAAATTCAGGCCCAAAACACCCGAAAATTCGATATTATGGGGTCCCAGAAGCGATCTGTACATGCCTACTCCGTATTAGAGTATTTACAAAATACAGGCCCAAAACATGCTCAAAATCGATGTTTTAGGTGCCCAAAGGTCGAAATGTGCATGCATCTTCTGTACCCGTTTATATCTCAAATTCAGGCTCAAAACACCCGAAAATTCGATATTTTGGGGTCCTAGAAGCGATCTGTACATGCCCACTCCGTGTTAGAGTATTTTCAAAATTCAGGCCCAAAACATGATGAAAATCGATATTTTTGGTGCCCAAAGTCAATATGTGTATGCATCTTCTATACTCGTTTATATCTCAAATTCAGGCTCAAAACACCCGAAAATTCGATATTTTGGGGTCCTAGAAGCGATTTGTACATGCCCACTCTGTGTTAGAGTATTTTCAAAATACATGCCCAAAACATGCTGAAAATCGATATTTTAGATGCCCAAAGTCAATATGTGCATGTATCTTCTGTACCCGTTTATATCTCAAACTCAGGCTCAAAACACCCGAAAATTCGATATTTTAGGGTCCCAGAAGCGATCTGTACATGCCTACTCAGTGCTAGAATATTTTCAAAATATAGGCTCAAAACATGCTAAAAATCGATATTTTATTTGCGTAAAGGCGATATCTCAAATTCAGTCCCAAAACACCCGAAAATTCGATATTATGGGGTCCCAGAAGCGATCTGTACATGCCTACTCCGTGCTAGATTATTTTCAAAATACAGGCCAAAAACATGCTAAAATCGATATTTTAGATGCCCAAAGTCAATATGTGCATGTATCTTCTGTACCCGTTTATATCTCAAATTCAGGCTCAAAACACCCGAAAATTCGATATTTTTGGGTCCCAGAAGCAATCTGTACATGCCTACTCAGTGCTAGAATATTTTCAAAATATAGGCTAAAAACATGCTAAAAATCGATATTTTAGGAGCCTAAAAGTCGATATCTCAAATAACGGCCCAAAACACCCGAATATTCGATATTTAGGGGTCCCAGAAGCGATATGTACATGCCTACTCCGTGTTAGAGTATTTTCAAAATACAGGCCCAAAATATGCTCAAAATCGATGTTTTAGGTGCCAAAAAGTCGATATGTGCATGCTTCATCAGTACCCGTTTATATCTCAAATTCAGGCTCAAAACACCCGAAAATTCGATATTTTAGGGTCCCAGAAGCGATCTGTACATGCCTACTCCGTGTTAGAGTATTTTCAAAATACAGGCCAAAAACATACTGAAAATCGATCTTTTAGGTGCTCATAAGTCGATATGTGCATGCATCTTCTGTACCCGTTTATATCTCAAATTCTGGCCCTAAACACACGAAAATTCAATATTTTGGGGTCCCAGAAGCGATCTGTACATGCCTACTCCGTGTTAGAGTATTTTCAAAATTCAGGCCCAAAACATGCTGAAAATCGATATTTTTGGTGCCCAAAGTCAAAATGTGTTAGCATCTTCTATACTCGTTTATATCTCAAATTCAGGGTCCAAACACCCGAAAATTCGATATTTTGGGGTCCCAGAAGCGATCTGTACATGCCTACTCAGTGCTAGAATGTTTTCAAAATATAGGCTCAAAACATGCTCAAAATCGATATTTTAGGTGCCCAAAAGTCTATATGTGCATGCATCTTCTGTACCCGTTTATATCTCAAATTCAGGCTCAAAACACCCGAAAATTCAATATTTTGGGGTCCCAGTAGCAGTCTGTACATGCCTACTCAGTGCTAGAATATTTTCAAAATATAGGATAAAAACATGCTAAAAATCGATCTTTTAGGTGCCAAAAAGTCGATATCTCAAATTCAGTCCCAAAACACCCGAAAATTCGATATATAGGGGTCCCAGAAGCGATTTGTACATGCCTACTCCGTGTTAGAGTATTTTCAAAATTAAGGCCCAAAACATGCTGAAAATCGATATTTTTGGTGCCCAAAGTCAATATGTGTATGCATCTTCTATACTCGTTTATATCTCAAATTCAGGCTCAAAACACCCGAAAATTCGATATTTTGGGGTCCCAGAAGCGATCTGCACTCATTGCTAGAATGATTTCAAAATATAGGCTAAAAACATGCTCAAAATCGATATTTTAGGTGCCCAAAAGTCGATATGTGCATGCATCATCAGTACCCGTTTATATCTCAAATTCAGGCTCAAAACACCCGAAAATTCGATATTTTGGGGTCCCAGAAGCGATCTGTACATGCCTACTCCGTGTTAGAGTATTTTCAAAATACAGGCCAAAAACATACTGAAAATCGATCTTTTAGGTGCTCATAAGTCGATATGTGCATGCATCTTCTGTACCCGTTTATATCTCAAATTCTGGCCCTAAACACCCGAAAATTCGATATTTTGGGGTCCCAGAAGCGATCTGTACATGCCTACTCCGTGTTAGAGTATTTTCAAAATACATGCCCAAAACATGCTGAAAATCGATATTTTAGATGCCCAAAGTCAATATGTGCATGTATCTTCTGTACCCGTTTATATCTTAAATTCAGACTCAAAACACCCGAAAATTCGATATTTTGGGGTCCCAGAAGCGATCTGTACATGCCTACTCCGTGCTAGATTATTTTCAAAATACAGGCCAAAAACATGCTAAAATCGATATTTTAGATGCCCAAAGTCGATATGTGCATGTATCTTCTGTACCCGTTTATATCTCAAATTCAGGCTCAAAACACCCGAAAATTCAATATTTTTGGGTCCCAGAAGCAATCTGTACATGCATACTCAGTGCTAGAATATTTTCAAAATATAGGCTAAAAACATGCTAAAAATCGATCTTTTAAGTGCCAAAAAGTCGATATCTCAAATTCAGTCCCAAAACACCCGAAAATTCGATATTTAGGGGTCCCAGAAGCGATCTGTACATGCCTAGTCCGTGTTGAGTATTTTTAAATTACAGTCCAAAAACATACTGAAAATCGATCTTTTAGGTGCCCAAAAGTCGATATGTGCATGCATCTTCTGTACCCGTTTATATCTTAAATTCTGGCCCTAAACACCCAAAATTCAATATTTTGGGGTCCTATAAGCAATCTGTACATGCCTACTCAGTGCTAGAATATTTTCAAAATATAGGCTAAAAACATGCTAAAAATCGATATTTTAGGAGCCAAAAAGTCGATATCTCAAATTAAGGCCTAAAATACCCGAAAATTCGATATTTTGGGGCCCCAGAAGCGATCTGTACATGCCTACTCCGTGCTAGATCATTTTCAAAATACAGGCCAAAAACATGCTAAAATCGATATTTTAGATGCCCAAAGTCAATATGTGCATGTATATTCTGTACCCGTTTATATCTCAAATTCAGGCTCAAAACACCCGATAATTCAATATTTTTGGGTCCCAGAAGCAATCTGTACATGCCTACTCAGTGCTAGAATATTTTCAAAATATAGGCTAAAAACATGCTAAAAAAAGATATTTTAGGAGCCAAAAAGTCGATATCTCAAATTACGGCCCAAAACACCCGAATATTCGATATTTAGGGGTCCCAGAAGCGATCTGTACATGCCTACTCCGTGTTAGAGTATTTTCAAAGTACAGGCCCAAAATATGCTCAAAATCGATGTTTTAGGTGCCAAAAAGTAGATATGTGCATGCATCATCAGTACCCGTTTATATCTCAAATTCAGGCTCAAAACACCCGAAAATTCGATATTTTGGGGTCCCAGAAGCGATCTGTACATGCCTACTCCGTGTTAGAGTATTTTCAAAATACAGGCCAAAAACATACTGAAAATCGATCTTTTAGGTGCTCATAAGTCGATATGTGCATGCATCTTCTGTACCCGTTTATATCTCAAATTCTGGCCCTAAACACCCGAAAATTCAATATTTTGGGGTCCCAGAATCGATCTGTACATGCCTACTCCGTGTTAGAGTATTTTCAAAATTCAGGCCCAAAACATGCTGAAAATCGATATTTTTGGTGCCCAAAGTCAATATGTGTTAGCATCTTCTATACTCGTTTATATCTCAAATTCAGGCTCAAAACAACCTAAAATTCGATATTTTGGGGTCCCAGAAGCGATCTGTACATGTCTACTCAGTGCTAAAATGTTTTCAAAATATAGGTTTAAAACATGCTCAAAATCGATATTTTAGGTTCCCAAAAGTCGATAAGTGAATGCATATTCTGTACCCGTTTATATCTCAAATTCAGGCTCAAAACACCCGAAAATTCAATATTTTGGGGTCCCAGAAGCAATCTGTACGTGCCTACACAGTGCTGGAATATTTTCAAAATATAGGCTTAAAACATGCTAAAAATCGATATTTTAGGTGCGTAAAGGCGATATCTCAAATTCAGGCCCAAAACACCCGAAAATTCGATATTATGGGGTCCCAGAAGCGATCTGTACATGCCTACTCCGTGTTAGAGTATTTTCAAAATACATGCCCAAAACATGCTCAAAATCGATATTTTAGATGCCCAAAGTCAATATGTGCATGTATCTTCTGCACCCGTTTATATCTCAAATTCAGGCTCAAAACACCCGAAAATTCAATATTTTGGGGTCCCAGAAGCGATCTGTACATGCATACTCAGTGCTAGAATATTTTCAAAATATAGGCTAAAAACATGCTAAAAATCGATCTTTTAAGTGTCAAAAAGTCGATATCTCAAATTCAGTCACAAAACACCCGAAAATTCGATATTTCGGTGTCCCAGAAGCGATCTGTACATGCCTAGTCCGTGTTAGAGTATTTTCAAATTACAGGCCAAAAACATACTGAAAATCGATCTTTTAGGTGCCCAAAAGTCGATATGTGCATGCATCTTCTGTACCCGTTTATATCTTAAATTCTGGCCCTAAACACCCAAAATTCAATATTTTGGGGTCCCATAAGCAATCTGTACATGCCTACTCAGTGCTAGAATATTTTCAAAATATAGGCTAAAAACATGCTAAAAATCGATATTTTAGGAGCCAAAAAGTCGATATCTCAAATTAAGGCCTAAAACACCCGAAAATTCGATATTTTGGGGTCCCAGAAGCGATCTGTACATGCCTACTCAGTGCTAGAATGTTTTCAAAATATAGGCTCAAAACATGCTCAAAATCGATATTTTAGGTGCCCAAAAGTCGATATGTGCATGCATCTTCTGTACCCGTTTATATCTCAAATTCAGGCTCAAAACACCCGAAAATTCAATATTTTGGGGTCCCAGAAGCAGTCTGTACATGCCTACTCAGTGCTAGAATATTTTCAAAATATAGGCTAAGACCATGCTAAAAATCGATCTTTTTGGTTCCAAAAAGTCGATATCTCAAATTCAGTCCCAAAACACACGAAAATTCGATATATAGGGGTCCCAGAAGCGATTTGTACATGCCTACTCCGTGTTAGAGTATTTTCAAAATTCAGGCCCAAAACATGATGAAAATCGATATTTTTGGTGCCCAAAGTCAATATGTGTATGCATCTTCTATACTCGTTTATATCGCAAATTCAGGCTCAAAACACCCGAAAATTCGATATTTTGGGGTCCTAGAAGCGATCTGTACATGCCCACTCTGTGTTAGAGTATTTTCAAAATACATGCCCAAAACATGCTGAAAATCGATATTTTAGATGCTCAAAGTCAATATGTGCATGTATCTTCTGTACCCGTTTATATCTCAAATTCAGGCTCAAAACACCTGAAAATTCGATATTTTGGGGTCCCAGAAGCGATCTGTACATGCCTACTCAGTGCTAGAATATTTTCAAAATATAGGCTCAAAACATGCTAAAAATCGATATTTTATTTGCGTAAAGGCGATATCTCAAATTAAGGCCCAAAACACCCGAAAATTCGATATTATGGGGTCCCAGAAGCGATCTGTACAGTCGGCGGCAAAAGTCCTGTCGCCTCACTTGCTTCACCGAGGCACGCGATGTTCATAGACTCGAGATTATTAGGTGTAGAAAACGTGTGTATTTCTCGAGTCCATGAACACTGCCTGTCTCGGTTAAGCAGGTGAGGCGACACGACTTTTGCCGCCGACTGTACATGCATACTCCGTGCTAGATTATTTTCAAAATACAGGCCAAAAACATGCTAAAATCGATATTTTAGATGCCCAAAGTCAATATGTGCATGTATCTTCTGTACCCGTTTATATCTCAAATTCAGGCTCAAAACACCCGAAAATTCGATATTTTTGGGTCCCAGAAGCAATCTGTACATGCCTACTCAGTGCTAGAATATTTTCAAAATATAGGCTAAAAACATGCTAAAAATCGATATTTTAGGAGCCTAAAAGTCGATATCTCAAATTACGGCTCAAAACACCCGAATATTCGATATTTAGGGGTCCCAGAAGCGATCTGTACATGCCTACTCCGTGTTAGAGTATTTTCAAATTACAGGCCCAAAATATGCTCAAAATCGATGTTTTAGGTGCCAAAAAGTCGATATGTGCATGCATCATCAGTACCCGTTTATATCTCAAATTCAGGCTCAAAACACCCGAAAATTCGATATTTTAGGGTCCCAGAAGCGATCTGTACATGCCTACTCCGTGTTAGAGTATTTTCAAAATACAGGCCAAAAACATACTGAAAATCGATCTTTTAGGTGCTCATAAGTCGATATGTGCATGCATCTTCTGTACCCGTTTATATCTCAAATTCTGGCCCTAAACACACGAAAATTCAATATTTTGGGGTCCCAGAAGCGAACTGTACAACCCTACTCCGTGTTAGAGTATTTTCAAAATTCAGGCCCAAAACATTCTGAAAATCGATATTTTTGGTGCCCAAAGTCAATATGTGTTAGCATCTTCTATACTCGTTTATATCTCAAATTCAGGCTCAAAACACCCGAAAATTCGATATTTTGGGGTCCCAGTAGCGATCTGTACATGCCTACTCAGTGCTAAAATGTTTTCAATGTATAGGTTTAAAACATGCTCAAAATCGATATTTTAGGTTCCCAAAAGTCGATATGTGAATGCATATTCTGTACCCGTTTATATCTCAAATTCAGGCTCAAAACACCCGAAAATTCAATATTTTGGGGTCCCAGAAGCAATCTGTACGTGCCTACACAGTGCTAGAATATTTTCAAAATATAGGCTTAAAACATGCTAAAAATCGATATTTTAGGTGCGTAAAGGCGATATCTCAAATTCAGGCCCAAAACACCCGAAAATTCGATATTATGGGGTCCCAGAAGCGATCTGTACATGCCTACTCCGTGTTAGAGTATTTACAAAATACAGGCCCAAAACATGCTCAAAATCGATGTTTTAGGTGCCCAAAAGTCGAAATGTGCATGCATCTTCTGTACCCGTTTATATCTCAAATTCAGGCTCAAAACACCCGAAAATTCGATATTTTGGGGTCCTTGAAGCGATCTGTACATGCCCACTCCGTGTTAGAGTATTTTCAAAATACATGCCCAAAACATGCTGAAAATCGATATTTTAGATGCCCAAAGTCAATATGTGCATGTATCTTCTGTACCCGTTTATATCTCAAATTCAGGCTCAAAACACCCGAAAATTCAATATTTTGGGGTCCCAAAAGCGATCTGTACATGCCTACTCAGTGCTAGAATATTTTCAAAATATAGGCTCAAAACATGCTAAAAATCGATATTTTATTTGCGTAAAGGCGATATCTCAAATTCAGGCCCAAAACACCCGAAAATTCGATATTATGGGGTCCCAGAAGCGATCTGTACATGCCTACTCCGTGCTAGATTATTTTCAAAATACAGGCCAAAAACATGCTAAAATCGATATTTTAGATGCCCAAAGTCGATATGTGCATGTACCTTCTGTACCCGTTTATATCTCAAATTCAGGCTCAAAACACCCGAAAATTCAATATTTTTGGGTCCCAGAAGCAATCTGTACATGCATACTAAGTGCTAGAATATTTTCAAAATATAGGCTAAAAATCGATCTTTTAAGTGCCAAAAAGTCGATATCTCAAATTCAGTCCCAAAACACCCGAAAATTCGATATTTAGGGGTCCCAGAAGCGATCTGTACATGCCTAGTCCGTGTTAGAGTATTTTCAAATTACAGGCCAAAAACATACTGAAAATCGATCTTTTAGGTGCCCAAAAGTCGATATGTGCATGCATCTTCTGTACCCGTTTATATCTTAAATTCTGGCCCTAAACACCCAAAATTCAATATTTTGAGGTCCCAGAAGCAATCTGTACATGCCTACTTAGTGCTAGAATATTTTCAAAATATAGGCTAAAAACATGCTAAAAATCGATATTTTAGGAGCCAAAAAGTCGATATCTCAAATTAAGGCCCGAAACACCCGAATATTCGATATTTAGGTGTCCCAGAAGCGATCTGTACATGCCTACTCCGTGTTAGAGTATTTTCAAAATACAGGCCCACAACATGCTCAAAATCGATGTTTTAGGTGCCAAAAAGTCAATATGTGCATGCATCTTCAGTACCCGTTTATATCTCAAATTCAGGCTCAAAACACCCGAAAATTCGATATTTTGGGGTCCCAGAAGCGATCTGTACATGCCTACTCTGTGTTAGAGTATTTTCAAAAATTCAGGCCCAAAACATGCTGAAAATCGATATTTTTGGTGCCCAATGTCAATATGTGTTAGCATCTTCTATACTCGTTTATATCTCAAATTCAGGGTCCAAACACCCGAAAATTCGATATTTTGGGGTCCCAGAAGCGATCTGTACATGCCTACTCAGTGCTAGAATGTTTTCAAAATATAGGCTCAAAACATGCTCAAAATCGATAATTTAGGTGCCCAAAAGACGATATGTGCATGCATCTTCTGTACCCGTTTATATCTCAAATTCAGGCTCAAAACACCCGAAAATTCAATATTTTGGGGTCCCAGTAGCAGTCTGTACATGCCTACTCAGTGCAAGAATATTTTCAAAATATAGGATAAAAACATGCTAAAAATCGATCTTTTAGGTGCCAAAAAGTCGATATCTCAAATTCAGTCCCAAAACACCCGAAAATTCGATATATAGGGGTCCCAGAAGCGATTTGTACATGCCTACTCCGTGTTAGAGTATTTTCAAAATTAAGGCCCAAAACATGCTGAAAATCGATATTTTTGGTGCCCAAAGTCAATATGTGTATGCATCTTCTATACTCGTTTATATCTCAAATTCAGGCTCAAAACACCCGAAAATTCGATATTTTGGGGTCCCAGAAGCGATCTGCACTCAGTGCTAGAATGATTTCAAAATATAGGCTAAAAACATGCTCAAAATCGATATTTTAGGTGCCCAAAAGTCGATATGTGCATGCATCATCTGTACTCGTTTATATCTCAAATTCAGGCTCAAAACACCCGAAAATTCGATATTTTGGGGTCCCAGAAGCGAACTGTACATGCCTACTCAGTGCTAGATTATTTTCAAAATATAGGCTCAAAACATGCTAAAAATCGATATTTTATATGCGTAAAGGCGATATCTCAAATTCAAACCCAAAACACCCGAAAATTCGATATTATGGGGTCCCAGAAGCGATCTGTACATGCCTACTCCGTGCTAGATTATTTTCAAAATACAGGCCAAAAACATGCTAAAATCGATATTTTAGATGCCCAAAGTCAATATGTGCATGTATCTTCTGTACCCGTTTATATCTCAAATTCAGGCTCAAAACACTCGAAAATTCAATATTTTTGGGTCCCAGAAGCAATCTGTACATGCATACTCAGTGCTAGAATATTTTCAAAATACAGGCCCAAAACGTGCTCAAAATCGATGTTTTAGGTGCCAAAAAGTCGATATCTCATATTAAGGCCCAAAACACCCGAATATTCGATATTTAGGGGTCCCAGAAGCGATCTGTACATACCTACTCCGTGTATGAGTATTTTCAAAATACAGGCCCAAAACATGCTCAAAATCGATGTTTTAGGTGCCAAAAAGTCGATATGTGCATGCATCTTCAGTAAACGTTTATATCTAAAATTCAGGCTCAAAACACCCGAAAATTCGATATTTTGGGGTCCCAGAAGCGATCTGTACATGCCTACTCAGTGCTAGAATGTTTTCAAAATATAGGCTCAAAACATGCTAAAAATCGATATTTTAGATGCCCAAAGTCAATATGTGCATGTATCTTCTGTACCCGTTTATATCTCAAATTTAGGCTCAAAACACCCGAAAACTCAATATTTTTGGGTCCCAGAAGCAATCTGTACATGCATACTCAGTGCTAGAATATTTTCAAAATATAGGCTAAAAACATGCTAAAAATCGATATTTTAGGTGCCAAAAAGTCGATATCTTAAATTAAGGCCCAAAACACCCGAATATTCGATATTTAGGGGTCCCAGAAGCGATCTGTACATGCCTACTCCGTGTTAGAGTATTTTCAAAATACAGGCCCAAAACATGCTCACAATCAATGTTTTAGGTGCTAAAAAGTCGATATGTGCATGCATCTTCAGTACCCGTTTATATATCAAATTCAGGCTCAAAACACCCGAAAATTCAATATTTTGGGGTCCCAGAAGCGAACTGTACAACCCTACTCCGTGTTAGAGTATTTTCAAAATTAAGGCCCAAAACATGCTGAAAATCGATATTTTTGGTGCCCAAAGTCAATATGTGTATGCATCTTCTATACTCGTTTATATCTCAAATTCAGGCTCAAAACACCCGAAAATTCGATATTTTGGGGTCCCAGAAGCGATCTGCACTCAGTGCTAGAATGATTTCAAAATATAGGCTAAAAACATGCTCAAAATCGATATTTTAGGTGCCCAAAAGTCGATATGTGCATGCATCATCTGTACTCGTTTATATCTCAAATTCAGGCTCAAAACACCCGAAAATTCGATATTTTGGGGTCCCAGAAGCGAACTGTACATGCCTACTCAGTGCTAGATTATTTTCAAAATATAGGCTCAAAACATGCTAAAAATCGATATTTTATTTGCGTAAAGGCGATATCTCAAATTCAAACCCAAAACACCCGAAAATTCGATATTATGGGGTCCCAGAAGCGATCTGTACATGCCTACTCCGTGCTAGATTATTTTCAAAATACAGGCCAAAAACATGCTAAAATCGATATTTTAGATGCCCAAAGTCAATATGTGCATGTATCTTCTGTACCCGTTTATATCTCAAATTCAGGCTCAAAACACTCGAAAATTCAATATTTTTGGGTCCCAGAAGCAATCTGTACATGCATACTCAGTGCTAGAATATTTTCAAAATACAGGCCCAAAACATGCTCAAAATCGATGTTTTAGGTGCCAAAAAGTCGATATCTCATATTAAGGCCCAAAACACCCGAATATTCGATATTTAGGGGTCCCAGAAGCGATCTGTACATACCTACTCCGTGTATGAGTATTTTCAAAATACAGGCCCAAAACATGCTCAAAATCGATGTTTTAGGTGCCAAAAAGTCGATATGTGCATGCATCTTCAGTAAACGTTTATATCTAAAATTCAGGCTCAAAACACCCGAAAATTCGATATTTTGGGGTCCCAGAAGCGATCTGTACATGCCTACTCAGTGCTAGAATGTTTTCAAAATATAGGCTCAAAACATGCTAAAAATCGATATTTTAGATGCCCAAAGTCAATATGTGCATGTATCTTCTGTACCCGTTTATATCTCAAATTTAGGCTCAAAACACCCGAAAACTCAATATTTTTGGGTCCCAGAAGCAATCTGTACATGCATACTCAGTGCTAGAATATTTTCAAAATATAGGCTAAAAACATGCTAAAAATCGATATTTTAGGTGCCAAAAAGTCGATATCTTAAATTAAGGCCCAAAACACCCGAATATTCGATATTTAGGGGTCCCAGAAGCGATCTGTACATGCCTACTCCGTGTTAGAGTATTTTCAAAATACAGGCCCAAAACATGCTCACAATCAATGTTTTAGGTGCTAAAAAGTCGATATGTGCATGCATCTTCAGTACCCGTTTATATATCAAATTCAGGCTCAAAACACCCGAAAATTCGATATTTTGGGGTCCCAGAAGCGATCTGTACATGCCTACTCAGTGCTAGAATGTTTTCAAAATATAGGTTCAAAACATGCTCAAAATCGATATTTTAGGTTCCCAAAAGTCGATATGTGAATGCATATTCTGTACCCGTTTATATCTCAAATTCAGGATCAAAACACCCGAAAATTAAATATTTTGGGGTCCCAGAAGCAATCTGTACGTGCCTACTCAGTGCCAGAATATTTTCAAAATATAGGCTAAAAACATGCTAAAAATCGATATTTTAGGAGCCAAAAAGTCGATATCTCAAATTAAGGCCTAAAACACCCGAAAATTCGATATTTTGGGGTCCCAGAAGCGATCTGTACATGCCTACTCAGTGCTAGAATGTTTTCAAAATATAGGCTCAAAACATGCTCAAAATCGATATTTTAGGTGCCCAAAAGTCGATATGTGCATGCATCTTCTGTACCCGTTTATATCTCAAATTCAGGCTCAAAACACCCGAAAATTCAATATTTTGGGGTCCCAGAAGCAGTCTGTACATGCCTACTCAGTGCTAGAATATTTTCAAAATATAGGCTAAAACCATGCTAAAAATCGATCTTTTTGGTTCCAAAAAGTCGATATCTCAAATTCAGTCCCAAAACACCCGAAAATTCGATATATAGGGGTCCGAGAAGCGATTTGTACATGCCTACTCCGTGTTAGAGTATTTTCAAAATTCAGGCCCAAAACATGATGAAAATCGATATTTTTGTTGCCCAAAGTCAATATGTGTATGCATCTTCTATACTCGTTTATATCTCAAATTCAGGCTCAAAACACCCGAAAATTCGATATTTTGGGGTCCTAGAAGCGATCTGTACATGCCCACTCTGTGTTAGAGTATTTTCAAAATACATGCCCAAAACATGCTGAAAATCGATATTTTAGATGCTCAAAGTCAATATGTGCATGTATCTTCTGTACCCGTTTATATCTCAAATTCAGGCTCAAAACACCCGAAAATTCGATATTTTGGGGTCCCAGAAGCGATCTGTACATGCCTACTCAGTGCTAGAATATTTTCAAAATATAGGCTCAAAACATGCTAAAAATCGATATTTTATTTGCGTAAAGGCGATATCTCAAATTAAGGCCCAAAACACCCGAAAATTCGATATTATGGGGTCCCAGAAGCGATCTGTACATGCCTACTCCGTGCTAGATTATTTTCAAAATACAGGCCAAAAACATGCTAAAATCGATATTTTAGATGCCCAAAGTCAATATGTGCATGTATCTTCTGTACCCGTTTATATCTCAAATTCAGGCTCAAAACACCCGAAAATTCGATATTTTTGGGTCCCAGAAGCAATCTGTACATGCCTACTCAGTGCTAGAATATTTTCAAAATATAGGCTAAAAACATGCTAAAAATAGATATTTTAGGAGCCTAAAAGTCGATATCTCAAATTACGGCTCAAAACACCCAAATATTCGATATTTAGGGGTCCCAGAAGCGATCTGTACATGCCTACTCCGTGTTAGAGTATTTTCAAAATACAGGCCCAAAATATGCTCAAAATCGATGTTTTAGGTGCCAAAAAGTCGATATGTGCATGCATCATCAGTACCCGTTTATATCTCAAATTCAGGCTCAAAACACCCGAAAATTCGATATTTTAGGGTCCCAGAAGCGATCTGTACATGCCTACTCCGTGTTAGAGTATTTTCAAAATACAGGCCAAAAACATACTGAAAATCGATCTTTTAGGTGCTCATAAGTCGATATGTGCATGCATCTTCTGTACCCGTTTATATCTCAAATTCTGGCCCTAAACACACGAAAATTCAATATTTTGGGGTCCCAGAAGCGATCTGTACAAGCCTACTCTGTGTTAGAGTATTTTCAAAATTCAGGCCCAAAACATGCTGAAAATCGATATTTTTGGTGCCCAAAGTCAATGTGTTAGCATCTTCTATACTCGTTTATATCTCAAATTCAGGCTCAAAACACCCGAAAATTCGATATTTTGGGGTCCCAGAAGCGATCTGTACATGCCTACTCAGTGCTAGAATGTTTTCAAAATATAGGCTCAAAACATGCTAAAAATCGATATTTTAGATGCCCAAAGTCAATATGTGCATGTATCTTCTGTACCCGTTTATATCTCAAATTCAGGCTCAAAACACCCGAAAACTCAATATTTTTGGGTCCCAGAAGCAATCTGTACATGCATACTCAGTGCTAGAATATTTTCAAAATATAGGCTAAAAACATGCTAAAAATCGATATTTTAGGTGCCAAAAAGTCGATATCTTAAATTAAGGCCCAAAACACCCGAATATTCGATATTTAGGGGTCCCAGAAGCGATCTGTACATGCCTACTCCGTGTTAGAGTATTTTCAAAATATAGGCCCAAAACATGCTCACAATCAATGTTTCAGGTGCTAAAAAGTCGATATGTGCATGCATCTTCAGTACCCGTTTATATATCAAATTCAGGCTCAAAACACCCGAAAATTCGATATTTTGGGGTCCCAGAAGCGATCTGTACATGCCTACTCAGTGCTAGAATGTTTTCAAAATATAGGTTCAAAACATGCTCAAAATCGATATTTTAGGTTCCCAAAAGTCGATATGTGAATGCATATTCTGTACCCGTTTATATCTCAAATTCAGGATCAAAACACCCGAAAATTAAATATTTTGGGGTCCCAGAAGCAATCTGTACGTGCCTACTCAGTGCCAGAATATTTTCAAAATATAGGCTCAAAACATGCTAAAAATCGATATTTTATTTGCGTAAAGGCGATATCTCAAATTCAGGCCCAAAACACCCAAAAATTCGATATTTAGGGGTCACAGAAGCGATCTGTACATGCCTACTCAGTGCTAGAATGTTTTCAATATATAGGCTCATAACATGCTCCAAATCGATATTTTAGGTGCCCAAAAGTCGATATGTGCATGCATCTTCTGTACCCGTTTATATCTCAAATTCAAGCTCAAAACACACGAAAATTCGATATTTTCGGGTCCCAGAAGAGATCTGTACATGTTTTCAATATATAGGCTCATAACATGCTCCAAATCGATATTTTAGGTGCCCAAAAGTCGATATGTGCATGCATCTTCTGTACCCGTTTATATCTCAAATTCAAGCTCAAAACACACGAAAATTCGATATATTCGGGTCCCAGAAGAGATCTGTACATGCCTACTCAGTGCTAGAATATTTTCAAAATATAGGCTAAAACCATGCTAAAAATCGATCTTTTTGGTTCCAAAAAGTCGATATCTCAAATTCAGTCCCAAAACACCCGAAAATTCGATATATAGGGGTCCCAGAAGCGATCTGTACATGCCTACTCCGTGTTAGAGTATTTTCAAAATTAAGGCCCAAAACATGCTGAAAATCGATATTTTTGGTGCCCAAAGTCAATATGTGTATGCATCTTCTATACTCGTTTATATCTCAAATTCAGACTCAAAACACCCGAAAATTCGATATTTTGGGGTCCCAGAAGCGATCTGCACTCAGTGCTAGAATGATTTCAAAATATAGGCTAAAAACATGCTCAAAATCGATATTTTAGGTGCCCAAAAGTCGATATGTGCATGCATCATCTGTACTCGTTTATATCTCAAATTCAGGCTCAAAACACCCGAAAATTCGATATTTTGGGGTCCCAGAAGCGAACTGTACATGCGTACTCAGTGCTAGATTATTTTCAAAATATAGGCTCAAAACATGCTAAAAATCGATATTTTATTTGCGTAAAGGCGATATCTCAAATTAAGGCCCAGAACACCCGAAAATTCGATATTATGGGGTCCCAGAAGCGATCTGTACATGCCTACTCCGTGCTAGATCATTTTCAAAATACAGGCCAAAAACATGCTAAAATCGATATTTTAGATGCCCAAAGTCAATATGTGCATGTATCTTCTGTACCCGTTTATATCTCAAATTCAGGCTCAAAACACCCGAAAATTCAATATTTTTGGGTCCCAGAAGCAATCTGTACATGCCTACTCAGTGCTAGAATATTTTCAAAATATAGGCTAAAAACATGCTAAAAATCGATATTTTAGGAGCCAAAAAGTCGATATCTCAAATTACGGCCCAAAACACCCGAATATTCGATATTTAGGGGTCCCAGAAGCGATCTGTACATGCCTACTCCGTGTTAGAGTATTTTCAAAATACAGGCCCAAAATATGCTCAAAATATCAATGTTTTAGGTGCCCAAAAGTCGAAATGTGCATGCATCTTCTGTACCCGTTTATATCTCAAATTCAGGCTCAAAACACCCGAAAATTCGATATTTTGGGGTCCTAGAAGCGATATGTACATGCCCACTCCGTGTTAGAGTATTTTCAAAATACATGCCCAAAACATGCTGAAAATCGATATTTTAGATGCCCAAAGTCAATATGTGCATGTATCTTCTGCACCCGTTTATATCTCAAATTCAGGCTCAAAACACCCGAAAATTCAATATTTTGGGTTCCCAGAAGCGATCTGTACATGCATACTCAGTGCTAGAATATTTTCAAAATATAGGCTAAAAACATGCTAAAAATCGATCTTTTAAGTGTCAAAAAGTCGATATCTCAAATTCAGTCCCAAAACACCCGAAAATTCGATATTTCGGGTTCCCAGAAGCGATCTGTGCATGCCTAGTCCGTGTTAGAGTATTTTCAAATTACAGGCCAAAAACATACTGAAAATCGATCTTTTAGGTGCCCAAAAGTCGATATGTGCATGAATCTTCTGTACCCGTTTATATCTTAAATTCTGGCCCTAAAGACCCAAAATTCAATATTTTGGGGTCCCATAAGCAATCTGTACATGCATACTCAGTGCTAGAATTTTTTCAAAATATAGGCTAAAAACATGCTAAAAATCGATATTTTAGGAGCCAAAAAGTCGATATCTCAAATTAAGGCCTAAAACACCCGAAAATTCGATATTTTGGGGTCCCAGAAGCGATCTGTACATGCCTACTCAGTGCTAGAATGTTTTCAAAATATAGGCTCAAAACATGCTCAAAATCGATATTTTAGGTGCCCAAAAGTCGATATGTGCATGCATCTTCTGTACCCGTTTATATCTCAAATTCAGGCTCAAAACACCCGAAAATTCAATATTTTGGGGTCCCAGAAGCAGTCTGTACATGCCTACTCAGTGCTAGAATATTTTCAAAATATAGGCTAAAACCATGCTAAAAATCGATCTTTTTGGTTCCAAAAAGTCGATATCTCAAAATCAGTCCCAAAACACCCGAAAATTCGATATATAGGGGTCCCATAAGCGATTTGTACATGCCTACTCCGTGTTAGAGTATTTTCAAAATTCAGGCCCAAAACATGCTCAAAATCGATGTTTTAGGTGCCCAAAAGTCGAAATGTGCATGCATCTTCTGTACCCGTTTATATCTCAAATTCAGGCTCAAAACACCCGAAAATTCGATATTTTGGGGTCCTAGAAGCGATCTGTACATGCCCACTCCGTGTTAGAGTATTTTCAAAATACATGCCCAAAACATGCTGAAAATCGATATTTTAGATGCCCAAAGTCAATATGTGCATGTATCTTCTGTACCCGTTTATATCTCAAATTCAGGCTCAAAACACCCGAAAATTCAATATTTTGGGGTCCCAGAAGCGATCTGTACATGCCTACTCAGTGCTAGAATATTTTCAAAATATAGGCTCAAAACATGCTAAAAATCGATATTTTATTTGCGTAAAGGCGATATCTCAAATTCAGGCCCAAAACACCCGAAAATTCGATATTATGGGGTCCCAGAAGCGATCTGTACATGCCTACTCCGTGCTAGATTATTTTCAAAATACAGGCCAAAAACATGCTAAAATCGATATTTTAGATGCCCAAAGTCGATATGTGCATGTATCTTCTGTACCCGTTTATATCTCAAATTCTGGCTCAAAACACCCGAAAATTCAATATTTTTGGGTCCCAGAAGCAATCTGTACATGCATACTAAGTGCTAGAATATTTTCAAAATATAGGCTAAAAATCGATCTTTTAAGTGCCAAAAAGTCGATATCTCAAATTCAGTCCCAAAACACCCGAAAATTCGATATTTAGGGGTCCCAGAAGCGATCTGTACATGCCTAGTCCGTGTTAGAGTATTTTCAAATTACAAACCAAAAACATACTGAAAATCGATCTTTTAGGTGCCCAAAAGTCGATATGTGCATGCATCTTCTGTACCCGTTTATATCTTAAATTCTGGCCCTAAACACCCAAAATTCAATATTTTGGGGTCCCATAAGCAATCTGTACATGCCTACTCAGTGCTAGAATATTTTCAAAATATAGGCTAAAAACATGCTAAAAATCGATATTTTAGGAGCCAAAAAGTCGATATCTCAAATTAAGGCCTAAAACACCCGAATATTCGATATTTAGGTGTCCCAGAAGCGATCTGTACATGCCTACTCCGTGTTAGAGTATTTTCAAAATACAGGCCCAAAACATGCTCAAAATCGATGTTTTAGGTGCCAAAAAGTCGATATGTGCATGCATCTTCAGTACCCGTTTATATCTCAAATTCAGGCTCAAAACAACCGAAAATTCGATATTTTGGGGACCCAGAAGCGATCTGTACATGCCTACTCCGTGTTAGAGTATTTTCAAAATACAGGCCAAAAACATACTGAAAATCGATCTTTTAGGTGCTCAAAAGTCGATATGTGCATGCATCTTCTGTACCCGTTTATATCTCAAATTCTGGACCTAAACACCCGAAAATTCGATATTTTGGGGTCCCAGAAGCGATCTGTACATGCCTACTCCGTGTTAGAGTATTTTCAAAATTCAGGCCCAAAACATGCTGAAAATCGATATTTTTGGTGCCCAATGTCAATATGTGTTAGCATCTTCTATACTCGTTTATATCTCAAATTCAGGCTCAAAACACCCGAAAATTCTATATTTTGGGGTCCCAGAAGCGATCTGTACATGCCTACTCCGTGTTAGAGTATTTTCAAAATACAGGCCAAAAACATACTGAAAATCGATCTTTTAGGTGCTCATAAGTCGATATGTGCATGCATCTTCTGTACCCGTTTATATCTCAAATTCTGGCCCTAAACACACGAAAATTCAATATTTTGGGGTCCCAGAATCGATCTGTACATGCCTACTCCGTGTTAGAGTATTTTCAAAATACATGCCCAAAACATGCTGAAAATCGATATTTTTGGTGCCCAAAGTCAATATGTGTTAGCATCTTCTATACTCGTTTATATCTCAAATTCAGGCTCAAAACACCCGAAAATTCGATATTTTGGGGTCCCGGAAGCGATCTGTACATGCCTACTCAGTGCTAAAATGTTTTCAAAATATAGGTTTAAAACATGCTCAAAATCGATATTTTAGGTTCCCAAAAGTCGATAAGTGAATGCATATTCTGTACCCGTTTATATCTCAAATTCAGGCTCAAAACACCCGAAAATTCAATATTTTGGGGTCCCAGAAGCAATCTGTACGTGCCTACACAGTGCTAGAATATTTTCAAAATATAGGCTTAAAACATGCTAAAAATCGATATTTTAGGTGCGTAAAGGCGATATCTCAAATTCAGGCCCAAAACACCCGAAAATTCGATATTATGGGGTCCCAGAAGCGATCTGTACATGCCTACTCCGTGTTAGAGTATTTACAAAATACAGGCCCAAAACATGCTCAAAATCGATATTTTAGGTGCCCAAAAGTCGAAATGTGCATGCATCTTCTGTACCCGTTTATATCTCAAATTCAGGCTCAAAACACCCGAAAATTCGATATTTTGGGGTCCTAGAAGCGATCTGTACATGCCCACTCCGTGTTAGAGTATTTTCAAAATACATGCCCAAAACATGCTGAAAATCGATATTTTAGATGCCCAAAGTCAATATGTGCATGTATCTTCTGCACCCGTTTATATCTCAAATTCAGGCTCAAAACACCCGAAAATTCAATATTTTGGGGTCCCAGAAGCGATCTGTACATGCATACTCAGTGCTAGAATATTTTCAAAATATAGGCTAAAAACATGCTAAAAATCGATCTTTTAAGTGTCAAAAAGTCGATATCTCAAATTCAGTCCCAAAACACCCGAAAATTCGATATTTCGGGGTCCCAGAAGCGATCTGTACATGCCTAGTCCGTGTTAGAGTATTTTCAAATTACAGGCCAAAAACATACTGAAAATCGATCTTTTAGGTGCCCAAAAGTCGATATGTGCATGCATCTTCTGTACCCGTTTATATCTTAAATTCTGGCCCTAAAGACCCAAAATTCAATATTTTGGGGTCCCATAAGCAATCTGTACATGCCTACTCAGTGCTAGAATATTTTCAAAATATAGGCTAAAAACATGCTAAAAATCGATATTTTAGGAGCCAATAAGTCGATATCTCAAATTAAGGCCTAAAACACCCGAAAATTCGATATTTTGGGATCCCAGAAGCGATCTGTACATGCCTACTCAGTGCTAGAATGTTTTCAAAATATAGGCTCAAAACATGCTCAAAATCGATATTTTAGGTGCCCAAAAGTCGATATGTGCATGCATCTTCTGTACCCGTTTATATCTCAAATTCAGGCTCAAAACACCCGAAAATTCAATATTTTGGGGTCCCAGAAGCAGTTTGTACATGCCTACTCAGTGCTAGAATATTTTCAAAATACAGGCTAAAACCATGCTAAAAATCGATCTTTTTGGTTCCAAAAAGTCGATATCTCAAATTCAGTCCCAAAACACCCGAAAATTCGATATATAGGGGTCCCAGAAGCGATTTGTACATGCCTACTCCGTGTTAGAGTATTTTCAAAATTCAGGCCCAAAACATGATGAAAATCGATATTTTTGGTGCCCAAAGTCAATATGTGTATGCATCTTCTATACTCGTTTATATCTCAAATTCAGGCTCAAAACACCCGAAAATTCGATATTTTGGGGTCCTAGAAGCGATCTGTACATGCCCACTCTGTGTTAGAGTATTTTCAAAATACATGCCCAAAACATGCTGAAAATCGATATTTTAGATGCCCAAAGTCAATATGTGCATGTATCTTCTGTACCCGTTTATATCTCAAACTCAGGCTCAAAACACCCGAAAATTCGATATTTTAGGGTCCCAGAAGCGATCTGTACATGCCTACTCAGTGCTAGAATATTTTCAAAATATAGGCTCAAAACATGCTAAAAATCGATATTTTATTTGCGTAAAGGCGATATCTCAAATTAAGGCCCAAAACACCCGAAAATTCGATATTATGGGGTCCCAGAAGCGATCTGTACATGCCTACTCCGTGCTAGATTATTTTCAAAATACAGGCCAAAAACATGCTAAAATCGATATTTTAGATGCCCAAAGTCAATATGTGCATGTATCTTCTGTACCCGTTTATATCTCAAATTCAGGCTCAAAACACCCGAAAATTCGATATTTTTGGGTCCCAGAAGCAATCTGTACATGCCTACTCAGTGCTAGAATATTTTCAAAATATAGGCTAAAAACATGCTAAAAATCGATATTTTAGGAGCCTAAAAGTCGATATCTCAAATTACGGCCCAAAACACCCGAATATTCGATATTTAGGGGTCCCAGAAGCGATCTGTACATGCCTACTCCGTGTTAGAGTATTTTCAAAATACAGGCCCAAAATATGCTCAAAATCGATGTTTTAGGTGCCAAAAAGTCGATATGTGCATGCATCATCAGTACCCGTTTATATCTCAAATTCAGGCTCAAAACACCCGAAAATTCGATATTTTGGGGTCCCAGAAGCGATCTGTACATGCCTACTCCGTGTTAGAATATTTTCAAAATTCAGGCCCAAAACATGATGAAAATCGATATTTATGGTGCCCAAAGTCAATATGTGTATGCATCTTCTATACTCGTTTATATCTCAAATTCAGGCTCAAAACACCCGAAAATTCGATATTTTGGGGTCCTAGAAGCGATCTGTACATGCCCACTCTGTGTTAGAGTATTTTCAAAATACATGCCCAAAACATGCTGAAAATCGATATTTTAGATGCCCAAAGTCAATATGTGCATGTATCTTCTGTACTCGTTTATATCTCAAACTCAGGCTCAAAACACCCGAAAATTCGATATTTTAGGGTCCCAGAAGCGATCTGTACATGCCTACTCAGTGCTAGAATATTTTCAAAATATAGGCTCAAAACATGCTAAAAATCGATATTTTATTTGCGTAAAGGCGATATCTCAAATTAAGGCCCAAAACACCCGAAAATTCGATATTATGGGGTCCCAGAAGCGATCTGTACATGCCTACTCCGTGCTAGATTATTTTCAAAATACAGGCCAAAAACATGCTAAAATCGATATTTTAGATGCCCAAAGTCAATATGTGCATGTATCTTCTGTACCCGTTTATATCTCAAATTCAGGCTCAAAACACCCGAAAATTCGATATTTTTGGGTCCCAGAAGCAATCTGTACATGCCTACTCAGTGCTAGAATATTTTCAAAATATAGGCTAAAAACATGCTAAAAATCGATACTTTAGGAGCCTAAAAGTCGATATCTCAAATTACGGCCCAAAACACCCGAATATTCGATATTTAGGGGTCCCAGAAGCGATCTGTACATGCCTACTCCGTGTTAGAGTATTTTCAAAATACAGGCCCAAAATATGCTCAAAATCGATGTTTTAGGTGCCAAAAAGTCGATATGTGCATGCATCATCAGTACCCGTTTATATCTCAAATTCAGGCTCAAAACACCCGAAAATTCGATATTTTGGGGTCCCAGAAGCGATCTGTACATGCCTACTGCGTGTTAGAGTATTTTCAAAATACAGGCCAAAAACATACTGAAAATCGATCTTTTAGGTGCTCATAAGTCGATATGTGCATGCATCTTCTGTACCCGTTTATATCTCAAATTCTGGCCCTAAACACACGAAAATTCAATATTTTGGGGTCCCAGAAGCGATCTCTACATGCCTACTCCGTGTTAGAGTATTTTCAAAATTCAGGCCCAAAACATGCTGAAAATCGATATTTTTGGTGCCCAAAGTCAATATGTGTTAGCATCTTCTATACTCGTTTATATCTCAAATTCAGGCTCAAAACACCCGAAAATTCGATATTTTGGGGTCCCAGTAGCGATCTGTACATGCCTACTCAGTGCTAAAATGTTTTCAAAATATAGGTTTAAAACATGCTCAAAATCGATATTTTAGGTTCCCAAAAGTCGATTTGTGAATGCATATTCTGTACCCGTTTATATCTCAAATTCAGGCTCAAAACACCCGAAAATTCAATATTTTGGGGTCCCAGAAGCAATCTGTACGTGCCTACACAGTGCTAGAATATTTTCAAAATATAGGCTTAAAACATGCTAAAAATCGATATTTTAGGTGCGTAAAGGCGATATCTCAAATTCAGGCCTAAAACACCCGAAAATTCGATATTATGGGGTCCCAGAAGCGATCTGTACATGCCTACTCCGTGCTAGATTATTTTCAAAATACAGGCCAAAAACATGCTAAAATCGATATTTTAGATGCCCAAAGTCAATATGTGCATGTATCTTCTGTACCCGTTTATATCTCAAATTCAGGCTCAAAACACCCGAAAATTCGATATTTTTGGGTCCCAGAAGCAATCTGTACATGCCTACTCAGTGCTAGAATATTTTCAAAATATAGGCTAAAAACATGCTAAAAATAGATATTTTAGGAGCCTAAAAGTCGATATCTCAAATTACGGCTCAAAACACCCAAATATTCGATATTTAGGGGTCCCAGAAGCGATCTGTACATGCCTACTCCGTGTTAGAGTATTTTCAAAATACAGGCCCAAAATATGCTCAAAATCGATGTTTTAGGTGCCAAAAAGTCGATATGTGCATGCATCATCAGTACCCGTTTATATCTCAAATTCAGGCTCAAAACACCCGAAAATTCGATATTTTAGGGTCCCAGAAGCGATCTGTACATGCCTACTCCGTGTTAGAGTATTTTCAAAATACAGGCCAAAAACATACTGAAAATCGATCTTTTAGGTGCTCATAAGTCGATATGTGCATACATCTTCTGTACCCGTTTATATCTCAAATTCTGGCCCTAAACACACGAAAATTCAATATTTTGGGGTCCCAGAATGCGATCTGTACAAGCCTACTCCGTGTTAGAGTATTTTCAAAATTCAGGCCCAAAACATGCTGAAAATCGATATTTTTGGTGCCCAAAGTCAATGTGTTAGCATCTTCTATACTCGTTTATATCTCAAATTCAGGCTCAAAACACCCGAAAATTCGATATTTTGGGGTCCCAGAAGCGATCTGTACATGCCTACTCAGTGCTAGAATGTTTTCAAAATATAGGCTCAAAACATGCTAAAAATCGATATTTTAGATGCACAAAGTCAATATGTGCATGTATCTTCCGTACCCGTTTATATCTCAAATTCAGGCTCAAAACACCCGAAAACTCAATATTTTTGGGTCCCAGAAGCAATCTGTACATGCATACTCAGTGCTAGAATATTTTCAAAATATAGGCTAAAAACATGCTAAAAATCGATATTTTAGGTGCCAAAAAGTCGATATCTTAAATGAAGGCCCAAAACACCCGAATATTCGATATTTAGGGGTCCCAGAAGCGATCTGTACATGCCTACTCCGTGTTAGAGTATTTTCAAAATACAGGCCCAAAACATGCTCACAATCAATGTTTTAGGTGCTAAAAAGTCGATATGTGCATGCATCTTCAGTACCCGTTTATATATCAAATTCAGGCTCAAAACACCCGAAAATTCGATATTTTGGGGTCCCAGAAGCGATCTGTACATGCCTACTCAGTGCTAGAATGTTTTCAAAATATAGGTTCAAAACATGCTCAAAATCGATATTTTAGGTTCCCAAAAGTCGATATGTGAATGCATATTCTGTACCCGTTTATATCTCAAATTCAGGATCAAAACACCCGAAAATTAAATATTTTGGGGTCCCAGAAGCAATCTGTACGTGCCTACTCAGTGCCAGAATATTTTCAAAATATAGGCTCAAAACATGCTAAAAATCGATATTTTATTTGCGTAAAGGCGATATCTCAAATTCAGGCCCAAAACACCCAAAAATTCGATATTTAGGGGTCACAGAAGCGATCTGTACATGCCTACTCAGTGCTAGAATGTTTTCAATATATAGGCTCATAACATGCTCCAAATCGATATTTTAGGTGCCCAAAAGTCGATATGTGCATGCATCTTCTGTACCCGTTTATATCTCAAATTCAAGCTCAAAACACACGAAAATTCGATATTTTCGGGTCCCAGAAGAGATCTGTACATGTTTTCAATATATAGGCTCATAACATGCTCCAAATCGATATTTTAGGTGCCCAAAAGTCGATATGTGCATGCATCTTCTGTACCCGTTTATATCTCAAATTCAAGCTCAAAACACACGAAAATTCGATATATTCGGGTCCCAGAAGAGATCTGTACATGCCTACTCAGTGCTAGAATATTTTCAAAATATAGGCTAAAACCATGCTAAAAATCGATCTTTTTGGTTCCAAAAAGTCGATATCTCAAATTCAGTCCCAAAACACCCGAAAATTCGATATATAGGGGTCCCAGAAGCGATCTGTACATGCCTACTCCGTGTTAGAGTATTTTCAAAATTAAGGCCCAAAACATGCTGAAAATCGATATTTTTGGTGCCCAAAGTCAATATGTGTATGCATCTTCTATACTCGTTTATATCTCAAATTCAGACTCAAAACACCCGAAAATTCGATATTTTGGGGTCCCAGAAGCGATCTGCACTCAGTGCTAGAATGATTTCAAAATATAGGCTAAAAACATGCTCAAAATCGATATTTTAGGTGCCCAAAAGTCGATATGTGCATGCATCATCTGTACTCGTTTATATCTCAAATTCAGGCTCAAAACACCCGAAAATTCGATATTTTGGGGTCCCAGAAGCGAACTGTACATGCGTACTCAGTGCTAGATTATTTTCAAAATATAGGCTCAAAACATGCTAAAAATCGATATTTTATTTGCGTAAAGGCGATATCTCAAATTAAGGCCCAGAACACCCGAAAATTCGATATTATGGGGTCCCAGAAGCGATCTGTACATGCCTACTCCGTGTTAGATCATTTTCAAAATACAGGCCAAAAACATGCTAAAATCGATATTTTAGATGCCCAAAGTCAATATGTGCATGTATCTTCTGTACCCGTTTATATCTCAAATTCAGGCTCAAAACACCCGAAAATTCAATATTTTGGGGTCCCAGAAGCAATCTGTACATGCCTACTCAGTGCTAGAATATTTTCAAAATATAGGCTAAAAACATGCTAAAAATCGATATTTTAGGAGCCAAAAAGTCGATATCTCAAATTACGGCCCAAAACACCCGAATATTCGATATTTAGGGGTCCCAGAAGCGATCTGTACATGCCTACTCCGTGTTAGAGTATTTTCAAAATACAGGCCCAAAATATGCTCAAAATATCAATGTTTTAGGTGCCCAAAAGTCGAAATGTGCATGCATCTTCTGTACCCGTTTATATCTCAAATTCAGGCTCAAAACACCCGAAAATTCGATATTTTGGGGTCCTAGAAGCGATCTGTACATGCCCACTCCGTGTTAGAGTATTTTCAAAATACATGCCCAAAACATGCTGAAAATCGATATTTTAGATGCCCAAAGTCAATATGTGCATGTATCTTCTGCACCCGTTTATATCTCAAATTCAGGCTCAAAACACCCGAAAATTCAATATTTTGGGTTCCCAGAAGCGATCTGTACATGCATACTCAGTGCTAGAATATTTTCAAAATATAGGCTAAAAACATGCTAAAAATCGATCTTTTAAGTGTCAAAAAGTCGATATCTCAAATTCAGTCCCAAAACACCCGAAAATTCGATATTTCGGGGTCCCAGAAGCGATCTGTGCATGCCTAGTACGTGTTAGAGTATTTTCAAATTACAGGCCAAAAACATACTGAAAATCGATCTTTTAGGTGCCCAAAAGTCGATATGTGCATGAATCTTCTGTACCCGTTTATATCTTAAATTCTGGCCCTAAAGACCCAAAATTCAATATTTTGGGGTCCCATAAGCAATCTGTACATGCCTACTCAGTGCTAGAATATTTTCAAAATATAGGCTAAAAACATGCTAAAAATCGATATTTTAGGAGCCAAAAAGTCGATATCTCAAATTAAGGCCTAAAACACCCGAAAATTCGATATTTTGGGGTCCCAGAAGCGATCTGTACATGCCTACTCAGTGCTAGAATGTTTTCAAAATATAGGCTCAAAACATGCTCAAAATCGATATTTTAGGTGCCCAAAAGTCGATATGTGCATGCATCTTCTGTACCCGTTTATATCTCAAATTCAGGCTCAAAACACCCGAAAATTCAATATTTTGGGGTCCCAGAAGCAGTCTGTACATGCCTACTCAGTGCTAGAATATTTTCAAAATATAGGCTAAAACCATGCTAAAAATCGATCTTTTTGGTTCCAAAAAGTCGATATCTCAAAATCAGTCCCAAAACACCCGAAAATTCGATATATAGGGGTCCCATAAGCGATTTGTACATGCCTACTCCGTGCTAGAGTATTTTCAAAATTCAGGCCCAAAACATGATGAAAATCGATATTTTTGGTGCCCAAAGTCAATATGTGTATGCATCTTCTATACTCGTTTATATCTCAAATTCAGGCTCAAAACACCCGAAAATTCGATATTTTGGGGTCCTAGAAGCGATCTGTACATGCCCACTCTGTGTTAGAGTATTTTCAAAATACATGCCCAAAACATGCTGAAAATCGATATTTTAGATGCCCAAAGTCAATATGTGCATGTATCTTCTGTACCCGTTTATATCTCAAATTCAGGCTCAAAACACCCGAAAATTCGATATTTTGGGGTCCCAGAAGCGATCTGTACATGCCTACTCAGTGCTAGAATATTTTCAAAATATAGGCTCAAAACATGCTAAAAATCGATATTTTATTTGCGTAAAGGCGATATCTCAAATTAAGGCCCAAAACACCCGAAAATTCGATATTATGGGGTCCCAGAAGCGATCTGTACATGCCTACTCCGTGCTAGATTATTTTCAAAATACAGGCCAAAAACATGCTAAAATCGATATTTTAGATGCCCAAAGTCAATATGTGCATGTATCTTCTGTACCCGTTTATATCTCAAATTCAGGCTCAAAACACCCGAAAATTCGATATTTTTGGGTCCCAGAAGCAATCTGTACATGCCTACTCAGTGCTAGAATATTTTCAAAATATAGGCTAAAAACATGCTAAAAATCGATATTTTAGGAGCCAAAAAGTCGATATCTCAAATTACGGCCCAAAACACCCGAATATTCGATATTTAGGGGTCCCAGAAGCGAGCTGTACATGCCTACTCCGTGTTAGAGTATTTTCAAAATACAGGCCAAAATATGCTCAAAATCGATGTTTTAGGTGCCAAAAAGTCGATATGTGCATGCATCATCAGTACCCGTTTATATCTCAAATTCAGGCTCAAAACACCCGAAAATTCGATATTTCGGGGTCCCAGTAGCGATCTGTACATGCCTACTCAGTGCTAAAATGTTTTCAAAATATAGGTTTAAAACATGCTCAAAATCGATATTTTAGGTTCCCAAAAGTCGATATGTGAATGCATATTCTGTACCCGTTTATATCTCAAATTCAGGCTCAAAACACCCGAAAATTCAATATTTTGCGGTCCCAGAAGCAATCTGTACGTGCCTACACAGTGCTAGAATATTTTCAAAATATAGGCTTAAAACATGCTAAAAATCGATATTTTAGGTGCATAAAGGCGATATCTCAAATTCAGGCCCAAAACACCCGAAAATTCGATATTATGGGGTCCCAGAAGCGATCTGTACATGCCTACTCCGTGTTAGAGTATTTACAAAATACAGGCCCAAAATATGCTCAAAATCGATGTTTTAGGTGCCCAAAAGTCGAAATGTGCATGCATCTTCTGTACCCGATTATATCTCAAATTCAGGCTCAAAACACCCGAAAATTCGATATTTTGGGGTCCTAGAAGCGATCTGTACATGCCCACTCCGTGTTAGAGTATTTTCAAAATACATGCCCAAAACATGCTGAAAATCGATATTTTAGATGCCCAAAGTCAATATGTGCATGTATCTTCTGTACCCGTTTATATCTCAAATTCAGGCTCAAAACACCCGAAAATTCGATATTTTGGGGTCCCAGAAGCGATCTGTACATGCCTACTCAGTGCTAGAATATTTTCAAAATATAGGCTCAAAACATGCTAAAAATCGATATTTTATTTGCGTAAAGGCGATATCTCAAATTAAGGCCCAAAACACCCGAAAATTCGATATTATGGGGTCCCAGAAGCGATCTGTACATGCCTACTCCGTGCTAGATTATTTTCAAAATACAGGCCAAAAACATGCTAAAATCGATATTTTAGATGCCCAAAGTCAATATGTGCATGTATCTTCTGTACCCGTTTATATCTCAAATTCAGGCTCAAAACACCCGAAAATTCGATATTTTTGGGTCCCAGAAGCAATCTGTACATGCCTACTCAGTGCTAGAATATTTTCAAAATATAGGCTAAAAACATGCTAAAAATCGATATTTTAGGAGCCAAAAAGTCGATATCTCAAATTACGGCCCAAAACACCCGAATATTCGATATTTAGGGGTCCCAGAAGCGAGCTGTACATGCCTACTCCGTGTTAGAGTATTTTCAAAATACAGGCCCAAAATATGCTCAAAATCGATGTTTTAGGTGCCAAAAAGTCGATATGTGCATGCATCATCAGTACCCGTTTATATCTCAAATTCAGGCTCAAAACACCCGAAAATTCGATATTTCGGGGTCCCAGTAGCGATCTGTACATGCCTACTCAGTGCTAAAATGTTTTCAAAATATAGGTTTAAAACATGCTCAAAATCGATATTTTAGGTTCCCAAAAGTCGATATGTGAATGCATATTCTGTACCCGTTTATATCTCAAATTCAGGCTCAAAACACCCGAAAATTCAATATTTTGCGGTCCCAGAAGCAATCTGTACGTGCCTACACAGTGCTAGAATATTTTCAAAATATAGGCTTAAAACATGCTAAAAATCGATATTTTAGGTGCATAAAGGCGATATCTCAAATTCAGGCCCAAAACACCCGAAAATTCGATATTATGGGGTCCCAGAAGCGATCTGTACATGCCTAGTCCGTGTTAGAGTATTTTCAAATTACAAACCAAAAACATACTGAAAATCGATCTTTTAGGTGCCCAAAAGTCGATATGTGCATGCATCTTCTGTACCCGTTTATATCTTAAATTCTGGCCCTAAACACCCAAAATTCAATATTTTGGGGTCCCATAAGCAATCTGTACATGCCTACTCAGTGCTAGAATATTTTCAAAATATAGGCTAAAAACATGCTAAAAATCGATATTTTAGGAGCCAAAAAGTCGATATCTCAAATTAAGGCCTAAAACACCCGAATATTCGATATTTAGGTGTCCCAGAAGCGATCTGTACATGCCTACTCCGTGTTAGAGTATTTTCAAAATACAGGCCCAAAACATGCTCAAAATCGATGTTTAAGGTGCCAAAAAGTCGATATGTGCATGCATCTTCAGTACCCGTTTATATCTCAAATTCAGGCTCAAAACAACCGAAAATTCGATATTTTGGGGTCCCAGAAGCGATCTGTACATGCCTACTCCGTGTTAGAGTATTTTCAAAATACAGGCCAAAAACATACTGAAAATCGATCTTTTAGGTGCTCAAAAGTCGATATGTGCATGCATCTTCTGTACCCGTTTATATCTCAAATTCTGGACCTAAACACCCGAAAATTCGATATTTTGGGGTCCCAGAAGCGATCTGTACATGCCTACTCCGTGTTAGAGTATTTTCAAAATTCAGGCCCAAAACATGCTGAAAATCGATATTTTTGGTGCCCAATGTCAATATGTGTTAGCATCTTCTATACTCGTTTATATCTCAAATTCAGGCTCAAAACACCCGAAAATTCGATATTTTGGGGTCCCAGAAGCGATCTGTACATGCCTACTCCGTGTTAGAGTATTTTCAAAATACAGGCCAAAAACATACTGAAAATCGATCTTTTAGGTGCTCATAAGTCGATATGTGCATGCATCTTCTGTACCCGTTTATATCTCAAATTCTGGCCCTAAACACACGAAAATTCAATATTTTGGGGTCCCAGAATCGATCTGTACATGCCTACTCCGTGTTAGAGTATTTTCAAAATACATGCCCAAAACATGCTGAAAATCGATATTTTTGGTGCCCAAAGTCAATATGTGTTAGCATCTTCTATACTCGTTTATATCTCAAATTCAGGCTCAAAACACCCGAAAATTCGATATTTTGGGGTCCCAGAAGCGATCTGTACATGCCTAGTCCGTGTTAGAGTATTTTCAAATTACAGGCCAGAAACATACTGAAAATCGATCTTTTAGGTGCCCAAAAGTCGATATGTGCATGCATCTTCTGTACCCGTTTATATCTTAAATTCTGGCCCTAAACACCCAAAATTCAATATTTTGGGGTCCCATAAGCAATCTGTACATGCCTACTCAGTGCTAGTATATTTTCAAAATATAGGCTAAAAACATGCTAAAAATCGATATTTTAGGAGCCAAAAAGTCGATATCTCAAATTAAGGCCTAAAACACCCGAATATTCGATATTTAGGTGTCCCTGAAGCGATCTGTACATGCCTACTCCGTGTTAGAGTATTTTCAAAATACAGGCCCAAAACATGCTCAAAATCGATGTTTTAGGTGCCAAAAAGTCAATATGTGCATGCATCTTCAGTACCCGTATATATCTCAAATTCAGGCTCAAAACACCCGAAAATTCGATATTTTGGGGTCCCAGAAGCGATCTGTACATGCCTACTCCGTGTTAGAGTATTTTCAAAATACAGGCCAAAAACATACTGAAAATCGATCTTTTAGGTGCTCAAAAGTCGATATGTGCATGCATCTTCTGTACCCGTTTATATCTCAAATTCTGGACCTAAACACCCGAAAATTCGATATTTTGGGGTCCCAGAAGCGATCTGTACATGCCTACTCCGTGTTAGAGTATTTTCAAAATTCAGGCCCAAAACATGCTGAAAATCGATATTTTTGGTGCCCAATGTCAATATGTGTTAGCATCTTCTATACTCGTTTATATCTCAAATTCAGGCTCAAAACACCCGAAAATTCGATATTTTGGGGTCCCAGAAGCGATCTGTACATGCCTACTCAGTGCTAGAATGTTTTCAAAATATAGGCTCAAAACATGCTCAAAATCGATATTTTAGGTGCCCAAAAGTCGATATGTGCATGCATCTTCTGTACCCGTTTATATCTCAAATTCAGGCTCAAAACACCCGAAAATTCAATATTTTTGGGTCCCAGAAGCAATCTGTCCATGCATACTCAGTGCTAGAATATTTTCAAAATATAGGCTAAAAACATGCTAAAAATCGATCTTTTAAGTGCCAAAAAGTCGATATCTCAAATTCAGTCCCAAAACACCCGAAAATTCGATATTTAGGGGTCCCAGAAGCTATCTGTACATGCCTAGTCCGTGTTAGAGTATTTTCAAATTACAGGCCAAAAACATACTGAAAATCGATCTTTTAGGTGCCCAAAAGTCGATATGTGCATGCATCTTCTGTACCCGTTTATATCTTAAATTCTGGCCCTAAACACCCAAAATTCAATATTTTGAGGTCCCAGAAGCAATCTGTACATGCCTACTTAGTGCTAGAATATTTTCAAAATATAGGCTAAAAACATGCTAAAAATCGATATTTTAGGAGCCAAAAAGTCGATATCTCAAATTAAGGCCCGAAACACCCGAATATTCGATATTTAGGTGTCCCAGAAGCGATCTGTACATGCCTACTCCGTGTTAGAGTATTTTCAAAATACAGGCCCACAACATGCTCAAAATCGATGTTTTAGGTGCCAAAAAGTCGATATGTGCATGCATCTTCAGTACCTGTTTATATCTCAAATTCAGGCTCAAAACACCCGAAAATTCGATATTTTGGGGTCCCAGAAGCGATCTGTACATGCCTACTCCGTGTTAGAGTATTTTCAAAATTCAGGCCCAAAACATGCTGAAAATCGATATTTTTGGTGCCCAATGTCAATATGTGTTAGCATCTTCTATACTCGTTTATATCTCAAATTCAGGGTCCAAACACCCGAAAATTCGATATTTTGGGGTCCCAGAAGCGATCTGTACATGCCTACTCAGTGCTAGAATGTTTTCAAAATATAGGCTCAAAACATGCTCAAAATCGATATTTTAGGTGCCCAAAAGTCGATATGTGCATGCATCTTCTGTACCCGTTTATATCTCAAATTCAGGCTCAAAACACCCGAAAATTCAATATTTTGGGGTCCCAGTAGCAGTCTGTACATGCCTACTCAGTGCTAGAATATTTTCAAAATATAGGATAAAAACATGCTAAAAATCGATCTTTTAGGTGCCAAAAAGTCGATATCTCAAATTCAGTCCCAAAACACCCGAAAATTCGATATATAGGGGTCCCAGAAGCGATTTGTACATGCCTACTCCGTGTTAGAGTATTTTCAAAATTAAGGCCCAAAACATGCTGAAAATCGATATTTTTGGTGCCCAAAGTCAATATGTGTATGCATCTTCTATACTCGTTTATATCTCAAATTCAGGCTCAAAACACCCGAAAATTCGATATTTTGGGGTCCCAGAAGCGATCTGCACTCAGTGCTAGAATGATTTCAAAATATAGGCTAAAAACATGCTCAAAATCGATATTTTAGGTGCCCAAAAGTCGATATGTGCATGCATCATCAGTACCCGTTTATATCTCAAATTCAGGCTCAAAACACCCGAAAATTCGATATTTTGGGGTCCCAGAAGCGATCTGTACATGCCTACTCCGTGTTAGAGTATTTTCAAAATACAGGCCAAAAACATACTGAAAATCGATCTTTTAGGTGCTCATAAGTCGATATGTGCATGCATCTTCTGTACCCGTTTATATCTCAAATTCTGGCCCTAAACACCCGAAAATTCGATATTTTGGGGTCCCAGAAGCGATCTGTACATGCCTACTCCGTGTTAGAGTATTTTCAAAATTCAGGCCCAAAACATGCTGAAAATCGATATTTTTGGTGCCCAATGTCAATATGTGTTAGCATCTTCTATACTCGTTTATATCTCAAATTCAGGCTCAAAACACCCGAAAATTCGATATTTTGGGGTCCCAGAAGCGATCTGTACATGCCTACTCAGTGCTAGAATATTTTCAAAATATAGACTCAAAACATGCTAAAAATTGATATTTTATTTGCGTAAAGGCGATATATCAAATTCAGGCCCAAAACACCCGAAAATTCGATATTATGGGGTCCCAGAAGCGATCTGTACATGCCTACTCCGTGCTAGATTATTTTCAAAATACAGGCCAAAAACATTCTAAAATCGATATTTTAGATGCCCAAAGTCGATATGTGCATGTATCTTCTGTACCCGTTTATATCTCAAATTCAGGCTCAAAACACCCGAAAATTCAATATTTTTGGGTCCCAGAAGCAATCTGTACATGCATACTCAGTGCTAGAATATTTTCAAAATATAGGCTAAAAACATGCTAAAAATCGATCTTTTAAGTGCCAAAAAGTCGATATCTCAAATTCAGTCCCAAAACACCCGAAAATTCGATATTTAGGGGTCCCAGAAGCGATCTGTACATGCCTAGTCCGTGTTGAGTATTTTCAAATTACAGTCCAAAAACATACTGAAAATCGATCTTTTAGGTGCCCAAAAGTCGATATGTGCATGCATCTTCTGTACCCGTTTATATCTTAAATTCTGGCCCTAAACACCCAAAATTCAATATTTTGGGGTCCTATAAGCAATCTGTACATGCCCACTCAGTGCTAGAATATTTTCAAAATATAGGCTAAAAACATGCTAAAAATCGATATTTTAGGAGCCAAAAAGTCGATATCTCAAATTAAGGCCTAAAACACCCGAAAATTCGATATTTTGGGGTCCCAGAAGCGATCTGTACATGCCTACTCAGTGCTAGATCATTTTCAAAATACAGGCCAAAAACATGCTAAAATCGATATTTTAGATGCCCAAAGTCAATATGTGCATGTATATTCTGTACCCGTTTATATCTCAAATTCAGGCTCAAAACACCCGAAAATTCAATATTTTTGGGTCCCAGAAGCAATCTGTACATGCCTACTCAGTGCTAGAATATTTTCAAAATATAGGCTAAAAACATGCTAAAAAAAGATATTTTAGGAGCCAAAAAGTCGATATCTCAAATTACGGCCCAAAACACCCGAATATTCGATATTTAGGGGTCCCAGAAGCGATCTGTACATGCCTACTCCGTGTTAGAGTATTTTCAAAGTACAGGCCCAAAACATGATGAAAATCGATATTTTTGGTGCCCAAAGTCAATATGTGTATGCATCTTCTATACTCGTTTATATCTCAAATTCAGGCTCAAAACACCCGAAAATTCGATATTTTGGGGTCATAGAAGCGATCTGTACATGCCCACTCTGTGTTAGAGTATTTTCAAAATACATGCCCAAAACATGCTGAAAATCGATATTTTAGATGCTCAAAGTCAATATGTGCATGTATCTTCTGTACCCGTTTATATCTCAAATTCAGGCTCAAAACACCCGAAAATTCGATATTTTGGGGTCCCAGAAGCGATCTGTACATGCCTACTCAGTGCTAGAATATTTTCAAAATATAGGCTCAAAACATGCTAAAAATCGATATTTTATTTGCGTAAAGGCGATATCTCAAATTAAGGCCCAAAACACCCGAAAATTCGATATTATGGGGTCCCAGAAGCGATCTGTACATGCCTACTCCGTGCTAGATTATTTTCAAAATACAGGCCAAAAACATGCTAAAATCGATATTTTAGATGCCCAAAGTCAATATGTGCATGTATCTTCTGTATCGTTTATATCTCAAATTCAGGCTCAAAACACCCGAAAATTCGATATTTTTGGGTCCCAGAAGCAATCTGTACATGCCTACTCAGTGCTAGAATATTTTCAAAATATAGGCTAAAAACATGCTTAAAATCGATATTTTAGGAGCCTAAAAGTCGATATCTCAAATTACGGCTCAAAACACCCGAATATTCGATTTTTAGGGGTCCCAGAAGCGATCTGTACATGCCTACTCCGTGTTAGAGTATTTTCAAAATACAGGCCCAAAATATGCTCAAAATCGATGTTTTAGGTGCCAAAAAGTCGATATGTGCATGCATCATCAGTACCCATTTATATCTCAAATTCAGGCTCAAAACACCCGAAAATTCGATATTTTAGGGTCCCAGAAGCGATCTGTACATGCCTACTCCGTGTTAGAGTATTTTCAAAATACAGGCCAAAAACATACTGAAAATCGATCTTTTAGGTGCTCATAAGTCGATTTGTGCATGCATCTTCTGTACCCGTTTATATCTCAAATTCTGGCCCTAAAAACACGAAAATTCAATATTTTGGGGTCCCAGAAGCGATCTGTACAAGCCTACTCCGTGTTAGAGTATTTTCAAAATTCAGGCCCAAAACATGCTGAAAATCGATATTTTTGGTGCCCAAAGTCAATATGTGTTAGCATCTTCTATACTCGTTTATATCTCAAATTCAGGCTCAAAACACCCGAAAATTCGTTATTTTGGGGTCCCAGTAGCGATCTGTACATGCCTACTCAGTGCTAAAATGTTTTCAAAGTATAAGTTTAAAACATGCTCAAAATCGATATTTTAGGTTCCCAAAAGTCGATATGTGAATGCATATTCTGTACCCGTTTATATCTCAAATTCAGGCTCAAAACACCCGAAAATTCAATATTTTGGGGTCCCAGAAGCAATCTGTACGTGCCTACACAGTGCTAGAATATTTTCAAAATATAGGCTTAAAACATGCTAAAAATCGATATTTTAGGTGCGTAAAGGCGATATCTCAAATTCAGGCCCAAAACACTCGAAAATTCGATATTATGGGGTCCCAGAAGCGATCTGTACATGCCTACTCCGTGTTAGAGTATTTACAAAATACAGGCCCAAAACATGCTCAAAATCGATGTTTTAGGTGCCCAAAAGTCGAAATGTGCATGCATCTTCTGTACCCGTTTATATCTCAAATTCAGGCTCAAAACACCCGAAAATTCGATATTTTGGGGTCCTAGAAGCGATCTGTACATGCCCACTCCGTGTTAGAGTATTTTCAAAATACATGCCCAAAACATGCTGAAAATCGATATTTTAGATGCCCAAAGTCAATATGTGCATGTATCTTCTGTACCCGTTTATATCTCAAATTCAGGCTCAAAACACCCGAAAATTCAATATTTTGGGGTCCCAGAAGCGATCTGTACATGCCTACTCAGTGCTAGAATATTTTCAAAATATAGGCTCAAAACATGCTAAAAATCGATATTTTATTTGCGTAAAGGCGATATCTCAAATTCAGGCCCAAAACACCCGAAAATTCGATATTATGGGGTCCCTGAAGCGATCTGTACATGCCTACTCCGTGCTAGATTATTTTCAAAATACAGGCCAAAAACATGCTAAAATCGATATTTTAGATGCCCAAAGTCGATATGTGCATGTATCTTCTGTACCCGTTTATATCTCAAATTCAGGCTCAAAACACCCGAAAATTCAATATTTTTGGGTCCCAGAAGCAATCTGTACATGCATACTAAGTGCTAGAATATTTTCAAAATATAGGCTAAAAATCGATCTTTTAAGTGCCAAAAAGTCGATATCTCAAATTCAGTCCCAAAACACCCGAAAATTCGATATTTAGGGGTCCCAGAAGCGATCTGTACATGCCTAGTCCGTGTTAGAGTATTTTCAAATTACAGGCCAAAAACATACTGAAAATCGATCTTTTAGGTGCCCAAAAGTCGATATGTGCATGCATCTTCTGTACCCGTTTATATCTTAAATTCTGGCCCTAAACACCCAAAATTCAATATTTTGAGGTCCCAGAAGCAATCTGTACATGCCTACTTAGTGCTAGAATATTTTCAAAATATAGGCTAAAAACATGCTAAAAATCGATATTTTAGGAGCCAAAAAGTCGATATCTCAAATTAAGGCCCGAAACACCCGAATATTCGATATTTAGGTGTCCCAGAAGCGATCTGTACATGCCTACTCCGTGTTAGAGTATTTTCAAAATACAGGCCCACAACATGCTCAAAATCGATGTTTTAGGTGCCAAAAAGTCAATATGTGCATGCATCTTCAGTACCCGTTTATATCTCAAATTCAGGCTCAAAACACCCGAAAATTCGATATTTTGGGGTCCCAGAAGCGATCTGTACATGCCTACTCTGTGTTAGAGTATTTTCAAAAATTCAGGCCCAAAACATGCTGAAAATCGATATTTTTGGTGCCCAATGTCAATATGTGTTAGCATCTTCTATACTCGTTTATATCTCAAATTCAGGGTCCAAACGCCCGAAAATTCGATATTTTGGGGTCCCAGAAGCGATCTGTACATGCCTACTCAGTGCTAGAATGTTTTCAAAATATAGGCTCAAAACATGCTCAAAATCGAAAATTTAGGTGCCCAAAAGTCGATATGTGCATGCATCTTCTGTACCCGTTTATATCTCAAATTCAGGCTCAAAACACCCGAAAATTCAATATTTTGGGGTCCCAGTAGCAGTCTGTACATGCCTACTCAGTGCTAGAATATTTTCAAAATATAGGATAAAAACATGCTAAAAATCGATCTTTTAGGTGCCAAAAAGTCGATATCTCAAATTCAGTCCCAAAACACCCGAAAATTCGATATATAGGGGTCCCAGAAGCGATTTGTACATGCCTACTCCGTGTTAGAGTATTTTCAAAATTAAGGCCCAAAACATGCTGAAAATCGATATTTTTGGTGCCCAAAGTCAATATGTGTATGCATCTTCTATACTCGTTTATATCTCAAATTCAGGCTCAAAACACCCGAAAATTCGATATTTTGGGGTCCCAGAAGCGATCTGCACTCAGTGCTAGAATGATTTCAAAATATAGGCTAAAAACATGCTCAAAATCGATATTTTAGGTGCCCAAAAGTCGATATGTGCATGCATCATCTGTACTCGTTTATATCTCAAATTCAGGCTCAAAACACCCGAAAATTCGATATTTTGGGGTCCCAGAAGCGAACTGTACATGCCTACTCAGTGCTAGATTATTTTCAAAATATAGGCTCAAAACATGCTAAAAATCGATATTTTATTTGCGTAAAGGCGATATCTCAAATTCAAACCCAAAACACCCGAAAATTCGATATTATGGGGTCCCAGAAGCGATCTGTACATGCCTACTCCGTGCTAGATTATTTTCAAAATACAGGCCAAAAACATGCTAAAATCGATATTTTAGATGCCCAAAGTCAATATGTGCATGTATCTTCTGTACCCGTTTATATCTCAAATTCAGGCTCAAAACACTCGAAAATTCAATATTTTTGGGTCCCAGAAGCAATCTGTACATGCATACTCAGTGCTAGAATATTTTCAAAATACAGGCCCAAAACATGCTCAAAATCGATGTTTTAGGTGCCAAAAAGTCGATATCTCATATTAAGGCCCAAAACACCCGAATATTCGATATTTAGGGGTCCCAGAAGCGATCTGTACATACCTACTCCGTGTATGAGTATTTTCAAAATACAGGCCCAAAACATGCTCAAAATCGATGTTTTAGGTGCCAAAAAGTCGATATGTGCATGCATCTTCAGTAAACGTTTATATCTAAAATTCAGGCTCAAAACACCCGAAAATTCGATATTTTGGGGTCCCAGAAGCGATCTGTACATGCCTACTCAGTGCTAGAATGTTTTCAAAATATAGGCTCAAAACATGCTAAAAATCGATATTTTAGATGCCCAAAGTCAATATGTGCATGTATCTTCTGTACCCGTTTATATCTCAAATTCAGGCTCAAAACACCCGAAAACTCAATATTTTTGGGTCCAAGAAGCAATCTGTACATGCATACTCAGTGCTAGAATATTTTCAAAATATAGGCTAAAAACATGCTAGAAATCGATATTTTAGGTGCCAAAAAGTCGATATCTTAAATTAAGTCCCAAAACACCCGAATATTCGATATTTAGGGGTCCCAGAAGCGATCTGTACATGCCTACTCCGTGTTAGAGTATTTTCAAAATACAGGCCCAAAACATGCTCTCAATCAATGTTTTAGGTGCTAAAAAGTCGATATGTGCATGCATCTTCAGTACCCGTTTATATATCAAATTCAGGCTCAAAACACCCGAAAATTCGATATTTTGGGGTCCCAGAAGCGATCTGTACATGCCTACTCAGTGCTAGAATGTTTTCAAAATATAGGTTCAAAACATGCTCAAAATCGATATTTTAGGTTCCCAAAAGTCGATATGTGAATGCATATTCTGTACCCGTTTATATCTCAAATTCAGGATCAAAACACCCGAAAATTAAATATTTTGGGGTCCCAGAAGCAATCTGTACGTGCCTACTCAGTGCCAGAATATTTTCAAAATATAGGCTAAAAACATGCTAAAAATCGATATTTTAGGAGCCAAAAAGTCGATATCTCAAATTAAGGCCTAAAACACCCGAAAATTCGATATTTTGGGGTCCCAGAAGCGATCTGTACATGCCTACTCAGTGCTAGAATGTTTTCAAAATATAGGCTCAAAACATGCTCAAAATCGATATTTTAGGTGCCCAAAAGTCGATATGTGCATGCATCTTCTGTACCCGTTTATATCTCAAATTCAGGCTCAAAACACCCGAAAATTCAATATTTTGGGGTCCCAGAAGCAATCTGTACGTGCCTACACAGTGCTAGAATATTTTCAAAATATAGGCTTAAAACATGCTAAAAATCGATATTTTAGGTGCGTAAAGGCGATATCTCAAATTCAGGCCCAAAACACCCGAAAATTCGATATTATGGGGTCCCAGAAGCGATCTGTACATGCCTACTCCGTGTTAGAGTATTTTCAAAATTCAGGCCCAAAACATGATGAAAATCGATATTTTTGGTGCCCAAAGTCAATATGTGTATGCATCTTCTATACTCGTTTAAATCTCAAATTCAGGCTCAAAACACCCGAAGATTCGATATTTTGGGGTCCTAGAAGCGATCTGTACATGCCCACTCTGTGTTAGAGTATTTTCAAAATACATGCCCAAAACATGCTGAAAATCGATATTTTAGATGCTCAAAGTCAATATGTGCATGTATCTTCTGTACCCGTTTATATCTCAAATTCAGGCTCAAAACACCCGAAAATTCGATATTTTGGGGTCCCAGAAGCGATCTGTACATGCCTACTCAGTGCTAGAATATTTTCAAAATATAGGCTCAAAACATGCTAAAAATCGATATTTTATTTGCGTAAAGGCGATATCTCAAATTAAGGCCCAAAACACCCGAAAATTCGATATTATGGGGTCCCAGAAGCGATCTGTACATGCCTACTCCGTGCTAGATTATTTTCAAAATACAGGCCAAAAACATGCTAAAATCGATATTTTAGATGCCCAAAGTCAATATGTGCATGTATCTTCTGTACCCGTTTATATCTCAAATTCAGGCTCAAAACACCCGAAAATTCGATATTTTTGGGTCCCAGAAGCAATCTGTACATGCCTACTCAGTGCTAGAATATTTTCAAAATATAGGCTAAAAACATGCTAAAATTCGATATTTTAGGAGCCTAAAAGTCGATATCTCAAATTACGGCTCAAAACACCCGAATATTCGATATTTAGGGGTCCCAGAAGCGATTTGTACATGCCTACTCCGTGTTAGAGTATTTTCAAAATACAGGCCCAAAATATGCTCAAAATCGATGTTTTAGGTGCCAAAAAGTCGATATGTGCATGCATCATCAGTACCCGTTTATATCTCAAATTCAGGCTCAAAACACCCGAAAATTCGATATTTTGTGGTCCCAGAAGCGATCTGTACATGCCTACTCCGTGTTAGAGTATTTTCAAAATACAGGCCAAAAACATACTGAAAATCGATCTTTTAGGTGCTCATAAGTCGATATGTGCATGCATCTTCTGTACCCGTTTATATCTCAAATTCTGGCCCTAAACACACGAAAATTCAATATTTTGGGGTCCCAGAAGCGATCTGTACAAGCCTACTCCGTGTTAGAGTATTTTCAAAATTCAGGCCCAAAACATCTTCTATACTCGTTTTTATCTCAAATTCAGGCTCAAAACACCCGAAAATTCGATATTTTGGGGTCCCAGTAGCGATCTGTACATGCCTACTCAGTGCTAAAATGTTTTCAAAGTATAGGTTTAAAACATGCTCAAAATCGATATTTTAGGTTCCCAAAAGTCGATATGTGAATGCATATTCTGTACCCGTTTATATCTCAAATTCAGGCTCAAAACACCCGAAAATTCAATATTTTGGGGTCCCAGAAGCAATCTGTACGTGCCTACACAGTGCTAGAATATTTTCAAAATATAGGCTTAAAACATGCTAAAAATCGATATTTTAGGTGCGTAAAGGCGATATCTCAAGTTCAGGCCCAAAACACCCGAAAATTCGATATTATGGGGTCCCAGAAGCGATCTGTACATGCCTACTCCGTGTTAGAGTATTTACAAAATACAGGCCCAAAACATGCTCAAAATCGATGTTTTAGGTGCCCAAAAGTCGAAATGTGCATGCATCTTCTGTACCCGTTTATATCTCAAATTCAGGCTCAAAACACCCGAAAATTCGATATTTTGGGGTCCTAGAAGCGATCTGTACATGCCCACTCCGTGTTAGAGTATTTTCAAAATACATGCCCAAAACATGCTGAAAATCGATATTTTAGATGCCCAAAGTCAATATGTGCATGTATCTTCTGTACCCGTTTATATCTCAAATTCAGGCTCAAAACACCCGAAAATTCAATATTTTGGGGTCCCAGAAGCGATCTGTACATGCCTACTCAGTGCTAGAATATTTTCAAAATATAGGCTCAAAACATGCTAAAAATCGATATTTTATTTGCGTAAAGGCGATATCTCAAATTCAGGCCCAAAACACCCGAAAATTCGATATTATGGGGTCCCAGAAGCGATCTGTACATGCCTACTCCGTGCTAGATTATTTTCAAAATACAGGCCAAAAACATGCTAAAATCGATATTTTAGATGCCCAAAGTCGATATGTGCATGTATCTTCTGTACCCGTTTATATCTCAAATTCAGGCTCAAAACACCCGAAAATTCAATATTTTTGGGTCCCAGAAGCAATCTGTACATGCATACTAAGTGCTAGAATATTTTCAAAATATAGGCTAAAAATCGATCTTTTAAGTGCCAAAAAGTCGATATCTCAAATTCAGTCCCAAAACACTCGAAAATTCGATATTTAGGGGTCCCAGAAGCGATCTGTACATGCCTAGTCCGTGTTAGAGTATTTTCAAATTACAGGCCAAAAACATACTGAAAATCGATCTTTTAGGTGCCCAAAAGTCGATATGTGCATGCATCTTCTGTACCCGTTTATATCTTAAATTCTGGCCCTAAACACCCAAAATTCAATATTTTGAGGTCCCAGAAGCAATCTGTACATGCCTACTTAGTGTTAGAATATTTTCAAAATATAGGCTAAAAACATGCTAAAAATCGATATTTTAGGAGCCAAAAAGTCGATATCTCAAATTAAGGCCCGAAACACCCGAATATTCGATATTTAGGTGTCCCAGAAGCGATCTGTACATGCCTACTCCGTGTTAGAGTATTTTCAAAATACAGGCCCACAACATGCTCAAAATCGATGTTTTAGGTGCCAAAAAGTCAATATGTGCATGCATCTTCAGTACCCGTTTATATCTCAAATTCAGGCTCAAAACACCCGAAAATTCGATATTTTGGGGTCCCAGAAGCGATCTGTACATGCCTACTCTGTGTTAGAGTATTTTAAAAAATTCAGGCCCAAAACATGCTGAAAATCGATATTTTTGGTGCCCAATGTCAATATGTGTTAGCATCTTCTATACTCGTTTATATCTCAAATTCAGGGTCCAAACACCCGAAAATTCGATATTTTGGGGTCCCAGAAGCGATCTGTACATGCCTACTCAGTGCTAGAATGTTTTCAAAATATAGGCTCAAAACATGCTCAAAATCGATAATTTAGGTGCCCAAAAGTCGATATGTGCATGCATCTTCTGTACCCGTTTATATCTCAAATTCAGGCTCAAAACACCCGAAAATTCAATATTTTGGGGTCCCAGTAGCAGTCTGTACATGCCTACTCAGTGCTAGAATATTTTCAAAATATAGGATAAAAACATGCTAAAAATCGATCTTTTAGGTGCCAAAAAGTCGATATCTCAAATTCAGTCCCAAAACACCCGAAAATTCGATATATAGGGGTCCCAGAAGCGATTTGTACATGCCTACTCCGTGTTAGAGTATTTTCAAAATTAAGGCCCAAAACATGCTGAAAATCGATATTTTTGGTGCCCAAAGTCAATATGTGTATGCATCTTCTATACTCGTTTATATCTCAAATTCAGGCTCAAAACACCCGAAAATTCGATATTTTGGGGTCCCAGAAGCGATCTGCACTCAGTGCTAGAATGATTTCAAAATATAGGCTAAAAACATGCTCAAAATCGATATTTTAGGTGCCCAAAAGTCGATATGTGCATGCATCATCTGTACTCGTTTATATCTCAAACTCAGGCTCAAAACACCCGAAAATTCGATATTTTGGGGTCCCAGAAGCGAACTGTACATGCCTACTCAGTGCTAGATTATTTTCAAAATATAGGCTCAAAACATGCTAAAAATCGATATTTTATTTGCGTAAAGGCGATATCTCAAATTCAAACCCAAAACACCCGAAAATTCGATATTATGGGGACCCAGAAGCGATCTGTACATGCCTACTCCGTGCTAGATTATTTTCAAAATACAGGCCAAAAACATGCTAAAATCGATATTTTAGATGCCCAAAGTCAATATGTGCATGTATCTTCTGTACCCGTTTATATCTCAAATTCAGGCTCAAAACACTCGAAAATTCAATATTTTTGGGTCCCAGAAGCAATCTGTACATGCATACTCAGTGCTAGAATATTTTCAAAATACAGGCCCAAAACATGCTCAAAATCGATGTTTTAGGTGCCAAAAAGTCGATATCTCATATTAAGGCCCAAAACACCCGAATATTCGATATTTAGGGGTCCCAGAAGCGATCTGTACATACCTACTCCGTGTATGAGTATTTTCAAAATACAGGCCCAAAACATGCTCAAAATCGATGTTTTAGGTGCCAAAAAGTCGATATGTGCATGCATCTTCAGTAAACGTTTATATCTAAAATTCAGGCTCAAAACACCCGAAAATTCGATATTTTGGGGTCCCAGAAGCGATCTGTACATGCCTACTCAGTGCTAGAATGTTTTCAAAATATAGGCTCAAAACATGCTAAAAATCGATATTTTAGATGCCCAAAGTCAATATGTGCATGTATCTTCTGTACCCGTTTATATCTCAAATTCAGGCTCAAAACACCCGAAAACTCAATATTTTTGGGTCCCAGAAGCAATCTGTACATGCATAATCAGTGCTAGAATATTTTCAAAATATAGGCTAAAAACATGCTAAAAATCGATATTTTAGGTGCCAAAAAGTCGATATCTTAAATTAAGGCCCAAAACACCCGAATATTTGATATTTAGGGGTCCCAGAAGCGATCTGTACATGCCTACTCCGTGTTAGAGTATTTTCAAAATACAGGCCCAAAACATGCTCACAATCAATGTTTTAGGTGCCAAAAAGTCAATATGTGAATGCATATTCTGTACCCGTTTATATCTCAAATTCAGGATCAAAACACCCGAAAATTAAATATTTTGGGGTCCCAGAAGCAATCTGTACGTGCCTACTCAGTGCCAGAATATTTTCAAAATATAGGCTCAAAACATGCTAAAAATCGATATTTTATTTGCGTAAAGGCGATATCTCAAATTCAGGCCCAAAACACCCGAAAATTCTATATTTAGGGGTCACAGAAGCGATCTGTACATGCCTACTCAGTGCTAGAATGTTTTCAATATATAGGCTCATAACATGCTCCAAATCGATATTTTAGGTGCCCAAAAGTCGATATGTGCATGCATCTTCTGTACCCGTTTATATCTCAAATTCAAGCTCAAAACACACGAAAATTCGATATTTTCGGGTCCCAGAAGAGATCTGTACATGTTTTCAATATATAGGCTCATAACATGCTCCAAATCGATATTTTAGGTGCCCAAAAGTCGATATGTGCATGCATCTTCTGTACCCGTTTATATCTCAAATTCAAGCTCAAAACACACGAAAATTCGATATATTCGGGTCCCAGAAGAGATCTGTACATGCCTACTCAGTGCTAGAATATTTTCAAAATATAGGCTCAAAACATGCTAAAAATCGATATTTTAGGTGCGTAAAGGCGATATCTCAAATTCAGACCCAAAACACCCGAAAATTCGATATTTTGGGGTCCCACAAGCGATCTGTACATGCCTACTCCGTGTTAGAGTATTTTCAAAATACATGCCCAAAACATGCTGAAAATCGATATTTTTGGTGCCCAAAGTCAATATGTGTATGCATCTTCTATAATCGTTTATATCTCAAATTCAGGCTCAAAACACCCGAAAATTTGATTTTTTGGGGTCCCAGAAGCGATCTGTACATGCCTACTCAGTACTAGAATGTTTTCAAAATATAGGCCCAAAACATGCTCAAAATCGATATTTTAGGTGCCCAAAAGTCGATATGTTCATGCATCTTCTGTACCCGTTTATATCTCAAATTCAGGCTCAAAACACCCGAAAATTCAATATTTTGGGGTCCCAGAAGCAATCTGTACATGCCTACTCAGTGCTAGAATATTTTCAAAATATAGGCTAAAAACATGCTAAAAATCGATATTTTAGGTGACAAAAAGTCGATATCTCAAATTCAGTCCCAAAACACCCGTAACTTCGATATTTAGGGGTCCCAGAAGCGATCTGTACATGCCTACTCCGTGTTAGAGTATTTACAAAATACATGCCCAAAACATGCTCAAAATTGATGTTTTAGGTGCTCATAAGTCGATATGTGCATGCATCTTCAGTACCCGTTTATATCTCAAATTCAGGCTCAAAACACCCGAAAATTCAATATTTTGGGGTCCCAGAAGCAATCTGTACATGTCTACTCAGTGCTAGAATATTTTCAAAATATAGGCTAAAAACATGCTAAAAATCGATATTTTAGGTGCCAAAAAGTCGATATCTCAAATTCAATCCCAAAACACCCGAAAATTCGATATTTATGTGTCCCAGAAGCGATCTGTACATGCCCACTCCGTGTTATAGTATTTTCAAAATACAGGCCAAAAACATACTGAAAATCGATCTTTTAGGTGCCCAAAAGTCGATATGTGCATGCGTCTTCTGTACCCGTTTATATCTTAAATTCTGGCCTTAAACACCCGAAAATTCAATATTTTGGGGTCCCAGATGCAATCTGTACATGCCTAGTCAGTGCTAGAATATTTTCAAAATATAGGCTAAAAACATGCTAAAAATCGATATTTTAGGTGCCAAAAAGTCGATATTTCAAATTAAGGCCCAAAACACCCGAAAATTCGATATTTAGGGGTCCCAGAAACGATCTGTACATGCCTACTCCGTGTTAGAGTATTTTCAAAATACAGGCCCAAAACATGCTCAAAATCGATGTTTTAGGTGCCAAAAAGTCGATATGTGCATGCATTTTCAGTACCCGTTTATATCTCAAATTCAGGCTCAAAACATCCGAAAATTCGATATTTTGTGGTCCCAGATGCGATCTGTACATGCCTACTCCGTGTTAGAGTATTTTCAAAATACAGGCCCAAAACATGCTGAAAATCCATATTTTAGATGCCCAAAGTCAATATGTGCATGTATCTTCTGTACCCGTTTATATCTCAAATTCAGGCTCAAAACACCAGAAAATTCAATATTTTGGGGTCCCAGAAGCAATCTGTACTCAGTGCTAGAATATTTTCAAAATATAGGCTAAAAACATGCTAAAAATCGACATTTTAGGTGCGTAAAGGCGATATCTCTAATTAATGCCCAAAACACCCGAAAATTCGATATTTAGGGGTCCCAGAAGCGATCTGTACATGCCTACTACGTGTTAGAGTATTTTCAATTTACAGGCCAAAATCATACTGAAAATCGATATGTGCATGCATCTTCTGTACCCGTTTATATCTCAAATTCTGGCCCTAAACACCCAAAATTTCGATATTTTTGGGTCCTAGAAGCGATCTGTACATGCCTACTCAGTGCTAGAATGTTTTCAAAATAAAGGCTCAAAACATGCTCAAAATCGATATTTTAGGTGCCCAAAAGTCGATATGTACATGCACCTTCAGTACCAGTTTATATCTCAAATTCAGGCTCAAAACACCCGAAAATTCGATATTTTTGGGTCCCAGAAGCGATCTGTACATGCCTACTCCGTGTTAGAGTATTTTCAAAATACAGGCCCAAAACCTGCTCCAAATCGATGTTTTAGGTGCCCAAAAGTCGATATGTGCATGCATCTTCAGTACCCGTTTATATCTCAAATTCAGTCCCAAAACACCCTAAAATTTGATATTTAGGGGTCCCAGAAGGGATCTGTACATGCCTACTCCGTGTTAGAGAATTTTTAAAATACAGGCCCAAAACATGCTGAAAATCGATATTTTAGATGCCCAAAGTCAATATGTGCATGTATCTTCTGTACCCGTTTATATCTCAAATTCAGGCTCAAAACACCCAAAAATTCAATATTTTGGGGTCCCATAAGCAATCTGCACATGCTTACTAAGTGCTAGAATATTTTCAAAATATAGGCTAAAAACATGCAAAAAATCGACATTTTAGGTTCCAAAAAGTCGATATCTCAAATTCAGTCCCAAAACACCCGAAAATTCGATATTTAGGGGTCCCAGAAGGGATCTGTACATGCCTACTCCGTGTTAGAGTATTTTCAAAATACAGGCCAAAAACATACTGAAAATCGATCTTTTAGGTGCTTAAAAAGTCGATATGTGCATGCATCTTCTGTACCCGTTTATATCTCAAATTCTGGCCCTAAACACCCGAAAATTCGATATTTTGGGGTCCCAGAAGCGATCTGTTCATGCCTACTCCGTGTTAGAGTATTTTCAAAATTCAGGCCCAAAACATGCTGAAAATCGATAGTTTTGGTGCCCAAAGTCAATATGTGCATGTATCTTGTGTACCCGTTTATCTCTCAAATTCAGGTTGAAAACACCCGAAAATTCAATATTTTGGGGTCCCCGAAGCAATCTGTACATGCCTACTCAGTGTTAGAATATTTTCAAAATATAGGCTAAAAACATGCTAAAAATCGATATTTTATGTGCCAAAAAGTCGATATCTCAAATTCAGGCCCAAAACACCCGAAAATTCGATATTTAGGGGTCCCAGGAGCGATCCGTACATGCCTACTTAGTGCTAGAATGTTTTCAAAATATATGCTAAAAAGATGCTAAAAATCGATATTTTAGGTGCCCAAAGTCAATATGTGCATGCATCTTCTGTACCCGATAATATTTCAAATTCAGGCTCAAAACACCCGAAAATTCAATATTTTTGGGTCCCAGAAGCAATCTGTACATGCATACTCAGTGCTAGAATATTTTCAAAATATAGGCTAAAAACATGCTAAAAATCGATCTTTTAGGTGCCAAAAAGTCGATATCTCAAATTCAGTCCCAAAACACCCGAAAATTCGATATTTAGGGGTCCCAGAAGCGATTTGTACATGCCTACTCCGTGTTAGAGTATTTTCAAAATTCAGGCCCAAAACATGCTGAAAATCGATATTTTTGGTGCCCAAAGTCAATATGTGTATGCATCTTCTATAATCGTTTATATCTCAAATTCAGGCTCAAAACACCCGAAAATTTGAGATTTTGGGGTCCCAGAAGCGATCTGTACATGCCTACTCAGTGCTAGAATGTTTTCAAAATATAGGCCCAAAACATGCTCAAAATCGATATTTTAGGTGTCCAAAAGTCGATATGTGCATGCATCTTCTGTACCCGTTTATATCTCAAATTCAGGCTCAAAACACCCGAAAATTCAATATTTTGGGGTCCCAGAAGCAATATGTACAGTCTGTTACAGTTCCGACTGTTCCACCCAGTATCGAGAAATCGTAGATGTGGCAGCAGTGTGTGTATGTGTGTGCTCGAAAATTATACGGATCGTCAACACTCTCCCTCTGTAGTGAACATGACCCTGCCTCAAAGTTCATTCCATAGATGGCGCTGTGTAGTTGTGGAAGGAATGTGGACTGCAGGGTTGAAGTTTCGGGAAACATCTATGCTCGTGCCAATGAGTCATGAGCTCTCAGGCAGAGTGGTTGAGGAATGCTATTATGGAAATTTAACAACTATATTACACAATGAGCAGGTGAAGCTAAGGTAAAGTTGTTCGTAGCCTGAACAGAGAATACTTTTTCTAAATGGATTTCATGTTTAGCATGCAACATTGCATTGTTTTCTTGTTTTTCTACCAACTCGAGCAGATCGAGCAGATATGTTGTTTGCTTTGGCCATCATATTTTGGTAAACATTATTTGATGTTAACCTCTGATTTTGTATTTTATTTGTAAGTCACGTTACAGTGTATTACATGCATAGTAAAATTCCTTCATTAATAAATACTCTCTCTCTCTCTCTCTCTCTCTCTCTCTCTCTCTCTCTCTCTCTCTCTCTCTCTCTCTCTCTCTCTCTCTCTCTCTCTCTCTCTCTCTCTCTCTCTCTCTCTCTCTCTCTCTCTCTCTCTCTCTCTCTCTCTCTCTCTCTCGTTAAAGTGTACTGTAATCTCTCTCTCTCAAATGAACACTATCTTATCTTATCCAGTCTATTTAGATACGAAATCGTATGGAGATTTAGGACCAATTCCACAGTTGTTCGTTGTAGTTTGTTAGCGCCCAAACGAAAGAATCTAAACTGTGTAAATGACTTTTGACTGATTTATTGGATTAATCTGATGAGTAAAGTTTACAGATATTGTAATAATACTAGTGCTTGATAGTTTTGGTGAATAGGTATACTCAGCTTTTGGGAAATAACGAAGGCTTACGAGTGTGTTTGGGGAGGAATCTGACAAACAAAATTACTATGTGGGACCAGCCCTGACTCCTTGACATTCTACGTTAAACAAATAAGTGTCGAAATATGTGATCTTTTTGCCAATGATAGATTCTTCTTCACCTCCTTCTAACTTCTTCACTTTTCTTATCCTGTTCTTTCTTCACCTTTCCCTCATCTCCACCTCTTCTCTCTTTCTCCTTTAGACCCCGTAGGGGGGTATTGCCGGTAGTGATAGAGGGCAATACTTTAAGGGTTTTGGCGCCCCTTCGGCCCCAGCCAATCTCTTTCAGTTATTCAACTGTCTCTCTTTTCTTTCTATTTCCTTCCTGCTTGTGGTCCCACCTCTTCTATCACCTTCTTCTGGCGCTATATGATCTCGATGTTGCAGCGCCAAAAATCAATCAATCAATCAATCAATTTGCCAATGATAATCAACTGGCATTGATTGTTATATTAACTGGGTTATGTTTGTTTAGAAGCCACACCTGAATGGGGAAGAGGGATCACTCCTAGCGACCAAACGTGTGTTTAACCTCCTAATAGATTACCCCGATTTTTGCTAATTAACCTTTTGTAGTGAAAAATAGTGTGTGCATAACAGTAGGTGTTTTACCAAATTTGCACATCGTTCACATAATGATTGATTTATTCCAGAGATAACGGTGTGTGGCTGTGGGGAAGAGGAGGGTGAAGTTTCGGAAAGTAGGTGGGCAAGGTGAAGTTCACTGGAAGGCACCGGTTGAGCAAACGGATACGTAGGGTCATTACTTTAGCTAGGAATGTAGTTTGCCAGGCAGTATTTGATGAGCGTTTCAGAGTAACGACTCCTTATAATGATAAAATCCTAAAGATTTTTATTACTTTGTTTATTGCATCACCCGTTACCATAAATCCTACGAATTATGAAATTACTCCGAAACTATCCCTCTCGCATATTCTGTGTATCTTTTTCTCGAGTCATCAAGTAATGAATGGATAACGTTAGCTACACAAATTAAAGAAGAATGTGTCTAAATTGACATTACCGATATCATGCTGTATGTGTAATAATCCTAAAGAAAATTAGCTCCTAGTAAAAGTCAGACAGAACACGTGATTAAACCAAGATTTACTTGCATAATAAAGAAATATGAAATATTCGCGTCCGTGCCCGAGATCACATCTTAAAACACGCTGCACACTCAGAGGGTCCCCTATTCGGAGGCATATTTTTCAAGTCTGACCTGGTCAATGCAATCCGTTCAGTTAGGTTAGATTAAGTATGGTTGGGTTGAAATGCAGTCAAGTAGGTAAAATGAGCTGGGAAAGACCATGAGACTATTTAAAAAATTTCCTATGGTTACTTTTATTCCTATATGTTAGGAGCAATTTTCCTTCATTTTGTCCCAGCACTTCTTGCTCTCCAGCCAAATTCGAGAAATATGCTAACCAGCTGTAAAATCGGCGGTTGAACCCTCGTTGGCCGGGAGAAAGATAAAACTCTGGTTATTCTCTACTTTCGTCATCTTACAGGTTCATAATTTCAATAGACAGGGACACTCTATAAATGTAAATAGGCAAAGTAGGAGTTATACAATCATTGACAACCCAACAACATTTATTTAAACAAAATAATGTTTTATTTACATTGACAATTAATATCTAGTCCAGCCACCTTCCTTCTCTATGACGGCACACAGTCTATCGGGCACAGAGGCCACAATGCGTCGAATTTGTTAGGTTTGTTGCGGAACATCTCCCACTGAGCCTGGGTATGAGCCATTAGTGCCTCGGGTCTCCGCTCCACCATCTCTGGCTCCCAGCAGTTGACCATATTAGCCCACACGCTCTCTTTGGGGTTCCAACGAAGTTCACCTTGCCCACCTAGGCTACTTTCTGAGACTTTGCCCTTCTCTTCTCCACAGCCACACACCGTTATCTCTGGAATAAATCCATCATTATGTGAACGGTGTGCAAATTTGGTAGATCACCTACTACTATGCACACATTAATGTATCTATTAGCAAAACTTGGGGTAATCTATTAGTAGGTTAAACACACGTTTGGTCGTTAGGAGTGATCCCTCTTCCCCGTTCACCTGTGGGTTCAAAACAAACATAACCCAGTTAACAATCAATGCGAGTTGATTATCACTGGCAAAACGATCGCTTATTTCGACACTACTAATTTGTTTATTAACGTAGAATGTCAGGGAGCCAGGACTGATTCCACAGTCATTTTGTCAGAGTCCTCCCGAAACACACTTGTAAGGCTTCGTTATTTCCCAAAAGCTGATTATTCCTATTCACCAAAACTATCAATTGAGCATTTGTATTATTACAATAGCTGCATACTTTACTCATCAGATGCTTCCAATAAATCAGACACAAGTCATTTACACAGTTTAGTTTCTTTCGTTTGGGTGCTAACAAATCACAACGAACAACTGTGGAATTGGTCCTCACTCTCTGTCCGATTTCATTAGTATAGAGATAGGATAAGATAAGATGGTTTTTATTTCAGAGAGAGAGAGAGAGAGAGAGAGAGAGAGAGAGAGAGAATTACAGTTGACTTTAACATTTTTATTACGAGAGAGAGAAAGTATTTAGCAATGAAGGAATTTTACTATGCATGTAATACATTGTAACCTGACTTACAAATAGAATACGAAATCAAAGGTGATCTCAAATTATGCTTATCAAAATATGATGGACAAAGAAAACAACCTATCTGCCCGATCCTAGTTGGTAGAAAAACAAGATAACAATCGTGGCAACGAGACCGTGAGCTCTGTCAGAACGGCTGAGCAATGTTGCATGCCAAACATGATAACCATTAAGAAGAAATATTCACTGTTCAGGCTACGAACAACTTTACCTTAGCTTCACCTGCTCATTGTGTAATATAGTTGTTAAATTTCCATAATAGCATTCCTCAACCATTCTGCCTGAGAGCTCATGACTCATTGGCACGAGCATAGATGTTTCCCGAAACTTCAACCCTGCAGTCCACATTCCTTCCACAACTACACAGCGCCATCTATGGAATGAACTTTGAGGCAGGGTCATGTTCACTACAGAGGGAGAGTGTTGACGATCCGTATAATTTTCGAGCTCACACACACACACACACACTGCTGCCACATCTACGATCTCTCGATACTGGGTGGCCCAGTCGGAACTGTAACAGACTGTACATGCCTACTTAGTGCTAGAATATTTTCAAAATATAGGCTAAAAACATGCTAAAAATCGATCTTTTAGGTGCCAAAAAGTCGATATCTCAAATTCAGTCCCAAAACACCCGAAAATTCGATATTTAGGGGTCCCAGAAGCGATTTGTACATGCCTACTCCGTGTTAGAGTATTTTCAAAATTCAGGCCCAAAACATGCTGAAAATCGATATTTTTGGTGCCCAAAGTCAATATGTGTATGCATCTTCTATAATCGTTTATATCTCAAATTCAGGCTCAAAACACCCGAAAATTTGAGATTTTGGGGTCCCAGAAGCGATCTGTACATGCCTACTCAGTGCTAGAATGTTTTCAAAATATAGGCCCAAAACATGCTCAAAATCGATATTTTAGGTGTCCAAAAGTCGATATGTGCATGCATCTTCTGTACCCGTTTATATCTTAAATTCTGGCCCTAAACACCCGAAAATTCAATATTTTGGGGTCCCAGAAGCAATCAGTGCTAGAATATTTTCAAAATATAGGCTCAAAACATGCTAAAAATCGATATTTTATTTGCGTAAAGGCGATATCTCAAATTCAGGCCCAAAACACGCGAAAATTCGATATTATGGGGTCCCAGAAGTGATCTGTACATGCCTACTCCGTGCTAGATTATTTTCAAAATACAAGCCAAAAACATGCTAAAATCAATGTTTTAGGTGCTAAAAAGTCGATATGTGCATGCATCTTCAGTACCCGTTTATATATCAAATTCAGGCTCAAAACTCCCGTAAATTCGACATTTTGGGGTCCCAGAAGCGATCTGTACATGCCTACTCCGTGCTAGATTATTTTCAAAATACAGGCCAACAACATGCTAAAATCGATATTTTAGATGCCCAAAGTCAATATGTGCATGCATCTTCTGTACCCGTTTATATCTCAAATTCAGGCTCAAAACACCCGAAAATTCAATATTATTGGGTCCCAGAAGCAATCTGTACATGCATACTCAGTGCTAGAATATTTTCAAAATATAGGCTAAAAACATGCTAAAAATCGATATTTTAGGTGCCAAAAAGTCGATATCTCAAATTAAGGCCCAAAACACCCGAATATTCGATATTTAGGGGTCCCAGAAGCGATCTGTACATGCCTACTCCGTGTTAGAGTATTTTCAAAATACAGGCCCAAAACATGCTCAAAATCAATGTTTTAGGTGCTAAAAAGTCGATATGTGCATGCATCTTCAGTACCCGTTTATATATCAAATTCAGGCTCAAAACACCCGAAAATTCGATATTTTGGGGTCCCAGAAGCGATCTGTACATGCCTACTTCGTGTTAGAGTATTTACAAAATATAGGCCCAAAACATGCTCAAAATCGATGTTTTAGGTGCCCAAAAGTCGATATGTGCATGCATCTTCAGTACCCATTTATATCTCAAATTCAGGCTCAAAACACCCGAAAATTCTATATTTTGGGGTCCCAGAAGCGATCTGTACATGCCTACCCCGTGTTAGAGTATTTTCAAAATACATGATAAAAACATGCTGAAAATCGATATTTTAGATGCCCAAAGTCAATATGTGCATGTATCTTCTGTACCCGTTTATATCTCAAATTTATGCTCAAAACACCCGAAAATTCAATATTTTGGGGTCCCAGAAGCAATATGTACATGCCTACTCAGTGCTAGAATATTTTCAAAATATAAGCTAAAAACATGCTAAAAATCGATCTTTTAGGTGCCAAAAAGTCGATATCTCAAATTCAGTCCCAAAACACCCGAAAATTCGATATTTAGGGGTCCCAGAAGCGATTTGTACATGCCTACTCCGTGTTAGAGTATTTTCAAAATTCAGGCTCAAAACATGCTCAAAATCGATATTTTTGGTGCCCAAAGTCAATATGTGTATGCATTTTCTATAATCGTTTATATCTCAAATTCAGGCTCAAAACACCCGAAAATTTGATATTTTGGGGTCCCAGAAGCGATCTGTACATGCCTACTCCGTGTTAGAGTATTTTCAAAATACATGCCCAGAACATGCTGAAAATCGATATTTTAGATGCCCAAAGTCAATATGTGCATGTATCTTCTGTACCCGTTTATATCTCAAATTCAGGCTCAAAACACCCGAAAATTCAATATTTTGGGGTCCCAGAAGCAATCTGTACATGTCTACTCAGTGCTAGAATATTTTCAAAATATAGGCTAAAAACATGCTAAAAATCGATCTTTTAGGTGCCAAAAAGTCGATATCTAAAATTCAGTCCCAAAACACCCGAAAATTCGATATTTAGGGGTCCCAGAAGCGATCTGTACATGCCTACTCCGTGTTAGAGTATTTTCAAAATACAGGCCAAAAACATACTGAAAATCGATCTTTTAGGTGCCCAAAAGTTGATATGTGCATGCATCTTCTGTACCCGTTTATATCTTAAATTCTGGCCCTAAACACCCGAAAATTCAATATTTTGGGGTCCCAGAAGCAATCTGTACATGCCTACTCAGTGCTAGAATATTTTCAAAATATAGGCTAAAAACATGCTAAAAATCGATATTTTAGGTGCCAAAAAGTCGATATGTGCATGCATCTTCAGTACCCGTTTATATCTCAAATTCAGGCTCAAAATATCCGAAAATTCGATATTTTGGGGTCGCTGAAGCGATCTGTACATGCCTACTCCGTGTTAGAGTATTTTCAAAATACAGGCCCAAAACATGCTGAAAATCGATATTTTAGATGCACAAAGTCAATATGTGCATGTATCTTCTGTACCCGTTTATATCTCAAATTCAGGCTCAAAACACCCGAATATTCAATATTTTGGGGTCCCAAAAGCAATCTGTACATGCCTACTCAGTGCTAGAATATTTTCAAAATATAGGCTAAAAACATGCTAAAAATCGATATTTTAGGTGCCAAAAAGTCGATATCTCAAATAAAGGCCATAAACACCAGAAAATTCGATATTTAGGGGTCACAGAAGCGATCTGTACATGCCTACTCAGTGCTAGAATGTTTTCAATATATAGGCTCATAACATGCTCCAAATCGATATTTTAGGTGCCCAAAAGTCGATATGTGCATGCATCTTCTGTACCCGTTTATATCTCAAATTCAAGCTCAAAACACACGAAAATTCGATATTTTCGGGTCCCAGAAGAGATCTGTACATGTTTTCAATATATAGGCTCATAACATGCTCCAAATCGATATTTTAGGTGCCCAAAAGTCGATATGTGCATGCATCTTCTGTACCCGTTTATATCTCAAATTCAAGCTCAAAACACACGAAAATTCGATATTTTCGGGTCCCAGAAGAGATCTGTACATGCCTACTCAGTGCTAGAATATTTTCAAAATATAGGCTCAAAACATGCTAAAAATCGATATTTTAGGTGCGTAAAGGCGATATCTCAAATTCAGACCCAAAACACCCGAAAATTCGATATTTTGGGGTCCCAGAAGCGATCTGTACATGCCTACTCCGTGTTAGAGTATTTTCAAAATACATGCCCAAAACATGCTGAAAATCGATATTTTTGGTGCCCAAAGTCAATATGTGTATGCATCTTCTATAATCGTTTATATCTCAAATTCAGGCTCAAAACACCCGAAAATTCGATATTTTTGGGTCCATGAAGCGATCTGTATATGCCTACTCCGTGTTAGAGTATTTTCAAAATACAGGCCCAAAACATGCTGAAAATCGATATTTTAGATGCCCAAAGTCAATATTCTTCTGTACCCGTTTATATCTCAAATTCAGGCTCAAAACACCCGAAAATTCGATATTTTTGGGTCCATGAAGCGATCTGTATATGCCTACTCCGTGTTAGAGTATTTTCAAAATACAGGCCCAAAACATGCTGAAAATCGATATTTTAGATGCCCAAAGTCAATATTCTTCTGTACCCGTTTATATCTCAAATTCAGGCTCAAAACACCCGAAAATTCAATATTTTGGGGTCCCATAAGCAATCTGTACATGCCTACTCAGTGCTAGAATATTTTCAAAATATAGGCTCAAAACAAGCTCAAAATCGATATTTTAGGTGCGTAAAGGCGATATCTCAAATTAAGGCCCAAAACACCCGAAAATTCGATATTTAGGGGTCCCAGAAGCGATCTGTACATGCCTACTCCGTGTTAGAGTATTTTCAAATTACAGGCCAAAAACATAGTGAAAATCGATCTTTTAGGTGCCCAAAAGTCGATATGTGCATGCATCTTCTGTACCCGTTTATATCTCAAATTCTGGCCTAAACACCCGAAAAATCGATATTTTTGGGTCCCATAAGCGATCTGTACATGCCTACTCAGTGCTAGAATGTTTTCAAAATATAGGCTCAAAACATCCTTAAAATCGATATTTTAGGTGCCCAAAAGTCGATATGTGCATGCATCTTCTGTACCCGTATATATCTCAAATACTGGCCCTAAACACCCGAAAATTCAATATTTTGGGGTCCCAAAAGCAATCTGTACATGCCTACTCAGTGCTAGAATATTTTCAAAATATAGGCTAATAACATGCTAAAAATCGATATTTTAGGTGCCAAAAAGTCGATATCTCAAATTAAGGCCCAAAACACCCAAAAATTCGATATTTAGGGGTCCCAGAAGCGATCTGTACATGCCTACTCCGTGTTAGAGAATTTTCAAAATACAGGCCTAAAACATGCTGAAAATCGATATTTTAGAGGCCCAAAGTTAATATGTGCATGTATGTTCTGAACCCGTTAATATCTCAAATTCAGGCTCAAAACACCCGAAAATTCGATATTTTGGGGTCCCAGAAGCGATCTGTACATGCCTACTCAGTGCTAGAATATTTTCAAAATATAGGCTCAAAACATGCTAAAAATCGATATTTTAGGTGCGTAAAGGCGATATCTCAAATTAAGGCCCAAAACACCCGAAAATTCGATATTTAGGGGTCCCAGAAGCGATCTGTACATGCCTACTTCGTGTTAGAGTATTTTCAAAATACAGGCCAAAAACATACTGAAAATCGATCTTTTTGGTGCCGAAAAGTCGATATGTGCAAGCATCTTCTGCACCCGTTTATATATCAAATTCTGGCCCTAAACACCCGAAAATTCGATATTTTGGGGTCCCAGAAGCGATCTGTACACGCCTACTCAGTGCTAGAATGTTTTCAAAATATAGGCTCAAAACATGCTCAAAATCGATATTTTAGGTGCACAAAAGTCGATATCTCAAATTAAGGCCCAAAACACCCGAAAATTCGATATTTAGGGGTCCCAGAAGCGATCTGTACATGCCTACTCAGTGCTAGAATGTTTTCAAAATATAGGCTCATAACATGCTCCAAATCGATATTTTAGGTGCCCAATAGTCGATATGTGCATGCATCTTTTGTAACCGTTTATATCTCAAATTCAGGCTCAAAACACCCGAAAATTCGATATTTTGGGGTCCCAGAAGCGATATGTACATGCCTACTCCTTGTTAGAGTATTTTCAAAATACAGGCCCAAAACATGCTGAAAATCGATATTTTAGATGCCCAAAGTCAATATTCTTCTGTACCCGTTTATATCTTAAATTAAGGCTCAAAACACCCGAAAATTCAATATTTTGGGGTCCCAGAAGCAATCTGTACATGCCTACTCAGTGCTAGAATATTTTCAAAATATTGGCTAAAAACATGCTAAAAATCGATATTTTAGGTGCGTAAAGGCGTTATCTCAAATTAAGGCCCAAAACACCCGAAAATTTGATATTTAGGGGTCCCAGAAGCGATCTGTACATGCCTACTCCGTGTTAGAGTATTTTCAAAATACAGGCCAAAAACATACTGAAAATCGATCTTTTAGGTGCCCAAAAGTCAATATGTGCATGCATCTTCTGTACCCGTTTATATCTCAAATTCTGGCCCTAAACACCCAAAAATTCGATATTTTTGGGTCCCAGAAACGATCCGTACATGCCTACTCAGTGCTAGAATGTTTTCAAAATATAGGCTCAAAACATGCTCAAAATCGATATTTTAGGTGCCCAAAAGTCGATATGTGCATGCATCTTCTCTACCAGTTTATATCTCAAATTCTTACCCTAAACACCCGAAAATTCAATATTTTGGGGTCCCAGAAGCAATCTGTACATGCCTACTCAGTGCTAGAATATTTTCAAAATATAGGCTAAAAACATGCTAAAAATCGATATTTTAGGTGCCAAAAAGTCGATATCTCAAATTAAGGCCCAAAACACCCGAAAATTCGATATTTAGGGGTCCCAGAAGCGATCTGTACATGCCTACTCCGTGTTAGAGTATATTCAAAATTCAGGCCCAAAACATGCTGAAAATCGATATTTTTGGTGCCCAAAGTCAATATGTGTATGCATCTTCTATACTCGTTTATATCTCAAATTCTGGCCCTAAACACCCGAAAATTCGATATTTTGGGGTCCCAGAAGCGATCTGTACATGCCTACTCAGTGCTAGAATGTTTTCAAAATTAAGGCTCAAAACATCCTTAAAATCGATATTTTATGTGCCCAAAAGTCGATATGTGCATGCATCTTCTGTACCCGTTTATATCTCAAATTCTGGCCCTAAACACCCGAAAATTCAATATTTTGGGGTCCCAGAAGCAATCTGTACAAGCCTACTCAGTGCTAGAATATTTTCAAAATATAGGCTAAAAACATGCTAAAAATCGATATTTTTTGTGCGTAAAGGCGATATCTCAAATTAATGCCCAAAACATCCCAAAATTTGATATTTACGGGTCCCAGAAGCGATCTGTACATGCCTACTCCGTGTTAGAGTATTTTCAAAATACAGGCCCAAAACATGCTGAAAATCGATGTTTTAGGTGCCCAAAAGTCGATATGTGCATGCATCTTCAGTACCCGTATATATCTCAAATTCAGGCTCAAAACACCCGAAAATTCGATATTTTGGGGTCCCAGAAGCGATCTGTACATGAATACTCCGTTATAGAGTTTTTTTCAAAATACAGGCCCAAAACATGCTGAAAATCGATAATTTAGATGCCCAAAGTCAATATGTGCATGTATCTTCTGTACCCGTTTATATCTCAAATTCAGGCTCAAAACACCCGAAAATTAAATATTTTTGGGTCCCAGAAGCAATCTGTACATGCCTACTCAGTGCTAGAATATTTTCATAATATAGGCTAAAAACATGCTAAAAATCGATCTTTTAGGTGTCAAAAAGTCGATATCTCAAATTCAGTCCAAAAACACCCGAAAATTCGATATTTATGTGTCCCAGAAGCGATCTGTACATGCCTACTCCGTGTTAGAGTTATTTCCAAATACATGCCCAAAACATGCTGAAAATCGATATTTTTGGTGCCAAAAGTCAAAATGGGTATGCATCTTCTATACTCGTTTATATCTCAAATTCAGGCTCAAAACACCCGAAATTTCGATATTTAGGCGTCCCAGAAGCGATCTGTACATGCCTACTCAGTGCTAGAATGTTTTCAAAATATAGGCTCAAAACATGCTCAAAATCGATATTTTAGGTGCCCAAAAGTCGATATGTGCATGCATCTTCTGTACTTGTTTATATCTCAAATTCAGGCTCAAAACACCCAAAAATTCGATATTTTGGGGTCCCAGAAGCGATCTGTACATGCCTACTCAGTGCTAGAATATTTTCAAAAAATAGGCTCAAAACATGCTAAAAATCGATATTTTATTTGCGTAAAGGCGATATCTCAAATTCATTCCCAAAACACCCAAAAATTCGATATTTTGGGGTCCCAAAAGCGATCTGTACATGCCTACTCCGTTATAGAGTATTTTCAAAATACAGGTCCAAAACATGCTGAAAATCGATATTTTAGATGCCCAAAGTCAATATTCTTCTGTACCCGTTTATATCTCAAATTAAGGCTCAAAACACCCGAAAATTCAATATTTTGGGGTCCCAGAAGCAATCTGTAAATGCCTACTCAGTGCTAGAATGTTTTCAAAATATAGGCTCAAAACATGCTCAAAATCGATATTTTAGGTGCCCAAAAATCGATATGTGCATGCATCTTCTGTACTCGTTTATATCTCTAATTCAAGCTCAAAACACTCAAAAATTCGATATTTTGGGGTCCCAGAAGCAATCTGTACATGCCTACTCAGTGCTAGAATGTTTTCAAAATATAGGCGCAAAACATGCTCAAAATCGATATTTTAGGTGCACAAAAGTCGATATCTCAAATTAAGGCCCAAAACACCCGAAAATTCGATATTTAGGGGTCCCAGAAGCGATCTGTACATGCCTACTCAGTGCTAGAATGTTTTCAAAATATAGGCTCAAAACATGCTAAAAATCGATATTTTAGGTGCGTAAAGGCGATATCTCAAATTCATGCCCAAAACACCCGAAAATTCGATATTATGGGGTCCCAGAAGCGATCTGTACATGCCTACTCCGTGTTAGAGTATTTACAAAATACAGGCCCAAAACAAGCACAAAATCGATGTTTTAGGTGCCCAAAAGTCGATATGTGCATGTATCTTCTGTACCCGTTTATATCTCAAATTCAGGCTCAAAACACCCGAAAATTCGATATTTTGGGGTCCCAGAAGCGATCTGTACATGCATACTCATTGCTAAAATATTTTCAAAATATAGGCTCAAAACATGCTCAAAATCGATATTTTATGTGCTAAAAAGTCGGTATCTAAAATTCAGTCCCAAAACACCCGAAAATTCGATATTTAGGGGTCCCAGAAGCGATCTGTACATGCCTACTCCTTGTTAGAGTATTTTCAAAATACAGTCCAAAAACATACTGAAAATCGATCTTTTAGGTGCCCAAAAGTCGATATGTGCATGCATCTTCTGTACCCGTTTATATCTCAAATTCTGGCCCTAAACTCTCAAAAATTCGATATTTTGGGGTCCCAGAAGCAATCTGTACATGCCTACACAGTGCTAGAAAATTTTTAAAATATAGGCTAAAAACATGCTGAAAATCGATAATTTAGATGCCCAAAGTCAATATGCGCATGTATCATCTGTACCCGTTTATATCTTAAAATCAGGCTCAAAACACCCGAAAATTCAATATTTTGTGGTCCCAGAAGCAATCTGTACATGCCTACTCAGTGCTAGAATATTTTCAAAATATAGTCTAAAAACATGCTAAAAATCGATATTTTAGGTGCCAAAAAGACGATGTCTCAAATTCAGTCCCAAAACACCCGAAAATTCGATATTTAGGGGTCCCAGAAGCGATCTGTACATGCCTACTCCGTGTTAGAGTATTTTCAAAATACAGTCTAAAAACATACTGAAAATCGATCTTTTAGGTGCCCAAAAGTCGATATGTGCATGCATCTTCTGTACCCGTTTATATCTCAAATTCTGGCCCTAAACACCCGAAAATTTCATATTTTTCGGTCCCAGAAGCGATCTGAACATGCCTACTCAGTGCTAGAATGTTTTCAAAATATAGGCTCAAAACATGCTCAAAATCGATATTTTAGGTGCCCAAAAGTATCTTCAGTACTCGTTTATATCTCAAATTCAGTCTCAAAACACCCGAAAATTCGATATTTTGGGGTCCCAGAAGCGATCTGTACATGCCTACTCAGTTCTAGAATATTTTCAAAATATAGGCTCAAAACATGCTAAAAATCGATATTTTAGGTGCGTAAAGGCGATATCTCAAATTCATTCCCAAAACACCCAAAAATTCGATATTTTGGGGTCCCAAAAGCGATCTGTACATACCTATTCCGTGTTAGAGTATTTACAAAATACAGGCCCATGACATGCTCAAAATCGATGTTTTAGGTGCCCAAAAGTCGATATATGCATGCATCTTCAGTACCCGTTTATATCTCAAATTCAGGCTCAAAACACCCTAAAATTCGATATTTTGGGGTCCCAGAAGCGATCTGTACATGCCTACTCCGTTATAGAGTATTTTCAAAATACAGGTCCAAAACATGCTGAAAATCGATATTTTAGATGCCCAAAGTCAATATTCTTCTGTACCCGTTTATATCTCAAATTAAGGCTCAAAACACCCGAAAATTCAATATTTTGGGGTCCTAGAAGCAATCTGTACATGCCTACTCAGTGCTAGAATGTTTTCAAAATATAGGCTCATAGCATGCTCTAAATCGATATTTTAGGTGCCTAAAAGTCGATATGTGCATGCATCTTCTGTACCCGTTTATATCTCAAATTAAGGCCCAAAACACCCGAAAATTCGATATTTAGGGGTCCCAGAAGCGATCTGTACATGCCTACTCAGTGCTAGAATGTTTTCAAAATCTAGGCTCATAGCATGCTCTAAATCGATATTTTAGGTGCCTAAAAGTCGATATGTGCATGCATCTTCTGTACCCGTTTATATCTCAAATTCAGGCTCAAAACACCCGAAAATTCGATATTTGGGGGTCCCAGAAGCGATCTGTACATGCCTACTCCGTGTTAGAGTATTTTCAAAATACAGGCCCAAAACATGCTGAAAATCGATATTTTAGATGCCCAAAGTCAATATTCTTCTGTACCCGTTTATATCTCAAATTAAGGCTCAAAACACCCGAAAATTCAATATTTTGGGGTCCCAGAAGCAATATGTACATGCCTACTCAGTGCTAGAATATTTTCAAAATATAGGCTAAAAACATGATAAAAATCGATATTTTAGGTGCGTAAAGGCGATATCTAAAATTAAGGCCCAAAACACACGAAAATTCGATATTTAGGGGTCCCAGAAGCGATCTGTACATGCCTACTCCGTGTTAGAGTATTTTCAAAATACAGGCCAAAAACATACTGAAAATCGATCTTTTAGGTGCCCAAAAGTCAATATGTGCATGCATCTTCTGTACCCGTTTATATCTCAAATTTTGACCCTAAACACCCAAAAATTCGATATTTTTGGGTCCAAGAAATTATCTGTACATGCCTACTCAGTGCTAGAATGTTTTTAAAATATCGGCTCAAAACATGCTCAAAATCGATATTTTAGGTGCCCAAAAGTCGATATGTGGATGCATCTTCTCTACCAGTTTATATCTCAAATTCTTACCCTAAACACCCGAAAATTTAATATTTTGGGGTCCCAGAAGCAATCTGTACATGCCTACTCAGTGCTAGAATATTTTCAAAATTTAGGCTAAAAACATGCTAAAAATCAATATTTTAGGTGCCAAAAGTCGATATCTCAAATTAAGGCCCAAAACACCCGAAAATTAGATATTTAGGGGTCCCAGAAGCGATCTGTACATGCCTACTCAGTGCTAGAATGTTTTCAAAATATAGGCTCAAAACATGCTCAAAATCGATATTTTAGGTGCCCAAAAGTCGATATGTGCATGCATCTTCTGTACTCGTTTATATCTCAAATTCAAGCTCAAAACACCCGAAAATTCGATATTTTTGGGTCCCAGAAGCGATCTGTACATGCCTACTCAGTGCTAGAATATTTTCAAAATATAGGGTCAAAACATGCTAAAAATCGATATTTTAAGAGCGTAAAGGCGATATCTCAAATTCAGGCCCAAAACACCCGAAAATTCGATATTTATGGGTCCCAGAAGCGATCTGTACATGCCTACTCCGTGTTAGAGTATTTTCAAAATTCAGGCCCGAAACCTGCTGAAAATCGATATTTTTGGTGCCCAAAGTCAATATGTGTATGCATCTTCTATACTCGTTTATATCTCAAATTCAGCCTCAAAACACCCGAAAATTCGATATTTTGGGGTCCCAGAAGCGATCTGTACATGCCTACTCCGTGTTAGAGTATTTACAAAATACAGGCCCAAAACAAGCTCAAAATCGATGTTTTAGGTGCCCAAAAGTAGATATGTGCATGTATCATCTGTACCCGTTTATATCTCAAATTCAGGCTCAAAACACCCGAAAATTCGATATTTTGGGGTCCCAGAAACGATCTGTACATGCCTACTCCGTGTTAGAGTATTTTCAAAATACATGCCCAAAACATGCTAAAAATCGATATTTTAGGAGCCAAAAAGTCGATATCTCAAATTAAGGCCCAAAACACCCGAAAATTCGATATTTTTGGGTCCCAGAAGCGATCTGTACATTCCTACTCCGTGTTAGAGTATTTTCAAAATTCAGGCCCAAAACAAGCTGAAAATCGATATTTTTGGTGCCCAAAGTCAATATGTGTATGCATCTTCTATACTCGTTAATATCTTAAATTCAGGCTCAAAACACCCGAAAATTCGATATTTTGGGGTCCCAGAAGCGATCTGTACATGCATACTCAGTGCTAGAATATTTTCAAAATATAGGCTCAAAACATGCTCAAAATCGATATTTTAGGTGCCCAAAAGTCGATATGTGCATGCATCTTCAGTACTCGTTTATATCTCAAATTCAGTCTCAAAACACCCGAAAATTCGATATTTTGGGGTCCCAGAAGCGATCTGTACATGCCTACTCAGTTCTAGAATATTTTCAAAATACAGGCCAAAAACATACTGAAAATCGATCTTTTAGGTGCGTAAAGGCGATATCTCAAATTCATTCCCAAAACACCCAAAAATTCGATATTTTGGGGTCCCAAAAGCGATCTGTACATGCCTATTCAGTGTTAGAGTATTTACAAAATACAGGCCCAAGACATGCTCAAAATCGATGTTTTAGGTGCCCAAAAGTCGATATGTGCATGCATCTTCTGTACCCGTTTATATCTCAATTTCTGGCCCTAAACACCCGAAAATTTGATATTTTTCGGTCCCAGAAGCGATCTGTACATGCCTACTCCGAGTTAGAGTATTTTCAAAATTCAGGCCCAAAACAAGCTGAAAATCGATATTTTTGGTGCCCAAAGTAAATATGTGTATGCATCTTCTATACTCGTTTATATCTCAAATTCAGGCTCAAAACACCCGAAAATTCGATATTTTGGGGTCCCAGAAGCGATCTGTACATGCCTACTCAGTGCTAGAATTTTTTCAAAATATAGGCTCAAAACATGCTCAAAATCGATATTTTAGGTGCCCAAAAGTCGATATGTGCATGCATCTTCAGTACTCGTTTATATCTCAAATTCAGTCTCAAAACACCCGAAAATTCGATATTTTGGGGTCCCAGAAGCGATCTGTACATGCCTACTCAGTTCTAGAATATTTTCAAAATATAGGCTCAAAACATGCTAAAAATCGATATTTTAGGTGCGTAAAGGCGATATCTCAAATTCATTCCCAAAACACCCAAAAATTCGATATTTTGGGGTCCCAAAAGCGATCTGTACATGCCTACTCCGTTATAGAGTATTTTCAAAATACAGGTCCAAAACATGCTGAAAATCGATATTTTAGATGCCCAAAGTCAATATTCTTCTGTACCCGTTTATATCTCAAATTAAGGCTCAAAACACCCGAAAATTCAATATTTTGGGGTCCCAGAAGGAATCTGTAAATGCCTACTCAGTGCTAGAATGTTTTCAAAATATAGGCTCAAAACATGCTCAAAATCGATATTTTAGGTGCCCAAAAATCGATATGTGCATGCATCTTCTGTACTCGTTTATATCTCTAATTCAAGCTCAAAACACTCAAAAATTCGATATTTTGGGGTCCCAGAAGCAATCTGTACATGCCTACTCAGTGCTAGAATGTTTTCAAAATATAGGCGCAAAACATGCTAAAAATCGATATTTTAGGTGCACAAAAGTCGATATCTCAAATTAAGGCCCAAAACACCCGAAAATTCGATATTTAGGGGTCCCAGAAGCGATCTGTACATGCCTACTCCGTGTTAGAGTATTTTCAAAATTCAGGCCCGAAACCTGCTGAAAATCGATATTTTTGGTGCCCAAAGTCAATATGTGTATGCATCTTCTATACTCGTTTATATCTCAAATTCAGCCTCAAAACACCCGAAAATTCGATATTTTGGGGTCCCAGAAGCGATCTGTACATGCCTACTCCGTGTTAGAGTAATTACAAAATACAGGCCCAAAACAAGCTCAAAATCGATGTTTTAGGTGCCCAAAAGTAGATATGTGCATGTATCATCTGTACCCGTTTATATCTCAAATTCAGGCTCAAAACACCCGAAAATTCGATATTTTGGGGTCCCAGAAACGATCTGTACATGCCTACTCCGTGTTAGAGTATTTTCAAAATACATGCCCAAAACATGCTAAAAATCGATATTTTAGGAGCCAAAAAGTCGATATCTCAAATTAAGGCCCAAAACACCCGAAAATTCGATATTTTTGGGTCCCAGAAGCGATCTGGACATTCCTACTCCGTGTTAGAGTATTTTCAAAATTCAGGCCCAAAACAAGCTGAAAATCGATATTTTTGGTGCCCAAAGTCAATATGTGTATGCATCTTCTATACTCGTTAATATCTTAAATTCAGGCTCAAAACACCCGAAAATTCGATATTTTGGGGTCCCAGAAGCGATCTGTACATGCATACTCAGTGCTAGAATATTTTCAAAATATAGGCTCAAAACATGCTCAAAATCGATATTTTAGGTGCCCAAAAGTCGATATGTGCATGCATCTTCAGTACTCGTTTATATCTCAAATTCAGTCTCAAAACACCCGAAAATTCGATATTTTGGGGTCCCAGAAGCGATCTGTACATGCCTACTCAGTTCTAGAATATTTTCAAAATACAGGCCAAAAACATACTGAAAATCGATCTTTTAGGTGCGTAAAGGCGATATCTCAAATTCATTCCCAAAACACCCAAAAATTCGATATTTTGGGGTCCCAAAAGCGATCTGTACATGCCTATTCAGTGTTAGACTATTTACAAAATACAGGCCCAAGACATGCTCAAAATCGATGTTTTAGGTGCCCAAAAGTCGATATGTGCATGCATCTTCTGTACCCGTTTATATCTCAATTTCTGGCCCTAAACACCCGAAAATTTGATATTTTTCGGTCCCAGAAGCGATCTGTACATGCCTACTCCGAGTTAGAGTATTTTCAAAATTCAGGCCCAAAACAAGCTGAAAATCGATATTTTTGGTGCCCAAAGTAAATATGTGTATGCATCTTCTATACTCGTTTATATCTCAAATTCAGGCTCAAAACACCCGAAAATTCGATATTTTGGGGTCCCAGAAGCGATCTGTACATGCCTACTCAGTGCTAGAATTTTTTCAAAATATAGGCTCAAAACATGCTCAAAATCGATATTTTAGGTGCCCAAAAGTCGATATGTGCATGCATCTTCAGTACTCGTTTATATCTCAAATTCAGTCTCAAAACACCCGAAAATTCGATATTTTGGGGTCCCAGAAGCGATCTGTACATGCCTACTCAGTTCTAGAATATTTTCAAAATATAGGCTCAAAACATGCTAAAAATCGATATTTTAGGTGCGTAAAGGCGATATCTCAAATTCATTCCCAAAACACCCAAAAATTCGATATTTTGGGGTCCCAAAAGCGATCTGTACATGCCTACTCCGTTATAGAGTATTTTCAAAATACAGGTCCAAAACATGCTGAAAATCGATATTTTAGATGCCCAAAGTCAATATTCTTCTGTACCCGTTTATATCTCAAATTAAGGCTCAAAACACCCGAAAATTCAATATTTTTGGGTCCCAGAAGCAATCTGTACATGCCTACTCAGTGCTAGAATGTTTTCAAAATATAGGCTCAAAACATGCTCAAAATCGATATTTTAGGTGCCCAAAAATCGATATGTGCATGCATCTTCTGTACTCGTTTATATCTCAAATTAAGGCCCAAAACACCCGAAAATTCGATATTTAGGGGTCCCAGAAGCGATCTGTACATGCCTACTCAGTGCTAGAATGTTTTCAAAATCTAGGCTCATAGCATGCTCTAAATCGATATTTTAGGTGCCTAAAAGTAGATATGTGCATGCATCTTCTGTACCCGTTTATATCTCAAATTCAGGCTCAAAACACCCGAAAATTCGATATTTGGGGGTCCCAGAAGCGATCTGTACATGCCTACTCCGTGTTAGAGTATTTTCAAAATACAGGCCCAAAACATGCTGAAAATCGATATTTTAGATGCCGAAAGTCAATATTCTTCTGTACCCGTTTATATCTCAAATTAAGGCTCAAAACACCCGAAAATTCAATATTTTGGGGTCCCAGAAGCAATCTGTACATGCCTACTCAGTGCTAGAATATTTTCAAAATATAGGCTAAAAACATGCTAAAAATCGATATTTTAGGTGCGTAAAGGCGATATCTCAAATTAAGGCCCAAAACACCCGAAAATTCGATATTTAGGGGTCCCAGAAGCGATCTGTACATGCCTACTCCGTGTTAGAGTATTTTCAAAATACAGGCCAAAAACATACTGAAAATCGATCTTTTAGGTGCCCAAAAGTCAATATGTGCATGCATCTTCTGTACCCGTTTATATCTCAAATTTTGGCCCTAAACACCCAAAAATTCGATATTTTTGGGTCCAAGAAATTATCTGTACATGCCTACTCAGTGCTAGAATGTTTTCAAAATATCGGCTCAAAACATGCTCAAAATCGATATTTTAGGTGCCCAAAAGTCGATATGTGCATGCATCTTCTCTACCAGTTTATATCTCAAATTCAAGCTCAAAACACCCGAAAATTCGATATTTTGGGGTCCCAAAAGCGATCTGTACATGCCTACTCAGTGCTAGAATATTTTCAAAATATAGGGTCAAAACATGCTAAAAATCGATATTTTAAGAGCGTAAAGGCGATATCTCAAATTCAGGCCCAAAACACCCGAAAATTCGATATTTAGGGGTCCCAGAAGCGATCTGTACATGCCTACTCCGTGTTAGAGTATTTTCAAAATTCAGGCCCAAAACCTGTTGAAAATCGATATTTTTGGTGCCCAAAGTCAATATGTGTATGCATCTTCTATACTCGTTTATATCTCAAATTCAGCCTCAAAACACCCGAAAATTCGGTATTTTGGGGTCCCAGAAGCGATCTGTACATGCCTACTCCGTGTTAGAGTATTTACAAAATACAGGCCCAAAACAAGCTCAAAATCGATGTTTTAGGTGCCCAAAAGTCGATATGTGCATGTATCTTCTGTACCCGTTTATATCTCAAATTCAGGCTCAAAACACCCGAAAATTCGATATTTTGGGGTCGCAGAAACGATCTGTACATGCCTACTCCGTGTTAGAGTATTTTCAAAATACATGCCCAAAACATGCTAAAAATCGATATTTTAGGAGCCAAAAAGTCGATATCTCAAATTAAGGCTCAAAACACCCGAAAATTCGATATTTTGGGGTCCCAGAAGCGATCTGTACATGCCTACTCAGTTCTAGAATATTTTCAAAATATAGGCTCAAAACATGCTAAAAATCGATATTTTAGGTGCGTAAAGGCGATATCTCAAATTCATTCCCAAAACACCCAAAAATTCGATATTTTGGGGTCCCAAAAGCGATCTGTACATGCCTACTCCGTTATAGAGTATTTTCAAAATACAGGTCCAAAACATGCTGAAAATCGATATTTTAGATGCCCAAAGTCAATATTCTTCTGTACCTGTTTATATCTCAAATTAAGGCTCAAAACACCCGAAAATTCAATATTTTAGGGTCCCAGAAGCAATCTGTACATGCCTACTCAGTGCTAGAATGTTTTCAAAATATAGGCTCAAAACATGCTCAAAATCGATATTTTAGGTGCCCAAAAATCGATATGTGCATGCATCTTCTGTACTCGTTTATATCTCTAATTCAAGCTCAAAACACCCAAAAATTCGATATTTTGGGGTCCCAGAAGCAATCTGTACTAGTGCTAGAATGTTTTCAAAATATAGGGGCAAAACATGCTCAAAATCGATATTTTAGGTGCACAAAAGTCGATATCTCAAATTAAGGCCCAAAACACCCGAAAATTCGATATTTAGGGGTCCCAGAAGCGATCTGTACATGCCTACTCAGTGCTAGAATGTTTTCAAAATATAGGCTCATAGTATGCTCTAAATCGATATTTTAGGTGCCTAAAAGTCGATATGTGCATGCATCTTCTGTACCCGTTTATATCTCAAATTCAGGCTCAAAACACCCGAAAATTCGATATTTTGGGGTCCCAGAAGCGATCTGTACATGCCTACTCAGTGCTAGAATATTTTCAAAAAATAGGCTCAAAACATGCTAAAAATCGATATTTTAGGTGCGTAAAGGCGATATAACAAATTCATGCCCAAAACACCCGAAAATTCGATATTATGGGGTCCCAGAAGCGATCTGTACATGCCTACTCCGTGTTAGAGTATTTACAAAATACAGGCCCAAAACAAGCACAAAATCGATGTTTTAGGTGCCCAAAAGTCGATATGTGCATGTATCTTCTGTACCCGTTTATATCTCAAATTCAGGCTCAAAACACCCGAAAATTCGATATTTTGGGGTCCCAGAAGCGATCTGTACATGCCTACTCCGTGTTAGAGTATTTTCAAAATACATACCCAAAACATGCTAAAAATCGATATTTTAGTAGCCAAAAAGTCGATATCTCAAATTAAGGCCCAAAACACCCGAAAATTCGATATTTTGGGGTCCCAGAAGCGATCTGTACATGCCTACTCAGTGCTAGAATGTTTTCAAAATATAGGCTCATAGCATGCTCTAAATCGATATTTTAGGTGCCTAAAAGTCGATATGTGCATGCATCTTCTGTACCCGTTTATATCTCAAATTCAAGCTCAAAACACCCGAAAATTCGATATTTGGGGGTCCCAGAAGCGATCTGTACATGCCTACTCCGTGTTAGAGTATTTTCAAAATACAGGCCCAAAACATGCTGAAAATCGATATTTTAGATGCCCAAAGTCAATATTCTTCTGTACCCGTTTATATCTCAAATTAAGGCTCAAAACACCCGAAAATTCAATATTTTGGGGTCCCAGAAGCAATCTGTACATGCCTACTCAGTGCTAGAATATTTTCAAAATATAGGCTAAAAACATGCTAAAAATCGATATTTTAGGTGCGTAAAGGCGATATATCAAATTAAGGCCCAAAACACCCGAAAATTCGATATTTAGGGGTCCCAGAAGCGATCTGTACATGCCTACTCCGTGTTAGAGTATTTTCAAAATACAGGCCAAAAACATACTGAAAATCGATCTTTTAGGTGCCCAAAAGTCAATATGTGCATGCATCTTCTGTACCCGTTTATATCTCAAATTTTGGCCCTAAACACCCAAAAATTCGATATTTTTGGGTCCAAGAAATTATCTGTACATGCCTACTCAGTGCTAGAATGTTTTCAAAATATCGGCTCAAAACATGCTCAAAATCGATATTTTAGGTGCCCAAAAGTCGATATGTGCATGCATCTTCTCTACCAGTTTATATCTCAAATTCTTACCCTAAACACCCGAAAATTCAATATTTTGGGGTCCCAGAAGCAATCTGTACATGCCTACTCAGTGCTAGAATATTTTCAAAATATAGGCTAAAAACATGCTAAAAATCAATATTTTAGGTGCCAAAAGTCGATATCTCAAATTAAGGCCCAAAACACCCGAAAATTCGATATTTAGGGGTCCCAGAAGCGATCTGTACATGCCTACTCAGTGCTAGAATGTTTTCAAAATATAGGCTCAAAACATGCTCAAAATCGATATTTTAGGTGCCCAAAAGTCGATATGTGCATGCATCTTCTGTACTCGTTTATATCTCAAATTCAAGCTCAAAACACCCGAAAATTCGATATTTTTGGGTCCCAAAAGCGATCTGTACATGCCTACTTAGTTCTAGAATATTTTCAAAATATAGGGTCAAAACATGCTAAAAATCGATATTTTAAGAGCGTAAAGGCGATATCTCAAATTCAGGCCCAAAACACCCGAAAATTCGATATTTAGGGGTCCCAGAAGCGATCTGTACATGCCTACTCCGTGTTAGAGTATTTTCAAAATTCAGGCCCAAAACTTGCTGAAAATCGATATTTTTGGTGCCCAAAGTCAATATGTGTATGCATCTTCTATACTCGTTTATATCTCAAATTGAGCCTCAAAACACCCGAAAATTCGATATTTTGGGGTCCCAGAAGCGATCTGTACATGCCTACTCCGTGTTAGAGTATTTTCAAAATACATGCCCAAAACATGCTAAAAATCGATATTTTAGGAGCCAAAAAGTCGATATCTCAAATTAAGGCCCAAAACACCCGAAAATTCGATATTTTTGGGTCCCAGAAGCGATCTGTACATGCATACTCAGTGCTAGAATATTTTCAAAAAATAGGATCAAAACATGCTCAAAATCGATATTTTAGGTGCCAAAAAGTCGATATCTCAAATTCAGTCCCAGAACACCCGAAAATTCGATATTTAGGGGTCCCAGAAGCGATCTGTAAATGCCTACTCCGTGTTAGAGTATTTTCAAAATACATTAAAAAACATACTGAAAATCGATCTTTTAGGTGCCCAAATGTCGATGGATATGTGCATGCATCTTCTGTACCCGTTTATATCTTAAATTCTGGCCCTAAACACCCGAAAATTCGATATTTTGGGGTCCCAGAAGCGATCTGTACATGCCTACTCAGTGCTAGAATATTTTCAAAATATAGGCTCAAAACATCCTTAAAATCGATATTTTAGGTGCCCAAAAGTCGATATGTGCATGCATCTTCTGTACCCGTTTATATCTCAAATTCTGGCCCTAAACACCCGAAAATTCAATATTTTGGGGTCCCAGAAGCAAACTGTACATGCCTACTCAGTGCTAGAATATTTTCAAAATATAGGCTAAAAACATGCTAAAAATCGATATTTTATGTGCGTAAAGGCGATATCTCAAATTAAGGTCCAAAACATCCCAAAATTCGATATTTACAGGTCCCAGAAGCGATCTGTACATTCCTACTCCGTGTTAGAGTATTTTCAAAATACAGGCCCTAAACATGCTGAAAATCGATGTTTTAGGTGCCCAAAAGTCGATATGTACATGCATCTTCAGTACCCGTATATATCTCAAATTCAGTCTCAAAACACCCGAAAATTCGATATTTTGGGGTCCCAGAAGCGATCTGTACATTAATACTCCGTTATAGAGTTTTTTCAAAATACAGGCCCAAAACATGCTGAAAATCGATAATTTAGATGCCCAAAATAAATATGTGCATGTATCTTCTGTACCCGTTTATATCTCAAATTCAGGCTCAAAACACCCGAAAATTAAATATTTTGTTGTCCCAGAAGCGATCTGTACATGCCTACTCCGTGTTAGAGTTATTTCCAAATACATGCCCAAAACATGCTGAAAATCGATATTTTTGGTGCCAAAAGTCAATATGGGTATGCATCTTCTATACTCGTTTATATCTCAAATTCAGGCTCAAAACACCCGAAATTTCGATATTTTGGAGTCCCAGAAACGATCTGTACATGCCTACTCAGTGCTAGAATGTTTTCAAAATATAGGGTCAAAACTTACTCAAATTCGATATTTTAGGTGCCCAAAAGTCGATATGTGCATGCATCTTCTGTACTCGTTTATATCTCAAATTTAAGCTCAAAACACCCGAAAATTCGATATTTAGGGGTCCCAGAAGCGATCTGTACATGCCTACTTAGCGCTAGAATATTTTCAAATTACAGGCTCAAAACATGCAAAAAATCTATATTTTAGGTGGGTAAAGGCGATATCTCAAATTCAGGCCCAAAACACCCAAAAATTCGATATTTTGGAGTCCCAGAAGCGATCTGTACATGCCTACTCCGTGTTAGAGTATTTTCAAAATACAAGCCCAAAACATACTGAAAATCGATCTTTTAAGTGCCCAAAAGTCGATAAGTGCATGCATCTTCTGTACCCGTTTATATCTTAAATTCTGGCCCTAAACACCCGAAAATTTGATATTTTTGGGTCCCAGAAGCGATCTGTACATGCCTACTCCGTGTTAGAGTATTTTCAAAATTCAGGCCCAAAACAAGCTGAAAATCGATATTTTTGGTGCCCAAAGTCAATATGTGTATGCATCTTCTATACTCGTTTATATCTTAAATTCAGGCTCAAAACACCCGAAAATTCGATATTTTGGGGTCCCAGAAGCGATCTGTACATGCCTACTCAGTGCTTGAATATTTTCAAAATATAGGCTCAACACATGCTCAAAATCGATATTTTAGGTGCCAAAAAGTCGATATCTCAAATTCAGTCCCAAAACACCCGAAAATTTGATATTTAGGGGTCCCAGAAGCGATTTGTACATGCCTACTCCGTGTTAGAGTATTTTCAAAATACAGGCCAAAAACATACTGAAAATCGATCTTTTAGGTGCCCAAAAGTCGATATGTGCATGCATCTTCTGTACCCGTTTATATCTCAAATTCTGGCCCTAAACTCTCGAAAATTCAATATTTTGGGGTCCCAGAAGCAATCTGTACATGCCTACTCAGTGCTAGAATATTTTCAAAATATAGGCTAAAAACATGCTGAAAATCGATAATTTTGATGCCCAAAGTCAATATGTGCATGTATCTTCTGTACCCGTTTATATCTTAAAATCAGGCTCAAAACACCCGAAAATTCAATATTTTGGGGTCCCTGAAGCAATCTGTACATGCCTACACAGTGCTAGAATATTTTCAAAATATAGTCTAAAAACATACTAAAAATCGATATTTTACGTGCCAAAAAGACGATATCTCAAATTCAGTCCCAAAACACCCGAAAATTCGATATTTAGGGGTCCCAGAAGCGATCTGTACATGCCTACTCCGTGTTAGAGTATTTTCAAAATACAGGCCAAAAACATACTGAAAATCGATCTTTTAGGTGCCCAAAAGTCGATATGTGCATGCATCTTCTGTACCCGTTTATATCTCAAACTCTGGCACAAAACACCCGAAAATTTGATATTTTTCGGTCCCAGAAGCGATCTGTACATGCCTACTCCGTGTTAGAGTATTTTCAAAATTCAGGCCCAAAACAAGCTGAAAATCGATATTATTGGTGCTCAAAGTAAATATGTGTATGCATCTTCTATACTCGTTTATATCTCAAATTCAGGCTCAAAACACCCGAAAATTCGATATTTTGGGGTCCCAGAAACGATCTGTACATGCCTACTCAGTGCTAGAATGTTTTCAAAATATAGGCTCAAAACATGCTCAAAATCGATATTTTAGTTGCCCAAAAGTCGATATCTCAAATTCAGTCCCAAAACATCCGAAAATTCGATATTTAGGGGTCCCAGAAGCGATCTGTACATGCCTACTCCGTGTTAGAGTATTTTCAAAATACAGGCCAAAAACATACTGAAAATCGATCTTTTAGGTGCCCAAAAGTCGATATGTGCATGCATCTTCTGTACCCGTTTATATCTCAAATTCTGGCCCAAAACACCCGAAAATTTGATATTTTTCGGTCCCAGAAGCGATCTGTACATGCCTACTCCGTGTTAGAGTATTTTCAAAATACAGGCCAAAAACATACTGAAAATCGATATTTTAGGTGCCCAAAAGTCGATATGTACATGCATCTTCTGTACTCGTTTATATCTCAAATTCAGGCTCAAAACACCCGAAAATTTGATATTTTGGGGGTTGAGAAGCGATCTGTACATGCCTACTCAGTGCTAGAATATTTTCAAAATATAGGCTCAAAACATGCTAAATATCGATATTTTAGGTGAGTAAAGTCGATATCTCAAATTCATTCCCAAAACATCCGAAAATTCGATATTTTGTGGTCCCAGAAGCGATCTGTACATGCCAATTCCGTGTTAGAGTATTTACAAAATACAGGCCCAAAACATGCTCTAAATCGATGTTTTAGGTGCCCAAAAGTCGATATATGCATGCATCTTCAGTACCCGTTTATATCTCAAATTCTGGCTCAAAACACCCGAAAATTCGATATTTTGGGGTCACAAAAGCGATATGTACATGTCTACTCCGTGTTAGAGTATTTTCAAAATACGGGCCCAAAACATGCTGAAAATCGAATATTTAGATGCCCAAAGTCAATATGTGCATGTATCTTCTGTACCCGTTTATATCTCAAATTCTGGCCCAAAACACCCGAAAATTTGATATTTTTCGGTCCCAGAAGCGATCTGTACATGCCTACTCCGTGTTAGAGTATTTTCAAAATACAGGCCAAAAACATACTGAAAATCGATATTTTAGGTGCCCAAAAGTCGATATGTACATGCATCTTCTGTACTCGTTTATATCTCAAATTCAGGCTCAAAACACCCGAAAATTTGATATTTTGGGGGTTGAGAAGCGATCTGTACATGCCTACTCAGTGCTAGAATATTTTCAAAATATAGGCTCAAAACATGCTAAATATCGATATTTTAGGTGAGTAAAGTCGATATCTCAAATTCATTCCCAAAACATCCGAAAATTCGATATTTTGTGGTCCCAGAAGCGATCTGTACATGCCAATTCCGTGTTAGAGTATTTACAAAATACAGGCCCAAAACATGCTCTAAATCGATGTTTTAGGTGCCCAAAAGTCGATATATGCATGCATCTTCAGTACCCGTTTATATCTCAAATTCTGGCTCAAAACACCCGAAAATTCGATATTTTGGGGTCACAAAAGCGATATGTACATGTCTACTCCGTGTTAGAGTATTTTCAAAATACGGGCCCAAAACATGCTGAAAATCGAATATTTAGATGCCCAAAGTCAATATGTGCATGTATCTTCTGTACCCGTTTATATCTCAAATTCAGGCTCAAAACACCCGAAAATTCAATATTTTGGGGTCCCATAACCAATCTGTACATGCCTACTCAGTGCTATAATATTTTCAAAATATAGGCTAAAAACATACTGAAAATCGATATTTAAGGTGCCAAAAATACGATATTTCAAATTAAGGCCCAAAACACCCGAAAATTCGATATTTAGGGGTCCCAGTAGCGATTTGTACATGCCTACTCCGTGTTAGAGTATTTTCAAAATACAGGCCAAAAACATACTGAAAATCGATCTTTTAGGTGCCCAAAAGTCGATATGTGCATGCATCTTCAGTACCCGATTATATCTCAAATTCTGGCCCTAAACACCCGAAAATTCGATATTTTTGGGTCCCAGAAGCGATCTGTACATGCCTACTCAGTGCTAGAATGTTTTCAAAATATAGGCTCAAAACATGCTCAAAATCGATATTTTAGGTGCCCAAAAGTCGATATGTGCAAGCATCTTCTGTACTCGTTTATATTTCAAATTCAAGCTCAAAACACCTGAAAATTCGATATTTTGGGGTCCCAGAATCGATCTGTACATGCCTACTCAGTGCTAGAATATTTTCAAAATATTAACTCAAAACATGCTAAAAATCGATATTTTAGGTGCGTTAAGGCGATATCTCAAATTCTGGCCCAAAACACCCGAAAATTCGATATTTTGGGGTCCCAGAAGCGATCTGTACATGCCTACTCCGTGTTAGAGTACTTTCAAAATTCAGGCCCAAAACATGTTGAAAATCGATATTTTTGGTGCCCAAATTCAATATGTGTATGCATCTTCTATACTCGTTTATATCTCAAATTCAGGCTCAAAACACCGAAAATTCGATATTTTGGGGTCCCAGAAGCAATCTGTACATGCCTACTCAGTGCTAGAATATTTTCAAAATATAGGCTCAAAACATGCTAAAAATCGATATTTTAGGTGCGTAAAGGCGATATCACAAATTCAGGCCCAAAACACCCGAAAATCGATATTTTGGGGTCCCAGAAGCGATCTGTACATGCCTACTCCGTGTTAGAGTATTTACAAAATACAGGCCAAAAACAAGCTCAAAATCGATGTTTTAGGTGCCTAAAAGTCGATATGTTCATGTATCTTCTGTACCCGTTTATATCTCAAATTCAGGCTCAAAACACCCGAAAATTCGATATTTTGGAGTCCCAGAAGCGATCTGTACATGCCTACTCCGTGTTAGAGTATTTTCAAAATACATGCCTAAAACATGCTAAAAATCGATATTTTAGGAGCCCAAAAGTCGATATCTCAAATTAAGGCCCAAAACACCCGAAAATTCGATATTTTTGGGTCCCAGAAGCGATCTGTACATGCCTACTCCGTGTTAGAGTATTTTCAAAATTCAGGCCCAATACAAGCTGAAAATCGATATTTTTGGTGCCCAAAGTCAATATGTATATGTATCTTCTATACTCGTTTATATCTTAAATTCTGGCTCAAAACACCCGAAAATTCGATATTTTGGCGTCCCAGAAGCGATCTGTACATGCATACTCAGTGCTAGAATATTTTCAAAATATAGGCTCAAAACATGCTCAAAATCGATATTTTAGGTGACAAAAAGTCGATATCTCAAATTTAGTCCCAAAACACCCGAAAATTCGATATTTAGGGGTCCCAAAAGCGATCTGTACATGCCTACTCCGTGTTAGAGTATTTTCAAAATACAGGCCAAAAACATACTGAAAATCGATCTTTTAGGTGCCCAAAAGTCGATATGTGCATGCATCTTCTGTACCCGTTTATATCTCAAATTCAGGCCCTAAACTCTCGAAAATTCAATATTTTGGGGTCCCAGAAGCAATCTGTACATGCCTACACAGTGCTAGAATATTTTCAAAATATAGGCTAAAAACATGCTGAAAAACGATAATTTAGATGCCCAAAGTCAATATGTGCATGTATCTTCTGTACCCGTTTATATCTTAAAATCAGGCTCAAAACATCCGAAAATTCAATATTGTGTGGTCCCAGAAGCAATCTGTACATGCCTACTCAGTGCTAGAATATTTTCAAAATATAGTCTAAAAACATGCTAAAAATCGATATTTTAGGTGCCAAAAAGACGATATCTCAAATTCAGTCCCAAAACACCCGAAAATTCGATATTTAGGGGTCTCAGAAGCGATCTGTACATGCCTACTCCGTGTCAGAGTATTTTCAAAATACAGGCCAAAAACATACCGAAAATCGATCTTTTAGGTGCCCAAAAGTCGATATGTGCATGCATCTTCTGTACCCGTTTATATCTCAAATTCAGGTTCAAAACACCCGAAAATTTGATATTTTTCTGTCTCAAAAGCGATCTGTACATGCCTACTCCGTGTTAGAGTATTTTCAAAATTCAGGCCCAAAACAAGCTGAAAATCGATATTTTTGGTGCCCAAATTAAATATGTGTATGCATCTTCTATACTCGTTTATATCTCAAATTCAGGCTCAAAACACCCGAAAATTCGATATTTAGGGGTCCCAGAAGCGATCTGTACATGCTTACTCCGTGTTAGAGTATTTTCAAAATACAGGCTAAAAACATACTGAAAATCGATCTTTTAGGTGCCCAAAAGTCGATATGTGCATGCATCTTCTGTACCCGTTTATATCTCAAATTCTGTCCCTAAACTCTCGAAAATTCGATATTTTGGGGTCCCAGAAGCGATCTGTACATGCCTACTCAGTGCTAGAATATTTTCAAAATACAGGCCAAAAACATACTGAAAATCGATCTTTTAGGTGCCCAAAAGTCGATATGTGCATGCATCTTCTGTACCCGTTTATATCTCAAATTCAGGCCCTAAACTCTCGAAAATTCAATATTTTGGGGTCCCAGAAGCAATCTGTACATGCCTACACAGTGCTAGAATATTTTCAAAATATAGGCTAAAAACATGCTGAAAAACGATAATTTAGATGCCCAAAGTCAATATGTGCATGTATCTTCTGTACCCGTTTATATCTTAAAATCAGGCTCAAAACATCCGAAAATTCAATATTGTGTGGTCCCAGAAGCAATCTGTACATGCCTACTCAGTGCTAGAATATTTTCAAAATATAGTCTAAAAACATGCTAAAAATCGATATTTTAGGTGCCAAAAAGACGATATCTCAAATTCAGTCCCAAAACACCCGAAAATTCGATATTTAGGGGTCTCAGAAGCGATCTGTACATGCCTACTCCGTGTCAGAGTATTTTCAAAATACAGGCCAAAAACATACCGAAAATCGATCTTTTAGGTGCCCAAAAGTCGATATGTGCATGCATCTTCTGTACCCGTTTATATCTCAAATTCAGGTTCAAAACACCCGAAAATTTGATATTTTTCTGTCTCAAAAGCGATCTGTACATGCCTACTCCGTGTTAGAGTATTTTCAAAATTCAGGCCCAAAACAAGCTGAAAATCGATATTTTTGGTGCCCAAATTAAATATGTGTATGCATCTTCTATACTCGTTTATATCTCAAATTCAGGCTCAAAACACCCGAAAATTCGATATTTAGGGGTCCCAGAAGCGATCTGTACATGCTTACTCCGTGTTAGAGTATTTTCAAAATACAGGCTAAAAACATACTGAAAATCGATCTTTTAGGTGCCCAAAAGTCGATATGTGCATGCATCTTCTGTACCCGTTTATATCTCAAATTCTGTCCCTAAACTCTCGAAAATTCGATATTTTGGGGTCCCAGAAGCGATCTGTACATGCCTACTCAGTGCTAGAATATTTTCAAAATATAGGCTTAAAACATGCTGAAAATCGATAATTTAGATGCCCAAAGTCAATATGTGCATGTATCTTCTGTACCCGTTTATATCTTAAAATCAGGCTCAAAACACCCGAAAATTCAATATTTTGGGGTCCCAGAAGCAATCTGTACATGCCTACTCAGTGCTAGAATATTTTCAAAATATAGTCTAAAAACATACTAAAAAATCGATATTTTAGGTGCCAAAAAGACGATATCTCAAATTCAGTCCCAAAACACCCGAAAATTCGATATTTAGGGGTCCCAGAAGCGATCTGTACATGTCTACTCCGTGTTTGAGTAATTTCAAAATACAGGCCAAAAACATACTGAAAATCGATCTTTTAGGTGCCCAAAAGTCGATATGTGCATGCATCTTCTGTACCCGTTTATATCTCAAATTCAGGTTTAAAACACCCGAAAATTCGATATTTTGGGGTCCCAGAAGCGATCTGTACATGCCTACTCAGTGCTAGAATATTTTCAAAATATAGGCTCAAAACATGCTAAAAATCGATATTTTAGTTGCGTAAAGGCGATATCTCAAATTCATTCCCAAAACACCCAAAAATTCGATATTTTGGGGTTCCAAAAGCGATCTGTACATGCCTACTCCGTGTTAGAGTATTTTCAAAATACATGCCCAAAACATGCTGAAAAACTATATTTTAGATGCCCAAAGTCAATATGTGCCTGTATCTTCTGTACCCGTTTATATCTCAAATTCATGCTCAAAACACCCGAAAATTCGATATTTTGGGGTCCCAGAAGAGATCTGTACATGCCTACTCAGTGCTAGAATGTTTTCAAAATATAGGCTCAAAACATGCTCAAAATCGATATTTTAGGTGCCCAAAAGTCGATATGTGCATGCATCTTCTGTACTCGTTTATATCTCAAATTCAGGCTCAAAACACCCGAAAATTCGATATTTTGGGGTTCAGAAGCAATCTGTACATGCCTACTCAGTGCTAGAATATTTTCAAAATATAGGCTCAAAATCATGCTAAATATCGATATTTTAGGTGAGTAAAGTCGATATCTCAAATTCATTCCCAAAACATCGGAAAATTCGATATTTTGTGGTCCCAGAAGCGATCTGTACATGCCAATTCCGTGTTAGAGTATTTACAAAATACAGGCCCAAAACATGCTCTAAATCGATGTTTTAGGTGCCCAAAAGTCGATATATGCATGCATCTTCAGTACCCGTTTATATCTCAAATTCCGGCTCAAAACACCCGAAAATTCGATATTTTGGGGTCACAGAAGCAATCTGTACATGCCTACTCCGTGTTAGAGTATTTTCAAAATACGGGCCCAAAACATGCTGAAAATCGATAATTTAGATGCCCAAAGTCAATATGTGCATGTATCTTCAATACCCGTTTATATCTCAAATTCAGGCTCAAAACACCCGAAAATTCAAAATTTTGGGGTCCCAGAAGCAATCTGTACATGCCTACTCAGTGCTAGAATATTTTCAAAATATAGGCTAAAAACATACTGAAAATCAATATTTAAGGTGCCAAAAAGTCGATATTTCAAATTCAGTCCCAAAACACCCGAAAATTCGATATTTAGGGGTCCCAGTAGCGATCTGTACATGCCTACTCCGTGTTAGAGTATTTTCAAAATACAGTCCAAAAACATACTGAAAATCGATCTTTTAGGTTCCCAAACGTCGATATGTTCATGCATCTTCTGTACCCGTTTATATCTCAAATTCTGGCCCTAAACTCTCGAAAATTCGATATTTTGGGGTCCCAGAAGCGATCTGTACATGCCTACTCAGTGCTAGAATATTTTCAAAATATAGGCTCAAAACATGCTGAAAATCGATAATTTAGATGCCCAAAGTCAATATGTGCATGTATCTTCTGTACCCGTTTATATCTTAAAATCAGGCTCAAAACACCCGAAAATTCAATATTTTGGGGTCCCAGAAGCAATCTGTACATGCCTACTCAGTGCTAGAATATTTTCAAAATATAGTCTAAAAACATACTAAAAATTGATATTTTAGGTGCCAAAAAGACGATATCTCAAATTCAGTCCCAAAACACCCGAAAATTCGATATTTAGGGGTCCCAGAAGCGATCTGTACATGCCTACTCCGTGTTAGAGTATTTTCAAAATACAGGCCAAAAACATACTGAAAATCGATCTTTTAGATGCCCAAAAGTCGATATGTGCATGCATCTTCTGTACCCGTTTATATCTCAAATTCAGGTTTAAAACACCCGAAAATTCGATATTTTGGGGTCCCAGAAGGGATCTGTACATACCTACTCAGTGCTAGAATATTTTCAAAATATAGGCTCAAAACATGCTAAAAATCGATATTTTAGTTGCGTAAAGGCGATATCTCAAATTCATTCCCAAAACACCCAAAAATTCGATATTTTGGGGTTCCAAAAGCGATCTGTACATGCCTACTCCGTGTTAGAGTATTTTCAAAATACATGCCCAAAACATGCTGAAAAACTATATTTTAGATGCCCAAAGTCAATATGTGCCTGTATCTTCTGTATCCGTTTATATCTCAAATTCAGGCTCAAAACACCCGAAAATTCGATATTTTGGGGTCCCAGAAGCGATCTGTACATGCCTACTCAGTGCTAGAATGTTTTCAAAATATAGGCTCAAAACATGCTCAAAATCGATATTTTAGGTGCCCAAAAGTCGATATGTGCATGCATCTTCTGTACTCGTTTATATCTCAAATTCAGGCTCAAAACACCCGAAAATTCGATATTTTGGGGTTCAGAAGCAATCTGTACATGCCTACTCAGTGCTAGAATATTTTCAAAATATAGGCTCAAAAACATGCTAAATATCGATATTTTAGGTGAGTAAAGTCGATATCTCAAATTCATTCCCAAAACATCCGAAAATTCGATATTTTGTGTTCCCAGAAGCGATCTGTACATGCCAATTCCGTGTTAGAGTATTTACAAAATACAGGCCCAAAACATGCTCTAAATCGATGTTTTAGGTGCCCAAAAGTCGATATATGCATGCATCTTCAGTACCCGTTTATATCTCAAATTCTGGCTCAAAACACCCGAAAATTCGATATTTTGGGGTCACAGAAGCAATCTGTACATGCCTACTCCGTGTTAGAGTATTTTCAAAATACGGGCCCAAAACATGCTGAAAATCGATAATTTAGATGCCCAAAGTCAATATGTGCATGTATCTTCAATACCCGTTTATATCTCAAATTCAGGCTCAAAACACCCGAAAATTCAAAATTTTGGGGTCCCAGAAGCAATCTGTACATGCCTACTCAGTGCTAGAATATTTTCAAAATATAGGCTAAAAACATACTGAAAATCAATATTTAAGGTGCCAAAAAGTCGATATTTCAAATTCAGTCCCAAAACACCCGAAAATTCGATATTTAGGGGTCCCAGTAGCGATCTGTACATGCCTACTCCGTGTTAGAGTATTTTCAAAATACAGTCCAAAAACATACTGAAAATCGATCTTTTAGGTTCCCAAACGTCGATATGTTCATGCATCTTCTGTACCCGTTTATATCTCAAATTCTGGCCCTAAACTCTCGAAAATTCGATATTTTGGGGTCCCAGAAGCGATCTGTACATGCCTACTCAGTGCTAGAATATTTTCAAAATATAGGCTCAAAACATGCTGAAAATCGATAATTTAGATGCCCAAAGTCAATATGTGCATGTATCTTCTGTACCCGTTTATATCTTAAAATCAGGCTCAAAACACCCGAAAATTCAATATTTTGGGGTCCCAGAAGCAATCTGTACATGCCTACTCAGTGCTAGAATATTTTCAAAATATAGTCTAAAAACATACTAAAAATTGATATTTTAGGTGCCAAAAAGACGATATCTCAAATTCAGTCCCAAAACACCCGAAAATTCGATATTTAGGGGTCCCAGAAGCGATCTGTACATGCCTACTCCGTGTTAGAGTATTTTCAAAATACAGGCCAAAAACATACTGAAAATCGATCTTTTAGATGCCCAAAAGTCGATATGTGCATGCATCTTCTGTACCCGTTTATATCTCAAATTCAGGTTTAAAACACCCGAAAATTCGATATTTTGGGGTCCCAGAAGGGATCTGTACATACCTACTCAGTGCTAGAATATTTTCAAAATATAGGCTCAAAACATGCTAAAAATCGATATTTTAGTTGCGTAAAGGCGATATCTCAAATTCATTCCCAAAACACCCAAAAATTCGATATTTTGGGGTTCCAAAAGCGATCTGTACATGCCTACTCCGTGTTAGAGTATTTTCAAAATACATGCCCAAAACATGCTGAAAAACTATATTTTAGATGCCCAAAGTCAATATGTGCCTGTATCTTCTGTATCCGTTTATATCTCAAATTCAGGCTCAAAACACCCGAAAATTCGATATTTTGGGGTCCCAGAAGCGATCTGTACATGCCTACTCAGTGCTAGAATGTTTTCAAAATATAGGCTCAAAACATGCTCAAAATCGATATTTTAGGTGCCCAAAAGTCGATATGTGCATGCATCTTCTGTACTCGTTTATATCTCAAATTCAGGCTCAAAACACCCGAAAATTCGATATTTTGGGGTTCAGAAGCAATCTGTACATGCCTACTCAGTGCTAGAATATTTTCAAAATATAGGCTCAAAAACATGCTAAATATCGATATTTTAGGTGAGTAAAGTCGATATCTCAAATTCATTCCCAAAACATCCGAAAATTCGATATTTTGTGTTCCCAGAAGCGATCTGTACATGCCAATTCCGTGTTAGAGTATTTACAAAATACAGGCCCAAAACATGCTCTAAATCGATGTTTTAGGTGCCCAAAAGTCGATATATGCATGCATCTTCAGTACCCGTTTATATCTCAAATTCTGGCTCAAAACACCCGAAAATTCGATATTTAGGGGTCCCAGTAGCGATCTGTACATGCCTACTCCGTGTTAGAGTATTTTCAAAATACAGGCCAAAAACATGCTCAAAATCGATATTTTAGGTGCCCAAAAGTCGATATGTGCATGCATCTTCTGTACTCGTTTATATCTCAAATTCAGGCTCAAAACACCCGAAAATTCGATATTTTGGGGTTCAGAAGCAATCTGTACATGCCTACTCAGTGCTAGAATATTTTCAAAATATAGGCTCAAAATCATGCTAAATATCGATATTTTAGGTGAGTAAAGTCGATATCTCAAATTCATTCCCAAAACATCGGAAAATTCGATATTTTGTGGTCCCAGAAGCGATCTGTACATGCCAATTCCGTGTTAGAGTATTTACAAAATACAGGCCCAAAACATGCTCTAAATCGATGTTTTAGGTGCCCAAAAGTCGATATATGCATGCATCTTCAGTACCCGTTTATATCTCAAATTCCGGCTCAAAACACCCGAAAATTCGATATTTTGGGGTCACAGAAGCAATCTGTACATGCCTACTCCGTGTTAGAGTATTTTCAAAATACGGGCCCAAAACATGCTGAAAATCGATAATTTAGATGCCCAAAGTCAATATGTGCATGTATCTTCAATACCCGTTTATATCTCAAATTCAGGCTCAAAACACCCGAAAATTCAAAATTTTGGGGTCCCAGAAGCAATCTGTACATGCCTACTCAGTGCTAGAATATTTTCAAAATATAGGCTAAAAACATACTGAAAATCAATATTTAAGGTGCCAAAAAGTCGATATTTCAAATTCAGTCCCAAAACACCCGAAAATTCGATATTTAGGGGTCCCAGTAGCGATCTGTACATGCCTACTCCGTGTTAGAGTATTTTCAAAATACAGTCCAAAAACATACTGAAAATCGATCTTTTAGGTTCCCAAACGTCGATATGTTCATGCATCTTCTGTACCCGTTTATATCTCAAATTCTGGCCCTAAACTCTCGAAAATTCGATATTTTGGGGTCCCAGAAGCGATCTGTACATGCCTACTCAGTGCTAGAATATTTTCAAAATATAGGCTCAAAACATGCTGAAAATCGATAATTTAGATGCCCAAAGTCAATATGTGCATGTATCTTCTGTACCCGTTTATATCTTAAAATCAGGCTCAAAACACCCGAAAATTCAATATTTTGGGGTCCCAGAAGCAATCTGTACATGCCTACTCAGTGCTAGAATATTTTCAAAATATAGTCTAAAAACATACTAAAAATTGATATTTTAGGTGCCAAAAAGACGATATCTCAAATTCAGTCCCAAAACACCCGAAAATTCGATATTTAGGGGTCCCAGAAGCGATCTGTACATGCCTACTCCGTGTTAGAGTATTTTCAAAATACAGGCCAAAAACATACTGAAAATCGATCTTTTAGATGCCCAAAAGTCGATATGTGCATGCATCTTCTGTACCCGTTTATATCTCAAATTCAGGTTTAAAACACCCGAAAATTCGATATTTTGGGGTCCCAGAAGGGATCTGTACATACCTACTCAGTGCTAGAATATTTTCAAAATATAGGCTCAAAACATGCTAAAAATCGATATTTTAGTTGCGTAAAGGCGATATCTCAAATTCATTCCCAAAACACCCAAAAATTCGATATTTTGGGGTTCCAAAAGCGATCTGTACATGCCTACTCCGTGTTAGAGTATTTTCAAAATACATGCCCAAAACATGCTGAAAAACTATATTTTAGATGCCCAAAGTCAATATGTGCCTGTATCTTCTGTATCCGTTTATATCTCAAATTCAGGCTCAAAACACCCGAAAATTCGATATTTTGGGGTCCCAGAAGCGATCTGTACATGCCTACTCAGTGCTAGAATGTTTTCAAAATATAGGCTCAAAACATGCTCAAAATCGATATTTTAGGTGCCCAAAAGTCGATATGTGCATGCATCTTCTGTACTCGTTTATATCTCAAATTCAGGCTCAAAACACCCGAAAATTCGATATTTTGGGGTTCAGAAGCAATCTGTACATGCCTACTCAGTGCTAGAATATTTTCAAAATATAGGCTCAAAAACATGCTAAATATCGATATTTTAGGTGAGTAAAGTCGATATCTCAAATTCATTCCCAAAACATCCGAAAATTCGATATTTTGTGTTCCCAGAAGCGATCTGTACATGCCAATTCCGTGTTAGAGTATTTACAAAATACAGGCCCAAAACATGCTCTAAATCGATGTTTTAGGTGCCCAAAAGTCGATATATGCATGCATCTTCAGTACCCGTTTATATCTCAAATTCTGGCTCAAAACACCCGAAAATTCGATATTTAGGGGTCCCAGTAGCGATCTGTACATGCCTACTCCGTGTTAGAGTATTTTCAAAATACAGGCCAAAAACATACTGAAAATCGATCTTTTAGGTTCCCAAACGTCGATATGTTCATGCATCTTCTGTACCCGTTTATATCTCAAATTCTGGCCCTAAACACCCAAAAATTCGATATTTTTGGGTCCCAGAAGCGATCTGTACATGCCTACTCAGAGCTAGAATGTTTTTTTAAAATATAGGCTCAAAACATGCTCAAAATCGATATTTTAGGTACCCAAAAGTCAATATGTGCATGCATCTTCTGTACTCGTTTATATCTCAAATTCAAGCTCAAAACACCCGAAAATTCGATATTTTGGGGTCCCAGAAGCGATCTGTACATGCCTACTCAGTGCTAGAATATTTTCAAAATATAGGCTCAAAACATGCTAAAAATCGATATTTTAGGTGCGTAAAGGCGATATCTCAAATTCAGGCCCAAAACACCCGAAAATTCGATATTATGGGGTCCCAGAAGCGATCTGTACATGCCTACTCCGCGTTAGAGTATTTACAAAATACAGGCCCAAAACAAGCTCAAAATCAATGTTTTAGGTGCCTAAAAGTCGATATGTGCATGTATCTTCTGTACCCGTTTATATCTCAAATTCAGGCTCAAAACACCCGAAAATTCGATATTTTGGGGTCCCAGAAGCGATCTGTACATGCCTACTCCGTGTTAGAGTATTTTCAAAAAACATGCCCAAAACATGCTAAAAATCGATATTTTAGGAGCCAAAAAGTCGATATCTCAAATTAAGGCCCAAAACACACGAAAATTCGATATTTTTGGGTCCCAGAAGCGATCTGTACATGCCTACTCCGTGTTAGAGTATTTTCAAAATTCAGGCCCAAAACAAGCTGGAAATCGATATTTTTGGTGCCCAAAGTCAATATGTGTATGCATCGTCTATACTCGTTTATATCTTAAATTCAGGCTCAAAACACCCGAAAATTCGATATTTTGGGGCCCCAGAAGCGATCTGTACATGCATACTCAGTGCTAGAATATTTTCAAAATAAAGGCTCAAAACATGCTAAAAATCGATATTTTAGGTGCGTAAATGCGATATCTCAAATTCATTCCCAAAACACCCAAAAATTCGATATTTTGGGGTCCCAAAAGCGATCTGTACATGCCTATTCCGTGTTAGAGTATTTACAAAATACAGGCCCAAGACTTGCTCAAAATCGATGTTTTAGGTGCCCAAAAGTCGATATATGCATGCATCTTCAGTACCCGTTTATATCTCAAATTCAGGCTCAAAACACCAGAAAATTCGATATTTTGGGGTCACAGAAGCGATCTGTACATGCCTACTCCGTGTTAGAGTATTTTGAAAATTCAGGCCCAAAACATGCTGAAAATCGATATAATTGGTGCCCAAATTCAATGAGTGTATGCATCTTCTATACTCGTTTATATCTCAAATTCAGGCTCAAAACGCCGAAAATTCGATATTTTGGGGTCCCAGAAGCGATCTCTACATGCCTACTCAGTGCTAGAATGTTTTCAAAATATAGGCTCAAAACATGCTCAAAATCGATATTTTAGGTACCCAAAAGTCGATATGTGCATGTATCTTCTGCACCCGTTTATATCTCAAATTCAGGCTCAAAACACCCGAAAATTCAATATTTTGGGGTCCCAGAAGCAATCTGTACATGCCTACTCAGTGTTAGAATATTTTCAAAATATAGGCTAAAAACATGCTAAAAATCGATATTTAAGGTGCCAAAAAGTTAATATTTCAAATTAAGGCCCAAAACACCCGAAATTTCGATATTTAGGGGTCCCAGTAACGATCTGTACATGCCTACTCCGTGTTAGAGTATTTTCAAAATACAGGCCCAAAATATGCTCAAAATCGATGTTTTAGGTACCCAAAAGTCGATATGTGCATGCATCTTCAGTACCCGTTTATATCTCAAATTCAGGCTCAAAACACCCGAAAATTCGATATTTTGGGGTCCCAGAAGCGATCTGTACATGCCTACTCCTTGTTAGAGTATTTTCAAAATACAGGCCCAAAACATGGTCAAAATCGATGTTTTAGGTGCCCAAAAGTCGATATGTGCATGCATCTTCTGTACTCGTTTATATCTCAAATTCAGGCTCAAATCACCCGAATAATCGATATTTTGGGGTCCCAGAAGCGATCTGTACATGCCTACTCAGTGCTAGAATATTTTCAAAATATAGGCTCAAAACATGCTAAATATCGATATTTTAGGTGCGTAGAGGCGATATCTCAAATTCAGGCTCAAAACACCCGAAAATTCGATATTTTGGGATCCCAGAAACGATCTGTACATGCCTACTCCTTGTTAGCCTACTCAGTGCTAGAATGTTTTTAAAATATAGGCTCAAAACATGCTCAAAATCGATATTTTAGGTGCCAAAAAATCGATATGTGCATGCATCTTGTGTACCCGTTTGTATCTCAAATTCTGGCCCTAAACACCCGAAAATTCAATATTTTGGGGTCCCAGAAGCAATCTGTACATGCCTACTCAGTGCTAGAATATTTTCAAAATATAGGCTCAAAACATGCTCAAAATCGATATTTTAGGTGCCAATAAGTCGATATCTCAAATTAAGGCCCAAAACACCCGAAAATTCGACATTTAGGGGTCCCAGAAGCGATCTATACATGCCTACTCCGTGTTAGAGTATTTCAAAATACAGGCCTAAAACATGCTCAAAATCGATGTTTTAGGTGCCAAAAAGTCGATATGTGCATGCACCTTCAGTACCCGTTTATATCTCAAATTCAGGCTCAAAACACCCGAAAATTCGATATTTTGGGGTCCCAGAAGCGATCTGTACATGCCTACTCCGTGTTAGAGTATTTTCAAAATACATGCCCAAAACATGCTGAAAATCGATACATTAGATGCCCAAAGTCAATATGTGCATGTATCTTCTGTACCCGTTTATATCTCAAATTCAGGCTCAAAACACCCCAAAAATTCAATATTTTGGGGTCCCAGAAGCAATCTGTACATGCCTACTCAGTGCTAGAATATTTTCAAAATATAGGCTAAAAACATGCTAAAAATCGATATTTTAGGTGTCAAAAAGTCGATATCTTAAATTAAGGCCCAAAACACCAGAAAATTCGATATTTAGGGGTCCCAGAAGCGATCTGTACATGCCTACTCCGTGTTAGAGTATCTAGCACTGAGTAGGCACTCAGTGCTAGAATAATTTCAAAATATTGGCTCAAAACATGCTAAAAATCGATATTTTAGGTGCGTTAAGGCGATATCTCAAATTCTGGCCCAAAACACCCGAAAATTCAATATTTTGGGGTCCCAGAAGCGATCTGTACATGCCTACTCCGTGTTAGAGTATTTTCAAAATTCAGGCCCAAAACATGCTAAAAATCGATATTTTTGGAGCCCAAATTCAATCTTCTATACTCGTTTATATCTCAAATTCAGGCTCAAAACACCGAAAATTCGATATTTTGGGGTCCCAAAAGCGATCTGTACATGCCTACTCAGTGCTAGACTATTTTCAAAATATAGGCTCAAAACATGCTAAAAATCGATATTTTAGGTGCGTAAAGGCGATATCTCAAATTACGGCCCAAAACACCCGAAAATTCCATATTTAGGGGTCCCAGAAGCGATCTGTACATGCCTACTCCGTGTTAGAGTATTTTCAAAATACAGGCCAAAAACATACTGAAAATCGATCTTTTAGGTGCCCAAACGTCGATATGTTCATGCATCTTCTGTACCCGTTTATATCTCAAATTCTGGCCCTAAATACCCGAAAATTCGATATTTTTGGGTCCCAGAAGCGATCTGTACATGCCTACTCAGTGCTAGAATGTTTTCAAAATATAGGCTCAAAACATGCTCAAAATCGATGTTTTAGGTGCCCAGAAGTCGATATGTGTATGCATCTTCAGTACCCGTTTATATCTCAAATTCAGGCTCAAAACACCCGAAAATTCGATATTTTGGGGTCCCAGATGCGATCTGTACATGCCTACTCCGTGTTAGAGTATTTTCAAAATACAGGCCCAAAACATGCTGAAAATTGATAATTTAGATGCCCAAAGTCAATATGTGCATGTATCTTCAGTACCCGTTTATATCTCAAATTCAGGCTCAAAACACCCGAAAATTCAAAATTTTGGGGTCCCAGAAGCAATCTGTACATGCCTACTCAGTGCTAGAATATTTTCAAAATATAGGCTAAAAACATGCTAAAAATCGATCTTTTTGGTGCCAAAAAGTCGATATCTCAAATTCAGTACCAAAACACCCGAAAATTCGATATTTAGGGGTCCCAGAAGCGATCTGTACATGCCTACTCCGTGTTAGAGTATTTTCAAAATACAGGCCCAAAACATGCTCAAAATCGATCTGTTAGGTGCCCAAAAGTCGATATGTGTATGCATCATCAGTACCCGTTTATATCTCAAACTCAGGCTCAAAACACACGAAAATTCGATATTTTGGGGTCCCAGAAGCGATCTGTACATGCCTACTCCGTGTTAGAGTATTTTCAAAATGCAGGCCCAAAACATGCTCAAAATCGATATTTTAGATGCCCAAAGTCAATATGTGCATGTATCTTCTGTACCCGTTTATATCTCAAATTCTGGCCCTAAACACCCGAAAATTCGATATTTTGGGGTCCCAGAAGCGATCTGTACATGCCTACTCCGTGTTAGCCTACTCAGTGCTAGAATGTTTTTAAAATATAGGCTCAAAACATGCTCAAAATCGATATTTTAGGTGCCCAAAATTCGATATGTGCATGCATCTTCTGTACCCGTTTATATCTCAAATTCTGGCCCTAAACACCCGAAAATTCAATATTTTGGGGTCCCAGAAGCAATCTGTACATGCCTACTCAGTGCTAGAATATTTTCAAAATATAGGCTAAAAACATGCTAAAAATCGATCTTTTAGGTGCCAAAAAGTCGATATCTCAAATTCAGTCCCAAAACACCCGAAAATTCGATTTTTAGGGGTCCCAGAAGGGATCTGTACATGCCTACTCCGTGTTAGAGTATTTTCAAAATACAGGCCCAAAACATGCTGATAATTGATAATTTAGATGCCCAAAGTCAATATGTGCATGTATCTTCAGTACCCGTCTATATCTCTAATTCAGGCTCAAAACACCCGATAATTCAATATTTTGGGGTCCCAGAAACGATCTGTACATGCCTACTCCGTGTTAGAGTATTTTCAAAATACAGGCCCATAACATGCTTAAAAATCGATGTTTTAGGTGCCCAAAAGTAGATATGTGCATGCATCTTTAGTACCCGTTTATATCTCAAATTCAGGCTCAAAACACCTGAAAATTCGATATTTTGGGGTCCCATAAGCGATCTGTACATGCCTACTCAGTGCTAGAATATTTTCAAATTATAGGCTCAAAACATGCTCAAAATCGATATTTTAGGTACCCAAAAGTCGATATGTGCATGCAACTTCTGTACTCGTTTATATCTCAAATTCGGGCTCAAAACACCCGAAAATTCGATATTTTGGGGTCCCAAAAGCGATCTGTACATGCCTACTCAGTGCTAGACTATTTTCAAAATATAGGCTCAAAACATGCTAAAAATCGATATTTTAGGTGCGTAAAGGCGATATCTCAAATTAAGGCCCAAAACACCCGAAAATTCCATATTTAGGGGTCCCAGAAGCGATCTGTACGTGCCTACTCCGTGTTAGAGTATTTTCAAAATACAGGCCAAAAACATACTGAAAATCGATCTTTTAGGTGCCCAAACGTCGATATGTTCATGCATCTTCTGTACCCGTTTATATCTCAAATTCTGGCCCTAAATACCCGAAAATTCGATATTTTTGGGTCCCAGAAGCGATCTGTACATGCCTACTCAGTGCTAGAATGTTTTCAAAATATAGGCTCAAAACATGCTCAAAATCGATGTTTTAGGTGCCCAGAAGTCGATATGTGTATGCATCTTCAGTACCCGTTTATATCTCAAATTCAGGCTCAAAACACCCGAAAATTCGATATTTTGGGGTCCCAGAAGCGATCTGTACACGCCTACTCCGTGTTAGAGTATTTTCAAAATACAGGCCCAAAACATGCTGAAAATTGAATATTTAGATGCCCAAAGTCAATATGTGCATGTATCTTCAGTACCCGTTTATATCTCAAATTCAGGCTCAAAACACCCGAAAATTCAAAATTTTGGGGTCCCAGAAGCAATCTGTACATGCCTACTCAGTGCTAGAATATTTTCAAAATATAGGCTAAAAACATGCTAAAAATCGATCTTTTTGGTGCCAAAAAGTCGATATCTCAAATTCAGTACCAAAACACACGCAAATTCAATATTTACGGGTCCCAGAAGCGATCTGTACATGCCTACTCCGTGTTAGAGTATTTTCAAAATACAGGCCCAAAACATGCTCAAAATCGATATTTTAGGTGCCCAAAAGTCGATATGTGTATGCATCTTCAGTACCCGTTTATATCTCAAATTCAGGCTCAAAACACCCGAAAATTCAATATTTTGGGGTCCCAGAAGCGATCTGTACATGCCTACTCCGTGTTAGAGTATTTTCAAAATATAAGCCCAAAACATGCTGAAAATTGATAATTTAGATGCCCAAAGTCAATATGTGCATGTATCTTCAGTACCCGTTTATATCTCAAATTCAGGCTCAAAACACCCGAAAATTCGATATTTTGGGGTCCCATAAGCGATCTGTACATGCCTACTCAGTGCTAGAATATTTTCAAATTATAGGCTCAAAACATGCTAAAAAATCGATATTTTAGGTGCGTTAAGGCGATATCTCAAATTCAGGACCAAAACACCCAAAAATTCGATATTATGAGGTCCCAGACGCGATCTGTACATGCCTACTCCGTGTAAGAGTATTTTCAAAATACAGGCCTAAAACATGCTCAAAATCGATGTTTTAGGTGCCCAAAAGTCAATATGTGCATGTATCTTGTGTACCCGTTTATATCTCAAATTCTGGCCCTAAACACCCGAAAATTCGATATTTTGGGGTCCCAGAAGCGATCTGTACATGCCTACTCCGTGTTAGAGTATCTAGCACTGAGTAGGCACTCAGTGCTAGAATAATTTCAAAATATTGGCTCAAAACATGCTAAAAATCGATATTTTAGGTGCGTTAAGTCGATATCTCAAATTCTGGCCCAAAACACCCGAAAATTCAATATTTTGGGGTCCCAGAAGCGATCTGTACATGCCTACTCCGTGTTAGAGTATTTTCAAAATTCAGGCCCAAAACATGCTGAAAATCGATATTTTTGGTGCCCAAATTCAATCTTCTATACTCGTTTATATCTCAAATTCAGGCTCAAAACACCGAAAATTCGATATTTTGTTGTCCCAGAAGCGATCTCTACATGCCTACTCAGTGCTAGAATGTTTTCAAAATATAGGCTCAAAACATGCTCAAAATCGATATTTTAGGTACCCAAAAGTCGATATGTGCATGCATCTTCTGTACTCGTTTGTATCTCAAATTCGGGCTCAAAACACCCGAAAATTCGATATTTTGGGGTCCCAAAAGCGATCTGTACATGCCTACTCAGTGCTAGACTATTTTCAAAATATAAGCTCAAAACATGCTAAAAATCGATATTTTAGGTGCGTAAAGGCGATATCTCAAATTAAGGCCCGAAACACCCTAAAATTCCATATTTAGGGGTCCCAGAAGCGATCTGTACATGCCTACTCCGTGTTAGAGTATTTTCAAAATACAGGCCAAAAACATACTGAAAATCGATCTTTTAGGTGCCCAAACGTCGATATGTTCATGCATCTTCTGTATCCGTTTATATCTCAAATTCTGGCCCTAAATACCCGAAAATTCAATATTTTGGGGTCCCAGAAGCAATCTGTACATGCCTACTCAGTGCTAGAATATTTTCAAAATATAGGCTAAAAACATGCTAAAAATCGATCTTTTAGGTGCCAAAAAGTCGATATCTCAAATTCAGTCCCAAAACACCCGAAAATTCGATTTTTAGGCGTCCCAGAAGGGATCTGTACATGCCTACTCCGTGTTAGAGTATTTTCAAAATACAGGCCCAAAACATGCTGATAATTGATAATTTAGATGCCCAAAGTCAATATGTGCATGTATCTTCAGTACCCGTCTATATCTCAAATTCAGGCTCAAAACACCCGATAATTCAATATTTTGGGGTCCCAGAAGCGATCTGTACATGCCTACTCCGTGTTAGAGTATTTTCAAAATACAGGCCCAAAACATGCTTAAAAATCGATGTTTTAGGTGCCCAAAAGTAGATATGTGCATGCATCTTTAGTACCCGTTTATATCTCAAATTCAGGCTCAAAACACCTGAAAATTCGATATTTTGGGGTCCCATAAGCGATCTGTACATGCCTACTAATTGCTAGGATATTTTCAAATTATAGGCTCAAAACATGCTAAAAAATCGATATTTTAGGTGCGTTAAGGCGATATCTCAAATTCAGGACCAAAACACCCAAAAATTCGATATTATGAGGTCCCAGACGCGATCTGTACATGCCTACTCCGTGTAAGAGTATTTTCAAAATACAGGCCTAAAACATGCTCAAAATCGATGTTTTAGGTGCCCAAAAGTCAATATGTGCATGTATCTTGTGTACCCGTTTATATCTCAAATTCTGGCCCAAAACACCCGAAAATTCGATATTTTGGGGTCCCAGAAGCGATCTGTACATGCCTACTCCGTGTTAGAGTATTTACAAAATACAGGCCCAAAACATGCCCAAAATCGATGTTTTAGGTGCCCAAAAGTCGATATGTGCATGCATTTTCAGTACCCGTTTATATCTCAAATTCAGGCTCAAAACACACGAAAATTCGATATTTTGGGGTCCCAGAAGCGATCTGTACATGCCTACTCCGTGTTAGAGTATTATTAAAATACAGGCCCAAAACATGCTCAAAATCGATATTTTAGATGCCCAAAGTCAATATGTGCATGTATCTTCTGTACCCGTTTATATCTCAAATTCTGGCCCTAAACACCCGAAAATTCGATATTTTGGGGTCCCAGAAGCGATCTGTACATGCGTACTCCGTGTTAGCCTACTCAGTGCTAGAATGTTTTCAAAATATAGGCTCAAAACATGCTAAAAAATCGATATTTTAGGTGCCCAAAATTCGATATGTGCATGCATCTTCTGTACCCGTTTATATCTCAAATTCTGGCCCTAAACACCCGAAAATTCAATATTTTGGGGTCCCAGAAGCAATCTGTACATGCCTACTCAGTGCTAGAATATTTTCAAAATATAGGCTCAAAACATGCTCAAAATCGATATTTTAGGTGCCAAAAAGTCGATATCTCCAATTAAGGCCCAAAACTCCCGAAAATTCGATATTTAGGGGTCCCAGAAGCGATCTGTACATGCCTACTCCGTGTTAGAGTATATCAAAATACAGGCCCAAAACATGCTCAAAATCGATCTTTTAGGTGCCAAAAAGTCGATATGTGCATGCACCTACAGTACCCGTTTATATCACAAATTAAGGCTCAAAACACCCGAAAATTATATATTTTGGGGTCCCAGAAGCAATCTGTACATGCCTACTCCGTGTTAGAGTATTTTCAAAATACATGCCCAAAACATTTTGAAAATCGATATTTTAGATGCCCAAAGTCAATATGTGCATGTATCTTCTGTACCCGTTTACATCTCAAATTCAGGCTCAAAACACCCGAAAATTCAAAATTTTGGGGTCCCAGAAGCAATCTGTACATGCCTACTCAGTGCTAGAATATTTTCAAAATATAGGCTAAAAACATGCTAAAAATCGATCCTTTTGGTGAAAAAAAGTCGATATCTCAAAATCAGTCCCAAAACACCCGAAACTTCGATATTCAGGGGTCCCAGAAGCGATCTGTACATGCCTACTCCGTGTTAGAGTATTTTCAAAATACAGGCCAAAAACATACTGAAAATCGATGTTTTAGGTGCCCAAACGTCGATATGTTCATGCATCTTCAGTACCCGTTTATATCTCAAATTCAGGCTCAAAACACCCGAAAATTCAATATTTTGGGGTCCCAGAAGCGATCTGTACATGCCTACTCCGTGTTAGAGTATTTTCAAAATATAAGCCCAAAACATGCTGAAAATTGATAATTTAGATGCCCAAAGTCAATATGTGCATGTATCTTCAGTACCCGTTTATATCTCAAATTCAGGCTCAAAACACCCGAAAATTCAATATTTTGGGGTCCCAGAAGCAATCTATACATGCCTACTCAGTGCTAGAATATTTTCAAAATATAGGCTAAAAACATGCTAAAAATCGATATTTTAGGTGCGTAAAGGCGATATCTCAAATTCAGGCCCAAAACACCCGAAAATTCGATATTTTGGGGTCCCAGAAGCGATCTGTACATGCCTACTCCGTGTTAGAGTATTTACAAAATACAAGCCCAAAACATGCTCAAAATCGATCTGTTAGGTGCCCAAAAGTCGATATGTGTATGCATCTTCAGTACCCGTTTATATCTCAAATTCAGGCTCAAAACACACGAAAATTCGATATTTTGGGGTCCCAGAAGCGATCTGTACATGCCTACTCCGTGTTAGAGTATTTTCAAAATACATTCCCAAAACATGCTCAAAATCGATATTTTAGATGCCCAAAGTCAATATGTGCATGTATCTTCTGTACCCGTTTATATCTCAAATTCTGGCCCTAAACACCCGAAAATTCGATATTTTGGGGTCCCAGAAGCGATCTGTACATGCCTACTCCGTGTTAGCCTACTCAGTGCTAGAATGTTTTTAAAATATAGGCTCAAAACATGCTCAAAATCGATATTTTAGGTGCCCAAAATTCGATATGTGCATGCATCTTCTGTACCCGTTTATATCTCAAATTCTGGCCCTAAACACCCGAAAATTCAATATTTTGGGGTCCCAGAAGCAATCTGTACATGCCTACTCAGTGCTAGAATATTTTCAAAATATAGGCTAAAAACATGCTAAAAATCGATCTTTTAGGTGCCAAAAAGTCGATATCTCAAATTCAGTCCCAAAACACCCGAAAATTCGATTTTTAGGGGTCCCAGAAGCAATCTGTACATGCCTACTCCGTGTTAGAGTATTTTCAAAATACAGGCCCAAAACATGCTGATAATTGATAATTTAGATGCCCAAAGTCAATATGTGCATGTATCTTCAGTATCCGTCTATATCTCAAATTCAGGCTCAAAACACCCGATAATTCAATATTTTGGGGTCCCAGAAGCGATCTGTACATGCCTACTCCGTGTTAGAGTATTTTCAAAATATAAGCCCAAAACATGCTCAAAATCGATATTTTAGGTGCCAAAAAGTCGATATCTCAAAATCAGTCCCAAAACACCCGAAACTTCGATATTCAGGGGTCCCAGAAGCGATCTGTACATGCCTACTCCGTGTTAGAGTATTTTCAAATTACAGGCCAAAAACATACTGAAAATCGATCTTTTAGGTGCCCAAAAGTCGATATGTGCATGCATCTTCTGTACCCGTTTATATCTCAAATTCTAGCCCTAAACACCCGAAAATTCGATATTTTTGGGTCCCAGAAGCGATCTGTACATGCCTACTCCGTGTTAGAGTATTTTCTAAATTCAGGCCCAAAACATGCTGAAAATCGATATTTTTGGTGCCCAAAGTCAATATGTGTATGCATCTTCTATACTCGTTTATATCTCAAATTCAGGCTCAAAACACCCGGAAATTCGATATTTTGGGGTCCCAGAAGCGATCTGTACATGCCTACTCAGTGCTAGAATATTTTCAAAATATAGGCTAAAAACATGCTAAAAATCGATATTTTAGGTGCGTAAAGGCGATATCTCAAATTCAGGCCCAAAACACCCGAAAATTCGATATTTTGGGGTCCCAAAAGCGATCCGTACATGCCTACTCCGTGTTAGAGTATTTACAAAATACAGGCCCAAAACATGTTAAAAATAGATGTTTTAGGTGCCCAAATGTCGATATGTGCATGCATCTTCAGTACCCGTTTATATCTCAAATTCAGGCTCAAAACACACGAAAATTCGATATTTTGGGGTCCCAGAAGCGATCTGTACATGCCAATCCGTGTTAGAGTATTTTCAAAATTCAGCCCCAAAACATGCTGAAAATCGATATTTTTGGTGCCCGAAGTCAATATGTGTATGCATCATCTATACTCGTTTATATCTCAAATTCATGCTCAAAACACCCGAAAATTCGATATTTTGGGATCCCAGAAGCGATCTCTACATGCCTACTCAGTGCTAGAATGTTTTTTAAAATATAGGCTCAAAACATGCTCAAAATCGATATTTTAGGTGCCCAAAATTCGATATGTGCATGCATCTTCTGTACCCGTTTATATCTCAAATTCTGGCGCTAAAAACCCGGAAATTTAATATTTTGGGGTCCCAGAAGCAATCTGTACATGCCTACTTAGTGCTAGAATATTTTCAAAATATAGGCTAAAAACATGCTAAAAATCGATCTTTTTGGTGCCAAAAAGTCGATATCTCAAATTCAGTACCAAAACACCCGAAAATTCGATATTTTAGGGTGCCAGAAGCAATCTGTAAATGCCTACTCCGTGTTAGAGTATTTTAAAAATACAGGCCCAAAACATGCTGAAAATCGATATTTTAGATGCCCAAAGTCAATATGCGCATGAATCTTTAGTACCCGTTTATATCTCAAATTCAGGCTCAAAATACCCGAAAATTCGATATTTTGGGGTCCCAGAAGCAATCTGTACATGCCTACTCAGTGCTAGAATATTTTCAAAATATAGGCTAAAAACATGCTAAAAATCGATCTTTTAGGTGCCAAAAAGTCGATATCTCAAATTCAGTCCCAAAACACCAGAAAATTCGATATTTAGGGGTGCCAGAAGGGATCTGTACATGCCTACTCCGTGTTAGAGTATTTTCAAAATACAGGCCCAAAACATGCTGATAATTGATAATTTAGATGCCCAAAGTCAATATGTGCATGTATCTTCAGTACCCGTTTATATCTCATATTCAGGCTGAAAACACCCGAAAATTCAATATTTTGGGGTCCCAGAAGCGATATGTACATGCCTACTCAGTGCTAGAATATTTTCAAATTATAGGCTCAAAACATGCTAAAAATCGATATTTTAGGTGCGTAGAGGCGATATCTCAAATTCAGGCCCAAAACACCCGAAAATTCGATATTATGGGGTCCCAGAAGCGATCTGTACATGCCTACTCCTTGTTAGAGTATTTTCAAAATACAGGCCTAAAACATGCTCAAAATCGATGTTTTAGGTGCCTAAAAGTCGATATGTGCATGCATCTTTAGTACCCGTTTATATCTCAAATTCAGGTTCAAAACACCCGAAAATTCGATATTTTGGGCTCCCACAAGCGATCTGTACATGCCTACTCTGTGTTAGAGTATTTTCAAAATACATGCCCAAAACATGCTGAAAATCGATATTTTAGATGCCCAAAGTCAATATGTGCATGTTTCTTCTGTACCCGTTTAAATCTCAAATTCTGGCCCTAAACACCCGAAAATTCGATATTTTTGGGTCCCAGAAGCGATCTGTACATGCCTACTCAGTGCTAGAATGTTTTCAAAATATAGGCTAAAAACATGCTCAAAATCGATATTTTAGGTGCCAAAAAGTCGATATCTCAAAATCAGTCCCAAAACACCCGAAACTTCGATATTCAGGGGTCCCAGAAGCGATCTGTACATGCCTACTCCGTGTTAGAGTAATTTCCAAATACAGGCCAAAAAACATACTGAAAATCGATCTTTTAGGTGCCCAAAAGTCGATATGTGCATGCATCTTCTGTACCCGTTTATATCTCAATTTCTGGCCCTAAACACCCGAAAATTCGATATTTTTGTGTCCCAGAAGCGATCTGTACATGCCTACTCCGTGTTAGAGTATTTTCTAAATTCATGCCCAAAACATGCTGAAAATCAATATTTTTGGTGCCTAAAGTCAATATGTGTATGCATCTTCTATACTCGTTTATATCTCAAATTCAGGCTCAAAACACCCGAAAATTCGATATTTTGGGGTCCCAGAAGCGATCTGTACATGCCTACTCAGTGCTAGAATATTTTCAAAATATAGGCTAAAAACATGCTAATAATCGATATTTTAGGTGCGTAAAGGCGATTTCTCAAATTCAGGCCCAAAACACCCGAAAATTCGATATTTTGGGGTCCCAGAAGCGATCTGTACATGCCTACTACGTGTTAGAGTATTTACAAAATACAAGCCCAAAACATGCTCAAAATCGATCTGTTAGGTGCCCAAAAGTCGATATGAGCATGAATCATCAGTTCCCGTTTATATTTCAAATTCAGGCTCAAAACACACGACAATTCGAAATTTTTGGGTCCCAGAAGCGATCTGTACATGCCTACTCCGTGTTAGAGTATTTTCAAAATACAGGCCCAAAACATGCTGAAAATCGATATTTTTGATGCCCAAAGTCAATATGTGCATGTATCTTCTTTACCCGTTTATATCTCAAATTCTGGCCCTAAACACCCGAAAATTCGATATTTTGGGGTCCCAGAAGCGATCTGTACATGCCTACTCCGTGTTAGCCTACTCAGTGCTAGAATGTTTTTAAAATATAGGCTCAAAACATGCTCAAAATCGATATTTTAGGTGCCCAAAATTCGATATGTGCATGCATCTTCTGTACCCGTTTATATCTCAAATTCTGGCCCTAAACACCCGAAAATTCAATATTTTGGGGTCCCAGAAGCAATCTGTAAATGCCTACTCAGTGCTAGAATATTTTCAAAATATAGGCCCAAAACATGCTCAAAATCGATCTTTTAGGTGCCAAAAAGTCGATATGTGCATGCACCTACAGTACCCGTATATATCTCAAATTAAGGCTCAAAACACCCGAAAATTCGATATTTTGGGGTCCCAGAAGCGATCTGTACATGCCTACTCCGTGTTAGAGTATTTTCAAAATACATGCCCAAAACATGCTGAAAATCGATATTTTAGATGCCCAAAGTCAATATGTGCATGTATCTTCTGTACCCGTTTATATCTCAAATTCAGGCTCAAAACACCCGAAAATTCAATATTTTGGGGTCCCAGAAGCAATCTGTACTCAGTGCTAGAATATTTTCAAAATATAGGCTAAAAACATGCTCAAAATCGATATTTTAGGTGCCAAAAAGTCGACATCTCAAAATCAGTCCCAAAACACCCGAAACTTCGATATTCAGGGGTCCCAAAAGCGATCTGTACATGCCTACTCCGTGTTAGAGTATTTTCAAAATACAGGCCAAAAACATACTGAAAATCGATCTTTTAGGTGCCCAAAAGTCGATTTGTGCATGCATCTTCTGTACCCGTTTATATCTCAAATTCTGGCCCTAAACACCCGAAAATTCGATATTTTGGGGTCCCAGAAGCGATCTGTACATGCCTACTCCGTGTTAGAGTATTTTCTAAATTCAGGCCCAAAACATGCTGAAAATCGATATTTTTGGTGCCCAAAGTCAATATGTGTATGCATCTTCTATACTCGTTTATATCTCAAATTCAGGCTCAAAACACCCGAAAATTCGATATTTTGGGGTCCCAGAAGCGATCTGTACATGCCTACTCAGTGCTAGAATATTTTCAAAATATAGGCTCAAAACATGCTAAAAATCGATATTTTAGGTGCGTAAAGTCGATATCTCAAATTCAGGCCCAAAACACCCGAAAATTCGATATTTTGGGGTCCCAGAAGCGATCTGTACATGCCTACTCCGTGTTAGAGTATTTACAAAATACAGGCCCAAAACATGTTCAAAATCGATGTTTTAGGTGCCCAAATGTCGATATGTGCATGCATCTTCAGTACCCGTTTATATCTCAAATTCAGTCTCAAAACACACGAAAATTAGATATTTTGGGGTCCCAGAAGCGATCTGTATATGCCTACTCCGTGTTAGAGTATTTTCAAAATTCAGCCCTAAAACATGCTGAAAATCGATATTTTTGGTGCCCGAAGTCAATATGTGTATGCATCATCTATACTCGTTTATATCTCAAATTCAGGCTCAAAACACCCGAAAATTCGATATTTTGGGATCCCAGAAGCGATCTCTACATGCCTACTCAGTGCTAGAATGTTTTCAAAATATAGGCTCAAAACATGCTCAAAATCGATATTTTAGGTGCCCAAAATTCGATATGTGCATGCATCTTCTGTACCCGTTTATATCTCAAATTCTGGCGCTAAAAACCCGAAAATTCAATATTTTGGGGTCCCAGAAGCAATCTGTACATGCCTACTTAGTGCTAGAATATTTTCAAAATATAGGCTAAAAACATGCTAAAAATCGATCTTTTAGGTGCCAAAAAGTCGATATCTCAAATTCAGTCCCAAAACACCCGAAAGTTCGATATTCAGGGGTCCCAGAAGGGATCTGTACATGCCTACTCCGTGTTAGAGTATTTTCAAAATACAGGCCCAAAACATGCTGAAAATTGATAATTTAGATGCCCAAAGTCAATATGTGCGTGTATCTTCAGTACCCGTTTATATCTCAAATTCTGGCCCTAAACACCCGAAAATTCGATATTTTTGGGTCCCAGAAGCGATCTGTACATTCCTACTCCGTGTTAGAGTATTTTCTAAATTCAGGCCCAAAACATGCTGAAAATCAATATTTTTTGTGCCCAAAGTCAATATGTGTATGCATCTTCTATACTCGTTTATATCTCAAATTCAGGCTCAAAACACCCGAAAATTCGATATTTTGGGGTTCCAGAAGCGATCTGTACATGCCTACTCAGTGCTAGAATATTTTCAAAATATAGGCTAAAAACATGCTAATAATCGATATTTTAGGTGCGTAAAGGCGATATCTCAAATTCAGGCCCAAAACACCCGAAAATTCGATATTTTGGGGTCCCAGAAGCGATCTGTACATGCCTACTCCGTGTTAGAGTATTTACAACATACAAGCCCAAAACATGCTCAAAATCGATTTGTTAGGTGCCCAAAAGTCGATATGTGCATGCATCATCAGTACCCGTTTATATCTCAAATTCAGGCTCAAAACACACGAAAATTCGATATTTTTGGTTCCCAGAAGCGATCTGTACATGCCTACTCAGTGCTAGAATATTTTCAAAATATATGCTCAAAACATGCTCAAAATCGATATTTTAGGTGCCAAAAAGTCGGTATCTCAAATTAACGCCCAAAACTCCCGAAAATTCGATATTTAGGGGTCCCAGAAGCGATCTGTACATGCCTACTCCGTGTTAGAATATTTTCAAAATACATGCCCAAAACATGCTGAAAATCGATATTTTAGATACCCAAAGTCAATATGTGCATGTATCTTCTGTACCCGTTTATATCTCAAATTCAGGCTCAAAATACCCGAAAATTCAATATTTTGGGGTCCCAGAAGCAATCTGTACATGCCTACTCAATTCTAGAATATTTTCAAAATATAGGCTAAAAACATGCTAAAAATCGATCTTTTAGGTGCCAAAAAGTCGATATCTCAAATTCAGTCCCAAAACACCCGAAAATTCGATATTTAGGGGTCCCAGAAGGGATCTGTACATGCCTACTCCGTGTTAGAGTATTTTCAAAATACAGGCCCAAAACATGCTGAAATTTGATAATTTAGATGCCCAAAGTCAATATGTGCATGTATCTTCAGTACCCGTCTATATCTCAAATTCAGGCTCAAAACACCCGATAATTCAATATTTTGGTGTCCCAGAAGCGATCTGTACATGCCTACTCCGTGTTAGAGTATTTTCAAAATACAGGCCCAAAACATGCTTAAAATTCGATGTTTAAGGTGCCCAAAAGTAGATATGTGCATGCATCTTTAGTACCCGTTTATATCTCAAATTCAGGCTCAAAACACCTGAAAATTCGATATTTTGGGGTCCCAGAAGCGATCTGTACATGCCTACTCAGTGCTAGAATATTTTCAAATTATAGGCTCAAAACATGCTAAAAATTGATATTTTAGGTGCGTTAAGGCGATATCTCAAATTCAGGCCCAAAACACCCGAAAATTCGATATTATGGGGTCCCAGACGCGATCTGTACATGCCTACTCCGTGTTAGAGTATTTTCAAAATACAGGCCCAAAACATGCTCAAAATCGAAGTTTTAGGTGCCCAAAAGTCAATATGTGCATGTATCTTGTGTACCCGTTTATAAATCAAATTCTGGCCCTAAACACCCGAAAAATCGATATTTTGGGGTCCCAGAAGCGATCTGTACATGCCTACTCCGTGTTAGAGTATTTACAAAATACAGGCCCAAAACATGCTCAAAATCGATGTTTTAGGTGCCCAAAAGTCGATATGTGCATGCATCTTCAGTACCCGTTTATATCTCAAATTCAGGCTCAAAACACACGAAAATTTGATATTTTGGGGTCCCAGAAGCGATCTGTACATGCCTACTCCGTGTTAGAGTATTTTCAAAATACAGGCCCAAAACATGCTCAAAATCGATATTTTATATGCCCAAAGTCAATATGTGCATGTATCTTCTGTACCCGTTTATATCTCAAATTCTGGCCCTAAACACCCGAAAATTCGATATTTTGGGGTCCCAGAAGCGATCTGTACATGCGTACTCCGTGTTAGCCAACTCAGTGCTAGAATGTTTTCAAAATATAGGCTCAAAACATGATCAAAATCGATATTTTAGGTGCCCAAAATTCTATATGTGCATGCATCTTCTGTACCCGTTTATATCTCAAATTCTGGCCCTAAACACCCGAAAATTCAATATTTTGGGGTCCCAGAAGCAATCTGTACATGCCTACTCAGTGCTAGAATATTTTCAAAATATAGGTTCAAAACATGCTCAAAATCGATATTTTAGGTGCCAAAAAGTCGATATCTCCAATTAAGGCCCAAAACTCCCGAAAATTCGATATTTATGGGGTCCCAGAAGCGATCTGTACATGCCTACTCCGTGTTAGAGTATATCAAAATACAGGCCCAAAACATGCTCAAAATCGATGTTTTAGGTGCCCAAAAGTCGATATGTGCATGCATCTTCAGTACCCGTTTATATCTCAAATTCAGGCTCAAAACACACGAAAATTCGATATTTTGGAGTCCCAGAAGCGATCTGTACATGCCTACTCCGTGTTAGAGTATTTTCAAAATACAGGCCCAAAACATGCTCAAAATCGATATTTTAGATGCCCAAAGTCAATATGTGCATGTATCTTCTGTACCCGTTTATATCTCAAATTCTGGCCCTAAACACCCGAAAATTCGATATTTTGGGGTCCCAGAAGCGATCTGTACATGCCTACTCCGTGTTAGCCTACTCAGTGCTAGAATGTTTTCAAAATATAGGCACAAAACATGCTCAAAATCGATATTTTAGGTGCCCAAAAGTCGATATGTGCATGCATCTTCTGTACCCGTTTATATCTCGAATTCTGGCCCTAAACACCCGAAAATTCAATATTTTGGGGTCTCAGAAGCAATCTGTACATGCCTACTCAGTGCTAGAATATTTTCAAAATATAGGCTGAAAACATGCTAAAAATCGATCTTTTAGGTGCCAAAAAGTCGATATCTCAAATTCAGTCCCACAACACCCGAAAATTCGATATTTTGGGGTGCCAGAAGCAATCTGTACATGCCTACTCCGTGTTAGAGTATTTTCAAAATACAGGCCAAAAACATACTGAAAATCGATCTTTTAGGTGCCGAAAAGTCGATATGTGCATGCATCTTCTGTGCCCTTTTATATCTCAAATTCAGTCCCAAAACACCCGAAACTTCGATATTTAGGGGTCCTAGAAGCGATCTGTACATGCCTACTCCGTGTTAGAGTATTTTCAAAATACAGGCCAAAACCATACTGAAAATAGATCTTTTAGGTGCCCAAAAGTCGATATGTGCATGCATCTTCAGTACCCGTTTATATCTCAAATTCTTGCCCTAAACACCCGAAAATTCGATATTTTGGGGTCCCAGAAGCGATCTGTACATGCCTACTCCGTGTTAGAGTATTTTCAAAATTCAGGCCCAAAACATGCTCAAAATCGATATTTTTGGTGACCAAAGTCAATATGTGTATGCATCTTTTATACTCGTTTATATCTCAAATTCAGGCTCAAAACACCCGAAAATTCGATATTTTGGGGTCCCAGAAGCGATCTGTACATGCCTACTCAGTGCTAGAATGTTTTCAATATATAGGCTCAAAACATGCTCAAAATCGCTATTTTTGGTGCCCAAAAGTCGATATGTGCATGCATCTTCTGTACTCGTTTATATCTCAAATTCAATTTCAAAACACCCGAAAATTCGATATTTTGGGGTCCCAGAAGCGATCTGTACATGCCCACTCAGTGCTAAAATATTTTCAAAATATAGGCTAAAAACAAGCTTCAAATCGATATTTTAGGTGCCCAAAAGTCGATATCTCAAATTCAGTCCCAAAACACCCGAAACTTCGATATTTAGGGGTCGCAGAAGTGATCTGTACATGCCTACCCCGTGTTAGAGTATTTTCAAAATACGAGCCAAAAACATACTGAAAATCGATCTTTTAGGTGCCCAAAAGTCGATATGTGCATGCCACTTCTGTACCCGTTTATATCTCAAATTCTGGCCCTAAACACCAGAAAATTCGATATTTTGGGGTCCCAGAAGCGATCTGTACATGCCTACTCCGTATTAGAGTAATTTCAAAATTCAGGCCAAAAACAAGCTGAAAATCGATATTTTTGGTGCCCAAAGTCAATTTGTGTATGCATCTTCTATACTCGTTTATATATCAAATTCCGGCTCAAAACACCCGAAAATTCGATATTTTGGGGTCCCAGAAGCGATCTGTACATGCCTACTCCGTGTTAGAATATTTTCAAAATACAGGCCAAAACCATACTGAAAATAGTTCTTTTAGGTGCCCAAAAGTCGATATGTGCATGCATCTTCAGTACCCGTTTATATCTCAAATTCTTGCCCTAAACACCCGAAAATTCGATATTTTGGGGTCCCAGAAGCGATCTGTACATGCCTACTCCGTGTTAGAGTATTTTCAAAATTCAGGCCCAAAACATGCTCAAAATCGATATTTTTGGTGCCCAAAGTCAATATGTGTATGCATCTTCTATACTCGTTTATATCACAAATTCAGGCTCAAAACACCCGAATATTCGATATTTTGGGGTCCCAGAAGCGATCTGTACATGCCTACTCAGTGCTAGAATGTTTTCAAAATATAGGCTCAAAACATGCTCAAAATCGCTATTTTTGGTGCCCAAAAGTCGATATGTGCATGCATCTTCTGTACTCGTTTATATCTCAAATTCATGCTCAAAACACCCGAAAATTCGATATTTTGGGGTCCCAGAAGCGATCTGTACATGCCCACTCAGTGCTAGAATATTTTCAAAATATAGGCTCAAAACATGCTAAAAATCGATATTTTAGGTTCGTAAAGGAGATATCTCAAATTCAGGCCCAAAACACCCGAAAATTCGATATTTTGGAGTCCCAGAAGCGATCTGTACATGCCTACTCCGTGTTAGAGTATTTTCAAAATACAGGCCCAAAACATGCTCAAAATCGATGTTTTAGGTGCCCAAAAGTCGATATGTGCATGCATCTTCAGTACCCGTTTAAATCTCAAATTCAGGCTCAAAACACCCGAAAATTCGATATTTTGGGGTCCCAGAAGCGATCTGTACATGCCTACTCCGTGTTAGAGTATTTTCAAAATACATGCCCAAAACATGCTGAAAATCGATATTTTAGATGCCCAAAGTCAATATGTGCATGTATCTTCTGTACCCGTTTATATCTCAAATTCAGGCTCAAAACACCCGAAAATTCAATATTTTGGGGTCCCAGAAGCAATCTGTACATGCCTAAACAGTGCTAGAATATTTTCAAAATATAGGCTAAAAACATGCTAATAATCGATATTTTAGGTGCCAAAAAGTCGATATCTCAAATTCAGTCCCAAAACACCCGAAACTTCGATGTTTAGGGGTCCCAGAAGCGATCTGTACATGCCTACTCTGTGTTAGAGTATTTTCAAAATACAGGCCAAAAACATACTGAAAATCGATCTTTTAGGTGCCCAAAAGTCGATATGTGCATACATCTTCTGTACCCGTTTATATCTCAAATTCTGGCCCTAAACACCCGAAAATTCGATATTTTGGGGTCCCAGAAGCGATCTGTACATGCCTACTCCGTGTTAGATTATTTTCAAAATTCTGGCCTAAAACATGCTGAAAATCGATATTTTTGGTGCCCAAAGTCAATATGTGTATGCATCTTCTATACTCGTTTATATCTCAAATTCAGGCACAAAGCACCCGAAAATTCGATATTTTGGGGTCCCAGAAGCGATCTGTACATGCCTACTCAGTGCTAGAATGTTTTCAAAATATAGGCTCAAAACATGCTCAAAATCTGTATTTTAGGTGCCCAAAAGTCGATATGTGCATACATCTTTAGTACTCGTTTATATCTCAAATTCAGGCTCAAAACACCCAAAAATTCGATATTTTGGGGTCCCAGAAGCGATCTGTACATGCCTACTCAGTGCTAGAATATTTTCAAAATATAGGCTCAAAACATGCTAAAAATCGATATTTTAGGTGCGTAAAGGCGATATCTCAAATTCAGGCCCAAAACACCCGAAAATTCGATATTTTGGGGTCCCAAAACAGGCCCAATACATGCTCAAAATCGATGTTTTAGGTGCCCAAAAGTCGATATGTGCATATATCTTCAGTACCCGTTTATATCTCAAATTCAGGCTCAAGAAACCCGAAAATTCGATATTTTGGGGTCCCATAAGCGATCTGTACATGCCTACTCCGTATTAGAGTATTTTCAAAATACATGCCCAAAACATGCTGAAAATCGATATTTTAGATGCCCAAAGTCAATATGTGCATGTATCTTCTGTACCCGTTTATATCTCAAATTCAGGCCCTAAACACCCGAAAATTCAATATTTTGGGGTCCCAGAAGCAATCTGTACAGTGCTAGAATATTTTCAAAATATAGGCTAAAAACATGCTAATAATCGATATTTTAGGTGCCAAAAAGTCGATATCTCAAATTCAGTCCCAAAACACCCGAAACTTCGATGTTTAGGGGTCCCAAAAGCGATCTGTACATGCCTACTCTGTGTTAGAGTATTTTCAAAATACAGGCCAAAAACATACTGAAAATCGATCTTTTAGGTGCCCAAAAGTCGATATGTGCATGCATCTTCTGTACCCGTTTATATCTCAAATTCTGGCCTTAAACACCCGAAAATTCGATATTTTGGGGTCCTAGAAGTGATCTGTACATGCCTACTCAGTGCTAGAATGTTTTCAAAATATAGGCTCAAAAAAGGCTCAAAATCGATATTTTAGGTGCCCAAAAGTCGATATGTGCATGCATCTTCTGTACTCGTTTATATCTCAAATTCAAGCTCAAAACACCCGAAAATTCGATATTTAGGTGTCCCAGAAGCGATCTGTACATGCCTACTCAGTATTAGAATATTTTCAAAATATAGGCTCAAAACATGCTAAAAATGGATATTTTAGGTGCGTAAAGGCGACATCTCAAATTCAGGCTCAAAACACCCGAAAATTCTATATTTTGGGGTCCCAGAAGCGATCTGTACAAGCCTACTCCGTGTTAGAGTATTTTCAAAATACAGGCCCAAAATATGCTGAAAATCGATAATATAGATGCCCATAGTCAATATGTGCATGTATCTTCTGTATCCGTTTATATCTCAAATTCAGGCTCAAAGCACCCGAAAATTCAATATTTTGGGGTCCCAGAAGCAATCTGTACATGCCTACTCAGTGCAAAAATATTTTCAAAATATAGGCTAAAAACAAGCTTCAAATCGATATTTTAGGTGCCAAAAAGTCGATATCTCAAATTCAGTCCCAAAACACCCGAAACTTCGATATTTAGGGGTCCCAGAAGTGATCTGTACATGCCTACTACGTGTTAGAGTATTTTCAAAATACGGGCCAAAAACATACTAAAAATCGATCTTTTGGGTGCCCAAAAGTCGATATGTGCGCCACTTCTGTACCCGTTTATATCTCAAATTCTGGCCCTAAACACCCGAAAATTCGATATTTTGGGGTCCCAGAAGCGATCTGTACATGCCTACTCCGTGTTAGAGTATTTTCAATATTCAGGCCAAAAACAAGCTGAAAATCGATATTTTAGGTGCCCAAAAGTCGATATATGCATGCATCTTCTGTACTCGTTTATATCTCAAATTCAGGCTCAAAACACCCGAAAATTCGATATTTTGGGGTCCCAGAAGCGATCTGTACATGCCTACTCAGTGCTAGAATATTTTCAAAATATAGGCTCAAAACATGCTAAAAATCGATATTATAGGTGCGTATAGGCGATATCTCAAATTCAGGCCCAAAACACCCGAAAATTCGATATTTTGGGGTCCCAGAAGCGATCTGTACATGCCTACTCCGTGTTAGAGTATTTACAAAATACAGGCCAAAACATGCTCAAAATCGATGTTTTAGGTGCCCAAAAGTCGATATGTGCATGCATCCTCAGTACCCGTTTATATCTCAAATTCAGGCTCAAAACACATGAAAATTCGATATTTTGGGGTCCCAGAAGCGATCTGTACATGCCTACTCCGTGTTAGAGTTTTTTCAAAATACAGGCCCAAAAGATACTTAAAATCGATCTTTTAGGTGCCCAAAAGTCGATTCGTGCATGCATCTTCTGTACCCGTTTATATCTCAAGTTCTGGCCCTAAACACCCGAAAATTCGATATTTTGGGGTCCCAGAAGCGATCTGTACATGCCTACTCAGTGCTAGAATGTTTTCAAAATTCAGGCCCAAAACATGCTGAAAATCGATATTTTAGGTGCCCAAAGTCAATATGGGTATGCATCTTCTATACTCGTTTATATCTCAAATTCAGGCTCAAAAAACCCGAAAATTCAATATTTTAGGGTCCCAGAAGCGATCTGTACATGCCTACTCAGTGCTAGAATGTTTTCAAAATATAGGCTCAAAACATGCTCAAAATCGAAATTTTAGGTGCCCTAAAGTCGATATATGCATGCATCTTCTCTACTCGTTTTTATCTCAAATTCAGGCTCGAAACACCCGAAAATTCGATATTTTGGGGTCCCAGAAGCGATCTGTACATGCCTACTCAGTGCTAGAATATTTTTAAAATATAGGCTCAAAACATGCTAAAAATCGATATTTTAGGTGCCAAAAAGTCGATATCTCAAATTAAGGCCCAAAACATCCGAAAATTCGATATTTAGGGGTCCCAGAAGCGATCTGTACATGCCTACTCAGTGCTAGAAAGTTTTCAAAATATAGGCTCAAAACATGCTCAAAATCGATCTTTTAGGTGCCCAAAAGTCGATATGTGCATGCCTCTTCTGTACCCGTTTATATCTTAAATTCTGGCCCTAAACACCCGAAAATTCGATATTTTGGGGTCCCAGAAGCGATCTGTACATGCCTACTCAGTGCTAGAATATTTTCAAAATATAGGCTCAAAACATGGTAATAATCGATATTTTAGGTGCCAAAAAGTCGATATCTCAAATTCAGTCCCAAAACACCCGAAACTTCGATGTTTAGGGGTCCCAGAAGCGATCTGTACATGCCTACTCTGTGTTAGAGTATTTTCAAAATACAGGCCAAAAACATACTTAAAATCGATCTTTTAGGTGCCCAAAAGTCGATATGTGCATGCATCTTCTGTACCCGTTTATATCTCAAATTCTGGCCCTAAACACCCGAAAATTCGATATTTTGGGGTCCCAGAAGCGATCTGTACATGCCTACTCCGTGTTAGATTATTTTCAAAATTCTTGCCTAAAACATGCTGAAAATCGATATTTTTGGTGCCCAAAGTCAATATGTGTATGCATCTTCTATACTCGTTTATATCTCAAATTCAGGCCCAAAACACCCGAAAATTCGATATTTTGGAGTCCCAGAAGCGATCTGTACATGCCTACTCCGTGTTAGAGTATTTTCAAAATACAGGCCCAAAACATGCTCAAAATCGATGTTTTAGGTGCCCAAAAGTCGATATGTGCATATATCTTCAGTACCCGTTTATATCTCAAATTCAGGCTCAAGAAACCCGTAAATTCGATATTTTGGGGTCCCATAAGCGATCTGTACATGCCTACTCCGTGTTAGAGTATTTTTAAAATACATGCCCAAAACATGCTGAAAATCGATATTTTAGATGCCCAAAGTCAATATGTGCATGTATCTTCTGTACCCGTTTATATCTCAAATTCAGGCCCTAAACACCCGAAAATTCAATATTTTGGGGTCCCAGAAGCAATCTGTACAGTGCTAGAATATTTTCAAAATATAGGCTAAAAACATGCTAATAATCGATATTTTAGGTGCCAAAAAGTCGATATCTCAAATTCAGTCCCAAAACACCCGAAACTTCGATGTTTAGGGGTCCCAGAAACGATCTGTACATGCCTACTCTGTGTTAGAGTATTTTCAAAATACAGGCCAAAAACATACTGAAAATCGATCTTTTAGGTGCCCAAAAGTCGATATGTGCATGCATCTTCTGTACCCGTTTATATCTCAAATTCTGGCCCTAAACACCCGAAAATTCGATATTTTGGGGTCCCAGAAGCGATCTGTACATGCCTACTCCGTGTTAGAGAATTTTCAAAACACAGGCCAAAAACATACTGAAAATCGATATTTTAGGTGCCCAAAAGTCGATATGTGCATGCATCTTCTGTACCCGTTTATATCTCAAATTCTGGCCCTAAACACCCGAAAATTCGATATTTTGGGGTCCCAGAAGTGATCTGTACATGCCTACTCAGTGCTAGAATGTTTTCAAAATATAGCCTCAAAAAAGGCTCAAAATCGATATTTTAGGTGCCCAAAAGTCGATATGTGCATGCATCTTCTGTACTCGTTTATATCTCAAATTCAAGCTCAAAACACCCGAAAATTCGATATTTAGGTGTCCCAGAAGCGATCTGTACATGCCTACTCAGTATTTGAATATTTTCAAAATATAGGCTCAAAACATGCTAAAAATGGATATTTTAGGTGCGTAAAGGCGACATCTCAAATTCAGGCCCAAAACACCCGAAAATTCGATATTTTGGGGTCCCAGAAGCGATCTGTACAAGCCTACTCCGTGTTAGAGTATTTTCAAAATACAGGCCCAAAACATGCTGAAAATCGATAATTTAGATGCCCATAGTCAATATGTGCATGTATCTTCTGTACCCGTTTATATCTCAAATTCAGGCTCAAAGCACCCGAAAATTCAATATTTTGGGGTCCTAGAAGCAATCTGTACATGCCTACTCAGTGCTAAAATATTTTCAAAATATAGGCTAAAAACAAGCTTCAAATCGATATTTTAGGTGCCAAAAAGTCGATATCTCAAATTCAGTCCCAAAACACCCGAAACTTCGATATTTAGGGGTCCCAGAATTGATCTGTACATGCCTACTACGTGTTAGAGTATTTTCAAAATACGGGCCAAAAACATACTAAAAATCGATCTTTTGGGTGCCCAAAAGTCGATATGTGCGCCACTTCTGTACCCGTTTATATCTCAAATTCTGGCCTTAAATACCCGAAAATTCTATATTTTGGGGTCCCAGAAGCGATCTGTACATGCCTACTCCGTGTTAGAGTATTTTCAATATTCAGGCCAAAAACAAGCTGAAAATCGATATTTTAGGTGCCCAAAAGTCGATATATGCATGCATCATCTGTACTCGTTTATATCTCAAATTCATGCTCAAAACACCCGAAAATTCAATATTTTGGGGTCCCAGAAGCGATCTGTACATGCCTACTCAGTGCTAGAATATTTTCAAAATATAGGCTCAAAACATGCTAAAAATCGATATTTTAGGTGCGTAAAGGCGATATCTCAAATTCAGGCCCAAAACACCCGAAAATTCGATATTTTGGGGTCCCAGAAGCGATCTGTACATGCCAACTCCGTGTTAGAGTATTTACAAAATACAGGCCAAAACATGCTCAAAATCGATGTTTTAGGTGCCCAAAAGTCGATATGTGCATGCATCTTCAGTACCCGTTTATATCTAAAATTCAGGCTTAAAACACATGAAAATTCGATATTTTGGGGTCGCAGAAGTGATCTGTACATGCCTACCCCGTGTTAGAATATTTTCAAGATACGAGCCAAAAACATACTGAAAATCGATTTTTTAGGTGCCCAAAAGTCGATATGTGCATGCCACTTCTGTACCCGTTTATATCTCAAATTCTGGCCCTAAACACCAGAAAATTCGATATTTTGGGGTCCCAGAAGCGATCTGTACATGCCTACTCCGTGTTAGAGTAATTTCAAAATTCAGGCCAAAAACAAGCTGAAAATCGATATTTTTGGTGCCCAAAGTCAATTTGTGTATGCATCTTCTATACTCGTTTATATCTCAAATTCAGGCTCAAAACACCCGAAAATTCGATATTTTTGGGTCCCAGAAGCGATCTGTACATGCCTACTCAGTGCTAGAATATTTTCAAAATATAGGCTCAAAACATGCTAAAAATCGATATTTTAGGTGCGTAAAGGCGATATCTCAAATTCAGGCCCAAAACACCCGAAAATTCAATATTTTGGGGTCCCAGAAGCGATCTGTACATGCCTACTCCGTGTTAGAGTATTTACAAAATACACGCCCAAAACATGCTCAAAATCGATGTTTTAGGTGCCCAAAAGTCGATATGTGTATGCATCTTCAGTACCCGTTTATATCTCAAATTCAGGCTCAAAACACATGAAAATTCGATATTTTGGGGTCCCAGAAGCGATCTGTACATGCCTACTCCGTGTTAGAGTATTTTTAAAATACATGACCAAAACATGCTCAAAATCGATATTTTAGATGCCCAAAGTCAATATGTGCATGCATCTTCTGTACCCGTTTATATCTCAAATTCTGGCCCTAAACACCCGAAAATTCAATATTTTGGGGTCCAAGAAGCAATCTGTACATGCCTACTCAGTGCTAGAATATTTCAAAAATATAGGCTAAAAACATGCTCAAAATCGATATTTTAGGTGCCAAAAAGTCGATATCTCAAATTAAGGCCCAAAACACCCGAAAATTCGATATTTAGGGGTACCAAAAGCGATCTGTACATGCCTACTCCGTGTTAGAGTATTTTCAAAATACAGGCCCAAAACATGCTTACAATCGATGTTTTAGGTGCCAAAAATTCGAAATGTGCATACATCTTCAGTACCCGTTTATATCTTATATTCAGGCTCAAAACACCTGAAAATTCGATATTTTGGGGTCCCAAAAGCGATCTGTACATGCCTACTCAGTGCTAGAATTTTTTCAAAATATAGGCTCAAAACATGCTTAAAATCGATATTTTAGGTTCCCACAAGTCGATATGTGCATGCATCTTCTGTACTCGTTTATATCTCAAATTCAAGCCCTAAACACCCGAAAATTCAATATTTTGGGGTCCCAGAAGCAATCTGTACATGCCTACTCAGTGCTAGAATATTTTCAAAATATAGGCTAAAAACATGCTATAAATCGATCTTTTAGGTGCCCAAAAGTCAATATGTGCATGCATCTTCTGTACCCGTTTATATCTCAAATTCTGGCTCAAAACACCCGAAAATTCGATATTTTGGGGTCCCAGAAGCGATCTGTACATGCCTACAGAGTGCTAGAATGTTTTCAAAATATAGGCTCAAAACATGCTCAAAATCGATCTTTTAGGTGCCCAAAAGTCGATATGTGCATGCAACTTCTGTACCCGTTTATATCTCAAGTTCTGGCCCTAAACACCAGAAAATTCGATATTTTGGGGTCCCAGAAGCGATCTGTACATGCCTACTCAGTGCTAGAATGTTTTCACAATTCAGGCCCAAAACATGCTGAAATCGATATTTTAGGTGCCCAAAGTTAATATGGGTAAGCATCTTCTATACTCGTTTATATCTCAAATTCAGGCTCAAAAAACCCGAAAATTCGATATTTTAGGGTCCCAGAAGCGATCTGTACATGCGTACACCGTTCTAGAATGTTTTCAAAATATAGGCTCAAAACATGCTCAAAATCGATATTTTAGGTGCCCAAAAGTCGATATATGCATGCATCTTCTCTACTCGTTTATATCTCAAATTCAGGCTCAAAACACCCGAAAATTCGTTATTTTGGGGTCCCAGAAGCGATCTGTACATGCATACTCAGAGCTAGAAGATTTTAAAATTTAGGCTCAAAACATGCTAAAAATCGATATTTTAGGTGCGTAAAGGCGATATCTCAAATTCAGGCCCAAAACACCCGAAACTGCGATATTTAGGGGTCCCAGAAGCGATCTGTACATGCCTACTCCGTGTTAGAGTATTTTCAAAATACAGGCCAAAAATATACTGAAAATCGATCTTTTATGTGCCCAAAAGTCGATATGTGCATGCATCTTCTGTACCCGTTTATATCTCAAATTCTGGCCCTAAACACCCGAAAAATCGATATTTTGGGGTCCCAGAAGCGATCTATACATGCCTACTCCGTATTAGAGTATTTTAAAAATACATGCCCAAAACATGCTGTAAATCGATGTTTTAGATGCCTAAAGTCAATATGTGCATGTATCTTCTTTACCCGTTTATATCTCAAATTCAGGCTCAAAACACCCGAAAATTCAATATTTTGGGGTCCCAGAAACAATCTGTACATGCCTACTCAGTGCTAGAATATTTTCAAAATATAGGCTAAAAACATGCTAAAAATCGATATTTTAGGTGTCAAAAAGTCGATATCTCAAATTAAGGCCCAAAACACCCGAAAATTCGATATTTAGGGGTCCTAGAAGCGATCTGTACATGCCTACTCAGTGCTAGAATGTTTTCAAAATATAGGCTCAAAACATGCTCAAAATCGATCTTTTAGGTGCCCAAAAGTCGATATGTGCATGTCTCTTCTGTACCCGTTTATATCTCAAATTCAGGCCCAAAACACCCGAAAATTCGATATTTTGGGGTCCCAGAAGCGATCTGTACACGCCTACTCCGTGTTAGAATATTTTCAAAATATAGGCTAAAAACATGCTAAAAATCGATATTTTAGGTGTCAAAAAGTCGATATCTCAAATTAAGGCCCAAAACACCCGAAAATTCGATATTTAGGGGTCCCAGAAGCGATCTGTACATGCCTACTCAGTGCTAGAATGTTTTCAAAATATAGGCTCAAAACATGCTCAAAATCGATCTTTTAGGTGCCCAAAAGTCGATATGTGCATGTCTCTTCTGTACCCGTTTATATCTCAAATTCAGGCCCAAAACACCCGAAAATTCGATATTTTGGGGTCCCAGAAGCGATCTGTACACGCCTACTCCGTGTTAGAGTATTTACAAAATACAGGCCAAAAACATGCTCAAAATCGATGTTTTAGGTGCCAAAAAGTCGATATGTGCATGCATCTTCAGTACCCGTTTATATTTCAAATTCAGGCTCAAAACAACCAAAAATTCGATATTTTGGGGTCCCAGAAGCGATCTGTACATGCCTACTCAGTGCTAGAATATTTTCAAAATATAGGCTAAAAACATACCAAAAATCGATATTTTAGGTGCCAAAAAGTCGATATCTCAAATTAAGGCCCAAAACACCCGAAAATTCGATATTTAGGGGTCCCAGACGCGATCTGTACATGCCTACTCCTTGTTAGAGTCTTTTCAAAATACAGGCCAAAAACATACTGAAAATCGATCTTTTAGGTGCCCGAAAGTCGATTTGTGCATGCATCTTCTGTACCCGTTTATATCTCAAATTCAGGCTCAAAACACCCGAAAATTTGATATTTTGGGGTCCCAGAAGCGATCTGTACATGCCTACTCAGTGCTAGAATGTTTTCAAAATATAGGCTCAAAACATGCTCAAAATCGATCTTTTAGGTGCCCAAAAGTCGATATGTGCATGTCTCTTCTGTACCCGTTTATATCTCAAATTCAGGCCCAAAACACCCGAAAATTCGATATTTTGGGGTCCCAGAAGCGATCTGTACACGCCTACTCCGTGTTAGAGTATTTACAAAATACAGGCCAAAAACATGCTCAAAATCGATGTTTTAGGTGCGTAAAGGCGATTACTCAAATTCAGGCCCAAAACACCCAAAAATTCGATATTTTGGGGTCCCATAAGCGATCTGTACACGCCTACTCCGTGTTAGAGTATTTACAAAACACAGGTCGAAAACATGCTCAAAATCGATGTTTTAGGTGACCAAAAGTCGATATGTTCATGCATCTTCAGTACCCGTTTATATCTCAAATTAAGTCCCAAAACACCCGAAAATTCGATATTTAGGGGTCTCAGAAGCGATCTGTACATGCCTACTCCGTGTTGAAGTATTTTCAAAATACAGGCCAAAAACATACTGAAAATCGATCTTTTAGGTGCCCAAAAGTCGATATGTGCATGCATCTTCTGTACTCGTTTATATCTCAAATTCTGGCCATAAACACCCGAAAATTCGATATTTTGGGGTCCCAGTAGCGATCTGTACATGCCTACTCCGTGTTAGAGTATTTTCAAAATACATGCCCAAAACATACTGAAAATCGATCTTTTAGGTACCCAAAAGTCGATATGTGCATGCATCTTCTGTACTCGTTTATATCTCAAATTCTGGCCATAAACACCCGAAAATTTAATATTTTGGGGTCCCAGAAGCGATCTGAACATGCCTACTCCGTGCTAGAGTATTTTCAAAATACATGCCCAAAACATGCTGAAAATCGATATTTTAGATGCCCAAAGTCAATATGTGCATGAATCTTCTGTATCCGTTTATATCTCAAATTCAGGCTCAAAACACCCGAAAATTCAATATTTTGGGGTCCCAGAAGCAATCTGTACAATCTGTACAATCTGTACTCAGTGCTAGAATATTTTCAAAATATAGGCTAAAAACATGCAAAAAATCGATATTTTAGGTGCTAAAAAGTCGATATCTCAAATTAAGGCCCAAAACACCGGAAAATTCGATATTAAGGGGTCCCAAAAGCGATCTGTACATGCCTACTCAATGTTATTTTCAAAATACAGGCCAAAAACATACTGAAAATCGATCTTTTAGGTGCCCAAAAGTCGATATGTGCATGCATCTTCTGTACCTGTTTATATATTAAATTCAGGCTTTAAAACACCCGAAAATTTAATATTTTGAGGTCCCAGAAGCGATCTGTACATGCCTACTCAGTGCTAGAATGTTTTCAAAATATAGGCTCAAAACATGCTCAAAATCGATATTTTAGGTGCGTAAAGGCGATATCTCAAATTCAGGCCCAAAACACCCGAAAATTCAATATTTTGGGGTCCCAGAAGCGATCTGTACATGCCTACTCCGTGTTAGAGTATTTACAAAATACACGCCCAAAACATGCTCAAAATCGATGTTTTAGGTGCCCAAAAGTCGATATGTGTATGCATCTTCAGTACCCGTTTATATCTCAAATTCAGGCTCAAAACACATGAAAATTCGATATTTTGGGGTCCCAGAAGCGATCTGTACATGCCTACTCCGTGTTAGAGTATTTTCAAAATACATGACCAAAACATGCTCAAAATCGATATTTTAGATGCCCAAAGTCAATATGTGCATGCATCTTCTGTACCCGTTTATATCTCAAATTCTGGCCCTAAACACCCGAAAATTCAATATTTTGGGGTCCAAGAAGCAATCTGTACATGCCTACTCAGTGCTAGAATATTTCAAAAATATAGGCTAAAAACATGCTCAAAATCGATATTTTAGGTGCCAAAAAGTCGATATCTCAAATTAAGGCCCAAAACACCCGAAAATTCGATATTTAGGGGTACCAAAAGCGATCTGTACATGCCTACTCCGTGTTAGAGTATTTTCAAAATACAGGCCCAAAACATGCTTACAATCGATGTTTTAGGTGCCAAAAATTCGAAATGTGCATACATCTTCAGTACCCGTTTATATCTTATATTCAGGCTCAAAACACCTGAAAATTCGATATTTTGGGGTCCCAAAAGCGATCTGTACATGCCTACTCAGTGCTAGAATTTTTTCAAAATATAGGCTCAAAACATGCTTAAAATCGATATTTTAGGTTCCCACAAGTCGATATGTGCATGCATCTTCTGTACTCGTTTATATCTCAAATTCAAGCCCTAAACACCCGAAAATTCAATATTTTGGGGTCCCAGAAGCAATCTGTACATGCCTACTCAGTGCTAGAATATTTTCAAAATATAGGCTAAAAACATGCTATAAATCGATATTTTAGGTGCCAAAAAGTCGATATCTCAAATTCAGGCCCAAAACACCCGAAAATTCGATATTTTGGGGTCCCAGAAGCGATCCGTACATGCCTACTCCGTGTTAGAGTATTTTCAAAATACAGGCCAAAAACATACTGAAATCGATCTTTTAGGTGCCCAAAAGTCAATATGTGCATGCATCTTCTGTACCCGTTTATATCTCAAATTCTGGCTCAAAACACCCGAAAATTCGATATTTTGGGGTCCCAGAAGCGATCTGTACATGCCTACAGAGTGCTAGAATGTTTTCAAAATATAGGCTCAAAACATGCTCAAAATCGATCTTTTAGGTGCCCAAAAGTCGATATGTGCATGCAACTTCTGTACCCGTTTATATCTCAAGTTCTGGCCCTAAACACCAGAAAATTCGATATTTTGGGGTCCCAGAAGCGATCTGTACATGCCTACTCAGTGCTAGAATGTTTTCACAATTCAGGCCCAAAACATGCTGAAATCGATATTTTAGGTGCCCAAAGTTAATATGGGTAAGCATCTTCTATACTCGTTTATATCTCAAATTCAGGCTCAAAAAACCCGAAAATTCGATATTTTAGGGTCCCAGAAGCGATCTGTACATGCGTACACCGTTCTAGAATGTTTTCAAAATATAGGCTCAAAACATGCTCAAAATCGATATTTTAGGTGCCCAAAAGTCGATATATGCATGCATCTTCTCTACTCGTTTATATCTCAAATTCAGGCTCAAAACACCCGAAAATTCGTTATTTTGGGGTCCCAGAAGCGATCTGTACATGCATACTCAGAGCTAGAAGATTTTAAAATTTAGGCTCAAAACATGCTAAAAATCGATATTTTAGGTGCGTAAAGGCGATATCTCAAATTCAGGCCCAAAACACCCGAAACTGCGATATTTAGGGGTCCCAGAAGCGATCTGTACATGCCTACTCCGTGTTAGAGTATTTTCAAAATACAGGCCAAAAATATACTGAAAATCGATCTTTTATGTGCCCAAAAGTCGATATGTGCATGCATCTTCTGTACCCGTTTATATCTCAAATTCTGGCCCTAAACACCCGAAAAATCGATATTTTGGGGTCCCAGAAGCGATCTATACATGCCTACTCCGTATTAGAGTATTTTAAAAATACATGCCCAAAACATGCTGTAAATCGATGTTTTAGATGCCTAAAGTCAATATGTGCATGTATCTTCTTTACCCGTTTATATCTCAAATTCAGGCTCAAAACACCCGAAAATTCAATATTTTGGGGTCCCAGAAACAATCTGTACATGCCTACTCAGTGCTAGAATATTTTCAAAATATAGGCTAAAAACATGCTAAAAATCGATATTTTAGGTGTCAAAAAGTCGATATCTCAAATTAAGGCCCAAAACACCCGAAAATTCGATATTTAGGGGTCCTAGAAGCGATCTGTACATGCCTACTCAGTGCTAGAATGTTTTCAAAATATAGGCTCAAAACATGCTCAAAATCGATCTTTTAGGTGCCCAAAAGTCGATATGTGCATGTCTCTTCTGTACCCGTTTATATCTCAAATTCAGGCCCAAAACACCCGAAAATTCGATATTTTGGGGTCCCAGAAGCGATCTGTACACGCCTACTCCGTGTTAGAATATTTTCAAAATATAGGCTAAAAACATGCTAAAAATCGATATTTTAGGTGTCAAAAAGTCGATATCTCAAATTAAGGCCCAAAACACCCGAAAATTCGATATTTAGGGGTCCCAGAAGCGATCTGTACATGCCTACTCAGTGCTAGAATGTTTTCAAAATATAGGCTCAAAACATGCTCAAAATCGATCTTTTAGGTGCCCAAAAGTCGATATGTGCATGTCTCTTCTGTACCCGTTTATATCTCAAATTCAGGCCCAAAACACCCGAAAATTCGATATTTTGGGGTCCCAGAAGCGATCTGTACACGCCTACTCCGTGTTAGAGTATTTACAAAATACAGGCCAAAAACATGCTCAAAATCGATGTTTTAGGTGCCAAAAAGTCGATATGTGCATGCATCTTCAGTACCCGTTTATATTTCAAATTCAGGCTCAAAACACCCGAAAATTCGATATTTTGGGGTCCCAGAAGCGATCTGTACATGCCTACTCAGTGCTAGAATATTTTCAAAATATAGGCTAAAAACATACCAAAAATCGATATTTTAGGTGCCAAAAAGTCGATATCTCAAATTAAGGCCCAAAACACCCGAAAATTCGATATTTAGGGGTCCCAGACGCGATCTGTACATGCCTACTCCTTGTTAGAGTCTTTTCAAAATACAGGCCAAAAACATACTGAAAATCGATCTTTTAGGTGCCCGAAAGTCGATTTGTGCATGCATCTTCTGTACCCGTTTATATCTCAAATTCAGGCTCAAAACACCCGAAAATTTGATATTTTGGGGTCCCAGAAGCGATCTGTACATGCCTACTCAGTGTTAGAATGTTTTCAAAATATAGGCTCAAAACATGCTCAAAATCGATCTTTTAGGTGCCCAAAAGTCGATATGTGCATGTCTCTTCTGTACCCGTTTATATCTCAAATTCAGGCCCAAAACACCCGAAAATTCGATATTTTGGGGTCCCAGAAGCGATCTGTACACGCCTACTCCGTGTTAGAGTATTTACAAAATACAGGCCAAAAACATGCTCAAAATCGATGTTTTAGGTGCGTAAAGGCGATTACTCAAATTCAGGCCCAAAACACCCAAAAATTCGATATTTTGGGGTCCCATAAGCGATCTGTACACGCCTACTCCGTGTTAGAGTATTTACAAAATACAGGTCGAAAACATGCTCAAAATCGATGTTTTAGGTGACCAAAAGTCGATATGTTCATGCATCTTCAGTACCCGTTTATATCTCAAATTAAGTCCCAAAACACCCGAAAATTCGATATTTAGGGGTCTCAGAAGCGATCTGTACATGCCTACTCCGTGTTGAAGTATTTTCAAAATACAGGCCAAAAACATACTGAAAATCGATCTTTTAGGTGCCCAAAAGTCGATATGTGCATGCATCTTCTGTACTCGTTTATATCTCAAATTCTGGCCATAAACACCCGAAAATTCGATATTTTGGGGTCCCAGTAGCGATCTGTACATGCCTACTCCGTGTTAGAGTATTTTCAAAATACATGCCCAAAACATACTGAAAATCGATCTTTTAGGTACCCAAAAGTCGATATGTGCATGCATCTTCTGTACTCGTTTATATCTCAAATTCTGGCCATAAACACCCGAAAATTTAATATTTTGGGGTCCCAGAAGCGATCTGAACATGCCTACTCCGTGCTAGAGTATTTTCAAAATACATGCCCAAAACATGCTGAAAATCGATATTTTAGATGCCCAAAGTCAATATGTGCATGAATCTTCTGTATCCGTTTATATCTCAAATTCAGGCTCAAAACACCCGAAAATTCAATATTTTGGGGTCCCAGAAGCAATCTGTACAATCTGTACAATCTGTACTCAGTGCTAGAATATTTTCAAAATATAGGCTAAAAACATGCAAAAAATCGATATTTTAGGTGCTAAAAAGTCGATATCTCAAATTAAGGCCCAAAACACCGGAAAATTCGATATTAAGGGGTCCCAAAAGCGATCTGTACATGCCTACTCAATGTTATTTTCAAAATACAGGCCAAAAACATACTGAAAATCGATCTTTTAGGTGCCCAAAAGTCGATATGTGCATGCATCTTCTGTACCTGTTTATATATTAAATTCAGGCTTTAAAACACCCGAAAATTTAATATTTTGAGGTCCCAGAAGCGATCTGTACATGCCTACTCAGTGCTAGAATGTTTTCAAAATATAGGCTCAAAACATGCTCAAAATCGATCTTTTAGGTGCCCAAAAGTCGATATGTGCATGCATCTTCTGTACCCGTTTATATCTCAAGTTCTGGCCCTAAACACCAGAAAATTCGATATTTTGGGGTCCCAGAAGCGATCTGTACATGCCTACTCAGTGCTAGAATGTTTTCACAATTCAGGCCCAAAACATGCTGAAATCGATATTTTAGGTGCCCAAAGTTAATATGGGTAAGCATCTTCTATACTCGTTTATATCTCAAATTCAGGCTCAAAAAACCCGAAAATTCGATTTTTAGGGTCCCAGAAGCGATCTGTACATGCGTACACCGTTCTAGAATGTTTTCAAAATATAGGCTCAAAACATGCTCAAAATCGATATTTTAGGTGCCCAAAAGTCGATATATGCATGCATCTTCTCTACTCGTTTATATCTCAAATTCAGGCTCAAAACACCCGAAAATTCGTTATTTTGGGGTCCCAGAAGCGATCTGTACATGCATACTCAGAGCTAGAAGATTTTAAAATTTAGGCTCAAAACATGCTAAAAATCGATATTTTAGGTGCGTAAAGGCGATATCTCAAATTCAGGCCCAAAACACCCGAAACTGCGATATTTAGGGGTCCCAGAAGCGATCTGTACATGCCTACTCCGTGTTAGAGTATTTTCAAAATACAGGCCAAAAATATACTGAAAATCGATCTTTTATGTGCCCAAAAGTCGATATGTGCATGCATCTTTTGTACCCGTTTTATCTCAAATTCTGGCCCTAAACACCCGAAAAATCGATATTTTGTGGTCCCAGAAGCGATCTATACATGCCTACTCCGTGTTAGAGTATTTTAAAAATACATGCCCAAAACATGCTGTAAATCGATGTTTTAGATGCCTAAAGTCAATATGTGCATGTATCTTCTTTACCCGTTTATATCTCAAATTCAGGCTCAAAACACCCGAAAATTCAATATTTTGGGGTCCCAGAAACAATCTGTACATGCCTACTCAGTGCTAGAATATTTTCAAAATATAGGCTAAAAACATGCTAAAAATCGATATTTTAGGTGCCAAAAAGTCGATATCTCAAATTAAGGCCCAAAACACCCGAAAATTCGATATTTAGGGGTCCCAGAAGCGATCTGTACATGCCTACTCAGTGCTAGAATGTTTTCAAAATATAGGCTCAAAACATGCTCAAAATCGATCTTTTAGGTGCCCAAAAGTCGATATGTGCATGTCTCTTCTGTACCCGTTTATATCTCAAATTCAGGCCCAAAACACCCGAAAATTCGATATTTTGGGGTCCCAGAAGCGATCTGTACACGCCTACTCCGTGTTAGAATATTTTCAAAATATAGGCTAAAAACATGCTAAAAATCGATATTTTAGGTGTCAAAAAGTCGATATCTCAAATTAAGGCCCAAAACACCCGAAAATTCGATATTTAGGGGTCCCAGAAGCGATCTGTACATGCCTACTCAGTGCTAGAATGTTTTCAAAATATAGGCTCAAAACATGCTCAAAATCGATCTTTTAGGTGCCCAAAAGTCGATATGTGCATGTCTCTTCTGTACCCGTTTATATCTCAAATTCAGGCCCAAAACACCCGAAAATTCGATATTTTAGGGTCCCAGAAGCGATCTGTACACGCCTACTCCGTGTTAGAGTATTTACAAAATACAGGCCAAAAACATGCTCAAAATCGATGTTTTAGGTGCCAAAAAGTCGATATGTGCATGCATCTTCAGTACCCGTTTATATTTCAAATTCAGGCTCAAAACACCCGAAAATTCGATATTTTGGGGTCCCAGAAGCGATCTGTACATGCCTACTCAGTGCTAGAATATTTTCAAAATATAGGCTAAAAACATACCAAAAATCGATATTTTAGGTGCCAAAAAGTCGATATCTCAAATTAAGGCCCAAAACACCCGAAAATTCGATATTTAGGGGTCCCAGACGCGATCTGTACATGCCTACTCCTTGTTAGAGTCTTTTCAAAATACAGGCCAAAAACATACTGAAAATCGATCTTTTAGGTGCCCGAAAGTCGATTTGTGCATGCATCTTCTGTACCCGTTTATATCTCAAATTCAGGCTCAAAACACCCGAAAATTTGATATTTTGGGGTCCCAGAAGCGATCTGTACATGCCTACTCAGTGCTAGAATGTTTTCAAAATATAGGCTCAAAACATGCTCAAAATCGATCTTTTAGGTGCCCAAAAGTCGATATGTGCATGTCTCTTCTGTACCCGTTTATATCTCAAATTCAGGCCCAAAACACCCGAAAATTCGATATTTTGGGGTCCCAGAAGCGATCTGTACACGCCTACTCCGTGTTAGAGTATTTACAAAATACAGGCCAAAAACATGCTCAAAATCGATGTTTTAGGTGCGTAAAGGCGATTACTCAAATTCAGGCCCAAAACACCCAAAAATTCGATATTTTGGGGTCCCATAAGCGATCTGTACACGCCTACTCCGTGTTAGAGTATTTACAAAATACAGGTCGAAAACATGCTAAAAGTCGATGTTTTAGGTGACCAAAAGTCGATATGTTCATGCATCTTCAGTACCCGTTTATATCTCAAATTAAGTACCAAAACACCCGAAAATTCGATATTTAGGGATCTCAGAAGCGATCTGTACATGCCTACTCCGTGTTGAAGTATTTTCAAAATACAGGCCAAAAACATACTGAAAATCGATCTTTTAGGTGCCCAAAAGTCGATATGTGCATGCATCGTCTGTACTCGTTTATATCTCAAATTCTGGCCATAAACACCCGAAAATTCGATATTTTGGGGTCCCAGTAGCGATCTGTACATGCCTACTCCGTGTTAGAGTATTTTCAAAATACATGCCCAAAACATACTGAAAATCGATCTTTTAGGTACCCAAAAGTCGATATGTGCATGCATCTTCTGTACTCGTTTATATCTCAAATTCTGGCCATAAACACCCGAAAATTCAATATTTTGGGGTCCCAGAAGCGATCTGAACATGCCTACTCCGTGCTAGAGTATTTTCAAAATACATGCCCAAAACATGCTGAAAATCGATATTTTAGATGCCCAAAGTCAATATGTGCATGAATCTTCTGTATCCGTTTATATCTCAAATTCAGGCTCAAAACACCCGAAAATTCAATATTTTGGGGTCCCAGAAGCAATCTGTACAATCTGTACAATCTGTACTCAGTGCTAGAATATTTTCAAAATATAGGCTAAAAACATGCAAAAAATCGATATTTTAGGTGCTAAAAAGTCGATATCTCAAATTAAGGCCCAAAACACCGGAAAATTCGATATTAAGGGGTCCCAAAAGCGATCTGTACATGCCTACTCAATGTTATTTTCAAAATACAGGCCAAAAACATACTGAAAATCGATCTTTTAGGTGCCCAAAAGTCGATATGTGCATGCATCTTCTGTACCTGTTTATATATTAAATTCAGGCTTTAAAACACCCGAAAATTTAATATTTTGAGGTCCCAGAAGCGATCTGTACATGCCTACTCAGTGCTAGAATGTTTTCAAAATATAGGCTCAAAACATGCTCAAAATCGATCTTTTAGGTGCCCAAAAGTCGATATGTGCATGCATCTTCTGTACCCGTTTATATCTCAAGTTCTGGCCCTAAACACCAGAAAATTCGATATTTTGGGGTCCCAGAAGCGATCTGTACATGCCTACTCAGTGCTAGAATGTTTTCACAATTCAGGCCCAAAACATGCTGAAATCGATATTTTAGGTGCCCAAAGTTAATATGGGTAAGCATCTTCTATACTCGTTTATATCTCAAATTCAGGCTCAAAAAACCCGAAAATTCGATTTTTAGGGTCCCAGAAGCGATCTGTACATGCGTACACCGTTCTAGAATGTTTTCAAAATATAGGCTCAAAACATGCTCAAAATCGATATTTTAGGTGCCCAAAAGTCGATATATGCATGCATCTTCTCTACTCGTTTATATCTCAAATTCAGGCTCAAAACACCCGAAAATTCGTTATTTTGGGGTCCCAGAAGCGATCTGTACATGCATACTCAGAGCTAGAAGATTTTAAAATTTAGGCTCAAAACATGCTAAAAATCGATATTTTAGGTGCGTAAAGGCGATATCTCAAATTCAGGCCCAAAACACCCGAAACTGCGATATTTAGGGGTCCCAAAAGCGATCTGTACATGCCTACTCCGTGTTAGAGTATTTTCAAAATACAGGCCAAAAATATACTGAAAATCGATCTTTTAGGTGCCCAAAAGTCGATATGTGCATGCATCTTTTGTACCCGTTTTATCTCAAATTCTGGCCCTAAACACCCGAAAAATCGATATTTTGTGGTCCCAGAAGCGATCTATACATGCCTACTCCGTGTTAGAGTATTTTAAAAATACATGCCCAAAACATGCTGTAAATCGATGTTTTAGATGCCTAAAGTCAATATGTGCATGTATCTTCTTTACCCGTTTATATCTCAAATTCAGGCTCAAAACACCCGAAAATTCAATATTTTGGGGTCCCAGAAACAATCTGTACATGCCTACTCAGTGCTAGAATATTTTCAAAATATAGGCTAAAAACATGCTAAAAATCGATATTTTAGGTGCCAAAAAGTCGATATCTCAAATTAAGGCCCAAAACACCCGAAAATTCGATATTTAGGGGTCCCAGAAGCGATCTGTACATGCCTACTCAGTGCTAGAATGTTTTCAAAATATAGGCTCAAAACATGCTCAAAATCGATCTTTTAGGTGCCCAAAAGTCGATATGTGCATGTCTCTTCTGTACCCGTTTATATCTCAAATTCAAGACCAAAACACCCGAAAATTCGATATTTTGGGGTCCCAGAAGCGATCTGTACACGCCTACTCCGTGTTAGAGTATTTACAAAATACAGGCCAAAAACATGCTCAAAATCGATGTTTTAGGTGCCAAAAAGTCGATATGTGCATGCATCTTCAGTACCCGTTTATATTTCAAATTCATTCTCAAAACACCCGAAAATTCGATATTTTGGGGTCCCAGAAGCGATCTGTACACGCCTACTCCGTGTTAGAGTATTTACAAAATACAGGCCAAAAACATGCTCAAAATCGATGTTTTAGGTGCGTAAAGGCGATTACTCAAATTCAGGCCCAAAACACCCAAAAATTCGATATTTTGGGGTCCCATAAGCGATCTGTACACGCCTACTCCGTGTTAGAGTATTTACAAAATACAGGTCGAAAACATGCTCAAAATCGATGTTTTAGGTGACCAAAAGTCGATATGTTCATGCATCTTCAGTACCCGTTTATATCTCAAATTAAGTCCCAAAACACCCGAAAATTCGATATTTAGGGGTCTCAGAAGCGATCTGTACATGCCTACTCCGTGTTGAAGTATTTTCAAAATACAGGCCAAAAACATACTGAAAATCGATCTTTTAGGTGCCCAAAAGTCGATATGTGCATGCATCTTCTGTACTCGTTTATATCTCAAATTCTGGCCATAAACACCCGAAAATTCGATATTTTGGGGTCCCAGTAGCGATCTGTACATGCCTACTCCGTGTTAGAGTATTTTCAAAATACATGCCCAAAACATACTGAAAATCGATCTTTTAGGTACCCAAAAGTCGATATGTGCATGCATCTTCTGTACTCGTTTATATCTCAAATTCTGGCCATAAACACCCGAAAATTTAATATTTTGGGGTCCCAGAAGCGATCTGAACATGCCTACTCCGTGCTAGAGTATTTTCAAAATACATGCCCAAAACATGCTGAAAATCGATATTTTAGATGCCCAAAGTCAATATGTGCATGAATCTTCTGTATCCGTTTATATCTCAAATTCAGGCTCAAAACACCCGAAAATTCAATATTTTGGGGTCCCAGAAGCAATCTGTACAATCTGTACAATCTGTACTCAGTGCTAGAATATTTTCAAAATATAGGCTAAAAACATGCAAAAAATCGATATTTTAGGTGCTAAAAAGTCGATATCTCAAATTAAGGCCCAAAACACCGGAAAATTCGATATTAAGGGGTCCCAAAAGCGATCTGTACATGCCTACTCAATGTTATTTTCAAAATACAGGCCAAAAACATACTGAAAATCGATCTTTTAGGTGCCCAAAAGTCGATATGTGCATGCATCTTCTGTACCTGTTTATATATTAAATTCAGGCTTTAAAACACCCGAAAATTTAATATTTTGAGGTCCCAGAAGCGATCTGTACATGCCTACTCAGTGCTAGAATGTTTTCAAAATATAGGCTCAAAACATGCTCAAAATCGATCTTTTAGGTGCCCAAAAGTCGATATGTGCATGCATCTTCTGTACCCGTTTATATCTCAAGTTCTGGCCCTAAACACCAGAAAATTCGATATTTTGGGGTCCCAGAAGCGATCTGTACATGCCTACTCAGTGCTAGAATGTTTTCACAATTCAGGCCCAAAACATGCTGAAATCGATATTTTAGGTGCCCAAAGTTAATATGGGTAAGCATCTTCTATACTCGTTTATATCTCAAATTCAGGCTCAAAAAACCCGAAAATTCGATTTTTAGGGTCCCAGAAGCGATCTGTACATGCGTACACCGTTCTAGAATGTTTTCAAAATATAGGCTCAAAACATGCTCAAAATCGATATTTTAGGTGCCCAAAAGTCGATATATGCATGCATCTTCTCTACTCGTTTATATCTCAAATTCAGGCTCAAAACACCCGAAAATTCGTTATTTTGGGGTCCCAGAAGCGATCTGTACATGCATACTCAGAGCTAGAAGATTTTAAAATTTAGGCTCAAAACATGCTAAAAATCGATATTTTAGGTGCGTAAAGGCGATATCTCAAATTCAGGCCCAAAACACCCGAAACTGCGATATTTAGGGGTCCCAGAAGCGATCTGTACATGCCTACTCCGTGTTAGAGTATTTTCAAAATACAGGCCAAAAATATACTGAAAATCGATCTTTTATGTGCCCAAAAGTCGATATGTGCATGCATCTTTTGTACCCGTTTTATCTCAAATTCTGGCCCTAAACACCCGAAAAATCGATATTTTGTGGTCCCAGAAGCGATCTATACATGCCTACTCCGTGTTAGAGTATTTTAAAAATACATGCCCAAAACATGCTGTAAATCGATGTTTTAGATGCCTAAAGTCAATATGTGCATGTATCTTCTTTACCCGTTTATATCTCAAATTCAGGCTCAAAACACCCGAAAATTCAATATTTTGGGGTCCCAGAAACAATCTGTACATGCCTACTCAGTGCTAGAATATTTTCAAAATATAGGCTAAAAACATGCTAAAAATCGATATTTTAGGTGCCAAAAAGTCGATATCTCAAATTAAGGCCCAAAACACCCGAAAATTCGATATTTAGGGGTCCCAGAAGCGATCTGTACATGCCTACTCAGTGCTAGAATGTTTTCAAAATATAGGCTCAAAACATGCTCAAAATCGATCTTTTAGGTGCCCAAAAGTCGATATGTGCATGTCTCTTCTGTACCCGTTTATATCTCAAATTCAGGCCCAAAACACCCGAAAATTCGATATTTTGGGGTCCCAGAAGCGATCTGTACACGCCTACTCCGTGTTAGAATATTTTCAAAATATAGGCTAAAAACATGCTAAAAATCGATATTTTAGGTGTCAAAAAGTCGATATCTCAAATTAAGGCCCAAAACACCCGAAAATTCGATATTTAGGGGTCCCAGAAGCGATCTGTACATGCCTACTCAGTGCTAGAATGTTTTCAAAATATAGGCTCAAAACATGCTCAAAATCGATCTTTTAGGTGCCCAAAAGTCGATATGTGCATGTCTCTTCTGTACCCGTTTATATCTCAAATTCAGGCCCAAAACACCCGAAAATTCGATATTTTAGGGTCCCAGAAGCGATCTGTACACGCCTACTCCGTGTTAGAGTATTTACAAAATACAGGCCAAAAACATGCTCAAAATCGATGTTTTAGGTGCCAAAAAGTCGATATGTGCATGCATCTTCAGTACCCGTTTATATTTCAAATTCAGGCTCAAAACACCCGAAAATTCGATATTTTGGGGTCCCAGAAGCGATCTGTACATGCCTACTCAGTGCTAGAATATTTTCAAAATATAGGCTAAAAACATACCAAAAATCGATATTTTAGGTGCCAAAAAGTCGATATCTCAAATTAAGGCCCAAAACACCCGAAAATTCGATATTTAGGGGTCCCAGACGCGATCTGTACATGCCTACTCCTTGTTAGAGTCTTTTCAAAATACAGGCCAAAAACATACTGAAAATCGATCTTTTAGGTGCCCGAAAGTCGATTTGTGCATGCATCTTCTGTACCCGTTTATATCTCAAATTCAGGCTCAAAACACCCGAAAATTTGATATTTTGGGGTCCCAGAAGCGATCTGTACATGCCTACTCAGTGCTAGAATGTTTTCAAAATATAGGCTCAAAACATGCTCAAAATCGATCTTTTAGGTGCCCAAAAGTCGATATGTGCATGTCTCTTCTGTACCCGTTTATATCTCAAATTCAGGCCCAAAACACCCGAAAATTCGATATTTTGGGGTCCCAGAAGCGATCTGTACACGCCTACTCCGTGTTAGAGTATTTACAAAATACAGGCCAAAAACATGCTCAAAATCGATGTTTTAGGTGCGTAAAGGCGATTACTCAAATTCAGGCCCAAAACACCCAAAAATTCGATATTTTGGGGTCCCATAAGCGATCTGTACACGCCTACTCCGTGTTAGAGTATTTACAAAATACAGGTCGAAAACATGCTAAAAGTCGATGTTTTAGGTGACCAAAAGTCGATATGTTCATGCATCTTCAGTACCCGTTTATATCTCAAATTAAGTACCAAAACACCCGAAAATTCGATATTTAGGGATCTCAGAAGCGATCTGTACATGCCTACTCCGTGTTGAAGTATTTTCAAAATACAGGCCAAAAACATACTGAAAATCGATCTTTTAGGTGCCCAAAAGTCGATATGTGCATGCATCGTCTGTACTCGTTTATATCTCAAATTCTGGCCATAAACACCCGAAAATTCGATATTTTGGGGTCCCAGTAGCGATCTGTACATGCCTACTCCGTGTTAGAGTATTTTCAAAATACATGCCCAAAACATACTGAAAATCGATCTTTTAGGTACCCAAAAGTCGATATGTGCATGCATCTTCTGTACTCGTTTATATCTCAAATTCTGGCCATAAACACCCGAAAATTCAATATTTTGGGGTCCCAGAAGCGATCTGAACATGCCTACTCCGTGCTAGAGTATTTTCAAAATACATGCCCAAAACATGCTGAAAATCGATATTTTAGATGCCCAAAGTCAATATGTGCATGAATCTTCTGTATCCGTTTATATCTCAAATTCAGGCTCAAAACACCCGAAAATTCAATATTTTGGGGTCCCAGAAGCAATCTGTACAATCTGTACAATCTGTACTCAGTGCTAGAATATTTTCAAAATATAGGCTAAAAACATGCAAAAAATCGATATTTTAGGTGCTAAAAAGTCGATATCTCAAATTAAGGCCCAAAACACCGGAAAATTCGATATTAAGGGGTCCCAAAAGCGATCTGTACATGCCTACTCAATGTTATTTTCAAAATACAGGCCAAAAACATACTGAAAATCGATCTTTTAGGTGCCCAAAAGTCGATATGTGCATGCATCTTCTGTACCTGTTTATATATTAAATTCAGGCTTTAAAACACCCGAAAATTTAATATTTTGAGGTCCCAGAAGCGATCTGTACATGCCTACTCAGTGCTAGAATGTTTTCAAAATATAGGCTCAAAACATGCTCAAAATCGATCTTTTAGGTGCCCAAAAGTCGATATGTGCATGCATCTTCTGTACCCGTTTATATCTCAAGTTCTGGCCCTAAACACCAGAAAATTCGATATTTTGGGGTCCCAGAAGCGATCTGTACATGCCTACTCAGTGCTAGAATGTTTTCACAATTCAGGCCCAAAACATGCTGAAATCGATATTTTAGGTGCCCAAAGTTAATATGGGTAAGCATCTTCTATACTCGTTTATATCTCAAATTCAGGCTCAAAAAACCCGAAAATTCGATTTTTAGGGTCCCAGAAGCGATCTGTACATGCGTACACCGTTCTAGAATGTTTTCAAAATATAGGCTCAAAACATGCTCAAAATCGATATTTTAGGTGCCCAAAAGTCGATATATGCATGCATCTTCTCTACTCGTTTATATCTCAAATTCAGGCTCAAAACACCCGAAAATTCGTTATTTTGGGGTCCCAGAAGCGATCTGTACATGCATACTCAGAGCTAGAAGATTTTAAAATTTAGGCTCAAAACATGCTAAAAATCGATATTTTAGGTGCGTAAAGGCGATATCTCAAATTCAGGCCCAAAACACCCGAAACTGCGATATTTAGGGGTCCCAAAAGCGATCTGTACATGCCTACTCCGTGTTAGAGTATTTTCAAAATACAGGCCAAAAATATACTGAAAATCGATCTTTTAGGTGCCCAAAAGTCGATATGTGCATGCATCTTTTGTACCCGTTTTATCTCAAATTCTGGCCCTAAACACCCGAAAAATCGATATTTTGTGGTCCCAGAAGCGATCTATACATGCCTACTCCGTGTTAGAGTATTTTAAAAATACATGCCCAAAACATGCTGTAAATCGATGTTTTAGATGCCTAAAGTCAATATGTGCATGTATCTTCTTTACCCGTTTATATCTCAAATTCAGGCTCAAAACACCCGAAAATTCAATATTTTGGGGTCCCAGAAACAATCTGTACATGCCTACTCAGTGCTAGAATATTTTCAAAATATAGGCTAAAAACATGCTAAAAATCGATATTTTAGGTGCCAAAAAGTCGATATCTCAAATTAAGGCCCAAAACACCCGAAAATTCGATATTTAGGGGTCCCAGAAGCGATCTGTACATGCCTACTCAGTGCTAGAATGTTTTCAAAATATAGGCTCAAAACATGCTCAAAATCGATCTTTTAGGTGCCCAAAAGTCGATATGTGCATGTCTCTTCTGTACCCGTTTATATCTCAAATTCAAGACCAAAACACCCGAAAATTCGATATTTTGGGGTCCCAGAAGCGATCTGTACACGCCTACTCCGTGTTAGAGTATTTACAAAATACAGGCCAAAAACATGCTCAAAATCGATGTTTTAGGTGCCAAAAAGTCGATATGTGCATGCATCTTCAGTACCCGTTTATATTTCAAATTCATTCTCAAAACACCCGAAAATTCGATATTTTGGGGTCCCAGAAGCGATCTGTACATGCCTACTCCGTGTTAGAGTATTTTCAAAATACAGGCCCAAAACATGCTGAAAATCGATATTTTAGATGCCCAAAGTCAATATGTGCATGTATCTTCTATACCCATTTATATCTTAAATTCAGGCTCAAAACACCCGAAAATTCAATATTTTGGGGTCCCAGAAGCGATCTGTACATGCCTACTCAGTGCTAGAATGTTTTCAAAATATAGGCTCAAAACATGCTCAAAATCGATATTATAGGTGCCCAAAAGTCGATATGTGCATGCATCTTCTGTACTCGTTTATATCTCAAATTCAGGCTCAAAACACCCGAAAATTCGTTATTTTGGGGTCCCAGAAGCGATCCGTACATGCCTACTCAGTGCTAGAATATTTTCAAAATATAGGCTCAAAACTTGCTTATAATCGATATTTTAGGTGCGTAAAGGCGATATCTCAAATTATGGCCCAAAACACCCGAAAATTCGATATTTTTGGGTCCCAGAAGCGATCTGTACATGCCTACTCCGTGTTAGAGTATTTTCAAAATACAGGCCAAAAACATACTGAAAATCGATCTTTTAGGTGCCCAAAAGTCGTTATGTGCATGCATCTTCTGTATCCGTTTATATCTCAAATTCTGGCCCTAAACACCCGATAATTCGATATTTTGGGGTCCCAGAAGCGATCTGTACATGCCTACTCAGTGCTAGAATGTTTTCAAAATATAGGCTCAAAACATGCTCAAAATCGATATTTTAGGTGCCCAAAATTCGATATGTGCATGCATCTTCTGTACCCGTTTATATCCCAAATTCTGGCCCTAAACACCCGAAAATTCGATATTTTGGGGTCCCAGAAGCTATCTGTACATGCCTACTCCGTGTTAGAGTATTTGCAAAATTCAGGCCCAAAACATGCTGAAAATCGATATTTTTGTTGCCCAAAGTCAATATGTGTATGCATCTTCTATACTCGTTTATATCTCAAATTCAGGATCAAAACACCCGAAAATTCGATATTTTGGGGTCCCAGAAGCTATCTGTACATGCCTACTCAGTGCTAGAATGTTTTCAAAATATAGGCTCAAAACATGCTCAAAATCGATATTTTAGGTGCCCAAAATTCGATTTGTGCATGCATCTTCTGTACTCGTTTATATCTCAAATTCAGGCTTAAAACACCCGAAAATTCGATATTTTGGGGTCCCAAAAGCGATCTGTACATGCCTAATCCGTGTCAGAGTATTTTCAAAATACATACCCAAAACATGCTAAAAATCGATATTTTAGGTGCCAAAAAGTCGATATCCCAAATTAAGGCCCAGAACACCTGAAAATTCAATATTTTTGGGTCCCAGAAGCGATCTGTACATGCCTACTCCGTGTTAGAGTATTTTCAAAATACAGGCCAAAAACATACTGAAAATCGATCTTTTAGGTGCCCAAAAGTCGTTATGTGCATGCATCTTCTGTATCCGTTTATATCTCAAATTCTGGCCCTAAACACCCGATAATTCGATATTTTGGGGTCCCAGAAGCGATCTGTACATGCCTACTCAGTGCTAGAATGTTTTCAAAATATAGGCTCAAAACATGCTCAAAATCGATATTTTAGGTGCCCAAAATTCGATATGTGCATGCATCTTCTGTACCCGTTTATATCCCAAATTCTGGCCCTAAACACCCGAAAATTCGATATTTTGGGGTCCCAGAAGCTATCTGTACATGCCTACTCCGTGTTAGAGTATTTGCAAAATTCAGGCCCAAAACATGCTGAAAATCGATATTTTTGTTGCCCAAAGTCAATATGTGTATGCATCTTCTATACTCGTTTATATCTCAAATTCAGGATCAAAACACCCGAAAATTCGATATTTTGGGGTCCCAGAAGCTATCTGTACATGCCTACTCAGTGCTAGAATGTTTTCAAAATATAGGCTCAAAACATGCTCAAAATCGATATTTTAGGTGCCCAAAATTCGATTTGTGCATGCATCTTCTGTACTCGTTTATATCTCAAATTCAGGCTTAAAACACCCGAAAATTCGATATTTTGGGGTCCCAAAAGCGATCTGTACATGCCTAATCCGTGTCAGAGTATTTTCAAAATACATACCCAAAACATGCTAAAAATCGATATTTTAGGTGCCAAAAAGTCGATATCCCAAATTAAGGCCCAGAACACCTGAAAATTCGATATTTAGGGGTCCCAGAAGCGATCTGTACATGGCTACTCCGTGTTAGAGTATTTTCAAAATACAGGCCCAAAACATGCTCAAAATCGATGTTTTAGGTGCCAAAAAGTCGATATGTGCATGCATCTCCAGTACCCGTTTATATCTCAAATTCAGGCTCAAAACACCCGAAAATTCGATATTTTTGGGTCCCAGAAGCGATCTGTACATGCCTACTCCGTGTTAGAATATTTTTAAAATACATGCCCAAAACATGCTGAAAATCGATATTTTAGATGCCCAAAGTCAATATGTGCATGTATCTTCTGTACCCGTTTATATCTTAAATTCAGGCTCAAAACACCTGAAAATTCAATATTTTGGGGTCCCAGAAGCAATCTGTACATGCCTACTCAGTGCTAGAATATTTTCAAAATATAGGCTAAAAACATACTAAAAATCGATATTTTAAGTGCCAAAAGGTCGATATCTCATATTAAGGCCCAAAACACCCGAAAATTCGATATTTAGGGGTCCCAGAAGCGATCTGTACATGCCTACTCCGTGTTAGAGTATTTTCAAAATACAGGCCAAAAACATACTGAAAATCGATCTTTTAGGTGCCCGAAAGTCGATATGTGCATGCATCTTCTGTGCCCGTTTATATCTCAAATTCAGGCTCAAAACACCCGAAAATTCGATATTTTGGGGTCCCAGAAGCGATCTGTACATGCCTACTCAGTGCTAGAATGTTTTCAAAATATAGGCTCAAAACATGCTCAAAATCGATATTATAGGTGCCCAAAAGTCGATATGTGCATGCATCTTCTGTACTCGTTTATATCTCAAATTCAGGCTCAAAACACCCGAAAATTCGATATTTTGGGGTCCCAGAAGCGATCTGTACATGCCTAATCCGTGTCAGAGTATTTTCAAAATACATGCCCATAACATGCTGAAAATCGATATTTTAGATGCCCAAAGTCAATATGTGCATGTATCTTCTGTATCCGTTTATATCTCAAATTCAGGCTCAAAACACCCGAAAATTCAATATTTTGGGGTCCCAGAAGCAATCTGTACATGCCTACTCAGTGCTAGAATATTTTCAAAATATAGGCTAAAAACATGCTAAAAATCGATATTATAGGTGCCAAAAAGTCGATATCTCAAATTAAGGCCCAAAACACCCGAAAATTCGATATTTAGGGGTCCCAGAAGCGATCTGTACATGCCTACTCCATGTTAGAGTATTTTCAAAATACAAGCCAAAAACATACTGAAAATCGATCTTTTAGGTGCCCAAAAGTCGATATGTGCATGCATCTTCTGTACCTGTTTATATATTAAATTCAGTCTCAAAACATCCGAAAATTCGATATTTTGGGGTCCCTGAAGCGATCTGTACATGCCTACTCAGTGCTAGAATGTTTTCAAAATATAGGCTCAAAACATGCTCAAAATCGATATTTTAGGTGCCAAAAAGGCGATATGTGCATGCATCTTCTGTACTCGTTTATATCTCAAATTCATGCTCAAAACACCCGAAAATTCGATATTTTGGGGTCCCAGAAGCGATCTGTACATGCCTACTCAGTGCTAGAATATTTTCAAAATATAGGCTCAAAACATGCTAAAAATCGATATTTTAGGTGCGTAAAGGCGATATCTCAAATTATGGCCTAAAACACCCGAAAATTCGATATTTAGGGGTCCCAGAAGCGATCTGTACATGCCTACTCCGTGTTAGAATATTTTCAAAATACATGCCCAAAACATGCTGAAACTCGATATTTTAGATGCCCAAAGTCAATATGTGCATTTATCTTCTGTATCCGTTTATATCTCAATTTCAGGCTCAAAACACCCGAAAATTCAATATTTTGGGGTCCCAGAAGCAATCTGTACAATCTGTACAATCTGTACTCAGTGCTAGAATATTTTCAAAATATAGGCTAAAAACATGCTAAAAATCGATATTTTAGGTGCTAAAAAGTCGATATCTCAAATTAAGGCCCAAGAACACCGGAAAATTCGATATTTAGGGGTCCCAGAAGCGATCTGTACATGCCTACTCCGTGTTAGAATATTTTCAAAATACATGCCCAAAACATGCTGAAACTCGATATTTTAGATGCCCAAAGTCAATATGTGCATTTATCTTCTGTATCCGTTTATATCTCAAATTCAGGCCCAAAACACCCGAAAATTCAATATTTTGGGGTCCCAGAAGCAATCTGTACAATCTGTACAATCTGTACTCAGTGCTAGAATATTTTCAAAATATAGGCTAAAAACATGCTAAAAATCTAAATTTTAGGTGCTAAAAAGTCGATATCTCAAATTAAGGCCCAAAAACACCTGAAAATTCGATATTTAGGGGTCCCAGAAGCGATACGTACATGCCTACTCCGTGTTAGAATATTTTCAAAATACATGCCCAAAACATGCTGAAACTCGATATTTTAGATGCCCAAAGTCAATATGTGCATTTATCTTCTGTATCCGTTTATATCTCAAATTCAGGCTCAAAACACCCGAAAATTCAATATTTTGGGGTCCCAGAATCAATCTGTACAATCTGTACAATCTGTACTCAGTGCTAGAATATTTTCAAAATATAGGCTAAGAACATGCTAAAAATCGATATTTTAGGTGCTAAAAAGTCGATATCTCAAATTAAGGCCCAAAAACACCTGAAAATTCGATATTTAGGGGTCCCAAAAGCGATCTGTTCATGCCTACTCCATGTTAGAGTATTTTCAAAATACAGGCCAAAAACATACTGAAAATCGATCTTTTAGGTGCCCAAAAGTCGATATGTGCATGTATCTTCTGTATCCGTTTATATCTCAAATTCAGGCTCAAAACACCGGAAAATTCAATATTTTGGGGTCCCAGAAGCAATCTTTACAATCTGTACAATCTGTACTCAGTGCTAGAATATTTTCAAAATATAGGCTAAAAACATGCTAAAAATCGATATTTTAGGGGCTAAAAAGTCGATATCTCAAATTAAGGTCCAAAAACACCTGAAAATTCGATATTTAGGGGTCCCAGAAGCGATCTGTACATCCATGTTAGAGTATTTTCAAAATACAGGCCAAAAACATACTGAAAATCGATCTTTTAGGTGCCCAAAAGTCGATATGTGCATGTATCTTCTGTATCCGTTTATATCTCAAATTCAGGCTCAAAACACCGGAAAATTCAATATTTTGGGGTCCCAGAAGCAATCTTTACAATCTGTACAATCTGTACTCAGTGCTAGAATATTTTCAAAATATAGGCTAAAAACATGCTAAAAATCGATATTTTAGGTGCTAAAAAGTCGATATCTCAAATTAAGGCCCAAAACACCCGAAAATTCGATATTTAGGGGTCCCAGAAGCGATCTGTACATGCCTACTCCATGTTAGAGTATTTTCAAAATACAGGCCAAAAACATACTGAAAATCGATCTTTTAGGTGCCCGAAAGTCGATATGTGCATGCATCTTCTGTGCCCGTTTATATCTCAAATTCAGGCTCAAAACACCCGAAAATTTGATATTTTGGGGTCCCAGAAGCGATCTGTACATGCCTACTCAGTGCTAGAATGTTTTCAAAATATAGGCTCAAAACATGCTCAAAATCGATATTATAGGTGCCCAAAAGTCGATATGTGCATGCATCTTCTGTACTCGTTTATATCTCAAATTCAGGCTCAAAACACCCGAAAATTCGTTATTTTGGGGTCCCAGAAGCGATCCGTACATGCCTACTCAGTGCTAGAATATTTTCAAAATATAGGCTCAAAACTTGCTTATAATCGATATTTTAGGTGCGTAAAGGCGATATCTCAAATTATGGCCCAAAACACCCGAAAATTCGATATTTTGGGGTCCCAGAAGCGATCTGTACATCCCTACTCCGTGTTAGAGTATTTTCAAAATTCAGGCCCAAAACATGCTGAAAATCGATATTTTTGTTGCCCAAAGTCAATATGTGTATGCATCTTCTATACTCGTTTATATCTCAAATTCAGGATCAAAACACCCGAAAATTCGATATTTTGGGGTCCCAGAAGCTATCTGTACATGCCTACTCAGTGCTAGAATGTTTTCAAAATATAGGCTCAAAACATGCTCAAAATCGATATTTTAGGTGCCCAAAATTCGATTTGTGCATGCATCTTCTGTACTCGTTTATATCTCAAATTCAGGCTCAAAACACCCGAAAATTCGATATTTTGGGGTCCCAAAAGCGATCTGTACATGCCTAATCCGTGTCAGAGTATTTTCAAAATACATACCCAAAACATGCTAAAAATCGATATTTTAGGTGCCAAAAAGTCGATATCCCAAATTAAGGCCCAGAACACCCGAAAATTCGATATTTAGGGGTCCCAGAAGCGATCTGTACATGGCTACTCCGTGTTAGAGTATTTTCAAAATTCAGGCCCAAAACATGCTGAAAATCGATATTTTTGTTGCCCAAAGTCAATATGTGTATCTATCTTCTATACTCGTTTATATCTCAAATTCAGGATCAAAACACCCGAAAATTCGATATTTTGGGGTCCCAGAAGCTATCTGTACATGCCTACTCAGTGCTAGAATGTTTTCAAAATATAGGCTCAAAACATGCTCAAAATCGATATTTTAGGTGCCCAAAATTCGATTTGTACATGCATCTTCTGTACTCGTTTATATCTCAAATTCAGGCTCAAAACACCCGAAAATTCGATATTTTGGGGTCCCAAAAGCGATCTGTACATGCCTAATCCGTGTCAGAGTATTTTCAAAATACATACCCAAAACATGCTAAAAATCGATATTTTAGGTGCCAAAAAGTCGATATCCCAAATTAAGGCCCAGAACACCCGAAAATTCGATATTTAGGGGTCCCAGAAGCGATCTGTACATGGCTACTCCGTGTTAGAGTATTTTCAAAATACAGGCCCAAAACATGCTCAAAATCGATGTTTTAGGTGCCAAAAAGTCGATATGTGCATGCATCTTCAGTACCCGTTTATATCTCAAATTCAGGCTCAAAACACCCGAAAATTCGATATTTTTGGGTCCCAGAAGCGATCTGTACATGCCTACTCCGTGTTAGAGTATTTTCAAAATACAGGCCCAAAACATGCTGAAAATCGATATTTTAGATGCCCAAAGTCAATATGTGCATGTATCTTCTGTACCCGTTTATATCTTAAATTCAGGCTCAAAACACCTGAAAATTCAATATTTTGGGGTCCCAGAAGCAATCTGTACATGCCTACTCAGTGCTAGAATATTTTCAAAATATAGGCTAAAAACATACTAAAAATCGATATTTTAAGTGCCAAAAGGTCGATATCTCATATTAAGGCCCAAAACACCCGAAAATTCGATATTTAGGGGTCCCAGAAGCGATCTGTACATGCCTACTCCGTGTTAGAGTATTTTCAAAATACAGGCCAAAAACATACTGAAAATCGATCTTTTAGGTGCCCGAAAGTCGATATGTGCATGCATCTTCTGTGCCCGTTTATATCTCAAATTCAGGCTCAAAACACCCGAAAATTCGATATTTTGGGGTCCCAGAAGCGATCTGTACATGCCTACTCAGTGCTAGAATGTTTTCAAAATATAGGCTCAAAACATGCTCAAAATCGATATTATAGGTGCCCAAAAGTCGATATGTGCATGCATCTTCTGTACTCGTTTATATCTCAAATTCAGGCTCAAAACACCCGAAAATTCGATATTTTGGGGTCCCAGAAGCGATCTGTACATGCCTAATCCGTGTCAGAGTATTTTCAAAATACATGCCCATAACATGCTGAAAATCGATATTTTAGATGCCCAAAGTCAATATGTGCATGTATCTTCTGTATCCGTTTATATCTCAAATTCAGGCTCAAAACACCCGAAAATTCAATATTTTGGGGTCCCAGAAGCAATCTGTACATGCCTACTCAGTGCTAGAATATTTTCAAAATATAGGCTAAAAACATGCTAAAAATCGATATTTTAGGTGCTAAAAAGTCGATATCTCAAATTAAGGCCCAAAACACCCGAAAATTCGATATTTAGGGGTCCCAGAAGCGATCTGTACATGCCTACTCCGTGTTAGAGTATTTTCAAAATACAGGCAAAAAACATACTGAAAATCGATCTTTTAGGTGCACGAAAGTCGATATGTGCATGCATCTTCTGTGCCCGTTTATATCTCAAATTCAGGCTCAAAACAACCGAAAATTTGATATTTTGGGGTCCCAGAAGCGATCTGTACATGCCTACTCAGTGCTAGAATGTTTTCAAAATATAGGCTCAAAACATGCTCAAAATCGATATTATAGGTGCCCAAAAGTCGATATGTGCATGCATCTTCTGTACTCGTTTATATCTCAAATTCAGGCTCAAAACACCCGAAAATTCGTTATTTTGGGGTCCCAGAAGCGATCCGTACATGCCTACTCAGTGCTAGAATATTTTCAAAATATAGGCTCAAAACTTGCTTATAATCGATATTTTAGGTGCGTAAAGGCGATATCTCAAATTATGGCCCAAAACACCCGAAAATTCGATATTTTTGGGTCCCAGAAGCGATCTGTACATGCCTACTCCGTGTTAGAGTATTTTCAAAATACAGGCCAAAAACATACTGAAAATCGATCTTTTAGGTGCCCAAAAGTCGTTATGTGCATGCATCTTCTGTACCCGTTTATATCTCAAATTCTGGCCCTAAACACCCGATAATTCGATATTTTGGGGTCCCAGAAGCGATCTGTACATGCCTACTCAGTGCTAGAATGTTTTCAAAATATAGGCTCAAAACATGCTCAAAATCGATATTTTAGGTGCCCAAAATTCGATATGTGCATGCATCTTCTGTACCCGTTTATATCTCAAATTCTGGCCCTAAACACCCGAAAATTCGATATTTTGGGGTCCCAGAAGCGATCTGTACATGCCTACTCCGTGTTAGAGTATTTTCAAAATTCAGGCCCAAAACATGCTGAAAATCGATATTTTTGTTGCCCAAAGTCAATATGTGTATGCATCTTCTATACTCGTTTATATCTCAAATTCAGGATCAAAACACCCGAAAATTCGATATTTTGGGGTCCCAGAAGCTATCTGTACTCAGTGCTAGAATGTTTTCAAAATATAGGCTCAAAACATGCTCAAAATCGATATTTTAGGTGCCCAAAATTCGATTTGTGCTTGCATCTTCTGTACTCGTTTATATCTCAAATTCAGGCTCAAAACACCCGAAAATTCGATATTTTGGGGTCCCAAAAGCGATCTGTACATGCCTAATCCGTGTCAGAGTATTTTCAAAATACATACCCAAAACATGCTAAAAATCGATATTTTAGGTGCCAAAAAGTCGATATCCCAAATTAAGGCCCAGAACACCCGAAAATTCGATATTTAGGGGTCCCAGAAGCGATCTGTACATGGCTACTCCGTGTTAGAGTATTTTCAAAATTCAGGCCCAAAACATGCTGAAAATCGATATTTTTGTTGCCCAAAGTCAATATGTGTATGCATCTTCTATACTCGTTTATATCTCAAATTCAGGATCAAAACACCCGAAAATTCGATATTTTGGGGTCCCAGAAGCTATCTGTACATGCCTAATCCGTGTCAGAGTATTTTCAAAATACATACCCAAAACATGCTAAAAATCGATATTTTAGGTGCCAAAAAGTCGATATCCCAAATTAAGGCCCAGAACACCCGAAAATTCGATATTTAGGGGTCCCAGAAGCGATCTGTACATGGCTACTCCGTGTTAGAGTATTTTCAAAATACAGGCCCAAAACATGCTCAAAATCGATGTTTTAGGTGCCAAAAAGTCGATATGTGCATGCATCTTCAGTACCCGTTTATATCTCAAATTCAGGCTCAAAACACCCGAAAATTCGATATTTTTGGGTCCCAGAAGCGATCTGTACATGCCTACTCCGTGTTAGAGTATTTTCAAAATACAGGCCCAAAACATGCTGAAAATCGATATTTTAGATGCCCAAAGTCAATATGTGCATGTATCTTCTGTACCCGTTTATATCTTAAATTCAGGCTCAAAACACCGGAAAATTCAATATTTTGGGGTCCCAGAAGCAATCTGTACATGCCTACGCAGTGCTAGAATATTTTCAAAATATAGGCTAAAAACATGCTAAAAATCGATATTTTAGGTGCGTAAAGGCGATATCTCAAATTATGGCCTAAAACACCCGAAAATTCGATATTTAGGGGTCCCAGAAGCGATCTGTACATGCCTACTCCGTGTTAGAATATTTTCAAAATACATGCCCAAAACATGCTGAAACTCGATATTTTAGATGCCCAAAGTCAATATGTGCATTTATCTTCTGTATCCGTTTATATCTCAAATTCAGGCTCAAAACACCCGAAAATTCAATATTTTGGGGTCCCAGAAGCAATCTGTACAATCTGTACAATCTGTACTCAGTGCTAGAATATTTTCAAAATATAGGCTAAAAACATGCTAAAAATCGAAATTTTAGGTGCTAAAAAGTCGATATCTCAAATTAAGGCCCAAAAACACCTGAAAATTCGATATTTAGGGGTCCCAGAAGCGATACGTACATGCCTACTCCGTGTTAGAATATTTTCAAAATACATGCCCAAAACATGCTGAAACTCGATATTTTAGATGCCCAAAGTCAATATGTGCATTTATCTTCTGTATCCGTTTATATCTCAAATTCAGGCCCAAAACACCCGAAAATTCAATATTTTGGGGTCCCAGAATCAATCTGTACAATCTGTACAATCTGTACTCAGTGCTAGAATATTTTCAAAATATAGGCTAAAAACATGCTAAAAATCGATATTTTAGGTGCTAAAAAGTCGATATCTCAAATTAAGGCCCAAAAACACCTGAAAATTCGATATTTAGGGGTCCCAAAAGCGATCTGTTCATGCCTACTCCATGTTAGAGTATTTTCAAAATACAGGCCAAAAACATACTGAAAATCGATCTTTTAGGTGCCCAAAAGTCGATATGTGCATGTATCTTCTGTATCCGTTTATATCTCAAATTCAGGCTCAAAACACCGGAAAATTCAATATTTTGGGGTCCCAGAAGCAATCTTTACAATCTGTACAATCTGTACTCAGTGCTAGAATATTTTCAAAATATAGGCTAAAAACATGCTAAAAATCGATATTTTAGGTGCTAAAAAGTCGATATCTCAAATTAAGGTCCAAAAACACCTGAAAATTCGATATTTAGGGGTCCCAAAAGCGATCTGTACATCCATGTTAGAGTATTTTCAAAATACAGGCCAAAAACATACTGAAAATCGATCTTTTAGGTGCCCAAAAGTCGATATGTGCATGTATCTTCTGTATCCGTTTATATCTCAAATTCAGGCTCAAAACACCGGAAAATTCAATATTTTGGGGTCCCAGAAGCAATCTTTACAATCTGTACAATCTGTACTCAGTGCTAGAATATTTTCAAAATATAGGCTAAAAACATGCTCAAAATCGATATTTTAGGTGCTAAAAAGTCGATATCTCAAATTAAGGCCCAAAACACCGGAAAATTCGATATTTTGGGGTCCCAAAAGCGATCTGTACATGGCTACTCCGTGTTAGAGTATTTTCAAAATACAGGCCCAAAACATGCTCAAAATCGATGTTTTAGGTGCCAAAAAGTCGATATGTGCATGCATCTTCAGTACCCGTTTATATCTCAAATTCAGGCTCAAAACACCCGAAAATTCGATATTTTTGGGTCCAAGAAGCGATCTGTACAAGCCTACTCCGTGTTAGAGTATTTTCAAAATACAGGCCCAAAACATGCTGAAAATCGATATTTTAGATTCCCAAAGTCAATATGTGCATGTATCTTCTGTACCCGTTTATATCTTAAATTCAGGCTCAAAACACCTGAAAATTCAATATTTTGGGGTCCCAGAAGCAATCTGTACATGCCTACTCAGTGCTAGAATATTTTCAAAATATAGGCTAAAAACATACTAAAAATCGATATTTTAAGTGCCAAAAGGTCGATATCTCATATTAAGGCCCAAAACACCCGAAAATTCGATATTTAGGGGTCCCAGAAGCGATCTGTACATGCCTAATCCGTGTTAGAGTATTTTCAAAATACAGGCCAAAAACATACTGAAAATCGATCTTTTAGGTGCCCGAAAGTCGATATGTGTATGCATCTTCTGTGCCCGTTTATATCTCAAATTCAGGCTCAAAACACCCTTAAATTCGATATTTTGGGGTCCCAGAAGCGATCTGTACATGCCTACTCAGTGCTAGAATGTTTTCAAAATATAGGCTCAAAACATGCTCAAAATCGATATTATAGGTGCCCAAAAGTCGATATGTGCATGCATCTTCTGTACTCGTTTATATCTCAAATTCAGGCTCAAAACACCCGAAAATTCGATATTTTGGGGTCCCAGAAGCGATCTGTACATGCCTACTCAGTGCTAGAATGTTTTCAAAATATAGGCTCAAAACATGCTCAAAATCGATATTTTAGGTGCCAAAAATTCGATATGTTCATGCATCTTCTGTACTCGTTTATATCTCAAATTCAGGCTCAAAACACCCGAAAATTCGATATTTTGGGGTCCCAGAAGCGATCTGTACATGCCTACTCAGTGCCAGAATATTTTCAAAATATAGGCTAAAAACATGCCAAAAAGTCGATATCTTCAGTACCCGTTTATATACCAAGTTCAATCTGAAAACACCCGAAAATTCGATATTTTGGGGTCCCAGAAGCGATCTGTACATGCCTACTCCGTGTTAGAGTATTTTCAAAATACGGGCCAAAAACATACTGAAAATCGATATATTTTTTTCCCAAAAGTCGATATGTGCATGCATCTTCTGTACCCGTTTATATCTCAAATTCTGGCCCTAAACACCCGAAAATTCGATATTTTGGGGTCCCAGAAGCGATCTGTACATGCCTACTCAGTGCTAGAATGTTTTCAAAATTCAGGCCCAAAACATGCTGAATCGATATTTTAGGTGCCCAAAGTCAATATGTGTATGCATCTTCTATACTCGTTTATATCTCAAATTCAGGCTCAAAAAAACCCGAAAATTCGATATTTTAGGGTCCCAGAAGCGATCTGTACATGCCTACTCTGTGTTAGAGTATTTTCAAAATACATGCCCAAAACATGCTGAAAATCGATATTTTAGATGCCCAAAGTCAATATGTGCATTCATCTTCAGTACCCGTTTATATCTCAAATTCTTGCCCTAAACACCCGAAAATTCAATATTTTGGGGCAGATAAGCAATCTGTACATGCCTACTCAGTGCTAGAATATTTCCAAAATATAGGCTAAAAACATGCTCAAAATCGATGTTTTAGGTGCCAAAAAGTCGATATGCGCATGCATCTTCAGTACCCGTTTATATCTCAAATTCAGGCTCAAAACCCCCGAAAATTCGATATTTTGGGGTCCCAGAAGCGATCTGTACATGCCTACTCCGTGTTAGAGTATTTTCAAAATACATGCCCAAAACATGCTGAAAATCGATATTTTTGATTCCCAAAGTCAATATTTGCATGTATCTTCTGTATCCGTTTATATCTCAAATTCAGGCTCAAAACACCCGAAAATTCAATATTTTGGGGTCCCAGAAGCGATCTGTACATGCCTACTCCATATTAGAGTATTTTCAAAATACAGGCCAAAAACATACTGAAAATCGATCTTTTAGGTGCCCAAAAGTCGATATGCGCATGCATCTTCAGTACCCGTTTATATCTCAAATTCAGGCTCAAAACACCCGAAAGTTCGATATTTTGGGGTCCCAGAAGCGATCTGTACATGCCTACTCCGTGTTAGAGTATTTTCAAAATACATGCCCAAAACATGCTGAAAATCGATATTTTTGATGCCCAAAGTCAATATTTGCATGTATCTTCTGTATCCGTTTATATCTCAAATTCAGGCTCAAAACACCCGAAAATTCAATATTTTGGGGTCCCATAAGCAATCTGTACATGCCTACTCCATGTCAGAGTATTTTCAAAATACAGGCCAAAAACATACTGAAAATCGATCTTTTAGGTGCCCAAAAGTCGATATGTGTATGCATCTTCTGTACCTGTTTATATATTAAATTCAGGCTCAAAACACCCGAAAATTCGATATTTTGGGGTCCCAGAAGCAATCTGTACATGCCTACTCAGTGCTAGAATGTTTTCAAAATATAGGCTCAAAACATGCTCAAAATCGATATTTTAGGTGCCAAAAAGTCGATATGTGCATGCATCTTCTGTACTCGTTTATATCTCAAATTCTGGCTCAAAACACCCGAAAATTCGATATTTTGGGGTCCCAGAAGCGATCTGTACATGCCTACTCAGTGCTAGAATATTTTCAAAATATAGGCTCAAAACATGCTAAAAATCGATATTTTAGGTGCGTAAAGGCGATATCTCAAATTATGGCCTAAAACACCCGAAAATTCGATATTTAGGGGTCCCAGAAGCGATCTGTACATGCCTACTCCGTGTTAGAGTATTTACAAAATACAGGCCCAAAACATGCTCAAAATCGATGTTTTAGGTGCCCAAAACTCGATGTGTGCATGGATCTTCAGTACTCGTTTATATCTCGAATTCAGGCTCAAAACACCCGAAAATTCGATATTTTAGGGTCCCAGAAGCGATCTGTACATACCTACTCTGTGTTAGAGTATTTTCAAAATACATGCCCAAAACATGCTCAAAATCGATATTTTAGGTGCCAAAAATTCGATATGTTCATGCATCTTCTGTACTCGTTTATATCTCAAATTCAGGCTCAAAACACCCGAAAATTCGATATTTTGGGGTCCCAGAAGCGATCTGTACATACCTACTCAGTGCTAGAATATTTCCAACATATAGGCTAAAAAAAATGCAAAAAATCGATATTTTAGGTGCCAAAAAGTCGATATCTCAAATTAAGGCCCAAAACACCCGAAAATTCGATATTTAGGGGTCCCAGAAGCGATCTGTACATGCCTACTCCATGTCTGAGTATTTTCAAAATACAGGCCAAAAACATACTGAAAATCGATCTTTTAGGTGCCCAAAAGTCGATATATGCATGCATCTTCTGTACTCGTTTATATCTCAAATTCAGGCTCAAAACACCCGAAAATTCGATATTTTGGGGTCCCTGAAGCGATCTGTACATGCCTACTCAGTGCTAGAATATTTTCAAAATATAGGCTCAAAACATGCTAAAAATCGAAATTTTAGGTGCGTAAAGGCGATATCTCAAATTCAGGCCCAAAACACCCGAAAATTCGATATTTTGGGGTCCCAGAAGCGATCTGTACATGCCTACTCCGTGTTAGGGTATTTACAAAATACAAGCCCAAAACATACTGAAAATCGATCTTTTAATTGTCCAAAAGTCGATATGTGCATGCATCTTCTGTACCCGTTTATATCTCAAATTCTGGCCCTAAACACCCGAAAATTCGATATTTTGGGGTCCCAGAAGCGATCTGTACATGCCTACTCAGTGCTAGAATGTTTTCAAAATTCAGGCCCAAAACATGCTGAATCGATATTTTAGGTGCCCAAAGTCAATATGTGTATGCATCTTCTATACTCGTTTATATCTCAAATTCAGGCTCAAAAAACCCGAAAATTCGATATTTTAGGGTCCCAGAAGCGATCTGTACATGCCTACTCTGTGTTAGAGTATTTTCAAAATACATGCCCAAAACATGCTGAAAATCGATATTTTAGATGCCCAAAGTCAATATGTGCATTCATCTTCTGTACCCGTTTATATCTCAAATTCTTGCCCTAAACACCCGAAAATTCAATATTTTGGGGTCAGATAAGCAATCTGTACATGCCTACTCAGTGCTAGAATATTTCCAAAATATAGGCTAAAAACATGCTCAAAATCGATGTTTTAGGTGCCAAAAAGTCGATATGCGCATGCATCTTCAGTACCCGTTTATATCTCAAATTCAGGCTCAAAACACACGAAAATTCGATATTTTGGGGTCCCAGAAGCGATCTGTACATGCCTACTCCGTGTTAGAGTATTTTCAAAATACATGCCCAAAACATGCTGAAAATCGATATTTTTGATGCCCAAAGTCAATATTTGCATGTATCTTCTGTATCCGTTTATATCTCAAATTCAGGCTCAAAACACCCGAAAATTCAATATTTTGGGGTCCCAGAAGCGATCTGTACATGCCTACTCCATGTTAGAGTATTTTCAAAATACAGGCCAAAAACATACTGAAAATCGATCTTTTAGGTGCCCAAAAGTCGATATGTGCATGCATCTTCTGTATCTGTTTATATATTAAATTCAGGCTCAAAACACCCGAAAAGTCGATATTTTGGGGTCCCAGAAGCGATCTGTACATGCCTACTCAGTGCTAGAATGTTTTCAGAATATAGGCTCAAAACATGCTCAAAATCGATATTTTAGGTGCCAAAAAGTCGATATGTGCATGCATCTTCTGTACTCGTTTATATCTCAAATTCTGGCTCAAAACACCCGAAAATTCGATATTTTGGGGTCCCAGAAGCGATCTGTACATGCCTACTCAGTGCTAGAATATTTTCAAAATATAGGCTCAAAACATGCTAAAAATCGATATTTTAGGTGCGTAAAGGCGATATCTCAAATTATGGCCTAAAACACCCGAAAATTCGATATTTAGGGTTCCCAGAAGCGATCTGTACATGCCTACTCCGTGTTAGGGTATTTACAAAATACAGGCCCAAAACATGCTCAAAATCGATGTTTTAGGTGCCCAAAAGTCGATATGTGCATGCATCTTCAGTACTCGTTTATATCTCGAATTCAGGCTAAAAACACCCGAAAATTCGATATTTTAGGGTCCCAGAAGCGATCTGTACATACCTACTCTGTGTTAGAGTATTTTCAAAATACATGCCCAAAACATGCTGAAAATCGATATTTTAGATGCCCAAAGTCAATATGTGCATGCATCTTCTGTACCCGTTTATATCTCAAATTCTTGCCCTAAACACCCGAAAATTCAATATTTTGGGGTCCCATAAGCAATCTGTACATGCCTACTCAGTGCTAGAATATTTCCAACATATAGGCTAAAAAAAATGCTAAAAATCGATATTTTAGTTGCCAAAAAGTCGATATCTCAAATTAAGGCCCAAAACACCCGAAAATTCGATATTTAGGGGTCCCAGAAGCGATCTGTACATGCCTACTCCGTGTTAGAGTATTTTCAAAATACAGGCCAAAAACATACTGAAAATCGATCTTTTAGGTGCCCAAAAGTCGATATGTGCATGCATCTTCTGTACCCGTTTATATCTCAAATTCTGGCCCTAAACACTCGAAAAATCGATATTTAGGGGTCCCAGAAGCGATCTGTACATGCCTACTCCGTGTTAGAGTATTTTCAAAATACATGCCCAAAACATGTTGAAAATCGATATTTTAGATGCCCAAAGTCAATATGTGCATGTATCTTCTGTATCCGTTTATATCTCAAATTCAGGCTCAAAACACCCGAAAATGCAATATTTTGGGGTCCCAGAAGCAATCTGTACAATCTCTACAATCTGTACTCAGTGCTAGAATATTTTCAAAATATAGGCTAAAAACATGCTAAAAAACGATATTTTAGGTGCCAATAGTCAATATCTCAAATTAAGGCCCAAAACACCGGAAAATTCGATATTTAGGGGTCTCAAAAGCGATCTGTACATGCCTACTCCATGTTTGAGTATTTTCAAATTACAGGCCAAAAACATACTGAAAATCGATCTTTTAGGTGCCCAAAAGTCGATATGTGCATGCATCTTCTGTACCTATTTATATATTAAATTCAGGTTCAAAACACGCGAAAATTCAATATTTTGGGGTCCCAAAAGCGATCTGTACATGCCTACTCAGTGCTAGAATGTTTTCAAAATATAGGCTCAAAACATGCTCAAAATCGATATTTTTGTTGCCAAAAAGTCGATATGTGCATGCATCTTCTGTACTCGTTTATATCTCAAATTCAGGCTCAAAACACCCGAAAGTTCGATATTTTGGGGTCCCAGAAGCGATCTGTACATGCCTACTCAGTGCTAGAATATTTTCAAAATATAGGCTCAAAACATGCTAAAAATCGATATTTTAGGTGCGTAAAGGCGATATCTCAAATTATGGCCTAAAACACCCGAAAATTCGATATTTAGGGGTCCCAGAAGCGATCTGTACATGCCTACTCCGTGTTAGAGTATTTTCAAAATACAGGCCAAAAACATACTGAAAATCGATCTTTTAGATGCCCAAAAGTCGATATGTGCATGTATCTTCTGTATCCGTTTATATCTCAAATTCAGGCTCAAAACACCCGAAAATTCAATATTTTGGGGTCCCAGAAGCAATCTGTACAATCTGTACAATCTGTACTCAGTGCTAGAATATTTTCAAAATATAGGCTAAAAACATGCTAAAAATCGATATTTTAGGTGCTAAAAAGTCGATATCTCAAATTAAGGCCCAAAACACCGGAAAATTCGATATTTAGGGGTCCCAAAAGCGATCTGTACATGCCTACTCCGTGTTAAAGTATTTTCAAAATACAGGCCAAAAACATACTGAAAATCGATCTTTTAGGTGCCCAAAAGTCGATATGTGCATGCATCTTCTGTACCCGTTTATATCTCAAATTCAGGATCAAAACACCCGAAAATTCGAAATTTTGGGGTCCCAGAAACGAACTGTACATGCCTATTCCGTGTTAGAGTATTTTCAAAATACATGCCCAAAACATTCTGAAAATCGATATTTTAGATGCCCAAAGTCAATATGTGAATGCATCTTCTATACCCGTTTATATCTCAAATTCAGGCTCAAAAAACCCGAAAAGTCGATATTTTGGGGTCCCAGAAGCGATCTGTACATGCCTACTCCGTGTTAGAGTATTTACAAAATACAGGCCCAAAACATGCTCAAAATCGATGTTTTAGGTGCCCAAAAGTCGATATGTGCATGCATCTTCTGTACTCGTTTATATCTCGAATTCAGGCTCAAAACACCCGAAAATTCGATATTTTAGGGTCCCAGAAGCGATCTGTACATACCTACTCTGTGTTAGAGTATTTTCAAAATACATGCCCAAAACATGCTGAAAATCGATATTTTAGATGCCCAAAGTCAATATGTGCATGTATCTTCTGTATCCGTTTATATCTCAAATTCAGGCTCAAAACACCCGAAAATGCAATATTTTGGGGTCCCAGAAGCGATCTGTACATGCCTACTCAGTGCTAGAATGTTTTCAAAATATAGGCTCAAAACATGCTCAAAATCGATATTTTTGGTGCCAAAAAGTCGATATGTGCATGCATCTTCTGTACTCGTTTATATCTCAAATTCAGGCTCAAAACACCCGAAAATTCGATATTTTGGGGTCCCAGAAGCGATCTGTACATGCCTACTCAGTGCTAGAATATTTTCAAAATATAGGCTCAAAACATGCTAAAAATCGATATTTTAGGTGCGTAAAGGCGATATCTCAAATTATGGCCTAAAACACCCGAAAATTCGATATTTAGGGGTCCCAGAAGCGATCTGTACATGCCTACTCCGTGTTAGAGTATTTTCAAAATACGGGCCAAAAACATACTAAAAATCGATCTTTTGGGTGCCCAAAAGTCGATATGTGCGCCACTTCTGTACCCGTTTATATCTCAAATTCTGGCCCTAAACACCCGAAAATTCGATATTTTGGGGTCCCAGAAGCGATCTGTACATGCCTACTCCGTGTTAGAGTATTTTCAATATTCAGGCCAAAAACAAGCTGAAAATCGATATTTTAGGTGCCCAAAAGTCGATATATGTATGCATCATCTGTACTCGTTTATATCTCAAATTCATGCTCAAAACACCCGAAAATTCAATATTTTGGGGTCCCAGAAGCGATCTGTACATGCCTACTCAGTGCTAGAATATTTTCAAAATTTAGGCTCAAAACATGCTAAAAATCGATATTTTAGGTGCGTAAAGGCGATATCTCAAATTCAGGCCCAAAACACCCGAAAATTCGATATTTTGGGGTCCCATAAGCGATCTGTACATGCCTACTCCGTGTTAGAGTATTTACAAAATACAGGCAAAAACATGCTCAAAATCGATGTTTTAGGTGCCCAAAAGTCGATATGTGCATGCATATTCAGTACCCGTTTATATCTCAAATTCAGGCTCAAAACACATGAAAATTCGATATTTTGGGGTCCCAGAAGCGATCTGTACATGCCTACTACGTGTTAGAGTTTTTTCAAAATACAGACCCAAAAGATACTTAAAATCGATCTTTTAGGTGCCCAAAAGTCGATTCGTACATGCATCTTCTGTACCCGTTTATATTTCAAGTTCTGGCCCTAAACACCCGAAAATTCAATATTTTAGGGTCCCAGAAGCGATCTGTACATGCCTACTCAGTGCTAGAATGTTTTCAAAATATAGGCTCAAAACATGCTCAAAATCGATATTTTAGGTGCCCAAAAGTCGATATATGCATGCATCTTCTGTACTCGTTTTTATCTCGAATTCAGGCTCGAAACACCCGAAAATTCGATATTTTGGGGTCCTAGAAGCGATCTGTACATGCCTACTCAGTGCTAGAATATTTTTAAAATATAGGCTCAAAACATGCTAAAAATCGATATTTTAGGTGCATAAAGTCGATATCTCAAATTCAAGCCCAAAACACCCGAAACTTCGATATTTAGGGGTCCCAGAAGCGATCTATACATGCCTACTCCGTGTTAGAGTATTTTCAAAATACATGCCCAAAACATGCTGTAAATCGATGTTTTAGATGCCTAAAGTCAATATGTGCATGTATCTTCTTTACCCGTTTATATCTCAAATTCAGGCTCAAAACACCCGAAAATTCAATATTTTGGGGTCCCAGAAACAATCTGTACATGCCTACTCAGTGCTAGAATATTTTCAAAATATAGGCTAAAAACATGCTAAAAATCTATATTTTAGGTGCCAAAAAATCGATATCTCAAATTAAGGCCCAAAACACCCAAAAATTCGATATTTATGGGTTCCAGAAGCGATCTGTAAATGCCTACTCAGTGCTAGAAAGTTTTCAAAATATAGGCTCAAAACATGCTCAAAATCGATCTTATAGGTGCCCAAAAGTCGATATGTGCATGCCTCTTCTGTACCCGTTTATATCTTTAATTCTGGCCCTAAACACCCGAAATTTCGATATTTTGGGGTCCCAGAAGCGATCTGTACATGCCTACTCCGTGTTAGAGTATTTTCAAAATTCAGGCCCAAAACATGCTGAAAATCGATATTTTTGGTGCCCAAAGTCAATATGTGTATGCATCTTCTATACTCGTTTATATCTCAAATTCAGGCTCAAAACGCCCGAAAATTCGATATTTTGGGGTCCCAGAAGCGATCTGTACATGCCTACTCAGTGCTAGAATATTTTCAAAATATAGGCTCAAAACATGCTAAAAATCGATATTTTAAATGCGTAAAGGCGATATCTAAAATTCAGGCCCAAAACACCCGAAAATTCGATATTTTGGGGTCCCAGAAGCAATCTGTACACGCCTACTCCGTGTTAGAGTATTTACAAAATACAGGCCCAAAACATGCTCAAAATCGATAATTTAGATGCCCAAAGTCAATATGTGCATGTATCTCCTGTACCCGTTTACATCTCAAATTCAGGCTCAAAGCACCCGAAAATTCAATATTTTGGGGTCCCAGAAGCAATCTGTACATGCCTACTCAGTGCTAGAATATTTTCAAAATATAATCTAAAAACAAGCTACAAATCGATATTTTAGGTGCCAAAAAGTCGATATCTCTAATTCAGTCCCAAAACACCCGAAACTTCGATATTTAGGGGTCGCAGAAGTGATCTGTACATGCCTACCCCGTGTTAGAATATTTTCAAAATACGAGCCAAAAACATACTGAAAATCGATCTTTTAGGTGCCCAAAAGTCGATATGTGCATGCCACTTCTGTACCCGTTTATATCTCAAATTCTGGCTCTAAACACCAGAAAATTCGATATTTTGGGGTCCCAGAAGCGATCTGTACATGCCTACTCCGTGTTAGAGTAATTTCAAAATTCAGGCCAAAAACAAGCTGAAAATCGATATTTTTGGTGCCCAAAGTCAATTTGTGTATGCATCTTCTATACTCGCTTATATCTCAAATTCAGGCTCAAAAAACCCGAAAATTCGATATTTTGGGGTCCCAGAAGCGATCTGTACATGCCTACTCAGTGCTAGAATGTTTTCAAAATATAGGCTCAAAACATGCTCAAAATCGATGTTTTAGGTGCCCAAAAGTCGATATATGCATGCATCTTCTGTACTCGTTTATATCTCAAATTCAGGCTCAAAGCACCCGAAAATTCGATATTTTGGGGTCCCAGAAGCGATCTGTACATGCCTACTCAGTGTTAGAATATTTTCAAAATATAGGCTCAAAACATGCTAAAAATCGATATTTTAGGTGCCAAAAAGTCGATATCTCAAATTAAGGCCCAAAACACCCGAAAATTCGATATTTATGGGTACCAAAAGCGATCTGTACATGCCTACTCCGTGTTAGAGTATTTTCAAAATACAGGCCCAAAACATGCTTACAATCGATGTTTTAGGTGCCAAAAATTCGAAATGTGCATACATCTTCAGTACCCGTTTATATCTTATATTCAGGCTCAAAACACCCGAAAATTCGATATTTTGGGGTCCCAAAAGCGATCTGTACATGCCTACTCAGTGCTAGAATTTTTTAAAAATACATGCCCAAAACATGCTGTAAATCGATGTTTTAGATGCCTAAAGTCAATATGTGCATGTATCTTCTTTACCCGTTTATATCTCAAATTCAGAATCAAAACACCCGAAAATTCAATATTTTGGGGTCCCAGAAACAATCTGTACATGCCTACTCAGTGCTAGAATATTTTCAAAAAATAGGCTAAAAACATGCTAAAAATCGATATTTTAGGTGCCAAAAAGTCGATATCTCAATTTAAGGCCCAAAACACCCGAAAATTCGATATTTAGGGGTCCCAGAAGCGATCTGTACATGTCTACTCAGTGCTAGAATGTTTTCAAAATATAGGCTCAAAACATGCTCAAAATCGATCTTTTAGGTGCCCAAAAGTCGATATTTGCATGTCTCTTCTGTACCCGTTTATATCTCAAATTCAGGCCCAAAACACCCGAAAATTCGATATTTTGGGGTCCCAGAAGCGATCTGTACACGCCTACTCCGTGTTAGAGTATTTTCAAAATACACGCCCAAAACATGCTTACAATCGATGTTTTAGGTGCCAAAAATTCGAAATGTGCATAGATCTTCAGTACCCGTTTATATCTTATATTCAGGCTCAAAACACCCGAAAATTCGATATTTTGGGGTCCCAAAAGCGATCTGTACATGCCTACTCAGTGCTAGAATTTTTTCAAAATATAGGCTCAAAACATGCTTAAAATCGATATTTTAGGTGCCCACAAGTCGATATGTGCATGCATCTTCTGTACTCGTTTATATCTCAAATTCAAGCCCTAAACACCTGAAAATTCAATATTTTGGGGTCCCAGAAGCAATCTGTACATGCCTACTCAGTGCTAGAATATTTTCAAAATATAGGCTAAAAACATGCTAAAAATCGATATTTTAGGTGCCAAAAAGGCGATATCTCAAATTCAGGCCCAAAACACCCGAAAATTCGATATTTTGGGGTCACAGAAGCGATCCGTACATGCCTACTCCGTGTTAGAGTATTTTCAAAATACAGGCCAAAAACATACTGAAAATCTATCTTTTAGGTGCCCAAAAGTCGATATGTGCATGCATCTTCTGTACCCGTTTATATCTCAAATTCTGGCTCAAAACACCCGAAAATTCGATATTTTGGGGTCCCAGAAGCGATTTGTACATGCCTACAGAGTGCAAGAATGTTTTCAGAATATAGGCTCAAAACATGCTCAAAATCGATATTTTAGGTGCCCAAAAGTCGATATGTGCATGCATCTTCTGTACCCGTTTATATCTCAAGTTCTGGCCCTAAACACCAGAAAATTCGATATTTTGGGGTCCCAGAAGCGATCTGTACATGCCTACTCAGTGCTAGAATGTTTTCACAATTCAGGCCCAAAACATGCTGAAATCGATATTTTAGGTGCCCAAAGTTAATATGGGTAAGCATCTTCTATACTCGTTTATATCTCAAATTCAGGCTCAAAAAACCCGAAAATTCGATATTTTAGGGTCCCAGAAGCGATCTGTACATGCATACACCGTTCTAGAATGTTTTCAAAATATAGGCTCAAAACATGCTCAAAATCGATATTTTAGGTGCCCAAAAGTCGATATATGCATGCATCTTCTCTACTAGATTATATCTCAAATTCAGGCTCAAAACACCCGAAAATTCGTTATTTTGGGGTCCCAGAAGCGATCTGTACATGCATACTCAGAGCTAGAAGATTTTAAAATTTAGGCTCAAAACATGCTAAAAATCGATATTTTAGGTGCGTAAAGGCGATATCTCAAATTCAGGCCCAAAACACCCGAAACTGCGATATTTAGGGGTCCCAGAAGCGATCTGTACATGCCTACTCCGTGTTAGAGTATTTTCAAAATACAGGCCAAAAATATACTGAAAATCGATCTTTTAGGTGCCCAAAAGTCGATATGTGCATGCATCTTCTGTACCCGTTTATATCTCAAATTCTGGCCCTAAACACCCGAAAAATCGATATTTTGGGGTCCCAGAAGCGATCTATACATGCCTACTCCGTGTTAGAGTATTTTAAAAATACATGCCCAAAACATGCTGTAAATCGATGTTTTAGATGCCTAAAGTCAATATGTGCATGTATCTTCTTTACCCGTTTATATCTCAAATTCAGGCTCAAAACACCCGAAAATTCAATATTTTGGGGTCCCAGAAGCAATCTGTACATGCCTACTCAGTGCTAGAATATTTTCAAAATATAGGCTAAAAACATGCTAAAAATCGATATTTTAGGTGCCAAAAAGTCGATATCTCAAATTAAGGCCCAAAACACCCGTAAATTCGATATTTAGGGGTCCCAGAAGCGATCTGTACATGCCTACTCAATGCTAGAATGTTTTCAAAATATAGGCTCAAAACATGCTCAAAATCGATCTTTTAGGTGCCCAAAAGTCGATATGTGCATGTCTCTTCTGTACCCGTTTATATCTCAAATTCAGGCCCAAAACACCCGAAAATTCGATATTTTGGGGTCCCAGAAGCGATCTGTACACGCCTACTCCGTGTTAGAGTATTTACAAAATACAGGCCAAAAACATGCTCAAAATCGATGTTTTAGGTGCCAAAAAGTCGATATCTCAAATTAAGGCCCAAAACACCCGAAAATTCGATATTTAGGGGTCCCAGACGCGATCTGTACATGCCTACTCCTTGTTAGAGTCTTTTCAAAATACAGGCCAAAAACATACTGAAAATCGATCTTTTCGGTGCCCGAAAGTCGATTTGTGCATGCATCTTCTGTACCCGTTTATATCTCAAATTCAGGCTCAAAACACCCGAAAATTTGATATTTTGGGGTCCCAGAAGCGATCTGTACATGCCTACTCAGTGCTAGAATGTTTTCAAAATATAGGCTCAAAACATGCTCAAAATCGATATTTTAGGTGCCCAAAATTCGATATGTGCATGCATCTTCTGTACTCGTCTATATCTCAAATTCAGGTTCAAAACACCCGAAAATTCGATATTTTGGGGTCCCAGAAACGATATGTACATGCCTACTCAGTGCTAGAATTTTTTCAAAATATAGGCTCAAAACATGCTAAAAATCGATATTTTAGGTGCGTAAAGGCGATTACTCAAATTCAGGCCCAAAACACCCGAAAATTCGATATTTTGGGGTCCCAGAAGCGATCTGTACACGCCTACTTCGTGTTAGAGTATTTACAAAATACAGGTCGAAAACATGCTCAAAATCGATGTTTTAGGTGACCAAAAGTCGATATGTGCATGCATCTTCAGTACCCGTTTATATCTCAAATTAAGGCCCAAAACACCCGAAAATTCGATATTTAGGGGTCTCAGAAGCGATCTGTACATGCCTACTCCGTGTTAAAGTATTTTCAAAATACAGGCCAAAAACATACTGAAAATCGATCTTTTAGGTGCCCAAAAGTCGATATGTGCATGCATGTTCTGTACTCGTTTATATCTCAAATTCTGGCCATAAACACCCGAAAATTCGATATTTTGGGGTCCCAGTAGCGATCTGTACATGCCTACTCCGTGTTAGAATATTTTCAAAATACATGCCCAAAACATATTGAAAATCGATCTTTTAGGTACCCAAAAGTCGATATGTGCATGCATCTTCTGTACTCGTTTATATCTCAAATTCTGGCCATAAACACCCGAAAATTCAATATTTTGGGGTCCCAGAAGCGATCTGAACATGCCTACTCCGTGCTAGAGTATTTTCAAAATACATGCCCAAAAACATGCTGAAAATCGATATTTTAGATGCCCAAAGTCAATATGTGCATGTATCTTCTGTATCCGTTTATATCTCAAATTCAGGCTCAAAACACCCGAAAATTCAATATTTTGGGGTCCCAGAAGCAATCTGTACAATCTGTACAATCTGTACTCAGTGCTAGAATATTTTCAAAATATAGGCTAAAAACATGCTAAAAATCGATATTTTAGGTGCTAAAAAGTCGATATCTCAAATTAAGGCCCAAAACACCGGAAAATTCGATATTTAGGGGTCCCAAAAGCGATCTGTACATGCCTTCTCCATGTTAGAGTATTTTCAAAATACAGGCCAAAAACATACTGAAAATCTCTCTTTTAGGTGCCCAAAAGTCGATATGTGCATGCATCTTCTGTACCTGTTTATATATTAAATTCAGGCTTTAAAACACCCGAAAATTTAATATTTTGGGGTCCCAGAAGCGATCTGTACATGCCTACTCAGTGCTAGAATGTTTTCAAAATATAGGCTCAAAACATGCTCAAAATCGATATTTTTGGTGCCAAAAAGTCGATATGTGCATGCATCTTCTGTACTCGTTTATATCTCAAATTCAGTCTCAAAACACCCGAAAATTCGTTATTTTGGAGTCCCAGAAGCGATCTGTACATGCCTACTCTGTGTTAGAGTATTTCCAAAATATAGGCTAAAAACATGCTAAAAATCGATATTTTAGGTGCCAAAAAGTCGATATCTCAAATTAAGGCCCAAAACACCCGAAAATTCGATATTTAGGGGTCCCAGAAGCGATCTGTACATGGCTACTCCGTGTTAGAGTATTTTCAAAATACAGGCCCAAAACATGCTCAAAATCGATGTTTTAGGTGCCAAAAAGTCGATATGTGCATGCATCTTCAGTACCCGTTTATATCTCAAATTCAGGCTCAAAACACCCGAAAATTCGATATTTTGGGCTCCCAGAAGCGATCTGTACATGCCTACTCCGTGTTAGAGTATTTTCAAAATACAGGCCCAAAACATGCTGAAAATCGATATTTTAGATGCCCAAAGTCAATATGTGCATATATCTTCTGTACCCGTTTATATCTTAAATTCAGGCTCAAAACACCCGAAAATTCAATATTTTGGGGTCCAAGAAGCAATCTGTACATGCCTACTCAGTGCTAGAATATTTTCAAAATATAGGCTAAAAACATACTAAAAATCGATATTTTAGGTGCCAAAAGGTCGATATCTCATATTAAGGCCCAAAACACCCGAAAATTCGATATTTAGGGGTCCCAGAAGCGATCTGTACATGCCTACTCCATGTCAGAGTATTTTCAAAATACGGGCCAAAAACATACTGAAAATCGATCTTTTAGGTGCCCAAAAGTCGATATGTGCATGCATCTTCTGTGCCCGTTTATATCTCAAATTCAGGCTCAAAACACCCGAAAATTCGATATTTTGGGGTCCCAGAAGCGATCTGTACATGCCTACTCCGTGTTAGAGTATTTTCAATATTCAGGCCAAAAACAAGCTGAAAATCGATATTTTAGGTGCCCAAAAGTCGATATATGTATGCATCATCTGTACTCGTTTATATCTCAAATTCATGCTCAAAACACCCGAAAATTCAATATTTTGGGGTCCCAGAAGCGATCTGTACATGCCTACTCAGTGCTAGAATATTTTCAAAATTTAGGCTCAAAACATGCTAAAAATCGATATTTTAGGTGCGTAAAGGCGATATCTCAAATTCAGGCCCAAAACACCCGAAAATTCGATATTTTGGGGTCCCATAAGCGATCTGTACATGCCTACTCCGTGTTAGAGTATTTACAAAATACAGGCAAAAACATGCTCAAAATCGATGTTTTAGGTGCCCAAAAGTCGATATGTGCATGCATATTCAGTACCCGTTTATATCTCAAATTCAGGCTCAAAACACATGAAAATTCGATATTTTGGGGTCCCAGAAGCGATCTGTACATGCCTACTACGTGTTAGAGTTTTTTCAAAATACAGACCCAAAAGATACTTAAAATCGATCTTTTAGGTGCCCAAAAGTCGATTCGTACATGCATCTTCTGTACCCGTTTATATTTCAAGTTCTGGCCCTAAACACCCGAAAATTCAATATTTTAGGGTCCCAGAAGCGATCTGTACATGCCTACTCAGTGCTAGAATGTTTTCAAAATATAGGCTCAAAACATGCTCAAAATCGATATTTTAGGTGCCCAAAAGTCGATATATGCATGCATCTTCTGTACTCGTTTTTATCTCGAATTCAGGCTCGAAACACCCGAAAATTCGATATTTTGGGGTCCTAGAAGCGATCTGTACATGCCTACTCAGTGCTAGAATATTTTTAAAATATAGGCTCAAAACATGCTAAAAATCGATATTTTAGGTGCATAAAGTCGATATCTCAAATTCAAGCCCAAAACACCCGAAACTTCGATATTTAGGGGTCCCAGAAGCGATCTATACATGCCTACTCCGTGTTAGAGTATTTTCAAAATACATGCCCAAAACATGCTGTAAATCGATGTTTTAGATGCCTAAAGTCAATATGTGCATGTATCTTCTTTACCCGTTTATATCTCAAATTCAGGCTCAAAACACCCGAAAATTCAATATTTTGGGGTCCCAGAAACAATCTGTACATGCCTACTCAGTGCTAGAATATTTTCAAAATATAGGCTAAAAACATGCTAAAAATCTATATTTTAGGTGCCAAAAAATCGATATCTCAAATTAAGGCCCAAAACACCCAAAAATTCGATATTTATGGGTTCCAGAAGCGATCTGTAAATGCCTACTCAGTGCTAGAAAGTTTTCAAAATATAGGCTCAAAACATGCTCAAAATCGATCTTATAGGTGCCCAAAAGTCGATATGTGCATGCCTCTTCTGTACCCGTTTATATCTTTAATTCTGGCCCTAAACACCCGAAATTTCGATATTTTGGGGTCCCAGAAGCGATCTGTACATGCCTACTCCGTGTTAGAGTATTTTCAAAATTCAGGCCCAAAACATGCTGAAAATCGATATTTTTGGTGCCCAAAGTCAATATGTGTATGCATCTTCTATACTCGTTTATATCTCAAATTCAGGCTCAAAACGCCCGAAAATTCGATATTTTGGGGTCCCAGAAGCGATCTGTACATGCCTACTCAGTGCTAGAATATTTTCAAAATATAGGCTCAAAACATGCTAAAAATCGATATTTTAAATGCGTAAAGGCGATATCTAAAATTCAGGCCCAAAACACCCGAAAATTCGATATTTTGGGGTCCCAGAAGCAATCTGTACACGCCTACTCCGTGTTAGAGTATTTACAAAATACAGGCCCAAAACATGCTCAAAATCGATAATTTAGATGCCCAAAGTCAATATGTGCATGTATCTCCTGTACCCGTTTACATCTCAAATTCAGGCTCAAAGCACCCGAAAATTCAATATTTTGGGGTCCCAGAAGCAATCTGTACATGCCTACTCAGTGCTAGAATATTTTCAAAATATAATCTAAAAACAAGCTACAAATCGATATTTTAGGTGCCAAAAAGTCGATATCTCTAATTCAGTCCCAAAACACCCGAAACTTCGATATTTAGGGGTCGCAGAAGTGATCTGTACATGCCTACCCCGTGTTAGAATATTTTCAAAATACGAGCCAAAAACATACTGAAAATCGATCTTTTAGGTGCCCAAAAGTCGATATGTGCATGCCACTTCTGTACCCGTTTATATCTCAAATTCTGGCTCTAAACACCAGAAAATTCGATATTTTGGGGTCCCAGAAGCGATCTGTACATGCCTACTCCGTGTTAGAGTAATTTCAAAATTCAGGCCAAAAACAAGCTGAAAATCGATATTTTTGGTGCCCAAAGTCAATTTGTGTATGCATCTTCTATACTCGCTTATATCTCAAATTCAGGCTCAAAAAACCCGAAAATTCGATATTTTGGGGTCCCAGAAGCGATCTGTACATGCCTACTCAGTGCTAGAATGTTTTCAAAATATAGGCTCAAAACATGCTCAAAATCGATGTTTTAGGTGCCCAAAAGTCGATATATGCATGCATCTTCTGTACTCGTTTATATCTCAAATTCAGGCTCAAAGCACCCGAAAATTCGATATTTTGGGGTCCCAGAAGCGATCTGTACATGCCTACTCAGTGTTAGAATATTTTCAAAATATAGGCTCAAAACATGCTAAAAATCGATATTTTAGGTGCCAAAAAGTCGATATCTCAAATTAAGGCCCAAAACACCCGAAAATTCGATATTTATGGGTACCAAAAGCGATCTGTACATGCCTACTCCGTGTTAGAGTATTTTCAAAATACAGGCCCAAAACATGCTTACAATCGATGTTTTAGGTGCCAAAAATTCGAAATGTGCATACATCTTCAGTACCCGTTTATATCTTATATTCAGGCTCAAAACACCCGAAAATTCGATATTTTGGGGTCCCAAAAGCGATCTGTACATGCCTACTCAGTGCTAGAATTTTTTAAAAATACATGCCCAAAACATGCTGTAAATCGATGTTTTAGATGCCTAAAGTCAATATGTGCATGTATCTTCTTTACCCGTTTATATCTCAAATTCAGAATCAAAACACCCGAAAATTCAATATTTTGGGGTCCCAGAAACAATCTGTACATGCCTACTCAGTGCTAGAATATTTTCAAAAAATAGGCTAAAAACATGCTAAAAATCGATATTTTAGGTGCCAAAAAGTCGATATCTCAATTTAAGGCCCAAAACACCCGAAAATTCGATATTTAGGGGTCCCAGAAGCGATCTGTACATGTCTACTCAGTGCTAGAATGTTTTCAAAATATAGGCTCAAAACATGCTCAAAATCGATCTTTTAGGTGCCCAAAAGTCGATATTTGCATGTCTCTTCTGTACCCGTTTATATCTCAAATTCAGGCCCAAAACACCCGAAAATTCGATATTTTGGGGTCCCAGAAGCGATCTGTACACGCCTACTCCGTGTTAGAGTATTTTCAAAATACACGCCCAAAACATGCTTACAATCGATGTTTTAGGTGCCAAAAATTCGAAATGTGCATAGATCTTCAGTACCCGTTTATATCTTATATTCAGGCTCAAAACACCCGAAAATTCGATATTTTGGGGTCCCAAAAGCGATCTGTACATGCCTACTCAGTGCTAGAATTTTTTCAAAATATAGGCTCAAAACATGCTTAAAATCGATATTTTAGGTGCCCACAAGTCGATATGTGCATGCATCTTCTGTACTCGTTTATATCTCAAATTCAAGCCCTAAACACCTGAAAATTCAATATTTTGGGGTCCCAGAAGCAATCTGTACATGCCTACTCAGTGCTAGAATATTTTCAAAATATAGGCTAAAAACATGCTAAAAATCGATATTTTAGGTGCCAAAAAGGCGATATCTCAAATTCAGGCCCAAAACACCCGAAAATTCGATATTTTGGGGTCACAGAAGCGATCCGTACATGCCTACTCCGTGTTAGAGTATTTTCAAAATACAGGCCAAAAACATACTGAAAATCTATCTTTTAGGTGCCCAAAAGTCGATATGTGCATGCATCTTCTGTACCCGTTTATATCTCAAATTCTGGCTCAAAACACCCGAAAATTCGATATTTTGGGGTCCCAGAAGCGATTTGTACATGCCTACAGAGTGCAAGAATGTTTTCAGAATATAGGCTCAAAACATGCTCAAAATCGATATTTTAGGTGCCCAAAAGTCGATATGTGCATGCATCTTCTGTACCCGTTTATATCTCAAGTTCTGGCCCTAAACACCAGAAAATTCGATATTTTGGGGTCCCAGAAGCGATCTGTACATGCCTACTCAGTGCTAGAATGTTTTCACAATTCAGGCCCAAAACATGCTGAAATCGATATTTTAGGTGCCCAAAGTTAATATGGGTAAGCATCTTCTATACTCGTTTATATCTCAAATTCAGGCTCAAAAAACCCGAAAATTCGATATTTTAGGGTCCCAGAAGCGATCTGTACATGCATACACCGTTCTAGAATGTTTTCAAAATATAGGCTCAAAACATGCTCAAAATCGATATTTTAGGTGCCCAAAAGTCGATATATGCATGCATCTTCTCTACTAGATTATATCTCAAATTCAGGCTCAAAACACCCGAAAATTCGTTATTTTGGGGTCCCAGAAGCGATCTGTACATGCATACTCAGAGCTAGAAGATTTTAAAATTTAGGCTCAAAACATGCTAAAAATCGATATTTTAGGTGCGTAAAGGCGATATCTCAAATTCAGGCCCAAAACACCCGAAACTGCGATATTTAGGGGTCCCAGAAGCGATCTGTACATGCCTACTCCGTGTTAGAGTATTTTCAAAATACAGGCCAAAAATATACTGAAAATCGATCTTTTAGGTGCCCAAAAGTCGATATGTGCATGCATCTTCTGTACCCGTTTATATCTCAAATTCTGGCCCTAAACACCCGAAAAATCGATATTTTGGGGTCCCAGAAGCGATCTATACATGCCTACTCCGTGTTAGAGTATTTTAAAAATACATGCCCAAAACATGCTGTAAATCGATGTTTTAGATGCCTAAAGTCAATATGTGCATGTATCTTCTTTACCCGTTTATATCTCAAATTCAGGCTCAAAACACCCGAAAATTCAATATTTTGGGGTCCCAGAAGCAATCTGTACATGCCTACTCAGTGCTAGAATATTTTCAAAATATAGGCTAAAAACATGCTAAAAATCGATATTTTAGGTGCCAAAAAGTCGATATCTCAAATTAAGGCCCAAAACACCCGTAAATTCGATATTTAGGGGTCCCAGAAGCGATCTGTACATGCCTACTCAATGCTAGAATGTTTTCAAAATATAGGCTCAAAACATGCTCAAAATCGATCTTTTAGGTGCCCAAAAGTCGATATGTGCATGTCTCTTCTGTACCCGTTTATATCTCAAATTCAGGCCCAAAACACCCGAAAATTCGATATTTTGGGGTCCCAGAAGCGATCTGTACACGCCTACTCCGTGTTAGAGTATTTACAAAATACAGGCCAAAAACATGCTCAAAATCGATGTTTTAGGTGCCAAAAAGTCGATATCTCAAATTAAGGCCCAAAACACCCGAAAATTCGATATTTAGGGGTCCCAGACGCGATCTGTACATGCCTACTCCTTGTTAGAGTCTTTTCAAAATACAGGCCAAAAACATACTGAAAATCGATCTTTTCGGTGCCCGAAAGTCGATTTGTGCATGCATCTTCTGTACCCGTTTATATCTCAAATTCAGGCTCAAAACACCCGAAAATTTGATATTTTGGGGTCCCAGAAGCGATCTGTACATGCCTACTCAGTGCTAGAATGTTTTCAAAATATAGGCTCAAAACATGCTCAAAATCGATATTTTAGGTGCCCAAAATTCGATATGTGCATGCATCTTCTGTACTCGTCTATATCTCAAATTCAGGTTCAAAACACCCGAAAATTCGATATTTTGGGGTCCCAGAAACGATATGTACATGCCTACTCAGTGCTAGAATTTTTTCAAAATATAGGCTCAAAACATGCTAAAAATCGATATTTTAGGTGCGTAAAGGCGATTACTCAAATTCAGGCCCAAAACACCCGAAAATTCGATATTTTGGGGTCCCAGAAGCGATCTGTACACGCCTACTTCGTGTTAGAGTATTTACAAAATACAGGTCGAAAACATGCTCAAAATCGATGTTTTAGGTGACCAAAAGTCGATATGTGCATGCATCTTCAGTACCCGTTTATATCTCAAATTAAGGCCCAAAACACCCGAAAATTCGATATTTAGGGGTCTCAGAAGCGATCTGTACATGCCTACTCCGTGTTAAAGTATTTTCAAAATACAGGCCAAAAACATACTGAAAATCGATCTTTTAGGTGCCCAAAAGTCGATATGTGCATGCATGTTCTGTACTCGTTTATATCTCAAATTCTGGCCATAAACACCCGAAAATTCGATATTTTGGGGTCCCAGTAGCGATCTGTACATGCCTACTCCGTGTTAGAATATTTTCAAAATACATGCCCAAAACATATTGAAAATCGATCTTTTAGGTACCCAAAAGTCGATATGTGCATGCATCTTCTGTACTCGTTTATATCTCAAATTCTGGCCATAAACACCCGAAAATTCAATATTTTGGGGTCCCAGAAGCGATCTGAACATGCCTACTCCGTGCTAGAGTATTTTCAAAATACATGCCCAAAAACATGCTGAAAATCGATATTTTAGATGCCCAAAGTCAATATGTGCATGTATCTTCTGTATCCGTTTATATCTCAAATTCAGGCTCAAAACACCCGAAAATTCAATATTTTGGGGTCCCAGAAGCAATCTGTACAATCTGTACAATCTGTACTCAGTGCTAGAATATTTTCAAAATATAGGCTAAAAACATGCTAAAAATCGATATTTTAGGTGCTAAAAAGTCGATATCTCAAATTAAGGCCCAAAACACCGGAAAATTCGATATTTAGGGGTCCCAAAAGCGATCTGTACATGCCTTCTCCATGTTAGAGTATTTTCAAAATACAGGCCAAAAACATACTGAAAATCTCTCTTTTAGGTGCCCAAAAGTCGATATGTGCATGCATCTTCTGTACCTGTTTATATATTAAATTCAGGCTTTAAAACACCCGAAAATTTAATATTTTGGGGTCCCAGAAGCGATCTGTACATGCCTACTCAGTGCTAGAATGTTTTCAAAATATAGGCTCAAAACATGCTCAAAATCGATATTTTTGGTGCCAAAAAGTCGATATGTGCATGCATCTTCTGTACTCGTTTATATCTCAAATTCAGTCTCAAAACACCCGAAAATTCGTTATTTTGGAGTCCCAGAAGCGATCTGTACATGCCTACTCTGTGTTAGAGTATTTCCAAAATATAGGCTAAAAACATGCTAAAAATCGATATTTTAGGTGCCAAAAAGTCGATATCTCAAATTAAGGCCCAAAACACCCGAAAATTCGATATTTAGGGGTCCCAGAAGCGATCTGTACATGGCTACTCCGTGTTAGAGTATTTTCAAAATACAGGCCCAAAACATGCTCAAAATCGATGTTTTAGGTGCCAAAAAGTCGATATGTGCATGCATCTTCAGTACCCGTTTATATCTCAAATTCAGGCTCAAAACACCCGAAAATTCGATATTTTGGGCTCCCAGAAGCGATCTGTACATGCCTACTCCGTGTTAGAGTATTTTCAAAATACAGGCCCAAAACATGCTGAAAATCGATATTTTAGATGCCCAAAGTCAATATGTGCATATATCTTCTGTACCCGTTTATATCTTAAATTCAGGCTCAAAACACCCGAAAATTCAATATTTTGGGGTCCAAGAAGCAATCTGTACATGCCTACTCAGTGCTAGAATATTTTCAAAATATAGGCTAAAAACATACTAAAAATCGATATTTTAGGTGCCAAAAGGTCGATATCTCATATTAAGGCCCAAAACACCCGAAAATTCGATATTTAGGGGTCCCAGAAGCGATCTGTACATGCCTACTCCATGTCAGAGTATTTTCAAAATACGGGCCAAAAACATACTGAAAATCGATCTTTTAGGTGCCCAAAAGTCGATATGTGCATGCATCTTCTGTGCCCGTTTATATCTCAAATTCAGGCTCAAAACACCCGAAAATTTGATATTTTGGGGTCCCAGAAGCGATCTGTACATGCCTACTCAGTGCTAGAATATTTTCAAAATATAGGCTCAAAACTTGCTTATAATCGATATTTTAGGTGCGTAAAGGCGATATCTCAAATTATGGCCCAAAACACCCGAAAATTCGATATTTTTGGGTCCCAGAAGCGATCTGTACATGCCTACTCCGTGTTAGAGTATTTTCAAAATACAGGCCAAAAACATACTGAAAATCGATCTTTTAGGTGCCCAAAATTCGATATGTGCATGCATCTTCTGTACCCGTTTATATCTCAAATTCTGGCCCTAAACACCCGAAAATTCGATATTTTGGGGTCCCAGAAGCGATCTGTACATGCCTACTCCGTGTTAGAGTATTTTCAAAATTCAGGCCCAAAACATGCTGAAAATCGATATTTTTGTTGCCCAAAGTCAATATGTGTATGCATCTTCTATACTCGTTTATATCTCAAATTCAGGCTCAAAACACCCGAAAATTCGATATTTTGGGGTCCCAGAAGCTATCTGTACATGCCTACTCAGTGCTAGAATGTTTTCAAAATATAGGCTCAAAACATGCTCAAAATCGATATTTTAGGTGCCCAAAATTCGATATGTGCATGCATCTTCTGTACTCGTTTATATCTCAAATTCAGGCTCAAAACACCCGAAAATTCGATATTTTGGGGTCCCAAAAGCGATCTGTACATGCCTAATCCGTGTCAGAGTATTTTCAAAATACATACCCAAAACATGCTAAAAATCGATATTTTAGGTGCCAAAAAGTCGATATCCCAAATTAAGGCCCAGAACACCCGAAAATTCGATATTTAGGGGTCCCAGAAGCGATCTGTACATGGCTACTCCGTGTTAGAGTATTTTCAAAATACAGCCCCAAAACATGCTCAAAATCGATGTTTTAGGTGCCAAAAAGTCGATATGTGCATGTATCTTCTGTACCCGTTTATATCTCAAATTCAGGCTCAAAACACCCGAAAATTCGATATTTTTGGGTCCCAGAAGCGATCTGTCCATGCCTACTCCGTGTTAGAGTATTTTCAAAATACAGGCCCAAAACATGCTGAAAATCGATATTTTAGATGCCCAAAGTCAATATGTGCATGTATCTTCTGTACCCGTTTATATCTTAAATTCAGGCTCAAAACACCTGAAAATTCAATATTTTGTTGTCCCAGAAGCAATCTGTACATGCCTACTCAGTGCTAGAATATTTTCAAAACATAGGCTAAAAACATACTAAAAATCGATATTTTAGGTGCCAAAAGGTCGATATCTCATATTAAGGCCCAAAACACCCGAAAATTCGATATTTAGGGGTCCCAGAAGCGATCTGTACATGCCTACTCCGTGTTAGAGTATTTTCAAAATACGGGCCAAAAACATACTGAAAATCGATCTTTTAGGTGCCCGAAAGTCGATATGTGCATGCATCTTCTGTGCCCGTTTATATCTCAAATTCTGGCTCAAAACACCCGAAAATTCGATATTTTGGGGTCCCAGAAGCGATCTGTACATGCCTACTCAGTGCTAGAATGTTTTCAAAATATAGGCTCAAAACATGCTCAAAATCGATATTATAAGTGCCCAAAAGTCGATATGTGCATGCATCTTCTGTACTCGTTTATATCTCAAATTCAGGCTCAAAACACCCGAAAATTCGATATTTTGGGGTCCCAGAATCGATCTGTACATGCCTAATCCGTGTCAGAGTATTTTCAAAATACATGCCCATAACATGCTGAAAATCGATATTTTAGATGCCCAAAGTCAATATGTGCATGTATCTTCTGTATCCGTTTATATCTCAAATTCAGGCTCAAAACACCCGAAAATTCAATATTTTGGGGTCCCAGAAGCAATCTGTACATGCCTACTCAGTGCTAGAATATTTTTAAAATATAGGCTAAAAACATGCTAAAAATCGATATTATAGGTGCCAAAAAGTCGATATCTCAAATTAAGACCCAAAACACCCGAAAATTCGATATTTAGGGGTCCCAGAAGCGATCTGTACATGCCTACTCCATGTTAGAGTATTTTCAAAATACAAGCCAAAAACATACTGAAAATCGATCTTTTAGGTGCCCAAAAGTCGATATGTGCATGCATCTTCTGTACCTGTTTATATATTAAATTCAGGCTCAAAACATCCGAAAATTCGATATTTTGGGGTCCCTGAAGCGATCTGTACATGCCTACTCAGTGCTAGAATGTTTTCAAAATATAGGCTCAAAACATGCTCAAAATCGATATTTTAGGTGCCAAAAAGGCGATATGTGCATGCATCTTCTGTACTCGTTTATATCTCAAATTCATGCTCAAAACACCCGAAAATTCGATATTTTGGGGTCCCAGAAGCGATCTGTACATGCCTACTCAGTGCTAGAATATTTTCAAAATATAGGCTAAAAACATACTAAAAATCGATATTTTAGGTGCCAAAAGGTCGATATCTCATATTAAGGCCCAAAACACCCGAAAATTCGATATTTAGGGGTCCCAGAAGCGATCTGTACATGCCTACTCCGTGTTAGAGTATTTTCAAAATACAAGCAAAAAACATACTGAAAATCGATCCTTTAGGTGCCCGAAAGTCGATATGTGCATGCATCTTCTGTACCTGTTTATATCTCAAATTCAGGCTCAAAACACCCGAAAATTTGATATTTTGGGGTCCCAGAAGCGATCTGTACATGCCTACTCCGTGTTAGAATATTTTCAAAATACATGCCCAAAACATGCTGAAACTCGATATTTTAGATGCCCAAAGTCAATATGTGCATTTATCTTCTGTATCCGTTTATATCTCAAATTCAGGCTCAAAAACACCCGAAAATTCAATATTTTGGGGTCCCAGAAGCAATCTGTACAATCTGTACAATCTGTACTCAGTGCTAGAATATTTTCAAAATATAGGCTAAAAACATGCTAAAAATCGATATTATAGGTGCTAAAAAGTCGATATCTCAAATTAAGGCCCAAGAACACCGGAAAATTCGATATTTAGGGGTCCCAGAAGCGATCTGTACATGCCTACTCCGTGTTAGAATATTTTCAAAATACATGCCCAAAACATGCTGAAACTCGATATTTTAGATGCCCAAAGTCAATATGTGCATTTATCTTCTGTATCCGTTTATATCTCAAATTCAGGCTCAAAACACCCGAAAATTCAATATTTTGAAGTCCCAGAAGCAATCTGTACAATCTGTACAATCTGTACTCAGTGCTAGAATATTTTCAAAATATAGGCTAAAAACATGCCAAAAATCGAAATTTTAGGTGCTAAAAAGTCGATATCTCAAATTTAGGCCCAAAAACACCTGAAAATTCGATATTTAGGGATCCCAGAAGTGATACGTACATGCCTACTCCGTGTTAGAATATTTTCAAAATACATGCCCAAAACATGCTGAAACTCGATATTTTAGATGCCCAAAGTCAATATGTGCATTTATCTTCTGTATCCGTTTATATCTCAAATTCAGGCTCAAAACACCCGAAAATTCAATATTTTGGGGTCCCAGAATCAATCTGTACAATCTGTACAATCTGTACTCAGTGCTAGAATATTTTCAAAATATAAGCTAAAAACATGCTAAAAATCGATATTTTAGGTGCTAAAAAGTCGATATCTCAAATTAAGGCCCAAAAACACCTGAAAATTCGATATTTAGGGGTCCCAAAAGCGATCTGTACATGCCTACTCCATGTTAGAGTATTTTCAAAATACAGGCCAAAAACATACTGAAAATCGATCTTTTAGGTGCCCAAAAGTCGATATGTGCATGTATCTTCTGTATCCGTTTATATCTCAAATTCAGGCTCAAAACACCGGAAAATTCAATATTTTGGGGTCCCAGAAGCAATCTTTACAATCTGTACAATCTGTTCTCAGTGCTAGAATATTTTCAAAATATAGGCTAAAAACATGCTAAAAATCGATATTTTAGGTGCTAAAAAGTCGATATCACAAATTAAGGTCCAAAAACACCTGAAAATTCGATATTTAGGGGTCCCAAAAGCGATCTGTACATCCATGTTAGAGTATTTTCAAAATACAGGCCAAAAACATACTGAAAATCTATCTTTTAGGTGCCCAAAAGTCGATATGTGCATGTATCTTCTGTATCCGTTTATATCTCAAATTCAGGCTCAAAACACCGGAAAATTCAATATTTTGGGGTCCTAGAAGCAATCTTCACAATCTGTACAATCTGTACTCAGTGCTAGAATATTTTCAAAATATAGGCTAAAAACATGCTCAAAATCGATATTTTAGGTGCTAAAAAGTCGATATCTCAAATTAAGGCCCAAAACACCGGAAAATTCGATATTTTGGGATCCCAAAAGCGATCTGTACATGCCTACTCCATGTTAGAGTATTTTCAAAATACAGGCCAAAAACATACTGAAAATCGATCTTTTAGGTGCCCAAAAGTCGATATGTGCATGCATCTTCTGTACCTGTTTATATATTAAATTCAGGCTCGAAACACCCGAAAATTCGATATTTTGGGGTCCCAGAAGCGATCTGTACATGCCTACTCAGTGCTAGAATGTTTTCAAAATATAGGCTCAAAACATGCTCAAAATCGATATTTTAGGTGCCAAAAATTCGATATGTTCATGCATCTTCTGTACTCGTTTATATCTCAAATTCAGGCTCAAAACACCCGAAAATTCGATATTTTGGGGTCCCAGAAGCGATCTGTACATGCCTACTCAGTGCTAGAATGTTTTCAAAATATAGGCTCAAAACATGCTCAAAATCGATATTTTAGGTGCGTAAAGGCGATATCTCAAATTCAGGCTCAAAACACCCGAAAATTCGATATTTAGGGGTCCCAAAAGCGATCTGTACATGCCTAATTCGTGTTAGAGTATTTTCAAAATACAGGCCAAAAACATACTGAAAATCGATATTTTAGGTGCCCAAAAGTCGATATGTGCATGTATCTTCTGTATCCGTTTATATCTCAAATTCAGGCTCAAAACACCCGAAAATTCGATATTTAGGGGTCCCAGAAGCAATCCTTACAATCTGTACAATCTGTACTCAGTGCAAGAATTTTTTCAAAATATAGGCTCAAAAACATGTTAAAAATCGATAATTAAGGTGCGTAAAAGCGATATCTCAAATACAGGCACAAAACACCCGAAAATTCGATATTTTGGGGTCCCAGAAGCGATCTGTACATGCCTACTCCGTGTTAGACTATTTACAAAATACAGGCCCAAAACATGCTCAAAATCGATGTTTTAGGTGCCCAAAAGTCGATATGTGCATGCATTTTCAGTACCCGTTTATATCACAAATTCAGGCTCAAAACACCCGAAAATTCGATATTTTGGGGTCCCAGAAATGATCTGTATATGCCTACTCCGTGTTAGAGTATTTTCAAAATACATGCCCAAAACATGCTGAAAATCGATATTTTTGATGCCCAAAGTCAATATGTGCATGCATCTTCTGTACCTGTTTATATCTCAAATTCTGGCCCTAAACACCCGAAAATTCAATATTTTGGGGTCCCAGAAGCAATCTGTACATGCCTACTCAGTGCCAGAATATTTTCAAAATATAGGCTAAAAACATGCCAAAAAGTCGATATCTTCAGTACCCGTTTATATACCAACTTCAATCTGAAAACACCCGAAAATTCGATATTTTGGGGTCCCAGAAGCGATCTGTACATGCCTACTCCGTGTTAGAGTATTTTCAACATACGGGCCAAAAACATACTGAAAATCGATATTTTTTTTGCCCAAAAGTCGATATGTGCATGCATCTTCTGTACCCGTTTATATCTCAAATTCTGGCCCTAAACACCCGAAAATTCGATATTTTGGGGTCCCAGAAGCGATCTGTACATGCCTACTCAGTGCTAGAATGTTTTCAATATATAGGCTCAAAACATGCTCAAAATCGATATTTTAGGTGCCCAAAAGTCGATATATGCATGCATCTTCTGTACTCGTTTATATCTCAAATTCAGGCTCAAAACACCCGAAAATTCGATATTTTGGGGTCCCTGAAGCGATCTGTACATGCCTACTCAGTGCTAGATTATTTTCAAAATATAGGCTCAAAACATGCTAAAAATCGAAATTTTAGGTGCGTAAAGGCGATATCTCAAATTCAGGCCCAAAACACCCGAAAATTCGATATTTTGGGGTCCCAGAAGCGATCTGTACATGCCTACTCCGTGTTAGAGTATTTACAAAATACAAGCCCAAAACATACTGAAAATCGATCTTTTAATTGTCCAAAAGTCGATATGTGCATGCATCTTCTGTACCCGTTTATAACTCAAATTCTGGCCCTAAACACCCGAAAATTCGATATTTTGGGGTCCCAGAAACGATCTGTACATGCCTACTCAGTGCTAGAATGTTTTCAAAATTCAGGCCCAAAACATGCTGAATCGATATTTTAGGTGCCCAAAGTCAATATGTGTATGCATCTTCTATACTCGTTTATATCTCAAATTCAGGCTCAAAAAACCCGAAAATTCGATATTTTAGGGTCCCAGAAGCGATCTGTACATGCCTACTCTGTGTTACAGTATTTTCAAAATACATGCCCAAAACATGCTGAAAATCGATATTTTAGATGCCCAAAGTCAATATGTGCATTCATCTTCTGTACCCGTTTATATCTCAAATTCTTGCCCTAAACACCCGGAAATTCAATATTTTGGGGTCAGATAAGCAATCTGTACATGCCTACTCAGTGCTAGAATATTTCCAAAATATAGACTAAAAACATGCTCAAAATCGATGTTTTAGGTGCCAAAAAGTCGATATGCGCATGCATCTTCAGTACCCGTTTATATCTCAAATTCAGGCTCAAAACACCCGAAAATTCGATATTTTGGGGTCCCAGAAACGATCTGTACATGCCTACTCCGTGTTAGAGTATTTTCAAAATACATGCCCAAAACATTCTGAAAATCGATATTTTAGATGCCCAAAGTCAATATGTGAATGCATCTTCTATACTCGTTTATATCTCAAATTCAGGCTCAAAAAACCCGAAAAGTCGATATTTTGGGGTCCCAGAAGCGATCTGTACATGCCTACTCAGTGCTAGAATGTTTTCAAAATATAGGCTAAAAACATGCTCAAAATCGATATTTTAGGTTCCCAAAAGTCGATATGTGCTTGCATCTTCTGTACTCGTTTATATCTCAAGTTCAGGCTCAAAACACCCGAAAATTCGATATTTTGGGGTCCCAGAAGCGATCTGTACATGCCTACTCCGTGTTAGAGTATTTACAAAATACAGGCCCAAAACATGCTCAAAATCGATGTTTTAGGTGCCCAAAAGTCGATATGTGCATGCATCTTCAGTACTCGTTTATATCTCGAATTCAGGCTCAAAACACACGAAAATTCGATATTTTAGGGTCCCAGAAGCGATCTGTACATACCTACTCTGTGTTAGAGTATTTTCAAAATACATGCCCAAAACATGCTGAAAATCGATACTTTAGATGCCCAAAGTCAATATGTGCATGTATCTTCTGTATCCGTTTATATCTCAAATTCAGGCTCAAAACAACCGAAAATGCAATATTTTGGGGTCCCAGAAGCGATCTGTACATGCCTACTCAGTGCTAGAATATTTTCAAAATATAGGCTCAAAACATGCTCAAAATCGATATTTTTGGTGCCAAAAAGTCGATATGTGCATGCATCTTCTGTACTCGTTTATATCTCGAATTCAGGCTCAAAACACCCGAAAATTCGATATTTTGGGGTCCCAGAAGCGATCTGTACATGCCTACTCAGTGCTAGAATATTTTCAAAATATAGGCTCAAAACATGCTAAAAATCGATATTTTAGGTGCGTAAAGGCGATATCTCAAATTATGGCCTAAAACACCCAAAAATTCGATATTTAGGGGTCCCAGAAGCGATCTGTACATGCCTACTCCGTGTTAGAGTATTTTCAAAATACAGGCCAAAAACATACTGAAAATCGATCTTTTAGGTGCCCAAAAGTCGATATGTGCATGTATCTTCTGTATCCGTTTATATATCAAATTCAGGCTCAAAACACCCGAAAATTCAATATTTTGGGGTCCCAGAAGCAATCTGTACAATCTGTACAATCTGTACTCAGTGCTAGAATATTTTCAAAATATAGTCTAAAAACATGCTAAAAATCGATATTTTAGGTGCTAAAAAGTCGATATCTCAAATTAAGGCCCAAAACACCGGAAAATTCGATATTTAGGGGTCCCAAAAGCGATCTGTACATGCCTAGTCCGTGTTAAAGTATTTTCAAAATACAGGCCAAAAACATACTGAAAATCGATCTTTTAGGTGCCCAAAAGTCGATATGTGCATGCATTTTCTGTACCCGTTTATATCTCAAATTCAGGCTCAAAACACCCGAAAATTCGAAATTTTGGGGTCCCAGAAACGATCTGTATATGCCTACTCCGTGTTAGAGTATTTTCAAAATACATGCCCAAAACATGCTGAAAATCGATATTTTAGATGCCCAAAGTCAATATGTGCATGCATCTTCTATACTCGTTTATATCTCAAATTCAGGCTCAAAACACCCGAAAATTCAATATTTTGGGGTCCCAGAAGCGATCTGTACATGCCTACTTAGTGCTAGAATGTTTTCAAAATATAGGCTAAAAACATGCTCAAAATCGATATTTTAGGTGCCCAAAAGTCGATATGTGCTTGCATCTTCTGTACTCGTTTATATCTCAAATTCAGGCTCAAAACACCCGAAAATTCGATATTTTGGGGTCCCAGAAGCGATCTGTACATGCCTACTCCGTGTTAGAGTATTTACAAAATACAGGCCCAAAACATGCTCAAAATCGATGTTTTAGGTGCCCAAAAGTCGATATGTGCATGCATCTTCAGTACTCGTTTATATCTTAAATTCAGGCTCAAAACACCCGAAAATTTGATATTTTAGGGTCCCAGAAGCGATCTGTACACACCTACTCTGTGTTAGAGTATTTTCAAAATACATGCCCAAAACATGCTGAAAATCGATATTTTAGATGCCCAAAGTCAATATGTGCATGCATCTTCTGTACCCGTTTATATCTCAAATTCTTGCCCTAAACACCCGAAAATTCAATATTTTGGGGTCCCATAAGCAATCTGTACATGCCTACTCAGTGCTAGAGTATTTCCAACATATAGGCGAAAAAAAATGCTAAAAATCGATATTTTAGGTGCCAAAAAGTCGATATCTCAAATTAAGGCCCAAAACACCCGAAAATTCGATATTTAGGGGTCCCAGAAGCGATCTGTACATGCCTACTCCATGTCAGAGTATTTTCAAAATACAGGCCAAAAACATACTGAAAATCGATCTTTTAGGTGCCCAAAAGTCGATATGTGCATGCATCTTCTGTACCTGTTTATATATTAAATTCAGGCTCAAAACACCCGAAAATTCGATATTTTGGGGTCCCAGAAGCGATCAGTACATGCCTACTCAGTGCTAGAATGTTTTCAAAATATAGGCTCAAAACATGCTCAAAATCGATATTTTAGGTGCCAAAAAGTCGATATGTGCATGCATCTTCAGTACCCGTTTATATCTCAAATTCAGGCTCAAAACACCCGAAAATTCGATATTTTGGGGTCCCAGAAACGATCTGTACATGCCTACTCCGTGTTAGAGTATTTTCAAAATACATGCCCAAAACATGCTGAAAATCGATATTTTAGATGCCCAACGTCAATATGTGCATGCATCTTCTATACTCGTTTAAATCTCAAATTCAGGCTCAAAAAACCCGAAAAGTCGATATTTTGGGGTCCCAGAAGCGATCTGTACATGCCTACTCAGTGCTAGAATGTTTTCAAAATATAGGCTAAAAACATGCTCAAAATCGATATTTTAGGTGCCCAAAAGTCGATATGTGCTTGCATCTTCAGTACTCGTTTATATCTCAAATTCAGGCTCAAAACACCCGAAAATTCAATATTTTGGGGTCCCAGAAGCGATCTGTACATGCCTACTCCGTGTTAGAATATTTACAAAATACAGGCCCAAAACATGCTCAAAATCGATGTTTTAGGTGCCCAAAAGTCGATATGTGCATGCATCTTCAGTACTCGTTTATATCTCAAATTCAGGCTCAAAACACCCGAAAATTCGATATTTTAGGGTCCCAGAAGCGATCTGTACATACCTACTCTGTGTTAGAGTATTTTCAAAATACATGCCCAAAACATGCTGAAAATCGATATTTTAGATGCCCAAAGTCAATATGTGCATGCATCTTCTGTACCCGTTTATATCTTAAATTCTTGCCCTAAACACCCGAAAATTCAATATTTTGGGGTCCCAGAAGCAATCTGTACATGCCTACTCAGTGCCAGAATATTTTCAAAATATAGGCTAAAAACATGCCAAAAAGTCGATATCTTCAGTACCCGTTTATATATCAAGTTCAATCTCAAAACACCCGAAAATTCGATATTTCGGGGTCCCATAAGCGATCTGTACATGCCTACTCCGTGTTAGAGTATTTTCAAAATACGGGCCAAAAACATACTGAAAATCGATATTTTAGGTGCCCAAAAGTCGATATATGCATGCATCTTCTGTACCCGTTTATATCTCAAATTCTGGCCCTAAACACCCGAAAATTCGATATTTTGGGGTCCCAGAAGCGATCTGTACATGCCTACTCAGTGTTTGAGTATTTTTAAAATTCAGGCTCAAAACATGCTCAAAATCGATTTTTTAGGTGCCCAAAAGTCGATATGTGCATGCATCTTCTGTACTCGTTTATATCTCAAATTCAGGCTCAAAACACCCGAAAATTCGATATTTGGGGGTCCCAGAAGCGATCTGTACATGCCTACTCAGTGCTAGAATATTTTCAAAATATAGGCTCAAAACATGCTAAAAATCGATATTTTAGGTGCGTAACGGCGATATCTCAAATTATGGCCTAAAACACCCAAAAATTCGATATTTAGTTGTCCCAGAAGCGATCTGTACATGCCTACTCCGTGTTAGAGTATTTTCAAAATACAGGCCAAAAACATACTGAAAATCGATCTTTTAGGTGCAAAAAGTCGATATGTGCATGCATCTTCTGTACCTGTTTATATATTAAATTCAGGCTCAAAACACCCGAAAATTCAATATTTTGGGGTCCCAGAAGCGATATGTACATGCCTACTCAGTGCTAGAATGTTTTCAAAATATAGGCTCAAAACATGCTCAAAATCGATATTTTTGGTGCCAAAAAGTCGATATGTGCATGCATCTTCTGTACTCGTTTATATCTCAAATTCAGGCTCAAAACACCCGAAAATTCGATATTTTGGGGTCCCAGAAGCGATCTGTACATGCCTACTCAGTGCTAGAATATTTTCAAAATATAGGCTCAAAACATGCTAAAAATCGATATTTTTAGGTGCGTAACGGCGATATCTCAAATTATGGCCTAAGACACCCGAAAATTCGATATTTAGGGGTCCCAGAAGCGATCTGTTCATGCCTACTCCGTGTTAGAGTATTTTCAAAATACAGGCCAAAAACATACTGAAAATCGATCTTTTAGGTGCCCAAAAGTCGATATGTGCATGCATCTTTTGTACCTGTTTATATATTAAATTCAGGCTCAAAACACCCGAAAATTTGATATTTTAGGGTCCCAGAAGAGATCTGTACATGCCTACTCTGTGTTAAGAGTATTTTCAAAATACATGCCCAAAACATGCTGAAAATCGATATTTTAGATGCCAAAGTCAATATGTGCATGTATCTTCTGTATCCGTTTATATCTCAAATTCAGGCTCAAAACACCCGAAAATGCAATATTTTGGGGTCCCAGAAGCAATATGTACAATCTGTACAATCTGTACTCAGTGCTAGAATATTTTCAAAATATAGGCTAAAAACATGCTAAAAAACGATATTTTAGGTGCCAATAGTCGATATCTCAAATTAAGGCCCAAAACACCGGAAAATTTGATATTTAGGGGTCTCAAAAGCGATCTGTACATGCCTGCTCCATGTTAGAGTATTTTCAAAATACAGGCCAAAAACATACTGAAAATCGATCTTTTAGGTGCCCAAAAGTCGATATGTGCATGCATCTTCTGTACCTGTTTATATATTAAATTAAGGCTCAAAACACCCGAAAATTCAATATTTTGGGGTCCCAGAAGCGATCTGTACATGCCTACTCAGTGCTAGAATGTTTTCAAAATATAGGCTCAAAACATGCTCAAAATCGATATTTTTGGTGCCCAAAAGTCGATATGTGCTTGCATCTTCTGTACTCGTTTATATCTCAAATTCAGGCTCAAAACACCCGAAAATTCGATATTTTGGGGTCCCAGAAGCGATCTGTACATGCCAACTCCGTGTTAGAGTATTTACAAAATACAGGCCCAAAACATGCTCAAAATCGATGTTTTAGGTGCCCAAAAGTCGATATGTGCATGCATCTTCTGTACCCGTTTATATCTCAAATTCTTGCCCTAAACACCCGAAAATTCAATATTTTGGGGTCCCATAAGCAATCTGTACATGCCTACACAGTGCTAGAATATTTCCAACATATAGGCTAAAAAAAATGCTAAAAATCGATATTTTAGGTGCCAAAAAGTCGATATCTCAAATTAAGGCCCAAAACACCCGAAAATTCGATATTTAGGGGTCCCAGAAGCGATCTGTACATGCCTACTCCATGTCAGAATATTTTCAAAATACAGGCCAAAAACATACTGAAAATCGATCTTTTAGGTGCCCAAAAGTCGATATGTGCATGCATCTTCTATACCTGTTTATATATTAAATTCAGGCTCAAAACACCCGAAAATTCGATATTTTGGGGTCCCAGAAGCGATCTGTACATGCCTACTCAGTGCTAGAATGTTTTCAAAATATAGACTCAAAACATGCTCGAAATCGATATTTTAGGTGCCAAAAAGTCGATATGTGCATGCATCTTCTGTACTCGTTTATATCTCAAATTCTGGTTTAAAACACCCGAAAATTCGATATTTTGGGGTCCCAGAAGCGATCTGTACATGCCTACTCAGTGCTAGAATGTTTTCAAAATATAGGCTAAAAACATGCTCAAAATCGATATTTTAGGTGCCCAAAAGTCGATATGTGCTTGCATCTTCTGTACTCGTTTATATCTCAAATTCAGGCTCAAAACACCCGAAAATTCGATATTTTGGGGTCCCAGAAGCGATCTGTACATGCCTACTCCGTGTTAGAGTATTTACAAAATACAGGCCCAAAACATGCTCAAAATCGATGTTTTAGGTGCCCAAAAGTCGATATGTGCATGCATCTTCAGTACTCGTTTATATCTCAAATTCAGGCTCAATACACCCGAAAATTTGATATTTTAGGGTCCCAGAAGCGATCTGTACACACCTACTCTGTGTTAGAGTATTTTCAAAATACATGCCCAAAACATGCTGAAAATCGATATTTTAGATGCCCAAAGTCAATATGTGCATGCATCTTCTGTACCCGTTTATATCTCAAATTCTTGCCCTAAACACCCGAAAATTCAATATTTTGGGGTCCCATAAGCAATCTGTACATGCCTACTCAGTGCTAGAATATTTCCAACATATAGGCGAAAAAAAATCCTAAAAATCGATATTTTAGGTGCCAAAAAGTCGATATCTCAAATTAAGGCCCAAAACACTCGAAAATTCGATATTTAGGGGTCCCAGAAGCGATCTGTACATGCCTACTCCATGTCAGAGTATTTTCAAAATACAGGCCAAAAACATACTGAAAATCGATCTTTTAGGTGCCCAAAAGTCGATATGTGGATGCATCTTCTGTACCTGTTTATATATTAAATTCAGGCTCAAAACACCCGAAAATTCGATATTTTGGGGTCCCAGAAGCGATCTGTACATGCCTACTCAGTGCTAGAATGTTTTCAAAATATAGGCTCAAAACATGCTCAAAATCGATATTTTAGGTGCCAAAAAGTCGATATGTGCATGCATCTTCAGTACCCGTTTATATCTCAAATTCAGGCTCAAAACACCCGAAAATTCGATATTTTGGGGTCCCAGAAACGATCTGTACATGCCTACTCCGTGTTAGAGTATTTTCAAAATACATGCCCAAAACATGCTGAAAATCGATATTCTAGATGCCCAACGTCAATATGTGCATGCATCTTCTATACTCGTTTAAATCTCAAATTCAGGCTCAAAAAACCCGAAAATTCGATATTTTGGGGTCCCAGAAGCGATCTGTACATGCCTACTCCGTGTTAGAGTATTTACAAAATACAGGCCCAAAACATGCTCAAAATCGATGTTTTAGGTGCCCAAAAGTCGATATGTGCATGCATCTTCAGTACTCGTTTATATCTCAAATTCAGGCTCAAAACACCTGTAAATTCGATATTTTAGGGTCCCAGAAGCGATCTGTACATACCTACTCTGTGTTAGAGTATTTTCAAAATACATGCCCAAAACATGCTGAAAATCGATATTTTAGATGCCCAAAGTAAATATGTGCATGCATCTTCTGAACCCGTTTATATCTCAAATTCTTGCCCTAAACACCCGAAAATTCATTATTTTGGGGTCCCAGAAGCAATCTGTACATGCCTACTCAGTGCCAGAATATTTTCAAAATATAGGCTAAAAACATGCCAAAAAGTCGATATCTTCAGTACCCGTTTATATATCAAGTTCAATCTCAAAACACCCGAAAATTCGATATTTCGGGGTCCCAGAAGCGATCTGTACATGCCTACTCAGTGCTAGAGTATTTTCAAAATACGGGCCAAAAACATACTGAAAATCGATATTTTAGGTGCCCAAAAGTCAATATATGCATGCATCTTCTGTACCCGTTTATATCTCAAATTCTGGCCCTAAACACCCGAAAATTCGATATTTAGGGGTCCCAGAAGCGATCTGTACATGCCTACTCCGTGTTAGAGTATTTTCAAAATACATGCCCAAAACATGCTGAAAATCGATATTTTAGATGCCCAAAGTCAATATGTGCATGTATCTTCTGTATCCGTTTATATCTCAAATTCAGGGTCAAAACACCCGAAAATGCAATATTTTGGGGTCCCAGAAGCAATCTGTACAATCTGTACAATCTGTACTCAGTGCTAGAATATTTTCAAAATATAGGCTAAAAACATGCTAAAAAACGATATTATAGGTGCCAATAGTCGATATCTCAAATTAAGGCCCAAAACACCGGAAAATTAGATATTTAGGGGTCTCAAAAGCGATCTGTACATGCCTACTCCATGTTAGAGTATTTTCAAAATACAGGCCAAAAACATACTGAAAATCGATCTTTTAGGTGCCCAAAAGTCGATATGTGCATGCATCTTCTGTACCTGTTTAATATTAAATTCAGGCTCAAAACACCCGAAAATTCAATATTTTGGGGTCCCAGAAGCGATCTGTACATGCCTACTCAGTGCTAGAATGTTTTCAAAATATAGGCTCAAAACATGCTCAAAATCGATATTTTTGGTGCCAAAAAGTCGATATGTGCATGCATCTTCTGTACTCGTTTATATCTCAAATTCAGGCTCAAAACACCCGAAAATTCGATATTTTGGGGTCCCAGAAGCGATCTGTACATGCCTACTCAGTGCTAGAATATTTTCAAAATATAGGCTCAAAACATGCTAAATATCGATATTTTAGGTGCGTAAAGGCGATATCTCAAATTATGGCCTAAAACACCCGAAAATTCGATATTTAGGGTTCCCAGAAGCGATCTGTACATGACTACTCCGTGTTAGAGTATTTTCAAAATACAGGCCAAAAACATACTGAAAATCGATCTTTTAGGTGCCTAAAAGTCGATATGTGCATGTATTTTCTGTATCCGTTTATATCTCAAATTCAGGCTCAAAACACCCGAAAATTCAATATTTTGGGGTCCCAGAAGCAATCTGTACAATCTGTACAATCTGTACTCAGTGCTAGAATATTTTCAAAATATAGGCTAAAAACATGCTAAAAATCGATATTTTAGGTGCTAAAATGTCGATATCTCAAATTAAGGCCCAAAACACCGGAAAATTCGATATTTAGGGGTCCCAAAAGCGATCTGTACATGCCTACTCCGTGTTAAAGTATTTTCAAAATACAGGCTAAAAACATACTGAAAATCGATCTTTTAGGTGCCCAAAAGTCGATATGTGCATGCATCTTCTGTACCCGTTTATATCTCAAATTCAGGCTCAAAACACCAGAAAATTCGAAATTTTGGGGTCCCAGAAACGATCTGTACATGCCTACTCTGTGTTAGAGTATTTTCAAAATACATGCCCAAAACATGTGAAAATCGATATTTTAGATGCCCAAAGTCAATATGTGCATGCATCTTCTATACTCGTTTATATCTCAAATTCAGGCTCAAAAACCCCGAAAAGTCGATATTTTGGGGTCCCAGAAGCGATCTGTACATGCCTACTCAGTGCTAGAATGTTTTCAAAATATAGGCTAAAAACATGCTCAAAATCGATATTTTAGGTGCCCAAAAGTCGATATGTGCTTGCATCTTCTGTACTCGTTTATATCTCAAATTCAGGCTCAAAACACCCGAAAATTCGATATTTTGGGGTCCCAGAAGCGATCTGTACATGCCTACTCCGTGTTAGAATATTTACAAAATACAGGCCCAAAACATGCTCAAAATCGATGTTTTAGGTGCCCAAAAGTCGATATGTGCATGCATCTTCAGTACTCGTTTATATCTCGAATTCAGGTTAAAAACACCCGAAAATTCGATATTTTAGGGTCCCAAAAGCGATCTGTACATACCTACTCTGTGTTAGAGTATTTTCAAAATACATGCCCAAAACATGCTGAAAATCGATATTTTAGATCCCAAAAGTCAATATGTGCATGCATCTTCTGTACCCGTTTATATATTAAATTCAGGCTCAAAACACCCGAAAATTCGATATTTTGGGGTCCCAGAAGCGATCTGTACATGCCTACTCAGTGCTAGAATATTTTCAAAATATAGGCTCAAAACATGCTAAAAATCGATATTTTAGGTGCGTAACGGCGATATCTCAAATTATGGCCTAAAACACCCGAAAATTCGATATTTAGGGGTCCCAGAAGCGATCTGTACATGCCTACTCCGTGTTAGAGTATTTTCAAAATACAGGCCAAAAACATACTGAAAATCGATCTTTTAGGTGCCCAAAAGTCGATATGTGGATGCATCTTCTGTACCTGTTTATATATTAAATTTAGGCTCAAAACACCCGAAAATTCAATATTTTGGGGTCCCAGAAGCGATCTGTACATGCCTACTCAGTGCTAGAATGTTTTCAAAATATAGGCTCAAAACATGCTCAAAATCGATATTTTTGGTGCGTAAAGGAGATATCTCAAATTATGGCCTAAAACACCCGAAAATTCGATATTTAGGGGTCCCAGAAGCGATCTGTACATGCCTACGCCGTGTTAGAGTATTTTCAAAATACAGGCCAAAAACATACTGAAAATCGATATTTTAGGTGCCCAAAAGTCGATATGTGCATGTATCTTCTGTATCCGTTTATATCTCAAATTCTGGCTCAAAACACCCGAAAATTCAATATTTTGGGGTCCCAGAAGCAATCTGTACAATCTGTACAATCTGTACTCAGTGCTAGAATATTTTCAAAATATAGGCTAAAAACATGCTAAAAATCGATATTTTAGGTGCTAAAAAGTCGATATCTCAAATTAAGGCCCAAAACACCGGAAAATTCGATATTTAGGGGTCCCAAAAGCGATCTGTACATGCCTAGTCCGTGTTAAAGTATTTTCAAAATACAGGCCAAAAACATACTGAAAATCGATCTTTTAGGTGCCCAAAAGTCGATATGTGCATGCATCTTCTGTACCCGTTTATATCTCAAATTCAGGCTCAAAACACCCGAAAATTCGAAATTTTGGGGTCCCAGAAACGATCTGTATATGCCTACTCCGTGTTAGAGTATTTTCAAAATACATGCCCAAAACATGCTGAAAATCGATATTTTAGATGCCCAAAGTCAATATGTGCATGCATCTTCTATACTCGTTTATATCTCAAATTCAGGCTCAAAACACCCGAAAATTCAATATTTTGGGGTCCCAGAAGCGATCTGTACATGCCTACTCAGTGCTAGAATGTTTTCAAAATATAGGCGAAAAAAAATGCTAAAAATCGATATTTTAGGTGCCAAAAAGTCGATATCTCAAATTAATGCCCAAAACACCCGAAAATTCGATATTTAGGGGTCCCAGAAGCGATCTGTACATGCCTACTCCATGTCAGAGTATTTTCAAAATACAGGCCAAAAACATACTGAAAATCGATCTTTTAGGTGCCCAAAAGTCGATATGTGCATGCATCTTCTGTACCTGTTTATATATTAAATTCAGGCTCAAAACACCCGAAAATTCGATATTTTGGGGTCCCAGAAGCGATCTGTACATGCCTACTCAGTGCTAGAATGTTTTCAAAATATAGGCTCAAAACATGCTCAAAATCGATATTTTAGGTGCCAAAAAGTCGATATGTGCATGCATCTTCAGTACACGTTTATATCTCAAATTCAGGCTCAAAACACCCGAAAATTCGATATTTTGGGGTCCCAGAAACGATCTGTACATGCCTACTCCGTGTTAGAGTATTTTCAAAGTACATGACCAAAACATGCTGAAAATCGATATTTTAGATGCCCAACGTCAATATGTGCATGCATCTTCTATACTCGTTTAAATCTCAAATTCAGGCTCAAAACACCCGAAAAGTCGATATTTTGGGGTCCCAGAAGCGATCTGTACATGCCTACTCAGTGCTAGAATGTTTTCAAAATATAGGCTAAAAACATGCTCAAAATCGATATTTTAGGTGCCCAAAAGTCGATATGTGCTTGCATCTTCAGTACTCGTTTATATCTCAAATTCAGGCTCAAAACACCCGAAAATTCGATATTTTGGGGTCCCAGAAGCGATCTGTACATGCCTACTCCGTGTTAGAGTATTTACAAAATACAGGCCCAAAACATGCTCAAAATCGATGTTTTAGGTGCCCAAAAGTCGATATGTGCATGCATCTTCAGTACTCGTTTATATCTCAAATTCAGGCTCAAAACACCCGAAAATTTCATATTTTAGGGTCCCAGAAGCGATCTGTACATACCTACTCTGTGTTAAAGTATTTTCAAAATACATGCCCAAAACATGCTGAAAATCGATATTTTAGATGCCCAAAGTCAATATGTGCATGCATCTTCTGTACCCGTTTATATCTTAAATTCTTGCCCTAAACACCCGAAATTTCAATATTATTGGGGTCCCAGAAGCAATCTGTACATGCCTACTCAGTGCCAGAATATTTTCAAAATATAGGCTAAAAACATGCCAAAAAGTTGATATCTTCAGTACCCGTTTATATATCAAGTTCAATCTCAAAACACCCGAAAATTCGATATTTCGGGGTCCCATAAGCGATCTGTACATGCCTATTCCGTGTTAGAGTATTTTCAAAATACGGGCCAAAAACATACTGAAAATCGATATTTTAGGTGCCCAAAAGTCGATATATGCATGCATCTTCTGTACTCGTTTATATCTCAAATTCTGGCCCTAAACACCCGAAAATTCGATATTTTGGGGTCCCAGAAGCGATCTGTACATGCCTACTCAGTGTTTGAGTATTTTTAAAATTCAGGCCCAAAACATGCTGAAAATCGATATTTTTGGTGCCCAAAGTCGATATGTGCATGCATCTTCTGTACCCGTTTATATCTCAAATTCTGGCCCTAAACACCCGAAAAATCGATATTTAGGGGTCCCAGAAGCGATCTGTACATGCCTACTTTGTGTTAGAGTATTTTCAAAATACATGCCCAAAACATGCTGAAAATCGATATTTTAGATGCCCAAAGTCAATATGTGCATGTATCTTCTGTATCCGTTTATATCTCGAATTCAGGCTCAAAACACCCGAAAATGCAATATTTTGGGGTCCCAGAAGCAATCTGTACAATCTGTACAATCTGTACTCAGTGCTAGAATATTTTCAAAATATAGGCTAAAAACATGCTAAAAAACGATAATATAGGTGCCAATAGTCGATATCTCAAATTAAGGCCCAAAACACCGGAAAATTAGATATTTAGGGGTCTCAAAAGCGATCTGTACATGCCTACTCCATGTTAGAGTATTTTCAAAATACAGGCCAAAAACATACTGAAAATCGATCTTTTAGGTGCCCAAAAGTCGATATGTGCATGTATCTTCTGTATCCGTTTATATCTCAAATTCAGGCTCAAAATACCCGAAAAGTCGATATTTTGGGGTCCCAGAATCGATCTGTACATGCCTACTCAGTGCTAGAATGTTTTCAAAATATAGGCTAAAAACATGCTCAAAATCGATATTTTAGGTGCCCAAAAGTCGATATGTGCTTGCATCTTCTGTACTCGTTTATATCTCAAATTCAGGCTCAAAACACCCGAAAATTCGATATTTTGGGGTCCCAGAAGCGATCTGTACATGCCTACTCCGTGTTAGAGTATTTACAAAATACAGGTCCAAAACATGCTCAAAATCGATGTTTTAGGTGCCCAAAAGTCGATATGTGCATGCATCTTCAGTACTCGTTTATATCTCGAATTCAGGTTAAAAACACCCGAAAATTCGATATTTTAGGGTCCCAGAAGCGATCTGTACATACCTACTCTGTGTTAGAGTATTTTCAAAATACATGCCCAAAACATGCTGAAAATCGATATTTTAGATCCCCAAAGTCAATATGTGCATGCATCTTCTGTACCCGTTTATATCTCAAATTCTTGCCCTAAACACCCGAAAATTTAATATTTTGGGGTCCCATAAGCAATCTGTACATGCCTACTCAGTGCTAGAATTTTTCCAACATATAGGCTTAAAAAAATGCTAAAAATCGATATTTTAGGTGCCAAAAAGTCGATATCTCAAATTAAGGCCCAAGACACCCGAAAATTCGATATTTAGGGGTCCCAGAAGCGATCTGTACATGCCTACTCCATGTCAGAGTATTTTCAAAATACAGGCCAAAAACATACTGAAAATCGATCTTTTAGGTGCCCAAAAGTCGATATGTGCATGCATCTTCTGTACCTGTTTATATATTAAATTCAGGCTCAAAACACCCGAAAATTCGATATTTTGGGGTCCCAGAAGCGATCTGTACATGCCTACTCAGTGCTAGAATATTTTCAAAATATAGGCTCAAAACATGCTAAAAATCGATATTTTAGGTGCGTAACGGCGATATCTCAAATTATGGCCTAAAACACCCGAAAATTCGATATTTAGGGGTCCCAGAAGCGATCTGTACATGCCTACTCCGTGTTAGAGTATTTTCAAAATACAGGCCAAAAACATACTGAAAATCGATCTTTTAGGTGCCCAAAAGTCGATATGTGCATGCATCTTCTGTACCTGTTTATATATTAAATTTAGGCTCAAAACACCCGAAAATTCAATATTTTGGGGTCCCAGAAGCGATCTGTACATGCCTACTCAGTGCTAGAATGTTTTTAAAATATAGGCTCAAAACATGCTCAAAATCGATATTTTTGGTGACAAAAAGTCGATATGTGCATGCATCTTCTGTACTCGTTTATATCTCAAATTCTGGTTTAAAACACCCGAAAATTCGATATTTTGGGGTCCCAGACGCGATCTGTACATGCCTACTCAGTGCTAGAATATTTTCAATATATAGGCTCAAAACATGCTAAAAATCGATATTTTAGGTGCGTAAAGGAGATATCTCAAATTATGGCCTAAAACACCCGAAAATTCGATATTTAGGGGTTCCAGAAGCGATCTGTACATGCCTACTCCGTGTTAGAGTATTTTCAAAATACAGGCCAAAAACATACTGAAAATCGATCTTTTAGGTGCCCAAAAGTCGATATGTGCATGTATCTTCTGTATCCGTTTATATCTCAAATTCAGGCTCAAAATACCCGAAAATTCAATATTTTGGGGTCCCAGAAGCAATCTGTACAATCTGTACAATCTGTACTCAGTGCTAGAATATTTTCAAAATATAGGCTAAAAACACGCTAAAAATCGATATTTTAGGTGCTAAAAAGTCGATATCTCAAATTAAGGCCCAAAACACCGGAAAATTCGATATTTAGAGGTCCCAAAAGCGATCTGTACATGCCTACTCCGTGTTAAAGTATTTTCAAAATACAGGCCAAAAACATACTGAAAATCGATCTTTTAGGTGCCCAGAAGTCGATATGTGCATGCATCTTCTGTACCCGTTTATATCTCAAATTCAGGCTCAAAACACCCGAAAATTCGAAATTTTGGGGTCCCAGAAACGATCTGTATATGCCTACTCCGTGTTAGAGTATTTTCAAAATACATGCCCAAAACATGCTGAAAATCGATATTTTAGATGCCCAAAGTCAATATGTGCATGCATCTTCTATACTCGTTTATATCTCAAATTCAGGCTCAAAACACCCGAAAATTCAATATTTTGGGGTCCCAGAAGCGATCTGTACATGCCTACTCAGTGCTAGAATGTTTTCAAAATATAGGCTAAAAACATGCTCAAAATCGATATTTTAGGTGCCCAAAAGTCGATATGTGCATGCATCTTCTGTACCCGTTTATATCTCAAATTCAGGCTCAAAACACCCGAAAATTCGAAATTTTGGGGTCCCAGAAACGATCTGTATATGCCTACTCCGTGTTAGAGTATTTTCAAAATACATGCCCAAAACATGCTGAAAATCGATATTTTAGATGCCCAAAGTCAATATGTGCATGCATCTTCTATACTCGTTTATATCTCAAATTCAGGCTCAAAACACCCGAAAATTCAATATTTTGGGGTCCCAGAAGCGATCTGTACATGCCTACTCAGTGCTAGAATGTTTTCAAAATATAGGCGAAAAAAAATGCTAAAAATCGATATTTTAGGTGCCAAAAAGTCGATATCTCAAATTAATGCCCAAAACACCCGAAAATTCGATATTTAGGGGTCCCAGAAGCGATCTGTACATGCCTACTCCATGTCAGAGTATTTTCAAAATACAGGCCAAAAACATACTGAAAATCGATCTTTTAGGTGCCCAAAAGTCGATATGTGCATGCATCTTCTGTACCTGTTTATATATTAAATTCAGGCTCAAAACACCCGAAAATTCGATATTTTGGGGTCCCAGAAGCGATCTGTACATGCCTACTCAGTGCTAGAATGTTTTCAAAATATAGGCTCAAAACATGCTCAAAATCGATATTTTAGGTGCCAAAAAGTCGATATGTGCATGCATCTTCAGTACTCGTTTATATCTCAAATTCAGGCTCAAAACACCCGAAAATTTCATATTTTAGGGTCCCAGAAGCGATCTGTACATACCTACTCTGTGTTAAAGTATTTTCAAAATACATGCCCAAAACATGCTGAAAATCGATATTTTAGATGCCCAAAGTCAATATGTGCATGCATCTTCTGTACCCGTTTATATCTTAAATTCTTGCCCTAAACACCCGAAATTTCAATATTATTGGGGTCCAAGAAGCAATCTGTACATGCCTACTCAGTGCCAGAATATTTTCAAAATATAGGCTAAAAACATGCCAAAAAGTTGATATCTTCAGTACCCGTTTATATATCAAGTTCAATCTCAAAACACCCGAAAATTCGATATTTCGGGGTCCCATAAGCGATCTGTACATGCCTATTCCGTGTTAGAGTATTTTCAAAATACGGGCCAAAAACATACTGAAAATCGATATTTTAGGTGCCCAAAAGTCGATATATGCATGCATCTTCTGTACTCGTTTATATCTCAAATTCTGGCCCTAAACACCCGAAAATTCGATATTTTGGGGTCCCAGAAGCGATCTGTACATGCCTACTCAGTGTTTGAGTATTTTAAAAATTCAGGCCCAAAACATGCTGAAAATCGATATTTTTGGTGCCCAAAGTCGATATGTGCATGCATCTTCTGTACCCGTTTATATCTCAAATTCTGGCCCTAAACACCCGAAAAATCGATATTTAGGGGTCCCAGAAGCGATCTGTACATGCCTACTTTGTGTTAGAGTATTTTCAAAATACATGCCCAAAACATGCTGAAAATCGATATTTTAGATGCCCAAAGTCAATATGTGCATGTATCTTCTGTATCCGTTTATATCTCGAATTCAGGCTCAAAACACCCGAAAATGCAATATTTTGGGGTCCCAGAAGCAATCTGTACAATCTGTACAATCTGTACTCAGTGCTAGAATATTTTCAAAATATAGGCTAAAAACATGCTAAAAAACGATATTATAGGTGCCAATAGTCGATATCTCAAATTAAGGCCCAAAACACCGGAAAATTCGATATTTAGGGGTCCCAAAAGCGATCTGTACATGCCTACTCCGTGTTAAAGTATTTTCAAAATACAGGCCAAAAACATACTGAAAATCGATCTTTTAGGTGCCCAAAAGTCGATATGTGCATGCATCTTCTGTACCCGTTTATATCTCAAATTCAGGCTCAAAACACCAGAAAATTCGAAATTTTGGGGTCCCAGAAACGATCTGTACATGCCTACTCTGTGTTAGAGTATTTTCAAAATACATGGCCAAAACATGCTGAAAATCGATATTTTAGATGCCCAAAGTCAATATGTGCATGCATCTTCTATACTCGTTTATATCTCAAATTCAGGCTCAAAAAACCCGAAAAGTCGATATTTTGGGGTCCCAGAATCGATCTGTACATGCCTACTCAGTGCTAGAATGTTTTCAAAATATAGGCTAAAAACATGCTCAAAATCGATATTTTAGGTGCCCAAAAGTCGATATGTGCTTGCATCTTCTGTACTCGTTTATATCTCAAATTCAGGCTCAAAACACCCGAAAATTCGATATTTTGGGGTCCCAGAAGCGATCTGTACATGCCTACTCCGTGTTAGAGTATTTACAAAATACAGGTCCAAAACATGCTTAAAATCGATGTTTTAGGTGCCCAAAAGTCGATATGTGCATGCATCTTCAGTACTCGTTTATATCTCGAATTCAGGTTAAAAACACCCGAAAATTCGATATTTTAGGGTCCCAGAAGCGATCTGTACATACCTACTCTGTGTTAGAGTATTTTCAAAATACATGCCCAAAACATGCTGAAAATCGATATTTTAGATCCCCAAAGTCAATATGTGCATGCATCTTCTGTACCCGTTTATATCTCAAATTCTTGCCCTAAACACCTGAAAATTTAATATTTTGGGGTCCCATAAGCAATCTGTACATGCCTACTCAGTGCTAGAATTTTTCCAACATATAGGCTTAAAAAAATGCTAAAAATCGATATTTTAGGTGCCAAAAAGTCGATATCTCAAATTAAGGCCCAAAACACCCGAAAATTCGATATTTAGGGGTCCCAGAAGCGATCTGTACATGCCTACTCCATGTCAGAGTATTTTCAAAATACAGGCCAAAAACATACTGAAAATCGATCTTTTAGGTGCCCAAAAGTCGATATGTGCATGCATCTTCTGTACCTGTTTATATATTAAATTCAGGCTCAAAACACCCGAAAATTCGATATTTTGGGGTCCCAGAAGCGATCTGTACATGCCTACTCAGTGCTAGAATATTTTCAAAATATAGGCTCAAAACATGCTAAAATTCGATATTTTAGGTGCGTAACGGCGATATCTCAAATTATGGCCTAAAACACCCGAAAATTCGATATTTAGGGGTCCCAGAAGCGATCTGTACATGCCTACTCCGTGTTAGAGTATTTTCAAAATACAGGCCAAAAACATACTGAAAATCGATCTTTTAGGTGCCCAAAAGTCGATATGTGCATGCATCTTCTGTACCTGTTTATATATTAAATTTAGGCTCAAAACACCCGAAAATTCAATATTTTGGGGTCCCAGAAGCGATCTGTACATGCCTACTCAGTGCTAGAATGTTTTTAAAATATAGGCTCAAAACATGCTCAAAATCGATATTTTTGGTGACAAAAAGTCGATATGTGCATGCATCTTCTGTACTCGTTTATATCTCAAATTCTGGTTTAAAACACCCGAAAATTCGATGTTTTGGGGTCCCAGACGCGATCTGTACATGCCTACTCAGTGCTAGAATATTTTCAATATATAGGCTCAAAACATGCTAAAAATCGATATTTTAGGTGCTAAAAAGTCGATATCTCAAATTAAGGCCCAAAACACCGGAAAATTCGATATTTAGAGGTCCCAAAAGCGATCTGTACATGCCTACTCCGTGTTAAAGTATTTTCAAAATACAGGCCAAAAACATACTGAAAATCGATCTTTTAGGTGCCCAGAAGTCGATATGTGCATGCATCTTCTGTACCCGTTTATATCTCAAATTCAGGCTCAAAACACCCGAAAATTTAATATTTTGGGGTCCCATAAGCAATCTGTACATGCCTACTCAGTGCTAGAATTTTTCCAACATATAGGCTTAAAAAAATGCTAAAAATCGATATTTTAGGTGCCAAAAAGTCGATATCTCAAATTAAGGCCCAAAACACCCGAAAATTCGATATTTAGGGGTCCCAGAAGCGATCTGTACATGCCTACTCCATGTCAGAGTATTTTCAAAATACAGGCCAAAAACATACTGAAAATCGATCTTTTAGGTGCCCAAAAGTCGATATGTGCATGCATCTTCTGTACCTGTTTATATATTAAATTCAGGCTCAAAACACCCGAAAATTCGATATTTTGGGGTCCCAGAAGCGATCTGTACATGCCTACTCAGTGCTAGAATATTTTCAAAATATAGGCTCAAAACATGCTAAAATTCGATATTTTAGGTGCGTAACGGCGATATCTCAAATTATGGCCTAAAACACCCGAAAATTCGATATTTAGGGGTCCCAGAAGCGATCTGTACATGCCTACTCCGTGTTAGAGTATTTTCAAAATACAGGCCAAAAACATACTGAAAATCGATCTTTTAGGTGCCCAAAAGTCGATATGTGCATGCATCTTCTGTACCTGTTTATATATTAAATTTAGGCTCAAAACACCCGAAAATTCAATATTTTGGGGTCCCAGAAGCGATCTGTACATGCCTACTCAGTGCTAGAATGTTTTTAAAATATAGGCTCAAAACATGCTCAAAATCGATATTTTTGGTGACAAAAAGTCGATATGTGCATGCATCTTCTGTACTCGTTTATATCTCAAATTCTGGTTTAAAACACCCGAAAATTCGATGTTTTGGGGTCCCAGACGCGATCTGTACATGCCTACTCAGTGCTAGAATATTTTCAATATATAGGCTCAAAACATGCTAAAAATCGATATTTTAGGTGCTAAAAAGTCGATATCTCAAATTAAGGCCCAAAACACCGGAAAATTCGATATTTAGAGGTCCCAAAAGCGATCTGTACATGCCTACTCCGTGTTAAAGTATTTTCAAAATACAGGCCAAAAACATACTGAAAATCGATCTTTTAGGTGCCCAGAAGTCGATATGTGCATGCATCTTCTGTACCCGTTTATATCTCAAATTCAGGCTCAAAACACCCGAAAATTCGATATTTAGGGGTCCCAGAAGCGATCTGTACATGCCTACTCCGTGTTAGAGTATTTTCAAAATACAGGCCAAAAACATACTGAAAATCGATCTTTTAGGTGCCCAAAAGTCGATATGTGCATGCATCTTCTGTACCTGTTTATATATTAAATTTAGGCTCAAAACACCCGAAAATTCAATATTTTGGGGTCCCAGAAGCGATCTGTACATGCCTACTCAGTGCTAGAATGTTTTTAAAATATAGGCTCAAAACATGCTCAAAATCGATATTTTTGGTGACAAAAAGTCGATATGTGCATGCATCTTCTGTACTCGTTTATATCTCAAATTCTGGTTTAAAACACCCGAAAATTCGATGTTTTGGGGTCCCAGACGCGATCTGTACATGCCTACTCAGTGCTAGAATATTTTCAATATATAGGCTCAAAACATGCTAAAAATCGATATTTTAGGTGCTAAAAAGTCGATATCTCAAATTAAGGCCCAAAACACCGGAAAATTCGATATTTAGAGGTCCCAAAAGCGATCTGTACATGCCTACTCCGTGTTAAAGTATTTTCAAAATACAGGCCAAAAACATACTGAAAATCGATCTTTTAGGTGCCCAGAAGTCGATATGTGCATGCATCTTCTGTACCCGTTTATATCTCAAATTCAGGCTCAAAACACCCGAAAATTCAATATTTTGGGGTCCCAGAAGCGATCTGTACATGCCTACTCAGTGCTAGAATGTTTTCAAAATATAGGCTAAAAACATGCTCAAAATCGATATTTTAGGTGCCCAAAAGTCGATATGTGCTTGCATCTTCTGTACTCGTTTATATCTCAAATTCAGGATCAAAACACCCGAAAATTCGATATTTTGGGGTCCCAGAAGCGATCTGTACATGCCTACTCCGTGTTAGAGTATTTACAAAATACAGGCCCAAAACATGCTCAAAATCGATGTTTTAGGTGCCCAAAAGTCGATATGTGCATGCATCTTCAGTACTCGTTTATATCTCAAATTCAGGCTCAAAACACCCGAAAATTTGATATTTTAGGGTCCCAGAAGCGATCTGTACACACCTACTCTGTGTTAGAGTATTTTCAAAATACATGCCCAAAACATGCTGAAAATCGATATTTTAGATGCCCAAAGTCAATATGTGCATGCATCTTCTGTACCCGTTTATATCTCAAATTCTTGCCCTAAACACCCGAAAATTCAATATTTTGGGGTCCCATAAGCAATCTGTACATGCCTACTCAGTGCTAGAATATTTCCAACATATAGGCTAAAAAAAATGCTAAAAATCGATATTTTAGGTGCCAAAAAGTCGATATCTCAAATTAAGGCCCAAAACACCCGAAAATTCGATATTTAGGGGTCCCAGAAGCGATCTGTACATGCCTACTCCATGTCAGAGTATTTTCAAAATACAGGCCAAAAACATACTGAAAATCGATCTTTTAGGTGCCCAAAAGTCGATATGTGCATGCATCTTCTGTACCTGTTTATATATTAAATTCAGGCTCAAAACACCCGAAAACTCGATATTTTGGGGTCCCAGAAGCGATCTGTACATGCCTACTCAGTGCTAGAATGTTTTCAAAATATAGGCTCAAAACATGCTCAAAATCGATATTTTAGGTGCCAAAAAGTCGATATGTGCATGCATCTTCAGTACCCGTTTATATCTCAAATTCAGGCTCAAAACACCCGAAAATTTCATATTTTAGGGTCCCAGAAGCGATCTGTACATACCTACTCTGTGTTAAAGTATTTTCAAAATACATGCCCAAAACATGCTGAAAATCGATATTTTAGATGGCCAAAGTCAATATGTGCATGCATCTTCTGTACCCGTTTATATCTTAAATTCTTGCCCTAAACACCCGAAATTTCAATATTATTGGGGTCCCAGAAGCAATCTGTACATGCCTACTCAGTGCCAGAATATTTTCAAAATATAGGCTAAAAACATGCCAAAAAGTTGATATCTTCAGTACCCGTTTATATATCAAGTTCAATCTCAAAACACCCGAAAATTCGATATTTCGGGGTCCCATAAGCGATCTGTACATGCCTATTCCGTGTTAGAGTATTTTCAAAATACGGGCCAAAAACATACTGAAAATCGATATTTTAGGTGCCCAAAAGTCGATATATGCATGCATCTTCTGTACTCGTTTATATCTCAAATTCTGGCCCTAAACACCCGAAAATTCGATATTTTGGGGTCCCAGAAGCGATCTGTACATGCCTACTCAGTGTTTGAGTATTTTTAAAATTCAGGCCCAAAACATGCTGAAAATCGATATTTTTGGTGCCCAAAGTCGATATGTGCATGCATCTTCTGTACCCGTTTATATCTCAAATTCTGGCCCTAAACACCCGAAAAATCGATATTTAGGGGTCCCAGAAGCGATCTGTACATGCCTACTTTGTGTTAGAGTATTTTCAAAATACATGCCCAAAACATGCTGAAAATCGATATTTTAGATGCCCAAAGTCAATATGTGCATGTATCTTCTGTATCCGTTTATATCTCGAATTCAGGCTCAAAACACCCGAAAATGCAATATTTTGGGGTCCCAGAAGCAATCTGTACAATCTGTACAATCTGTACTCAGTGCTAGAATATTTTCAAAATATAGGCTAAAAACATGCTAAAAAACGATATTATAGGTGCCAATAGTCGATATCTCAAATTAAGGCCCAAAACACCGGAAAATTAGATATTTAGGGGTCTCAAAAGCGATCTGTACATGCCTACTCCATGTTAGAGTATTTTCAAAATACAGGCCAAAAACATACTGAAAATCGATCTTTTTGGTGCCTAAAAGTCGATATGTGCATGTATTTTCTGTATCCGTTTATATCTCAAATTCAGGCTCAAAACACCCGAAAATTCAATATTTTGGGGTCCCAGAAGCAATCTGTACAATCTGTACAATCTGTACTCAGTGCTAGAATATTTTCAAAATATAGGCTAAAAACATGCTAAAAATCGATATTTTAGGTGCTAAAAAGTCGATATCTCAAATTAAGGCCGAAAACACCGGAAAATTCGATATTTAGGGGTCCCAAAAGCGATCTGTACATGCCTACTCCTTGTTAAAGTATTTTCAAAATACAGGCCAAAAACATACTGAAAATCGATCTTTTAGGTGCCCAAAAGTCGATATGTGCATGCATCTTCTGTACCCGTTTATATCTCAAATTCAGGCTCAAAACACCAGAAAATTCGAAATTTTGGGGTCCCAGAAACGATCTGTGCATGCCTACTCTGTGTTAGAGTATTTTCAAAATACATGGCCAAAACATGCTGAAAATCGATATTTTAGATGCCCAAAGTCAATATGTGCATGCATCTTCTATACTCGTTTATATCTCAAATTCAGGCTCAAAAAACCCGAAAAGTCGATATTTTGGGGTCCCAGAATCGATCTGTACATGCCTACTCAGTGCTAGAATGTTTTCAAAATATAGGCTAAAAACATGCTCAAAATCGATATTTTAGGTGCCCAAAAGTCGATATGTGCTTGCATCTTCTGTACTCGTTTATATCTCAAATTCAGGCTCAAAACACCCGAAAATTCGATATTTTGGGGTCCCAGAAGCGATCTGTACATGCCTACTCCGTGTTAGAGTATTTACAAAATACAGGTCCAAAACATGCTCAAAATCGATGTTTTAGGTGCCCAAAAGTCGATATGTGCATGCATCTTCAGTACTCGTTTATATCTCGAATTCAGGTTAAAAACACCCGAAAATTCGATATTTTAGGGTCCCAGAAGCGATCTGTACATACCTACTCTGTGTTAGAGTATTTTCAAAATACATGCCCAAAACATGCTGAAAATCGATATTTTAGATCCCCAAAGTCAATATGTGCATGCATCTTCTGTACCCGTTTATATCTCAAATTCTTGCCCTAAACACCCGAAAATTTAATATTTTGGGGTCCCATAAGCAATCTGTACATGCCTACTCAGTGCTAGAATTTTTCCAACATATAGGCTTAAAAAAATGCTAAAAATCGATATTTTAGGTGCCAAAAAGTCGATATCTCAAATTAAGGCCCAAGACACCCGAAAATTCGATATTTAGGGGTCCCAGAAGCGATCTGTACATGCCTACTCCATGTCAGAGTATTTTCAAAATACAGGCCAAAAACATACTGAAAATCGATCTTTTAGGTGCCCAAAAGTCGATATGTGCATGCATCTTCTGTACCTGTTTATATATTAAATTCAGGCTCAAAACACCCGAAAATTCGATATTTTGGGGTCCCAGAAGCGATCTGTACATGCCTACTCAGTGCTAGAATATTTTCAAAATATAGGCTCAAAACATGCTAAAAATCGATATTTTAGGTGCGTAACGGCGATATCTCAAATTATGGCCTAAAACACCCGAAAATTCGATATTTAGGGGTCCCAGAAGCGATCTGTACATGCCTACTCCGTGTTAGAGTATTTTCAAAATACAGGCCAAAAACATACTGAAAATCGATCTTTTAGGTGCCCAAAAGTCGATATGTGCATGCATCTTCTGTACCTGTTTATATATTAAATTTAGGCTCAAAACACCCGAAAATTCAATATTTTGGGGTCCCAGAAGCGATCTGTACATGCCTACTCAGTGCTAGAATGTTTTTAAAATATAGGCTCAAAACATGCTCAAAATCGATATTTTTGGTGACAAAAAGTCGATATGTGCATGCATCTTCTGTACTCGTTTATATCTCAAATTCTGGTTTAAAACACCCGAAAATTCGATATTTTGGGGTCCCAGACGCGATCTGTACATGCCTACTCAGTGCTAGAATATTTTCAATATATAGGCTCAAAACATGCTAAAAATCGATATTTTAGGTGCGTAAAGGAGATATCTCAAATTATGGCCTAAAACACCCGAAAATTCGATATTTAGGGGTTCCAGAAGCGATCTGTACATGCCTACTCCGTGTTAGAGTATTTTCAAAATACAGGCCAAAAACATACTGAAAATCGATCTTTTAGGTGCCCAAAAGTCGATATGTGCATGTATCTTCTGTATCCGTTTATATCTCAAATTCAGGCTCAAAATACCCGAAAATTCAATATTTTGGGGTCCCAGAAGCAATCTGTACAATCTGTACAATCTGTACTCAGTGCTAGAATATTTTCAAAATATAGGCTAAAAACACGCTAAAAATCGATATTTTAGGTGCTAAAAAGTCGATATCTCAAATTAAGGCCCAAAACACCGGAAAATTCGATATTTAGAGGTCCCAAAAGCGATCTGTACATGCCTACTCCGTGTTAAAGTATTTTCAAAATACAGGCCAAAAACATACTGAAAATCGATCTTTTAGGTGCCCAGAAGTCGATATGTGCATGCATCTTCTGTACCCGTTTATATCTCAAATTCAGGCTCAAAACACCCGAAAATTCGAAATTTTGGGGTCCCAGAAACGATCTGTATATGCCTACTCCGTGTTAGAGTATTTTCAAAATACATGCCCAAAACATGCTGAAAATCGATATTTTAGATGCCCAAAGTCAATATGTGCATGCATCTTCTATACTCGTTTATATCTCAAATTCAGGCTCAAAACACCCGAAAATTCAATATTTTGGGGTCCCAGAAGCGATCTGTACATGCCTACTCAGTGCTAGAATGTTTTCAAAATATAGGCTAAAAACATGCTCAAAATCGATATTTTAGGTGCCCAAAAGTCGATATGTGCTTGCATCTTCTGTACTCGTTTATATCTCAAATTCAGGATCAAAACACCCGAAAATTCGATATTTTGGGGTCCCAGAAGCGATCTGTACATGCCTACTCCGTGTTAGAGTATTTACAAAATACAGGCCCAAAACATGCTCAAAATCGATGTTTTAGGTGCCCAAAAGTCGATATGTGCATGCATCTTCAGTACTCGTTTATATCTCAAATTCAGGCTCAAAACACCCGAAAATTTGATATTTTAGGGTCCCAGAAGCGATCTGTACACACCTACTCTGTGTTAGAGTATTTTCAAAATACATGCCCAAAACATGCTGAAAATCGATATTTTAGATGCCCAAAGTCAATATGTGCATGCATCTTCTGTACCCGTTTATATCTCAAATTCTTGCCCTAAACACCCGAAAATTCAATATTTTGGGGTCCCATAAGCAATCTGTACATGCCTACTCAGTGCTAGAATATTTCCAACATATAGGCTAAAAAAAATGCTAAAAATCGATATTTTAGGTGCCAAAAAGTCGATATCTCAAATTAAGGCCCAAAACACCCGAAAATTCGATATTTAGGGGTCCCAGAAGCGATCTGTACATGCCTACTCCATGTCAGAGTATTTTCAAAATACAGGCCAAAAACATACTGAAAATCGATCTTTTAGGTGCCCAAAAGTCAATATGTGCATGCATCTTCTGTACCTGTTTATATATTAAATTCAGGCTCAAAACACCCGAAAACTCGATATTTTGGGGTCCCAGAAGCGATCTGTACATGCCTACTCAGTGCTAGAATGTTTTCAAAATATAGGCTCAAAACATGCTCAAAATCGATATTTTAGGTGCCAAAAAGTCGATATGTGCATGCATCTTCAGTACCCGTTTATATCTCAAATTCAGGCTCAAAACACCCGAAAATTTCATATTTTAGGGTCCCAGAAGCGATCTGTACATACCTACTCTGTGTTAAAGTATTTTCAAAATACATGCCCAAAACATGCTGAAAATCGATATTTTAGATGCCCAAAGTCAATATGTGCATGCATCTTCTGTACCCGTTTATATCTTTAATTCTTGCCCTAAACACCCGAAATTTCAATATTATTGGGGTCCCAGAAGCAATCTGTACATGCCTACTCAGTGCCAGAATATTTTCAAAATATAGGCTAAAAACATGCCAAAAAGTTGATATCTTCAGTACCCGTTTATATATCAAGTTCAATCTCAAAACACCCGAAAATTCGATATTTCGGGGTCCCATAAGCGATCTGTACATGCCTATTCCGTGTTAGAGTATTTTCAAAATACGGGCTAAAAACATACTGAAAATCGATATTTTAGGTGCCCAAAAGTCGATATATGCATGCATCTTCTGTACTCGTTTATATCTCAAATTCTGGCCCTAAACACCCGAAAATTCGATATTTTGGGGTCCCAGAAGCGATCTGTACATGCCTACTCAGTGTTTGAGTATTTTTAAAATTCAGGCCCAAAACATGCTGAAAATCGATATTTTTGGTGCCCAAAGTCGATATGTGCATGCATCTTCTGTACCCGTTTATATCTCAAATTCTGGCCCTAAACACCCGAAAAATCGATATTTAGGGGTCCAAGAAGCGATCTGTACATGCCTACTTTGTGTTAGAGTATTTTCAAAATACATGCCCAAAACATGCTGAAAATCGATATTTTAGATGCCCAAAGTCAATATGTGCATGTATCTTCTGTATCCGTTTATATCTCGAATTCAGGCTCAAAACACCCGAAAATGCAATATTTTGGGGTCCCAGAAGCAATCTGTACAATCTGTACAATCTGTACTCAGTGCTAGAATATTTTCAAAATATAGGCTAAAAACATGCTAAAAAACGATATTATAGGTGCCAATAGTCGATATCTCAAATTAAGGCCCAAAACACCGGAAAATTAGATATTTAGGGGTCTCAAAAGCGATCTGTACATGCCTACTCCATGTTAGAGTATTTTCAAAATACAGGCCAAAAACATACTGAAAATCGATCTTTTTGGTGCCTAAAAGTCGATATGTGCATGTATTTTCTGTATCCGTTTATATCTCAAATTCAGGCTCAAAACACCCGAAAATTCAATATTTTGGGGTCCCAGAAGCAATCTGTACAATCTGTACAATCTGTACTCAGTGCTAGAATATTTTCAAAATATAGGCTAAAAACATGCTAAAAATCGATATTTTAGGTGCTAAAAAGTCGATATCTCAAATTAAGGCCGAAAACACCGGAAAATTCGATATTTAGGGGTCCCAAAAGCGATCTGTACATGCCTACTCCGTGTTAAAGTATTTTCAAAATACAGGCCAAAAACATACTGAAAATCGATCTTTTAGGTGCCCAAAAGTCGATATGTGCATGCATCTTCTGTACCCGTTTATATCTCAAATTCAGGCTCAAAACACCAGAAAATTCGAAATTTTGGGGTCCCAGAAACGATCTGTACATGCCTACTCTGTGTTAGAGTATTTTCAAAATACATGGCCAAAACATGCTGAAAATCGATATTTTAGATGCCCAAAGTCAATATGTGCATGCATCTTCTATACTCGTTTATATCTCAAATTCAGGCTCAAAAAACCCGAAAAGTCGATATTTTGGGGTCCCAGAATCGATCTGTACATGCCTACTCAGTGCTAGAATGTTTTCAAAATATAGGCTAAAAACATGCTCAAAATCGATATTTTAGGTGCCCAAAAGTCGATATGTGCTTGCATCTTCTGTACTCGTTTATATCTCAAATTCAGGCTCAAAACACCCGAAAATTCGATATTTTGGGGTCCCAGAAGCGATCTGTACATGCCTACTCCGTTTTAGAGTATTTACAAAATACAGGTCCAAAACATGCTCAAAATCGATGTTTTAGGTGCCCAAAATTCGATATGTGCATGCATCTTCAGTACTCGTTTATATCTCGAATTCAGGTTAAAAACACCCGAAAATTCGATATTTTAGGGTCCCAGAAGCGATCTGTACATACCTACTCTGTGTTAGAGTATTTTCAAAATACATGCCCAAAACATGCTGAAAATCGATATTTTAGATCCCCAAAGTCAATATGTGCATGCATCTTCTGTACCCGTTTATATCTCAAATTCTTGCCCTAAACACCCGAAAATTTAATATTTTGGGGTCCCATAAGCAATCTGTACATGCCTACTCAGTGCTAGAATTTTTCCAACATATAGGCTTAAAAAAATGCTAAAAATCGATATTTTAGGTGCCAAAAAGTCGATATCTCAAATTAAGGCCCAAAACACCCGAAAATTCGATATTTAGGGGTCCCAGAAGCGATCTGTACATGCCTACTCCATGTCAGAGTATTTTCAAAATACAGGCCAAAAACATACTGAAAATCGATCTTTTAGGTGCCCAAAAGTCGATATGTGCATGCATCTTCTGTACCTGTTTATATATTAAATTCAGGCTCAAAACACCCGAAAATTCGATATTTTGGGGTCCCAGAAGCGATCTGTACATGCCTACTCAGTGCTAGAATATTTTCAAAATATAGGCTCAAAACATGCTAAAAATCGATATTTTAGGTGCGTAACGGCGATATCTCAAATTATGGCCTAAAACACCCGAAAATTCGATATTTAGGGGTCCCAGAAGCGATCTGTACATGCCTACTCCGTGTTAGAGTATTTTCAAAATACAGGCCAAAAACATACTGAAAATCGATCTTTTAGGTGCCCAAAAGTCGATATGTGCATGCATCTTCTGTACCTGTTTATATATTAAATTTAGGCTCAAAACACCCGAAAATTCAATATTTTGGGGTCCCAGAAGCGATCTGTACATGCCTACTCAGTGCTAGAATGTTTTTAAAATATAGGCTCAAAACATGCTCAAAATCGATCTTTTAGGTGCCCAAAAGTCGATATGTGCATGTATCTTCTGTATCCGTTTATATCTCAAATTCAGGCTCAAAATACCCGAAAATTCAATATTTTGGGGTCCCAGAAGCAATCTGTACAATCTGTACAATCTGTACTCAGTGCTAGAATATTTTCAAAATATAGGCTAAAAACATGCTAAAAATCGATATTTTAGGTGCTAAAAAGTCGATATCTCAAATTAAGGCCCAAAACACCGGAAAATTCGATATTTAGAGGTCCCAAAAGCGATCTGTACATGCCTACTCCGTGTTAAAGTATTTTCAAAATACAGGCCAAAAACATACTGAAAATCGATCTTTTAGGTGCCCAGAAGTCGATATGTGCATGCATCTTCTGTACCCGTTTATATCTCAAATTCAGGCTCAAAACACCCGAAAATTCGAAATTTTGGGGTCCCAGAAACGATCTGTATATGCCTACTCCGTGTTAGAGTATTTTCAAAATACATGCCCAAAACATGCTGAAAATCGATATTTTAGATGCCCAAAGTCAATATGTGCATGCATCTTCTATACTCGTTTATATCTCAAATTCAGGCTCAAAACACCCGAAAATTCAATATTTTGGGGTCCCAGAAGCGATCTGTACATGCCTACTCAGTGCTAGAATGTTTTCAAAATATAGGCTAAAAACATGCTCAAAATCGATATTTTAGGTGCCCAAAAGTCGATATGTGCTTGCATTTTCTGTACTCGTTTATATCTCAAATTCAGGATCAAAACACCCGAAAATTCGATATTTTGGGGTCCCAGAAGCGATCTGTACATGCCTACTCCGTGTTAGAGTATTTACAAAATACAGGCCCAAAACATGCTCAAAATCGATGTTTTAGGTGCCCAAAAGTCGATATGTGCATGCATCTTCAGTACTCGTTTATATCTCAAATTCAGGCTCAAAACACCCGAAAATTTGATATTTTAGGGTCCCAGAAGCGATCTGTACACACCTACTCTGTGTTAGAGTATTTTCAAAATACATGCCCAAAACATGCTGAAAATCGATATTTTAGATGCCCAAAGTCAATATGTGCATGCATCTTCTGTACCCGTTTATATCTCAAATTCTTGCCCTAAACACCCGAAAATTCAATATTTTGGGGTCCCATAAGCAATCTGTACATGCCTACTCAGTGCTAGAATATTTCCAACATATAGGCTAAAAAAAATGCTAAAAATCGATATTTTAGGTGCCAAAAAGTCAATATCTCAAATTAAGGTCCAAAACACCCGAAAATTCGATATTTAGGGGTCCCAGAAGCGATCTGTACATGCCTACTCCATGTCAGAGTATTTTCAAAATACAGGCCAAAAACATACTGAAAATCGATCTTTTAGGTGCCCAAAAGTCGATATGTGCATGCATCTTCTGTACCTGTTTATATATTAAATTCAGGCTCAAAACACCCGAAAACTCGATATTTTGGGGTCCCAGAAGCGATCTGTACATGCCTACTCAGTGCTAGAATGTTTTCAAAATATAGGCTCAAAACATGCTCAAAATCGATATTTTAGGTGCCAAAAAGTCGATATGTGCATGCATCTTCAGTACCCGTTTATATCTCAAATTTAGGCTCAAAACACCCGAAAATTCGATATTTTGGGGTCCCAGAAACGATCTGTACATGCCTACTCCGTGTTAGAGTATTTTCAAAATACATGACCAAAACATGCTGAAAATCGATATTTTAGATGCCCAACGTCAATATGTGCATGCATCTTCTATACTCGTTTAAATCTCAAATTCAGGCTCAAAACACCCGAAAATTCGATATTTTAGGGTCCCAGAAGCGATCTGTACATACCTACTCTGTGTTAAAGTATTTTCAAAATACATGCCCAAAACATGCTGAAATTCAATATTTTAGATGCCCAAAGTCAATATGTGCATACATCTTCTGTACCCGTTTATATCTTAAATTCTTGCCCTAAACACCCGAAAATTCAATATTATTGGGGTCCCAGAAGCAATCTGTACATGCCTACTCAGTGCCAGAATATTTTCAAAAAATAGGCTAAAAACATGCCAAAAAGTTGATATCTTCAGTACCCGTTTATATATCAAGTTCAATCTCAAAACACCCGAAAATTCGATATTTCGGGGTCCCATAAGCGATCTGTACATGCCTACTCCGTGTTAGAGTATTTTCAAAATACGGGCCAAAAACATACTGAAAATCGATATTTTAGGTGCCCAAAAGTCGATATATGCATGCATCTTCTGTACCCGTTTATATCTCAAATTCTGGCCCTAAACACCCGAAAATTCGATATTTTGGGGTCCCAGAAGCGATCTGTACATGCCTACTCAGTGTTTGAGTATTTTTAAAATTCAGGCCCAAGACATGCTGAAAATCGATATTTTTGGTGCCCAAAGTCGATATGTGCATGCATCTTCTGTACCCGTTTATATCTCAAATTCTGGCCCTAAACACCCGAAAAATCGATATTTAGGGGTCCCAGAAGCGATCTGTACATGCCTACTTTGTGTTAGAGTATTTTCAAAATACATGCCCAAAACATGCTGAAAATCGATATTTTAGATGCCCAAAGTCAATATGTGCATGTATCTTCTGTATCCGTATATATCTCAAATTCAGGCTCAAAACAACCGAAAATGCAATATTTTGGGGTCCCAGAAGCAATCTGTACAATCTGTACAATCTGTACTCAGTGCTAGAATATTTTCAAAATATAGGCTAAAAACATGCTAAAAAACGATATTATAGGTGCCAATAGTCGATATCTCAAATTAAGGCCCAAAACACCGGAAAATTAGATATTTAGGGGTCTCAAAAGCGATCTGTACATGCCTACTCCATGTTAGAGTATTTTCAAAATACAGGCCAAAAACATACTGAAAATCGATCTTTTTGGTGCCTAAAAGTCGATATGTGCATGTATTTTCTGTATCCGTTTATATCTCAAATTCAGGCTCAAAACACCCGAAAATTCAATATTTTGGGGTCCCAGAAGCAATCTGTACAATCTGTACAATCTGTACTCAGTGCTAGAATATTTTCAAAATATAGGCTAAAAACATGCTAAAAATCGATATTTTAGGTGCTAAAAAGTCGATATCTCAAATTAAGGCCCAAAACAACGGAAAATTCAAAATTTAGGGGTCCCAAAAGCGATCTGTACATGCCTACTCCGTGTTAAAGTATTTTCAAAATACAGGCCAAAAACATACTGAAAATCGATCTTTTAGGTGCCCAAAAGTCGATATGTGCATGCATCTTCTGTACCCGTTTATATCTCAAATTCAGGCTCAAAACACCCGAAAATTCGAAATTTTGGGGTCCCAGAAACGATCTGTACATGCCTACTCTGTGTTAGAGTATTTTCAAAATACATGGCCAAAACATGCTGAAAATCGATATTTTAGATGCCCAAAGTCAATATGTGCATGCATCTTCTATACTCGTTTATATCTCAAATTCAGGCTAAAAAAACCCGAAAAGTCGATATTTTGGGGTCCCAGAATCGATCTGTACATGCCTACTCAGTGCTAGAATGTTTTCAAAATATAGGCTAAAAACATGCTCAAAATCGATATTTTAGGTGCCCAAAAGTCGATATGTGCTTGCATCTTCTGTACTCATTTATATCTCAAATTCAGGCTCAAAACACCCGAAAATTCGATATTTTGGGGTCCCAGAAGCGATCTGTACATGCCTACTCCGTGTTAGAGTATTTCCAAAATACAGGCCCAAAACATGCTCAAAATCGATGTTTTAGGTGCACAAAAGTCGATATGTGCATGCATCTTCAGTACTCGTTTATATCTCGAATTCAGGTTAAAAACACCCGAAAATTCGATATTTTAGGGTCCCAGAAGCGATCTGTACATACCTACTCTGTGTTAGAGTATTTTCAAAATACATGCCCAAAATATGCTGAAAATCGATATTTTAGATCCCCAAAGTCAATATGTGCATGCATCTTCTGTACCCGTTTATATCTCAAATTCTTGCCCTAAACACCCGAAAATTCAATATTTTGGGGTCCCATAAGCAATCTGTACATGCCTACTCAGTGCTAGAATATTTCCAACATATAGGCTAAAAAAAAATGATAAAAATCGATATTTTAGGTGCCAAAAAGTCGATATCTCAAATTAAGGCCCAAAACACCCGAAAATTCGATATTTAGGGGTCCCAGAAGCGATCTGTACATGCCTACTCCATGTCAGAGTATTTTCAAAATACAGGCCAAAAACATACTGAAAATCGATCTTTTAGGTGCCCAAAAGTCGATATGTGCATGCATCTTCTGTACCTGTTTATATATTAAATTCAGGCTCAAAACACCCGAAAACTCGATATTTTGGGGTCCCAGAAGCGATCTGTACATGCCTACTCAGTCCTAGAATATTTTAAAAATATAGGCTCAAAACATGCTAAAAATCGATATTTTAGGTGCGTAACGGCGATATCTCAAACTATGGCCTAAAACACCCGAAAATTCGATATTTAGGGGTCCCAGAAGCGATTTGTACATGCCTACTCCGTGTTAGAGTATTTTCAAAATACAGGCCAAAAACATACTGAAAATCGATCTTTTAGGTGCCCAAAAGTCGATATGTGCATGCATCTTCTGTACCTGTTTATATATTAAATTTAGGCTCAAAACACCCGAAAATTCAATATTTTGGGGTCCCAGAAGCGATCTGTACATGCCTACTCAGTGCTAGAATGTTTTCAAAATATAGGCTCAAAACATGCTCAAAATCGATATTTTTGGTGACAAAAAGTCGATATGTGCATGCATCTTCTGTACTCGTTTATATCTCAAAATCAGGGTCAAAACACCCGAACATTCGATATTTTGGGGTCCCAGAAGCGATCTGTACATGGCTACTCAGTGCTAGAATATTTTCAAAATATAGGCTCAAAACATGCTAAAAATCTATATTTTAGGTGCGTAACGGCGATATCTCAAATTATGGCCTAAAACACCCGAAAATTCGATATTTAGGGGTCCCAGAAGCGATCTGTACATGCCTACTCCGTGTTAGAGTATTTTCAAAATACAGGCCAAAAACATACTGAAAATCGATCTTTTAGGTGCCCAAAAGTCGATATGTGCATGCATCTTCTGTACCTGTTTATATATTAAATTCAGGCTCAAAACACCCGAAAATTCAATATTTTGGGGTCCCAGAAGCGATCTGTACATGCCTACTCAGTGCTAGAATGTTTTCAAAATATAGGCTAAAAACATGCTCAAAAACGATATATTAGGTGCCCAAAAGTCGATATGTGCTTGCATCTTCTGTACTCGTTTATATCTCAAATTCAGGCTCAAAACACCCGAAAATTCGATATTTTGGGGTCCCAGAAGCGATCTGTGCATGCCTACTCCGTGTTAGAGTATTTACAAAATACAGGCCCAAAACATGCTCAAAATCGATGTTTTAGGTGCCCAAAAGTCGATATGTGCATGCATCTTTAGTACTCGTTTATATCTCAAATTCAGGCTCAAAACACCCGAAAATTTGATATTTTAGGGTCCCAGAAGCGATCTGTACATACCTACTCTGTGTTAGAGTATTTTCAAAGTACATGCCCAAAACATGCTGAAAATCGATATTTTAGATGCCCAAAGTCAATATGTGCATGCATCTTCTGTACCCGTTTATATCTCAAATTCTTGCCCTAAACACCCGAAAATTCGATATTTTGGGGTCCCATAAGCAATCTGTACATGCCTACTCAGTGCTAGAATATTTCCAACATATAGGCTAAAAAAAATGCTAAAAATCGATATTTTAGGTGCCAAAAAGTCGATATCTCAAATTAAGGCCCAAAACACCCGAAAATTCGATATTTAGGGGCCCCAGAAGCGATCTGTACATGCCTACTCCATGTCAGAGTATTTTCAAAATACAGGCCAAAAACATACTGAAAATCGATCTTTTAGGTGCCCAAAAGTCGATATGTGCATGCATCTTCTCTACCTTTTTATATATTAAATTCAGGCTCAAAACACCCGAAAATTCGATATTTTGGGGTCCCAGAAGCGATCTGTACATGCCTACTCAATGCTAGGATGTTTTCAAAATATTGGCTCAAAACATGCTTAAAATCGATATTTTAGGTGCCAAAAAGTCGATATGTGCATGCATCTTCAGTACCCGTTTATATCTCAAATTCAGGCTCAAAACACCCGAAAATTCGATATTTTGGGGTCCCAGAAACGATCTGTACATGCCTACTCCGTGTTAGAGTATTTTCAAAATACATGCCCAAAACATGCTGAAAATCGATATTTTAGATGCCCAAAGTCAATATGTGCATGCATCTTCTATACTCGTTTAAATCTCAAATTCAGGCTCAAAAAACCCGAAAAGTCGATATTTTGGGGTCCCAGAAGCGATCTGTACATGCCTACTCAGTGCTAGAATGTTTTCAAAATATAGGCTAAAAACATGCTCAAAATCGATATTTTAGGTGCCCAAAAGTCGATATGTGCATGCATCTTCTGTACCCGTTTATATCTCAAATTCAGGCTCAAAACACCCGAAAATTCGAAATTTTGGGGTCCCAGAAACGATCTGTACATGCCTACTCCGTGTTAGAATATTTTCAAAATATAGGCTCAAAACATGCTAAAAATCGATATTTTAGGTGCGTTACGGCGATATCTCAAATTAAGGCCTAAAACACCCGAAAATTCGATATTTAGGGGTCCCAGAAGCGATCTGTACATGCCTACTCCATGTCAGAGTATTTTCAAAATACAGGCCAAAAACATACTGAAAATCGATCTTTTAGGTGCCCAAAAGTCGATATGTGCATGCATCTTCTGTACCTGTTTATATATTAAATTCAGGCTCAAAACACCCGAAAATTCGATATTTTGGGGTCCCAGAAGCGATCTGTACATGCCTACTCAGTGCTAGAATATTTTCAAAATATAGGCTCAAAACATGCTCAAAATCGATATTTTAGGTGCCAAAAAGTCGATATGAGCATGCATCTTCTGTACTCGTTTATATCTCAAATTCTGGCTCAAAACACCCGAAAATTCGATATTTGGGGGTCCCAGAATCGATCTGTACATGCCTACTCAGTGCTAGAATATTTTCAAAATATAGGCTCAAAACATGCTAAAAATCGATATTTTAGGTGCGTAACGGCGATATCTCAAATTATGGCCTAAAACACCCGAAAATTCGATATTTAGGGGTCCCAGAAGCGATCTGTACATGCCTACTCCGTGTTAGAGTATTTTCAAAATACAGGCCAAAAACATACTGAAAATCGATCTTTTAGGTGCCCAAAAGTCGATATGTGCATGCATCTTCTGTACCTGTTTATATATTAAATTTAGGCTCAAAACACCCGAAAATTCATTATTTTGGGGTCCCAGAAGCGATCTGTACATGCCTACTCAGTGCTAGAATGTTTTCAAAATATAGGCTCAAAACATGCTCAAAATCGATATTTTTGGTGACAAAAAGTCGATATGTGCATGCATCTTCTGTACTCGTTTATATCTCAAATTCTGGTTTAAAACACCCGAAAATTCGATATTTTGGGGTCCCAGAAGCAATCTGTACATGCCTACTCAGTGCTAGAATATTTTCAAAATATAGGCTCAAAACATGCTAAAAATCGATATTTTAGGTGCGTAAAGGAGATATCTCAAATTATGGCCTAAAACACCCGAAAATTCGATATTTAGGGGTCCCAGAAGCGATCTGTACATGCCTACTCCGTGTTAGAGTATTTTCAAAATACAGGCCAAAAAACATACTGAAAATCGATCTTTTAGGTGCCCAAAAGTCGATATGTGCATGTATCTTCTGTATCCGTTTATATCTCAAATTCAGGCTCAAAACACCCGAAAATTCAATATTTTGGGGTCCCAGAAGCAATCTGTACAATCTGTACAATCTGTTCTCAGTGCTAGAATATTTTCAAAATATAGGCTAAAAACATGCTAAAAATCTTTATTTTAGGTGCTAAAAAGTCGATATCTCAAATTAAGGCCCAAAACACCCGAAAATTCAATATTTTGGGGTCCCAGAAGCGATCTGTACATGCCTACTCAGTGCTAGAATGTTTTCAAAATATAGGCTAAAAACATGCTGAAAATCGATGTTTTAGGTGCCCAAAAGTCGATATGTGCATGCATCTTCAGTACTCGTTTATATATCAAATTCAGGCTCAAAACACCCGAAAATTCGATATTTTAGGGTCCCAGAAGCGATCTGTACATACCTACTCTGTGTTAGAGTATTTTCAAAATACATGCCCAAAACATGCTGAAAATCGATATTTTAGATGCCCAAAATCAATATGTGCATGTATCTTCTGTACCCGTTTATATCTTAAATTCTTGCCCTAAACACCCGAAAATTCAATATTTTGGGGTCCCAGAAGCAATCTGTACATGCCTCCTCAGTGCCAGAATATTTTCAAAATATAGGCTAAAAACATGCCAAAAAGTCGATATCTTCAGTACCCGTTTATATATCAAGTTCAATCTCAAAACACCCGAAAATTCGATATTTCGGGGTCCCATAAGCGATCTGTACATGCCTACTCCGTGTTAGAGTATTTTTAAAATACGGGCCAAAAACATACTGAAAATCGATATTTTAGGTGCCCAAAAGTCGATATATGCATGCATCTTCTGTACCCGTTTATATCTCAAATTCTGGCCCTAAACACCCGAAAATTCGATATTTTGGGGTCCCAGAAGCGATCTGTACATGCCTACTCAGTGTTTGAGTTATTTTAAAATTCAGGCCCAAAACATGCTGAAAATCGATATTTTTGGTGCCCAAAGTCGATATGTGCATGCATCTTCTGTACGCGTTTATATCTCAAATTCTGGCCCTAAACACCCGAAAAATCGATATTTAGGGGTCCCAGAAGCGATCTGTACATGCCTTCTCCGTGTTAGAGTATTTTCAAAATACATGCCCAAAACATGCTGAAAATCGATATTTTAGATGCCCAAAGTCAATATGTGCATGTATCTTCTGTATCCGTTTATATCTCAAATTCAGGCGCAAAACACCCGAAAATGCAATATTTTGGGGTCCCAGAAGCAATCTGTACAATCTATACAATCTGTACTCAGTGCTAGAATATTTTCAAAATATAGGCTAAAAACATGCTAAAAAACGATATTATAGGTGCCAATAGTCGATATCTCAAATTAAGGCCCAAAACACCGGAAAATTAGATATTTAGGGGTCTCAAAAGCGATCTGTACATGCCTACTCCATGTTAGAGTATTTTCAAAATACAGGCCAAAAACATACTGAAAATCGATCTTTTAGGTGCCCAAAAGTCGATATGTGCATGCATCTTCTGTACCTGTTTAATATTAAATTCAGGCTCAAAACACCCGAAAATTCAATATTTTGGGGTCCCAGAAGCGATCTGTACATGCCTACTCAGTGCTAGAATGTTTTCAAAATATAGGCTCAAAACATGCTCAAAATCGATATTTTTGGTGCCAAAAAGTCGATATGTGCATGCATCTTCTGTACTCGTTTATATCTCAAATTCAGGCTCAAAACACCCGAAAATTCGATATTTTGGGGTCCCAGAAGCGATCTGTACATGCCTACTCAGTGCTAGAATATTTTCAAAATATAGGCTCAAAACATGCTAAAAATCGATATTTTAGGTGCGTAAAGGCGATATCTCAAATTATGGCCTAAAACACCCGAAAATTCGATATTTAGGGGTCCCAGAAGCGATCTGTACATGCCTACTCCGTGTTAGAGTATTTTCAAAATACAGGCCAAAAACATACTGAAAATCGATCTTTTAGGTGCCTAAAAGTCGATATGTGCATGTAATTTCTGTATCCGTTTATATCTCAAATTCAGGCTCAAGACACCCGAAAATTCAATATTTTGGGGTCCCAGAAGCAATCTGTACAATCTGTACAATCTGTACTCAGTGCTAGAAAATTTTCAAAATATAGGCTAAAAACATGCTAAAAATCGATATTTTAGGTGTTAAAAAGTCGATATCTCAAATTAAGGTCCAAAACACCGGAAAATTCGATATTAGGGGTCCCAAAAGCGATCTGTACATGCCTACTCCGTGTTAAAGTATTTTCAAAATACAGGCCAAAAACATACTGAAAATCGATCTTTTAGGTGCCCAAAAGTCGATATGTGCACGCATCTTCTGTACCCGTTTATATCTCAAATTCAGGCTCAAAACACCAGAAAATTCGAAATTTTGGGGTCCCACAAACGATCTGTACATGCCTACTCTGTGTTAGAGTATTTTCAAAATACATGCCCAAAACATGCTGAAAATCGATATTTTAGATGCCCAAAGTCAATATGTGCATGCATCTTCTATACTCGTTTATATCTCAAATTCAGGCTCAAAAAACCCGAAAAGTCGATATTTTGGGGTCCCAGAAGCGATCTGTACATGCCTACTCAGTGCTAGAATGTTTTCAAAATATAGGCTAAAAACATGCTCAAAATCGATATTTTAGGTGCCCAAAAGTCAATATGTGCTTGCATCTTCTGTACTCGTTTATATCTCAAATTCAGGCTCAAAACACCCGAAAATTCGATATTTTGGGGTCCCAGAAGCGATCTGTACATGCCTACTCCGTGTTAGAGTATTTACAAAATACAGGCCCAAAACATGCTCAAAATCGATGTTTTAGGTGCCCAAAAGTCGATATGTGCATGCATCTTCAGTACTCGTTTATATCTCAAATTCAGGTTAAAAACACCCGAAAATTCGATATTTTAGGGTCCCAGAAGCGATCTGTACATACCTACTCTGTGTTAGAGTATTTTCAAAATACATGCCCAAAACATGCTGAAAATCGATATTTTAGATCCCCAAAGTCAATATGTGCATGCATCTTCTGTACCCGTTTATATCTCAAATTCTTGCCCTAAACACCCGAAAATTCAATATTTTGGGGTCCCATAAGCAATCTGTACATGTCTACTCAGTGCTAGAATATTTCCAACATATAGGCTAAAAAAAATGCTAAAAATCGATATTTTAGGTGCGTAACGGCGATATCTCAAATTATGGCCTAAAACACCCGAAAATTCGATATTTAGGGGTCCCAGAAGCGATCTGTACATGCCTACTCCGTGTTAGAGTATTTTCAAAATACAGGCCAAAAACATACTGAAAATCGATCTTTTAGGTGCCCAAAAGTCGATATGTGCATGCATCTTCTGTACCTGTTTATATATTAAATTTAGGCTCAAAACACCCGAAAATTCAATATTTTGGGGTCCCAGAAGCGATCTGTACATGCCTACTCAGTGCTAGAATGTTTTCAAAATAAAGGCTCAAAACATGCTCAAAATCGATATTTTTGGTGACAAAAAGTCGATATGTGCATGCATCTTCTGTACTCGTTTATATCTCAAATTCAGGGTTAAAACACCCGAAAATTCGATATTTTGGGGTCCCAGAAGCGATCTGTACATGCCTACTCAGTGCTAGAATATTTTCAAAATATAGGTTCAAAACATGCTAAAAATCGATATTTTAGGTGCGTAACGGCGATATCTCAAATTATGGCCTAAAAAACCCGAAAATTCGATATTTAGGGGTCCCAGAAGCGATCTGTACATGCCTACTCCGTGTTAGAGTATTTTCAAAATACAGCCAAAAACATACTGAAAATCGATCTTTTAGGTGCCCAAAAGTCGATATGTGCATGCATCTTCTGTACCTGTTTATATATTAAATTCAGGCTCATAACACCCGAAAATTCAATATTTTGGGGTCCCAGAAGCGATCTGTACATGCCTACTCAGTGCTAGAATGTTTTCAAAATATAGGCTCAAAACATGCTCAAAATCGATATTTTAGGTGCCAAAAAGTCGATATGTACATGCATCTTCAGTACCCGTTTATATCTCAAATTCAGGCTTAAAACACCCGAAAATTCGATATTTTGGGGTCCCAGAAACGATCTGTACATGCCTACTCCGTGTTAGAGTATTTTCAAAATACAAGCCCAAAACATGCTGAAAATCGATATTTTAGATGCCCAAAGTCAATATGTGCATGCATCTTCTATACTCGTTTAAATCTCAAATTCAGGCTCAAAAAACCCGAAAAGTCGATATTTTGGGGTCCCAGAAGCGATCTGTACATGCCTACTCAGTGCTAGAATGTTTTCAAAATATAGGCTAAAAACATGCTCAAAATCGATCTTTTAGGTGCCCAAAAGTCGATATGTGCATGCATCTTCTGTACCCGTTTATATCATAAATTCAGGCTCAAAACACCCGAAAATTCGAAATTTTGGGGTCCCAGAAACGATCTTTACATGCCTACTCCGTGTTAGAGTATTTTCAAAATACATGCCCAAAACATGCTGAAAATCGATATTTTAGATGCCCAAAGTCAATATGTGCATGCATCTTCTATACTCGTTTATATCTTAAATTCAGGCTCAAAAAACCCGAAAAGTCGATATTTTGGGGTCCCAGAAGCGATCTGTACATGCCTACTCAGTGCTAGAATGTTTTCAAAATATAGGCTAAAAACATGCTCAAAATCGATATTTTAGGTGCCCAAAAGTCGATATGTGCTTGCATCTTCTGTACTCGTTTATATCTCAAATTCAGGCTCAAAACACCCGAAAATTCGATATTTTGGGGTCCCAGAAGCGATCTGTACATGCCTACTCCGTGTTAGAGTATTTACAAAATACAGGCCCAAAACATGCTCAAATTCGATGTTTTAGGTGCCCAAAAGTCGATATGTGCATGCATCTTCAGTACTCGTTTATATCTCGAATTCAGGCTCAAAACACCCGAAAATTCGATATTTTAGGGTCCCAGAAGCGATCTGTACATACCTACTCTGTGTTAGAATATTTTCAAAATACATGCCCAAAACATGCTGAAAATCGATATTTTAGATGCCCAAAGTCAATATGTGCATGCATCTTCTGTACCCGTTTATATCTCAAATTCTTGCCTTAAACACCTGAAAATTCAATATTTTGGGGTCCCATAAGCAATCTGTACATGCCTACTCCGTGTTAGAGTATTTTCAAAATACAGGCCAAAAACATACTGAAAATCGATCTTTTAGGTGCCCAAAAGTCGATATGTGCATGTATCTTCTGTATCCGTTTATATCTCAAATTCAGGCTCAAAACACCCGAAAATTCAATATTTTGGGGTCCCAGAAGCAATCTGTACAATCTGTACAATCTGTACTCAGTGCTAGAATATTTTCAAAATATAGGCTAAAAACATGCTAAAAATCGATATTTTAGGTGCTAAAATGTCGATATCTCAAATTAAGGCCCTAAACACCCGAAAATTCGATATTTTGGGGTCCCAGAAGCGATCTGTACATGCCTACTCAGTGTTTGAGTATTTTTATAATTCAGGCCCAAAACATGCTGAAAATCGATATTTTTGGTGCCCAAAGTCGATATGTGCATGCATCTTCTGTACCCGTTTATATCTCAAATTCTGGCCCTAAACACCCGAAAAATCGATATTTAGGGGTCCCAGAAGCGATCTGTACATGCCTACTCCGTGTTAGAGTATTTTCAAAATACATGCCCAAAACATGCTGAAAATCGATATTTTAGATGCCCAAAGTCAATATGTGCATGTATCTTCTGTATCCGTTTATATCTCAAATTCAGGCTCAAAACACCCGAAAATGCAATATTTTGGGGTCCCAGAAGCAATTTGTACAATCTGTACAATCTGTACTCAGTGCTAGAATATTTTCAAAAAAAAGGCTAAAAACATGCTAAAAAACGATATTATAGGTGCCAATAGTCGATATCTCAAAGTAAGGCCCAAAACACCGGAAAATTAGATATTTAGGGGTCTCAAAAGCGAACTGTACATGCCTACTCCATGTTAGAGTATTTTCAAAATACAGGCCAAAAACATACTGAAAATCGATCTTTTAGGTGCCCAAAAGTCGATATGTGCATGCATCTTCTGTACCTGTTTAATATTAAATTCAGGCTCAAAACACCCGAAAATTCAATATTTTGGGGTCCCAGAAGCGATCTGTACATGCCTACTCAGTGCTAGAATGTTTTCAAAATATAGGCTCAAAACATGCTCAAAATCGATATTTTTGGTGCCAAAAAGTCGATATGTGCATGCATCTTCTGTACTCGTTTATATCTCAAATTCAGGCTCAAAACACCCGAAAATTCAATATTTTGGGGTCCCAGAAGCAATCTGTACATGCCTACTCAGTGCTAGAATATTTTCAAAAATATAGGCTCAAAACATGCTAAAAATCGATATTTTAGGTGCGTAAATTCGATATCTCAAATTATGGCCAAAAACACCCGAAAATTCGATATTTAGGGGTCCCAGAAGCGATCTGTACATGCCTACTCCGTGTTAGAGTATTTTCAAAATACAGGCCAAAAACATACTGAAAATCGATCTTTTAGGTGCCTAAAAGTCGATATGTGCATGTATTTTCTGTATCCGTTTATATCTCAAATTTAGGCTCAAAACACCCGAAAATTCGAAATTTTGGGGTCCCAGAAACGATCTGTACATGCCTACTCTGTGTTAGAGTATTTTCAAAATACATGCCCAAAACATGCTGAAAATCGATATTTTAGATGCCCAAAGTCAATATGTGCATGCATCTTCTATACTCGTTTATATCTCAAATTCAGGCTCAAAAAACCCGAAAAGTCGATATTTTGGGGTCCCAGAAGCGATCTGTACATGCCTACTCAGTGCTAGAATGTTTTCAAAATATAGGCTAAAAACATGCTCAAAATCGATATTTTAGGTGCCCAAAGGTCGATATGTGCTTGCATCTTCTGTACTCGTTTATATCTCAAATTCAGGCTCAAAACACCCGAAAATTCGATATTTTGGGGTCCCAGAAGCGATCTGTACATGCCTACTCCGTGTTAGAGTATTTACAAAATACAGGCCCAAAACATGCTCAAAATCGATGTTTTAGGTGCCCAAAAGTCGATATGTGCATGCATCTTCAGTACTCGTTTATATCTCGAATTCAGGTTAAAAACACCCGAAAATTCGATATTTTAGGGTCCCAGAAGCGATCTGTACATACCTACTCTGTGTTAGAGTATTTTCAAAATACATGCCCAAAACATGCTGAAAATCGATATTTTAGATGCCCAAAGTCAATATGTGCATGCATCTTCTGTACCCGTTTATATCTCAAATTCTTGCCCTAAACACCCGAAAATTCGATATTTTGTGGTCCCAGAAGCAATCTGTACATGCCTACTCAGTGCTAGAATATTTCCAACATATAGGCTAAAAAAAATGCTAAAAATCGATATTTTAGGTGCCAAAAAGTCGATATCTCAAATTAAGGCCCAAAACACCCGAAAATTCGATATTTAGGGGCCCCAGAAGCGATCTGTACATGCCTACTCCATGTCAGAGTATTTTCAAAATACAGGCCAAAAACATACTGAAAATTGATCTTTTAGGTGCCCAAAAGTCGATATGTGCATGCATCTTCTGTACCTGTTTATATATTAAATTCAGGCTCAAAACACCCGAAAATTCGATATTTTGGGGTCCCAGAAGCGATCTGTACATGCCTACTCAGTGCTAGAATGTTTTCAAAATATAGGCTCAAAACATGCTCAAAATCGATATTTTAGGTGCCAAAAAGTCGATATGTGCATGCATCTTCAGTACCCGTTTATATCTCAAATTCAGGCTCAAAACACCCGAAAATTCGATATTTTGGGGTCCCAGAAACGATCTGTATATGCCTACTCCGTGTTAGAGTATTTTCAAAATACATGCCCAAAACATGCTGAAAATCGATATTTTAGATGCCCAAAGTCAATATGTGCATGCATCTTCTATACTCGTTTAAATCTCAAATTCAGGCTCAAAAAACCCGAAAAGTCGATATTTTGGGGTCCCAGAAGCGATCTGTACATGCCTACTCAGTGCTAGAATGTTTTCAAAATATATGCTAAAAACATGCTCAAAATCGATATTTTAGGTGCCCAAAAGTCGATATGTGCTTGCATCTTCTGTACTCGTTTATATCTCAAATTCAGGCTCAAAACACCCGAAAATTCGATATTTTGGGGTCCCAGAAGCTATCTGTACATGCCTACTGCGTGTTAGAGTATTTACAAAATACAGGCCCAAAACATGCTCAAAATCGATGTTTTAGGTGCCCAAAAGTCGATATGTGCATGCATCTTCAGTACTCGTTTATATCTCAAATTCAGGCTCAAAACACCCGAAAATTCGATATTTTAGGTTCCCAGAAGCGATCTGTACATACCTACTCTGTGTTAGAGTATTTTCAAAATACATGCCCAAAACATGCTGAAAATCGATATTTTAGATGCCCAAAGTCAATATGTGCATGCATCTTCTGTACCCGTTTATATCTCAAATTCTTGCCCTAAACACCCGAAAATTCAATATTTTGGGGTCCCAGAAGCAATCTGTACATGCCTACTCAGTGCCAGAATATTTTCAAAATATAGGCTAAAAACATGCCAAAAAGTCGATATCTTCAGTACCCGTTTATATCTCAAATTCAGGCTCAAAACATCCGAAAATTCGATATTTAGGGGTCCCAGAAGCGATCTGTACATGCCTACTCCGTGTTAGAGTATTTTCAAAATACAGGCCAAAAACATACCGAAAATCGATCTTTTAGGTGCCCAAAAGTCGATATGTGCATGCATTTTCTTTACCCGTTTATATCTCAAATTCAGGCTCAAAACACCCGAAAATTCGATATTTAGGGGTCCCAGAAGCGATCTGTACATGCCTACTCCGTGTTAGAGTATTTTCAAAATACATTCCCAAAACATGCTTAAAATCGATATTTTAGATGCCCAAAGTCAATATGTGCATGTATCTTCTGTATCCGTTTATATCTCAAATTCAGGCTCAAAACACCCGAAAATTCAATATTTTGGGGTCCCAGAAGCAATCTTTACAATCTGTACAATCTGTACTCAGTGCTAGAATATTTTCAAAATATAGGCTAAAAACATGCTAAAAATCGATATTTTAGTTGCTAAAAAGTCGATATCTCAAATTAAGGCCCAAAACACCGGAAAATTCGATATTTAGGGGTCATAAAACCGATCTGTACATGCCTACTCCATGTTAGAGTATTTTCAAAATACAGGCCAAAAACATACTGAAAATCGATCTTTTAGGTGCCCAAAAGTCGATATGTGCATGCATATTCTGTACCTGTTTATATATTAAATTCAGGCTCAAAACACCAGAAAATTTGATATTTTGGGGTCCCAGAAGCGATCTGTACATGCCTACACAGTGCTAGAATGTTTTCAAAATATAGGCTCAAAACATGCTCAAAATCGATATTTTAGGTGCCAAAAGGTCGATATGTGCATGCATCTTCTGTACTCGTTTATATCTCAAATTCAGGCTACTCAGTGCAAGAATATTTTCAAAATATAGGCTCAAAACATGCTAAAAATCGATATTTTAGGTGCGTAAAGGCTATATCTCAAATTATGGCCTAAAACAACCGAAAATTCGATATTTAGGGGTCCCAGAAGCGATCTGTACATGCCTACTCCGTGTTAGAGTATTTTCAAAATACATGCCAAAAACATACTGAAAATCGATCTTTTAGGTGCCCAAGGGTCGATATGTGCATGTATCTTCTGTATCCGTTTATATCTCAAATTCAGGCTCAAAACACCCGAAAATTCAATATTTTGGGGTCCCAGAAGCAATCTGTATATGCCTACTCAGAGCCAGAATATTTTCAAAATATAGGCTAAAAACATGCCAAAAAGTCGATATCTTCAGTACCCGTTTATATATCAAGTTCAATCTCAAAACACCCGAAAATTCGATATTTTGGGGTCCCAGAAGCGATCTGTACATGCCTACTCCGTGTTAGAGTATTTTCAAAATACGGGCCAAAAATATACTGAAAATCGATATTTTAGGTGCCCAAAAGTCGATATGTGCATGCATCTTTTGTACCCGTTTATATCTCAAATTCTGGCCCTAAACACCCGAAAATTCGATATTTTGGGGTCCCAGTGTTTGAGTATTTTAAAAATTCAGTCCCAATACATGCTGAAAATCGATATTTTTGGTGCCCAAAGTCAATATGTGTATGCATCTTCTATACTCGTTTATATCTCAAATTCAGGCTCAAAAACCCGAAAGTTCGATATTTTAGGTTCCCAGAAGCGATCTGTACATACCTACTCTGTGTTAGAGTATTTTCAAAATACATGCCCAAAACATGCTGAAAATCGATATTTTAGATGCCCAAAGTCAATATGTGCATGCATCTTCTGTACCCGTTTATATCTCAAATTCTTGCCCTAAACACCCGAAAATTCAATATTTTGGGGTCCCAGAAGCAATCTGTACATGCCTACTCAGTGCCAGAATATTTTCAAAATATAGGCTAAAAACATGCCAAAAAGTCGATATCTTCAGTACCCGTTTATATCTCAAATTCAGGCTCAAAACATCCGAAAATTCGATATTTAGGGGTCCCAGAAGCGATCTGTACATGCCTACTCCGTGTTAGAGTATTTTCAAAATACAGGCCAAAAACATACCGAAAATCGATCTTTTAGGTGCCCAAAAGTCGATATGTGCATGCATTTTCTTTACCCGTTTATATCTCAAATTCAGGCTCAAAACACCCGAAAATTCGATATTTAGGGGTCCCAGAAGCGATCTGTACATGCCTACTCCGTGTTAGAGTATTTTCAAAATACATTCCCAAAACATGCTTAAAATCGATATTTTAGATGCCCAAAGTCAATATGTGCATGTATCTTCTGTATCCGTTTATATCTCAAATTCAGGCTCAAAACACCCGAAAATTCAATATTTTGGGGTCCCAGAAGCAATCTTTACAATCTGTACAATCTGTACTCAGTGCTAGAATATTTTCAAAATATAGGCTAAAAACATGCTAAAAATCGATATTTTAGTTGCTAAAAAGTCGATATCTCAAATTAAGGCCCAAAACACCGGAAAATTCGATATTTAGGGGTCATAAAACCGATCTGTACATGCCTACTCCATGTTAGAGTATTTTCAAAATACAGGCCAAAAACATACTGAAAATCGATCTTTTAGGTGCCCAAAAGTCGATATGTGCATGCATATTCTGTACCTGTTTATATATTAAATTCAGGCTCAAAACACCAGAAAATTTGATATTTTGGGGTCCCAGAAGCGATCTGTACATGCCTACACAGTGCTAGAATGTTTTCAAAATATAGGCTCAAAACATGCTCAAAATCGATATTTTAGGTGCCAAAAGGTCGATATGTGCATGCATCTTCTGTACTCGTTTATATCTCAAATTCAGGCTACTCAGTGCAAGAATATTTTCAAAATATAGGCTCAAAACATGCTAAAAATCGATATTTTAGGTGCGTAAAGGCTATATCTCAAATTATGGCCTAAAACAACCGAAAATTCGATATTTAGGGGTCCCAGAAGCGATCTGTACATGCCTACTACGTGTTAGAGTATTTTCAAAATACATGCCAAAAACATACTGAAAATCGATCTTTTAGGTGCCCAAGGGTCGATATGTGCATGTATCTTCTGTATCCGTTTATATCTCAAATTCAGGCTCAAAACACCCGAAAATTCAATATTTTGGGGTCCCAGAAGCAATCTGTATATGCCTACTCAGAGCCAGAATATTTTCAAAATATAGGCTAAAAACATGCCAAAAAGTCGATATCTTCAGTACCCGTTTATATATCAAGTTCAATCTCAAAACACCCGAAAATTCGATATTTTGGGGTCCCAGAAGCGATCTGTACATGCCTACTCCGTGTTAGAGTATTTTCAAAATACGGGCCAAAAATATACTGAAAATCGATATTTTAGGTGCCCAAAAGTCGATATGTGCATGCATCTTTTGTACCCGTTTATATCTCAAATTCTGGCCCTAAACACCCGAAAATTCGATATTTTGGGGTCCCAGTGTTTGAGTATTTTAAAAATTCAGTCCCAATACATGCTGAAAATCGATATTTTTGGTGCCCAAAGTCAATATGTGTATGCATCTTCTATACTCGTTTATATCTCAAATTCAGGCTCAAAAACCCGAAAGTTCGATATTTTGGGGTCCCAGAAGCGATCTTTACATGCCTACTCAGTGCTAGAATGTTTTCAAAATATAGGCTAAAAACATGCTCAAAAACGATATTTTAGGTGCCCAAAAGTCGATATGTGCTTGCATCTTCTGTACTCGTTTATATCTCAAATTCAGGCTCAAAACACCCGAAAATTCGATATTTTGGGGTCCCAGAAGCGATCTGTGCATGCCTACTCCGTGTTAGAGTATTTACAAAATACAGGCCCAAAACATGCTCAAAATCGATATTTTAGGTGCGTAAAGGCGATATCTCAAATTCAGGCCCAAAACACCCGAAAATTCGATATTTTGGGGTCCCAGAAGCGATCTGTACATGCCTACTCCGTGTTAGAGTATTTACAAAATACAGGCCCAAAACTTGCTCAAAATCGATGTTTTAGGAGCCCAAAAGTCGATATATGCATGCATCTTTAGTACCCGTTTATATCTCAAATTCAGGCTCATAACACCAGAAAATTCGATATTTTGGGGTCCCAGAAGCGATCTGTACATGCCTACTCCGTGTTAGAGTATTTTCAAAATACAGGCCAAAAATATACTGAAAATCGATATTTTAGGTGCCCAAAAGTCGAAATGTGTATGCATCTTCTGTACCCGTTTATATCTCAAATTCAGGCTCAAAACACCCGAAAATTCGATATTATGGGATCCCAGAAGCGATCTGTACATGCCTACTCCGTGTTAGAGTATTTTTAAAATACATGCCCAAAACATGCTGAAAATCGATATTTTAGATGCCCAAAGTCAATATGTGCATGCATCTTCTGTACCCGTTTATATCTCAAATTCAGGCAAAAAACACCCGAAAATTCAATATTTTGGGGTCCCAGAAGCAATCTGTACATGCCTACTCAGTGCTAGAATATTTTCAAAATATAGGCTAAAAACATGCTAAAAATCGATATTTTAGGTGCCAAAAAGTCGATATCTCAAATTAAGGCCCAAAACACCCGAAAAATCGATATTTAGGGGTCCCAGAAGCGATCTGTACATGCCTACTCCGTGTTAGAGTATTTTTAAAATACAGGCTAAAAACATACTGAAAATCGATTTTTTAGGTGCCCAAAAGTCGATATGTGCATGCATCTTCTGTACCCGTTTATATCTCAAATTCTGGCCCTAAACACCAGAAAATTCGATATTTTGGGGTCCCAGAAGCGATCTGTACATGCCTACTCAGTGCTAGAATGTTTTCAAAATTCAGGCCTAAAACATGCTGAAAATTGATATTTTAGGTGCCCAAAGTCAATATGTGCATGCATCTTCTGTACCCGTTTATATCTCAAATTCTTGCCCTAAACACCCAAAAATTCAATATTTTGGGGTCCCATAAGCAATCTGTACATGCCTACTCAGTGCTAGAATATTTCCAAAATATAGGCTAAAAACATGCTAAAAATCGATATTTTACGTGCCAAAAAGTCGATATCTCAAATTAAGGCCCAAAACACTCGAAAATTCGATATTTAGGGGTCCCAGAAGCGATCTGTACATGCTTACTCCGTGTTAGAGTATTTTCAAAATACAGGCCAAAAACATGCTCAAAATCGATGTTTTAGGTGCCAAAAAGTCGATATGTGCATGCATCTTCAGTACCCGTTTATATCTCAAATTCAGGCTCAAAACACCCGAAAATTCGATATTTTGGGGTCCCAGAAGCGATCTGTACATGCATACTCCGTGTTAGAGTATGTTCAAAATATAGGCTCAAAACATGCTGAAAATCGATATTTTAGATGCCCAAAGTCAATATGTGCATGTATCTTCTGTACCCGTTTATATCTCAAATTCAGGCTCAAAACACCCGAAAATTCGATATTTAGGGGTCCCAGAAGCGATCTGTACATGCCTACTCCGTGTTAGAGTATTTTCAAAATACATGCCCAAAACATGCTGAAAATCGATATTTTAGATGCCCAAAGTCAATATGTGCATGTATTTTCTGTAACCGTTTATATCTCAAATTCAGGGTCAAAACACCCGAAAATTCAATATTTTGGGGTCCCAGAAGCAATCTGTACAATCTGTACAATCTGTACTCTGTGCTAGAATATTTTCAAAATATAGGCTCAAAACATGCTAAAAATCGATATTTTAAGTGCGTAAAGGCGATATCTCAAATTATGGCCTAAAACACCCGAAAATTCGATATTTAGGGGTCCCAAAAGCGATCTGTACATGCCTACTCCGTGTTAGAGTATTTTCAAAATACAGGCCAAAAACATACTGAAAATCGATCTTTTAGGTGCCCAAAAGTCGATATGTGCATGTATCTTCTGTATCCGTTTATATCTCAAATTCAGGCTCAAAACACCCGAAAATTCAATATTTTGGGGTCCCAGAAGCAATCTGTACAATCTGTACAATCTGTACTCAGTGCTAGTATATTTTAAAAATATTGGCTAAAAACATGCTAAAAATCGATATTTTAGGTGCTAAAAAGTCGATATCTCAAATTAAGGCCCAAAACACCGGAAAATTAGATATTTAGGGGTCCCAAAAGCGATCTGTATATGCCTACTCCATGTTAGAGTATTTTCAAAATGCAGGCCAAAAACATGCTCAAAATCGATATTTTAGGTGCCAAAAAGTCGATATGTGCATGCATATTCTGTACTCGTTTATATCTCAAATTCAGGCTCAAAACACCCGAAAATTCAATATTTTGGGGTCCCAGAAGCGATCTGTACATGCCTACTCAGTGCTAGAATATTTTCAAAATATAGGCTCAAAACATGCTAAGAATCGATATTTTAGGTGCGTAAAGGCGATATCTCAAATTATGGCCTAAAACACCCGAAAATTCGATATTTAGGGGTCCCAGAAGCGATCTGTACATGTCTACTCCGTGTTAGAGTATTTTCAAAATACATGCCAAAAACATACTGAAAATCGATCTTTTAGGTGCCCAAAAGTCGATATGTGCATGCATCTTCTATACCCGTTTATATCTCAAATTCTGACCCTAAACACCCGAAAATTCGATATTTTGGGGTCCCAGAAGCGATCTGTACATGCCTACTCCGTGTTAGAGTATTTTCAAAATTCAGGCCCAAAACTTGCTAAAAATCGATATTTTTGGTGCCCAAAGTCAATATGTGTATGCATCTTCTATACTCGTTTATATCTCAAATTCAGGCTCAAAACACCCGAAAATTCGATATTTTGGGGTCCCAGAAGCGATCTGTACATGCCTACTCAGTGCTAGAATGTTTTCAAAATATAGGCTCAAAACATGCTCAAAATCGATATTTTAGGTGCGTAAAGGCGATATCTCAAATTCAGGCCCAAAACACCCGAAAATTCGATATTTTGGGGTCCCAGAAGCGATCTGTACACGCCTACTCCGTGTAGAGTATTTACAAAATACAGGCCCAAAACATGCTCAAAATCGATGTTTTAGGTGCCCAAAAGTCAAAATTTGCATGCATCTTCAGTACTCGTTTATATCTCAAATTCAGGCTCAAAACACCCGAAAATTCGATATTTTGGGGTCCCAGAAGCGATCTGTACATGCCTACTCTGTGTTAGAGTATTTTCAAAATACATGCCCAAAACATACTGAAAATCGATATTTTAGATGCCCAAAGTCAATATGTGCATGCATCTTCTGTACCCGTTTATATCTCAAATTCTTGCCCTAAACACCCGAAAATTCAATATTTTGGGGTCCCATAAGCAATCTGTACATGCCTACTCAGTGCTAGAATATTTCCAAAATATAGGCTAAAAACATGCTAAAAATCGATATTTTAGGTGCCAAAAAGTCGATATCTAAAATTAAGGCCCAAATTACCCGAAAATTCGATATTTAAGGGTCCCAGAAGCAATCTGTACATGCCTACTCCGTGTTAGAGTATTTTCAAAATACAGGCTAAAAACATGCTCAAAATCGATGTTTTAGGTGCCAAAAAGTCGAAATGTGCATGCATCTTCAGTACCCGTTTATATCTCAAATTCAGGCTCAAAACACCCGAAAATTAGATATTTTGGGGTCACAGAAGCGATCTGTACATGCCTACTCCGTGTTAGAGTAGTTTCAATATTCAGGCCCAAAACTTGCTGAAAATCGATATTTTTGGTGCCCAAAGTCAATATGTATATGCATCTTCTATACTCCTTTATATCTCAAATTCAGGCTCAAAACACCCGAAAATTTGATATTTTGTAGTTCCAGAAGCGATCTGTACATGCCTACTCAGTGCTAGAATGTTTTCAAAATATAGGCTCAAAACATGCTCAAAATCGATATTTTAGGTGCCCAAAAGTCGATATGTGCATGCATCTTCTGTACTCGTTTATATCTCAAATTCAGGCTCAAAACACCCGAAAATTCGATATTTTGGGGTCCAAGAAGCGATCTGTACATGCCTACTCAGTGCAAGAATATTTTCAAAATATAGGCTCAAAACATACTAAAAATCGATATTTTAGGTGCATAAAGGCGATATCTCAAATTCAGGCCCAAAACACCCGAAAATTCGATATTTTGGGGTCCCAGAAGCGATCTGTACATGCCTACTCCGTGTTAGAGTATTTTCAAAATACAGGCCCAAAACATGCTCAAAATCGATGTTTTAGGTGCCCAAAAGTCGATATGTGCATGCATCTTCAGTACCCGTTTATATCTCAAATTCAGGGAGAAAACACCCGAAAATTCGATATTTTGGGGTCCTAGAAATGATCTGTACATGCCTACTCCGTGTTAGAGTATTTTCAAAATACATGCCCAAAACATGCTGAAAATCGATATTTTAGATGCCCAAAGTCAATATGTGCATGCATCTTCTGTACCCGTTTATATCTCAAATTCTTGCCCTAAACACCCGAAAATTCAATATTTTGGGGTCCCAGAAGCAATCTGTACATGCCTACTCAGTGCTAGAATATTTTCAAAATATAGGCTAAAAACATGCTAAAAATCGATATTTTAGGTGCCAAAAAGTCGATATCTAAAACTAAGGCCCAAATTACCCGAAAATTCGATATTTAGGGGTCCCAGAAGCAATCTGTACATGCCTACTCCGTGTTAGAGTATTTTCAAAATACAGGCCAAAAACATGCTCAAAATCGATGTTTTAGGTGCCAAAAAGTCGAAATGTGCATGCATCTTCAGTACCCGTTTATATCTCAAATTCAGGCTCAAAACACCCGTAAATTCGATATTTTGGGGTCACAGAAGCGATCTGTACATGCCTACTCCGTGTTAGAGTATTTTCAAAATATAGGCTCAAAACATGCTGAAAATCGATATTTTAGATGCCCAAAGTCAATATGTGCATGTATCTTCTGTACCCGTTTATATCTCTAATTCAGGCTCAAAACACCCGAAAATTCGATATTTTGGGGTCCCAGAATCGATCTGTACATGCCTACTCCGTGTTAGAGTATTTTCAATATTCAGGCCCAAAACTTGCTGAAAATCGATATTTTTGGTGCCCAAAGTCTATATATATATGCATCTTCTATACTCGTTTATATCTCAAATTCAGGCTCAAAACACCCGAAAATTTGATATTTTGGGGTCCCAGAAGCAATCTGTACATGCCTACTCAGTGCCAGAATATTTTCAAAATATAGGCTAAAAACATGCCAAAAAAGTCGATATCTTCAGTACCCGTTTATATATCTAGTTCAATCTCAAAACACCCGAAAATTCGATATTTTGGGGTCCCAGAAGCGATCTGTACATGCTTAGTCCGTGTTAGAGTATTTTTAAAATACGGGCCAAAAACATACTGAAAATCGATATTTTAGGTGCCCAAAAGTCGATATGTGCATGCTTCTTCTGTACCCGTTCATATCTCAAATTCTGGCCCTAAACACCCGAAAATTCGATATTTTGGAATCCCAGAAGCGATCTGTACATGCCTACTCAGTGTTTGAGTATTTTCAAAATTCAGGCCCAAAACATGCTGAAAATCGATATTTTTGGTGCCCAAAGTCAATATGTGTATGCATCTTCTATACTCGTTTATATCTCAAATTCAGGCTCAAAAACCCGAAAATTCGATATCTTGGGGTCCCAGAAGCGATCTGTACATGCCTACTCAGTGCTAGAATGTTTTCAAAATATAGGCTCAAAACATGCTCAAAATCGATATTTTAGGTGCCGAAAAGATGATATATGCATGCATCTTCTGTACTCGTTTATATCTCAAATTCAGGCTCAAAACACCCGAAAATTCGATATTTTGGGGTCCAAGAACCGATCTGTACATGCCTACTCAGTGCTAGAATATTTTCAAAATATAGGCTTAAAACATGCTAAAAATCAAAATTTTAGGTGCGTAAAAGCGATATCTCAAATTCAGGCCCAAAACACCCGAAAATTCGATATTTTGGGGTCCCAGAAGCGATCTGTACATGCCTACTCCGTGTTAGAGTATTTACAAAATACAGGCCCAAAACATGCACAAAATCGATGTTTTAGGAGCCCAAAAGTCGATATGTGCATGCATCTTCAGTACCCGTTTATATCTCAAATTCAGGCTCAAAACACCCGAAAATTCGATATTTTGGGGTCCCAGAAGCGATCTGTACATGCCTACTCCAAAAACATACTGAAAATCGATCTTTTAGGTGCCCAAAAGTCGATATGTGCATGCATCTTCTGTACCTGTTTATATATTAAATTCAGGCCCAAAACACCCGAAAATTCGATATTTTGGGGTCCCAGAAGCGATCTGTACACGCCTACTCCGTGTTAGAGTATTTACAAAATACAGGCCCAAAACATGCTCAAAATTGATGTTTTATGTGCCCAAAAGTCGATATGTGCATGCATCTTCAGTACTCGTTTATATCTCAAATTCAGGCTCAAAACACCCGAAAATTCGATATTTTGGGGTCCCAGAAGCGATCTGTGCATGCCTACTCTGTGCTAGAATATTTTCAAAATTTAGGCTCAAAACATGCTAAAAATCGATATTTTAGGTGCGTAAAGGCGATATCTCAAATTATGGCCTAAAACACCCGAAAATTCGATATTTAGGGGTCCCAAAAGCGATCTGTACATGCCTACTCCGTGTTAGAGTATTTTCAAAATACAGGCCAAAAACATACTGAAAATCGATCTTTTAGGTGCCCAAAAGTCGATATGTGCATGTATCTTCTGTATCCGTTTATATCTCAAATTCAGGCTCAAAACACCCGAAAATTCAATATTTTGGGGTCCCAGAAGCAATCTGTACAATCTGTACAATCTGTACTCAGTGCTAGTATATTTTAAAAATATTGGCTAAAAACATGCTAAAAATCGATATTTTAGGTGCTAAAAAGTCGATATCTCAAATTAAGGCTCAAAACACCGGAAAATTCGATATTTAGGGGTCCCAAAAGCGATCTGTATATGCCTACTCCATGTTAGAGTATTTTCAAAATACAGGCCAAAAACATACTGAAAATCGATCTTTTAGGTGCCCAAAAGTCGATATGTGCATGCATCTTCTGTACCTGTTTATATATTAAATTCAGGCTCAAAACACCCGAAAATTCGATATTTTGGGGTCCCAGAAGCGATCTGTACAAGCCTACTCAGTGCTAGAATGTTTTCAAAATATAGGCTCAAAACATGCTCAAAATCGATATTTTAGGTGCCAAAAAGTCGATATGTGCATGCATCTTCTGTACTCGTTTATATCTCAAATTCAGGCTCAAAACACCCGAAAATTCGTTATTTTGGGGTCCAAGAAGCGATCTGTACATGCCTACTCCGTGTTAGAGTATTTTCAAAATATAGGTTAAAAACATGCCAAAAAGTCGATATCTTCAGTACCCGTTTATATATCTAGTTCAATCTCAAAACACCCGAAAATTCGATATTTTGGGGTCCCAGACGCGATCTGTACATGCTTAGTCCGTGTTAGAGTATTTTAAAAATACGGGCCAAAAACATACTGAAAATCGATATTTTAGGTGCCCAAAAGTCTATATGTGCATGCATCTTTTGTACCCGTTTATATCTCAAATTCTGGCCCTAAACACCCGAAAATTCGATATTTTGGGATCCCAGAAGCGATCTGTACATGCCTACTCAGTGTTTGAGTATTTTCAAATTTCAGGCCCAAAACATGCTGAAAATCGATATTTTTGGTGCCCAAAGTCAATATATGTATGCATCTTCTATACTCGTTTATATCTCAAATTCAGGCTGAAAAACCCGAAAATTCGTAATCTTGGGGTCCCAGAAGCAATCTGTACATGCCTACTCAGTGCTAGAATGTTTTCAAAATATAGGCTCAAAACATGCTCAAAATCGATATTTTAGGTGCCGAAAAGTCGATATATGCAAGCATCTTCTGTACTCGTTTATATCTCAAATTCAGGCTCAAAACACCCGAAAATTCGATATTTTGGGATCCAAGAAGCGATCTGTACATGCCTACTCAGTGCTAGAATATTTTCAAAATATAGGCTCAAAACATGCTAAAAATCAAAATTTTAGGTGCGTAAAAGCGATATCTCAAATTCAGGCCCAAAACACCCGAAAATTCGATATTTTGGGGTCCCAGAAGCGATCTGTACATGCCTACTCCGTGTTAGAGTATTTACAAAATACAGGCCCAAAACATGCTCAAAATCGATGTTTTAGGAGCCCAAAAGTCGATATGTGCATGCATCTTCAGTACCCGTTTATATCTCAAATTCAGGCTCAAAACACCCGAAAATTCGATATTTTGGGGTCCCAGAAGCGATCTGTACATGCCTACTCCGTGTTAAAGTATTTTCAAAATACAGGCCAAAAACATACTGAAAATCGATCGTTTAGGTGCCCAAAAGTCGATATGTGCATGCATCTTCTGTACCCGTTTATATCTCAAATTCAGGCTCAAAACACCCGAAAATTCGATATTATGGGGTCTCAGAAGCGATCTGTACATGCCTACTCCGTGTTAGAGTATTTTAAAAATACATGCCCAAAACATGCTGAAAATCGATATTTTAGATGCCCAAAGTTAATATGTGCATGCATCTTCTGTACCCGTTTATATCTCAAATTCCGGACCTAAACACCCGAAAATCCAATATTTTGGGGTCCGAGAAGCAATCTGTACATGCCTACTCAGTGCTAGAATATTTTCAAAATATAGGCTAAAAACATGCTAAAAATCGATATTTTAGGTGCCAAAAAGTCGATATCTCAAATTAACGCCCAAAACACCCAAAAATTCGATATTTATGGGTCCCAGAAGCGATCTGTACATGCCCACTCCGTGTTAGAGTATTTTCAAAATACAGGCCAAAATCATACTGAAAATCGATCTTTTAGGTGCCCAAAAGTCGATATGTGCATGCATCTTCTGTACCCGTTTATATCTCAAATTCTGGCCCTAAACACCCGTAAATTCGATATTTTGTGGTCCCAGAAGCAATCTGTACATGCCTACTCAGTGCTAGAATGTTTTCAAAATTAAGGCCCAAAACATGCTGAAAATCGATATTTTAGGTGCTTAAAGTCAATATGTGTATGCATCTTCTATACTCGTTTATATCTCAAATTCAGGCTCGAAAAACCCGAAAATTCGATATTTTGGGGTCCCAGAAGCGATCTGTACATGCCTACTCAGTGCTAGAATATTTTCAAAATATAGGCTCAAAACATGCTAAAAATCGATATTTTAGGTGCGTAAAGGCGATATCTCAAATTATGGCCTGAAAACACCCGAAAAATCGATATTTAGGGGTCCCAGAAGCGATCTGTTAATGCCTACTCCGTGTTAGAGTATTTTCAAAATACAGGCCAAAAACATTCTGAAAATCGATCCTTTAGGTGCCCAAAAGTCGATATGTGCATGCATCTTCTGTACCCGTTTATATCTCAAATTGTGGCCCTAAAATCCCGAAAATTCGATATTTTGGGGTCCCAGAAGCGATATGTACATGCCTACTCAGTGCTAGAATGTTTTCAAAATATAAGCTCAAAACATGCTAAAAATCGATATTTTAGGTGCGTAAAGGCGATATCTCAAATTCAGGCCCAAAACACCTGAAAATTCGATATTTTGGGGTCCCAGAAGCGATCTGTACATGCCTACTCTGTGTTTGAGTAATTTCAAAATACAGGCCCAAAACATGCTCAAAATCGATGTTTTAGGTGCCCAAAAGTCGATATATGCATGCATCTTCAGTACCCGTTTATATCTCAAATTCAGGCTCAAAATACCCGAAAATTCGATATTTTTGGGTCCCAGAAATGATCTGTACATGCCTACTCCGTGTTAGAGTATTTTCAAAATACATGCCCAAAACATGCTGAAAATCGATATTTTAGATGCCCAAAGTCAATATGTGCATGCATCTTCTGTACCCGTTTATATCTCAAATTCTGGCCCTAAACACCCGAAAATTCAATATTTTGGGGTCCCAGAAGCAATCTGTACATGCCTACTCAGTGTTTGAGTATTTTCAAAATTCAGGCCCAAAACATGCTGAAAATCGATATTTTTGTTTCCCAAAGTCAATATGTGTATGCATCTTCTATACTCGTTTATATCTCAAATTCAGGCTCAAAAACCCGAAAATTTGAAATCTTGGGGTCCCAGAAGCGATCTGTACATGCCTACTCAGTGCTAGAATGTTTTCAAAATATAGGCTCAAAACATGCTCAAAATCGATATTTTAGGTGCCGAAAAGACGATATATGCATGCATCTTCTGTACTCGTTTATATCTCAAATTCAGGCTCAAAACACCCGAAAATTCGATATTTTGGGATCCAAGAAGCGATCTGTACATGCCTACTCAGTGCTAGAATATTTTCAAAATATATGCTAAAAACATGCTAAAAATCGATATTTTAGGTGCCAAAAAGTCGATATCTCAAATTAAGGCATAAAACACCCGAAAAATCGATATTTAGGGGTCCCAGAAGCGATCTGTTAATGCCTACTCCGTGTTAGAGTATTTTCAAAATACAGGCCAAAAACATACTGAAAATCGATCCTTTAGGTGCCCAAAAGTCGATATGTGCATGCATCTTCTGTACCCGTTTATATCTCAAATTCTGGCCCTAAACACCCGAAAATTCGATATTTTGGGGTCCCAGAAGCGATCTGTACATGCCTACTCCGTGGTAGAGTATTTTCAAAATACATGCCAAAAACATGCTGAAAATCGATATTTTAGATGCCCAAAGTCAATATGTGCATGCATCTTCTGTACCCGTTTATATCTCAAATTCTGGCCCTAAACACCCGAAAATTCAATATTTTGGGGTCCCAAAAGCAATCTGTACATGCCTACTCAGTGCCAGAATATTTTCAAAATATAGGCTAAAAACATGCCAAAAAGTCGATATCCTCAGTACCCGTTTATATATCAAGTTCAATCTCAAAACACCCGAAAATTCGATATTTTGGGGTCCCAGAAGCGATATGTACATGCCTACTCCGTGTTAGAGTATTTTCAAAATACGGGCCAAAAACATGCTCAAAATCGATATTTTAGGTGCTCAAAAGTCGATATGTGCATGCATCTTCTGTACCCGTTTATATCTCAAATTCTGGCCCTAAACACCCGAAAATTCGATATTTTGGGGTCCCAGAAGCGATCTGTACATGCCTACTCTGTGCTAGAATGTTTTCAAAATTCAGGCCCAAAACATGCTGAAAATCGATATTTTAGGTGCCCAAAGTCAATATGTGTATGCATCTTCTATACTCGTTTATATCTCAAATTCAGGCTCGAAAAACCCGAAAATTCGATATTTTCGGGTCCCAGAAGAGATCTGTACATGCCTACTCAGTGCTAGAATGTTTTCAAAATATAGGCTAAAAACATGCTCAAAATCGATATTTTAGGTGCAGAAAAGTCGATATGTGCATGCATCTTCTGTACTCGTTTATATCTCAAATTCAGGCTCAAAACACCCGAAAATTCGATATTTTGGTGTCCCAGATGCGATCTGTACATGCCTACTCAGTGCTAGAATATTTTCAATATATAGGCTCAAAACATGCTAAAAATCGATATTTTAGGTACCCAAAAGTCGATATATGCATGCATCTTCTGTACTCGTTTATATCTCAAATTCAGGCTCAAAACACCCGAAAATTCGATATTTTGGGTTCCCAGAAGCGATCTGTACATGCCTACTCAGTGCTAGAATATTTTCAAAATATAGGCTCAAAACATGCTGAAAATCGAAATTTTAGGTGCGTCAAGGCGATATCTCAAATTCAGGCCCAAAACACCCGAAAATTCGATATTTTGGGGTCCCAGAAGCGATCTGTACATGCCTACTCCGTGTTAGAGTTTTTTTTCAAAATACAGGCCCAAAACATGCTCAAAATCGATGTTTTAGGAGCCCAAAAGTCGATATGTGCATGCATCTTCAGTACCCGTTTATATCTTAAATTCAGGCTCAAAACACCCGAAAATTCGATATTTTGGGGTCCCAGAAGCGATCTGTACATGCCTACTCCATGTTAGAGTATTTTCAAAATACAGGCCAAAAACATACTGAAAATCGATCTTTTAGGTGCCCAAAAGTCGATATGTGCATGCATCTTCTGTACCCGTTTATATCTCAAATTCAGGCTATAAAACACCCGAAAATTCGGTATTATGGGGTCCCAGAAGCGATCTATTCATGCCTACTCCGTGCTAGAGTATTTTTAAAATACATGCCCAAAACATGGTGAAAATCGATATTTTAGATGCCCAAAGTTAATATGTGCATGCATCTTCTGTACCCGTTTATATCTCAAATTCCGGCCCTAAACACCCGAAAATTCAATATTTTGGGGTCCCAGAGGCAATCTGTACATGCCTACTCCGTGTTAAAGTATTTACAAAATACATGCCCAAAACATGCTGAAAATCGATATTTTAGATGCCCAAAGTTAATATGTGCATGCATCTTCTGTACCCGTTTATATCTCAAATTCCGGCCCTAAACACCCGAAAATTCAATATTTTGGGGTCCAAGAAGCAATCTGTACATGCCTACTAAGTGCTAGAATATTTTCAAAATATAGGCTAAAAACATGCTAAAAATCGATATTTTAGGTGCCATAAAGTCGATATCTCAAATTAAGGCCCAAAACACCCGAAAATTCGATATTTAGGGGTCCCAGAAGCGATCTGTACATGCCTACTCCGTGTTAGAGTATTTTCAAAATACTGGCCTAAAACATACTGAAAATCGATCTTTTAGGTGCCCAAAAGTCGATATGTGCATGCATCTTCTGTACCCGTTTATATCTCAAATTCTTACCCTAAACACCCGAAAATTCGATATTTTGGGGTCCCAGAAGCGATCTGTACATGCCTACTCAGTGCTAGAATGTTTTCAAAATTCAGGCCCAAAACATGCTGAAAATCGATATTTTAGGTGCCCAAAGTCAATATGTGTATGCATCTTCTATACTCGTTTATATCTCAAATTCAGTTTCGAAAAACCCGAAAATTCGATATTTTCGGGTCCCAGAAGAGATCTGTACATGCCTACTCAGTGCTAGAATGTTTTCAAAATATAGGCTAAAAACATGCTCAAAATCGATATTTTAGGTGCAGAAAAGTCGATATGTGCATGCATCTTCTGTACTCGTTTATATCTCAAATTCAGGCTCAAAACACCCGAAAATTCGATATTTTGGTGTCCCAGATGCGATCTGTACATGCCTACTCAGTGCTAGAATATTTTCAATATATAGGCTCAAAACATGCTAAAAATCGATATTTTAGGTGCCCAAAAGTCGATATATGCATGCATCTTCTGTACTCGTTTATATCTCAAATTCAGGCTCAAAACACCCGAAAATTCGATATTTTGGGTTCCCAGAAGCGATCTGTACATGCCTACTCAGTGCTAGAATATTTTCAAAATATTGGCTCAAAACATGCTGAAAATCGAAATTTTAGGTGCGTCAAGGCGATATCTCAAATTCAGGCCCAAAACACCCGAAAATTCGATATTTTGGGGTCCCAGAAGCGATCTGTACATGCCTACTCCGTGTTAGAGTATTTACAAAATACAGGCCCAAAACATGCTCAAAATCGATGTTTTAGGAGCCCAAAAGTCGATATGTGCATGCATCTTCAGTACCCGTTTATATCTTAAATTCAGGCTCAAAACACCCGAAAATTCGATATTTTGGGGTCCCAGAAGCGATCTGTACATGCCTACTCCATGTTAGAGTATTTTCAAAATACAGGCCAAAAACATACTGAAAATCGATCTTTTAGGTGCCCAAAAGTCGATATGTGCATGCATCTTCTGTACCCGTTTATATCTCAAATTCAGGCTATAAAACACCCGAAAATTCGGTATTATGGGGTCCCAGAAGCGATCTGTACATGCCTACTCCGTGCTAGAGTATTTTTAAAATACATGCCCAAAACATGGTGAAAATCGATATTTTAGATGCCCAAAGTTAATATGTGCATGCATCTTCTGTACCCGTTTATATCTCAAATTCCGGCCCTAAACACCCGAAAATTCAATATTTTGGGGTCCCAGAGGCAATCTGTACATGCCTACTCAGTGCTAGAATATTTTTAAAATATAGGCTAAAAACATGCTAAAAATCGATATTTTAGGTGCCAAAAAGTCGATATATCAAATTAAGGCCCAAAACACCCGAAAATTCGATATTTTGGGGTCCCAGAAGCGATCTGTACATGCCTACTCCGTGTTAGAGTATTTATAAAATACAGGCCCAAAACATGCTCAAAATCGATGTTTTATTAGCCCAAAAGTCGATATGTGCATGCATCTTCAGTACCCGTTTATATCTCAAATTCAGGCTCAAAACACCCGAAAATTCGATATTTTGGGGTCCCAGAAGCGATCTGTACATGCCTACTCCGTGTTAGAGTATTTTCAAAATACAGGCCAAAAACATACTGAAAATCGATCTTTTAGGTGCCAAAAAGTCGATATGTGCATGCATCTTCTGTACCCGTTTATATCTCAAATTCAGGCTCAAAACACCCGAAAATTCGATATTATGGGGTCCCAGAAGCGATCTGTACATGCCTACTCCGTGTAAGAGTATTTTTAAAATACATGCCCAAAACATGCTGAAAATCGATATTTTAGATGCCCAAAGTTAATATGTGCATGCATCTTCTGTACCCGTTTATATCTCAAATTCAGGCTCAAAACACCCGAAAATTCGATATTTTGGGGTCCCAGAAGCGATCTGTACATGCCTACTCTGTGTTAGAGTATTTTCAAAATACAGGCCAAAAACATACTGAAAATCGATCTTTTAGGTGCCCAAAAGTCGATATGTGCATGCATCTTCTGTACCCGTTTATATCTCAAATTCAAGCTCAAAACACCCGAAAATTCGATATTATGGGGTCCCAGAAGCGATCTGTACATGCCTACTCCGTGTTAGAGCATTTTTAAAATACATGCATAAAACATGCTGAAAATCGATATTTTAGATGCCCAAAGTTAATATGTGCATGCATCTTCTGTACCCGTTTATATCTCAAATTCCGGCCCTAAACACCCGAAAATTCAATATTTTGGGGTCCTAGAAGCAATCTGTACATTCCTACTCAGTGCTAGAATATTTTCAAAATATAGGCTAAAAACATGCTAAAAATCGATATTTTAGGTGCCAAAAAGGCGATATCTCAAATTAAGGCCCAAAACACCCGAAAATTCGATATTTAGGGGTCCCAGAAGCGATCTGTACATGCCTACTTCGTGTTAGAGTATTTTCAAAATACAGGCCAAAAACATACTGAAAATCGATCTTTTAGATGCCCAAAAGTCGATATGTGCATGCATCTTCTGTACCCGTTTATATCTCAAATTCTGGCCCTAAACACCCGAAAATTCGATATTTTGGGGTCCCAGAAACGATCTGTACATGCCTACTCAGTGCTAGAATGTTTTCAAAATTCAGGCCCGAAACATGCTGAAAATCGATATTTTAGGTGCCCAAAGTCAATATGTGTATGCATCTTCTATACTCGTTTATATCTCAAATTCAGGCTCGAAAAACCCGAAAATTCGATATTTTGGGGTCCCAGAAGCGATCTGTACATGCCTACTCAGTGCTAGAATATTTTCAAAATGCTAAACATGCTAAAAATCGAAATTTTAGGTGCGTAAAGGCGATATCTCAAATTCAGGCCCAAAACACCCGAAAATTCGATATTTTGGGGTCCCAGAAGCGATCTGTACATGCCTACTCCGTGTCAGAGTATTTTTAAAATACAGGCCAAAAACATACTGAAAATCGATCTGTTAGGTGCCCAAAAGTCGATATGTGCATGCATCTTCTGTACCCGTTTATATCTCAAATTCAGGCTCAAAACACCCGAAAATTCGATATTATGGGGTCCCAGAAGCGATCTGTACATGCCTACTCCGTGTTAGAGTATTTTTTAAAAACATGCCCAAAACATGCTGAAAATCGATATTTTAGATGCCCAAAGTCAATATGTGCATGCATCTTCTGTACCCGTTTATATCTCAAATTCCGGCCCTAAACACCCGAAAATTCAATATTTTGGGGTCCCAGAAGCAATCTGTACATGCCTACTCGGTGCTAGAATATTTTCAAAATATAGGCTAAAAACATGCTAAAAATCGATATTTTAGGTGCCAAAATGTCGATATCTCAAATTAAGGCCCAAAACACCCGAAAATTCGATATTTAGGGGTCCCAAAAGCGATCTGTACATGCCTACTCCGTGTTAGAGTATTTTCAAAATACAGGCCAAAAACATACTGAAAATCGATCTTTTAGGTGCCCAAAAGTCGATATGTGCATGCATCTTCTATACCTGTTTATATCTCAAATTCTGGCCATAAACACCCGAAAATTCGATATTTTGGGGTCCCAGAAGCGATCTGTACATGCCTACTCAGTGCTAGAATGTTTTCAAAATTCAGGCCCAAAACATGCTGAAAATCGATATTTTAGGTGCCCAAAGTCAATATGTGTATGCATCTTCTATACTCGTTTATATCTCAAATTCTGGCCCTAAACACCCGAAAATTCGATATTTTGGGGTCCCAGAAGCGATCTGTACATGCCTACTCAGTGCTAGAATATTTTCAAAATATAAGCTCAAAACATGCTAAAAATCGAAATTTTAGGTGCGTAAAGGCGATATCTCAAATTCAGGCCCAAAACACCCGAAAATTCGATATTTTGGAGTCGCAGAAGCGATCTGTACATGCCTACTCCGTGTTAGAGTATTTACAAAATACAGGCCCAAAACATGCTCAAAATCGATGTTTTAGGAGCCCAAAAGTCGATATGTGCATACATCTTCAGTTCCCGTTTATATCTCAAATTAAGGCTCAAAACACCCGAAAATTCGATATTTAGGGGTCCCAGAAGCGATCTGTACATGCCTACTCCGTGTAAGAGTATTTTCAAAATACAGGCCAAAAACATACAGAAAATCGATCTTTTAGGTGCCCAAAAGTCGATATGTGCCTGCATCTTCTGTTCCCGTTTATATCTGAAATTCTGGCCCAAAACACCCGAAAATTCGATATTTTTGGGGTCCCAGAAGCGATCTGTACATGCCTACTCCGTGTTAAAGTATTTACAAAATACAGGCCCAAAACATGCTCAAAATCGATGTTTTAGGAGCCCAAAAGTCGATATGTGCATGCATCTTCAGTACCCGTTTATATCTCAAATTCAGGCTCATAACACCCGAAAATTCGATATTTTGGGGTCCCAGAAGCGATCTGTACATGCCTACTCTGTGTTAGAGTATTTTCAAAATACAGGCCAAAAACATACTGAAAATCGATCTTTTAGGTGCCCAAAAGTCGATATGTGCATGCATCTTCTGTACCCGTTTATATCTCAAATTCAGGCTCAAAACACCCGAAAATTCGATATTTAGGGGTCCCAGAAGCGATCTGTACATGCCTACTTCGTGTTAGAGTATTTTCAAAATACAGGCCAAAAACATACTGAAAATCGATCTTTTAGGTGCCCAAAAGTCGATATGTGCATTCATCTTCTGTACCCGTTTATATCTCAAATTCTGGCCCTAAACACCCTAAAATTTGATATTTTGGGGTCCCAGAAGCGATCTGTACATGCCTACTCAGTGCTAGAATGTTTTCAAAATTCAGGCCCGAAACATGCTGAAAATCGATATTTTAGGTGCCCAAGTCAATATGTGTATGCATCTTCTATACTCGTTTATATCTCAAATTCAGGCTCGAAAAACCCGAAAATTCGATATTTTGGGGTCCCAGAAGCGATCTGTACATGCCTACTCAGTGCTAGAATATTTTCAAAATGCTAAACATGCTAAAAATCGAAATTTTAGGTGCGTATAGGCGATATCTCAAATTCAGGCCCAAAACACCCGAAAATTCGATATTTTGGGGTCCCAGAAGCGATCTGTACATGCCTACTCCGTGTCAGAGTATTTACAAAATACAGGCCCAAAACATGCTCAAAATCGATGTTTTAGGAGCCCAAAAGTCGATATGTGCATGCATCTTCAGTACCCGTTTATATCTCAAATTCAGGCTCAAAACACCCGAAAATTCGATATTTTGGGGTCCCAGAAGCGATCTGTACATGCCTACTCCGTGTTAGAGTATTTTTTAAAAACATGCCCAAAACATGCTGAAAATCGATATTTTAGATGCAAAAAGTCAATATGTGCATGCATCTTCTGTACCCGTTTATATCTCAAATTCCGGCCCTAAACACCCGAAAATTCAATATTTTGGGGTCCCAGAAGCAATCTGTACATGCCTACTCAGTGCTAGAATATTTTCAAAATATAGGCTAAAAACATGCTAAAAATCGATATTTTAGGTGCCAAAATGTCGATATCTCAAATTAAGGCCCAAAACACCCGAAAATTCGATATTTAGGGGTCCCAAAAGCGATCTGTACATGCCTACTCCGTGTTAGAGTATTTTCAAAATACAGGCCAAAAACATACTGAAAATCGATCTTTTAGGTGCCCAAAAGTCGATATGTGCATGCATCTTCTGTACCCGTTTATATCTCAAATTCTGGCCATAAACACCCGAAAATTCGATATTTTGGGGTCCCAGAAGCGATCTGTACATGCCTACTCAGTGCTAGAATGTTTTCAAAATTCAGGCCCAAAACATGCTGAAAATCGATATTTTAGGTGCCCAAAGTCAATATGTGTATGCATCTTCTATACTCGTTTATATCTCAAATTCTGGCCCTAAACACCCGAAAATTCGATATTTTGGGGTCCCAGAAGCGATCTGTACATGCCTACTCAGTGCTAGAATATTTTCAAAATATAGGCTCAAAACATGCTAAAAATCGAAATTTTAGGTGCGTAAAGGCGATATCTCAAATTCAGGCCCAAAACACCCGAAAATTCGATATTTTGGAGACGCAGAAGCGATCTGTACATGCCTACTCAGTGTTATAGTATTTACAAAATACAGGCCCAAAACATGCTCAAAATCGATGTTTTAGGAGCCCAAAAGTCGATATGTGCATACATCTTCAGTTCCCGTTTATATCTCAAATTCAGGCTCAAAACACCCGAAAATTCGATATTTTGGGGTCCCAGAAGCGATCTGTACATGCCTACTCCGTGTTAGAGTATTTTCAAAATACAGGCCAAAAACATACTGAAAATCGATCTTTTAGGTGCCCAAAAGTCGATATGTGCCTGCATCTTCTGTACCCGTTTATATCTCAAATTCTGGCCCAAAACACCCGAAAATTCGATATTTTGGGGTCCCAGAAGCGATCTGTACATGCCTACTCCGTGTTAAAGTATTTACAAAATACAGGCTCAAAACATGCTCAAAATCGATGTTTTAGGAGCCCAAAAGTCGATATGTGCATGCATCTACAGTACCCGTTTATATCTCAAATTCAGGCCCAAAACACCCGAAAATTCGATATTTTTGGGTTCCAGAAGCGATCTGTACACGCGTACTCCGTGTTAGAGTATTTACAAAATACAGGCCCAAAACAAGCTCAAAATCGATATTTTAGATGCCCAAAGTCAATATGTGCATGCATCTTCTGTACCCGTTTATATCTCAAATTCTTGCCCTAAACACCAGAAAATTCAATATTTTGGGGTCCCATAAGCAATCTGTATATGCCTACTCAGTGCTAGAATATTTTAAAAATATAGGCTAAAAAAATGCTAAAAATCGAAATTTTAGGTGCCAAAAAGGCGATATCTCAAATTAAGGCCCAAAACACCCGAAAATTCGATATTTAGGGGTCCCAGAAGCGATCTGTACATGCCTACTCCGTGTTAGAGTATTTTCGAAATACAGGCCAAAAACATGCTTAAAATCGATGTTTTAGGTGCCCAAAAGTCGATATGTGCATGCATCTTCTGTACTCGTTTATATCTCAAATTCTGGCCCAAAACACCCGAAAATTCGATATTTTGGGGTCCCAGAAGCGATCTGTACATACCTACTCCGTGTTAGAGTATTTACAAAATACAGGCCCAAAACATGCTCAAAATCGATGTTTTAGGAGCCCAAAAGTCAATATGTGCATGCATCTTCAGTACCCGTTTATATCTCAAATTCAGGCTTAAAACACCCGAAAATTCGATATTTTGGGGTCCCAGAAGCGATCTGTACATGCCTACTCCGTGTTAGAGTATTTTCAAAATACAGGCCAAAAACATACTGAAAATTGATCTTTTAGGTGCCCAAAAGTCGATATGTGCATGCATCTTCTGTACCCGTTTATATCTCAAATTCAGGCTCAAAACACCCGAAAATTCGATATTATGGGGTCCCAGAAGCGATCTGTACATGCCTACTCCGTGTTAGAGTATTTTTAAAATACATACCCAAAACATGCTGAAAATCGATATTTTAGATGCCCAAAGTTAATATTTGCATGCATCTTCTGTACCCGTTTATATCTCAAATTCCGGCCCTAAACACCCGAAAATTCAATATTTTGGGGTCCCAGAAGCAATCTGTACATGCCTACTCAGTGCTAGAATATTTTCAAAATATAGGCTAAAAACATGCTAAAAATCGATATTTTAGGTGCCAAAAAGTCGATATCTCAAATTAAGACCCAAAACACCCGAAAATTCGATATTTAGGGGTCCCAGAAGCGATCTGTACATGCCTACTCCGTGTTAGAGTATTTACAAAATACAGGCCAAAAACATACTGAAAATCGATCTTTTAGGTGCCCAAAAGTCGATATGTGCATGCATCTTCTGTACCCGTTTATATCTCAAATTCAGGCTCAAAACACCCGAAAGTTCGATATTATGGGGTCCCAGAAGCGATCTGTACATGCCTACTCCGTGTTAGAGTATTTTAAAAATACATGCCCAAAACATGCTGAAAATCGGTATTTTAGATGCCCAAAGTCAATATGTGCATGCATCATCTGTACCCGTTTATATCTCAAATTCTGGCCCTAAACACCCGAAAATTCAATATTTTGGGGTCCCAGAAGCAATCTGTACATGCCTACTCAGTGCCAGAATATTTTCAAAATATAGGCTAAAAACATGCCAAAAAGTTGATATCTTCAGTACCCGTTTATATATCAAGTTCAATCTCAAAACACCCGAAAATTCGATATTTTGGGGTCCCAGAAGCAATCTGTACATGCCTACTCCGTGTTAGAGTATTTTCAAAATACATGCCCAAAACATGCTGAAAATCGATATTTTAGATGCCAAAAGTCAATATGTGCATGCATCTTCTGTACCCGTTTATATCTCAAATTCTTGCCCTAAACACCCGAAAATTCAATATTTTGGGGTCCCATAAGCAATCTGTACATGCCTACTCAGTGCTAGAATATTTCCAAAATATAGGCTAAAAACATGCTAAAAATCGATATTTTATGCGCCAAAAAGTCGATATCTCAAATTAAGGCCCAAAACACCCGAGAATTCGATTTTTAGGGGTCCCAGAAGCGATCTGTACATGCCTACTCCGTGTTAGAGTATTTTAAAAATACATGCCCAAAACATGCTGCAAATCGATATTTTAGATGCCCAAAGTCAATATTTGTATGCATCTTCTGTACCCGTTTATATTTAAAATTCTGACCCTAAACACCCGAAAATTCGATATTTTGGGGTCCTACAAGCGATCTGTACATGCCTACTCAGTGCTAGAATGTTTTCAAAATATAGGGTCAAAACATGCTCAAAATCGATATTTTAGGTGCCAAAAAGTCGATATGTGCATGCATCTTCTGTACTCGTTTATATCTCAAATTCAGGCTCAAAACACCCGAAAATTCGATATTTTGGGGTCCCAGAAGCGATCTGTACATCCTCAGTGCTAGAATATTTTCAAAATATAGGCTCAAAACATGCTAAAAATCGATATTTTAGTTGCGTAAAGGCGATATCTCAAATTATGGCCTAAAACACCCGAAAATTCGATATTTAGGGGTCCCAGAAGCGATCTGTACATGCCTTTTCCGTGTAGGAGTATTTTCAAAATACAGGCCAAAAACATACTGAAAATCGATCTTTTAGGTGCCCAAAAAGTCGATATGTGCATGCATCTTCTGTACCCGTTTATATCTTAAATTCTGGCCCTAAACACCCGAAAATTCGATATTTTGGGGTCCCAGAAGCGATCTGTACATGCGTACTCCGTGTTAGAGTATTTTCAAAATACAGGCCAAAAACATGCTCAAAATCGATATTTTAGGTGCCAAAAGTCGATATGTGCATGCATCTTTAGTACCCGTTTATATCTCGAATTCAGGCTCAAAACACCCGAAAATTCAATATTTTGGGGTCCCAGAAGCGATCTGTACATGCCTACTCAGTGCTAGAATATTTTCTAAATATAGGCTAAAAACATGCTAAAAATCGATATTTTAGGTGCCAAAAAGTCGATATCTCAAATTAAGGCCCAAAACACCCGAAAATTCGATATTTAGGGGTCCCAGAAGCGATCTGTACATGCCTACTCCGTGTTAGAGTATTTTCAAAATACAGGCCAAAAACATACTGAAAATCGATCTTTTAGGTGCCCAAAAGTCGATATGTGCATGCATCTTCTGTACCCGTTTATATCTCAAATTCAGGCTCAAAACACCCGAAAATTCGATATTTTGTGGTCCCAGAAGCGATCTGTAGATGCCTACTCAGTGCTAGAATGTTTTCAAAATATAGGCTCAAAACATGCTCAAAATCGATATTTTAGGTTCCCAAAAGTCGATATGTGCATGCATCTTCTGTACTTGTTTATACCTCAAATTCAGGCTCAAAACACCCGAAGATTCGATATTTAGGGGTCCCAGTAGCGATCTGTACATGCCTACTCAGTGCTAGAATATTTTCAAAATATAGGCTAAAAACATGCTAAAAATCGATATTTTAGGTGCGTCAAGGCGATATCTCAAATTAAGACCCAAAACACCCGAAAATTCGATATTTAGGGGTCCCAGAAGCGATCTGTACATGCCTACTCCTTGTTAGAGTATTTTCAAAATACAGGCCAAAAACATACTGAAAATCGATATTTTAGGTGCCCAAAAGTCGATATGTGCTTCCATCTTCTGTACCCGTTTATATCTCAAATTCTGGCCTTAAACACCCGAAAATTCGATATTTTGGGGTCCCAGAAGCGATCTGTACATGCCTACTCAGTGCTAGAATGTTTTCAAAATATAGGCTCAAAACATGCTCAAAATCGATATTTTAGGTGCCCAAAAGTCGATATGTGCATGCATCTTCTGTACTCGTTTATATCTCAAATTCAGGCTCAAAACACCCGAAAATTCGATATTTTGGGGTCCAAGAAGAGATCTGTACATGCCTACTCAGGGCAAGAATATTTTCAAAATGTAGGCTCAAAACATGCTAAAATCGATATTTTAGGTGCGTAAAGTCGATATCTCAAATTCAGGCCCAAAACACCCGGAAATTCGATATTTTGGGGTCCCAGAAGCGATCTGTACACGCCTACTCCGTGTTAGAGTATTTACAAAATACAGGCCCAAAACATGCTCAAAATCGATGTTTTAGGTGCCCAAAAGTCGATATGTGCATGCATCTTCAGTACTCGTTTATATCTCAAATTCAGGCTCAAAACACCCGAAAATTCGGTATTTTGGGGTCCCAGAAGCGATTTGTACATGCCTACTCTGTGTTAGAGTATTTTCAAAATACATGCCCAAAACATGCTGAAAATCGATATTTTAGATGCCAAAAGTCAATATGTGCATGCATCTTCTGTACCCGTTTATATCTCAAATTCTTGCCCTAAACACCCGAAAATTCAATATTTTGGGGTCCCATAAGCAATCTGTACATGCCTACTCAGTGCTAGAATATTTCCAAAATATAGGCTAAAAACATGCTAAAAATCGATATTTTATGCGCCAAAAAGTCGATATCTCAAATTAAGGCCCAAAACACCCGAGAATTCGATTTTTAGGGGTCCCAGAAGCGATCTGTACATGCCTACTCCATGTTAGAGTATTTTAAAAATACATGCCCAAAACATGCTGCATATCGATATTTTAGATGCCCAAAGTCAATATTTGCATGCATCTTCTGTACCCGTTTATATTTAAAATTCTGACCCTAAACACCCGAAAATTCGATATTTTGGGGTCCTACAAGCGATCTGTACATGCCTACTCAGTGCTAGAATGTTTTCAAAATATAGGGTCAAAACATGCTCAAAATCGATATTTTAGGTGCCAAAAAGTCGATATGTGCATGCATCTTCTGTACTCGTTTATATCTCAAATTCAGGCTCAAAACACCCGAAAATTCGATATTTTGGGGTCCCAGAAGCGATCTGTACATCCTCAGTGCTAGAATATTTTCAAAATATAGGCTCAAAACATGCTAAAAATCGATATTTTAGTTGCGTAAAGGCGATATCTCAAATTATGGCCTAAAACACCCGAAAATTCGATATTTAGGGGTCCCAGAAGCGATCTGTACATGCCTTTTCCGTGTAGGAGTATTTTCAAAATACAGGCCAAAAACATACTGAAAATCGATCTTTTAGGTGCTCAAAAGTCGATATGTGCATGCATCTTCTGTACCCGTTTATATCTTAAATTCTGGCCCTAAACACCCGAAAATTCGATATTTAGGGGTCCCAGAAGCGATCTGTACATGCCTACTCAGTGCTAGAATGTTTTCAAAATATAGGCTTAAAACATGCTCAAAATCGATATATTAGGTTCACAAAAGTCGATATGTGCATGCATCTTCTGTACTCGTTTATATCTCAAATTCAGGTTAAAACACCCGAAAATTCGATATTTTGGGGTCCAAGAAGAGATCTGTACATGCCTACTCAGGGCAAGAATATTTTCAAAATATAGGCTCAAAACATGCTAAAAATCGATATTTTAGGTGTGTAAAGGCGATATCTCAAATTCAGGCCCAAAACACCCGAAAATTCGATATTTTAGGGTCCCAGAAGCGATCTGTACATGCCTACTCCGTGTTAGAGTATTTACAAAATACAGGCCCAAAGCATGCTCAAAATCGATGTTTTAGGAGCCCAAAAGTCGATATGTGCATGCATCTTCTGTACCCGTTTATATCTCAAATTCAGGCTCAAAACACCCGAAAGTTCGATATTATGGGGTCCCAGAAGCGATCTGTACATGCCTACTCCGTGTTAGAGTATTTTCAAAATACAGGCCAAAAACATGCTGAAAATCGATATTTTAGATGCCCAAAGTCAATATGTGCATGCATCATCTGTACCCGTTTATATCTCAAATTCTGGCCCTAAACACCTGAAAATTCAATATTTTGGGGTCCCAGAAGCAATCTGTACATGCCTACTCAGTGCCAGAATATTTTCAAAATATAGGCTAAAAACATGCCAAAAAGTTGATATCTTCAGTACCCGTTTATATATCAAGTTCAATCTCAAAACACCCGAAAATTCGATATTTTGGGGTCCCAGAAGCAATCTGTACATGCCTACTCCGTGTTAGAGTATTTTCAAAATACATTCCCAAAACATGCTGAAAATCGATATTTTAGATGCCAAAAGTCAATATGTGCATGCATCTTCTGTACCCGTTTATATCTCAAATTCTTGCCCTAAACACCCGAAAATTCAATATTTTGGGGTCCCATAAGCAATCTGTACATGCCTACTCAGTGCTAGAATATTTCCAAAATATAGGCTAAAAACATGCTAAAAATCGATATTTTATGCGCCAAAAAGTCGATATCTCAAATTAAGGCCCAAAACACCCGAGAATTCGATTTTTAGGGGTCCCAGAAGCGATCTGTACATGCCTACTCCGTGTTAGAGTATTTTAAAAATACATGCCCAAAACATGCTGCAAATCGATATTTTAGATGCCCAAAGTCAATATTTGTATGCATCTTCTGTACCCGTTTATATTTAAAATTCTGACCCTAAACACCCGAAAATTCGATATTTTGGGGTCCTACAAGCGATCTGTACATGCCTACTCAGTGCTAGAATGTTTTCAAAATATAGGGTCAAAACATGCTCAAAATCGATATTTTAGGTGCCAAAAAGTCGATATGTGCATGCATCTTCTGTACTCGTTTATATCTCAAATTCAGGCTCAAAACACCCGAAAATTCGATATTTTGGGGTCCCAGAAGCGATCTGTACATCCTCAGTGCTAGAATATTTTCAAAATATAGGCTCAAAACATGCTAAAAATCGATATTTTAGTTGCGTAAAGGCGATATCTCAAATTATGGCCTAAAACACCCGAAAATTCGATATTTAGGGGTCCCAGAAGCGATCTGTACATGCCTTTTCCGTGTAGGAGTATTTTCAAAATACAGGCCAAAAACATACTGAAAATCGATCTTTTAGGTGCCCAAAAGTCGATATGTGCATGCATCTTCTGTACCCGTTTATATCTTAAATTCTGGCCCTAAACACCCGAAAATTCGATATTTAGGGGTCCCAGAAGCGATCTGTACATGCCTACTCAGTGCTAGAATGTTTTCAAAATATAGGCTTAAAACATGCTCAAAATCGATATATTAGGTTCACAAAAGTCGATATGTGCATGCATCTTCTGTACTCGTTTATATCTCAAATTCAGGTTAAAACACCCGAAAATTCGATATTTTGGGGTCCAAGAAGAGATCTGTACATGCCTACTCAGGGCAAGAATATTTTCAAAATATAGGCTCAAAACATGCTAAAAATCGATATTTTAGGTGTGTAAAGGCGATATCTCAAATTCAGGCCCAAAACACCCGAAAATTCGATATTTTAGGGTCCCAGAAGCGATCTGTACATGCCTACTCCGTGTTAGAGTATTTACAAAATACAGGCCCAAAGCATGCTCAAAATCGATGTTTTAGGAGCCCAAAAGTCGATATGTGCATGCATCTTCTGTACCCGTTTATATCTCAAATTCAGGCTCAAAACACCCGAAAGTTCGATATTATGGGGTCCCAGAAGCGATCTGTACATGCCTACTCCGTGTTAGAGTATTTTCAAAATACAGGCCAAAAACATGCTGAAAATCGATATTTTAGATGCCCAAAGTCAATATGTGCATGCATCATCTGTACCCGTTTATATCTCAAATTCTGGCCCTAAACACCTGAAAATTCAATATTTTGGGGTCCCAGAAGCAATCTGTACATGCCTACTCAGTGCCAGAATATTTTCAAAATATAGGCTAAAAACATGCCAAAAAGTTGATATCTTCAGTACCCGTTTATATATCAAGTTCAATCTCAAAACACCCGAAAATTCGATATTTTGGGGTCCCAGAAGCAATCTGTACATGCCTACTCCGTGTTAGAGTATTTTCAAAATACATTCCCAAAACATGCTGAAAATCGATATTTTAGATGCCAAAAGTCAATATGTGCATGCATCTTCTGTACCCGTTTATATCTCAAATTCTTGCCCTAAACACCCGAAAATTCAATATTTTGGGGTCCCATAAGCAATCTGTACATGCCTACTCAGTGCTAGAATATTTCCAAAATATAGGCTAAAAACATGCTAAAAATCGATATTTTATGCGCCAAAAAGTCGATATCTCAAATTAAGGCCCAAAACACCCGAGAATTCGATTTTTAGGGGTCCCAGAAGCGATCTGTACATGCCTACTCCGTGTTAGAGTATTTTAAAAATACATGCCCAAAACATGCTGCAAATCGATATTTTAGATGCCCAAAGTCAATATTTGTATGCATCTTCTGTACCCGTTTATATTTAAAATTCTGACCCTAAACACCCGAAAATTCGATATTTTGGGGTCCTACAAGCGATCTGTACATGCCTACTCAGTGCTAGAATGTTTTCAAAATATAGGGTCAAAACATGCTCAAAATCGATATTTTAGGTGACAAAAAGTCGATATGTGCATGCATCTTCTGTACTCGTTTATATCTCAAATTCAGGCTCAAAACACCCGAAAATTCGATATTTTGGGGTCCCAGAAGCGATCTGTACATCCTCAGTGCTAGAATATTTTCAAAATATAGGCTCAAAACATGCTAAAAATCGATATTTTAGTTGCGTAAAGGCGATATCTCAAATTATGGCCTAAAACACCCGAAAATTCGATATTTAGGGGTCCCAGAAGCGATCTGTACATGCCTTTTCCGTGTAGGAGTATTTTCAAAATACAGGCCAAAAACATACTGAAAATCGATCTTTTAGGTGCCCAAAAAGTCGATATGTGCATGCATCTTCTGTACCCGTTTATATCTTAAATTCTGGCCCTAAACACCCGAAAATTCGATATTTTGGGGTCCCAGAAGCGATCTGTACATGCGTACTCCGTGTTAGAGTATTTTCAAAATACAGGCCAAAAACATGCTCAAAATCGATATTTTAGGTGCCAAAAGTCGATATGTGCATGCATCTTTAGTACCCGTTTATATCTCGAATTCAGGCTCAAAACACCCGAAAATTCAATATTTTGGGGTCCCAGAAGCGATCTGTACATGCCTACTCAGTGCTAGAATATTTTCTAAATATAGGCTAAAAACATGCTAAAAATCGATATTTTAGGTGCCAAAAAGTCGATATCTCAAATTAAGGCCCAAAACACCCGAAAATTCGATATTTAGGGGTCCCAGAAGCGATCTGTACATGCCTACTCCGTGTTAGAGTATTTTCAAAATACAGGCCAAAAACATACTGAAAATCGATCTTTTAGGTGCCCAAAAGTCGATATGTGCATGCATCTTCTGTACCCGTTTATATCTCAAATTCAGGCTCAAAACACCCGAAAATTCGATATTTTGTGGTCCCAGAAGCGATCTGTAGATGCCTACTCAGTGCTAGAATGTTTTCAAAATATAGGCTCAAAACATGCTCAAAATCGATATTTTAGGTTCCCAAAAGTCGATATGTGCATGCATCTTCTGTACTTGTTTATACCTCAAATTCAGGCTCAAAACACCCGAAGATTCGATATTTAGGGGTCCCAGAAGCGATCTGTACATGCCTACTCAGTGCTAGAATATTTTCAAAATATAGGCTAAAAACATGCTAAAAATCGATATTTTAGGTGCGTCAAGGCGATATCTCAAATTAAGGCCCAAAACACCCGAAAATTCGATATTTAGGGGTCCCAGAAGCGATCTGTACATGCCTACTCCTTGTTAGAGTATTTTCAAAATACAGGCCAAAAACATACTGAAAATCGATATTTTAGGTGCCCAAAAGTCGATATGTGCTTCCATCTTCTGTACCCGTTTATATCTCAAATTCTGGCCTTAAACACCCGAAAATTCGATATTTTGGGGTCCCAGAAGCGATCTGTACATGCCTACTCAGTGCTAGAATGTTTTCAAAATATAGGCTCAAAACATGCTCAAAATCGATATTTTAGGTGCCCAAAAGTCGATATTTGCATGCATCTTCTGTACTCGTTTATATCTCAAATTCAGGCTCAAAACACCCGAAAATTCGATATTTTGGGGTCCAAGAAGAGATCTGTACATGCCTACTCAGGGCAAGAATATTTTCAAAATGTAGGCTCAAAACATGCTAAAATCGATATTTTAGGTGCGTAAAGTCGATATCTCAAATTCAGGCCCAAAACACCCGAAAATTCGATATTTTGGGGTCCCAGAAGCGATCTGTACACGCCTACTCCGTGTTAGAGTATTTACAAAATACAGGCCCAAAACATGCTCAAAATCGATGTTTTAGGTGCCCAAAAGTCGATATGTGCATGCATCTTCAGTACTCGTTTATATCTCAAATTCAGGCTCAAAACACCCGAAAATTCGGTATTTTGGGGTCCCAGAAGCGATTTGTACATGCCTACTCTGTGTTAGAGTATTTTCAAAATACATGCCCAAAACATGCTGAAAATCGATATTTTAGATGCCAAAAGTCAATATGTGCATGCATCTTCTGTACCCGTTTATATCTCAAATTCTTGCCCTAAACACCCGAAAATTCAATATTTTGGGGTCCCATAAGCAATCTGTACATGCCTACTCAGTGCTAGAATATTTCCAAAATAAAGGCTAAAAACATGCTAAAAATCGATATTTTATGCGCCAAAAAGTCGATATCTCAAATTAAGGCCCAAAACACCCGAGAATTCGATTTTTAGGGGTCCCAGAAGCGATCTGTACATGCCTACTCCATGTTAGAGTATTTTAAAAATACATGCCCAAAACATGCTGCATATCGATATTTTAGATGCCCAAAGTCAATATTTGCATGCATCTTCTGTACCAGTTTATATTTAAAATTCTGACCCTAAACACCCGAAAATTCGATATTTTGGGGTCCTACAAGCGATCTGTACATGCCTACTCAGTGCTAGAATGTTTTCAAAATATAGGGTCAAAACATGCTCAAAATCGATATTTTAGGTGCCAAAAAGTCGATATGTGCATGCATCTTCTGTACTCGTTTATATCTCAAATTCAGGCTCAAAACACCCGAAAATTCGATATTTTGGGGTCCCAGAAGCGATCTGTACATCCTCAGTGCTAGAATATTTTCAAAATATAGGCTCAAAACATGCTAAAAATCGATATTTTAGTTGCGTAAAGGCGATATCTCAAATTATGGCCTAAAACACCCGAAAATTCGATATTTAGGGGTCCCAGAAGCGATCTGTACATGCCTTTTCCGTGTAGGAGTATTTTCAAAATACAGGCCAAAAACATACTGAAAATCGATCTTTTAGGTGCCCAAAAGTCGATATGTGCATGCATCTTCTGTACCCGTTTATATCTTAAATTCTGGCCCTAAACACCCGAAAATTCGATATTTAGGGGTCCCAGAAGCGATCTGTACATGCCTACTCCGTGTTAGAGTATTTTCAAAATACAGGCCAAAAACATGCCCAAAATCGTTGTTTTAGGTGCCCAAAAGTCGATATGTGCATGCATCTTCTGTACTCGTTTATATCTCAAATTCTGGCCCAAAACACCCGAAAATTCGATATTTTGGGGTCCCAGAAGCGATCTGTACATACCTACTCCGTGTTAGAGTATTTACAAAATACAGGCCCAAAACATGCTCAAAATCGATGTTTTAGGAGCCCAAAAGTCAATATGTGCATGCATCTTCAGTACCCGTTTATATCTCAAATTCAGGCTTAAAACACCCGAAAATTCGATATTTTGGGGTCCCAGAAGCGATCTGTACATGCCTACTCCGTGTTAGAGTATTTTCAAAATACAGGCCAAAAACATACTGAAAATTGATCTTTTAGGTGCCCAAAAGTCGATATGTGCATGCATCTTCTGTACCCGTTTACATCTCAAATTCTGGCTCAAAACACCCGAAATTTCGATATTATGGGGTCCCAGAAGCGATCTGTACATGCCTACTCCGTGTTAGAGTATTTTTAAAATACATGCCCAAAACATGCTGAAAATCGATATTTTAGATGCCCAAAGTTAATATGTGCATGCATCTTCTGTACCCGTTTATATCTCAAATTCCGGCCCTAAACACCCGAAAATTCAATATTTTGGGGTCCCAGAAGCAATCTGTACATGCCTACTCAGTGCTAGAATATTTTCAAAATATAGGCTAAAAACATGCTAAAAATCGATATTTTAGGTGCCAAAAAGTCGATATCTCAAATTAAGACCCAAAACACCCGAAAATTCGATATTTAGGGGTCCCAGAAGCGATCTGTACATGCCTACTCCGTGTTAGAGTATTTTCAAAATACAGGCCAAAAACATACTGAAAATCGATCTTTTAGGTGCCCAAAAGTCGATATGTGCATGCATCTTCTGTACCCGTTTATATCTCAAATTCTGGCCCTAAACACCCGAAAATTCGATATTTTGGGGTCCCAGAAGCGATCTGTACATGCCTACTCAGTGCTAAAATGTTTTCAAAATTCAGGCCCAAAACATGCTGAAAATCGATATTTTAGGTGCGTCAAGGTGATATCTCAAATTAAGGCCCAAAACACCCGAGAATTCGATATTTAGGGGTCCCAGAAGCGATCTGTACATGCCAACTCCGTGTTAGAGTATTTTCAAAATACAGGCCAAAAACATACTGAAAATCGATCTTTTAGGTGCCCAAAAGTCGATATGTGCTTGCATCTTCTGTACCCGTTTATATCTCAAATTCTGGCCCTAAACACCCGAAAATTCGATATTTTGGGGTCCCAGAAGCGATCTGTACATGCCTACTCAGTGCTAGAATGTTTTCAAAATATAGGCTTAAAACATGCTCAAAATCGATATTTTAGGTTCACAAAAGTCGATATGTGCATGCATCTTCTGTACTCGTTTATATCTCAAATTCAGGTTAAAACACCCGAAAATTCGATATTTTGGGGTCCAAGAAGAGATCTGTACATGCCTACTCAGGGCAAGAATATTTTCAAAATATAGGCTCAAAACATGCTAAAAATCGATATTTTAGGTGTGTAAAGGCGATATCTCAAATTCAGGCCCTAAACACCCGAAAATTCGATATTTTAGGGTCCCAGAAGCGATCTGTACATGCCTACTCCGTGTTAGAGTATTTACAAAATACAGGCCCAAAGCATGCTCAAAATCGATGTTTTAGGAGCCCAAAAGTCGATATGTGCATGCATCTTCTGTACCCGTTTATATCTCAAATTCAGGCTCAAAACACCCGAAAGTTCGATATTATGGGGTCCCAGAAGCGATCTGTACATGCCTACTCCGTGTTAGAATATTTTAAAAATACATGCCCAAAACATGCTGAAAATCGATATTTTAGATGCCCAAAGTCAATATGTGCATGCATCTTCTGTACCCGTTTATATTTAAAATTCTGACCCTAAACACCCGAAAATTCGATATTTTGGGGTCCTACAAGCGATCTGTACATGCCTACTCAGTGCTAGAATGTTTTCAAAATATAGGCTCAAAACATGCTCAAAATCGATATTTTAGGTTCCCAAAAGTCGATATGTGCATGCATCTTCTGTACTTGTTTATACCTCAAATTCAGGCTCAAAACACCCGAAGATTCGATATTTAGGGGTCCCAGAAGCGATCTGTACATGCCTACTCAGTGCTAGAATATTTTCAAAATATAGGCTAAAAACATGCTAAAAATCGATATTTTAGGTGCGTCAAGGCGATATCTCAAATTAAGGCCCAAAACACCCGAAAATTCGATATTTAGGGGTCCCAGAAGCGATCTGTACATGCCTACTCCTTGTTAGAGTATTTTCAAAATACAGGCCAAAAACATACTGAAAATCGATATTTTAGGTGCCCAAAAGTCGATATGTGCTTCCATCTTCTGTACCCGTTTATATCTCAAATTCTGGCCTTAAACACCCGAATATTCGATATTTTGGGGTCCCAGAAGCGATCTGTACATGCCTACTCAGTGCTAGAATGTTTTCAAAATATAGGCTCAAAACATGCTCAAAATCGATATTTTAGGTGCCCAAAAGTCGATATGTGCATGCATCTTCTGTACTCGTTTATATCTCAAATTCAGGCTCAAAACACCCGAAAATTCGATATTTTGGGGTCCAAGAAGAGATCTGTACATGCCTACTCAGGGCAAGAATATTTTCAAAATGTAGGCTCAAAACATGCTAAAATCGATATTTTAGGTGCGTAAAGTCGATATCTCAAATTCAGGCCCAAAACACCCGAAAATTCGATATTTTGGGGTCCCAGAAGCGATCTGTACACGCCTTCTCCGTGTTAGAGTATTTACAAAATACAGGCCCAAAACATGCTCAAAATCGATGTTTTAGGTGCCCAAAAGTCGATATGTGCATGCATCTTCAGTACTCGTTTATATCTCAAATTCAGGCTCAAAACACCCGAAAATTCGGTATTTTGGGGTCCCAGAAGCGATTTGTACATGCCTACTCTGTGTTAGAGTATTTTCAAAATACATGCCCAAAACATGCTGAAAATCGATATTTTAGATGCCAAAAGTCAATATGTGCATGCATCTTCTGTACCCGTTTATATCTCAAATTCTTGCCCTAAACACCCGAAAATTCAATATTTTGGGGTCCCATAAGCAATCTGTACATGCCTACTCAGTGCTAGAATATTTCCAAAATATAGTCTAAAAACATGCTAAAAATCGATATTTTATGCGCCAAAAAGTCGATATCTCAAATTAAGGCCCAAAACACCCGAGAATTCGATTTTTAGGGGTCCCAGAAGCGATCTGTACATGCCTACTCCATGTTAGAGTATTTTAAAAATACATGCCCAAAACATGCTGCATATCGATATTTTAGATGCCCAAAGTCAATATTTGCATGCATCTTCTGTACCCGTTTATATTTAAAATTCTGACCCTAAACACCCGAAAATTCGATATTTTGGGGTCCTACAAGCGATCTGTACATGCCTACTCAGTGCTAGAATGTTTTCAAAATATAGGGTCAAAACATGCTCAAAATCGATATTTTAGGTGCCAAAAAGTCGATATGTGCATGCATCTTCTGTACTCGTTTATATCTCAAATTCAGGCTCAAAACACCCGAAAATTCGATATTTTGGGGTCCCAGAAGCGATCTGTACATCCTCAGTGCTAGAATATTTTCAAAATATAGGCTCAAAACATGCTAAAAATCGATATTTTAGTTGCGTAAAGGCGATATCTCAAATTATGGCCTAAAACACCCGAAAATTCGATATTTAGGGGTCCCAGAAGCGATCTGTACATGCCTTTTCCGTGTAGGAGTATTTTCAAAATACAGGCCAAAAACATACTGAAAATCGATCTTTTAGGTGCCCAAAAGTCGATATGTGCATGCATCTTCTGTACCCGTTTATATCTTAAATTCTGGCCCTAAACACCCGAAAATTCGATATTTAGGGGTCCCAGAAGCGATCTGTACATGCCTACTCCGTGTTAGAGTATTTTCAAAATACAGGCCAAAAACATGCTTAAAATCGATGTTTTAGGTGCCCAAAAGTCGATATGTGCATGCATCTTCTGTACTCGTTTATATCTCAAATTCTGGCCCAAAACACGCGAAAATTCGATATTTTGGGGTCCCAGAAGCGATCTGTACATACCTACTCCGTGTTAGAGTATTTACAAAATACAGGCCCAAAACATGCTCAAAATCGATGTTTTAGGAGCCCAAAAGTCAATATGTGCATGCATCTTCAGTACCCGTTTATATCTCAAATTCAGGCTTAAAACACCCGAAAATTCGATATTTTGGGGTCCCAGAAGCGATCTGTACATGCCTACTCCGTGTTAGAGTATTTTCAAAATACAGGCCAAAAACATACTGAAAATTGATCTTTTAGGTGCCCAAAAGTCGATATGTGCATGCATCTTCTGTACCCGTTTATATCTCAAATTCAGGCTCAAAACACCCGAAAATTCGATATTATGGGGTCCCAGAAGCGATCTGTACATGCCTACTCCGTGTTAGAGTATTTTTAAAATACATGCCCAAAACATGCTGAAAATCGATATTTTAGATGCCCAAAGTTAATATGTGCATGCATCTTCTGTACCCGTTTATATCTCAAATTCCGGCCCTAAACACCCGAAAATTCAATATTTTGGGGTCCCAGAAGCAATCTGTACATGCCTACTCAGTGCTAGAATATTTTCAAAATATAGGCTAAAAACATGCTAAAAATCGATATTTTAGGTGCCAAAAAGTCGATATCTCAAATTAAGACCCAAAACACCCGAAAATTCGATATTTAGGGGTCCCAGAAGCGATCTGTACATGCCTACTCCGTGTTAGAGTATTTTCAAAATACAGGCCAAAAACATACTGAAAATCGATCTTTTAGGTGCCCAAAAGTCGATATGTGCATGCATCTTCTGTACCCGTTTATATCTCAAATTCTGGCCCTAAACACCCGAAAATTCGATATTTTGGGGTCCCAGAAGCGATCTGTACATGCCTACTCAGTGCTAAAATGTTTTCAAAATTCAGGCCCAAAACATGCTGAAAATCGATATTTTAGGTGCGTCAAGGTGATATCTCAAATTAAGGCCCAAAACACCCGAGAATTCGATATTTAGGGGTCCCAGAAGCGATCTGTACATGCCAACTCCGTGTTAGAGTATTTTCAAAATACAGGCCAAAAACATACTGAAAATCGATCTTTTAGGTGCCCAAAAGTCGATATGTGCTTGCATCTTCTGTACCCGTTTATATCTCAAATTCTGGCCCTAAACACCCGAAAATTCGATATTTTGGGGTCCCAGAAGCGATCTGTACATGCCTAAGCACTCAGTGCTAGAATGTTTTCAAAATATAGGCTTAAAACATGCTCAAAATCGATATTTTAGGTTCACAAAAGTCGATATGTGCATGCATCTTCTGTACTCGTTTATATCTCAAATTCAGGTTAAAACACCCGAAAATTCGATATTTTGGGGTCCAAGAAGAGATCTGTACATGCCTACTCAGGGCAAGAATATTTTCAAAATATAGGCTCAAAACATGCTAAAAATCGATATTTTAGGTGTGTAAAGGCGATATCTCAAATTCAGGACCAAAACACCCGAAAATTCGATATTTTAGGGTCCCAGAAGCGATCTGTACATGCCTACTCCGTGTTAGAGTATTTACAAAATACAGGCCCAAAGCATGCTCAAAATCGATGTTTTAGGAGCCCAAAAGTCGATATGTGCATGCATCTTCTGTACCCGTTTATATCTCAAATTCAGGCTCAAAACACCCGAAAGTTCGATATTATGGGGTCCCAGAAGCGATCTGTACATGCCTACTCCGTGTTAGAGTATTTTAAAAATACATGCCCAAAACATGCTGAAAATCGATATTTTAGATGCCCAAAGTCAATATGTGCATGCATCATCTGTACCCGTTTATATCTCAAATTCTGGCCCTAAACACCCGAAAATTCAATATTTTGGGGTCCCAGAAGCAATCTGTACATGCCTACTCAGTGCCAGAATATTTTCAAAATATAGGCTAAAAACATGCCAAAAAGTTGATATCTTCAGTACCCGTTTATATATCAAGTTCAATCTCAAAACACCCGAAAATTCGATATTTTGGGGTCCCAGAAGCAATCTGTACATGCCTACTCCGTGTTAGAGTATTTTCAAAATACATGCCCAAAACATGCTGAAAATCGATATTTTAGATGCCAAAAGTCAATATGTGCATGCATCTTCTGTACCCGTTTATATCTCGAATTCAGGCTCAAAACACCCGAAAATTCAATATTTTGGGGTCCCAGAAGCGATCTGTACATGCCTACTCAGGGCAAGAATATTTTCAAAATGTAGGCTCAAAACATGCTAAAATCATTATTTTAGGTGCGTAAAGTCGATATCTCAAATTCAGGCCCAAAACACCCGAAAATTCGATATTTTGGGGTCCCAGAAGCGATCTGTACACGCCTACTCCGTGTTAGAGTATTTACAAAATACAGGCCCAAAACATGCTCAAAATCGATGTTTTAGGTGCCCAAAAGTCGATATGTGCATGCATCTTCAGTACTCGTTTATATCTCAAATTCAGGCTCAAAACACCCGAAAATTCGGTATTTTGGGGTCCCAGAAGCGATTTGTACATGCCTACTCTGTGTTAGAGTATTTTCAAAATACATGCCCAAAACATGCTGAAAATCGATATTTTAGATGCCAAAAGTCAATATGTGCATGCATCTTCTGTACCCGTTTATATCTCAAATTCTTGCCCTAAACACCCGAAAATTCAATATTTTGGGGTCCCATAAGCAATCTGTACATGCCTACTCAGTGCTAGAATATTTCCAAAATATAGGCTAAAAACATGCTAAAAATCGATATTTTATGCGCCAAAAAGTCGATATCTCAAATTAAGGCCCAAAACACCCGAGAATTCGATTTTTAGGGGTCCCAGAAGCGATCTGTACATGCCTACTCCATGTTAGAGTATTTTAAAAATACATGCCCAAAACATGCTGCATATCGATATTTTAGATGCCCAAAGTCAATATTTGCATGCATCTTCTGTACCCGTTTATATTTAAAATTCTGACCCTAAACACCCGAAAATTCGATATTTTGGGGTCCTACAAGCGATCTGTACATGCCTACTCAGTGCTAGAATGTTTTCAAAATATAGGGTCAAAACATGCTCAAAATCGATATTTTAGGTGCCAAAAAGTCGATATGTGCATGCATCTTCTGTACTCGTTTATATCTCAAATTCAGGCTCAAAAAACCCGAAAATTCGATATTTTGGGGTCCCAGAAGCGATCTGTACATCCTCAGTGCTAGAATATTTTCAAAATATAGGCTCAAAACATGCTAAAAATCGATATTTTAGTTGCGTAAAGGCGATATCTCAAATTATGGCCTAAAACACCCGAAAATTCGATATTTAGGGGTCCCAGAAGCGATCTGTACATGCCTTTTCCGTGTAGGAGTATTTTCAAAATACAGGCCAAAAACATACTGAAAATCGATCTTTTAGGTGCCCAAAAGTCGATATGTGCATGCATCTTCTGTACCCGTTTATATCTTAAATTCTGGCCCTAAACACCCGAAAATACGATATTTTGGGGTCCCAGAAGCGATCTGTACATGAGTACTCCGTGTTAGAGTATTTTCAAAATACAGGCCAAAAACATGCTCAAAATCGATATTTTAGGTGCCAAAAGTCGATATGTGCATGCATCTTTAGTACCCGTTTATATCTCGAATTCAGGCTCAAAACACCCGAAAATTCAATATTTTGGGGTCCCAGAAGCGATCTGTACATGCCTACTCAGTGCTAGAATATTTTCTAAATATAGGCTAAAAACATGCTAAAAATCGATATTTTAGGTGCCAAAAAGTCGATATCTCAAATTAAGGCCCAAAACACCCGAAAATTCGATATTTAGGGGTCCCAGAAGCGATCTGTACATGCCTACTCCGTGTTATAGTATTTTCAAAATACAGGCCAAAAACATACTGAAAATCGATCTTTTAGGTGCCCAAAAGTCGATATGTGCATGCATCTTCTGAACCCGTTTATATCTCAAATTCAGGCTCAAAACACCCGAAAATTCGATATTTTGTGGTCCCAGAAGCGATCTGTAGATGCCTACTCAGTGCTAGAATGTTTTCAAAATATAGGCTCAAAACATGCTCAAAATCGATATTTTAGGTTCCCAAAAGTCGATATGTGCATGCATCTTCTGTACTTGTTTATACCTCAAATTCAGGCTCAAAACACCCGAAGATTCGATATTTAGGGGTCCCAGAAGCGATCTGTACATGCCTACTCAGTGCTAGAATATTTTCAAAATATAGGCTAAAAACATGCTAAAAATCGATATTTTAGGTGCGTCAAGGCGATATCTCAAATTAAGGCCCAAAACACCCGAAAATTCGATATTTAGGTGTCCCAGAAGCGATCTGTACATGCCTACTCCTTGTTAGAGTATTTTCAAAATACAGGCCAAAAACATACTGAAAATCGATATTTTAGGTGCCCAAAAGTCGATATGTGCTTCCATCTTCTGTACCCGTTTATATCTCAAATTCTGGCCTTAAACACCCGAAAATTCGATATTTTGGGGTCCCAGAAGCGATCTGTACATGCCTACTCAGTGCTAGAATGTTTTCAAAATATAGGCTCGAAACATGCTCAAAATCGATATTTTAGGTGCCCAAAAGTCGATATGTGCATGCATCTTCTGTACTCGTTTATATCTCAAATTCAGGCTCAAAACACCCGAAAATTCGATATTTTGGGGTCCAAGAAGAGATCTGTACATGCCTACTCAGGGCAAGAATATTTTCAAAATATAGTCACAAAACATGCTAAAAATCGATATTTTAGGTGTGTAAAGGCGATATCTCAAATTCAGGCCCAAAACACCAGAAAATTCGATATTTTGGGGTCCCAGAAGCAATCTGTACATGCCTACTCCGTGTTAGAGTATTTACAAAATACAGGCCCAAAACATGCTCAAAATCGATGTTTTAGGAGCCCAAAAGTCGATATGTGCATGCATCTTCTGTACCCGTTTATATCTCAAATTCAGGCTCAAAACACCCGAAAGTTCGATATTATGGGGTCCCAGAAGCGATCTGTACATGCCTACTCCGTGTTAGAGTATTTTAAAAATACATGCCCAAAACATGCTGAAAATCGATATTTTAGATGCCCAAAGTCAATATGTGCATGCATCATCTGTACTCGTTTATATCTCAAATTCTGGCCCTAAACACCCGAAAATTCGATATTTTGGGGTCCTACAAGCGATCTGTACATGCCTACTCAGTGCTAGAATGTTTTCAAAATATAGGCTCAAAACATGCTCAAAATCGATATTTTAGGTACCAAAAAGTCGATATGTGCATGCATCTTCTGTACACGTTTATATCTCAAATTCAGGCTCAAAACACCCGAAAAATCGATATTTTGGGGTCCCAGAAGCGATCTGTACATCCTCAGTGCTAGAATATTTTCAAAATATAGGCTCAAAACATGCTAAAAATCGATATTTTAGGTGCGTATAGGCGATATCTCAAATTATGGCCTAAAACACCCGAAAATTCGATATTTAGGGGTCCCAGAAGCGATCTGTACATGCCTACTCCGTGTTGGAGTATTTTCAAAATACAGGCCAAAAACATACTGAAAATCGATCTTTTAGGTGCCCAAAAGTCGATATGTGCATGCATCTTCTGTACCCGTTTATATCTTAAATTCTGGCCCTAAACACCCAAAAAATTCGATATTTTGGGGTCCAAGAAGCGATCTGTACATGCCTACTCCGTGTTAGAGTTTTTTCAAAATTCAGGCCCAAAACATGCTGAAAATCGATATTTTTGGTGCCTAAAGTCAATATGTGTATACATCTTCTGTACCCGTTTATATTTAAAATTCAGGCTCAAAACACCCGAAAATTCGATATTTTGGGGTCACAGAAGCGATCTGTACATGCCTACACAGTGCTAGAATGTTTTCAAAATATAGGCTCAAAACATGCTCAAAATCGATATTTTAGGTGCCAAAAAGTCGATATGTGCATGCATCTTCTGTACTCGTTTATATCTTAAATTCAGGCTCAAAACACCCGAAAATTCGATATTTTGGGGTCCAAGAAGAGATCTGTACATGCCTACTCAGGGCAAGAATATTTTCAAAATATAGGCTCAAAACATGCTAAAAATCGATATTTTAGGTGTGTAACTGCGATATCTCAAATTCAGGCCTAAAACACCCGAAAATTCGATATTTTGGGGTCCCAGAAGCGATCTGTACATGCCTATTCCGTGTTAGAGTATTTTCAAAATACAGGCCAAAAACATACTGAAAATCGATCCTTTAGGTGCCCAAAAGTCGATATGTGCATGAATCTTCTGTACCCGTTTATATCTCAAATTCAGGCTCAAAACACCCGAAAATTCGATATTATGGGGTCCCAGAAGCGATCTGTACATGCCTACTCCGTGTTAGAGTATTTTAAAAATGCATGCCCAAAACATGCTGAAAATCGATATTTTAGATGCCCATGCATAGATGTGCATGCATCTTCTGTACCCGTTTATATCTCAAATTCTGGCCCTAAACACCCGAAAATTCGATATTTTGGGGTCCCAGAAGCAATCTGTACATGCCTACTCAGTGCCAGAATATTTTCAAAATATAGGCTAAAAACATGCCAAAAAGTTGATATCTTTAGTACCCGTTTATATATCAAGTTTAATCTCAAAACACCCGAAAATTCGATATTTTGGGGTCCCAGAAGCGATCTGTACATGCCTACTCCGTGTTAGAGTATTTTCAAAATACATGCCCAAAACATGCTGAAAATCGATATTTTAGATGCCCAAAGTCAATATGTGCATGCATCTTCTGTACCCGTTTATATTTAAAATTCTGGCCCTAAACACCCGAAAATTCGATATTTTGGGGTCCCACAAGCGATCTGTACATGCCTACTCAGTGCTAGAATGTTTTCAAAATATAGGCTCAAATCATGCTCAAAATCGATATTTTAGGTGCCAAAAAGTCGATATGTGCATGCATCTTCTGTACTCGTTTATATCTCAAATTCAGGTTAAAAACACCCGAAAATTCGATATTTTAGGGTCCCAGAAGCGATCTGTACATGCCTCCTCAGTGATAGAATATTTTCAAAATATAGGCTCAAAAACATGCTAAAAATCGATATTTTAGGTGCGTAAAGGCGATATCTCAAATTATGGCTTAAAACACCCGAAAATTCGATATTTAGGGGTCCCAGAAGCGATCTGTACATGCCCACTCCGTGTTGGAGTATTTTCAAAATACAGGCCAAAAACATACTGAAAATCGATCTTTTAGGTGCCCAAAAGTCGATATGTGCATGCATCTTCTGTACCCGTTTATATCTTAAATTCTGGCCCTAAACACCCGAAAATTCGATATTTTGGGGTCCCAGAAGCGATCTGTACATGCCTACTCCGTGTTAGAGTATTTTCAAAATTCAGGCCCAAAACTTGCTGAAAATCGATATTGTTGGTGCCTAAAGTCAATATGTGTATGCATCTTCTATACTCGTTTATATCTCAAATTCAGGCTCAAAACACCCGAAAATTCGATATTTTGGGGTCACAGAAGCGATCTGTACATGCCTACTCAGTGCTAGAATGTTTTCAAAATATAGGCTCAAAACATGCTCAAAATCGATATTTTAGGTGCCCAAAAGTCGATATGTGCATGCATCTTCTGTACTCGTTTATATCTCAAATTCAGGCTCAAAACACCCGAAAATTCGATATTTTGGGGTCCAAGAAGAGATCTGTACATGCCTACTCAGGGCAAGAATATTTTCAAAATATAGGCTCAAAACATGCTAAAAATCGATATTTTAGGTGTGTAACTGCGATATCTCAAATTCAGGCCTAAAACACCCGAAAATTCGATATTTTGGGGTCCCAGAAGCGATCTGTACATGCCTACTCCGTGTTAGAGTATTTTCAAAATACAGGCCAAAAACATACTGAAAATCGATCTTTTAGGTGCCCAAAAGTCGATATGTGCATGAATCTTCTGTACCCGTTTATATCTCAAATTCAGGCTCAAAACACCCGAAAATTCGATATTATGGGGTCCCAGAAGCGATCTGTACATGCCTATTCAGTGTTAGAGTATTTTAAAAATGCATGCCCAAAACATGCTGAAAATCGATATTTTAGATGCCCAAAGTCAATATGTGCATGCATCTTCTGTACCCGTTTATATTTAAAATTCTGGCCCTAAACACCCGAAAATTCGATATTTTGGGGTCCCACAAGCGATCTGTACATGCCTACTCAGTGCTAGAATGTTTTCAAAATATAGGCTCAAAACATGCTCAAAATCGATATTTTAGGTGCCAAAAAGTCGATATGTGCATGCATCTTCTGTACTCGTTTATATCTCAAATTCAGGTTAAAAACACCCGAAAATTCGATATTTTAGGGTCCCAGAAGCGATCTGTACATGCCTCCTCAGTGATAGAATATTTTCAAAATATAGGCTCAAAACATGCTAAAAATCGATATTTTAGGTGCGTAAAGGCGATATCTCAAATTATGGCCTAAAACACCCGAAAATTCGATATTTAGGGGTCCCAGAAGCGATCTGTACATGCCCACTCCGTGTTGGAGTATTTTCAAAATACAGGCCAAAAACATACTGAAAATCGATCTTTTAGGTGCCCAAAAGTCGATATGTGCATGCATCTTCTGTACCCGTTTATATCTTAAATTCTGGCCCTAAACACCCGAAAATTCGATATTTTGGGGTCCCAGAAGCGATCTGTACATGCCTACTCCGTGTTAGAGTATTTTCAAAATTCAGGCCCAAAACTTGCTGAAAATCGATATTGTTGGTGCCTAAAGTCAATATGTGTATGCATCTTCTATACTCGTTTATATCTCAAATTCAGGCTCAAAACACCCGAAAATTCGATATTTTGGGGTCACAGAAGCGATCTGTACATGCCTACTCAGTGCTAGAATGTTTTCAAAATATAGGATCAAAACATGCTCAAAATCGATATTTTAGGTGCCCACAAGTCGATATGTGCATGCATCTTCTGTACTCGTTTATATCTCAAATTCAGGCTCAAAACACCCGAAAATTCGATATTTTGGGGTCCAAGAAGAGATCTGTACATGCCTACTCAGGGCAAGAATATTTTCAAAATATAGGCTCAAAACATGCTAAAAATCGATATTTTAGGTGTGTAACTGCGATATCTCAAATTCAGGCCTAAAACACCCGAAAATTCGATATTTTGGGGTCCCAGAAGCGATCTGTACATGCCTACTCCGTGTTAGAGTATTTTCAAAATACAGGCCAAAAAACATACTGAAAATCGATCTTTTAGGTGCCCAAAAGTCGATATGTGCATGAATCTTCTGTACCCGTTTATATCTCAAATTCAGGCTCAAAACACCCGAAAATTCGATATTATGGGGTCCCAGAAGCGATCTGTACATGCCTACTCCGTGTTAGAGTATTTTAAAAATGCATGCCCAAAACATGCTGAAAATCGATATTTTAGATGCCCAAAGTCAATATGTGCATGCATCTTCTGTACCCGTTTATATCTCAAATTCTGGCCCTAAACACCCGAAAATTCGATATTTTGGGGTCCCAGAAGCAATCTGTACATGCCTACTCAGTGCCAGAATATTTTCAAAATATAGGCTAAAAACATGCCAAAAAGTTGATATCTTTAGTACCCGTTTATATATCAAGTTTAATATCAAAACACCCGAAAATTCGATATTTTGGGGTCCCAGAAGCGATCTGTACATGCCTACTCCGTGTTAGAGTATTTTCAAAATACATGCCCAAAACATGCTGAAAATCGATATTTTAGATGCCCAAAGTCAATATGTGCATGCATCTTCTGTACCCGTTTATATTTAAAATTCTGGCCCTAAACACCCGAAAATTCGATATTTTGGGGTCCCACAAGCGATCTGTACATGCCTACTCAGTGCTAGAATGTTTTCAAAATATAGGCTCAAAACATGCTCAAAATCGATATTTTAGGTGCCAAAAAGTCGATATGTGCATGCATCTTCTGTACTCGTTTATATCTCAAATTCAGGTTAAAAACACCCTAAAATTCGATATTTTAGGGTCCCAGAAGCGATCTGTACATGCCTCCTCAGTGATAGAATATTTTCAAAATATAGGCTCAAAACATGCTAAAAATCGATATTTTAGGTGCGTAAAGGCGATATCTCAAATTATGGCCTAAAACACCCGAAAATTCGATATTTAGGGGTCCCAGAAGCGATCTGTACATGCCCACTCCGTGTTGGAGTATTTTCAAAATACAGGCCAAAAACATACTGAAAATCGATCTTTTAGGTGCCCAAAAGTCGATATGTGCATGCATCTTCTGTACCCGTTTATATCTTAAATTCTGGCCCTAAACACCCGAAAATTCGATATTTTGGGGTCCCAGAAGCGATCTGTACATGCCTACTCCGTGTTAGAGTATTTTCAAAATTCAGGCCCAAAACTTGCTGAAAATCGATATTGTTGGTGCCTAAAGTCAATATGTGTATGCATCTTCTATACTCGTTTATATCTCAAATTCAGGCTCAAAACACCCGAAAATTCGATATTTTGGGGTCACAGAAGCGATCTGTACATGCCTACTCAGTGCTAGAATGTTTTCAAAATATAGGCTCAAAACATGCTCAAAATCGATATTTTAGGTGCCCAAAAGTCGATATGTGCATGCATCTTCTGTACTCGTTTATATCTCAAATTCAGGCTCAAAACACCCGAAAATTCGATATTTTGGGGTCCAAGAAGAGATCTGTACATGCCTACTCAGGGCAAGAATATTTTCAAAATATAGGCTCAAAACATGCTAAAAATCGATATTTTAGGTGTGTAACTGCGATATCTCAAATTCAGACCTAAAACACCCGAAAATTCGATATTTTGGGGTCCCAGAAGCGATCTGTACATGCCTACTCCGTGTTAGAGTATTTTCAAAATACAGGCCAAAAACATACTGAAAATCGATCTTTTAGGTGCCCAAAAGTCGATATGTGCATGAATCTTCTGTACCCTTTATATCTCAAATTCAGGCTCAAAACACCCGAAAATTCGATATTATGGGGTCCCAGAAGCGATCTGTACATGCCTACTCCGTGTTAGAGTATTTTAAAAATGCATGCCCAAAACATGCTGAAAATCGATATTTTAGATGCCCAAAGTCAATATGTGCATGCATCTTCTGTACCCGTTTATACCTCAAATTCTGGCCCTAAACACCCGAAAATTCGATATTTTGGGGTCCCAAAAGCAATCTGTACATGCCTACTCATTGCCAGAATATTTTCAAAATATAGGCTAAAAACATGCCAAAAAGTTGATATCTTCAGTACCCGTTTATATATCAAGTTCAATCTCAAAACACCCGAAAATTCGATATTATGGGGTCCCAGAAGCGATCTGTACATGCATACTCCGTCTTAGAGTATTTTCAAAATACATGCCCAAAACATGCTGAAAATCGATATTTTAGATGCCCAAAGTCAATATGTGCATGCATCTTCTGTACCCGTTTATATTTAAAATTCTGGCCCTAAACACCCGAAAATTCGATATTTTGGGGTCCCACAAGCTTTCTGTACATGCCTACTCAGTGCTAGAATGTTTTCAAAATATAGGCTCAAAACATGCTCAAAATCGATATTTTAAGTGCCAAAAAGTCGATATGTGCATGCATCTTCTGTACTCGTTTATATCTCAAATTCAGGCTCAAAACACCCGAAAATTCGATATTTTGGGGTCACAGAAGCGATCTGTACATGCCTACTCAGTGCTAGAATGTTTTCAAAATATAGGCTCAAAACATGCTCAAAATCGATATTTTAGGTGCCCAAAAGTCGATATGTGCATGCATCTTCTGTACTCGTTTATATCTCAAATTCAGGCTCAAAACACCCGAAAATTCGATATTTTGGGGTCCAAGAAGAGATCTGTACATGCCTACTCAGGGCAAGAATATTTTCAAAATATAGGCTCAAAACATGCTAAAAATCGATATTTTAGGTGTGTAACTGCGATATCTCAAATTCAGGCCTAAAACACCCGAAAATTCGATATTTTGGGGTCCCAGAAGCGATCTGTACATGCCTACTCCGTGTTAGAGTATTTACAAAATACAGGCCCAAAACATGCTCAAAATCGATGTTTTAGGAGCCCAAAAGTTGATATGTGCATGCATCTTCAGTACCCGTTTATATCTCAAATTCAAGCTCAAAACACCCGAAAATTCGATATTTTAGGGTCCCAGAAGCGATCTGTACATGCGTACACCGTTCTAGAATGTTTTCAAAATATAGGCTCAAAACATGCTCAAAATCGATATTTTAGGTGCCCAAAAGTCGATATATGCATGCATCTTCTCTACTCGTTTATATCTCAAATTCAGGCTCAAAACACCCGAAAATTCGTTATTTTGGGGTCCCAGAAGCGATCTGTACATGCATACTCAGAGCTAGAAGATTTTAAAATTTAGGCTCAAAACATGCTAAAAATCGATATTTTAGGTGCGTAAAGGCGATATCTCAAATTCAGTCCCAAAACACCCGAAACTGCGATATTTAGGGGTCCCAGAAGCGATCTGTACATGCCTACTCCGTGTTAGAGTATTTTCAAAATACAGGCCAAAAATATACTGAAAATCGATCTTTTAGGTGCCCAAAAGTCGATATGTGCATGCATCTTCTGTACCCGTTTATATCTCAAATTCTGGCCCTAAACACCCGAAAAATCGATATTTTGGGGTCCCAGAAGCGATCTATACATGCCTACTCCGTGTTAGAGTATTTTAAAAATACATGCCCAAAACATGCTGTAAATCGATGTTTTAGATGCCTAAAGTCGATTTGTGCATGCATCTTCTGTACCCGTTTATATCTCAAATTCAGGCTCAAAACACCCGAAAATTTGATATTTTGGGGTCCCAGAAGCGATCTGTACATGCCTACTCAGTGCTAGAATGTTTTCAAAATATAGGCTCAAAACATGCTCAAAATCGATATTTTAGGTGCCCAAAATTCGATATGTGCATGCATCTTCTGTACTCGTCTATATCTCAAATTCAGGTTCAAAACACCCGAAAATTCGATATTTTGGGGTCCCAGAAACGATATGTACATGCCTACTCAGTGCTAGAATTTTTTCAAAATATAGGCTCAAAACATGCTAAAAATCGATATTTTAGGTGCGTAAAGGCGATTACTCAAATTCAGGCCCAAAACACCCGAAAATTCGATATTTTGGGGTCCCAGAAGCGATCTGTACACGCCTACTTCGTGTTAGAGTATTTACAAAATACAGGTCGAAAACATGCTCAAAATCGATGTTTTAGGTGACCAAAAGTCGATATGTGCATGCATCTTCAGTACCCGTTTATATCTCAAATTAAGGCCCAAAACACCCGAAAATTCGATATTTAGGGGTCTCAGAAGCGATCTGTACATGCCTACTCCGTGTTAAAGTATTTTCAAAATACAGGCCAAAAACATACTGAAAATCGATCTTTTAGGTGCCCAAAAGTCGATATGTGCATGCATGTTCTGTACTCGTTTATATCTCAAATTCTGGCCATAAACACCCGAAAATTCGATATTTTGGGGTCCCAGTAGCGATCTGTACATGCCTACTCCGTGTTAGAATATTTTCAAAATACAGGCCCAAAACATACTGAAAATCGATCTTTTAGGTACCCAAAAGTCGATATGTGCATGCATCTTCTGTACTCGTTTATATCTCAAATTCTGGCCATAAACACCCGAAAATTCAATATTTTGGGGTCCCAGAAGCGATCTGAACATGCCTACTCCGTGCTAGAGTATTTTCAAAATACATGCCCAAAAACATGCTGAAAATCGATATTTTAGATGCCCAAAGTCAATATGTGCATGTATCTTCTGTATCCGTTTATATCTCAAATTCAGGCTCAAAACACCCGAAAATTCAATATTTTGGGGTCCCAGAAGCAATCTGTACAATCTGTACAATCTGTACTCAGTGCTAGAATATTTTCAAAATATAGGCTAAAAACATGCTAAAAATCGATATTTTAGGTGCTAAAAAGTCGATATCTCAAATTAAGGCCCAAAACACCGGAAAATTCGATATTTAGGGGTCCCAAAAGCGATCTGTACATGCCTTCTCCATGTTAGAGTATTTTCAAAATACAGGCCAAAAACATACTGAAAATCTCTCTTTTAGGTGCCCAAAAGTCGATATGTGCATGCATCTTCTGTACCTGTTTATATATTAAATTCAGGCTTTAAAACACCCGAAAATTTAATATTTTGGGGTCCCAGAAGCGATCTGTACATGCCTACTCAGTGCTAGAATGTTTTCAAAATATAGGCTCAAAACATGCTCAAAATCGATATTTTTGGTGCCAAAAAGTCGATATGTGCATGGATCTTCTATACTCGTTTATTTCTCAAATTCAGTCTCAAAACACCCGAAAATTCGTTATTTTGGGGTCCCAGAAGCGATCTGTACATGCCTACTCTGTGTTAGAGTATTTCCAAAATATAGGCTAAAAACATGCTAAAAATCGATATTTTAGGTGCCAAAAAGTCGATATCTCAAATTAAGGCCCAAAACACCCGAAAATTCGATATTTAGGAGTCCCAGAAGCGATCTGTACATGGCTACTCCGTGTTAGAGTATTTTCAAAATACAGGCCCAAAACATGCTCAAAATCGATGTTTTAGGTGCCAAAAAGTCGATATGTGCATGCATCTTCAGTACCCGTTTATATCTCAAATTCAGGCTCAAAACACCCGAAAATTCGATATTTTGGGCTCCCAGAAGCGATCTGTACATGCCTACTCCGTGTTAGAGTATTTTCAAAATACAGGCCCAAAACATGCTGAAAATCGATATTTTAGATGCCCAAAGTCAATATGTGCATGTATCTTCTGTACCCGTTTATATCTTAAATTCAGGCTCAAAACACCCGAAAATTCAATATTTTGGGGTCCAAGAAGCAATCTGTACATGCCTACTCAGTGCTAGAATATTTTCAAAATATAGGCTAAAAACATACTAAAAATCGATATTTTAGGTGCCAAAAGGTCGATATCTCATATTAAGGCCCAAAACACCCGAAAATTCGATATTTAGGGGTCCCAGAAGCGATCTGTACATGCCTACTCCGTGTTAGAGTATTTTCAAAATACGGTCCAAAAACATACTGAAAATCGATCTTTTAGGTGCCCGAAAGTCGATATGTGCATGCATCTTCTGTGCCCGTTTATATCTCAAATTCAGGCTCAAAACACCCGAAAATTTGATATTTTGGGGTCCCAGAAGCGATCTGTACATGCCTACTCAGTGCTAGAATGTTTTCAAAATATAGGCTCAAAACATGCTCAAAATCGATATTATAGGTGCCCAAAAGTCGATATGTGCATGCATCTTCTGTACTCGTTTATATCTCAAATTCAGGCTCAAAACACCCGAAAATTCGTTATTTTGGGGTCCCAGAAGCGATCCGTACATGCCTACTCAGTGCTAGAATATTTTCAAAATATAGGCTCAAAACTTGCTTATAATCGATATTTTAGGTGCGTAAAGGCGATATCTCAAATTATGGCCCAAAACACCCGAAAATTCGATTTTTTTGGGTCCCAGAAGCGATCTGTACATGCCTACTCCGTGTTAGAGTATTTTCAAAATACAGGCCAAAAACATACTGAAAATCGATCTTTTAGGTGCCCAAAAGTCGTTATGTGCATGCATCTTCTGTACCCGTTTATATCTCAAATTCTGGCCCTAAACACCCGATAATTCGATATTTTGGGGTCCCAGAAGCGATCTGTACATGCCTACTCAGTGCTAGAATGTTTTCAAAATATAGGCTCAAAACATGCTCAAAATCGATATTTTAGGTGCCCAAAATTCGATATGTGCATGCATCTTCTGTACCCGTTTATATCTCAAATTCTGGCCCTAAACACCCGAAAATTCGATATTTTGGGGTCCCAGAAGCGATCTGTACATGCCTACTCCGTGTTAGAGTATTTTCAAAATTCAGGCCCAAAACATGCTGAAAATCGATATTTTTGTTGCCCAAAGTCAATATGTGTATGCATCTTCTATACTCGTTTATATCTCAAATTCAGGCTCAAAACACCCGAAAATTCGATATTTTGGGGTCCCAGAAGCTATCTGTACATGCCTACTCAGTGCTAGAATGTTTTCAAAATATAGGCTCAAAACATGCTCAAAATCGATATTTTAGGTGCCCAAAATTCGATATGTGCATGCATCTTCTGTACTCGTTTATATCTCAAATTCAGGCTCAAAACACCCGAAAATTCGATATTTTGGGGTCCCAAAAGCGATCTGTACATGCCTAATCCGTGTCAGAGTATTTTCAAAATACATACCCAAAACATGCTAAAAATCGATATTTTAGGTGCCAAAAAGTCGATATCCCAAATTAAGGCCCAGAACACCCGAAAATTCGATATTTAGGGGTCCCAGAAGCGATCTGTACATGGCTACTCCGTGTTAGAGTATTTTCAAAATACAGCCCCAAAACATGCTCAAAATCGATGTTTTAGGTGCCAAAAAGTCGATATGTGCATGTATCTTCTGTACCCGTTTATATCTCAAATTCAGTCTCAAAACACCCGAAAATTCGATATTTTTGGGTCCCAGAAGCGATCTGTACATGCCTACTCCGTGTTAGAGTATTTTCAAAATACAGGCCCAAAACATGCTGAAAATCGATATTTTAGATGCCCAAAGTCAATATGTGCATGTATCTTCTGTACCCGTTTATATCTTAAATTCAGGCTCAAAACACCTGAAAATTCAATATTTTGTTGTCCCAGAAGCAATCTGTACATGCCTACTCAGTGCTAGAATATTTTCAAAATATAGGCTAAAAACATACTAAAAATCGATATTTTAGGTGCCAAAAGGTCGATATCTCATATTAAGGACCAAAACACCCGAAAATTCGATATTTCGGGGTCCCAGAAGCGATCTGTACATGCCTACTCCGTGTTAGAGTATTTTCAAAATATAGGCTAAAAACATGCTCAAAATCGATATTTTAGGTGCCCAAAAGTCGATATGTGCTTGCATCTTCAGTACTCGTTTATATCTCAAATTCAGGCTCAAAACACCCGAAAATTCGATATTTTGGGGTCCCAGAAGCGATCTGTACATGCCTACTCCGTGTTAGAATATTTACAAAATACAGGCCCAAAACATGCTCAAAATCGATGTTTTAGGTGCCCAAAAGTCGATATGTGCATGCATCTTCAGTACTCGTTTATATCTCAAATTCAAGCTCAAAACACCCGAAAATTCGATATTTTAGGGTCCCAGAAGCGATCTGTACATACCTACTCTGTGTTAGAGTATTTTCAAAATACATGCCCAAAACATGCTGAAAATCGATATTTTAGATGCCCAAAGTCAATATGTGCATGCATCTTCTGTACCCGTTTATATCTTAAATTCTTGCCCTAAACACCCTAAAATTCAATATTTTGGGGTCCCAGAAGCAATCTGTACATGCCTACTCAGTGCCAGAATATTTTCAAAATATAGGCTAAAAACATGCCAAAAAGTCGATATCTTCAGTACCCGTTTATATATCAAGTTCAATCTCAAAACACCCGAAAATTCGATATTTCGGGGTCCCATAAGCGATCTGTACATGCCTACTCCGTGTTAGAGTATTTTCAAAATACGGGCCAAAAACATACTGAAAATCGATATTTTAGGTGCCCAAAAGTCGATATATGCATGCATCTTCTGTACCCGTTTATATCTCAAATTCTGGCCCTAAACACCCGAAAATTCGATATTTTGGGGTCCCAGAAGCGATCTGTACATGCCTACTCAGTGTTTGAGTATTTTTAAAATTCAGGCTCAAAACATGCTCAAAATCGATATTTTAGGTGCCCAAAAGTCGATATGTGCATGCATCTTCTGTACTCGTTTATATCTCAAATTCAGGCTCAAAACACCCGAAAATTCGATATTTGGGGGTCCCAGAAGCGATCTGTACATGCCTACTCAGTGCTAGAATATTTTCAAAATATAGGCTCAAAACATGCTAAAAATCGATATTTTAGGTGCGTAACGGCGATATCTCAAATTATGGCCTAAAACACCCAAAAATTCGATATTTAGTTGTCCCAGAAGCGATCTGTACATGCCTACTCCGTGTTAGAGTATTTTCAAAATACAGGCCAAAAATATACTGAAAATCGATCTTTTAGGTGCAAAAAGTCGATATGTGCATGCATCTTCTGTACCTGTTTATATATTAAATTCAGGCTCAAAACACCCGAAAATTCAATATTTTGGGGTCCCAGAAGCGATATGTACATGCCTACTCAGTGCTAGAATGTTTTCAAAATATAGGCTCAAAACATGCTCAAAATCGATATTTTTGGTGCCAAAAAGTCGATATGTGCATGCATCTTCTGTACTCGTTTATATCTCAAATTCAGGCTCAAAACACCCGAAAATTCGATATTTTGGGGTCCCAGAAGCGATCTGTACATGCCTACTCAGTGCTAGAATATTTTCAAAATATAGGCTCAAAACATGCTAAAAATCGATATTTTTAGGTGCGTAACGGCGATATCTCAAATTATGGCCTAAGACACCCGAAAATTCGATATTTAGGGGTCCCAGAAGCGATCTGTTCATGCCTACTCCGTGTTAGAGTATTTTCAAAATACAGGCCAAAAACATACTGAAAATCGATCTTTTAGGTGCCCAAAAGTCGATATGTGCATGCATCTTCTGTACCTGTTTATATATTAAATTCAGGCTCAAAACACCCGAAAATTTGATATTTTAGGGTCCCAGAAGAGATCTGTACATGCCTACTCTGTGTTAAGAGTATTTTCAAAATACATGCCCAAAACATGCTGAAAATCGATATTTTAGATGCCCAAAGTCAATATGTGCATGTATCTTCTGTATCCGTTTATATCTCAAATTCAGGCTCAAAACACCCGAAAATGCAATATTTTGGGGTCCCAGAAGCAATATGTACAATCTGTACAATCTGTACTCAGTGCTAGAATATTTTCAAAATATAGGCTAAAAACATGCTAAAAAACGATATTTTAGGTGCCAATAGTCGATATCTCAAATTAAGGCCCAAAACACCGGAAAATTTGATATTTAGGGGTCTCAAAAGCGATCTGTACATGCCTACTCCATGTTAGAGTATTTTCAAAATACAGGCCAAAAACATACTGAAAATCGATCTTTTAGGTGCCCAAAAGTCGATATGTGCATGCATCTTCTGTACCTGTTTATATAATAAATTAAGGCTCAAAACACCCGAAAATTCAATATTTTGGGGTCCCAGAAGCGATCTGTACATGCCTACTCAGTGCTAGAATGTTTTCAAAATATAGGCTCAAAACATGCTCAAAATCGATATTTTTGGTGCCCAAAAGTCGATATGTGCTTGCATCTTCTGTACTCGTTTATATCTCAAATTCAGGCTCAAAACACCCGAAAATTCGATATTTTGGGGTCCCAGAAGCGATCTGTACATGCCAACTCCGTGTTAGAGTATTTACAAAATACAGGCCCAAAACATGCTCAAAATCGATGTTTTAGGTGCCCAAAAGTCGATATGTGCATGCATCTTTTGTACCCGTTTATATCTCAAATTCTTGCCCTAAACACCCGAAAATTCAATATTTTGGGGTCCCATAAGCAATCTGTACATGCCTACACAGTGCTAGAATATTTCCAACATATAGGCTAAAAAAAATGCTAAAAATCGATATTTTAGGTGCCAAAAAGTCGATATCTTAAATTAAGGCCCAAAACACCCGAAAATTCGATATTTAGGGGTCCCAGAAGCGATCTGTACATGCCTACTCCATGTCAGAATATTTTCAAAATACAGGCCAAAAACATACTGAAAATCGATCTTTTAGGTGCCCAAAAGTCGATATGTGCATGCATCTTCTATACCTGTTTATATATTAAATTCAGGCTCAAAACACCCGAAAATTCAATATTTTGGGGTCCCAGAAGCAATCTGTACATGCCTACTCAGTGCCAGAATATTTTCAAAATATAGGCTAAAAACATGCCAAAAAGTCGATATCTTCAGTACCCGTTTATATATCAAGTTCAATCTCAAAACACCCGAAAATTCGATATTTCGGGGTCCCATAAGCGATCTGTACATGCCTACTCCGTGTTAGAGTATTTTCAAAATACGGGCCAAAAACATACTGAAAATCGATATTTTAGGTGCCCAAAAGTCAATATATGCATGCATCTTCTGTACCCGTTTATATCTCAAATTCTGGCCCTAAACACCCGAAAATTCGATATTTTGGGGTCCCAGAAGCGATCTGTACATGCCTACTCTGTGTTTGAGTATTTTTAAAATTCAGGCCCAAAACATGCTGAAAATCGATATTTTTGGTGACCAAAGTCGATATGTGCATGCATCTTCTGTACCCGTTTATATCTCAAATTCTGGCCCTAAACACCCGAAAAATCGATATTTAGGGGTCCCAGAAGCGATCTGTACATGCCTACTCCGTGTTAGAGTATTTTCAAAATACATGCCCAAAACATGCTGAAAATCGATATTTTAGATGCCCAAAGTCAATATGTGCATGTATCTTCTGTATCCGTTTATATCTCAAATTCAGGGTCAAAACACCCGAAAATGCAATATTTTGGGGTCCCAGAAGCAATCTGTACAATCTGTACAATCTGTACTCAGTGCTAGAATATTTTCAAAATATAGGCTAAAAACATGCTAAAAAACGATATTATAGGTGCCAATAGTCGATATCTCAAATTAAGGCCCAAAACACCGGAAAATTAGATATTTAGGGGTCTCAAAAGCGATCTGTACATGCCTACTCCATGTTAGAGTATTTTCAAAATACAGGCCAAAAACATACTGAAAATCGATCTTTTAGGTGCCCAAAAGTCGATATGTGCATGCATCTTCTGTACCTGTTTAATATTAAATTCAGGCTCAAAACACCCGAAAATTCAATATTTTGGGGTCCCAGAAGCGATCTGTACATGCCTACTCAGTGCTAGAATGTTTTCAAAATATAGGCTCAAAACATGCTCAAAATCGATATTTTTGGTGCCAAAAAGTCGATATGTGCATGCATCTTCTGTACTCGTTTATATCTCAAATTCAGGCTCAAAACACCCGAAAATTCGATATTTTGGGGTCCCAGAAGCAATCTGTACATGCCTACTCAGTGCTAGAATATTTTCAAAATATAGGCTCAAAACATGCTAAATATCGATATTTTAGGTGCGTAAAGGCGATATCTCAAATTATGGCCTAAAACACCCGAAAATTCGATATTTAGGGGTCCCAGAAGCGATCTGTACATGCCTACTCCGTGTTAGAGTATTTTCAAAATACAGGCCAAAAACATACTGAAAATCGATCTTTTAGGTGCCTAAAAGTCGATATGTGCATGTATTTTCTGTATCCGTTTATATCTCAAATTCAGGCTCAAAACACCCGAAAATTCAATATTTTGGGGTCCCAGAAGCAATCTGTACAATCTGTACAATCTGTACTCAGTGCTAGAATATTTTCAAAATATAGGCTAAAAACATGCTAAAAATCGATATTTTAGGTGCTAAAAAGTCGATATCTCAAATTAAGGCCCAAAACACCGGAAAATTCGATATTTAGGGGTCCCAAAAGCGATCTGTACATGCCTACTCCGTGTTAAAGTATTTTCAAAATACAGGCCAAGAACATACTGAAAATCGATCTTTTAGGTGCCCAAAAGTCGATATGTGCATGCATCTTCTGTACCTGTTTATATATTAAATTCAGGCTCAAAACACCCGAAAATTCGATATTTTGGGGTCCAAGAAGCGATCTGTACATGCCTACTCCGTGTTAGAATATTTACAAAATACAGGCCCAAAACATGCTCAAAATCGATGTTTTAGGTGCCCAAAAGTCGATATGTGCATGCATCTTCAGTACTCGTTTATATCTCGAATTCAGGTTAAAAACACCCGAAAATTCGATATTTTAGGGTCCCAGAAGCGATCTGTACATACCTACTCTGTGTTAGAGTATTTTCAAAATACATGCCCAAAACATGCTGAAAATCGATATTTTAGATCCCCAAAGTCAATATGTGCATGCATCTTCTGTACCCGTTTATATATTAAATTCAGGCTCAAAACACCCGAAAATTCGATATTTTGGGGTCCCAGAAGCGATCTGTACATGCCTACTCAGTGCTAGAATATTTTCAAAATATAGGCTCAAAACATGCTAAAAATCGATATTTTAGGTGCGTAACGGCGATATCTCAAATTATGGCCTAAAACACCCGAAAATTCGATATTTAGGGGTCCCAGAAGCGATCTGTACATGCCTACTCCGTGTTAGAGTATTTTCAAAATACAGGCCAAAAACATACTGAAAATCGATCTTTTAGGTGCCCAAAAGTCGATATGTGGATGCATCTTCTGTACCTGTTTATATATTAAATTTAGGCTCAAAACACCCGAAAATTCAATATTTTGGTGTCCCAGAAGCAATCTGTACAATCTGTACAATCTGTACTCAGTGCTAGAATATTTTCAAAATATAGGCTAAAAACATGCTAAAAATCGATATTTTAGGTGCTAAAAAGTCGATATCTCAAATTAAGGCCCAAAACACCGGAAAATTCGATATTTAGGGGTCCCAAAAGCGATCTGTACATGCCTACTCCGTGTTAAAGTATTTTCAAAATACAGGCCAAAAACATACTGAAAATCGATCTTTTAGGTGCCCAAAAGTCGATATGTGCATGCATCTTCTGTACCCGTTTATATCTCAAATTCAGGCTCAAAACACCCGAAAATTCGAAATTTTGGGGTCCCAGAAACGATCTGTATATGCCTACTCCGTGTTAGAGTATTTTCAAAATACATGCCCAAAACATGCTGAAAATCGATATTTTAGATGCCCAAAGTCAATATGTGCATGCATCTTCTATACTCGTTTATATCTCAAATTCAGGCTCAAAACACCCGAAAATTCAATATTTTGGGGTCCCAGAAGCGATCTGTACATGCCTACTCAGTGCTAGAATGTTTTCAAAATATAGGCGAAAAAAAATGCTAAAAATCGATATTTTAGGTGCCAAAAAGACGATATCTCAAATTAATGCCCAAAACACCCGAAAATTCGATATTTAGGGGTCCCAGAAGCGATCTGTACATGCCTACTCCATGTCAGAGTATTTTCAAAATACAGGCCAAAAACATACTGAAAATCGATCTTTTAGGTGCCCAAAAGTCGATATGTGCATGCATCTTCTGTACCTGTTTATATATTAAATTCAGGCTCAAAACACCCGAAAATTCGATATTTTGGGGTCCCAGAAGCGATCTGTACATGCCTACTCAGTGCTAGAATGTTTTCAAAATATAGGCTCAAAACATGCTCAAAATCGATATTTTAGGTGCCAAAAAGTCGATATGTGCATGCATCTTCAGTACCCGTTTATATCTCAAATTCAGGCTCAAAACACCCGAAAATTCGATATTTTGGGGTCCCAGAAACGATCTGTACATGCCTACTCCGTGTTAGAGTATTTTCAAAGTACATGACCAAAACATGCTGAAAATCGATATTTTAGATGCCCAACGTCAATATGTGCATGCATCTTCTATACTCGTTTAAATCTCAAATTCAGGCTCAAAACACCCGAAAAGTCGATATTTTGGGGTCCCAGAAGCGATCTGTACATGCCTACTCAGTGCTAGAATGTTTTCAAAATATAGGCTAAAAACATGCTCAAAATCGATATTTTAGGTGCCCAAAAGTCAATATGTGCATGCATCTTCTGTACCCGTTTATATCTTAAATTCTTGCCCTAAACACCCGAAAATTCAATATTTTGGGGTCCCAGAAGCAATCTGTACATGCCTACTCAGTGCCAGAATATTTTCAAAATATAGGCTAAAAACATGCCAAAAAGTCGATATCTTCAGTACCCGTTTATATATCAAGTTCAATCTCAAAACACCCGAAAATTCGATATTTCGGGGTCCCATAAGCGATCTGTACATGCCTACTCCGTGTTAGAGTATTTTAAAAATACGGGCCAAAAACATACTGAAAATCGATATTTTAGGTGCCCAAAAGTCGATATATGCATGCATCTTCTGTACCCGTTTATATCTCAAATTCTGGCCCTAAACACCCGAAAATTCGATATTTTGGGGTCCCAGAAGCGATCTGTACATGCCTACTCAGTGTTTGAGTATTTTTAAAATTCAGGCTCAAAACATGCTCAAAATCGATATTTTAGGTGCACAAAAGTCGATATGTGCATGCATCTTCTGTACTCGTTTATATCTCAAATTCAGGCTCAAAACACCCGAAAATTCGATATTTGGGGGTCCCAGAAGCGATCTGTACATGCCTACTCAGTGCTAGAATATTTTCAAAATATAGGCTCAAAACATGCTAAAAATCGATATTTTAGGTGCGTAACGGCGATATCTCAAATTATGGCCTAAAACACCCAAAAATTCGATATTTAGTTGTCCCAGAAGCGATCTGTACATGCCTACTCCGTGTTAGAGTATTTTCAAAATACAGGCCAAAAATATACTGAAAATCGATCTTTTAGGTGCAAAAAGTCGATATGTGCATGCATCTTCTGTACCTGTTTATATATTAAATTCAGGCTCAAAACACCCGAAAATTCAATATTTTGGGGTCCCAGAAGCGATATGTACATGCCTACTCAGTGCTAGAATGTTTTCAAAATATAGGCTCAAAACATGCTCAAAATCGATATTTTTGGTGCCAAAAAGTCGATATGTGCATGCATCTTCTGTACTCGTTTATATCTCAAATTCAGGCTCAAAACACCCGAAAATTCGATATTTTGGGGTCCCAGAAGCGATCTGTACATGCCTACTCAGTGCTAGAATATTTTCAAAATATAGGCTCAAAACATGCTAAAAATCGATATTTTTAGGTGCGTAACGGCGATATCTCAAATTATGGCCTAAGACACCCGAAAATTCGATATTTACGGGTCCCAGAAGCGATCTGTTCATGCCTACTCCGTGTTAGAGTATTTTCAAAATACAGGCCAAAAACATACTGAAAATCGATCTTTTAGGTGCCCAAAAGTCGATATGTGCATGCATCTTCTGTACCTGTTTATATATTAAATTCAGGCTCAAAACACCCGAAAATTTGATATTTTAGGGTCCCAGAAGAGATCTGTACATGCCTACTCTGTGTTAAGAGTATTTTCAAAATACATGCCCAAAACATGCTGAAAATCGATATTTTAGATGCCCAAAGTCAATATGTGCATGTATCTTCTGTATCCGTTTATATCTCAAATTCCGGGCCAAAACACCCGAAAATGCAATATTTTGGGGTCCCAGAAGCAATATGTACAATCTGTACAATCTGTACTCAGTGCTAGAATATTTTCAAAATATAGGCTAAAAACATGCTAAAAAACGATATTTTAGGTGCCAATAGTCGATATCTCAAATTAAGGCCCAAAACACCGGAAAATTTGATATTTAGGGGTCTCAAAAGCGATCTGTACATGCCTACTCCATGTTAGAGTATTTTCAAAATACAGGCCAAAAACATACTGAAAATCGATCTTTTAGGTGCCCAAAAGTCGATATGTGCATGCATCTTCTGTACCTGTTTATATATTAAATTAAGGCTCAAAACACCCGAAAATTCAATATTTTGGGGTCCCAGAAGCGATCTGTACATGCCTACTCAGTGCTAGAATGTTTTCAAAATATAGGCTCAAAACATGCTCAAAATCGATATTTTTGGTGCCCAAAAGTCGATATGTGCTTGCATCTTCTGTACTCGTTTATATCTCAAATTCAGGCTCAAAACACCCGAAAATTCGATATTTTGGGGTCCCAGAAGCGATCTGTACATGCCAATTCCGTGTTAGAGTATTTACAAAATACAGGCCCAAAACATGCTCAAAATCGATGTTTTAGGTGCCCAAAAGTCGATATGTGCATGCATCTTCTGTACCCGTTTATATCTCAACTTCTTTCCCTAAACACCCGAAAATTCAATATTTTGGGGTCCCATAAGCAATCTGTACATGCCTACACAGTGCTAGAATATTTCCAACATATAGGCTAAAAAAAATGCTAAAAATCGATATTTTAGGTGCCAAAAAGTCGATATCTCAAATTAAGGCCCAAAACACCCGAAAATTCGATATCTAGGGGTCCCAGAAGCGATCTGTACATGCCTACTCCATGTCAGAATATTTTCAAAATACAGGCCAAAAACATACTGAAAATCGATCTTTTAGGTGCCCAAAAGTCGATATGTGCATGCATCTTCTATACCTGTTTATATATTAAATTCAGGCTCAAAACACCCGAAAATTCGATATTTTGGGGTCCCAGAAGCGATCTGTACATGACTACTCAGTGCTAGAATGTTTTCAAAATATAGACTCAAAACATGCTCAAAATCGATATTTTAGGTGCCAAAAAGTCGATATGTGCATGCATCTTCTGTACTCGTTTATATCTCAAATTCTGGTTTAAAACACCCGAAAATTCGATATTTTGGGGTCCCAGAAGCGATCTGTACATGCCTACTCAGTGCTAGAATGTTTTCAAAATATAGGCTAAAAACATGCTCAAAATCGATATTTTAGGTGCCCAAAAGTCGATATGTGCTTGCATCTTCTGTACTCGTTTATATCTCAAATTCAGGCTCAAAACACCCGAAAATTCGATATTTTGGGGTCCCAGAAGCGATCTGTACATGCCTACTCCGTGTTAGAGTATTTACAAAATACAGGCCCAAAACATGCTCAAAATCGATGTTTTAGGTGCCCAAAAGTCGATATGTGCATGCATCTTCAGTACTCGTTTATATCTCAAATTCAGGCTCAATACACCCGAAAATTTGATATTTTAGGGTCCCAGAAGCGATCTGTACACACCTACTCTGTGTTAGAGTATTTTCAAAATACATGCCCAAAACATGCTGAAAATCGATATTTTAGATGCCCAAAGTCAATATGTGCATGCATCTTCTGTACCCGTTTATATCTCAAATTCTTGCCCTAAACACCCGAAAATTCAATATTTTGGGGTCCCATAAGCAATCTGTACATGCCTACTCAGTGCTAGAGTATTTCCAACATATAGGCGAAAAAAAATGCTAAAAATCGATATTTTAGGTGCCAAAAAGTCGATATCTCAAATTAAGGCCCAAAACACTCGAAAATTCGATATTTAGGGGTCCCAGAAGCGATCTGTACATGCCTACTCCATGTCAGAGTATTTTCAAAATACAGGCCAAAAACATACTGAAAATCGATCTTTTAGGTGCCCAAAAGTCGATATGTGGATGCATCTTCTGTACCTGTTTATATATTAAATTCAGGCTCAAAACACCCGAAAATTCGATATTTTGGGGTCCCAGAAGCGATCTGTACATGCCTACTCAGTGCTAGAATGTTTTCAAAATATAGGCTCAAAACATGCTCAAAATCGATATTTTTGGTGCCCAAAAGTCGATATGTGCTTGCATCTTCTGTACTCGTTTATATCTCAAATTCAGGCTCAAAACACCCGAAAATTCGATATTTTGGGGTCCCAGAAGCGATCTGTACATGCCAACTCCGTGTTAGAGTATTTACAAAATACAGGCCCAAAACATGCTCAAAATCGATGTTTTAGGTGCCCAAAAGTCGATATGTGCATGCATCTTCTGTACCCGTTTATATCTCAACTTCTTTCCCTAAACACCCGAAAATTCAATATTTTGGGGTCCCATAAGCAATCTGTACATGCCTACACAGTGCTAGAATATTTCCAACATATAGGCTAAAAAAAATGCTAAAAATCGATATTTTAGGTGCCAAAAAGTCGATATCTCAAATTAAGGCCCAAAACACCCGAAAATTCGATATCTAGGGGTCCCAGAAGCGATCTGTACATGCCTACTCCATGTCAGAATATTTTCAAAATACAGGCCAAAAACATACTGAAAATCGATCTTTTAGGTGCCCAAAAGTCGATATGTGCATGCATCTTCTATACCTGTTTATATATTAAATTCAGGCTCAAAACACCCGAAAATTCGATATTTTGGGGTCCCAGAAGCGATCTGTACATGCCTACTCAGTGCTAGAATGTTTTCAAATTATAGACTCAAAACATGCTCAAAATCGATATTTTAGGTGCCAAAAAGTCGATATGTGCATGCATCTTCTGTACTCGTTTATATCTCAAATTCTGGTTTAAAACACCCGAAAATTCGATATTTTGGGGTCCCAGAAGCGATCTGTACATGCCTACTCAGTGCTAGAATGTTTTCAAAATATAGGCTAAAAACATGCTCAAAATCGATATTTTAGGTGCCCAAAAGTCGATATGTGCTTGCATCTTCTGTACTCGTTTATATCTCAAATTCAGGCTCAAAACACCCGAAAATTCGATATTTTGGGGTCCCAGAAGCGATCTGTACATGCCTACTCCGTGTTAGAGTATTTACAAAATACAGGCCCAAAACATGCTCAAAATCGATGTTTTAGGTGCCCAAAAGTCGATATGTGCATGCATCTTCAGTACTCGTTTATATCTCAAATTCAGGCTCAATACACCCGAAAATTTGATATTTTAGGGTCCCAGAAGCGATCTGTACACACCTACTCTGTGTTAGAGTATTTTCAAAATACATGCCCAAAACATGCTGAAAATCGATATTTTAGATGCCCAAAGTCAATATGTGCATGCATCTTCTGTACCCGTTTATATCTCAAATTCTTGCCCTAAACACCCGAAAATTCAATATTTTGGGGTCCCATAAGCAATCTGTACATGCCTACTCAGTGCTAGAGTATTTCCAACATATAGGCGAAAAAAAATGCTAAAAATCGATATTTTAGGTGCCAAAAAGTCGATATCTCAAATTAAGGCCCAAAACACTCGAAAATTCGATATTTAGGGGTCCCAGAAGCGATCTGTACATGCCTACTCCATGTCAGAGTATTTTCAAAATACAGGCCAAAAACATACTGAAAATCGATCTTTTAGGTGCCCAAAAGTCGATATGTGGATGCATCTTCTGTACCTGTTTATATATTAAATTCAGGCTCAAAACACCCGAAAATTCGATATTTTGGGGTCCCAGAAGCGATCTGTACATGCCTACTCAGTGCTTGAATGTTTTCAAAATATAGGCTAAAAACATGCTCAAAATCGATATTTTAGGTGCCCAAAAGTCGATATGTGCTTGCATCTTCAGTACTCGTTTATATCTCAAATTCAGGCTCAAAACACCCGAAAATTCGATATTTTGGGGTCCCAGAAGCGATCTGTACATGCCTACTCCGTGTTAGAGTATTTACAAAATACAGGCCCAAAACATGCTCAAAATCGATGTTTTAGGTGCCCAAAAGTCGATATGTGCATGCATCTTCAGTACTCGTTTATATCTCAAATTCAGGCTCAAAACACCCGAAAATTCGATATTTTAGGGTCCCAGAAGCGATCTGTACATACCTACTCTGTGTTAGAGTATTTTCAAAATACATGCCCAAAACATGCTGAAAATCGATATTTTAGATGCCCAAAGTAAATATGTGCATGCATCTTCTGCACCCGTTTATATTTCAAATTCTTGCCCTAAACACCCGAAAATTCAATATTTTGGGGTCCCAGAAGCAATCTGTACATGCCTACTCAGTGCCAGAATATTTTCAAAATATAGGCTAAAAACATGCCAAAAAGTCGATATCTTCAGTACCCGTTTATATATCAAGTTCAATCTCAAAACACCCGAAAATTCGATATTTCGGGGTCCCATAAGCGATCTGTACATGCCTACTCCGTGTTAGAGTATTTTCAAAATACGGGCCAAAAACATACTGAAAATCGATATTTTAGGTGCCCAAAAGTCAATATATGCATGCATCTTCTGTACCCGTTTATATCTCAAATTCTGGCCCTAAACACCCGAAAATTCGATATTTTGGGGTCCCAGAAGCGATCTGTACATGCCTACTCTGTGTTTGAGTATTTTTAAAATTCAGGCCCAAAACATGCTGAAAATCGATATTTTTGGTGACCAAAGTCGATATGTGCATGCATCTTCTGTACCCGTTTATATCTCAAATTCTGGCCCTAAACACCCGAAAAATCGATATTTAGGGGTCCCAGAAGCGATCTGTACATGCCTACTCCGTGTTAGAGTATTTTCAAAATACATGCCCAAAACATGCTGAAAATCGATATTTTAGATGCCCAAAGTCAATATGTGCATGTATCTTCTGTATCCGTTTATATCTCAAATTCAGGGTCAAAACACCCGAAAATGCAATATTTTGGGGTCCCAGAAGCAATCTGTACAATCTGTACAATCTGTACTCAGTGCTAGAATATTTTCAAAATATAGGTTAAAAACATGCTAAAAAACGATATTATAGGTGCCAATAGTCGATATCTCAAATTAAGGCCCAAAACACCGGAAAATTAGATATTTAGGGGTCTCAAAAGCGATCTGTACATGCCTACTCCATGTTAGAGTATTTTCAAAATACAGGCCAAAAACATACTGAAAATCGATCTTTTAGGTGCCCAAAAGTCGATATGTGCATGCATCTTCTGTACCTGTTTAATATTAAATTCAGGCTCAAAACACCCGAAAATTCAATATTTTGGGGTCCCAGAAGCGATCTGTACATGCCTACTCAGTGCTAGAATGTTTTCAAAATATAGGCTCAAAACATGCTCAAAATAGATATTTTTGGTGCCAAAAAGTCGATATGTGCATGCATCTTCTGTACTCGTTTATATCTCAAATTCAGGCTCAAAACACCCGAAAATTCGATATTTTGGGGTCCCAGAAGCGATCTGTACATGCCTACTCAGTGCTAGAATATTTTCAAAATATAGGCTCAAAACATGCTAAATATCGATATTTTAGGTGCGTAAAGGCGATATCTCAAATTATGGCCTAAAACACCCGAAAATTCGATATTTAGGGGTCCCAGAAGCGATCTGTACATGCCTACTCCGTGTTAGAGTATTTTCAAAATACAGGCCAAAAACATACTGAAAATCGATCTTTTAGGTGCCTAAAAGTCGATATGTGCATGTATTTTCTGTATCCGTTTATATCTCAAATTCAGGCTCAAAACACCCGAAAATTCAATATTTTGGGGTCCCAGAAGCAATCTGTACAATCTGTACAATCTGTACTCAGTGCTAGAATATTTTCAAAATATAGGCTAAAAACATGCTAAAAATCGATATTTTAGGTGCTAAAAAGTCGATATCTCAAATTAAGGCCCAAAACACCGGAAAATTCGATATTTAGGGGTCCCAAAAGCGATCTGTACATGATTACTCCGTGTTAAAGTATTTTCAAAATACAGGCTAAAAACATACTAAAAATCGATCTTTTAGGTGCCCAAAAGTCGATATGTGCATGCATCTTCTGTACCCGTTTATATCTCAAATTCAGGCTCAAAACACCCGAAAATTCGAAATTTTGGGGTCCCAGAAACGATCTGTACATGCCTACTCTGTGTTAGAGTATTTTCAAAATACATGGCCAAAACATGCTGAAAATCGATATTTTAGATGCCCAAAGTCAATATGTGCATGCATCTTCTATACTCGTTTATATCTCAAATTCAGGCTCAAAAAACCCGAAAAGTCGATATTTTGGGGTCCAAGAATCGATCTGTACATGCCTACTCAGTGCTAGAATGTTTTCAAAATATAGGCTAAAAACATGCTCAAAATCGATATTTTAGGTGCCCAAAAGTCGATATGTGCTTGCATCTTCTGTACTCGTTTATATCTCAAATTCAGGCTCAAAACACCCGAAAATTCGATATTTTGGATTCCCAGAAGCGATCTGTAAATGCCTACTCCGTGTTAGAGTATTTACAAAATACAGGTCCAAAACATGCTCAAAATCGATGTTTTAGGTGCCCAAAAGTCGATATGTGCATGCATCTTCAGTACTCGTTTATATCTCGAATTCAGGTTAAAAACACCCGAAAATTTGATATTTTAGGGTCCCAGAAGCGATCTGTACATACCTACTCTGTGTTAGAGTATTTTCAAAATACATGCCCAAAACATGCTGAAAATCGATATTTTAGATCCCCAAAGTCAATATGTGCATGCATCTTCTGTACCCGTTTATATCTCAAATTCTTGCCCTAAACACCCGAAAATTCAATATTTTGGGGTCCCATAAGCAATCTGTACATGCCTACTCAGTGCTAGAATTTTTCCAACATATAGGCTCAAAACATGCTAAAAATCGATATTTTAGGTGCGTAACGGCGATATCTCAAATTATGGCCTAAAACACCCGAAAATTCGATATTTAGGGGTCCCAGAAGCGATCTGTACATGCCTACTCCGTGTTAGAGTATTTTCAAAATACAGGCCAAAAACATACTGAAAATCGATCTTTTAGGTGCCCAAAAGTCGATATGTGCATGCATCTTCTGTACCTGTTTATATATTAAATTTAGGCTCAAAACACCCGAAAATTCAATATTTTGGGGTCCCAGAAGCGATCTGTACATGCCTTCTCAGTGCTAGAATGTTTTTAAAATATAGGCTCAAAACATGCTCAAAATCGATATTTTTGGTGACAAAAAGTCGATATGTGCATGCATCTTCTGTACTCGTTTATATCTCAAATTCTGGTTTAAAACACCCGAAAATTCGATATTTTGGGGTCCCAGACGCGATCTGTACATGCCTACTCAGTGCTAGAATATTTTCAAAATATAGGCTCAAAACATGCTAAAAATCGATATTTTAGGTGCGTAAAGGAGATATCTCAAATTATGGCCTAAAACACCCGAAAATTCGATATTTAGGGGTTCCAGAAGCGATCTGTACATGCCTACTCCGTGTTAGAGTATTTTCAAAATACAGGCCAAAAACATACTGAAAATCGATCTTTTAGGTGCCCAAAAGTCGATATGTGCATGTATCTTCTGTATCCGTTTATATCTCAAATTCAGGCTCAAAATACCCGAAAATTCAATATTTTGGGGTCCCAGAAGCAATCTGTACAATCTGTACAATCTGTACTCAGTGCTAGAATATTTTCAAAATATAGGCTAAAAACATGCTAAAAATTGATATTTTAGGTGCTAAAAAGTCGATATCTCAAATTAAGGCCCAAAACACCGGAAAATTCGATATTTAGGGGTCCCAAAAGCGATCTGTACATGCCTACTCCGCGTTAAAGTATTTTCAAAATACAGGCCAAAAACATACTGAAAATCGATCTTTTAGGTGCCCAAAAGTCGATATGTGCATGCATCTTCTGTACCCGTTTATATCTCAAATTCAGGCTCAAAACACCCGAAAATTCGAAATTTTGGGGTCCCAGAAACGATCTGTATATGCCTACTCCGTGTTAGAGTATTTTCAAAATACATGCCCAAAACATGCTGAAAATCGATATTTTAGATGCCCAAAGTCAATATGTGCATGCATCTTCTATACTCGTTTATATCTCAAATTCAGGCTCAAAACACCCGAAAATTCAATATTTTGGGGTCCCAGAAGCGATCTGTACATGCCTACTCAGTGCTAGAATGTTTTCAAAATATAGGCTAAAAACATGCTCAAAATCGATATTTTAGGTGCCCAAAAGTCGATATGTGCTTGCATCTTCTGTACTCGTTTATATCTCAAATTCAGGATCAAAACACCCGAAAATTCGATATTTTGGGGTCCCAGAAGCGATCTGTACATGCCTACTCCGTGTTAGAGTATTTACAAAATACAGGCCCAAAACATGCTCAAAATCGATGTTTTAGGTGCCCAAAAGTTGATATGTGCATGCATCTTCAGTACTCGTTTATATCTCAAATTCAGGCTCAAAACACCCGAAAATTTGATATTTTAGGGTCCCAGAAGCGATCTGTACACACCTAATCTGTGTTAGAGTATTTTCAAAATACATGCCCAAAACATGCTGAAAATCGATATTTTAGATGCCCAAAGTCAATATGTGCATGCATCTTCTGTACCCGTTTATATCTCAAATTCTTGCCCTAAACACCCGAAAATTCAATATTTTGGGGTCCCATAAGCAATCTGTACATGCCTACTCAGTGCTAGAATATTTCCAACATATAGGCGAAAAAAAATGCTAAAAATCGATATTTTAGGTGCCAAAAAGTCGATATCTCAAATTAAGGCCCAAAACACCCGAAAATTCGATATTTAGGGGTCCCAGAAGCGATCTGTACATGCCTACTCCATGTCAGAGTATTTTCAAAATACAGGCCAAAAACATACTGAAAATCGATCTTTTAGGTGCCCAAAAGTCGATATGTGCATGCATCTTCTGTACCTGTTTATATATTAAATTCAGGCTCAAAACACACGAAAACTCGTTATTTTGGGGTCCCAGAAGCGATCTGTACATGCCTACTCAGTGCTAGAATGTTTTCAAAATATAGGCTCAAAACATGCTCAAAATCGATATTTTAGGTGCCAAAAAGTCGATATGTGCATGCATCTTCAGTACCCGTTTATATCTCAAATTTAGGCTCAAAACACCCGAAAATTCGATATTTTGGGGTCCCAGAAACGATCTGTACATGCCTACTCCGTGTTAGAGTATTTTCAAAATACATGACCAAAACATGCTGAAAATCGATATTTTAGATGCCCAACATCAATATGTGCATGCATCTTCTATACTCGTTTAAATCTCAAATTCAGGCTCAAAACACCCGAAAATTCGATATTTTAGGGTCCCAGAAGCGATCTGTACATACTTACTCTGTGTTAAAGTATTTTCAAAATACATGCCCAAAACATGCTGAAATTCGATATTTTAGATGCCCAAAGTCAATATGTGCATGCATCTTCTGTACCCGTTTATATCTTAAATTCTTGCCCTAAACACCCGAAAATTCAATATTATTGGGGTCCCAGAAGCAATCTGTACATGCCTACTCAGTGCCAGAATATTTTCAAAAAATAGGCTAAAAACATGCCAAAAAGTTGATATCTTCAGTACCCGTTTATATATCAAGTTCAATCTCAAAACACCCGAAAATTCGATATTTCGGGGTCCCATAAGCGATCTGTACATGCCTACTCCGTGTTAGAGTATTTTCAAAATACGGGCCAAAAACATACTGAAAATCGATATTTTAGGTGCCCAAAGTCGATATATGCATGCATCTTCTGTACCCGTTTATATCTCAAATTCTGGCCCTAAACACCCGAAAATTCGATATTTTGGGGTCCCAGAAGCGATCTGTACATGCCTACTCAGTGTTTGAGTATTTTTAAAATTCAGGCCCAAGACATGCTGAAAATCGATATTTTTGGTGCCCAAAGTCGATATGTGCATGCATCTTCTGTACCCGTTTATATCTCAAATTCTGGCCCTAAACACCCGAAAAATCGATATTTAGTTGTCCCAGAAGCGATCTGTACATGCCTACTTTGTGTTAGAGTATTTTCAAAATACATGCCCAAAACATGCTGAAAATCGATATTTTAGATGCCCAAAGTCAATATGTGCATGTATCTTCTGTATCCGTATATATCTCAAATTCAGGCTCAAAACAACCGAAAATGCAATATTTTGGGGTCCCAGAAGCAATCTGTACAATCTGTACAATCTGTACTCAGTGCTAGAATATTTTCAAAATATAGGCTAAAAACATGCTAAAAAACGATATTATTGGTGCCAATAGTCGATATCTCAAATTAAGGCCCAAAACACCGGAAAATTAGATATTTAGGGGTCTCAAAAGCGATCTGTACATGCCTACTCCATGTTAGAGTATTTTCAAAATACAGGCCAAAAACATACTGAAAATCGATCTTTTTGGTGCCTAAAAGTCGATATGTGCATGTATTTTCTGTATCCGTTTATATCTCAAATTCAGGCTCAAAACACCCGAAAATTCAATATTTTGGGGTCCCAGAAGCAATCTGTACAATCTGTACAATCTGTACTCAGTGCTAGAATATTTTCAAAATATAGGCTAAAAACATGCTAAAAATCGATATTTTAGGTGCTAAAAAGTCGATATCTCAAATTAAGGCCCAAAACACCGGAAAATTCAAAATTTAGGGGTCCCAAAAGCGATCTGTACATGCCTACTCCGTGTTAAAGTATTTTCAAAATACAGGCCAAAAACATACTGAAAATCGATCTTTTAGGTGCCCAAAAGTCGATATGTGCATGCATCTTCTGTACCCGTTTATATCTCAAATTCAGGCTCAAAACACCCGAAAATTCGAAATTTTGGGGTCCCAGAAACGATCTGTACATGCCTACTCCGTGTTAGAGTATTTTCAAAATACAGGCCAAAAACATACTGAAAATCGATCTTTTAGGTGCCCAAAAGTCGATATGTGCATGCATCTTCTGTACCTGTTTATATATTAAATTCAGGCTCAAAACACCCGAAAATTCAATATTTTGGGGTCCCAGAAGCGATCTGTACATGCCTACTCAGTGCTAGAATGTTTTCAAAATATAGGCTAAAAACATGCTCAAAAACGATATTTTAGGTGCCCAAAAGTCGATATGTGCTTGCATCTTCTGTACTCGTTTATATCTCAAATTCAGGCTCAAAACACCCGAAAATTCGATATTTTGGGGTCCCAGAAGCGATCTGTGCATGCCTACTCCGTGTTAGAGTATTTACAAAATACAGGCCCAAAACATGCTCAAAATCGATGTTTTAGGTGCCCAAAAGTCGATATGTGCATGCATCTTCAGTACTCGTTTATATCTCAAATTCAGGCTCAAAACACCCGAAAATTTGATATTTTAGGGTCCCAGAAGCGATCTGTACATATCTACTCTGTGTTAGAGTATTTTCAAAGTACATGCCCAAAACATGCTGAAAATCGATATTTTAGATGCCCAAAGTCAATATGTGCATGCATCTTCTGTACCCGTTTATATCTCAAATTCTTGCCCTAAACACCCGAAAATTCGATATTTTGGGGTCCCATAAGCAATCTGTACATGCCTACTCAGTGCTAGAATATTTCCAACATATAGGCTAAAAAAAATGCTAAAAATCGATATTTTAGGTGCCAAAAAGTCGATATCTCAAATTAAGGCCCAAAACACCCGAAAATTCGATATTTAGGGGCCCCAGAAGCGATCTGTACATGCCTACTCCATGTCAGAGTATTTTCAAAATACAGGCCAAAAACATACTGAAAATCGATCTTTTAGGTGCCCAAAAGTCGATATGTGCATGCATCTTCTCTACCTTTTTATATATTAAATTCAGGCTCAAAACACCCGAAAATTCGATATTTTGGGGTCCCAGAAGCGATCTGTACATGCCTACTCAGTGCTAGGATGTTTTCAAAATATAGGCTCAAAACATGCTTAAAATCGATATTTTAGGTGCCAAAAAGTCGATATGTGCATGCATCTTCAGTACCCGTTTATATCTCAAATTCAGGCTCAAAACACCCGAAAATTCGATATTTTGGGGTCCCAGAAACGATCTGTACATGCCTACTCCGTGTTAGAGTATTTTCAAAATACATGCCCAAAACATGCTGAAAATCGATATTTTAGATGCCCAAAGTCAATATGTGCATGCATCTTCTATACTCGTTTAAATCTCAAATTCAGTCTCAAAAAACCCGAAAAGTCGATATTTTGGGGTCCCAGAAACAATCTGTACATGCCTACTCAGTGCTAGAATGTTTTCAAAATATAGGCTAAAAACATGCTCAAAATCGATCTTTTAGGTGCCCAAAAGTCGATATGTGCATGCATCTTCTGTACCCGTTTATATCTCAAATTCAGGCTCAAAACACACGAAAATTCGAAATTTTGGGGTCCCAGAAACGATCTGTACATGCCTACTCCGTGTTAGAATATTTTCAAAATATAGGCTCAAAACATGCTAAAAATCGATATCTTAGGTGCGTTACGGCGATATCTCAAATTAAGGCCTAAAACACCCGAAAATTCGATATTTAGGGGTCCCAGAAGCGATCTGTACATGCCTTCTCCATGTCAGAGTATTTTCAAAATACAGGCCAAAAACATACTGAAAATCGATCTTTTAGGTGCCCAAAAGTCGATATGTGCATGCATCTTCTGTACCTGTTTATATATTAAATTCAGGCTCAAAACACCCGAAAATTCGATATTTTGGGGTCCCAGAAGCGATCTGTACATGCCTACTCAGTGCTAGAATATTTTCAAAATATAGGCTCAAAACATGCTCAAAATCGATAATTTAGGTGCCAAAAAGTCGATATGAGCATGCATCTTCTGTACTCGTTTATATCTCAAATTCTGGCTCAAAACACCCGAAAATTCGATATTTGGGGGTCCCAGAATCGATCTGTACATGCCTACTCAGTGCTAGAATATTTTCAAAATATAGGCTCAAAACATGCTAAAAATCGATATTTTAGGTGCGTAAAGGAGATATCTCAAATTATGGCCTAAAACACCCGAAAATTCGATATTTAGGGGTCCCAGAAGCGATCTGTACATGCCTACTCCGTGTTAGAGTATTTTCAAAATACAGGCCAAAAAACATACTGAAAATCGATCTTTTAGGTGCCCAAAAGTCGATATGTGCATGTATCTTCTGTATCCGTTTATATCTCAAATTCAGGCTCAAAACACCCGAAAATTCAATATTTTGGGGTCCCAGAAGCAATCTGTACAATCTGTACAATCTGTTCTCAGTGCTAGAATATTTTCAAAATATAGGCTAAAAACATGCTAAAAATCTTTATTTTAGGTGCTAAAAAGTCGATATCTCAAATTAAGGCCCAAAACACCGGAAAATTCGATATTTAGGGGTCCCAAAAGCGATCTGTACATGCCTACTCCGTGTTAAAGTATTTTCAAAATACAGGCCAAAAACATACTGAAAATCGATCTTTTAGGTGCCCAAAAGTGGATATGTGCATGCATCTTCTGTACCCGTTTATATCTCAAATTCAGGCTCAAAACACCCGAAAATTCGAAATTTTGGGGTCCCAGAAACGATCTGTATATGCCTACTCCGTGTTAGAGTATTTTCAAAATACATGCCCAAAACATGCTGAAAATCGATATTTTAGATGCCCAAAGTCAATATGTGCATGCATCTTCTATACTCGTTTATATCTCAAATTCAGGCTCAAAACACCCGAAAATTCAATATTTTGGGGTCCCAGAAGCGATCTGTACATGCCTACTCAGTGCTAGAATGTTTTCAAAATATAGGCTAAAAACATGCTGAAAATCGATGTTTTAGGTGCCCAAAAGTCGATATATGCATGCATCTTCTGTACCCGTTTATATCTCAAATTCTGGCCCTAAACACCCGAAAATTCGATATTTTGGGGTCCCAGAAGCGATCTGTACATGCCTACTCAGTGTTTGAGTTATTTTAAAATTCAGGCCCAAAACATGCTGAAAATCGATATTTTTGGTGCCCAAAGTCGATATGTGCATGCATCTTCTGTACGCGTTTATATCTCAAATTCTGGCCCTAAACACCCGAAAAATCGATATTTAGGGGTCCCAGAAGCGATCTGTACATGCCTTCTCCGTGTTAGAGTATTTTCAAAATACATGCCCAAAACATGCTGAAAATCGATATTTTAGATGCCCAAAGTCAATATGTGCATGTATCTTCTGTATCCGTTTATATCTCAAATTCAGGCTCAAAACACCCGAAAATGCAATATTTTGGGGTCCCAGAAGCAATCTGTACAATCTATACAATCTGTACTCAGTGCTAGAATATTTTCGAAATATAGGCTAAAAACATGCTAAAAAACGATATTATAGGTGCCAATAGTCGATATCTCAAATTAAGGCCCAAAACACCGGAAAATTAGATATTTAGGGGTCTCAAAAGCGATCTGTACATGCCTACTCCATGTTAGAGTATTTTCAAAATACAGGCCAAAAACATACTGAAAATCGATCTTTTAGGTGCCCAAAAGTCGATATGTGCATGCATCTTCTGTACCTGTTTAATATTAAATTCAGGCTCAAAACACCCGAAAATTCAATATTTTGGGGTCCCAAAAGCGATCTGTACATGCCTACTCAGTGCTAGAATGTTTTCAAAATATAGGCTCAAAACATGCTCAAAATCGATATTTTTGGTGCCAAAAAGTCGATATGTGCATGCATCTTCTGTACTCGTTTATATCTCAAATTCAGGCTCAAAACACCCGAAAATTCGATATTTTGGGGTACCAGAAGCGATCTGTACATGCCTACTCAGTGCTAGAATATTTTCAAAATATAGGCTCAAAACATGCTAAAAATCGATATTTTAGGTGCGTAAAGGCGATATCTCAAATTATGGCCTAAAACACCCGAAAATTCGATATTTAGGGGTCCCAGAAGCGATCTGTACATGCCTACTCCGTGTTAGAGTATTTTCAAAATACAGGCCAAAAACATACTGAAAATCGATCTTTTAGGTGCCTAAAAGTCGATATGTGCATGTAATTTCTGTATCCGTTTATATCTCAAATTCAGGCTCAAGACACCCGAAAATTCAATATTTTGGGGTCCCAGAAGCAATCTGTACAATCTGTACAATCTGTACTCAGTGCTAGAAAATTTTCAAAATATAGGCTAAAAACATGCTAAAAATCGATATTTTAGGTGTTAAAAAGTCGATATCTCAAATTAAGGTCCAAAACACCGGAAAATTCGATATTAGGGGTCCCAAAAGCGATCTGTACATGCCTACTCCGTGTTAAAGTATTTTCAAAATACAGGCCAAAAACATACTGAAAATCGATCTTTTAGGTGCCCAAAAGTCGATATGTGCACGCATCTTCTGTACCCGTTTATATCTCAAATTCAGGCTCAAAACACCAGAAAATTCGAAATTTTGGGGTCCCACAAACGATCTGTACATGCCTACTCTGTGTTAGAGTATTTTCAAAATACATGCCCAAAACATGCTGAAAATCGATATTTTAGATGCCCAAAGTCAATATGTGCATGCATCTTCTATACTCGTTTATATCTCAAATTCAGGCTCAAAAAACCCGAAAAGTCGATATTTTGGGGTCCCAGAAGCGATCTGTACATGCCTACTCAGTGCTAGAATGTTTTCAAAATATAGGCTAAAAACATGCTCAAAATCGATATTTTAGGTGCCCAAAAGTCGATATGTGCTTGCATCTTCTGTACTCGTTTATATCTCGAATTCAGGTTAAAAACACCCGAAAATTCGATATTTTAGGGTCCCAGAAGCGATCTGTACATACCTACTCTGTGTTAGAGTATTTTCAAAATACATGCCCAAAACATGCTGAAAATCGATATTTTAGATGCCCAAAGTCAATATGTGCATGCATCTTCTGTACCCGTTTATATCTCAAATTCTTGCCCTAAACACCCGAAAATTCGATATTTTGGGGTCCCATAAGCAATCTGTACATGCCTACTCAGTGCTAGAATATTTCCAACATATAGGCTAAAAAAAATGCTAAAAATCGATATTTTTGGTGCCAAAAAGTCGATATCTCAAATTAAGGCCCAAAACACCCGAAAATTCGATATTTAGGGGCCCCAGAAGCGATCTGTACATGCCTACTCCATGTCAGAGTATTTTCAAAATACAGGCCAAAAACATACTGAAAATTGATCTTTTAGGTGCCCAAAAGTCGATATGTGCATGCATCTTCTGTACCTGTTTATATATTAAATTCAGGCTCAAAACACCCGAAAATTCGATATTTTGGGGTCCCAGAAGCGATCTGTACATGCCTACTCAGTGCTAGAATGTTTTCAAAATATAGGCTCAAAACATGCTCAAAATCGATATTTTAGGTGCCAAAAAGTCGATATGTGCATGCATCTTCTGTACCCGTTTATATCTCAAATTCTTGCCCTAAACACCCGAAAATTCAATATTTTGGGGTCCCAGAAGCAATCTGTACATGCCTACTCAGTGCCAGAATATTTTCAAAATATAGGCTAAAAACATGCCAAAAAGTCGATATCTTCAGTACCCGTTTATATCTCAAATTCAGGCTCAAAACATCCGAAAATTCGATATTTAGGGGTCCCAGAAGCGATCTGTACATGCCTACTCCGTGTTAGAGTATTTTCAAAATACAGGCCAAAAACATACCGAAAATCGATCTTTTAGGTGCCCAAAAGTCGATATGTGCAAGCATTTTCTTTACCCGTTTATATCTCAAATTCAGGCTCAAAACACCCGAAAATTCGATATTTAGGGGTCCCAGAAGCGATCTGTACATGCCTACTCCGTGTTAGAGTATTTTCAAAATACATTCCCAAAACATGCTTAAAATCGATATTTTAGATGCCCAAAGTCAATATGTGCATGTATCTTCTGTATCCGTTTATATCTCAAATTCAGGCTCAAAACACCCGAAAATTCAATATTTTGGGGTCCCAGAAGCAATCTTTACAATCTGTACAATCTGTACTCAGTGCTAGAATATTTTCAAAATATAGGCTAAAAACATGCTAAAAATCGATATTTTAGGTGCTAAAAAGTCGATATCTCAAATTAAGGCCCAAAACACCGGAAAATTCGATATTTAGGGGTCATAAAACCGATCTGTACATGCCTACTCCATGTTAGAGTATTTTCAAAATACAGGCCAAAAACATACTGAAAATCGATCTTTTAGGTGCCCAAAAGTCGATATGTGCATGCATATTCTGTACCTGTTTATATATTAAATTCAGACTCAAAACACCAGAAAATTTGATATTTTGGGGTCCCAGAAGCGATCTGTACATGCCTACACAGTGCTAGAATGTTTTCAAAATATAGGCTCAAAACATGCTCAAAATCGATATTTTAGATGCCAAAAGGTCGATATGTGCATGCATCTTCTGTACTCGTTTATATCTCAAATTCAGGCTACTCAGTGCAAGAATATTTTCAAAATATAGGCTCAAAACATGCTAAAAATCGATATTTTAGGTGCGTAAAGGCGATATCTCAAATTATGGCCTAAAACACCCGAAAATTCGATATTTAGGGGTCCCAGAAGCGATCTGTACATGCCTACTCCGTGTTAGAGTATTTTCAAAATACATGCCAAAAACATACTGAAAATCGATCTTTTAGGTGCCCAAGGGTCGATATGTGCATGTATCTTCTGTATCCGTTTATATCTCAAATTCAGGCTCAAAACACCCGAAAATTCAATATTTTGGGGTCCCAGAAGCAATCTGTATATGCCTACTCAGAGCCAGAATATTTTCAAAATATAGGCTAAAAACATGCCAAAAAGTCGATATCTTCAGTACCCGTTTATATATCAAGTTCAATCTCAAAACACCCGAAAATTCGATATTTTGGGGTCCCAGAAGCGATCTGTACATGCCTACTCCATGTTAGAGTATTTTCAAAATACGGGCCAAAAATATACTGAAAATCGATATTTTAGGTGCCCAAAAGTCGATATGTGTATGCATCTTTTGTACCCGTTTATATCTCAAATTCTGGCCCTAAACACCCGAAAATTCGATATTTTGGGGTCCCAGTGTTTGAGTATTTTAAAAATTCAGTCCCAATACATGCTGAAAATCGATATTTTTGGTGCCCAAAGTCAATATGTGTATGCATCTTCTATACTCGTTTATATCTCAAATTCAGGCTCAAAAACCCGAAAGTTCGATATTTTGGGGTCCCAGAAGCGATCTTTACATGCCTACTCAGTGCAAGAATGTTTTCAAAATATAGGCTAAAAACATGCTCAAAATCGATATTTTAGGTGTCCAAAAGTCGATATGTGCATGCATCTTCTGTACTCGTTTATATCTCAAATTCAGGCTCAAAACACCCGAAAATTCGATATTTTGGGGTCCCAGAAGCGATCTGTACATGTCTACTTAGTGCTAGAATATTTTCAAAATATAAGCTCAAAACATGCTAAAAATCGATATTTTAGGTGCATAAAGGCGATATCTCAAATTCAGGCCCAAAACACCCGAAAATTCGATATTTTGGGGTCCCAGAAGCGATCTGTACATGCCTTCTCCGTGTTAGAGTATTTACAAAATACAGGCCCAAAACATGCTCAAAATCGATGTTTTAGGTGCCCAAAAGTCGATATGTGCATGCATCTTCAGTACCCGTTTATATCTCAAATTCAGGCTCAAAACACCTGAAAATTCGATATTTTGGGGTCCCAGAAATGATCTGTACATGCCTACTCCGTGTTAGAGTATTTTCAAAATACATGCCCAAAACATGCTGAAAATCGATATTTTAGATGCCCAAAGTCAATATGTGGATGCATCTTCTGTACTCGTTTATATCTCAAATTCAGGCTCAAAACACCCTAAAATTCGATATTTTGGTGTCCCAGAAGCGATCTGTACATGCCTACTCAGTGCTAGAATATTTTCAAAATATAGGCTCAAAACATGCTAAAAATCGATATTTTAGGTGCGTAACGGCGATATCTCAAATTATGGCCTAAAACACCCGAAAAATCGATATTTAGGGGTCCCAGAAGCGATCTTTACATGCCTACTCCGTTTTAGAGTATTTTTAAAATACAGGCCAAAAACATACTGAAAATCGATCTTTTAGGTGCCCAAAAGTCGATATGTGCATGCATCTTCTGTACCTGTTTATATATTAAATTCAGGCTCAAAACACCCGAAAATTCAATATTTTGGGGTCCCAGAAGCGATCTGTACATGCCTACTCAGTGCTAGAATGTTTTCAAAATATAGGCTAAAAACATGCTCAAAAACGATATTTTAGGTGCCCAAAAGTCGATATGTGCTTGCATCTTCTGTACTCGTTTATATCTCAAATTCAGGCTCAAAACACCCGAAAATTCGATATTTTGGGGTCCCAGAAGCGATCTGTGCATGCCTACTCCGTGTTAGAGTATTTACAAAATACAGGCCCAAAACATGCTCAAAATCGATGTTTTAGGTGCCCAAAAGTCGATATGTGCATGCATCTTCAGTACTCGTTTATATCTCAAATTCAGGCTCAAAACACCCGAAAATTTGATATTTTAGGGTCCCAGAAGCGATCTGTACATACCTACTCTGTGTTAGAGTATTTTCAAAGTACATGCCCAAAACATACTGAAAATCGATATTTTAGATGCCCAAAGTCAATATGTGCATGCATCTTCTGTACCCGTTTATATCTCAAATTCTTGCCCTAAACACCCGAAAATTCAATATTTTGGGGTCCCATAAGCAATCTGTACATGCCTACTCAGTGCTAGAATATTTCCAACATATAGGCTAAAAAAAATGCAAAAAATCGATATTTTAGGTGCCAAAAAGTCGATATCTCAAATTAAGGCCCAAAACACCCGAAAATTCGATATTTAGGGGCCCCAGAAGCGATCTGTACATGCCTACTCCATGTCAGAGTATTTTCAAAATACAGGCCAAAAACATACTGAAAATCGATATTTTAGGTGCCCAAAAGTCGATATGTGCATGCATCTTCTGTACCTGTTTATATATTAAATTCAGGCTCAAAACACCCGAAAATTTGATATTTTGGGGTCCCAGAAGCGATCTGTACATGCCTACTCAGTGCTAGAATGTTTTCAAAATATAGGCTCAAAACATGCTCAAAATCGATATTTTAGGTGCCAAAAAGTCGATATGTGCATGCATCTTCAGTACCCGTTTATATCTCAAATTCAGGCTCAAAACACCCGAAAATTCGATATTTTGGGGTCCCAGAAACGATCTGTACATGCCTACTCCATGTTAGAGTATTTTCAAAATACATGCACAAAACATGCTGAAAATCGATATTTTAGATGCCCAAAGTCAATATGTGCATGCATCTTCTATACTCGTTTAAATCTCAAATTCAGGCTCAAAAAACCCGAAAAGTCGATATTTTGGGGTCCCAGAAGCGATCTGTACATGCCTACTCAATGCTAGAATGTTTTCAAAATATAGGCTAAAAACATGCTCAAAATCGATATTTTAGGTGCCCAAAAGTCGATGTGTGCTTGCATCTTCTGTACTCGTTTATATCTCAAATTCAGGCTCAAAACACCCGAAAATTCGATATTTTGGGGTCCCAGAAGCGATCTGTACATGCCTACTCAGTGCTAGAATATTTTCAAAATATAGGCTCAAAACATGCTAAAAATCGATATTTTAGGTGCGTAAAGGCGATATCTCAAATTCAGGCCCAAAACACCCGAAAATTCGATATTTTGGGGTCCCAGAAGCGATCTGTACATGCCTACTCCGTGTTAGAGTATTTACAAAATACAGGCCCAAAACTTGCTCAAAATCGATGTTTTAGGAGCCCAAAAGTCGATATATGCATGCATCTTTAGTACCCGTTTATATCTCAAATTCAGGCTCATAACACCCGAAAATTCGATATTTTGGGGTCCCAGAAGCGATCTGTACATGCCTACTCCGTGTTAGAGTATTTTCAAAATACAGGCCAAAAATATACTGAAAATCGATCTTTTAGGTGCCCAAAAGTCGATATGTGTATGCATCTTCTGTACCCGTTTATATCTCAAATTCAGGCTCAAAACACCCGAAAATTCGATATTATGGGATCCCAGAAGCGATCTGTACATGCCTACTCCGTGTTAGAGTATTTTTAAAATACATGCCCAAAACATGCTGAAAATCGATATTTTAGATGCCCAAAGTCAATATGTGCATGCATCTTCTGTACCCGTTTATATCTCAAATTCAGGCAAAAAACACCCGAAAATTCAATATTTTGGGGTCCCAGAAGCAATCTGTACATGCCTACTCAGTGCTAGAATATTTTCAAAATATAGGCTAAAAACATGCTAAAAATCGATATTTTAGGTGCCAAAAAGTCGATATCTCAAATTAAGGCCCAAAACACCCGAAAATTCGATATTTAGGGGTCCCAGAAGCGATCTGTACATGCCTACTCCGTGTTAGAGTATTTTTAAAATACAGGCCAAAAACATACTGAAAATCGATTTTTTAGGTGCCCAAAAGTCGATATGTGCATGCATCTTCTGTACCCGTTTATATCTCAAATTCTGGCCCTAAACACCAGAAAATTCGATATTTTGGGGTCCCAGAAGCGATCTGTACATGCCTACTCAGTGCTAGAATGTTTTCAAAATTCAGGCCTAAAACATGCTGAAAATTGATATTTTAGGTGCCCAAAGTCAATATGTGCATGCATCTTCTGTACCCGTTTATATCTCAAATTCTTGCCCTAAACACCCGAAAATTCAATATTTTGGGGTCCCATAAGCAATCTGTACATGCCTACTCAGTGCTAGAATATTTCCAAAATATAGGCTAAAAACATGCTAAAAATCGATATTTTACGTGCCAAAAAGTCGATATCTCAAATTAAGGCCCAAAACACTCGAAAATTCGATATTTAGGGGTCCCAGAAGCGATCTGTACATGCTTACTCCGTGTTAGAGTATTTTCAAAATACAGGCCAAAAACATGCTCAAAATCGATGTTTTAGGTGCCAAAAAGTCGATATGTGCATGCATCTTCAGTACCCGTTTATATCTCAAATTCAGGCTCAAAACACCCGAAAATTCGATATTTTGGGGTCCCAGAAGCGATCTGTACATGCATACTCCGTGTTAGAGTATGTTCAAAATATAGGCTCAAAACATGCTGAAAATCGATATTTTAGATGCCCAAAGTCAATATGTGCATGTATCTTCTGTACCCGTTTATATCTCAAATTCAGGCTCAAAACACCCGAAAATTCGATATTTAGGGGTCCCAGAAGCGATCTGTACATGCCTACTCCGTGTTAGAGTATTTTCAAAATACATGCCCAAAACATGCTGAAAATCGATATTTTAGATGCCCAAAGTCAATATGTGCATGTATTTTATGTAACCGTTTATATCTCAAATTCAGGGTCAAAACACCCGAAAATTCAATATTTTGGGGTCCCAGAAGCAATCTGTACAATCTGTACAATCTGTACTCTGTGCTAGAATATTTTCAAAATATAGGCTCAAAACATGCTAAAAATCGATATTTTAAGTGCGTAAAGGCGATATCTCAAATTATGGCCTAAAACACCCGAAAATTCGATATTTAGGGGTCCCAAAAGCGATCTGTACATGCCTACTCCGTGCTAGAGTATTTTCAAAATACAGGCCAAAAACATACTGAAAATCGATCTTTTAGGTGCCCAAAAGTCGATATGTGCATGTATCTTCTGTATCCGTTTATATCTCAAATTCAGGCTCGAAACACCCGAAAATTCAATATTTTGGGGTCCCAGAAGCAATCTGTACAATCTGTACAATCTGTACTCAGTGCTAGTATATTTTAAAAATATTGGCTAAAAACATGCTAAAAATCGATATTTTAGGTGCTAAAAAGTCGATATCTCAAATTAAGGCCCAAAACACCGGAAAATTCGATATTTAGGGGTCCCAAAAGCGATCTGTATATGCCTACTCCATGTTAGAGTATTTTCAAAATGCAGGCCAAAAACATACTGAAAATCGATCTTTTAGGTGCCCAAAAGTCGATATGTGCATGCATCTTCTGTACCTGTTTATATATTAAATTCAGGCTCAAAACACCCGAAAATTCGATATTTTGGGGTCCCAGAAGCGATCTGTACATGCCTACTCCGTGTTAGAGTATTTTCAATATTCAGGCCCAAAACTTGCTGAAAATCGATATTTTTGGTGCCCAAAGTCAATATGTGTATGCATCTTCTATACTCGTTTATATCTCAAATTCAGGCTCAAAACACCCGAAAATTCGATATTTTGGGGTCCCAGAAGCGATCTGTACATGCCTACTCAGTGCTAGAATGTTTTCAAAATATAGGCTCAAAACATGCTCAAAATCGATATTTTAGGTGCGTAAAGGCGATATCTCAAATTCAGGCCCAAAACACCCGAAAATTCGATATTTTGGGGTCCCAGAAGCGATCTGTACACGCCTACTCCGTGTAGAGTATTTACAAAATACAGGCCCAAAACATGCTCAAAATCGATGTTTTAGGTGCCCAAAAGTCAAAATTTGCATGCATCTTCAGTACTCGTTTATATCTCAAATTCAGGCTCAAAACACCCGAAAATTCGATATTTTGGGGTCCCAGAAGCGATCTGTACATGCCTACTCTGTGTTAGAGTATTTTCAAAATACATGCCCAAAACATACTGAAAATCGATATTTTAGATGCCCAAAGTCAATATGTGCATGCATCTTCTGTACCCGTTTATATCTCAAATTCTTGCCCTAAACACCCGAAAATTCAATATTTTGGGGTCCCATAAGCAATCTGTACATGCCTACTCAGTGCTAGAATATTTCCAAAATATAGGCTAAAAACATGCTAAAAATCGATATTTTAGGTGCCAAAAAGTCGATATCTAAAATTAAGGCCCAAATTACCCGAAAATTCGATATTTAAGGGTCCCAGAAGCAATCTGTACATGCCTACTACGTGTTAGAGTATTTTCAAAATACAGGCTAAAAACATGCTCAAAATCGATGTTTTAGGTGCCAAAAAGTCGAAATGTGCATGCATCTTCAGTACCCGTTTATATCTCAAATTCAGGCTCAAAACACCCGAAAATTAGATATTTTGGGGTCACAGAAGCGATCTGTACATGCCTACTCCGTGTTAGAGTAGTTTCAATATTCAGGCCCAAAACTTGCTGAAAATCGATATTTTTGGTGCCCAAAGTCAATATGTATATGCATCTTCTATACTCCTTTATATCTCAAATTCAGGCTCAAAACACCCGAAAATTTGATATTTTGTAGTTCCAGAAGCGATCTGTACATGCCTACTCAGTGCTAGAATGTTTTCAAAATATAGGCTAAAAACATGCTCAAAATCGATATTTTAGGTGCCCAAAAGTCGATGTGTGCTTGCATCTTCTGTACTCGTTTATATCTCAAATTCAGGCTCAAAACACCCGAAAATTCGATATTTTGGGGTCCCAGAAGCGATCTGTACATGCCTACTCAGTGCTAGAATATTTTCAAAATATAGGCTCAAAACATGCTAAAAATCGATATTTTAGGTGCGTAAAGGCGATATCTCAAATTCAGGCCCAAAACACCCGAAAATTCGATATTTTGGGGTCCCAGAAGCGATCTGTACATGCCTACTCCGTGTTAGAGTATTTACAAAATACAGGCCCAAAACTTGCTCAAAATCGATGTTTTAGGAGCCCAAAAGTCGATATATGCATGCATCTTCAGTACCCGTTTATATCTCAAATTCAGGCTCATAACACCCGAAAATTCGATATTTTGGGGTCCCTGAAGCGATCTGTACATGCCTACTCCGTGTTAGAGTATTTTCAAAATACAGGCCAAAAATATACTGAAAATCGATCTTTTAGGTGCCCAAAAGTCGATATGTGTATGCATCTTCTGTACCCGTTTATATCTCAAATTCAGGCTCAAAACACCCGAAAATTCGATATTATGGGATCCCAGAAGCGATCTGTACATGCCTACTCCGTGTTAGAGTATTTTTAAAATACATGCCCAAAACATGCTGAAAATCGATATTTTAGATGCCCAAAGTCAATATGTGCATGCATCTTCTGTACCCGTTTATATCTCAAATTCAGGCAAAAAACACCCGAAAATTCAATATTTTGGGGTCCCAGAAGCAATCTGTACATGCCTACTCAGTGCTAGAATATTTTTCAAAATATAGGCTAAAAACATGCTAAAAATCGATATTTTAGGTGCCAAAAAGTCGATATCTCAAATTAAGGCCCAAAACACCCGAAAATTCGATATTTAGGGGTCCCAGAAGCGATCTGTACATGCCTACTCCGTGTTAGAGTATTTTTAAAATACAGGCCAAAAACATACTGAAAATCGATTTTTTAGGTGCCCAAAAGTCGATATGTGCATGCATCTTCTGTACCCGTTTATATCTCAAATTCTGGCCCTAAACACCAGAAAATTCGATATTTTGGGGTCCCAGAAGCGATCTGTACATGCCTACTCAGTGCTAGAATGTTTTCAAAATTCAGGCCTAAAACATGCTGAAAATTGATATTTTAGGTGCCCAAAGTCAATATGTGCATGCATCTTCTGTACCCGTTTATATCTCAAATTCTTGCCCTAAACACCCGAAAATTCAATATTTTGGGGTCCCATAAGCAATCTGTACATGCCTACTCAGTGCTAGAATATTTCCAAAATATAGGCTAAAAACATGCTAAAAATCGATATTTTACGTGCCAAAAAGTCGATATCTCAAATTAAGGCCCAAAACACTCGAAAATTCGATATTTAGGGGTCCCAGAAGCGATCTGTACATGCTTACTCCGTGTTAGAGTATTTTCAAAATACAGGCCAAAAACATGCTCAAAATCGATGTTTTAGGTGCCAAAAAGTCGATATGTGCATGCATCTTCAGTACCCGTTTATATCTCAAATTCAGGCTCAAAACACCCGAAAATTCGATATTTTGGGGTCCCAGAAGCGATCTGTACATGCATACTCCGTGTTAGAGTATGTTCAAAATATAGGCTCAAAACATGCTGAAAATCGATATTTTAGATGCCCAAAGTCAATATGTGCATGTATCTTCTGTACCCGTTTATATCTCAAATTCAGGCTCAAAACACCCGAAAATTCGATATTTAGGGGTCCCAGAAGCGATCTGTACATGCCTACTCCGTGTTAGAGTATTTTCAAAATACATGCCCAAAACATGCTGAAAATCGATATTTTAGATGCCCAAAGTCAATATGTGCATGTATTTTCTGTAACCGTTTATATCTCAAATTCAGGGTCAAAACACCCGAAAATTCAATATTTTGGGGTCCCAGAAGCAATCTGTACAATCTGTACAATCTGTACTCTGTGCTAGAATATTTTCAAAATATAGGCTCAAAACATGCTAAAAATCGATATTTTAAGTGCGTAAAGGCGATATCTCAAATTATGGCCTAAAACACCCGAAAATTCGATATTTAGGGGTCCCAAAAGCGATCTGTACATGCCTACTCCGTGTTAGAGTATTTTCAAAATACAGGCCAAAAACATACTGAAAATCGATCTTTTAGGTGCCCAAAAGTCGATATGTGCATGTATCTTCTGTATCCGTTTATATCTCAAATTCAGGCGCAAAACACCCGAAAATTCAATATTTTGGGGTCCCAGAAGCAATCTGTACTTTCTGTACAATCTGTACTCAGTGCTAGTATATTTTAAAAATATTGGCTAAAAACATGCTAAAAATCGATATTTTAGGTGCTAAAAAGTCGATATCTCAAATTAAGGCCCAAAACACCGGAAAATTCGATATTTAGGGGTCCCAAAAGCGATCTGTATATGCCTACTCCATGTTAGAGTATTTTCAAAATGCAGGCCAAAAACATACTGAAAATCGATCTTTTAGGTGCCCAAAAGTCGATATGTGCATGCATCTTCTGTACCTGTTTATATATTAAATTCAGGCTCAAAACACCCGAAAATTCGATATTTTGGGGTCCCAGAAGCGATCTGTACAAGCCTACTCAGTGCTAGAATGTTTTCAAAATATAGGCTCAAAACATGCTCAAAATCGATATTTTAGGTGCCAAAAAGTCGATATGTGCATGCATATTCTGTACTCGTTTATATCTCAAATTCAGGCTCAAAACACCCGAAAATTCAATATTTTGGGGTCCCAGAAGCGATCTGTACATGCCTACTCAGTGCTAGAATATTTTCAAAATATAGGCTCAAAACATGCTAAGAATCGATATTTTAGGTGCGTAAAGGCGATATCTCAAATTATGGCCTAAAACACCCGAAAATTCGATATTTAGGGGTCCCAGAAGCGATCTGTACATGCCTACTCTGTGTTAGAGTATTTTCAAAATACAGGCCAAAAACATACTGAAAATCGATCTTTTAGGTGCCCAAAAGTCGATATGTGCATGCATCTTCTATACCCGTTTATATCTCAAATTCTGACCCTAAACACCCGAAAATTCGATATTTTGGGGTCCCAGAAGCGATCTGTACATGCCTACTCCGTGTTATAGTATTTTCAAAATTCAGGCCCAAAACTTGCTGAAAATCGATATTTTTGGTGCCCAAAGTCACTATGTGTATGCATCTTCTATACTCGTTTATATCTCAAATTCAGGCTCAAAACACCCGAAAATTCGATATTTTGGGGTCCCAGAAGCGATCTGTACATGCCTACTCAGTGCTAGAATGTTTTAAAAATATAGGCTCAAAACATGCTCAAAATCGATATTTTAGGTGCGTAAAGGCGATATCTCAAATTCAGGCCCAAAACACCCGAAAATTCGATATTTTGGGGTCCCAGAAGCGATCTGTACACGCCTACTCCGTGTAGAGTATTTACAAAATACAGGCCCAAAACATGCTCAAAATCGATGTTTTAGGTGCCCAAAAGTCAAAATTTGCATGCATCTTCAGTACTCGTTTATATCTCAAATTCAGGCTCAAAACACCCGAAAATTCGATATTTTGGGGTCCCAGAAGCGATCTGTACATGCCTACTCTGTGTTAGAGTATTTTCAAAATACATGCCCAAAACATACTGAAAATCGATATTTTAGATGCCCAAAGTCAATATGTGCATGCATCTTCTGTACCCGTTTATATCTCAAATTCTTGCTCTAAACACCCGAAAATTCAATATTTTGGGGTCCCATAAGCAATCTGTACATGCCTACTCAGTGCTAGAATATTTCCAAAATATAGGCTAAAAACATGCTAAAAATCGATATTTTAGGTGCCAAAAAGTCGATATCTAAAATTAAGGCCCAAATTACCCGAAAATTCGATATTTAAGGGTCCCAGAAGCAATCTGTACATGCCTACTCCGTGTTAGAGTATTTTCAAAATACAGGCTAAAAACATGCTCAAAATCGATGTTTTAGGTGCCAAAAAGTCGAAATGTGCATGCATCTTCAGTACCCGTTTATATCTCAAATTCAGGCTCAAAACACCCGAAAATTAGATATTTTGGGGTCACAGAAGCGATCTGTACATGCCTACTCCGTGTTAGAGTAGTTTCAATATTCAGGCCCAAAACTTGCTGAAAATCGATATATTTGGTGCCCAAAGTCAATATGTATATGCATCTTCTATACTCCTTTATATCTCAAATTCAGGCTCTAAACACCCGAAAATTTGATATTTTGTAGTTCCAGAAGCGATCTGTACATGCCTACTCAGTGCTAGAATGTTTTCAAAATATAGGCTCAAAACATGCTCAAAATCGATATTTTAGGTGCCCAAAAGTCGATATGTGCATGCATCTTCTGTACTCGTTTATATCTCAAATTCAGGCTCAAAACACCCGAAAATTCGATATTTTGGGGTCCAAGAAGCGATCTGTACATGCCTACTCAGTGCAAGAATATTTTCAAAATATAGGCTCAAAACATGCTAAAAATCGATATTTTAGGTGCATAAAGGCGATATCTCAAATTCAGGCCCAAAACACCCGAAAATTCGATATTTTGGGGTCCCAGAAGCGATCTGTACATGCCTACTCCGTGTTAGAGTATTTTCAAAATACAGGCCCAAAACATGCTCAAAATCGATGTTTTAGGTGCCCAAAAGTCGATATGTGCATGCATCTTCAGTACCCGTTTATATCTCAAATTCAGGGAGAAAACACCCGAAAATTCGATATTTTGGGGTCCTAGAAATGATCTGTACATGCCTACTCCGTGTTAGAGTATTTTCAAAATACATGCCCAAAACATGCTGAAAATCGATATTTTAGATGCCCAAAGTCAATATGTGCATGCATCTTCTGTACCCGTTTATATCTCAAATTCTTGCCCTAAACACCCGAAAATTCGATATTTTGGGGTCCCAGAAGCAATCTGTACATGCCTACTCAGTGCTAGAATATTTTCAAAATATAGGCTAAAAACATGCTAAAAATCGATATTTTAGGTGCCAAAAAGTCGATATCTAAAACTAAGGCCCAAATTACCCGAAAATTCGATATTTAGGGGTCCCAGAAGCAATCTGTACATGCCTACTCCGTGTTAGAGTATTTTCAAAATACAGGCCAAAAACATGCTCAAAATCGATGTTTTAGGTGCCAAAAAGTCGAAATGTGCATGCATCTTCAGTACCCGTTTATATCTCAAATTCAGGCTCAAAACACCCGTAAATTCGATATTTTGGGGTCACAGAAGCGATCTGTACATGCCTACTCCGTGTTAGAGTATTTTCAAAATATAGGCTCAAAACATGCTGAAAATCGATATTTTAGATGCCCAAAGTCAATATGTGCATGTATCTTCTGTACCCGTTTATATCTCTAATTCAGGCTCAAAACACCCGAAAATTCGATATTTTGGGGTCCCAGAAGCGATCTGTACATGCCTACTCCGTGTTAGAGTATTTTCAATATTCAGGCCCAAAACTTGCTGAAAATCGATATTTTTGGTGCCCAAAGTCAATATGTATATGCATCTTCTATACTCGTTTATATCTCAAATTCAGGCTCAAAACACCCGAAAATTTGATATTTTGTAGTTCCAGAAGCGATCTGTACATGCCTACTCAGTGCTAGAATGTTTTCAAAATATAGGTTCAAAACATGCTCAAAATCGATATTTTAGGTGCCCAAAAGTCGATATGTGCATGCATCTTCTGTACTCGTTTATATCTCAAATTCAGGCTCAAAACACCCGAAAATTCGATATTTTGGGGTCCAAGAAGCGATCTGTACATGCCTACTCAGTGCAAGAATATTTTCAAAATATAGGCTTAAAACATGCTAAAAATCGATATTTTAGGTGCATAAAGGCGATATCTCAAATTCAGGCCCAAAACACCCGAAAATTCGATATTTTGGGGTCCCAGAAGCGATCTGTACATGCCTACTCCGTGTTAGAGTATTTTTAAAATACAGGCCCAAAACATGCTCAAAATCGATGTTTTAGGTGCCCAAAAGTCGATATGTGCATGCATCTTCAGTACCCGTTTATATCTCAAATTCAGGGAGAAAACACCCGAAAATTCGATATTTTGGGGTCCTAGAAATGATCTGTACATGCCTACTCCGTGTTAGAGTATTTTCAAAATACATGCCCAAAACATGCTGAAAATCGATATTTTAGATGCCCAAAGTCAATATGTGCATGCATCTTCTGTACCCGTTTATATCTCAAATTCTGGCCCTAAACACCCGAAAATTCAATATTTTGGGGTCCCAGAAGCAATCTGTACATGCCTACTCAGTGCCAGAATATTTTCAAAATATAGGCTAAAAACATGCCAAAAAAGTCGATATCTTCAGTACCCGTTTATATATCTAGTTCAATCTCAAAACACCCGAAAATTCGATATTTTGGGGTCCCAGAAGCGATCTGTACATGCTTAGTCCGTGTTAGAGTATTTTTAAAATACGGGCCAAAAACATACTGAAAATCGATATTTTAGGTGCCCAAAAGTCGATATGTGCATGCTTCTTATGTACCCGTTCATATCTCAAATTCTGGCCCTAAACACCCGAAAATTCGATATTTTGGAATCCCAGAAGCGATCTGTACATGCCTACTCAGTGTTTGAGTATTTTCAAAATTCAGGCCCAAAACATGCTGAAAATCGATATTTTTGGTGCCCAAAGTCAATATGTGTATGCATCTTCTATACTCGTTTATATCTCAAATTCAGGCTCAAAAACCCGAAAATTCGATATCTTGGGGTCCCAGAAGCGATCTGTACATGCCTACTCCGTGTTAGAGTATTTACAAAATACAGGCCCAAAACATGCACAAAATCGATGTTTTAGGAGCCCAAAAGTCGATATGTGCATGCATCTTCAGTACCCGTTTATATCTCAAATTCAGGCTCAAAACACCCGAAAATTCGATATTTTGGGGTCCCAGAAGCGATCTGTACATGCCTACTCCAAAAACATACTGAAAATCGATCTTTTAGGTGCCCAAAAGTCGATATGTGCATACATCTTCTGTACCTGTTTATATATTAAATTCAGGCCCAAAACACCCGAAAATTCGATATTTTGGGGTCCCAGAAGCGATCTGTACACGCCTACTCCGTGTTAGAGTATTTACAAAATACAGGCCCAAAACATGCTCAAAATTGATGTTTTATGTGCCCAAAAGTCGATATGTGCATGCATCTTCAGTACTCGTTTATATCTCAAATTCAGGCTCAAAACACCCGAAAATTCGATATTTTGGGGTCCCAGAAGCGATCTGTGCATGCCTACTCTGTGCTAGAATATTTTCAAAATATAGGCTCAAAACATGCTAAAAATCGATATTTTAGGTGCGTAAAGGCGATATCTCAAATTATGGCCTAAAACACCCGAAAATTCGATATTTAGGGGTCCTAGAAGCGATCTGTACATGCCTACTCCGTGTTAGAGTATTTTCAAAATACAGGCCAAAAACATACTGAAAATCGATCTTTTAGGTGCCCAAAAGTCGATATGTGCATGTATCTTCTGTATCCGTTTATATCTCAAATTCAGGCTCAAAACACCCGAAAATTCAATATTTTGGGGTCCCAGAAGCAATCTGTACAATCTGTACAATCTGTACTCAGTGCTAGTATATTTTAAAAATATTGGCTAAAAACATGCTAAAAATCGATATTTTAGGTGCTAAAAAGTCGATATCTCAAATTAAGGCTCAAAACACCGGAAAATTCGATATTTAGGGGTCCCAAAAGCGATCTGTATATGCCTACTCCATGTTAGAGTATTTTCAAAATACAGGCCAAAAACATACTGAAAATCGATCTTTTAGGTGCCCAAAAGTCGATATGTGCATGCATCTTCTGTACCTGTTTATATCTCAAATTCAGGCTCAAAACACCCGAAAATTCGATATTTTGGGGTCCCAGAAGCGATCTGTACAAGCCTACTCAGTGCTAGAATGTTTTCAAAATATAGGCTCAAAACATGCTCAAAATCGATATTTTAGGTGCCAAAAAGTCGATATGTGCATGCATCTTCTGTACTCGTTTATATCTCAAATTCAGGCTCAAAACACCCGAAAATTCGTTATTTTGGGGTCCAAGAAGCGATCTTTACATGCCTACTCCGTGTTAGAGTATTTTCAAAATATAGGTTAAAAACATGCCAAAAAGTCGATATCTTCAGTACCCGTTTATATATCTAGTTCAATCTCAAAACACCCGAAAATTCGATATTTTGGGGTCCCAGACGCGATCTGTACATGCTTAGTCCGTGTTAGAGTATTTTAAAAATACGGGCCAAAAACATACTGAAAATCGATATTTTAGGTGCCCAAAAGTCGATATGTGCATGCATCTTTTGTACCCGTTTATATCTCAAATTCTGGCCCTAAACACCCGAAAATTCGATATTTTGGGATCCCAGAAGCGATCTGTACATGCCTACTCAGTGTTTGAGTATTTTCAAAATTCAGGCCCAAAACATGCTGAAAATCGATATTTTTGTTGCCCAAAGTCAATATGTGTATGCATCTTCTATACTCGTTTATATCTCAAATTCAGGCTCAAAAACCCGAAAATTTGAAATCTTGGGGTCCCAGAAGCGATCTGTACATGCCTACTCAGTGCTAGAATGTTTTCAAAATATAGGCTCAAAACATGCTCAAAATCGATATTTTAGGTGCCGAAAAGACGATATATGCATGCATCTTCTGTACTCGTTTATATCTCAAATTCTGGCCCTAAACACCCGAAAATTCGATATTTTGGGGTCCCAGAAGCGATCTGTACATGCCTACTCTGTGCTAGAATGTTTTCAAAATTCAGGCCCAAAACATGCTGAAAATCGATATTTTAGGTGCCCAAAGTCAATATGTGTATGCATCTTCTATACTCGTTTATATCTCAAATTCAGGCTCGAAAAACCCGAAAATTCGATATTTTCGGGTCCCAGAAGAGATCTGTACATGCCTACTCAGTGCTAGAATGTTTTCAAAATATAGGCTAAAAACATGCTCAAAATCGATATTTTAGGTGCAGAAAAGTCGATATGTGCATGCATCTTCTGTACTCGTTTATATCTCAAATTCAGGCTCAAAACACCCGAAAATTCGATATTTTGGTGTCCCAGATGCGATCTGTACATGCCTACTCAGTGCTAGAATATTTTCAATATATAGGCTCAAAACATGCTAAAAATCGATATTTTAGGTACCCAAAAGTCGATATATGCATGCATCTTCTGTACTCGTTTATATCTCAAATTCAGGCTCAAAACACCCGAAAATTCGATATTTTGGGTTCCCAGAAGCGATCTGTACATGCCTACTCAGTGCTAGAATATTTTCAAAATATAGGCTCAAAACATGCTGAAAATCGAAATTTTAGGTGCGTCAAGGCGATATCTCAAATTCAGGCCCAAAACACCCGAAAATTCGATATTTTGGGGTCCCAGAAGCGATCTGTACATGCCTACTCCGTGTAAGAGTATTTTTAAAATACATGCCCAAAACATGCTGAAAATCGATATTTTAGATGCCCAAAGTTAATATGTGCATGCATCTTCTGTACCCGTTTATATCTCAAATTCAGGCTCAAAACACCCGAAAATTCGATATTTTGGGGTCCCAGAAGCGATCTGTACATGCCTACTTCGTGTTAGAGTATTTTCAAAATACAGGCCAAAAACATACTGAAAATCGATCTTTTAGGTGCCCAAAAGTCGATATGTGCATGCATCTTCTGTACCCGTTTATATCTCAAATTCTGGCCCTAAACACCCGAAAATTCGATATTTTGGGGTCCCAGAAACGATCTGTACATGCCTACTCAATGCTAGAATGTTTTCAAAATTCAGGCCCGAAACATGCTGAAAATCGATATTTTAGGTGCCCAAAGTCAATATGTGTATGCATCTTCTATACTCGTTTATATCTCAAATTCAGGCTCGAAAAACCCGAAAATTCGATATTTTGGGGTCCCAGAAGCGATCTGTACATGTCTACTCAGTGCTAGAATATTTTCAAAATGCTAAACATGCTAAAAATCGAAATTTTAGGTGCGTAAAGTCGATATCTCAAATTCAGGCCCAAAACACCCGAAAATTCGATATTTTGGGGTCCCAGAAGCGATCTGTACATGCCTACTCCGTGTCAGAGTATTTTTAAAATACAGGCCAAAAACATACTGAAAATCGATCTGTTAGGTGCCCAAAAGTCGATATGTGCATGCATCTTCTGTACCCGTTTATATCTCAAATTCAGGCTCAAAACACCCGAAAATTCGATATTATGGGGTCCCAGAAGCGATCTGTACATGCCTACTCCGTGTTAGAGTATTTTTTAAAAACATGCCCAAAACATGCTGAAAATCGATATTTTAGATGCCCAAAGTCAATATGTGCATGCATCTTCTGTACCCGTTTATATCTCAAATTCCGGCCCTAAACACCCGAAAATTCAATATTTTGGGGTCCCAGAAGCAATCTGTACATGCCTACTCGGTGCTAGAATATTTTCAAAATATAGGCTAAAAACATGCTAAAAATCGATATTTTAGGTGCCAAAATGTCGATATCTCAAATTAAGGCCCAAAACACCCGAAAATTCGATATTTAGGGGTCCCAAAAGCGATCTGTACATGCCTACTCCGTGTTAGAGTATTTTCAAAATACAGGCCAAAAACATACTGAAAATCGATCTTTTAGGTGCCCAAAAGTCGATATGTGCATGCATCTTCTGTACCTGTTTATATCTCAAATTCTGGCCATAAACACCCGAAAATTCGATATTTTGGGGTCCCAGAAGCGATCTGTACATGCCTACTCAGTGCTAGAATGTTTTCAAAATTCAGGCCCAAAACATGCTGAAAATCGATATTTTAGGTGCCCAAAGTCAATATGTGTATGCATCTTCTATACTCGTTTATATCTCAAATTCTGACCCTAAACACCCGAAAATTCGATATTTTGGGGTCCCAGAAGCGATCTGTACATGCCTACTCAGTGCTAGAATATTTTCAAAATATAAGCTCAAAACATGCTAAAAATCGAAATTTTAGGTGCGTAAAGGCGATATCTCAAATTCAGGCCCAAAACACCCGAAAATTCGATATTTTGGAGTCGCAGAAGCGATCTGTACATGCCTACTCCGTGTTAGAGTATTTACAAAATACAGGCCCAAAACATGCTCAAAATCGATGTTTTAGGAGCCCAAAAGTCGATATGTGCATACATCTTCAGTTCCCGTTTATATCTCAAATTGAGGCTCAAAACACCCGAAAATTCGATATTTAGGGGTCCCAGAAGCGATCTGTACATGCCTACTCCGTGTAAGAGTATTTTCAAAATACAGGCCAAAAACATACAGAAAATCGATCTTTTAGGTGACCAAAAGTCGATATGTGCCTGCATCTTCTGTTCCCGTTTATATCTGAAATTCTGGCCCAAAACACCCGAAAATTCGATATTTTTGGGGTCCCAGAAGCGATCTGTACATGCCTACTCCGTGTTAAAGTATTTACAAAATACAGGCCCAAAACATGCTCAAAATCGATGTTTTAGGAGCCCAAAAGTCGATATGTGCATGCATCTTCAGTACCCGTTTATATCTCAAATTCAGGCTCAAAACACCCGAAAATTCGATATTTTGGGGTCCCAGAAGCGATCTGTACATGCCTACTCTGTGTTAGAGTATTTTCAAAATACAGGCCAAAAACATATTGAAAATCGATCTTTTAGGTGCCCAAAAGTCGATATGTGCATGCATCTTCTGTACCCGTTTATATCTCAAATTCAGGCTCAAAACACCCGAAAATTCGATATTTAGGGGTCCCAGAAGCGATCTGTACATGCCTACTTCGTGTTAGCGTATTTTCAAAATACAGGCCAAAAACATACTGAAAATCGATCTTTTAGGTGCCCAAAAGTCGATATGTGCATGCATCTTCTGTACCCGTTTATATCTCAAATTCTGGCCCTAAACACCCTAAAATTTGATATTTTGGGGTCCCAGAAGCGATCTGTACATGCCTACTCAGTGCTAGAATGTTTTCAAAATTCAGGCCCGAAACATGCTGAAAATCGATATTTTAGGTGCCCAAGTCAATATGTGCATGCATCTTCTATACTCGTTTATATCTCAAATTCAGGCTCGAAAAACCCGAAAATTCGATATTTTGGGGTCCCAGAAGCGATCTGTACATGCCTACTCAGTGCTAGAATATTTTCAAAATGCTAAACATGCTAAAAATCGAAATTTTAGGTGCGTATAGGCGATATCTCAAATTCAGGCCCAAAACACCCGAAAATTCGATATATTGGGGTCCCAGAAGCGATCTGTACATGCCTACTCCGTGTCAGAGTATTTACAAAATACAGGCCCAAAACATGCTCAAAATCGATGTTTTAGGAGCCCAAAAGTCGATATGTGCATGAATCTTCAGTACCCGTTTATATCTCAAATTCAGGCTCAAAACACCCGAAAATTCGATATTTTGGGGTCCCAGAAGCGATCTGTACATGCCTACTCCGTGTTAGAGTATTTTTAAAATACAGGCCAAAAACATACTGAAAATCGATCTTTTAGGTGCCCAAAAGTCGATATGTGCATGCATCTTCTGTACCCGTTTATATCTCAAATTCAGGCTCAAAACACCCGAAAATTCGATATTATGGGGTCCCAGAAGCGATCTGTACATGCCTACTCCGTGTTAGAGTATTTTTTAAAAACATGCCCAAAACATGCTGAAAATCGATATTTTAGATGCCCAAAGTCAATATGTGCATGCATCTTCTGTACCCGTTTATATCTCAAATTCCGGCCCTAAACACCCGAAAATTCAATATTTTGGGGTCCCAGAAGCAATCTGTACATGCCTACTCAGTGCTAGAATATTTTCAAAATATAGGCTAAAAACATGCTAAAAATCGATATTTTAGGGGCCAAAATGTCGATATCTCAAATTAAGGCCCAAAACACCCGAAAATTCGATATTTAGGGGTCCCAAAAGCGATCTGTACATGCCTACTCCGTGTTAGAGTATTTTCAAAATACAGGCCAAAAACATACTGAAAATCGATCTTTTAGGTGCCCAAAAGTCGATATGTGCATGCATCTTCTGTACCCGTTTATATCTCAAATTCTGGCCATAAACACCCGAAAATTCGATATTTTGGGGTCCCAGAAGCAATCTGTACATGCCTACTCAGTGCTAGAATGTTTTCAAAATTCAGGCCCAAAACATGCTGAAAATCGATATTTTAGGTGCCCAAAGTCAATATGTGTATGCATCTTCTATACTCGTTTATATCTCAAATTCTGGCCCTAAACACCCGAAAATTCGATATTTTGGGGTCCCAGAAGCGATCTGTACATGCCTACTCAGTGCTAGAATATTTTCAAAATATAGGCTCAAAACATGCTAAAAATCGAAATTTTAGGTGCGTAAAGGCGATATCTCAATTTCAGGCCCAAAACACCCGAAAATTCGATATTTTGGAGACGCAGAAGCGATCTGTACATGCCTACTCAGTGTTATAGTATTTACAAAATACAGGCCCAAAACATGCTCAAAATCGATGTTTTAGGAGCCCAAAAGTCGATATGTGCATACATCTTCAGTTCCCGTTTATATCTCAAATTCAGGCTCAAAACACCCGAAAATTCGATATTTTGGGGTCCCAGAAGCGATCTGTACATGCCTACTCCGTGTTAGAGTATTTTCAAAATACAGGCCAAAAACATACTGAAAATCGATCTTTTAGGTGCCCAAAAGTCGATATGTGCATGCATCTTCTGTACCCGTTTATATCTCAAATTCTGGCCCAAAACACCCGAAAATTCGATATTTTGGGGTCCCAGAAGCGATCTGTACATGCCTACTCCGTGTTAAAGTATTTACAAAATACAGGCTCAAAACATGCTCAAAATCGATGTTTTAGGAGCCCAAAAGTCGATATGTGCATGCATCTACAGTACCCGTTTATATCTCAAATTCAGGCCCAAAACACCCGAAAATTCGATATTTTTGGGTTCCAGAAGCGATCTGTACACGCGTACTCCGTGTTAGAGTATTTACAAAATACAGGCCCAAAACATGCTCAAAATCGATATTTTAGATGCCCAAAGTCAATATGTGCATGCATCTTCTGTACCCGTTTATATCTCAAATTCTTGCCCTAAACACCAGAAAATTCAATATTTTGGGGTCCCATAAGCAATCTGTACATGCCTACTCAGTGCTAGAATATTTTAAAAATATAGGCTAAAAAAATGCTAAAAATCGAAATTTTAGGTGCCAAAAAGGCGATATCTCAAATTAAGGCCCAAAACACCCGAAAATTCGATATTTAGGGGTCCCAGAAGCGATCTGTACATGCCTACTCCGTGTTAGAGTATTTTCAAAATACAGGCCAAAAACATGCTTAAAATCGATGTTTTAGGTGCCCAAAAGTCGATATGTGCATGCATCATCTGTACTCGTTTATATCTCAAATTCTGGCCCAAAACACCCGAGAATTCGATATTTTGGGGTCCCAGAAGCGATCTGTACATACCTACTCCGTGTTAGAGTATTTACAAAATACAGGCCCAAAACATGCTCAAAATCGATGTTTTAGGAGCCCAAAAGTCAATATGTGCATGCATCTTCAGTACCCGTTTATATCTCAAATTCAGGCTTAAAACACCCGAAAATTCGATATTTTGGGGTCCCAGAAGCGATCTGTACATGCCTACTCTGTGTTAGAGTATTTTCAAAATACAGGCCAAAAACATACTGAAAATTGATCTTTTAGGTGCCCAAAAGTCGATATGTGCATGCATCTTCTGTACCCGTTTATATCTCAAATTTAGGCTCAAAACACCCGAAAATTCGATATTATGGGGTCCCAGAAGCGATCTGTACATGCCTACTCCGTGTTAGAGTATTTTTAAAATACATACCCAAAACATGCTGAAAATCGATATTTTAGATGCCCAAAGTTAATATGTGCATGCATCTTCTGTACCCGTTTATATCTCAAATTCCGGCCCTAAACACCCGAAAATTCAATATTTTGGGGTCCCAGAAGCAATCTGTACATGCCTACTCAGTGCTAGAATATTTTCAAAATATAGGCTAAAAACATGCTAAAAATCGATATTTTAGGTGCCAAAAAGTCGATATCTCAAATTAAGACCCAAAACACCCGAAAATTCGATATTTAGGGGTCCCAGAAGCGATCTGTACATGCCTACTCCGTGTTAGAGTATTTTCAAAATACAGGCCAAAAACATACTGAAAATCGATCTTTTAGGTGCCCAAAAGTCGATATGTGCATGCATCTTCTGTACCCGTTTATATCTCAAATTCTGGCCCTAAACACCCGAAAATTCGATATTTTGGGGTCCCAGAAGCGATCTGTAGATGCCTACTCAGTGCTAAAATGTTTTCAAAATTCAGGCCCAAAACATGCTGAAAATCGATATTTTAGGTGCGTCAAGGTGATATCTCAAATTAAGGCCCAAAACACCCGAGAATTCGATATTTAGGGGTCCCAGAAGCGATCTGTACATGCCAACTCCGTGTTAGAGTATTTTCAAAATACAGGCCAAAAACATACTGAAAATCGATCTTTTAGGTGCCCAAAAGTCGATATGTGCTTGCATCTTCTGTACCCGTTTATATCTCAAATTCTGGCCCTAAACACCCGAAAATTCGATATTTTGGGGTCCCAGAAGCGATCTGTACATGCCTACTCCGTGTTAGAGTATTTACAAAATACAGGCCCAAAGCATGCTCAAAATCGATGTTTTAGGAGCCCAAAAGTCGATATGTGCATGCATCTTCTGTACCCGTTTATATCTCAAATTCAGGCTCAAAACACCCGAAAGTTCGATATTATGGGGTCCCAGAAGCGATCTGTACATGCCTACTCCGTGTTAGAGTATTTTAAAAATACATGCCCAAAACATGCTGAAAATCGATATTTTAGATGCCCAAAGTCAATATGTGCATGCATCATCTGTACCCGTTTATATCTCAAATTCTGGCCCTAAACACCCGAAAATTCAATATTTTGGGGTCCCAGAAGCAATCTGTACATGCCTACTCAGTTCCAGAATATTTTCAAAATATAGGCTAAAAACATGCCAAAAAGTTGATATCTTCAGTACCCGTTTATATATCAAGTTCAATCTCAAAACACCCGAAAATTCGATATTTTGGGGTCCCAGAAGCAATCTGTACATGCCTACTCCGTGTTAGAGTATTTTCAAAATACATGCCCAAAACATGCTGAAAATCGATATTTTAGATGCCAAAAGTCAATATGTGCATGCATCTTCTGTACCCTTTTATATCTCAAATTCTTGCCCTAAACACCCGAAAATTCAATATTTTGGGGTCCCATAAGCAATCTGTACATGCCTACTCAGTGCTAGAATATTTCCAAAATATAGGCTAAAAACATGCTAAAAATCGATATTTTATGCGCCAAAAAGTCGATATCTCAAATTAAGGCCCAAAACACCCGAGAATTCGATTTTTAGGGGTCCCAGAAGCGATCTGTACATGCCTACTCCGTGTTAGAGTATTTTAAAAATACATGCCCAAAACATGCTGCAAATCGATATTTTAGATGCCCAAAGTCAATATTTGCATGCATCTTCTGTACCCGTTTATATTTAAAATTCTGACCCTAAACACCCGAAAATTCGATATTTTGGGGTCCTACAAGCGATCTGTACATGCCTACTCAGTGCTAGAATGTTTTCAAAATATAGGGTCAAAACATGCTCAAAATCGATATTTTAGGTGCCAAAAAGTCGATATGTGCATGCATCTTCTGTACTCGTTTATATCTCAAATTCAGGCTCAAAACACATGAAAATTCGATATTTTGGGGTCCCAGAAGCGATCTGTACATCCTCAGTGCTAGAATATTTTCAAAATATAGGCTCAAAACATGCTAAAAATCGATATTTTAGTTGCGTAAAGGCGATATCTCAAATTATGGCCTAAAACACCCGAAAATTCGATATTTAGGGGTCCCAGAAGCGATCTGTACATGCCTTTTCCGTGTAGGAGTATTTTCAAAATACAGGCCAAAAACATACTGAAAATCGATCTTTTAGGTGCCCAAAAGTCGATATGTGCATGCATCTTCTGTACCCGTTTATATCTTAAATTCTGGCCCTAAACACCCGAAAATTCGATATTTTGGGGTCCCAGAAGCGATCTGTACATGCGTACTCCGTGTTAGAGTATTTTCAAAATACAGGCCAAAAACATGCTCAAAATCGATATTTTAGGTGCCAAAAGTCGATATGTGCATGCATCTTTAGTACCCGTTTATATCTCGAATTCAGGCTCAAAACACCCGAAAATTCAATATTTTGGGGTCCCAGAAGCGATCTGTACATGCCTACTCAGTGCTAGAATATTTTCTAAATATAGGCTAAAAACATGCTAAAAATCGATATTTTAGGTGCCAAAAAGTCGATATCTCAAATTAAGGCCCAAAACACCCGAAAATTCGATATTTAGGGATCCCAGAAGCGATCTGTACATGCCTACTCCGTGTTAGAGTATTTTCAAAATACAGGCCAAAAACATACTGAAAATCGATCTTTTAGGTGCCCAAAAGTCGATATGTGCATGCATCTTCTGTACCCGTTTATATCTCAAATTCAGGCTCAAAACACCCGAAAATTCGATATTTTGTGGTCCCAGAAGCGATCTGTAGATGCCTACTCAGTGCTAGAATGTTTTCAAAATATAGGCTCAAAACATGCTCAAAATCGATATTTTAGGTTCCCAAAAGTCGATATGTGCATGCATCTTCTGTACTTGTTTATACCTCAAATTCAGGCTCAAAACACCCGAAGATTCGATATTTAGGGGTCCCAGAAGCGATCTGTACATGCCTACTCAGTGCTAGAATATTTTCAAAATATAGGCTAAAAACATGCTAAAAATCGATATTTTAGGTGCGTCAAGGCGATATCTCAAATTAAGGCCCAAAACACCCGAAAATTCGATATTTAGGGGTCCCAGAAGCGATCTGTACATGCCTACTCCTTGTTAGAGTATTTTCAAAATACAGGCCAAAAACATACTGAAAATCGATATTTTAGGTGCCCAAAAGTCGATATATGCTTCCATCTTCTGTACCCGTTTATATCTCAAATTCTGGCCTTAAACACCCGAAAATTCGATATTTTGGGGTCCCAGAAGCGATCTGTACATGCCTACTCAGTGCTAGAATGTTTTCAAAATATAGGCTCAAAACATGCTCAAAATCGATATTTTAGGTGCCCAAAAGTCGATATGTGCATGCATCTTCTGTACTCGTTTATATCTCAAATTCAGGCTCAAAACACCCGAAAATTCGATATTTTGGGGTCCAAGAAGAGATCTGTACATGCCTACTCAGGGCAAGAATATTTTCAAAATGTAGGCTCAAAACATGCTAAAATCGATATTTTAGGTGCGTAAAGTCGATATCTCAAATTCAGGCCCAAAACACCCGAAAATTCGATATTTTGGGGTCCCAGAAGCGATCTGTACACGCCTACTCCGTGTTAGAGTATTTACAAAATACAGGCCCAAAACATGCTCAAAATCGATGTTTTAGGTGCCCAAAAGTCGATATGTGCATGCATCTTCAGTACTCGTTTATATCTCAAATTCAGGCTCAAAACACCCGAAAATTCGGTATTTTGGGGTCCCAGAAGCGATTTGTACATGCCTACTCTGTGTTAGAGTATTTTCAAAATACATGCCCAAAACATGCTGAAAATCGATATTTTAGATGCCAAAAGTCAATATGTGCATGCATCTTCTGTACCCGTTTATATCTCAAATTCTTGCCCTAAACACCCGAAAATTCAATATTTTGGGGTCCCATAAGCAATCTGTACATGCCTACTCAGTGCTAGAATATTTCCAAAATATAGGCTAAAAACATGCTAAAAATCGATATTTTATGCGCCAAAAAGTCGATATCTCAAATTAAGGCCCAAAACACCCGAGAATTCGATTTTTAGGGGTCCCAGAAGCGATCTGTACATGCCTACTCCATGTTAGAGTATTTTAAAAATACATGCCCAAAACATGCTGCATATCGATATTTTAGATGCCCAAAGTCAATATTTGCATGCATCTTCTGTACCCGTTTATATTTAAAATTCTGACCCTAAACACCCGAAAATTCGATATTTTGGGGTCCTACAAGCGATCTGTACATGCCTACTCAGTGCTAGAATGTTTTCAAAATATAGGGTCAAAACATGCTCAAAATCGATATTTTAGGTGCCAAAAAGTCGATATGTGCATGCATCTTCTGTACTCGTTTATATCTCAAAATCAGGCTCAAAACACCCGAAAATTCGATATTTTGGGGTCCCAGAAGCGATCTGTACATCCTCAGTGCTAGAATATTTTCAAAATATAGGCTCAAAACATGCTAAAAATCGATATTTTAGTTGCGTAAAGGCGATATCTCAAATTATGGCCTAAAACACCCGAAAATTCGATATTTAGGGGTCCCAGAAGCGATCTGTACATGCCTTTTCCGTGTAGGAGTATTTTCAAAATACAGGCCAAAAACATACTGAAAATCGATCTTTTAGGTGCCCAAAAGTCGATATGTGCATGCATCTTCTGTACCCGTTTATATCTTAAATTCTGGCCCTAAACACCCGAAAATTCGATATTTAGGGGTCCCAGAAGCGATCTGTACATGCCTACTCCGTGTTAGAGTATTTTCAAAATACAGGCCAAAAACATGCTTAAAATCGATGTTTTAGGTGCCCAAAAGTCGATATGTGCATGCATCTTCTGTACTCGTTTATATCTCAAATTCTGGCCCAAAACACCCGAAAATTCGATATTTTGGGGTCCCAGAAGCGATCTGTACATACCTACTCCGTGTTAGAGTATTTACAAAATACAGGCCCAAAACATGCTCAAAATCGATGTTTTAGGAGCCCAAAAGTCAATATGTGCATGCATCTTCAGTACCCGTTTATATCTCAAATTCAGGCTTAAAACACCCGAAAATTCGATATTTTGGGGTCCCAGAAGCGATCTGTACATGCCTACTCCGTGTTAGAGTATTTTCAAAATACAGGCCAAAAACATACTGAAAATTGATCTTTTAGGTGCCCAAAAGTCGATATGTGCATGCATCTTCTGTACCCGTTTATATCTCAAATTCAGGCTCAAAACACCCGAAAATTCGATATTATGGGGTCCCAGAAGCGATCTGTACATGCCTACTCCGTGTTAGAGTATTTTTAAAATACATGCCCAAAACATGCTGAAAATCGATATTTTAGATGCCCAAAGTTAATATGTGCATGCATCTTCTGTACCCGTTTATATCTCAAATTCCGGCCCTAAACACCCGAAAATTCAATATTTTGGGGTCCCAGAAGCAATCTGTACATGCCTACTCAGTGCTAGAATATTTTCAAAATATAGGCTAAAAACATGCTAAAAATCGATATTTTAGGTGCCAAAAAGTCGATATCTCAAATTAAGACCCAAAACACCCGAAAATTCGATATTTAGGGGTCCCAGAAGCGATCTGTACATGCCTACTCCGTGTTAGAGTATTTTCAAAATACAGGCCAAAAACATACTGAAAATCGATCTTTTAGGTGCCCAAAAGTCGATATGTGCATGCATCTTCTGTACCCGTTTATATCTCAAATTCTGGCCCTAAACACCCGAAAATTCGATATTTTGGGGTCCCAGAAGCGATCTGTACATGCCTACTCAGTGCTAAAATGTTTTCAAAATTCAGGCCCAAAACATGCTGAAAATCGATATTTTAGGTGCGTCAAGGTGATATCTCAAATTAAGGCCCAAAACACCCGAGAATTCGATATTTAGGGGTCCCAGAAGCGATCTGTACTCCGTGTTAGAGTATTTTCAAAATACAGGCCAAAAACATACTGAAAATCGATCTTTTAGGTGCCCAAAAGTCGATATGTGCTTGCATCTTCTGTACCCGTTTATATCTCAAATTCTGGCCCTAAACACCCGAAAATTCGATATTTTGGGGTCCCAGTAGCGATCTGTACATGCCTACTCAGTGCTAGAATGTTTTCAAAATATAGGCTTAAAACATGCTCAAAATCGATATTTTAGGTTCACAAAAGTCGATATGTGCATGCATCTTCTGTACTCGTTTATATCTCAAATTCAGGTTAAAACACCCGAAAATTCAATATTTTGGGGTCCAAGAAGAGATCTGTACATGCCTACTCAGGGCAAGAATATTTTCAAAATATAGGCTCAAAACATGCTAAAAATCGATATTTTAGTTGCGTAAAGGCAATATCTCAAATTATGGCCTAAAACACCCGAAAATTCGATATTTAGGGGTCCCAGAAGCGATCTGTACATGCCTTTTCCGTGTAGGAGTATTTTCAAAATACAGGCCAAAAACATACTGAAAATCGATCTTTTAGGTGCCCAAAAGTCGATATGTGCATGCATCTTCTGTACCCGTTTATATCTTAAATTCTGGCCCTAAACACCCGAAAATTCGATATTTTGGGGTCCCAGAAGCGATCTGTACATGCGTACTCCGTGTTAGAGTATTTTCAAAATACAGGCCAAAAACATGCTCAAAATCGATATTTTAGGTGCCAAAAGTCGATATGTGCATGCATCTTTAGTACCCGTTTATATCTCGAATTCCGGCTCAAAACACCCGAAAATTCAATATTTTGGGGTCCCAGAAGCGATCTGTACATGCCTACTCAGTGCTAGAATATTTTCTAAATATAGGCTAAAAACATGCTAAAAATCGATATTTTAGGTGCCAAAAAGTCGATATCTCAAATTAAGGCCCAAAACACCCGAAAATTCGATATTTAGGGGTCCCAGAAGCGATCTGTACATGCCTACTCCGTGTTAGAGTATTTACAAAATACAGGCCAAAAACATACTGAAAATCGATCTTTTAGGTGCCCAAAAGTCGATATGTGCATGCATCTTCTGTACCCGTTTATATCTCAAATTCAGGCTCAAAACACCCGAAAATTCGATATTTTGTGGTCCCAGAAGCGATCTGTAGATGCCTACTCAGTGCTAGAATGTTTTCAAAATATAGGCTCAAAACATGCTCAAAATCGATATTTTAGGTTCCCAAAAGTCGATATGTGCATGCATCTTCTGTACTTGTTTATACCTCAAATTCAGGCTCAAAACACCCGAAGATTCGATATTTAGGGGTCCCAGAAGCGATCTGTACATGCCTACTCAGTGCTAGAATATTTTCAAAATATAGGCTAAAAACATGCTAAAAATCGATATTTTAGGTGCGTCAAGGCGATATCTCAAATTAAGGCCCAAAACACCCGAAAATTCGATATTTAGGGGTCCCAGAAGCGATCTGTACATGCCTACTCCATGTTAGAGTATTTTCAAAATACAGGCCAAAAACATACTGAAAATCGATATTTTAGGTGCCCAAAAGTCGATATGTGCTTCCATCTTCTGTACCCGTTTATATCTCAAATTCTGGCCTTAAACACCCAAAAATTCGATATTTTGGGGTCCCAGAAGCGATCTGTACATGCCTACTCAGTGCTAGAATGTTTTCAAAATATAGGCTCAAAACATGCTCAAAATCGATATTTTAGGTGCCCAAAAGTCGATATGTGCATGCATCTTCTGTACTCGTTTATATCTCAAATTCAGGCTCAAAACACCCGAAAATTCGATATTTTGGGGTCCAAGAAGAGATCTGTACATGCCTACTCAGGGCAAGAATATTTTCAAAATATAGTCACAAAACATGCTAAAAATCGATATTTTAGGTGTGTAAAGGCGATATCTCAAATTCAGGCCCAAAACACCAGAAAATTCGATATTTTGGGGTCCCAGAAGCAATCTGTACATGCCTACTCCGTGTTAGAGTATTTACAAAATACAGGCCCAAAACATGCTCAAAATCGATGTTTTAGGAGCCCAAAAGTCGATATGTGCATGCATCTTCTGTACCCGTTTATATCTCAAATTCAGGCTCAAAACACCCGAAAGTTCGATATTATGGGGTCCCAGAAGCGATCTGTACATGCCTACTCCGTGTTAGAGTATTTTAAAAATACATGCCCAAAACATGCTGAAAATCGATATTTTAGATGCCCAAAGTCAATATGTGCATGCATCATCTGTACTCGTTTATATCTCAAATTCTGGCCCTAAACACCCGAAAATTCGATATTTTGGGGTCCTACAAGCGATCTGTACATGCCTACTCAGTGCTAGAATGTTTTCAAAATATAGGCTCAAAACATGCTCAAAATCGATATTTTAGGTACCAAAAAGTCGATATGTGCATGCATCTTCTGTACACGTTTATATCTCAAATTCAGGCTCAAAACACCCGAAAAATCGATATTTTGGGGTCCCAGAAGCGATCTGTACATCCTCAGTGCTAGAATATTTTCAAAATATAGGCTCAAAACATGCTAAAAATCGATATTTTAGGTGCGTATAGGCGATATCTCAAATTATGGCCTAAAACACCCGAAAATTCGATATTTAGGGGTCCCAGAAGCGATCTGTACATGCCTACTCCGTGTTGGAGTATTTTCAAAATACAGGCCAAAAACATACTGAAAATCGATCTTTTAGGTGCCCAAAAGTCGATATGTGCATGCATCTTCTGTACCCGTTTATATCTTAAATTCTGGCCCTAAACACCCAAAAAATTCGATATTTTGGGGTCCAAGAAGCGATCTGTACATGCCTACTCCGTGTTAGAGTTTTTTCAAAATTCAGGCCCAAAACTTGCTGAAAATCGATATTTTTGGTGCCTAAAGTCAATATGTGTATGCATCTTCTATACTCGTTTATATCTCAAATTCAGGCTCAAAACACCCGAAAATTCGATATTTTGGGGTCCCATAAGAGATCTGTACATGCCTACTTAGTGCTAGAATATTTTCAAAATATAGGCTCAAAACATGCTAAAATCGATATTTTAGGTGCGTAAAGTCGATATCTCAAATTCAGGCCCAAAACACCCGAAAATTCGATATTTTGGGGTCCCAGAAGCGATCTGTACACGCCTACTCCGTGTTAGAGTATTTACAAAATACAGGCCCAAAACATGCTCAAAATCGATGTTTTAGGTGCCCAAAAGTCGATATGTGCATGCATCTTCAGTACTCGCTTATATCTCAAATTCAGGCTCAAAACACCCGAAAATTCGATATTTTGGGGTCCCAGAAGCGATCTGTACATGCCTACTCTGTGTTAGAGTATTTTCAAAATACATACCCAAAACATGCTGAAAATCGATATTTTAGATGCCCAAAGTCAATATGTGCATGCATCTTCTGTACCCGTTTATATCTCAAATTCTTGCCCTAAACACCCGAAAATTCAATATTTTGGGGTCCCATAAGCAATCTGTACATGCCTACTCAGTGCTAGAATATTTCCAAAATATAGGCTCAAAACATGCTAAAATCGATATTTTAGGTGTGTAAAGGCGATATCTCAAATTCAGGCCCAAAACACCAGAAAATTCGATATTTTGGGGTCCCAGAAGCAATCTGTACATGCCTACTCAGTGCCAGAATATTTTCAAAATATAGGCTAAAAACATGCCAAAAAGTTGATATCTTCAGTACCCGTTTATATATCAAGTTCAATCTCAAAACACCCGAAAATTCGATATTTTGGTGTCCCAGAAGCGATCTGTACATGCCTACTCCGTGTTAGAGTATTTTCAAAATACATGCCCAAAACATGCTGAAAATCGATATTTTAGATGCCCAAAGTCAATATGTGCATGCATCTTCTGTACCCGTTTATATTTAAAATTCTGTCCCTAAACACCCGAAAATTCGATATTTTGGGGTCCCACAAGCGATCTGTACATGCCTACTCAGTGCTAGAATGTTTTCAAAATATAGGCTCAAAACATGCTCAAAATCGATATTTTAGGTGCCAAAAAGTCGATATGTGCATGCATCTTCTGTACTCGTTTATATCTCAAATTCAGGCTCAAAACACCCGAAAATTCGATATTTTAGGGTCCCAGAAGCGATCTGTACATGCCTCCTCAGTGCTAGAATATTTTCAAAATATAGGCTCAAAACATGCTAAAAATCGATATTTTAGGTGCGTAAAGGCGATATCTCAAATTATGGCCTAAAACACCCGAAAATTCGATATTTAGGGGTCCCAGAAGCGATCTGTACATGCCCACTCCGTGTTGGAGTATTTTCAAAATACAGGCCAAAAACATACTGAAAATCGATCTTTTAGGTGCCCAAAAGTCGATATGTGCATGCATCTTCTGTACCCGTTTATATCTTAAATTCTGGCCCTAAACACCCGAAAATTCGATATTTTGGGATCCCAGAAGCGATCTGTACATGCCTACTCCGTGTTAGAGTATTTTCAAAATTCAGGCCCAAAACTTGCTGAAAATCGATATTGTTGGTGCCTAAAGTCAATATGTGTATACATCTTCTGTACCCGTTTATATTTAAAATTCAGGCTCAAAACACCCGAAAATTCGATATTTTGGGGTCACAGAAGCGATCTGTACATGCCTACACAGTGCTAGAATGTTTTCAAAATATAGGCTCAAAACATGCTCAAAATCGATATTTTAGGTGCCAAAAAGTCGATATGTGCATGCATCTTCTGTACTCGTTTATATCTCAAATTCAGGCTCAAAACACCCGAAAATTCGATATTTTGGGGTCCAAGAAGAGATCTGTACATGCCTACTCAGGGCAAGAATATTTTCAAAATATAGGCTCAAAACATGCTAAAAATCGATATTTTAGGTGTGTAACTGCGATATCTCAAATTCAGGCCTAAAACACCCGAAAATTCGATATTTTGGGGTCCCAGAAGCGATCTGTACATGCCTACTCCGTGTTAGAGTATTTTCAAAATACAGGCCAAAAACATACTGAAAATCGATCTTTTAGGTGCCCAAAAGTCGATATGTGCATGAATCTTCTGTACCCGTTTATATCTCAAATTCAGGCTCAAAACACCCGAAAATTCGATATTATGGGGTCCCAGAAGCGATCTGTACATGCCTACTCCGTGTTAGAGTATTTTAAAAATGCATGCCCAAAACATGCTGAAAATCGATATTTTAGATGCCCAAAGTCAATATGTGCATGCATCTTCTGTACCCGTTTATATCTCAAATTCTGGCCCTAAACACCCGAAAATTCGATATTTTGGGGTCGCAGAAGCAATCTGTACATGCCTACTCAGTGCCAGAATATTTTCAAAATATAGGCTAAAAACATGCCAAAAAGTTGATATCTTTAGTACCCGTTTATATATCAAGTTTAATCTCAAAACACCCGAAAATTCGATATTTTGGGGTCCCAGAAGCGATCTGTACATGCCTACTCCGTGTTAGAGTATTTTCAAAATACATGCCCAAAACATGCTGAAAATCGATATTTTAGATGCCCAAAGTCAATATGTGCATGCATCTTCTGTACCCTTTTATATTTAAAATTCTGGCCCTAAACACCCGAAAATTCGATATTTTGGGGTCCCACAAGCGATCTGTACATGCCTACTCAGTGCTAGAATGTTTTCAAAATATAGGCTCAAAACATGCTCAAAATCGATATTTTAGGTGCCAAAAAGTCGATATGTGCATGCATCTTCTGTACTCGTTTATATCTCAAATTCAGGTTAAAAACACCCGAAAATTCGATATTTTAGGGTCCCAGAAGCGATCTGTACATGCCTCCTCAGTGATAGAATATTTTCAAAATATAGGCTCAAAAACATGCTAAAAATCGATATTTTAGGTGCGTAAAGGCGATATCTCAAATTATGGCCTAAAACACCCGAAAATTCGATATTTAGGGGTCCCAGAAGCGATCTGTACATGCCCACTCCGTGTTGGAGTATTTTCAAAATACAGGCCAAAAACATACTGAAAATCGATCTTTTAGGTGCCCAAAAGTCGATATGTGCATGCATCTTCTGTACCCGTTTATATCTTAAATTCTGGCCCTAAACACCCGAAAATTCGATATTTTGGGGTCCCAGAAGCGATCTGTACATGCCTACTCCGTGTTAGAGTATTTTCAAAATACAGGCCAAGAACATGCTCAAAATCGATATTTTAGGTGCCAAAAGTCGATATGTGCATGCATCTTTAGTACCCGTTTATATCTCGAATTCAGGCTTAAAACACCCGAAAATTCAATATTTTGGGGTCCCAGAAGCGATCTGTACATGCCTACTCAGTGCTAGAATATTTTCAAAATATAGGCTAAAAACATGCTAAAAATCGATATTTTAGGTGCGTCAAGGCGATATCTCAAATTAAGGCCCAAAACACCCGAAAATTCGATATTTAGGGGTCACAGAAGCGATCTGTACATGCCTACTCCGTGTTAGAGTATTTTCAAAATACAGGCCAAAAACATACTGAAAATCGATCTTTTAGGTGCCCAAAAGTCGATATGTGCTTCCAGCTTCTGTACCCGTTTATATCTCAAATTCTGGCCTTAAACACCCGAAAATTCGATATTTTGGGGTCCCACAAGCGATCTGTACATGCCTACTCAGTGCTAGAATGTTTTCAAAATATAGGCTCAAAACATGCTCAAAATCGATATTTTAGGTGCCCAAAAGTCGATATGTGCATGCATCTTCTGTACTCGTTTATATCTCAAATTCAGGCTCAAAACACCCGAAAATTCGATATTTTGGGGTCCAAGAAGAGATCTGTACATACCTACTCAGGGCAAGAATATTTTCAAAATATAGGCTCAAAACATGCTAAAAATCGATATTTTAGGTGTGTAAAGGCGATATCTCAAATTCAGGCCCAAAACACCAGAAAATTCGATATTTTGGGGTCCCAGAAGCAATCTGTACATGCCTACTCAGTGCCAGAATATTTTCAAAATATAGGCTAAAAACATGCCAAAAAGTTGATATCTTCAGTACCCGTTTATATATCAAGTTCAATCTCAAAACACCCGAAAATTCGATATTTTGGTGTCCCAGAAGCGATCTGTACATGCCTACTCCGTGTTAGAGTATTTTCAAAATACATGCCCAAAACATGCTGAAAATCGATATTTTAGATGCCCAAAGTCAATATGTGCATGCATCTTCTGTACCCGTTTATATTTAAAATTCTGTCCCTAAACACCCGAAAATTCGATATTTTGGGGTCCCACAAGCGATCTGTACATGCCTACTCAGTGCTAGAATGTTTTCAAAATATAGGCTCAAAACATGCTCAAAATCGATATTTTAGGTGCCAAAAAGTCGATATGTGCATGCATCTTCTGTACTCGTTTATATCTCAAATTCAGGCTCAAAACACCCGAAAATTCGATATTTTAGGGTCCCAGAAGCGATCTGTACATGCCTCCTCAGTGCTAGAATATTTTCAAAATATAGGCTCAAAACATGCTAAAAATCGATATTTTAGGTGCGTAAAGGCGATATCTCAAATTATGGCCTAAAACACCCGAAAATTCGATATTTAGGGGTCCCAGAAGCGATCTGTACATGCCCACTCCGTGTTGGAGTATTTTCAAAATACAGGCCAAAAACATACTGAAAATCGATCTTTTAGGTGCCCAAAAGTCGATATGTGCATGCATCTTCTGTACCCGTTTATATCTTAAATTCTGGCCCTAAACACCCGAAAATTCGATATTTTGGGATCCCAGAAGCGATCTGTACATGCCTACTCCGTGTTAGAGTATTTTCAAAATTCAGGCCCAAAACTTGCTGAAAATCGATATTGTTGGTGCCTAAAGTCAATATGTGTATACATCTTCTGTACCCGTTTATATTTAAAATTCAGGCTCAAAACACCCGAAAATTCGATATTTTGGGGTCACAGAAGCGATCTGTACATGCCTACACAGTGCTAGAATGTTTTCAAAATATAGGCTCAAAACATGCTCAAAATCGATATTTTAGGTGCCAAAAAGTCGATATGTGCATGCATCTTCTGTACTCGTTTATATCTCAAATTCAGGCTCAAAACACCCGAAAATTCGATATTTTGGGGTCCAAGAAGAGATCTGTACATGCCTACTCAGGGCAAGAATATTTTCAAAATATAGGCTCAAAACATGCTAAAAATCGATATTTTAGGTGTGTAACTGCGATATCTCAAATTCAGGCCTAAAACACCCGAAAATTCGATATTTTGGGGTCCCAGAAGCGATCTGTACATGCCTACTCCGTGTTAGAGTATTTTCAAAATACAGGCCAAAAACATACTGAAAATCGATCTTTTAGGTGCCCAAAAGTCGATATGTGCATGAATCTTCTGTACCCGTTTATATCTCAAATTCAGGCTCAAAACACCCGAAAATTCGATATTATGGGGTCCCAGAAGCGATCTGTACATGCCTACTCCGTGTTAGAGTATTTTAAAAATGCATGCCCAAAACATGCTGAAAATCGATATTTTAGATGCCCAAAGTCAATATGTGCATGCATCTTCTGTACCCGTTTATATCTCAAATTCTGGCCCTAAACACCCGAAAATTCGATATTTTGGGGTCCCAGAAGCAATCTGTACATGCCTACTCAGTGCCAGAATATTTTCAAAATATAGGCTAAAAACATGCCAAAAAGTTGATATCTTTAGTACCCGTTTATATATCAAGTTTAATCTCAAAACACCCGAAAATTCGATATTTTGGGGTCCCAGAAGCGATCTGTACATGCCTACTCCGTGTTAGAGTATTTTCAAAATACATGCCCAAAACATGCTGAAAATCGATATTTTAGATGCCCAAAGTCAATATGTGCATGCATCTTCTGTACCCTTTTATATTTAAAATTCTGGCCCTAAACACCCGAAAATTCGATATTTTGGGGTCCCACAAGCGATCTGTACATGCCTACTCAGTGCTAGAATGTTTTCAAAATATAGGCTCAAAACATGCTCAAAATCGATATTTTAGGTGCCAAAAAGTCGATATGTGCATGCATCTTCTGTACTCGTTTATATCTCAAATTCAGGTTAAAAACACCCGAAAATTCGATATTTTAGGGTCCCAGAAGCGATCTGTAAATGCCTCCTCAGTGATAGAATATTTTCAAAATATAGGCTCAAAAACATGCTAAAAATCGATATTTTAGGTGCGTAAAGGCGATATCTCAAATTATGGCCTAAAACACCCGAAAATTCGATATTTAGGGGTCCCAGAAGCGATCTGTACATGCCCACTCCGTGTTGGAGTATTTTCAAAATACAGGCCAAAAACATACTGAAAATCGATCTTTTAGGTGCCCAAAAGTCGATATGTGCATGCATCTTCTGTACCCGTTTATATCTTAAATTCTGGCCCTAAACACCCGAAAATTCGATATTTTGGGGTCCCAGAAGCGATCTGTACATGCCTACTCCGTGTTAGAGTATTTTCAAAATTCAGGCCCAAAACTTGCTGAAAATCGATATTGTTGGTGCCTAAAGTCAATATGTGTATGCATCTTCTATACTCGTTTATATCTCAAATTCAGGCTCAAAACACCCGAAAATTCGATATTTTGGGTTCACAGAAGCGATCTGTACATGCCTACTCAGTGCTAGAATGTTTTCAAAATATAGGCTCAAAACATGCTCAAAATCGATATTTTAGGTGCCCAAAAGTCGATATGTGCATGCATCTTCTGTACTCGTTTATATCTCAAATTCAGGCTCAAAACACCCGAAAATTCGATATTTTGGGGTCCAAGAAGAGATCTGTACATGCCTACTCAGGGCAAGAATATTTTCAAAATATAGGCTCAAAACATGCTAAAAATCGATATTTTAGGTGTGTAACTGCGATATCTCAAATTCAGGCCTAAAACACCCGAAAATTCGATATTTTGGGGTCCCAGAAGCGATCTGTACATGCCTACTCCGTGTTAGAGTATTTTCAAAATACAGGCCAAAAACATACTGAAAATCGATCTTTTAGGTGCCCAAAAGTCGATATGTGCATGAATCTTCTGTACCCGTTTATATCTCAAATTCAGGCTCAAAACACCCGAAAATTCGATATTATGGGGTCCCAGAAGCGATCTGTACATGCCTACTCCGTGTTAGAGTATTTTAAAAATGCATGCCCAAAACATGCTGAAAATCGATATTTTAGATGCCCAAAGTCAATATGTGCATGCATCTTCTGTACCCGTTTATATCTCAAATTCTGGCCCTAAACACCCGAAAATTCGATATTTTGGGGTCCCAGAAGCAATCTGTACATGCCTACTCAGTGCCAGAATATTTTCAAAATATAGGCTAAAAACATGCCAAAAAGTTGATATCTTTAGTACCCGTTTATATATCAAGTTTAATCTCAAAACACCCGAAAATTCGATATTTTGGGGTCCCAGAAGCGATCTGTACATGCCTACTCCGTGTTAGAGTATTTTCAAAATACATGCCCAAAACATGCTGAAAATCGATATTTTAGATGCCCAAAGTCAATATGTGCATGCATCTTCTGTACCCGTTTATATTTAAAATTCTGGCCCTAAACACCCGAAAATTCGATATTTTGGGGTCCCACAAGCGATCTGTACATGCCTACTCAGTGCTAGAATGTTTTCAAAATATAGGCTCAAAACATGCTCAAAATCGATATTTTAGGTGCCAAAAAGTCGATATGTGCATGCATCTTCTGTACTCGTTTATATCTCAAATTCAGGTTAAAAACACCCGAAAATTCGATATTTTAGGGTCCCAGAAGCGATCTGTACATGCCTCCTCAGTGATAGAATATTTTCAAAATATAGGCTCAAAACATGCTAAAAATCGATATTTTAGGTGCGTAAAGGCGATATCTCAAATTATTGCCTAAAACACCCGAAAATTCGATATTTAGGGGTCCCAGAAGCGATCTGTACATGCCCACTCCGTGTTGGAGTATTTTCAAAATACAGGCCAAAAACATACTGAAAATCGATCTTTTAGGTGCCCAAAAGTCGATATGTGCATGCATCTTCTGTACCCGTTTATATCTCAAATTCAGGCTCAAAACACCCGAAAATTCGATATTTTGGGGTCCCAGAAGCGATCTGTACATGCCTACTCAGTGCTAGAATGTTTTCAAAATATAGGCTCAAAACATGCTCAAAATCGATATTTTAGGTGCCCAAAAGTCGATATGTGCATGCATCTTCTGTACTCGTTTATATCTCAAATTCAGGCTCAAAACACCCGAAAATTCGATATTTTGGAGTCCAAGAAGAGATCTGTACATGCCTACTCAGGGCAAGAATATTTTCAAAATATAGGCTCAAAACATGCTAAAAATCGATATATTAGGTGTGTAACTGCGATATCTCAAATTCAGGCTCAAAACACCCGAAAATTCGATATTTTGGGATCCCAGAAGCGATCTGTACATGCCTACTCCGTGTTAGAGTATTTTCAAAATACAGGCCAAAAACATACTGAAAATCGATCTTTTATGTGCCCAAAAGTCGATATGTGCATGCATCTTCTGTACCCGTTTATATCTCAAATTCAGGCTCAAAACACCCGAAAATTCGATATTATGGGGTCCCAGAAGCGATCTGTACATGCCTACTCCGTGTTAGATTATTTTAAAAATACATGCCCAAAACATGCTGAAAATCGATATTTTAGATGCCCAAAGTCAATATGTGCATGCATCTTCTGTACCCGTTTATATCTCAAATTCTGGCCCTAAACACCCGAAAATTCGATATTTTGGGGTCCCAGAAGCGATCTGTACATGCCTACTCCGTGTTGGAGTATTTTCAAAATACAGGCCAAAAACATACTGAAAATCGATCTTTTAGGTGCCCAAAAGTCGATATGTGCATGCATCTTCTGTACCCGTTTATATCTTAAATTCTGGCCCTAAACACCCGAAAATTCGATATTTTGGGGTCCCAGAAACGATCTGTACATGCCTACTCCGTGTTAGAGTATTTTCAAAATTCAGGGCCAAAACTTGCTGAAAATCGATATTTTAGGTGCCCAAAGTCAATATGTGTATGCATCTTCTATACTCGTTTATATCTCAAATTCAGACTCAAAACACCCGAAAATTCGATATTTTGGGGTCCCAGAAGCGATCTGTACATGCCTCCTCAGTGCTAGAATATTTTCAAAATATAGGCTCAAAACATGCTAAAAATCGATATTTTAGGTGCGTAAAGGCGATATCTCAAATTATGGCCTAAAACACATGAAAATTCGATATTTAGGGGTCCCATAAGCGATCTGTACATGCCTACTCCGTGTTGGAGTATTTTCAAAATACAGGCCAAAAACATACTGAAAATCGATCTTTTATTTGCCCAAAAGTCGATATGTGCATGCATCTTCTGTATCCGTTTATATCTCAAATTCAGGCTCAAAACATAAGAAAATTCGATATTATGGGGTCCCAGAAGCGATCTGTACATGCCTACTCCATGCTAGAATGTTTTTAAAATATAGGCTCAAAACATGCTCAAAATCGATATTTTAGGTGCCAAAAAGTCGATATGTGCATGCATCTTCTGTACTCGTTTATATCTCAAATTCACGCTCAAAACACCCGAAAATTCGATATTTTGGGGTCCCAGAAGCGATCTGTACATGCCTCCTCAGTGCTAGAATATTTTCAAAATATAGGCTAAAAACATGCTAAAAATCGATATTTAAGGTGCGTAAAGGCGATATCTCAAATTATGGCCTAAAACACCCGAAAATTCGATATTTAGGGGTCCCAGAAGCGATCTGTACATGCCCACTCCGTGTTTTCAAAATACAGGCCAAAAACATACTGAAAATCGATCTTTTAGGTGCCCAAAAGTCGATATGTGCATGCATCTTCTGTACCCGTTTATATCTTAAATTCTGGCCCTAAACACCCGAAAATTCGATATTTTGGGGTCCCAGAAGCGATCTGTACATGCCTACTCCGTGTTAGAGTATCTTCAAAATTCAGGCCCAAAACTTGCTGAAAATCGATATTTTTGGTGCCTAAAGTCAATATGTGTATGCATCTTCTATACTCGTTTATATCTCAAATTCAGGCTCAAAACACCCGAAAATTCGATATTTTGGGGTCCCAGAAGCGATCTGTACATGCCTACTCAGTGCTAGAATATTTTCAAAATATAGGCTAAAAACATGCTAAAAATCGATATTTTAGGTGCCAAAAAGTCGATATCTCAAATTAAGGCCCCAAACAACCGAAAATTCGATATTTAGGGGTCCCAGAAGCGATCTGTACATGCATACTCCGTGTTAGAGTATTTTCAAAATACATACTAAAAACATACTGAAAATCAATCTTTTAGGTGCCCAAAAGTCGATATGTGCATGCATCTTCAGTACCCGTTTATATCTCAAATTCAGGCTCAAAACACCCGAAAATTCGATATTTTGGGGCCCCAGAAGCGATTTGTACATGCCTACTCAGTGCTAGAATGTTTTCAAAATATAGGCTCAAAACATGCTCAAAATCGATATTTTAGGTGCCAAAAAGTCGATATGTGCATGCATCTTCTGTACTCGTTTATATCTCAAATTCAGGCTCAAAACACCCGAAAATTCGATATTTTAGGGTCCCAGAAGCGATCTGTACATGCCTCCTCAGTGCTAGAATATTTTCAAAATATAGGCTAAAAACATGCTAAAAATCGTTATTTAAGGTGCGTAAAGGCGATATCTCAAATTATGGCCTAAAACACCCGAAAATTCGATATTTAGGGGTCCCAGAAGCGATCTGTACATGCCCACTCCGTGTTTTCAAAATACAGGCCAAAAACATACTGAAAATCGATCTTTTAGGTGCCCAAAAGTCGATATGTGCATGCATCTTCTGTACCCGTTTATATCTTAAATTCTGGCCCTAAACACCCGAAAATTCGATATTTTGGGGTCCCAGAAGCGATCTGTACATGCCTACTCCGTGTTAGAGCATTTTCAAAATTCAGGCCCAAAACTTGCTGAAAATCGATATTTTTGGTGCCTAAAGTCAATATGTGTATGCATCTTCTATACTCGTTTATATCTCAAATTCAGGCTCAAAACACCCGAAAATTCGATATTTTTGGGTCCCAGAAGCGATCTGTACATTCCTACTCAGTGCTAGAATATTTTCAAAATATAGGCTCAAAACATGCTAAAATCGATATTTTAGGTGCGTAAAGTCGATATCTCAAATTCAGGCCCAAAACACCCGAAAATTCGATATTTTGGGGTCCCAGAAGCGATCTGTACACGCCTACTCCGTGTTAGAGTATTTACAAAATACAGGCCCAAAACATGCTCAAAATCGATGTTTTAGGTGCCCAAAAGTCGATATGTGCATGCATCTTCAGTACTCGTTTATATCTCAAATTCAGGCTCAAAACACCCGAAAATTCGATATTTTGGGGTCCCAGAAGCGATCTGTACATGCCTACTCTGTGTTAGAGTATTTTCAAAATACATGCCCAAAACATGCTGAAAATCGATATTTTAGATGCCCAGAGTCAATATGTGCATGCATCTTCTGTACCCGTTTATATCTCAAATTCAGGCTCAAAACACCCGAAAATTCAATATTTTGGTGTCCCAGAAGCGATCTGTACATGCCTACTCAGTGCTAGAATATTTTCAAAATATAGGCTAAAAACATGCTAAAAATCGATATTTTAGGTGCCAAAAAGTCGATATCTCAAATTAAGGCCCCAAACAACCGAAAATTCGATATTTAGGGGTCCCAGAAACGATCTGTACATGCATACTCCGTGTTAGAGTATTTTCAAAATACATACTAAAAACATACTGAAAATCGATCTTTTAGGTGCCCAAAAGTCGGTATGTGCATGCATCTTCAGTACCCATTTATATCTCAAATTCAGGCTCAAAACACCCGAAAATTCGATATTTTGGGGTCCCAGAAGCGATTTGTACATGCCTACTCAGTGCTAGAATGTTTTCAAAATATATGCTCAAAACATGCTCAAAATCGATATTTTAGGTTCCCAAAAGTCGATATGTGCATGCATCTTCTGTACTCGTTTATATCTCAAATTCAGGCTCAAAACACCCGAAGATTCGATATTTAGGGGTCCCAGAAACGATCTGTACATGCCTACTCAGTGCTAGAATATTTTCAAAATATAGGCTCAAAACATGCTAAAAATCGATATTTTAGGTGCGTCAAGGCGATATCTCAAATTAAGGCCCAAAACACCCGAAAATTCGATATTTAGGGGTCCCAGAAGCGATCTGTACATGCCTACTCAGTGTTAGAGTATTTTCAAAATACTGGCCAAAAACATACTGAAAATCGATCTTTTAGGTGCCCAAAAGTCGATATGTGCTTGCATCTTCTGTACCCGTTTATATCTGAAATTCTGGCCCTAAACACCCGAAAATTCGATATTTTGGGGTCCCAGAAGCGATCTGTACATGCCTACTCAGTGCTAGAATGTTTTCAAAATTCAGGCGCAAAACATGCTGAAAATCGATATTTTAGGTGCCCAAAGTCGATATGTGTATGTATCTTCTATACTCGTTTATATCTCAAATTCAGGCTCAAAAAACCAGAAAATTCGATATTTTGGATTCCCAGAAGCGATCTGTACATGCCTACTCAGTGCTAGAATGTTTTCAAAATATAGGCTCAAAACATGCTTAAAATCGATATTTTAGGTGCCCAAAAGTCGATTTGTGCATGCATCTTCTGTACTCGTTTATATCTCAAATTCAGGATCAAAACACCCGAAAATTCGATATTTTGGGGTCCCAGAAGCGATCTGTACATGCCTACTCAGTGCTAGAATATTTCCAAAATATAGGCTAAAAACATGCTAAAAATCGATATTTTAGGTGCCAAAAAGTCGATATCTCAAATTAAGGCCCAAAACACCCGAAAATTCGATTTTTAGGGGTCCCAGAAGCGATCTGTACATGCCTACTCGTTGTTAGAGTATTTTAAAAATACAGGCCAAAAACATACTGAAAATCGATCTTTTAGGTGCCCAAAAGTCGATATGTGCATGCATCTTCTGTACCCATTTATATCTCAAATTCAGGCTCAAAACACCCGAAAATTCGATATTTTGGGGTCCCAGAAGCGATCTGTACATGCCTACTCAGTGCTAGAATGTTTTCAAAATATAGGCTCAAAACATGCTCAAAATCGATATTTTAGGTGTGTAACTGCGATATCTCAAATTCAGGCCTAAAACACCCGAAATTTCGATATTTTGGGGTCCCAGAAGCGATCTGTACATGCCTACTCCGTGTTAGAGTATTTACAAAATACATGCCCAAAACATGCTCAAAATCGATGTTTTAGGAGCCCAAAAGTTGATATGTGCATGCATCTTCAGTACCCGTTTATATCTCAAATTCTGGCCCTAAACACCCGAAAATTCGATATTTTGGGGTCCCAGAAGCGATCTGTACATGCCTACTCCGTGTTAGAGTATTTTCAAAATTCAGGCCCAAAACTTGCTGAAAATCGATATTTTTGGTGCCTAAAGTCAATATGTGTATGCATCTTCTATACTCGTTTATATCTCAAATTCAGGCTCAAAACACCCGAAAATTCGATATTTTGGGGTCCCAGAAGCGATCTGTACATGCCCACTCCGTGTTTTCAAAATACAGGCCAAAAACATACTGAAAATCGATCTTTTAGGTGCCCAAAAGTCGATATGTGCATGCATCTTCTGTACCCGTTTATATCTTAAATTCTGGCCCTAAACACCCGAAAATTCGATATTTTGGGGTCCCAGAAGCGATCTGTACATGCCTACTCCGTGTTAGAGTATCTTCAAAATTCAGGCCCAAAACTTGCTGAAAATCGATATTTTTGGTGCCTAAAGTCAATATGTGTATGCATCTTCTATACTCGTTTATATCTCAAATTCAGGCTCAAAACACCCGAAAATTCGATATTTTGGGGTCCCAGAAGCGATCTGTACATGCCTACTCAGTGCTAGAATATTTTCAAAATATAGGCTAAAAACATGCTAAAAATCGATATTTTAGGTGCCAAAAAGTCGATATCTCAAATTAAGGCCCCAAACAACCGAAAATTCGATATTTAGGGGTCCCAGAAGCGATCTGTACATGCATACTCCGTGTTAGAGTATTTTCAAAATACATACTAAAAACATACTGAAAATCAATCTTTTAGGTGCCCAAAAGTCGATATGTGCATGCATCTTCAGTACCCGTTTATATCTCAAATTCAGGCTCAAAACACCCGAAAATTCGATATTTTGGGGCCCCAGAAGCGATTTGTACATGCCTACTCAGTGCTAGAATGTTTTCAAAATATAGGCTCAAAACATGCTCAAAATCGATATTTTAGGTGCCAAAAAGTCGATATGTGCATGCATCTTCTGTACTCGTTTATATCTCAAATTCAGGCTCAAAACACCCGAAAATTCGATATTTTAGGGTCCCAGAAGCGATCTGTACATGCCTCCTCAGTGCTAGAATATTTTCAAAATATAGGCTAAAAACATGCTAAAAATCGTTATTTAAGGTGCGTAAAGGCGATATCTCAAATTATGGCCTAAAACACCCGAAAATTCGATATTTAGGGGTCCCAGAAGCGATCTGTACATGCCCACTCCGTGTTTTCAAAATACAGGCCAAAAACATACTGAAAATCGATCTTTTAGGTGCCCAAAAGTCGATATGTGCATGCATCTTCTGTACCCGTTTATATCTTAAATTCTGGCCCTAAACACCCGAAAATTCGATATTTTGGGGTCCCAGAAACGATCTGTACATGCCTACTCCGTGTTAGAGTATTTTCAAAATTCAGGCCCAAAACTTGCTGAAAATCGATATTTTAGGTGCCCAAAGTCAATATGTGTATGCATCTTCTATACTCGTTTATATCTCAAATTCAGACTCAAAACACCCGAAAATTCGATATTTTGGGGTCCCAGAAGCGATCTGTACATGCCTCCTCAGTGCTAGAATATTTTCAAAATATAGGCTCAAAACATGCTAAAAATCGATATTTTAGGTGCGTAAAGGCGATATCTCAAATTATGGCCTAAAACACCCGAAAATTCGATATTTAGGGGTCCCATAAGCGTTCTGTACATGCCTACTTCGTGTTGGAGTATTTTCAAAATACAGGCCAAAAACATACTGAAAATCGATCTTTTATTTGCCCAAAAGTCGATATGTGCATGCATCTTCTGTATCCGTTTATATCTCAAATTCAGGCTCAAAACATAAGAAAATTCGATATTATGGGGTCCCAGAAGCGATCTGTACATGCCTACTCCATGCTAGAATGTTTTTAAAATATAGGCTCAAAACATGCTCAAAATCGATATTTTAGGTGCCAAAAAGTCGATATCTCAAATTAAGGCCCCAAACAACCGAAAATTCGATATTTAGGGGTCCCAGAAGCGATCTGTACATGCATACTCCGTGTTAGAGTATTTTCAAAATACATACTAAAAACATACTGAAAATCGATCTTTTAGGTGCCCAAAAGTCGATATGTGCATGCATCTTCTGTACCCGTTTATATCTTAAATTCTGGCCCTAAACACCCGAAAATTCGATATTTTGGGGTCCCAGAAGCGATCTGTACATGCCTACTCCGTGTTAGAGTATCTTCAAAATTCAGGCCCAAAACTTGCTGAAAATCGATATTTTTGGTGCCTTAAGTCAATATGTGTATGCATCTTCTATACTCGTTTATATCTCAAATTCAGGCTCAAAACACCCGAAAATTCGATATTTTGGGGTCCCAGAAGCGATCTGTACATGCCTACTCAGTGCTAGAATATTTTCAAAATATAGGCTAAAAACATGCTAAAAATCGATATTTTAGGTGCCAAAAAGTCGATATCTCAAATTAAGGCCCCAAACAACCGAAAATTCGATATTTAGGGGTCCCAGAAGCGATCTGTACATGCATACTCCGTGTTAGAGTATTTTCAAAATACATACTAAAAACATACTGAAAATCGATCTTTTAGGTGCCCAAAAGTCGATATGTGCATGCATCTTCAGTACCCGTTTATATCTCAAATTCAGGCTCAAAACACCCGAAAATTCGATATTTTGGGGCCCCAGAAGCGATTTGTACATGCCTACTCAGTGCTAGAATGTTTTCAAAATATAGGCTCAAAACATGCTCAAAATCGATATTTTAGGTTCCCATAAGTCGATATGTGCATGCATCTTCTGTACTCGTTTATATCTCAAATTCAGGCTCAAAACACCCGAAGATTCGATATTTAGGGGTCCCAGAAGCGATCTGTACATGCCTACTCAGTGTTAGAATATTTTCAAAATATAGGCTCAAAACATGCAAAAAATCGATATTTTTGGTGCGTCAAGGCGATATCTCAAATTAAGGCCCAAAACACCCGAAAATTCGATATTTAGGGGTCCCAGAAGCGATCTGTACATGCCTACTCCGTGTTAGAGTATTTTCAAAATACAGGCCAAAAACATGCTGAAAATCGATCTTTTAGGTGCCTAAAAGTCGATATGTGCATGAATCTTCAATACCCGTTTATATCTCAAATTCAGGCCCAAAACACCCGAAAATTCGATATTTTGGGGTCCCAGAAGCGATCTGTACATGCCTACTCCGTGTTAGAGTATTTTCAAAATTTATGCCCAAAACATGCTGAAAATCGATATTTTAGATGCCCAAAATCAATATGTGCATGTATCTTCTATACCCGTTTATATCTCAAATTAAGGCCCAAAACACCCGAAAATTCGATATTTTGGGGTCCCAGAAACGATCTGTACATGCCTACTCAGTGCTAGAATATTTTCAAAATAAAGGCTCAAAACATGCTAAAAATCGATATTTTAGGTGCGTAAAGGCGATATCTTAAATTCAGGCCCAAAACACCCGAAAATTCGATATTTAGGGGTTCCAGAAGCGATCTGTACATGCCTACTCATTGCTAGAATGTTTTCAAAATATAGGCTGAAAACATGCTTAAAATCGATAATTTAGGTGCCCAAAAGTCGATATGTGCATGCATCTTCTGTACTCGTTTAAATCTCAAATTCAAGCTCAAAACACCCGAAAATTCGATATTTAGGGGTCCCAGAAGCGATCTGTACATGCCTACTCAGTGCTAGAATATTTTCAAAATATAGGCTAAAAACATGCTAAAAATCGATATTTTAGGTGAGTAAAGGCGATATCTCAAATTCAGGCCCAAAACACCCGAAAATTCGATATTTGAGGGGTACAAGAAGCGATCTGTACATGCCTACTCCGTGTTATAGTATTTTCAAAATACAGGCCCATAACATGCTCAAAATCGATGTTTTAGGTGCCAAAAAGTCGATATGTGCATGCATCTTCTGTACCCGTTTATATCTCAAATTCTGGCCCTAAACACCCGAAAATTCGATATTTTGGGGTCCCAGAAGCGATCTGTACATGCCTACTCAGTGCTAGAATATTTTCAAAATATGGGCTAAAAACATGCTAAAAATCGATATTTTAGGTGAGTAAAGGCGATATCTCAAATTCAGGCCCAAAACACTCGAAAATTCGTTATTTAGGGGTCCAAGAAGCGATCTGTACATGCCTACTCCGTGTTAGAGTATTTTCAAAATACAGGCCCAAAACATGCTCAAAATCGATGTTTTAGGTGCCAAAAAGTCGATATGTGCATGAATCTTCTGTACCCGTTTATATCTCAAATTCGGGCTCAAAACACCCGAAAGTTCGATATTTTGGGGTCCCAGAAAGGATCTGTACATGCCTACTCCGTGTTAGAGTATTTTTTAAATAAATGCTCAAAACATGCTCAAAATCGATATTTTAGGTGCCCAAAAGTCGATATGTGCATGTATCTTCTGTACTCGTTTATATCTCAAATTCAAGCTCAAAACACCCGAAAATTTGATATTTAGGGGTCCCAGAAGCGATCTGTACATCAGTGCTAGAATATTTTCAAAATATAGGCTCAAAACATGCTAAAAATCGATATTTTAGGTGCGTAAAGGCGATATCTAAAATTTAGGTCCAAAACACCCGAAAATTCGATATTTAGGGGTCTGAGAACCGATCTGTACATGCCTACTCCGTGTTAGAGTATTTTCAAAATACAGGCCAAAAACATACTGAAAATCGATCCTTTAGGTGCCCAAAAGTCGATAAGTGCATGCATCTTCTGTACCCGTTTATATCTCAAATTCTGGCCCTAAACACCCGAAAATTCAATATTTTGGGGTCCCAGAAGCAATCTGTACATGCCTACTCAGTGCTAGAATATTTTCAAAATATTGGGTAAAAACATGCTAAAAATCGATATTTTAGGTGCCAAAAAGTCGATATCTCAATATCAGTCCCAAAACACCCGAAAATTCGATATTTAGTGGTCCCCGAAATGATCTGTACATGCCTACTCCGTGTTAGAGTATTTTAAAAATACAAACCAAAAACATACTGAAAATCGATCTTTTAGGTGCCCAAAAGTCGATATGTGCATGCATCTTCTGTACTCGTTTATATCTCAAATTCTGGCCCTAAACACCCGAAAATTCGATATTTTGGGGTCCCAGAAGCGATCTGTACATGCCTACTCAGTCCTAGAATTTTTTTTAAATAAATGCTCAAAAGATGCTCAAAATCGATATTTTAGGTGCCCAAAAGTCGATATGTGCATGTATCTTCTGTACTCGTTTATATCTCAAATTCAAGCTCAAAACACCCGAAAATTCGATATTTAGGGGTCCCAGAAGCGATCTGTACATGCCTACTCCGTGTTAGAGTATTTTCAAAATACAGGCCAAAAACACTGAAAATCGATCCTTTAGGTGCCCAAAAGTCGAGAAGTGCATGCATCTTCTGTACCCGTTTATATCTCAAATTCTGGCCCTAAACACCCGAAAATTCGATATTTTTGGGTGCCAGAAGCGATCTGTACATGCCATTCAGTGCTAGAATGTTTTCAAAATATAGGCTCAAAACATGCTCAAAATTGATATTTTAGGTGCCCAAAAGTCGATATGTGCATGCATCTTCTGTACTCGTTTATATCTCAAATTCAAGCTCAAAATACCCGAAAATTCGATATTTAGGGGTCCCAGAAGCGATCTGTACATGCCTACTCGGTGCTAGAAAATTTTCAAAATATAGGCTCAAAACATGCTAAAAATCGATATTTTAGGTGCGAAAAGGCGATATCTGAAATTCAGGCCCAAAACACCCGAAAAATCGATATTTAAGGGTCCCAGAATCGATCTATACATGCCTACTCATTGCTGGAATGTTTTCAAAATATAGGCTGAAAACATGCTCAAAATCGATATTTTAGGTTCCCAAAAGTCGATATGTGCATGCATCTTCTGTACTCGTTTAAATCTCAAATTCAAGCTCAAAACACCCGAAAATTCGATATTTAGGGGTCCCAGAAGCGATCTGTACATGCCTACTCAGTGCTAGAATATTTTCAAAATATAGGCTAAAAACATGCTAAAAATCGATATTTTAGGTGAGTAAAGGCGATATCTCAAATTCAGGCCCAAAACACCCGAAAATTGGATATTTATGGGTCCCAGAAGCGATCTGTACATGCCTACTCAGTGCTATAATGTTTTCAAAATATTGGCTCAAAACATGCTAAAAATCGATATTTTAGGTGCGTAAAGTCAATATCTCAATTTAAGGCCCAAAACACCCGAAAATTCGATATTTTGGGGTCCCAGAAGCGATCTGTACATGCCTTCTCCGTGTTAGAGTATTTTCAAAATAAAGGCCCAAAACATGCTCAAAATCGATGTTTTAGGTGCCCAAAAGTCGATATGTGCATGGATCTTCAGTACCCGTTTATATCTCAAATTCAGGCTCAAAACACCCGAAAATTCGATATTTTGGGGTCCCAGAAACGATATGTACATGCCTACTCAGTGCTAGAATGTTTTCAAAATATAGGCTCAAAACATGCTCAAAATCGATATTTGAGTTGCCAAAAAGTCGATATCTCAAATTAAAGCCAAAACACCAGAAAATTCGATATTTTGGGGTCGCAGAAGCGATCTGTACATGCTTACTCCGTGTTAGAGTATTTTCAAAATACAGGCCCAAAACATGCTCAAAATCGATGTTTTAGGTGCCCAAAAGTCGATATGTGCATGGATCTTCAGTACCCGTATATATCTCAAATTCAGGCTCAAAACACCCGAAAATTCGATATTTTGGGGTCCCAAAAGCGATCTGTACATGCCTACTCATTGCTAGAATGTTTTCAAAATATAGGCTGAAAACATGCTCAAAATCGATCTTTTAGGTGCCCAAAAGTCGATATGTGCATGCATCTTCTGTACCCGTTTATATCTCAAATTCTAGCCCTAAACACTCGAAAATTCGATATTTTTGGGTCCCAGAATCGATCTGTACATGCCTACTCAGTGCTAGAATGTTTTCAAAATATAGGCTCAAAACATGCTCAAAATCGATATTTGAGGTGCCAAAAAGTCGATTTCTCAAATTAAAGCCAAAACACCCGAAAATTCGATATTTTGGGGTCGCAGAAGCGATCTGTACATGCCTACTCCGTGTTAGAGTATTTTCAAAATACAGGCCCAAAACATGCTCAAAATCGATGTTTTAGGTGCCAAAAAGTCGATATGTGCATGCATCTTCAGTACCCGTATATATCTCAAATTCAGGCTCAAAACACCCGAAAATTCGATATTTTGGGGTCCCACAAGCGATCTGTACATGCCTACTCCGTGTTAGAGTATTTTCAAAATACATGCCCAAAACATGCTGAAAATCGATATTTTAGATGCCCAAAGTCAATATGTGTATTTATCTTCTGTACCCGTTTATATGTCAAATTCAGGCTCAAAACTCTCGAAAATTCAATATTTTAGGGTCCCAGAAGCAATCTGCACATGGCCTACTCAGTGCTAGAATATTTTCAAATTATAGGCTAAAAACATGCTAAAAATCGATATTTTAGGTGCGTAAAGTCAATATCTCAAATTAAAGCCCAAAACACCCGAAAATTCGATATTTTGGGGTCCCAGAAGCGATCTGTACATGCCTACTCCGTGTTAGAGTATTTTCAAAATACAGGCCTAAAACATGCTCAAAATCGATATTTTAGATGCCCAAAGTCAATTTGTGTATGTATCTTCTGTACCCGTTTATATCTCAAATTCAGGCTCAAAACTCCCGAAAATTCAATATTTTAGGGTCCCAGAAGCAATCTGCACATGGCCTATTCAGTGCTAGAATATTTTCAAATTATAGGCTAAAAACATGCTAAAAATCGATATATTAGGTGCCAAAAATTCGATATCTCAAATTAAGGCCCAAAACACCTGAAAATTCGATATTTAGGGGTCCCAGAAGCAATCTGTACATGCCTACTCCGTGTTAGAGTATTTTCAAAATACAGGCCAAAAACATACTGGAAATCGATCTTTTAGGAGCCCAAAAGTCGATATGTGCATGCATCTTCTGTACCCGTTTATATCTCAAATTCTGGCCCTAAACACCCCAAAATTCGATATTTTTGGGTCCCAGAAGCGATCTGTACATGCCTACTCAGTGCTAGAATGTTTTCAAAATATAGGCTCAAAACATGCTCAAAATCGATATTTTAGGTGCCCAAAAGTCGATAAGTGCATGCATCTTCAGTACCCGTTTATATCTCAAATTCAAGCTCAAAACACCCGAAAATTCGATATTTAGGGGTCCCAGAAGCGATCTGTACATGCCTACTCAGTGCTAGAATATTTTCAAAATATGAGCTAAAAACATGCTAAAAATCGATATTTTAGGTGAGTAAAGGCGATATCTCAAATTCAGGCCCAAAACACCCGAAAATTCGATATTTAGGGGTCCAAGAAGCGATCTGTACATGCCTACTCCGTGTTAGAGTATTTTCAAAATACAGGCCCAAAACATGCTCAAAATCGAAGTTTTAGGTGCCAAAAAGTCGATATGTGCATGAATCTTCAGTACCCGTTTATATCTCAAATTCAGGCTCAAAACACCCGAAAGTTCGATATTTTGGGGTCCCAGAAAGGATCTGTACATGCCTACTCCGTGTTAGAGTATTTTTTAAATAAATGCTCAAAACATGCTCAAAATCGATATTTTAGGTGCCCAAAAGTCGATATGTGCATGTATCTTCTGTACTCGTTTATATCTCAAATTCAAGCTCAAAACACCAGAAAATTCGATATTTAGGGGTCCCAAAAGCGATCTGTACATGCCTACTCAGTGCTAGAATATTTTCAAATTATAGGCTAAAAACATGCTAAAAATCGATATATTAGGTGCCAAAAAGTCGATATCTCAAATTAAGGCCCAAAACACCCGAAAATTCGATATTTAGGGGTCCCAGAAGCGACCTGTACATGCCTACTCCGTGTTAGAGTATTTTCAAAATACAGGCCAAAAACATACTGGAAATCGATCTTTTAGGTGCCCAAAAGTCGATATGTGCATGCATCTTCTGTACTCGTTTATATCTCAAATTCTGGCCTAAAACACCCGAAAATTCGATATTTTTGGGTCCCAGAAGCGATCTGTACATGCCTACTCAGTGCTAGAATGTTTTCAAAATATAGGCTCAAAACATGCTCAAAATCGATATTTTAGGTGCCCAAAAGTCGATATGTGCATGCATCTTCTGTACTCGTTTATATCCCAAATTCAAGCTCAAAACACCCGAAAATTCGATATTTAGGGGTCACAGAAGAGATCTGTACATGCCTACTCAGTGCTAGAATATTTTCAAAATATAGGCTCAAAACATGCTAAAAATCGATATTTTAGGTGCGTAAAGTCGATATCTTAAATTAAGGCCCAAAACACCCGAAAATTCGATATTTTGGGGTCCCAGAAGCGATCTGTACATGCCTACTCCGTGTTAGAGTATTTTCAAAATACAGGCCTAAAACATGCTCAAAATCGATATTTTAGGTGCCCAAAAGTCGATATGTGCATGTATCTTCTGTACTCGTTTATATCTCAAATTCAAGCTCAAAACACCCGAAAATTTGATATTTAGGGGTCCCAGAAGCGATCTGTACATGCCTACTCAGTGCTAGAATATTTTCAAAATATAGGCTCAAAACATGCTAAAAATCGATATTTTAGGTGCGTAAAGGCGATATCTAAAATTTAGGTCCAAAACACCCGAAAATTCGATATTTAGGGGTCCGAGAACCGATCTGTACATGCCTACTCCGTGTTAGAGTATTTTCAAAATACAGGCCAAAAACATACTGAAAATCGATCCTTTAGGTGCCCAAAAGTCGATAAGTGCATGCATCTTCTGTACCCGTTTATATCTCAAATTCTGGCCCTAAACACCCGAAAATTCAATATTTTGGGGTCCCAGAAGCAATCTGTACATGCCTACTCAGTGCTAGAATATTTTCAAAATATTGGCTAAAAACATGCTAAAAATCGATATTTTAGGTGCCAAAAAGTCGATATCTCAATATCAGTCCCAAAACACCCGAAAATTCGATATTTAGTGGTCCCAGAAATGATCTGTACATGCCTACTCCGTGTTAGAGTATTTTCAAAATACAAGCCAAAAACATACTGAAAATCGATCTTTTAGGAGCCCAAAAGTCGATATGTGCATGCATCTTCTGTACTCGTTTATATCTCAAATTCTGGCCCTAAACACCCGAAAATTCGATATTTTGGGGTCCCAGAAGCGATCTGTACATGCCTACTCAGTCCTAGAATTTTTTTTAAATAAATGCTCAAAATATGCTCAAAATCGATATTTTAGGTGCCCAAAAGTCGATATGTGCATGTATCTTCTGTACTCGTTTATATCTCAAATTCAAGCTCAAAACACCCGAAAATTCGATATTTAGGGGTCCCAGAAGCGATCTGTAGATGCCTACTCCGTGTTAGAGTATTTTCAAAATACAGGCCAAAAACATATTGAAAATCGATCCTTTAGGTGCCCAAAAGTCGATAAGTGCATGCATCTTCTGTACCCGTTTATATCTCAAATTCTGGCCCTAAACACCCGAATATTCGATATTTTTGGGTGCCAGAAGCGATCTGTACATGCCATTCAGTGCTAGAATGTTTTCAAAATATAGGCTCAAAACATGCTCAAAATCGATATTTTAGGTGCCCAAAAGTCGATATGTGCATGCATCTTCTGTACTCGTTTATATCTCAAATTCAAGCTCAAAATACCCGAAAATTCGATATTTAGGGGTCCCAGAAGCGATCTGTACATGCCTACTCAGTGCTAGAAAATTTTAAAAATATAGGCTCAAAACATGCTAAAAATCGATATTTTAGGTGCGTAAAGGCGATATCTCAAATTCAGGCCCAAAACACCCGAATATTCGATATTTAAGGGTCCCAGAAGCGATCTGTACATGCCTACTCATCGCTAGAATGTTTTCAAAATATAGGCTGAAAACATGCTCAAAATCGATATTTTAGGTTCCCAAAAGTCGATATGTGCATGCATCTTCTGTACTCGTTTAAATCTTAAATTCAAGCTCAAAACACCCGAAAATTCGATATTTAGGGGTCCCAGAAGCGATCTGTACATGCCTACTCAGTGCTAGAATATTTTCAAAATATAGGCTCAAAACATGCTAAAAATCGATATTTTAGGTGCGTAAAGGCGATATCTCAAATTTAGGTCCAAAACACCCGAAAATTCGATACTTAGGGGTCCGAGAAGCGATCTGTACATGCCTACTCAGTGCTAGAATATTTTCAAAATATAGGCTAAAAACATGCTAAAAATCGATATTTTAGGTTCCCAAAAGTCGATATCTGCATGCATCTTCTGTACTCGTTTAAATCTCAAATTCAAGCTCAAAACACCCGAAAATTCGATATTTAGGGGTCCCAGAAGCGATCTGTACATGCCTACTCAGTGCTAGAATATTTTCAAAATATAGGCTAAAAACATGCTAAAAATCGATATTTTAGGTGAGTAAAGTCGATATATCAAATTCAGGCCCAAAACACCCGAAAATTCGATATTTATGGGTCCCAGAAGCGATCTGTACATGCCTACTCAGTGCTAGAATGTTTTCAAAATATAGGCTCAAAACATGCTAAAAATCGATATTTTAGGTGCGTAAAGTCAATATCTCAGTTTAAGGCCCAAAACACCCGAAAATTCGATATTTTGGGGTCCCAGAAGCGATCTGTACATCCCTACTCCGTGTTAGAGTATTTTCAAAATAAAGGCCCAAAACATGCTCAAAATCGATGTTTTAGGTGCCCAAAAGTCGATATGTGCTTGGATTTTCAGTACACGTTTATATCTCAAAATCAGGCTCAAAACACCCGAAAATTCGATATTTTGGGGTCCCAGAAACGATCTGTACATGCCTACTCAGTGCTAGAATGTTTTCAAAATATAGGCTCAAAACATGCTAAAAATCGATACTTGAGGTGCCAAAAAGTCGATATCTCAAATTAAAGCCAAAACACCCGAAAATTCGATATTTTGGGTTCGAAGAAGTGATCTGTACATGCTTACTCCGTGTTAGAGTATTTTCAAAATACAGGCCCAAAACATACTGGAAATCGATCTTTTAGGTGCTCAAAAGTCGATATGTGCATGCATCTTCTGTACTCGTTTATATCTCAAATTCTGGCCCTAAACACCCGAAAATTCGATATTTTTGAGTCCCAGAAGCGATCTGTACATGCCTACTCAGTGCTAGAATGTTTTCAAAATATAGGCTCAAAACATGCTCAAAATCGATATTTTAGGTGCCCAAAAGTCGATATGTGCATGCATCTTCTGTACTAGTTTATATCCCAAATTCAAGCTCAAAACACCCAAAAATTCGATATTTAGGGGTCACAGAAGCGATCTGTACATGCCTACTCAGTGCTAGAATATTTTCAAAATATAGGCTCAAAACATGCTAAAAATCGATATTTTAGGTGCGTAAAGTCGATACCTTAAATTAAGGCCCAAAACACCCGAAAATTCGATATTTTGGGGTCCCAGAAGCGATCTGTACATGCCTACTCCGTGTTAGAGTATTTTCAAAATACAGGCCTAAAACATGCTCAAAATCGATATTTTAGATGCCCAAAGTCAATTTGTGTATGTATCTTCTGTACCCGTTTATATCTCAAATTCAGGCTCAAAACTCCCGAAAATTCAATATTTTAGGGTCCCAGAAGCAATCTGCACATGGCCTACTCAGTGCTAGAATATTTTCAAATTATAGGCTAAAAACATGCTAAAAATCGATATATTAGGTGCCAAAAAGTCGATATCTCAAATTAAGGCCCAAAACACCCTAAAATTCGATATTTAGGGGTCCCAGTAGCAATCTGTACATGCCTGCTCCGTGTTAGAGTATTTTCAAAATACAGGCCAAAAACATACTGTAAATCGATCTTTTAGGTGCCCAAAAGTCGATATGTGCATGCATCTTCTGTACCCGTTTATATCTCAAATTCTGGCCCTAAACACCCGAAAATTCGATATTTTTGGGTCCCAGAAGCGATCTGTACATGCCTACTCAGTGCTAGAATGTTTTCAAAATATAGGCTCAAAACATGCTCAAAATCGATATTTTAGGTGCCCAAAAGTCGATAAGTGCATGGCATCATCTTCAGTACCCGTTTATATCTCAAATTCAAGCTCAAAACACCCGAAAATTCGATATTTAGGGGTCCCAGAAGCGATCTGTACATGCCTACTCAGTGCTAGAATATTTTCAAAATATGGGCTAAAAACATGCTAAAAATCGATATTTTAGGTGAGTAAAGGCGATATCTCAAATTCAGGCCCAAAACACCCGAAAATTCGATATTTAGGGGTCCAAGAAGCGATCTGTACATGCCTACTCCGTGTTAGAGTATTTTCAAAATACAGGCCCAAAACATGCTCAAAATCGATGTTTTAGGTGCCAAAAAGTCGATATGTGCATGAATCTTCAGTACCCGTTTATATCTCAAATTCAGGCTCAAAACACCAGAAAGTTCGATATTTTGGGGTCCCAGAAAGGATCTGTACATGCCTACTCCGTGTTAGAGTATTTTTTAAATAAATGCTCAAAACATGCTCAAAATCGATATTTTAGGTGCCCAAAAGTCGATATGTGCATGTATCTTCTGTACTCGTTTATATCTCAAATTCAAGCTCAAAACACCCGAAAATTCGATATTTAGGGGTCCCAGAAGCGATCTGTACATGCCTACTCAGTGCTAGAATATTTTCAAAATATAGGCTCAAAACATGCTAAAAATCGATATTTTAGGTGCGTAAAGGCGATATCTAAAATTTAGGTCCAAAACACCCGAAAATTCGATATTTAGGGGTCCGAGAACCGATCTGTACATGCCTACTCCGTGTTAGAGTATTTTCAAAATACAGGCCAAAAACATACTGAAAATCGATCCTTTAGGTGCCCAAAAGTCGATAAGTGCATGCATCTTCTGTACCCGTTTATATCTCAAATTCTGGCCCAAAACACCCGAAAATTCAATATTTTGGGGTCCCAGAAGCAATCTGTAATGCCTACTCAGTGCTAGAATATTTTCAAAATATAGGCTAAAAACATGCTAAAAATCGATATTTTAGGTGCCAAAAAGTCGATATCTCAATATCAGTCCCAAAACACCCGAAAATTCGATATTTAGTGGTCCCAGAAAGGACTTGTACATGCCTACTCCGTGTTTGAGTATTTTCAAAATACAAGCCAAAAACATACTGAAAATCGATCTTTTAGGTGCCCAAAAGTCGATATGTGCATGCATCTTCTGTACTCGTTTATATCTCAAATTCTGGCCCTAAACACCCGAAAATTCGATATTTTGGGGTCCCAGAAGCGATCTGTACATGCCTACTCAGTCCTAGAATTTTTTTTAAATAAATGCTCAAAAGATGCTCAAAATCGATATTTTAGGTGCCCAAAAGTCGATATGTGCATGTATCTTCTGTACTCGTTTATATCTCAAATTCAAGCTCAAAACACCCGAAAATTCGATATTTAGGGGTCCCAGAAGCGATCTGTAGATGCCTACTCCGTGTTAGAGTATTTTCAAAATACAGGCCAAAAACATATTGAAAATCGATCCTTTAGGTGCCCAAAAGTCGATAAGTGCATGCATCTTCTGTACCCGTTTGTCTCAAATTCTGGCCCTAAACACCCGAATATTCGATATTTTTGGGTGCCAGAAGCGATCTGTACATGCCATTCAGTGCTAGAATGTTTTCAAAATATAGGCTCAAAACATGCTCAAAATCGATATTTTAGGTGCCCAAAAGTCGATATGTGCATGCATCTTCTGTACTCGTTTATATCTCAAATTCAAGCTCAAAATACCCGAAAATTCGATATTTAGGGGTCCCAGAAGCGATCTGTACATGCCTACTCAGTGCTAGAAAATTTTAAAAATATAGGCTCAAAACATGCTAAAAATCGATATTTTAGGTGCGTAAAGGCGATATCTCAAATTCAGGCCCAAAACACCCGAATATTCGATATTTAAGGGTCCCAGAAGCGATCTGTACATGCCTACTCATCGCTAGAATGTTTTCAAAATATAGGCTGAAAACATGCTCAAAATCGATATTTTAGGTTCCCAAAAGTCGATATGTGCATGCATCTTCTGTACTCGTTTAAATCTTAAATTCAAGCTCAAAACACCCGAAAATTCGATATTTAGGGGTCCCAGAAGCGATCTGTACATGCCTACTCAGTGCTAGAATATTTTCAAAATATAGGCTCAAAACATGCTAAAAATCGATATTTTAGGTGCGTAAAGGCGATATCTCAAATTTAGGTCCAAAACACCCGAAAATTCGATACTTAGGGGTCCGAGAAGCGATCTGTACATGCCTACTCAGTGCTAGAATATTTTCAAAATATAGGCTAAAAACATGCTAAAAATCGATATTTTAGGTTCCCAAAAGTCGATATCTGCATGCATCTTCTGTACTCGTTTAAATCTCAAATTCAAGCTCAAAACACCCGAAAATTCGATATTTAGGGGTCCCAGAAGCGATCTGTACATGCCTACTCAGTGCTAGAATATTTTCAAAATATAGGCTAAAAACATGCTAAAAATCGATATTTTAGGTGAGTAAAGTCGATATCTCAAATTCAGGCCCAAAACACCCGAAAATTCGATATTTATGGGTCCCAGAAGCGATCTGTACATGCCTACTCAGTGCTAGAATGTTTTCAAAATATAGGCTCAAAACATGCTAAAAATCGATATTTTAGGTGCGTAAAGTCAATATCTCAATTTAAGGCCCAAAACACCCGAAAATTCGATATTTTGGGGTCCCAGAAGCGATCTGTACATCCCTACTCCGTGTTAGAGTATTTTCAAAATAAAGGCCCAAAACATGCTCAAAATCGATGTTTTAGGTGCCCAAAAGTCGATATGTGCATGGATTTTCAGTACCCGTTTATATCTCAAAATCAGGCTCAAAACACCCGAAAATTCGATATTTTGGGGTCCCAGAAACGATCTGTACATGCCTACTCAGTGCTAGAATGTTTTCAAAATATAGGCTCAAAACATGCTAAAAATCGATACTTGAGGTGCCAAAAAGTCGATATCTCAAATTAAAGCCAAAACACCCGAAAATTCGATATTTTGGGTTCGAAGAAATGATCTGTACATGCTTACTCCGTGTTAGAGTATTTTCAAAATACAGGCCCAAAACATACTGGAAATCGATCTTTTAGGTGCCCAAAAGTCGATATGTGCATGCATCTTCTGTACTCGTTTATATCTCAAATTCTGGCCCTAAACACCCGAAAATTCGATATTTTTGGGTCCCAGAAGCGATCTGTACATGCCTACTCAGTGCTAGAATGTTTTCAAAATATAGGCTCAAAACATGCTCAAAATCGATATTTTAGGTGCCCAAAAGTCGATATGTGCATGCATCTTCTGTACTAGTTTATATCCCAAATTCAAGCTCAAAACACCCAAAAATTCGATATTTAGGGGTCACAGAAGCGATCTGTACATGCCTACTCAGTGCTAGAATATTTTCAAAATATAGGCTCAAAACATGCTAAAAATCGATATTTTAGGTGCGTAAAGTCGATACCTTAAATTAAGGCCCAAAACACCCGAAAATTCGATATTTTGGGGTCCCAGAAGCGATCTGTACATGCCTACTCCGTGTTAGAGTATTTTCAAAATACAGGCCTAAAACATGCTCAAAATCGATATTTTAGATGCCCAAAGTCAATTTGTGTATGTATCTTCTGTACCCGTTTATATCTCAAATTCAGGCTCAAAACTCCCGAAAATTCAATATTTTAGGGTCCCAGAAGCAATCTGCACATGGCCTACTCAGTGCTAGAATATTTTCAAATTATAGGCTAAAAACATGCTAAAAATCGATATATTAGGTGCCTAAAAGTCGATATCTCAAATTAAGGCCCAAAACACCCTAAAATTCGATATTTAGGGGTCCCAGTAGCAATCTGTACATGCCTGCTCCGTGTTAGAGTATTTTCAAAATACAGGCCAAAAACATACTGTAAATCGATCTTTTAGGTGCCCAAAAGTCGATATGTGCATGCATCTTTTGTACCCGTTTATATCTCAAATTCTGGCCCTAAACACCCGAAAATTCGATATTTTTGGGTCCCAGAAGCGATCTGTACATGCCTACTCAGTGCTAGAATGTTTTCAAAATATAGGCTCAAAACATGCTCAAAATCGATATTTTAGGTGCCCAAAAGTCGATAAGTGCATGGCATCATCTTCAGTACCCGTTTATATCTCAAATTCAAGCTCAAAACACCCGAAAATTCGATATTTAGGGGTCCCAGAAGCGATCTGTACATGCCTACTCAGTGCTAGAATATTTTCAAAATATGGGCTAAAAACATGCTAAAAACCGATATTTTAGGTGAGTAAAGGCGATATCTCAAATTCAGGCCCAAAACACCCGAAAATTCGATATTTAGGGGTCCAAGAAGCGATCTGTACATGCCTACTCCGTGTTAGAGTATTTTCAAAATACAGGCCCAAAACATGCTCAAAATCGATGTTTTAGGTACCAAAAAGTCGATATGTGCATGAATCTTCAGTACCCGTTTATATCTCAAATTCAGGCTCAAAACACCAGAAAGTTCGATATTTTGGGGTCCCAGAAAGGATCTGTACATGCCTACTCCGTGTTAGAGTATTTTTTAAATAAATGCTCAAAACATGCTCAAAATCGATATTTTAGGTGCCCAAAAGTCGATATGTGCATGTATCTTCTGTACTCGTTTATATCTCAAATTCAAGCTCAAAACACCCGAAAATTCGATATTTAGGGGTCCCAGAAGCGATCTGTACATGCCTACTCAGTGCTAGAAAATTTTAAAAATATAGGCTCAAAACATGCTAAAAATCGATATTTTAGGTGCGTAAAGGCGATATCTCAAATTTAGGTCCAAAACACCCGAAAATTCGATATTTAGGGGTCCGAGAAGCGATCTGTACATGCCTACTCAGTGCTAGAATATTTTCAAAATAAAGGCTAAAACATGCTAAAAATCGATATTTTAGGTTCCCAAAAGTCGATATCTGCATGCATCTTCTGTACTCGTTTAAATCTCAAATTCAAGCTCAAAACACCCGAAAATTCGATATTTAGGGGTAACGGAAGCGATCTGTACATGCCTACTCAGTGCTAGAATATTTTCAAAATATAGGCTAAAAACATGCTAAAAATCGATATTTTAGGTGAGTAAAGGCGATATCTCAAATTCAGGCCCAAAACACCCGAAAATTCGATATTTATGGGTCCCAGAAGCGATCTGTATATGCCTACTCAGTGCTAGAATTATTTCAAAATATAGGCTAAAAACATGCTAAAAATCGATATTTTAGGTGAGTAAAGGCGATATCTCAAATTCAGGCCCAAAACACCCGAAAATTCGATATTTGAGGGGTACAAGAAGCGATCTGTACATGCCTACTCCGTGTTATAGTAATTTCAAAATACAGGCCCATAACATGCTCAAAATCGATGTTTTAGGTGCCAAAAAGTCGATATGTGCATGAATCTTCAGTACCCGTTTATATCTCAAATTCAGGCTAAAAACACCCGAAAGTTCGATATTTTGGGGTCCCAGAAAGGATCTGTACATGCCTACTCCGTGTTAGAGTATTTTTAAAATAAATGATCAAAACATGCTCAAAATCGATATTTTAGGTGCCCAAAAGTCGATATGTGCATGTATCTTCTGTACTCGTTTATATCTCAAATTCAAGCTCAAAACACACGAAAATTCGATATTTAGGGGTCCCAGAAGCGATATGTACATGCCTACTCAGTGCTAGAATATTTTCAAAATATAGGCTCAAAACATGCTAAAAATCGATATTTTAGGTGCGTAAAGGCGATATCTCAAATTTAGGTCCAAAACACCCGAAAATTCGATATTTAGGGGTCCGAGAAGCGATCTGTACATGCCTACTCAGTGCTAGAATATTTTCAAAATACAGGCCAAAAACATACTGAAAATCGATCCTTTAGGTGCCCAAAAGTCAATAAGTGCATGCATCTGCTGTACCCGTTTATATCTCAAATTCTGGCCCTAAACACCCGAAAAATCAATTTTTTGGGGTCCCAGAAGCAATCTGTACATGCCTACTCAGTGCTAGAATATTTTCAAAATATAGGCTAAAAACATGCTAAAAATCGATATTTTAGGTGCCAAAAAGTCGATATTTCAATATCAGTCCCAAAACACCCGAAAATTCGATATTTAGTGGTCCCAGAAAAGATCTGTACATGCCTACTCCGTGTTAGAGTATTTTCAAAATACAAGCAAAAAACATACTGAAAATCGATCTTTTAGGTGCCCAAAAGTCGATATGTGCATGCATCTTCTGTACTCGTTTATATCTCAAATTCTGGCCCTAAACATTCGAAAATTCGATATTTTGGGGTCCCAGAAGCGATCTGTACATGCCTACTCAGTCCTAGAATTTTTTTAAAATAAATGCTCAAAAGATGCTCAAAATCGATATTTTAGGTGCCCAAAAGTCGATATGTGCATGTATCTTCTGTACTCGTTTATATCTCAAATTCAAGCTCAAAACACCCGAAAATTCGATATTTAGGGGTCCCAGAAGCGATCTGTACATGCCTACTCCGTGTTAGAGTATTTTCAAAATACAGGCCAAAAACACTGAAAATCGATCCTTTAGGTGCCCAAAAGTCGAGAAGTGCATGCATCTTCTGTACCCGTTTATATCTCAAATTCTGGCCCTAAACACCCGAAAATTCGATATTTTTGGGTGCCAGAAGCGATCTGTACATGCCATTCAGTGCTAGAATGTTTTCAAAATATAGGCTCAAAACATGCTCAAAATTGATATTTTAGGTGCCCAAAAGTCGATATGTGCATGCATCTTCTGTACTCGTTTATATCTCAAATTCAAGCTCAAAATACCCGAAAATTCGATATTTAGGGGTCCCAGAAGCGATCTGTACATGCCTACTCGGTGCTAGAAAATTTTCAAAATATAGGCTCAAAAATTGCTAAAAATCGATATTTTAGGTGCGAAAAGGCGATATCTGAAATTCAGGCCCAAAACACCCGAAAAATCGATATTTAAGGGTCCCAGAATCGATCTATACATGCCTACTCATTGCTAGAATGTTTTCAAAATATAGGCTGAAAACATGCTCAAAATCGATATTTTAGGTTCCCAAAAGTCGATATGTGCATGCATCTTCTGTACTCGTTTAAATCTCAAATTCAAGCTCAAAACACCCGAAAATTCGATATTTAGGGGTCCCAGAAGCGATCTGTACATGCCTACTCAGTGCTAGAATATTTTCAAAATATAGGCTAAAAACATGCTCAAAATCGATATTTTAGGTGAGTAAAGGCGATATCTCAAATTCAGGCCCAAAACACCCGAAAATTGGATATTTATGGGTCCCAGAAGCGATCTGTACATGCCTACTCAGTGCTATAATGTTTTCAAAATATAGGCTCAAAACATGCTAAAAATCGATATTTTAGGTGCGTAAAGTCAATATCTCAATTTAAGGCCCAAAACACCCGAAAATTCGATATTTTGGTGTCCCAGAAGCGATCTGTACATGCCTACTCCGTGTTAGAGTATTTTCAAAATAAAGGCCCAAAACATGCTCAAAATCGATGTTTTAGGTGCCCAAAAGTCGATATGTGCATGGATCTTCAGTACCCGTTTATATCTCAAATTCAGGCTCAAAACACCCGAAAATTCGATATTTTGGGGTCCCAGAAACGATATGTACATGCCTACTCAGTGCTAGAATGTTTTCAAAATATAGGCTCAAAACATGCTCAAAATCGATATTTGAGTTGCCAAAAAGTCGATATCTCAAATTAAAGCCAAAACACCAGAAAATTCGATATTTTGGGGTCGCAGAAGCGATCTGTACATGCTTACTCCGTGTTAGAGTATTTTCAAAATACAGGCCCAAAACATGCTCAAAATCGATGTTTTAGGTGCCCAAAAGTCGATATGTGCATGGATCTTCAGTACCCGTATATATCTCAAATTCAGGCTCAAAACACCCGAAAATTCGATATTTTGGGGTCCCAAAAGCGATCTGTACTTGCCTACTCATTGCTAGAATGTTTTCAAAATATAGGCTGAAAACATGCTCAAAATCGATCTTTTAGGTGCCCAAAAGTCGATATGTGCATGCATCTTCTGTACCCGTTTATATCTCAAATTCTAGCCCTAAACACTCGAAAATTCGATATTTTTGGGTCCCAGAAGCGATCTGTACATGCCTACTCAGTGCTAGAATGTTTTCAAAATATAGGCTCAAAACATGCTCAAAATCGATATTTGAGGTGCCAAAAAGTCGATTTCTCAAATTAAAGCCAAAACACCCGAAAATTCGATATTTTGGGGTCGCAGAAGCGATCTGTACATGCCTACTCCGTGTTAGAGTATTTTCAAAATACAGGCCCAAAACATGCTCAAAATCGATGTTTTAGGTGCCAAAAAGTCGATATGTGCATGCATCTTCAGTACCCGTATATATCTCAAATTCAGGCTCAAAACACCCGAAAATTCGATATTTTGGGGTCCCACAAGCGATCTGTACATGCCTACTCCGTGTTAGAGTATTTTCAAAATACATGCCCAAAACATGCTGAAAATCGATATTTTAGATGCCCAAAGTCAATATGTGTATTTATCTTCTGTACCCGTTTATATGTCAAATTCAGGCTCAAAACTCTCGAAAATTCAATATTTTGGGGTCCCAGAAGCAATCTGCACATGGCCTACTCAGTGCTAGAATATTTTCAAATTATAGGCTAAAAACATGCTAAAAATCGATATTTTAGGTGCGTAAAGTCAATATCTCAAATTAAGGCCCAAAACACCCGAAAATTCGATATTTTGGGGTCCCAGAAGCGATCTGTACATGCCTACTCCGTGTTAGAGTATTTTCAAAATACAGGCCTAAAACATGCTCAAAATCGATATTTTAGATGACCAAAGTCAATTTGTGTATGTATCTTCTGTACCCGTTTATATCTCAAATTCAGGCTCAAAACTCCCGAAAATTCAATATTTTAGGGTCCCAGAAGTAATCTGCACATGGCCTACTCAGTGCTAGAATATTTTCAAATTATAGGCTAAAAACATGCTAAAAATCGATATATTAAGTGCCAAAAATTCGATATCTCAAATTAAGGCCCAAAACACCTGAAAATTCGATATTTAGGGGTCCCAGAAGCAATCTGTACATGCCTACTCCGTGTTAGAGTATTTTCAAAATACAGGCCAAAAACATACTGGAAATCGATCTTTTAGGAGCCCAAAAGTCGATATGTGCATGCATCTTCTGTACCCGTTTATATCTCAAATTCTGGCCCTAAACACCCCAAAATTCGATATTTTTGGGTCCCAGAAGCGATCTGTACATGCCTACTCAGTGCTAGAATGTTTTCAAAATATAGGCTCAAAACATGCTCAAAATCGATATTTTAGGTGCCCAAAAGTCGATAAGTGCATGCATCTTCAGTACCCGTTTATATCTCAAATTCAAGCTCAAAACACCCGAAAATTCGATATTTAGGGGTCCCAGAAGCGATCTGTACATGCCTACTCAGTGCTAGAATATTTTCAAAATATGAGCTAAAAACATGCTAAAAATCGATATTTTAGGTGAGTAAAGGCGATATCTCAAATTCAGGCCCAAAACACCCGAAAATTCGATATTTAGGGGTCCAAGAAGCGATCTGTACATGCCTACTCCGTGTTAGAGTATTTTCAAAATACAGGCCCAAAACATGCTCAAAATCGAAGTTTTAGGTGCCAAAAAGTCGATATGTGCATGAATCTTCAGTACCCGTTTATATCTCAAATTCAGGCTCAAAACACCCGAAAGTTCGATATTTTGGGGTCCCAGAAAGGATCTGTACATGCCTACTCCGTGTTAGAGTATTTTTTAAATAAATGCTCAAAACATGCTCAAAATCGATATTTTAGGTGCCCAAAAGTCGATATGTGCATGTATCTTCTGTACTCGTTTATATCTCAAATTCTGGCCCAAAACACCCGAAAATTCGATATTTTTGGGTCCCAGAAGCGATCTGTACATGCCTACTCAGTGCTAGAATGTTTTCAAAATATAGGCTCAAAACATGCTCAAAAACGATATTTTAGGTGCCCAAAAGTCGATATGTGCATGCATCTTCTGTACTCGTTTATATCCCAAATTCAAGCTCAAAACACCCGAAAATTCGATATTTAGGGGTCACAGAAGAGATCTGTACATGCCTACTCAGTGCTAGAATATTTTCAAAATATAGGCTCAAAACATGCTAAAAATCGATATTTTAGGTGCGTAAAGTCGATATCTTAAATTAAGGCCCAAAACACCCGAAAATTCGATATTTTGGGGTCCCAGAAGCGATCTGTACATGCCTACTCCGTGTTAGAGTATTTTCAAAATACAGGCCTAAAACATGCTCAAAATCGATATTTTAGATGCCCAAAGTCAATTTGTGTATGTATCTTCTGTACCCGTTTATATCTCAAATTCAGGCTCAAAACTCCCGAAAATTCAATATTTTAGGGTCCCAGAAGCAATCTGCACATGGCCTACTCAGTGCTAGAATATTTTCAAATTATAGGCTAAAAACATGCTAAAAATCGATATATTAGGTGCCAAAAAGTCGATATCTCAAATTAAGGCCCAAAACACCCGAAAATTCGATATTTAGGGGTCCCAGAAGCAATCTGTACATGCCTACTCCGTGTTAGAGTATTTTCAAAATACAGGCCAAAAACATACTGGAAATCGATCTTTTAGGAGCCCAAAAGTCGATATGTGCATGCATCTTCTGTACCCGTTTATATCTCAAATTCTGGCCCTAAACACCCGAAAATTTGATATTTTTGGGTCCCAGAAGCGATCTGTACATGCCTACTCAGTGCTAGAATGTTTTCAAAATATAGGCTCAAAACATGCTCAAAATCGATATTTTAGGTGCCCAAAAGTCGATAAGTGCATGCATCTTCAGTACCCGTTTATATCTCAAATTCAAGCTCAAAACACCCGAAAATTCGATATTTAGGGGTCCCAGAAGCGATCTGTACATGCCTACTCAGTGCTAGAATATTTTCAAAATATGGGCTAAAAACATGCTAAAAATCGATATTTTAGGTGAGTAAAGGCGATATCTCAAATTCAGGCCCAAAACACTCGAAAATTCGATATTTAGGGGTCCAAGAAGCGATCTGTACATGCCTACTCCGTGTTAGAGTATTTTCAAAATACAGGCCCAAAACATGCTCAAAATCGATGTTTTAGGTGCCAAAAAGTCGATATGTGCATGAATCTTCTGTACCCGTTTATATCTCAAATTCGGGCTCAAAACACCCGAAAGTTCGATATTTTGGGGTCCCAGAAAGGATCTGTACATGCCTACTCCGTGTTAGAGTATTTTTTAAATAAATGCTCAAAACATGCTCAAAATCGATATTTTAGGTGCCCAAAAGTCGATATGTGCATGTATCTTCTGTACTCGTTTATATCTCAAATTCAGGCTCAAAACACCCGAAAATTTGATATTTAGGGGTCCCAGAAGCGATCTGTACATGCCTACTCAGTGCTAGAATATTTTCAAAATATAGGCTCAAAACATGCTAAAAATCGATATTTTAGGTGCGTAAAGGCGATATCTAAAATTTAGGTCCAAAACACCCGAAAATTCGATATTTAGGGGTCCGAGAACCGATCTGTACATGCCTACTCCGTGTTAGAGTATTTTCAAAATACAGGCCAAAAACATACTGAAAATCGATCCTTTAGGTGCCCAAAAGTCGATAAGTGCATGCATCTTCTGTACCCGTTTATATCTCAAATTCTGGCCCTAAACACCCGAAAATTCAATATTTTGGGGTCCCAGAAGCAATCTGTACATGCCTACTCAGTGCTAGAATATTTTCAAAATATAGGCTAAAAACATGCTAAAAATCGATATTTTAGGTGCCAAAAAGTCGATATCTCAATATCAGTCCCAAAACACCCGAAAATTCGATATTTAGTGGTCCCAGAAATGATCTGTACATGCCTACTCCGTGTTAGAGTATTTTCAAAATACAAGCCAAAAACATACTGAAAATCGATCTTTTAGGTGCCCAAAAGTCGATATGTGCATGCATCTTCTGTACTCGTTTATATCTCAAATTCTGGCCCTAAACACCCGAAAATTCGATATTTTGGGGTCCCAGAAGCGATCTGTACATGCCTACTCAGTCCTAGAATTTTTTTTAAATAAATGCTCAAAAGATGCTCAAAATCGATATTTTAGGTGCCCAAAAGTCGATATGTGCATGTATCTTCTGTACTCGTTTATATCTCAAATTCAAGCTCAAAACACCCGAAAATTCGATATTTAGGGGTCCCAGAAGCGATCTGTAAATGCCTACTCCGTGTTAGAGTATTTTCAAAATACAGGCCAAAAACATATTGAAAATCGATCCTTTAGGTGCCCAAAAGTCGATAAGTGCATGCATCTTCTGTACCCGTTTATATCTCAAATTCTGGCCCTAAACACCCGAATATTCGATATTTTTGGGTGCCAGAAGCGATCTGTACATGCCATTCAGTGCTAGAATGTTTTCAAAATATAGGCTCAAAACATGCTCAAAATCGATATTTTAGGTGCCCAAAAGTCGATATGTGCATGCATCTTCTGTACTCGTTTATATCTCAAATTCAAGCTCAAAATACCCGAAAATTCGATATTTAGGGGTCCCAGAAGCGATCTGTACATGCCTACTCAGTGCTAGAAAATATTAAAAATATAGGCTCAAAACATGCTAAAAATCGATATTTTAGGTGCGTAAAGGCGATATCTCAAATTCAGGCCCAAAACACCCGAATATTCGATATTTAAGGGTCCCAGAAGCGATCTGTACATGCCTACTCATCGCTAGAATGTTTTCAAAATATAGGCTGAAAACATGCTCAAAATCGATATTTTAGGTTCCCAAAAGTCGATATGTGCATGCATCTTCTGTACTCGTTTAAATCTTAAATTCAAGCTCAAAACACCCGAAAATTCGATATTTAGGGGTCCCATAAGCGATCTGTACATGCCTACTCAGTGCTAGAATATTTTCAAAATATAGGCTCAAAACATGCTAAAAATCGATATTTTAGGTGCGTAAAGGCGATATCTCAAATTTAGGTCCAAAACACCCGAAAATTCGATACTTAGGGGTCCGAGAAGCGATCTGTACATGCCTACTCAGTGCTAGAATATTTTCAAAATATAGGCTAAAAACATGCTAAAAATCGATATTTTAGGTTCCCAAAAGTCGATATCTGCATGCATCTTCTGTACTCGTTTAAATCTCAAATTCAAGCTCAAAACACCCGAAAATTCGATATTTAGGGGTCCCAGAAGCGATCTGTACATGCCTACTCAGTGCTAGAATATTTTCAAAATATAGGCTAAAAACATGCTAAAAATCGATATTTTAGGTGAGTAAAGTCGATATCTCAAATTCAGGCCCAAAACACCCGAAAATTCGATATTTATGGGTCCCAGAAGCGATCTGTACATGCCTACTCAGTGCTAGAATGTTTTCAAAATATAGGCTCAAAACATGCTAAAAATCGATATTTTAGGTGCGTAAAGTCAATATCTCAATTTAAGGCCCAAAACACCCGAAAATTCGATATTTTGGGGTCCCAGAAGCGATCTGTACATCCCTACTCCGTGTTAGAGTATTTTCAAAATAAAGGCCCAAAACATGCTCAAAATCGATGTTTTAGGTGCCCAAAAGTCGATATGTGCATGGATTTTCAGTACCCGTTTATATCTCAAAATCAGGCTCAAAACACCCGAAAATTCGATATTTTGGAGTCCCAGAAATGATCTGTACATGCCTACTCAGTGCTAGAATGTTTTCAAAATATAGGCTCAAAACATGCTAAAAATCGATACTTGAGGTGCCAAAAAGTCGATATCTCAAATTAAAGCCAAAACACCCGAAAATTCGATATTTTGGGTTCGAAGAAGTGATCTGTACATGCTTACTCCTTGTTAGAGTATTTTCAAAATACAGGCCCAAAACATATTGGAAATCGATCTTTTAGGTGCCCAAAAGTCGATATGTGCATGCATCTTCTGTACTCGTTTATATCTCAAATTCTGGCCCTAAACACCCGAAAATTCGATATTTTTGGGTCCCAGAAGCGATCTGTACATGCCTACTCAGTGCTAGAATGTTTTCAAAATATAGGCTCAAAACATGCTCAAAATCGATATTTTAGGTGCCCAAAAGTCGATATGTGCATGCATCTTCTGTACTAGTTTATATCCCAAATTCAAGCTCAAAACACCCAAAAATTCGATATTTAGGGGTCACAGAAGCGATCTGTACATGCCTACTCAGTGCTAGAATATTTTCAAAATATAGGCTCAAAACATGCTAAAAATCGATATTTTAGGTGCGAAAAGTCGATACCTTAAATTAAGGCCCAAAACACCCGAAAATTCGATATTTTTGGGTCCCAGAAGCGATCTGTACATGCCTACTCAGTGCTAGAATGTTTTCAAAATATAGGCTCAAAACATGCTCAAAATCGATATTTTAGGTGCCCAAAAGTCGATAAGTGCATGGCATCATCTTCAGTACCCGTTTATATCTCAAATTCAAGCTCAAAACACCCGAAAATTCGATATTTAGGGGTCCCAGAAGCGATCTGTACATGCCTACTCAATGCTAGAATATTTTCAAAATATGGGCTAAAAACATGCTAAAAATCGATATTTTAGGTGAGTAAAGGCGATATCTCAAATTCAGGCCCAAAACACCCGAAAATTCGATATTTAGGGGTCCAAGAAGCGATCTGTACATGCCTACTCCGTGTTAGAGTATTTTCAAAATACAGGCCCAAAACATGCTCAAAATCGATGTTTTAGGTGCCAAAAAGTGCATGAATCTTCAGTACCCGTTTATATCTCAAATTCAGGCTCAAAACACCAGAAAGTTCGATATTTTGGGGTCCCAGAAAGGATCTGTACATGCCTACTCCGTGTTAGAGTATTTTTTAAATAAATGCTCAAAACATGCTCAAAATCGATATTTTAGGTGCCCAAAAGTCGATATGTGCATGTATCTTCTGTACTCGTTTATATCTCAAATTCAAGCTCAAAACACCCGAAAATTCGATATTTAGGGGTCCCAGAAGCGATCTGTACATGCCTACTCAGTGCTAGAATATTTTCAAAATATAGGCTCAAAACATGCTAAAAATCGATATTTTAGGTGCGTAAAGGCGATATCTAAAATTTAGGTCCAAAACACCCGAAAATTCGATATTTAGGGGTCCGAGAACCGATCTGTACATGCCTACTCCGTGTTAGAGTATTTTCAAAATACAGGCCAAAAACATACTGAAAATCGATCCTTTAGGTGCCCAAAAGTCGATAAGTGCATGCATCTTCTGTACCCGTTTATATCTCAAATTCTGGCCCAAAACACCCGAAAATTCAATATTTTGGGGTCCCAGAAGCAATCTGTAATGCCTACTCAGTGCTAGAATATTTTCAAAATATAGGCTAAAAACATGCTAAAAATCGATATTTTAGGTGCCAAAAAGTCGATATCTCAATATCAGTCCCAAAACACCCGAAAATTCGATATTTAGTGGTCCCAGAAAGGACCTGTACATGCCTACTCCGTGTTAGAGTATTTTCAAAATACAAGCCAAAAACATACTGAAAATCGATCTTTTAGGTGCCCAAAAGTCGATATGTGCATGCATCTTCTGTACTCGTTTATATCTCAAATTCTGGCCCTAAACACCCGAAAATTCGATATTTTGGGGTCCCAGAAGCGATCTGTACATGCCTACTCAGTCCTAGAATTTTTTTTAAATAAATGCTCAAAAGATGCTCAAAATCGATATTTTAGGTGCCCAAAAGTCGATATGTGCATGTATCTTCTGTACTCGTTTATATCTCAAATTCAAGCTCAAAACACCCGAAAATTCGATATTTAAGGGTCCCAGAAGCGATCTGTAGATGCCTACTCCGTGTTAGAGTATTTTCAAAATACAGGCCAAAAACATATTGAAAATCGATCCTTTAGGTGCCCAAAAGTCGATAAGTGCATGCATCTTCTGTACCCGTTTATGTCTCAAATTCTGGCCCTAAACACCCGAATATTCGATATTTTTGGGTGCCAGAAGCGATCTGTACATGCCATTCAGTGCTAGAATGTTTTCAAAATATAGGCTCAAAACATGCTCAAAATCGATATTTTAGGTGCCCAAAAGTCGATATGTGCATGCATCTTCTGTACTCGTTTATATCTCAAATTCAAGCTCAAAATACCCGAAAATTCGATATTTAGGGGTCCCAGAAGCGATCTGTACATGCCTACTCAGTGCTAGAAAATTTTAAAAATATAGGCTCAAAACATGCTAAAAATCGATATTTTAGGTGCGTAAAGGCGATATCTCAAATTCAGGCCCAAAACACCCGAATATTCGATATTTAAGGGTCCCAGAAGCGATCTGTACATGCCTACTCATCGCTAGAATGTTTTCAAAATATAGGCTGAAAACATGCTCAAAATCGATATTTTAGGTTCCCAAAAGTCGATATGTGCATGCATCTTCTGTACTCGTTTAAATCTTAAATTCAAGCTCAAAACACCCGAAAATTCGATATTTAGGGGTCCCAGAAGCGATCTGTACATGCCTACTCAGTGCTAGAATATTTTCAAAATATAGGCTCAAAACATGCTAAAAATCGATATTTTAGGTGCGTAAAGGCGATATCTCAAATTTAGGTCCAAAACACCCGAAAATTCGATACTTAGGGGTCCGAGAAGCGATCTGTACATGCCTACTCAGTGCTAGAATATTTTCAAAATATAGGCTAAAAACATGCTAAAAATCGATATTTTAGGTTCCCAAAAGTCGATATCTGCATGCATCTTCTGTACTCGTTTAAATCTCAAATTCAAGCTCAAAACACCCGAAAATTCGATATTTAGGGGTCCCAGAAGCGATCTGTACATGCCTACTCAGTGCTAGAATGTTTTCAAAATATAGGCTCAAAACATGCTAAAAATCGATATTTTAGGTGCGTAAAGTCAATATCTCAATTTAAGGCCCAAAACACCCGAAAATTCGATATTTTGGGGTCCCAGAAGCGATCTGTACATCCCTACTCCGTGTTAGAGTATTTTCAAAATAAAGGCCCAAAACATGCTCAAAATCGATGTTTTAGGTGCCCAAAAGTCGATATGTGCATGGATTTTCAGTACCCGTTTATATCTCAAAATCAGGCTCAAAACACCCGAAAATTCGATATTTTGGGGTCCCAGAAACGATCTGTACATGCCTACTCAGTGCTAGAATGTTTTCAAAATATAGGCTCAAAACATGCTAAAAATCGATACTTGAGGTGCCAAAAAGTCGATATCTCAAATTAAAGCCAAAACACCCGAAAATTCGATATTTTGGGTTCGAAGAAGTGATCTGTACATGCTTACTCCGTGTTAGAGTATTTTCAAAATACAGGCCAAAAACATACTGGAAATCGATCTTTTAGGTGCCCAAAAGTCGATATGTGCATGCATCTTCTGTACTCGTTTATATCTCAAATTCTGGCCCTAAACACCCGAAAATTCGATATTTTTGTGTCCCAGAAGCGATCTGTACATGCCTACTCAGTGCTAGAATGTTTTCAAAATATAGGCTCAAAACATGCTCAAAATCGATATTTTAGGTGCCCAAAAGTCGATATGTGCATGCATCTTCTGTACTAGTTTATATCCCAAATTCAAGCTCAAAACACCCAAAAATTCGATATTTAGGGGTCACAGAAGCGATCTGTACATGCCTACTCAGTGCTAGAATATTTTCAAAATATAGGCTCAAAACATGCTAAAAATCGATATTTTAGGTGCGTAAAGTCGATACCTTAAATTAAGGCCCAAAACACCCGAAAATTCGATATTTTGGGGTCCCAGAAGCGATCTGTACATGCCTACTCCGTGTTAGAGTATTTTCAAAATACAGGCCTAAAACATGCTCAAAATCGATATTTTAGATGCCCAAAGTCAATTTGTGTATGTATCTTCTGTACCCGTTTATATCTCAAATTCAGGCTCAAAACTCCCGAAAATTCAATATTTTAGGGTCCCAGAAGCAATCTGCACATGGCCTACTCAGTGCTAGAATATTTTCAAATTATAGGCTAAAAACATGCTAAAAATCGATATATTAGGTGCCAAAAAGTCGATATCTCAAATTAAGGCCCAAAACACCCTAAAATTCGATATTTAGGGGTCCCAGAAGCAATCTGTACATGCCTGCTCCGTGTTAGAGTATTTTCAAAATACAGGCCAAAAACATACTGTAAATCGATCTTTTAGGTGAGTAAAGGCGATATCTCAAATTCAGGCCCAAAACACCCGAAAATTCGATATTTAGGGGTCCCAGAAGCGATCTGTACATGCCTACTCATTGCTAGAATGTTTTCAAAATATAGGCTGAAAACATGCTCAAAATCGATATTTTAGGTGCCCAAAAGTCGATATGTGCATGCATCTTCTGTACTCGTTTAAATCTCAAATTCAAGCTCAAAACACCCGAAAATTCGATATTTAGGGGTCCCAGAAGCGATCTGTACATGCCTACTCAGTGCTAGAATATTTTCAGAATATAGGCTAAAAACATGCTAAAAATCGATATTTTAGGTTAGTAAAGGCGATATCTCAAATTCAGGCCCAAAACACCCGAAATTTCGATATTTAGGGGTCCCAGAAGCGATCTGTACATGCCTACACCATGTTAGAGTATTTTCAAAATACAGGCTAAAAACATACTGAAAATCGATCTCTTAGATGCCCAAAATTCGATATGTGCATGCATCTTCTGTACCCGTTTATATCTCAAATTCTGGCCCTAAACACCCGAAAATTCGATATTTTTGGGTCCCAGAAGCGATCTGTACATGCCTACTTAGTGCTAGAATGTTTTCAAAATATAGGCTCAAAACATGCTCAAAATCGATATTTTAGGTGCCCAAAAGTCGATAAGTGCTTGCATCTTCTGTACTCGTTTAAATCTCAAATTCAAGCTCAAAACACCCGAAAATTCGATATTTAGGGGTCCCAGAAGCGATCTGTACATGCGTACTCCGTGTTTGAGTATTTACAAAATACAGGCCCAAAACATTCTCAAAATCGATGTTTTAGGTGCCCAAAAGTCGATATGTGCATGCATCTTCAGTACCCGTTTATATCTCAAATTCAGGCTCAAAACACCCGAAAATTCGATATTTTGGGGTCCCAGAAGCAATCTGTACATGCCTACTCAGTGCTAGAATATTTTCAAAATATAGGCTAAAAACATGCTAAAAATCGATCTTTTAGGTGCCAAAAAGTTGATATCTCAAATTCAGTCCCAAAACACCCGAAAATTCGATATTTATGGGTCGCAGAAGCGATCTGTACATGCCTACTCCGTGTTAGAGTATTTTCAAAATACAGGCCAAAAACATGCTGAAAATCGATATTTTAGATGCACGATGTCAGTATGTGCATGTTTCTTCTGTAACCGTTTATATCTCAAATTCAGGCTCAAAACTCCCGAAAATTAAATATTTTGGGTCCCAGAAGCGATCTGTACATGCCTACTCAGTGCTAGAATATTTTCAAAATATAGGCTCAAAACATGCTAAAAACCGATATTTTAGGTGCGTAAAGTCTATATCACAAATTAAGGCCCAAAACACCCAAAAAATTCGATATTTTGGGGTCCCAGAAGCGATCTGTACATGCCTACACCGTGTTAGAGTATTTTCAAAATACAGGCCCAAAACATGCTCAAAATCGATATTTTAGAAGCCCAAAGTCAATATGTGCATGTATTTTCTGTACCCGTTTATATCTCAAATTCAGGCTCAAAACATCCGAAAATTCAATATTTTGGGGTCCCAGAAGCAATCTGTACATGCCTACTCAGTGCTAGAATGTTTTCAAAATATAGGCTCAAAACATGCTCAAAATCGATATTTTAGGTGCCCAAAAGTCGATATGTGCATGCATCTTCTGTACTCGTTTATATCTCAAATTCAGGCTCAAAACACCCGAAAATTCGATATTTAGCGGTCCCGGAAGCGATCTGTACATGCCAACTCAGTGCTAGAATAATTTCAAAATATAGGCTGAAAACATGCTAAAAATCGATATTTTAGGTGAGTAAAGGCGATATCTCAACGTCCGGCCTAAAACACCCGAAAATCCGATATTTAGGCGTCCCATAAGCGATCTGTACATGCCTACTCCGTGTTAGAGTATTTTCAAAATACATGCCCAAAACATGCTGAAAATCGATATTTTAGATGCCCAAAGTCAATATGTGCATGTATCTTCTGTACTCGTTTATATCTCAAATTCTGGCTCAAAACACCTGAAAATTCAATATTTTGGGGTCCCAGAAGCAATCTGTACATGCCTACTGAGGGCAAGAATATTTTTAAAAATATAGGCTAAAAACATGCTAAAAATCGATATTTTAGGTGCCAAAAAGTCGATATCTAAAATTAAGGCCCAAAACACCCGGAAATTCGATATTTAGGGGTCCCAGAAGCTATCTGTACATGCCTACTCCGTGTTAGAGTATTTTCAAAATACAGGCTAAAAACATACTGAAAATCGATCTTTTAGGTGCCCAAAAGTCGATATGTGCATGCATCTTCCGTACATGTTTATATCTCAAATTCTGGCCCTAAACACCCGAAAATTCGATATTTTTGGTTCCTAGAAGCGATCTGTACATGCCTACTCAGTGCTAGAATGTTTTCAAAATATAGGCTCAAAACATGCTCAAAATCGATAATTTAGGTGCCCAAAAGTCGATATGTGCATGCATCATCTGTACTCGTTTATATCTCAAATTCAAGCTCAAAACACCCGAAAATTCGATATTTGTGGGTCCCAGAAGCGATCTGTACATGCCTACTCAGTGCTAGAATATTTTCAAAATATAGGCTCAAAACAAGCTAAAAATCGATATTTTAGGTGAGTAAAGGCGATATCTCAAATTCAGGCCCAAAACACCCGAAAATTCGATATTTTGGGGTCCCAGAAGCGATCTGTACATGCCTACTCCGTGTTAGAGTATTTTCAAAATACAGGCCCAAAACATGCTCAAAATCGATGTTTTAGGTGCCAAAAAGTCGATATGTGCATGCATCTTCAGTACCCGTTTATATCTCAAATTCTGTCCCTAAACACCCGAAAATTCGATATTTTTGGGTCCCAGAAGCAATCTGTACATGCCTACTCAGTGCTAGAATATTTTCAAAATATAGGCTAAAAACATGCTAAAAATCGATCTTTAAGGTGCCAAAAAGTCGATATCTCAAATTCAGTCCCAAAACACCCGAAAATTCGATATTTAGGGGTCCCAGAAGTGATCTGTACATTCCTACTCCGTGTTAGAGTATTTTCAAAATACAGGCCAAAAACATGCTGAAAATCGATCGTTTAGGTGCCCAAAAGTCGATATGTGCATGCATCTTCTGTACCCGTTTATATCTCAAATTCTGGCTCTAAACACCTGAAAATTCAATATTTTGGTTTCCGGGAAGCAATCTGTACATGCCTACTCAGTGCTAGAATATTTTCAAAATATAGGCTCAAAACATGCTAAAAACCGATATTTTAGGTGCGTAAAGGCGATATCTCAAATTAAGGCCCAAAACACCCAAAAAATTCGATATTTAGGGGTCCCAGAAGCGATCTGTACATGCCTACTCCGTGTTAGAGTATTTTCAAAATACAGGCCCAAAACATGCTTAAAATCGATGTTTTAGGTGCCCAAAAGTCGATATGTGCATGTATCATCTGTACCTGTTTATTAAATTCAGGCTCAAAACACCCGAAAATTCGATATTTTGGGGTCCCAGAAGCGATCTGTACATGCCTACTCCGTGTTAGAGTATTTTCAAAATACAGGCCCAAAAAATGCTGAAAATCGATATTTTAGATGTCCAAAGTCAATATGTGCATGTATCTTCTGTACCCGTTTATATCTCAAATTCAGGCTCAAAACATCCGAAAATTCAATATTTTGGGGTCCCAGAAGCAATCTGTACATGCCTACTCAGTGCTAGAATATTTTTAAAATGTAGGCTAAAAACATGCTAAAAATCGATATTTTTGGTGTCAAAAAGTCGATATCTCAAATTCAGCCCCAAAACACCGGGAAATTCGATATTTAGGGGTCCCAGAAGGGATCTGTACATGCCTACTTCGTGTTGGAGTATTTTCAAAATACAGGCCAAAAACATACTGAAAATCGATCTTTTAGGTGCCAAAAAGTCAATATGTGCATGCATCTTCTGTACCCGTTTATATCTCAAATTCTGGCCCTAAACACCCGAAAATTCGATATTAAGGGGTCTCAGAAGCAATCTGTACATGCCTACTCCGTGTTAGTGTATTTTCAAAATTCAGGCCCAAAACATGCTGAAAAACGATATTTTTGGTGCCAAAAGTCAATATGTGTATGCATCTTCTATACTCGTTTATATCTCATATTCAGGCTCAAAACACCCGAAAATTCGATATTTGTGGGTCCCAGAAGCAATCTGTACATGCCTACTCAGTGCTAGAATGTTTTCAAAATATAGGCTCAAAACATGCTCAAAATCGATATTTTAGGTGCCCAAAAGTCGATATGTGCATGCATCTTCTGTACTCGTTTATATCTCAAATTCAGGCTCAAAACACCCGAAAATTCGATATTTTGGGGTCCCAGAAGCGATCTGTACATGCCTACTCCGTGTTAGAGTATTTACAAAATACAGGCCCAAAACATGCTCAAAATCGATGTTTTAGGTGCCCAAAAGTCGATATGTGCATGCATCTTCTGTACCCGTTTATATCTCAAATTCTGGCCCTAAACACCCTAAAATTCGATATTTTTGGGTCCCAGAAGCGATCTGTACATGCCTACTCCGTGTTAGAGTATTTACAAAATACAGGCCCAAAACATGCTCAAAATTGATGTTTTAGGTGCCCAAAAGTCGATATGTGCATGCATCTTCTGTACCCGTTTATATCTCAAATTCAAGCTCAAAACACCCGAAAATTCGATATTTAGGGATCCCGGAAGCGAACTGTACATGCCTACTCAGTGCTAGAATATTTTCAAAATATAGGCTAAAAACAGGCTAAAAATCGATAATTTAGGTGAGTAAAGGCGATATCTCAAATTCCGGCCCAAAACACCCGAAAATTCGATATTTAGGGGTCCCAGAAGCGATCTGTACATGCCTACTCAGTGTTAGAGTATTTTTTAAATACAGGCCAAAAACATACTGAAAATCGATCTTTTAAGTGCCCAAAAGTCGATATATGCATGCATCTTCTGTACCCGTTTATATCTCAAATTCTGGCCCTAAACACCCGAAAATTCGATATTTTGGGGTCCCATGTACATGCCTACTCCGTGTTAGAGTATTTTCAAAATACATGCCCAATAACATGCTGAAAATCGATATTTTAGATGCCCAAAGTCAATATGTGCATGTATCTTCTGTACCCGTTTATATCTCAATTTCTGGCTCAAAACACCTTAAAATTCAATATTTTGGGGTCCCAGAAGCAATCTCTACATGCCTACTGAGTGCAAGAATATTTTTAAAAATATAGGCTAAAAACATGCTAAAAATCGATATTTTAGGTGCCAAAAAGTCGATATCTAAAATTAAGGCCCAAAACACCCGAAAATTCGATATTAAGGGGTCCAACAAGCGATCTGTACATGCCTACTCCGTGTTAGAATGTTTTCAAAATATAGGCTGAAAACATGCTCAAAATCGATATTTTAGGTGCCCAAAAGTCGATATGTGCATGCATCTTCTGTACTCGTTTAATTCTCAAATTAAGGCCTAAAACACCCCAAAAATTCGATATTTAGGGGTCCCAGAAGCGATCTGTACATGCCTACTCAGTGCTAGAATATTTTTAAAATGTAGGCTAAAAACATGCTAAAAATCGATATTTTAGGAGTCAAAAAGTCGATATCTCAAATTCAGTCCCAAAACACCCGGAAATTCGATATTTAGGGGTCCCAGAAGGGATCTGTACATGCCTATTTCGTGTTAGAGTATTTTCAAAATACAGGCCAAAAACATACTGAAAATCGATCTTTTATGTGCCCAAAAGTCGATATGTGCATTCATCTTCTGTACCCGTTTATATCTCAAATTCTGGCCCTAAACACCTGAAAATTCGATATTTTTGGGTCCCAGAAGCGATCTGTACATGCCTACTCAGTGCTAGAATATTTTCAAAATATAGGCTCAAAACATGCTAAAAACCGATATTTTAGGTGCGTAAAGGCGATATCTCAAATTAAGGCCCAAAACACCCAAAAAATTCGATATTTAGGGGTCCCAGAAGCGATCTGTACATGCCTACTCCGTGTTAGAGTATTTTCAAAATACAGGCCCAAAACATGCTTAAAATCGATGTTTTAGGTGCCCAAAAGTCGATATGTGCATGTATCTTCTGTACCTGTTTATATCTCAAATTCAGGCTCAAAACACCCGAAAATTCGATATTTTGGGGTCCCAGAAGCGATCTGTACATGCCTACTCCGTGTTAGAGTATTTTCAAAATACAGGCCCAAAACATGCTGAAAATCGATATTTTAGATGCCCAAAGTCAATATGTGCATGTATCTTCTGTACCCGGTTAAATCTCAAATTCAGGCCCAAAACATCCGAAAATTCAATATTTTGGGGTCCCGGAAGCAATCTGTACATGCCTACTCAGTGCTAGAATATTTTTAAAATGTAGGCTAAAAACATGCTAAAAATCGATATTTTTGGTGTCAAAAAGTCGATATCTCAAATTCAGTCCCAAAACACCCGGAAATTCGATATTTAGGGGTCCCAGAAGGGATCTGTACATGCCTACTTCGTGTTGGAGTATTTTCAAAATACAGGCCAAAAACATACTGAAAATCGATCTTTTAGGTGCCAAAAAGTCAATATGTGCATGCATCTTCTGTACACGTTTATATCTCAAATTCTGGCCCTAAACACCCGAAAATTCGATATTAAGGGGTCTCAGAAGCGATCTGTACATGCCTACTCCGTGTTAGTGTATTTTCAAAATTCAGGCCCAAAACATGCTGAAAAACGATATTTTTGGTGCCAAAAGTCAATATGTGTATGCATCTTCTATACTCGTTTATATCTCAAATTCAGGCTCAAAACACCCGAAAATTCGATATTTGTGGGTCCCAGAAGCAATCTGTACATGCCTACTCAGTGCTAGAATGTTTTCAAAATATAGGCTCAAAACATGCTCAAAATCGATATTTTAGGTGCCCAAAAGTCGATATGTGCATGCATCTTCTGTACTCGTTTATATCTCAAATTCAGGCTCAAAACACAAGAAAATTCGATATTTTGGGGTCCCAGAAGCGATCTGTACATGCCTACTCCGTGTTAGAGTATTTACAAAATACAGGCCCAAAACATGCTCAAAATCGATGTTTTAGGTGCCAAAAAGTCGATATGTGCATGCATCTTCTGTACCCGTTTATATCTCAAATTCAAGCTCAAAATACCCGAAAATTCGATATTTAGTGGTCCCAGAAGCGATCTGTACATGCCTACTCAGTGCAAGAAAAGTTTAAAAATATAGGCTCAAAACATGCTAGAAATCGATATTTTAGGTGCGTAAAGGCGATATCTCAAATTCAGGCCCAAAACACCCGAATATTCGATATTTAAGGGTCCCAGAAGCGATCTGTACATGCCTACTCATCGCTAGAATGTTTTCAAAATATAGGCTGAAAACATGCTCAAAATCGATATTTTAGGTTCCCAAAAGTCGATATGTGCATGCATCTTCTGTACTCGTTTAAATCTTAAATTCAAGCTCAAAACACCCGAAAATTCGATATTTAGGGGTCCCAGAAGCGATCTGTACATGCCTACTCAGTGCTAGAATATTTTCAAAATATAGGCTCAAAACATGCTAAAAATCGATATTTTAGGTGCGTAAAGGCGATATCTCAAATTTAGGTCCAAAACACCCGAAAATTCGATACTTAGGGGTCCGAGAAGCGATCTGTACATGCCTACTCAGTGCTAGAATATTTTCAAAATATAGGCTAAAAACATGCTAAAAATCGATATTTTAGGTTCCCAAAAGTCGATATCTGCATGCATCTTCTGTACTCGTTTAAATCTCAAATTCAAGCTCAAAACACCCGAAAATTCGATATTTAGGGGTCCCAGAAGCGATCTGTACATGCCTACTCAGTGCTAGAATATTTTCAAAATATAGGCTAAAAACATGCTAAAAATCGATATTTTAGGTGAGTAAAGTCGATATCTCAAATTCAGGCCCAAAACACCCGAAAATTCGATATTTATGGGTCCCAGAAGCGATCTGTACATGCCTACTCAGTGCTAGAATGTTTTCAAAATATAGGCTCAAAACATGCTAAAAAATCGATATTTTAGGTGCGTAAAGTCAATATCTCAATTTAAGGCCCAAAACACCCGAAAATTCGATATTTTGGGGTCCCAGAAGCGATCTGTACATCCCTACTCCGTGTTAGAGTATTTTCAAAATAAAGGCCCAAAACATGCTCAAAATCGATGTTTTAGGTGCCCAAAAGTCGATATGTGCATGGATTTTCAGTACCCGTTTATATCTCAAAATCAGGCTCAAAACACCCGAAAATTCGATATTTTGGGGTCCCAGAAACGATCTGTACATGCCTACTCAGTGCTAGAATGTTTTCAAAATATAGGCTCAAAACATGCTAAAAATCGATACTTGAGGTGCCAAAAAGTCGATATCTCAAATTAAAGCCAAAACACCCGAAAATTCGATATTTTGGGTTCGAAGAAGTGATCTGTACATGCTTACTCCGTGTTAGAGTATTTTCAAAATACAGGCCCAAAACATACTGGAAATCGATCTTTTAGGTGCCCAAAAGTCGATATGTGCATGCATCTTCTGTACTCGTTTATATCTCAAATTCTGGCCCTAAACACCCGAAAATTCGATATTTTTGGGTCCCAGAAGCGATCTGTACATGCCTACTCAGTGCTAGAATGTTTTCAAAATATAGGCTCAAAACATGCTCAAAATCGATATTTTAGGTGCCCAAAAGTCGATATGTGCATGCATCTTCTGTACTAGTTTATATCCCAAATTCAAGCTCAAAACACCCAAAAATTCGATATTTAGGGGTCACAGAAGCGATCTGTACATGCCTACTCAGTGCTAGAATATTTTCAAAATATAGGCTCAAAACATGCTAAAAATCGATATTTTAGGTGCGTAAAGTCGATACCTTAAATTAAGGCCCAAAACACCCGAAAATTCGATATTTTGGGGTCCCAGAAGCGATCTGTACATGCTTACTCCGTGTTAGAGTATTTTCAAAATACAGGCCTAAAACATGCTCAAAATCGATATTTTAGGTGCCCAAAGTCAATTTGTGTATGTATCTTCTGTACCCGTTTATATCTCAAATTCAGGCTCAAAACTCCCGAAAATTCAATATTTTAGGGTCCCAGAAGCAATCTGCACATGGCCTACTCAGTGCTAGAATATTTTCAAATTATAGGCTAAAAACATGCTAAAAATCGATATATTAGGTGCCTAAAAGTCGATATCTCAAATTAAGGCCCAAAACACCCTAAAATTCGATATTTAGGGGTCCCAGTAGCAATCTGTACATGCCTGCTCCGTGTTAGAGTATTTTCAAAATACAGGCCAAAAACATACTGTAAATCGATCTTTTAGGTGCCCAAAAGTCGATATGTGCATGCATCTTCTGTACCCGTTTATATCTCAAATTCTGGCCCTAAACACCCGAAAATTCGATATTTTTGGGTCCCAGAAGCGATCTGTACATGCCTACTCAGTGCTAGAATGTTTTCAAAATATAGGCTCAAAACATGCTCAAAATCGATATTTTAGGTGCCCAAAAGTCGATAAGTGCATGGCATCATCTTCAGTACCCGTTTATATCTCAAATTCAAGCTCAAAACACCCGAAAATTCGATATTTAGGGGTCCCAGAAGCGATCTGTACATGCCTACTCAGTGCTAGAATATTTTCAAAATATGGGCTAAAAACATGCTAAAAACCGATATTTTAGGTGAGTAAAGGCGATATCTCAAATTCAGGCCCAAAACACCCGAAAATTCGATATTTAGGGGTCCAAGAAGCGATCTGTACATGCCTACTCCGTGTTAGAGTTTTTTCAAAATACAGGCCCAAAACATGCTCAAAATCGATGTTTTAGGTGCCAAAAAGTCGATATGTGCATGAATCTTCAGTACCCGTTTATATCTCAAATTCAGGCTCAAAACACCAGAAAGTTCGATATTTTGGGGTCCCAGAAAGGATCTGTACATGCCTACTCCGTGTTAGAGTATTTTTTAAATAAATGCTCAAAACATGCTCAAAATCGATATTTTAGGTGCCCAAAAGTCGATATGTGCATGTATCTTCTGTACTCGTTTATATCTCAAATTCAAGCTCAAAACACCCGAAAATTCGATATTTAGGGGTCACAGAAGCGATCTGTACATGCCTACTCAGTGCTAGAATATTTTCAAAATATAGGCTCAAAACATGCTAAAAATCGATATTTTAGGTGCGTAAAGGCGATATCTAAAATTTAGGTCCAAAACACCCGAAAATTCGATATTTAGGGGTCCGAGAACCGATCTGTACATGCCTACTCCGTGTTAGAGTATTTTCAAAATACAGGCCAAAAACATACTGAAAATCGATCCTTTAGGTGCCCAAAAGTCGATAAGTGCATGCATCTTCTGTACCCGTTTATATCTCAAATTCTGGCCCAAAACACCCGAAAATTCAATATTTTGGGGTCCCAGAAGCAATCTGTAATGCCTACTCAGTGCTAGAATATTTTCAAAATATAGGCTAAAAACATGCTAAAAATCGATATTTTAGGTGCCAAAAAGTCGATATCTCAATATCAGTCCCAAAACACCCGAAAATTCGATATTTAGTGGTCCCAGAAAGGATCTGTACATGCCTACTCCGTGTTAGAGTATTTTCAAAATACAAGCCAAAAACATACTGAAAATCGATCTTTTAGGTGCCCAAAAGTCGATATGTGCATGCATCTTCTGTACTCGTTTATATCTCAAATACTGGCCCTAAACACCCGAAAATTCGATATTTTGGGGTCCCAGAAGCGATCTGTACATGCCTACTCAGTCCTAGAATTTTTTTTAAATAAATGCTCAAAAGATGCTCAAAATCGATATTTTAGGTGCCCAAAAGTCGATATGTGCATGTATCTTCTGTACTCGTTTATATCTCAAATTCAAGCTCAAAACCCCCGAAAATTCGATATTTAGGGGTCCCAGAAGCGATCTGTACATGCCTACTCCGTGTTAGAGTATTTTCAAAATACAGGACAAAAACATATTGAAAATCGATCCTTTAGGTGCCCAAAAGTCGATAAGTGCATGCATCTTCTGTACCCGTTTATATCTCAAATTCTGGCCCTAAACACCCGAAAATTCGATATTTTTGGGTCCCATGTACATGCCTACTCCGTGTTAGAGTATTTTCAAAATACATGCCCAATAACATGCTGAAAATCGATATTTTAGAAGCCCAAAGTCAATATGTGCATGTATCTTCTGTACCCGTTTATATCTCAATTTCTGGCTCAAAACACCTTAAAATTCAATATTTTGGGGTCCCAGAAGCAATCTCTACATGCCTACTGAGTGCAAGAATATTTTTAAAAAAATAGGCTAAAAACATGCTAAAAATCGATATTTTAGGTGCCAAAAAGTCGATATCTAAAATTAAGGCCCAAAACACCCGAAAATTCGATATTAAGGGGTCCGAGAAGCGATCTGTACATGCCTACTCAGTGCTAGAATATTTTCAAAATAAAGGCTAAAACATGCTAAAAATCGATATTTTAGGTTCCCAAAAGTCGATATCTGCATGCATCTTCTGTACTCGTTTATATCTCAAATTCAGGCTCAAAACACAAGAAAATTCGATATTTTGGGGTCCCAGAAGCGATCTGTACATGCCTACTCCGTGTTAGAGTATTTACAAAATACAGGCCCAAAACATGCTCAAAATCGATGTTTTAGGTGCCAAAAAGTCGATATGTGCATGCATCTTCTGTACCCGTTTATATCTCAAATTCAAGCTCAAAATACCCGAAAATTCGATATTTAGGGGTCCCAGAAGCGATCTGTACATGCCTACTCAGTGCTAGAAAATTTTAAAAATATAGGCTCAAAACATGCTAAAAATCGATATTTTAGGTGCGTAAAGGCGATATCTCAAATTTAGGTCCAAAACACCCGAAAATTCGATATTTAGGGGTCCGAGAAGCGATCTGTACATGCCTACTCAGTGCTAGAATATTTTCAAAATAAAGGCTAAAACATGCTAAAAATCGATATTTTAGGTTCCCAAAAGTCGATATCTGCATGCATCTTCTGTACTCGTTTAAATCTCAAATTCAAGCTCAAAACACCCGAAAATTCGATATTTAGGGGTAACGGAAGCGATCTGTACATGCCTACTCAGTGCTAGAATATTTTCAAAATATAGGCTAAAAACATGCTAAAAATCGATATTTTAGGTGAGTAAAGGCGATATCTCAAATTCAGGCCCAAAACACCCGAAAATTCGATATTTATGGGTCCCAGAAGCGATCTGTATATGCCTACTCAGTGCTAGAATTATTTCAAAATATAGGCTCAAAACATGCTAAAAATCGATATTTTAGGTGCGTAAAGTCAATATCTCAATTTAAGGCCCAAAACACCCGAAAATTCGATATTTTGGGGTCCCAGAAGCGATCTGTACATGCCTACTCCGTGTTAAGGTATTTTCAAAATAAAGGCCCAAAACATGCTCAAAATCGATGTTTTAGGTGCCCAAAAGTCGATATGTGCATGGATTTTCAGTACCCGTTTATATCTCAAATTCAGGCTCAAAACACCCGAAAATTCGATATTTTTGGTTCCTAGAAGCGATCTGTACATGCCTACTCAGTGCTAGAATGTTTTCAAAATATAGGCTCAAAACATGCTCAAAATCGATAATTTAGGTGCCCAAAAGTCGATATGTGCATGCATCATCTGTACTCGTTTATATCTCAAATTCAAGCTCAAAACACCCGAAAATTCGATTTTTAGGGGTCCCAGAAGCGATCTGTACATGCCTACTCAGTGCTAGAATATTTTCAAAATATAGGCTCAAAACAAGCTAAAAATCGATATTTTAGGTGAGTAAAGGCGATATCTCAAATTCAGGCCCAAAACACCCGAAAATTCGATATTTTGGGGTCCCAGAAGCGATCTGTACATTCCTACTCCGTGTTAGAGTATTTTCAAAATACAGGCCAAAAACATGCTGAAAATCGATCGTTTAGGTGCCCAAAAGTCGATATGTGCATGCATCTTCTGTACCCGTTTATATCTCAAATTCTGGCCCTAAACACCCGAAAATTCAATATTTTGGGTTCCGGGAAGCAATCTGTACATGCCTACTCAGTGTTAGAATATTTTCAAAATATAGGCTAAAAACATGCTAAAAATCGATATTTTAGGTGCCAAAAAGTCGATATCTCAAATTCAGTCCAAAAAAACCCGGAAATTCGATATTTAGGGGTCCCAGAAGGGATCTGTACATGCCTACTCCGTGTTAGAGTATTTTCAAAATACAGGCAAAAAACATACTGAAAATCTATCTTTTATGTGCCCAAAAGTCGAGATGTGCATTCATCTTCTGTACCCGTTTATATCTCAAATTCTGGCTCTAAACACCTGAAAATTCGATATTTTTGGGTCCCAGAAGCGATCTGTACATGCCTACTCAGTGCTAGAATATTTTCAAAATATAGGCTCAAAACATGCTAAAAACCGATATTTTAGGTGCGTAAAGGCGATATCTCAAATTAAGGCCCAAAACACCCAAAAAATTCGATATTTAGGGGTCCCAGAAGCGATCTGTACATGCCTACTCCGTGTTAGAGTATTTTCAAAATACAGGCCCAAAACATGCTTAAAATCGATGTTTTAGGTGCCCAAAAGTCGATATGTGCATGTATCATCTGTACCTGTTTATTAAATTCAGGCTCAAAACACCCGAAAATTCGATATTTTGGGGTCCCAGAAGCGATCTGTACATGCCTACTCCGTGTTAGAGTATTTTCAAAATACAGGCCCAAAACATGCTGAAAATCGATATTTTAGATGTCCAAAGTCAATATGTGCATGTATCTTCTGTACCCGTTTATATCTCAAATTCAGGCTCAAAACATCCGAAAATTCAATATTTTGGGGTCCCAGAAGCAATCTGTACATGCCTACTCAGTGCTAGAATATTTTTAAAATGTAGGCTAAAAACATGCTAAAAATCGATATTTTTGGTGTCAAAAAGTCGATATCTCAAATTCAGCCCCAAAACACCGGGAAATTCGATATTTAGGGGTCCCAGAAGGGATCTGTAAATGCCTACTTCGTGTTGGAGTATTTTCAAAATACAGGCCAAAAACATACTGAAAATCGATCTTTTAGGTGCCAAAAAGTCAATATGTGCATGCATCTTCTGTACCCGTTTATATCTCAAATTCTGGCCCTAAACACCCGAAAATTCGATATTAAGGGGTCTCAGAAGCAATCTGTACATGCCTACTCCGTGTTAGTGTATTTTCAAAATTCAGGCCCAAAACATGCTGAAAAACGATATTTTTGGTGCCAAAAGTCAATATGTGTATGCATCTTCTATACTCGTTTATATCTCATATTCAGGCTCAAAACACCCGAAAATTCGATATTTGTGGGTCACAGAAGCAATCTGTACATGCCTACTCAGTGCTAGAATGTTTTCAAAATATAGGCTCAAAACATGCTCAAAATCGATATTTTAGGTGCCCAAAAGTCGATATGTGCATGCATCTTCTGTACTCGTTTATATCTCAAATTCAGGCTCAAAACACCCGAAAATTCGATATTTTGGGGTCCCAGAAGCGATCTGTACATGCCTACTCCGTGTTAGAGTATTTACAAAATACAGGCCCAAAACATGCTCAAAATCGATGTTTTAGGTGCCCAAAAGTCGATATGTGCATGCATCTTCTGTACCCGTTTATATCTCAAATTCTGGCCCTAAACACCCTAAAATTCGATATTTTTGGGTCCCAGAAGCGATCTGTACATGCCTACTCCGTGTTAGAGTATTTACAAAATACAGGCCCAAAATATGCTCAAAATTGATGTTTTAGGTGCCCAAAAGTCGATATGTGCATGCATCTTCTGTACCCGTTTATATCTCAAATTCAAGCTCAAAACACCCGAAAATTCGATATTTAGGGATCCCGGAAGCGAACAGTACATGCCTACTCAGTGCTAGAATATTTTCAAAATATAGGCTAAAAACATGCTAAAAATCGATAATTTAGGTGAGTAAAGGCGATATCTCAAATTCCGGCCCAAAACACCCGAAAATTCGATATTTAGGGGTCCCAGAAGCGATCTGTACATGCCTACTCAGTGTTAGAGTATTTTTAACATACAGGCCAAAAACATACTGAAAATCGATCTTTTAAGTGCCCAAAAGTCGATATATGCATGCATCTTCTGTACCCGTTTATATCTCAAATTCTGGCCCTAAACACCCGAAAATTAGATATTTTGGGGTCCCATGTACATGCCTACTCCGTGTTAGAGTATTTTCAAAATACATGCCCAATAACATGCTGAAAATCGATATTTTAGATGCCCAAAGTCAATATGTGCATGTATCTTCTGTACCCGTTTATATCTCAATTTCTGGCTCAAAACACCTTAAAATTCAATATTTTGGGGTCCCAGAAGCAATCTCTACATGCCTACTGAGTGCAAGAATATTTTTAAAAATATAGGCTAAAAACATGCTAAAAATCGATATTTTAGGTGCCAAAAAGTCGATATCTAAAATTAAGGCCCAAAACACCCGAAAATTCGATATTAAGGGGTCCAACAAGCGATCTGTACATGCCTACTCCGTGTTAGAGTATTTTCAAAATACAGGCCAAAAACATACTGAAAATCGATCTTTTAGGTGCCCAAAAGTCGATATGTGCATGCATCTTCTGTACCCGTTTATATCTCAAATTCTGGCCCTAAACACCCGAAAATTCGATATTTTGGGGTCCCAGAAGCGATCTGTACATGCCTACTCCGTGTTAGAATGTTTTCAAAATATAGGCTGAAAACATGCTCAAAATCGATATTTTAGGTGCCCAAAAGTCGATATGTGCATGCATCTTCTGTACTCGTTTAAATCTCAAATTCAAGCTCAAAACACCCGAAAATTCGATATTTGTGGGTCCCAGAAGCGATCTGTACATGCCTACTCAGTGCTAGAATATTTTCAAAATATAGGCTCAAAACATGCTAAAAACCGATATTTTAGGTGCGTAAAGTCGATATCTCAAATTAAGGCCTAAAACACCCCAAAAATTCGATATTTAGGGGTCCCAGAAGCGATCTGTACATGCCTACTCAGTGCTAGAATATTTTTAAAATGTAGGCTAAAAACATGCTAAAAATCGATATTTTAGGTGTCAAAAAGTCGATATCTCAAATTCAGTCCCAAAACACCCGGAAATTCGATATTTAGGGGTCCCAGAAGGGATCTGTACATGCCTATTTCGTGTTAGAGTATTTTCAAAATACAGGCCAAAAACATACTGAAAATCGATCTTTTATGTGCCCAAAAGTCGATATGTGCATTCATCTTCTGTACCCGTTTATATCTCAAATTCTGGCCCTAAACACCTGAAAATTCGATATTTTTGGGTCCCAGAAGCGATCTGTACATGCCTACTCAGTGTTAGAATATTTTCAAAATATAGGCTCAAAACATGCTAAAAACCGATATTTTAGGTGCGTAAAGGCGATATCTCAAATTAAGGCCCAAAACACCCAAAAAATTCGATATTTAGGGGTCCCAGAAGCGATCTGTACATGCCTACTCCGTGTTAGAGTATTTTCAAAATACAGGCCCAAAACATGCTTAAAATCGATGTTTTAGGTGCCCCAAATTCGATATGTGCATGTATCTTCTGTACCTGTTTATATCTCAAATTCAGGCTCAAAACACCCGAAAATTCGATATTTTGGGGTCCCAGAAGCGATCTGTACATGCCTACTCCGTGTTAGAGTATTTTCAAAATACAGGCCCAAAACATGCTGAAAATCGATATTTTAGATGCCCAAAGTCAATATGTGCATGTATCTTCTGTACCCGTTTAAATCTCAAATTCAGGCCCAAAACATCCGAAAATTCAAAATTTTGGGGTCCCAGAAGCAATCTGTACATGCCTACTCAGTGCTAGAATATTTTTAAAATGTAGGCTAAAAACATGCTAAAAATCGATATTTTTGGTGTCAAAAAGTCGATATCTCAAATTCAGTCCCAAAACACCCGGAAATTCGATATTTAGGGGTCCCAGAAGGGATCTGTACATGCCTACTTCGTGTTGGAGTATTTTCAAAATACAGGCCAAAAACATACTGAAAATCGATCTTTTAGGTGCCAAAAAGTCAATATGTGCATGCATCTTCTGTACCCGTTTATATCTCAAATTCTGGCCCTAAACACCCGAAAATTCGATATTAAGGGGTCTCAGAAGCGATCTGTACATGCCTACTCCGTGTTAGTGTATTTTCAAAATTCAGGCCCAAAACATGCTGAAAAACGATATTTTTGGTGCCAAAAGTCAATATGTGTATGCATCTTCTATACTCGTTTATATCTCAAATTCAGGCTCAAAACACCCGAAAATTCGATATTTGTGGGTCCCAGAAGCAATCTGTACATGCCTACTCAGTGCTAGAATGTTTTCAAAATATAGGCTCAAAACATGCTCAAAATCGATATTTTAGGTGCCCAAAAGTCGATATGTGCATGCATCTTCTGTACTCGTTTATATCTCAAATTCAGGCTCAAAACACCCGAAAATTCGATATTTTGGGGTCCCAGAAGCGATCTGTACATGCCTACTCCGTGTTAGAGTATTTACAAAATACAGGCCCAAAACATGCTCAAAAACGATGTTTTAGGTGCCCAAAAGTCGATATGTGCATGCATCTTCTGTACCCGTTTATATCTCAAATTCTGGCCCTAAACACCCTAAAATTCGATATTTTTGGGTCCCAGAAGCGATCTGTACATGCCTACTCCGTGTTAGAGTATTTACAAAATACAGGCCCAAAACATGCTCAAAATCGATGTTTTAGGTGCCCAAAAGTCGATATGTGCATGCATCTTCTGTACCCGTTTATATCTCAAATTCAAGCTCAAAACACCCGAAAATTCGATATTTAGGGATCCCGGAAGCGATCTGTCCATGCCTACTCAGTGCTAGAATATTTTCAAAATATAGGCTAAAAACATGCTAAAAATCGATAATTTAGGTGAGTAAAGGCGATATCTCAAATTCCGGCCCAAAACACCCGAAAATTCGATATTTAGGGGTCCCAGAAGCGATCTGTACATGCCTACTCAGTGTTAGAGTATTTTTAAAATACAGGCCAAAAACATACTGAAAATCGATCTTTTAAGTGCCCAAAAGTCGATATATGCATGCATCTTCTGTACCCGTTTATATCTCAAATTCTGGCCCTAAACACCCGAAAATTCGATATTTTGGGGTCCCATGTACATGCCTACTCCGTGTTAGAGTATTTTCAAAATACATGCCCAAAAACATGCTGAAAATCGATATTTTAGATGCCCAAAGTCAATATGTGCATGTATCTTCTGTACCCGTTTATATCTCAATTTCTGGCTCAAAACACCTGAAAATTCAATATTTTGGGGTCCCAGAAGCAATCTCTACATGCCTACTGAGTGCAAGAATATTTTTAAAAATATAGGCTAAAAACATGCTAAAAATCGATATTTTAGGTGCCAAAAAGTCGATATCTAAAATTAAGGCCCAAAACACCCGAAAATTCGATATTAAGGGGTCCAAGAAGCGATCTGTACATGCCTACTTCGTGTTGGAGTATTTTCAAAATACAGGCCAAAAACATACTGAAAATCGATCTTTTAGGTGCTAAAAAGTCAATATGTGCATGCATCTTCTGTACCCGTTTATATCTCAAATTCTGGCCCTAAACACCCGAAAATTCGATATTAAGGGGTCTCAGACGCGATCTGTACATGCCTACTCCGTGTTAGTGTATTTTCAAAATTCAGGCCCAAAACATGCTGAAAAACGATATTTTTGGTGCCCAAAGTCAATATGTGTATGCATCTTCTATACTCGTTTATATTTCAAATTCAGGCTCAAAACACCTGAAAATTCAATATTTTGGGGTCCCAGAAACAATCTGTACATGCCTACTGAGTGCAAGAATATTTTTAAAAATATTTGCTAAAAACATGCTAAAAATCGATATTTTAGGTGCCAAAAAGTCGATATCTAAAATTAAGGCCCAAAACACCCGAAAATTCGATATTTATGGGTCCAAGAAGCGATCTGTACATGTCTACTCCGTGTTAGAGTATTTTCAAAATACAGGCCAAAAACATACTGAAAATCGATCTTTTAGGTGCCCAAAAGTCGATATGTGCATGCACCTTCTGTACCCGTTTATATCTCAAATTCTGGCCCTAAACACCCGAAAATTCGATATTTTGGGGTCCTAAAAGCGATATGTACCTGCCTACTCAGTGCTAGAATATTTTCAAATTATAGGCTTAAAACATGCTAAAAAATCGATATTTTAGGTGCGTAAAGGCGATATCTCAAATTCAGGCCCAAAACACCCGAAAATTCGATATTTAGGGGTCCCAGAAGCGATCTGTACATGCCTACTCATTGCAAGAATGTTTTCAAAATATACGCTGAAAACATGCTCAAAATCGATATTTTAGGTGCCCAAAAGTCGATATGTGCATGCATCTTCTGTACTCGTTTAAATCTCAAATTCAAGCTCAAAACACCCGAAAATTCGATATTTGTGGGTTCCAGAAGCGATCTGTAAATGCCTACTCAGTGCTAGAATATTTTCAAAATATAGGCTAAAAACATGCTAAAAATCGATATTTTAGGTGCCAAAAAGTCGATATCTCAAATTCAGTCCCAAAACACCCGGAAATTCGATATTTAGGAGTCCCAGAAGCGATCTGTACATGCCTACTCCGTGTTAGAGTATTTTCAAAATACAGGCCAAAAACATGCCGAAAATCGATCTTTTAGGTGCCAAAAAGTCGATATGTGCATGCATCTTCTGTACCCGTTTAAATCTCAAATTCTGGCCCTAAACATCCGAAAATTCGATATTAAGGGGTCCCAGAAGCGATCTGTACATGCCTACTCCGTGTTAGTGTATTTTCAAAATTCAGGCCCAAAACATGCTGAAAAACGATATTTTTGGTGCCCAAAGTCAATATGTGTATGCATCTTCTATACTCGTTTATATCTCAAATTCAGGCTCAAAACACCCGAAAATTCGATATTTGTGGGTCCCAGAAGAAATCTGTACATGCCTACTCAGTGCTAGAATGTTTTCAAAATATAGGCTCAAAACATGCTCAAAATCGATATTTTAGGTGCCCAAAAGTCAATATGTGCATGCATCTTCTGTACTCGTTTATATCTCAAATTCAGGCTCAAAACACCCGAAAATTCGATATTTTGGGGTCCCAGAAGCGATCTGTACATGCCTACTCCGTGTTAGAGTATTTACAAAATACAGGCCCAAAACATGCTCAAAATCGATGTTTTAGGTGCCCAAAAGTCGATATGTACCCGTTTATATCTCAAATTCTGGCCCTAAACACCCTAAAATTCGATATTTTTGGGTCCCAGAAGCGATCTGTACATGCCTACTCCGTGTTAGAGTATTTACAAAATACAGGCCCAAAACATGCTCAAAATCGATGTTTTAGGTGCCCAAAAGTCGATATGTGCATGCATCTTCTGTACCCGTTTATATCTCAAATTCAAGCTCAAAACACCCGAAAATTCGATATTTAGGGATCCCGGAAGCGATCTGTACATGCCTACTCAGTGCTAGAATATTTTCAAAATATAGGCTAAAAACATGCTAAAAATCGATAATTTAGGTGAGTAAAGGCGATATCTCAAATTCCGGCCCAAAACACCCGAAAATTCGATATTTAGGGGTCCCAGAAGCGATCTGTACATGCCTACTCAGTGTTAGAGTATTTTTTAAATACAGGCCAAAAACATACTGAAAATCGATCTTTTAAGTGCCCAAAAGTCGATATATGCATGCATCTTCTGTACCCATTTATATCTCAAATTCTGGCCCTAAACACCCGAAAATTCGATATTTTGGGGTCCCATGTACATGCCTACTCCGTGTTAGAGTATTTTCAAAATACATGCCCAAAAACATGCTGAAAATCGATATTTTAGATGCCCAAAGTCAATATGTGCATGTATCTTCTGTACCCGTTTATATCTCAATTTCTGGCTCAAAACACCTGAAAATTCAATATTTTGGGGTCCCAGAAGCAATCTCTACATGCCTACTGAGTGCAAGAATATTTTTAAAAATATAGGCTAAAAATATGCTAAAAATCGATATTTTAGGTGCCAAAAAGTCGATATCTAAAATTAAGGCCCAAAACACCCGAAAATTCGATATTAAGTGGTCCAAGAAGCGATCTGTACATGCCTACTTCGTGTTGGAGTATTTTCAAAATACAGGCCAAAAACATACTGAAAATCGATCTTTTAGGTACCAAAAAGTCAATATGTGCATGCATCTTCTGTACCCGTTTATATCTCAAATTCTGGCCCTAAACACCCGAAAATTCGATATTAAGGGGTCTCAGACGCGATCTGTACATGCCTACTCCGTGTTAGTGTATTTTCAAAATTCAGGCCCAAAACATGCTGAAAAACGATATTTTTGGTGCCCAAAGTCAATATGTGTATGCATCTTCTATACTCGTTTATATCTCAAATTCAGGCTCAAAACACCCGAAAATTCGATATTTGTGGGTCCCAGAAGCAATCTGTACATGCCTACTCAGTGCTAGAATGTTTTCAAAATATAGGCTCAAAACATGCTCAAAATCGATATTTTAGGTGCCCAAAAGTCGATATGTGCATGCATCTTCTGTACTCGTTTATATCTCAAATTCAGGCTCAAAACACCCGAAAATTCGATATTTTGTGGTCCCTGAAGCGATCTGTACATGCCTACTCCGTGTTAGAGTATTTACAAAATACAGGCCCAAAACATGCTCAAAATCGATGTTTTAGGTGCCCAAAAGTCGATATGTGCATGCATCTTCTGTACCCGTTTATATCTCAAATTCTGGCCCTAAACACCCGAAAATTCGATATTTTTGGGTCCCAGAAACGATCTGTACATGCCTACTCAGTGCTAGAAAATTTTCAAAATATAGGCTCAAAACATGCTAAAAACCGATATTTTAGGTGCGTAAAGTCTATATCTCAAATTAACGCCCAAAACACTCAAAAAATTCGATATTTAGGGGTCCCTGAAGCGATCTGTACATGCCTACTCCGTGTCAGAGTATTTTCAAAATACAGGCCCAAAACATGCTCAAAATCGATGTTTTAGGTGCCCAAAAGTCGATATGTGCATGTATCTTCTGTACCCGTTTATATCTCAAATTCAGGCTCAAAACACCCTAAAATTCGTTATTTTGGGGTCCCAGAAGCGATCTGTACATGCCTACTCCGTGTTAGAGTATTTTCAAAATACAGGCCCAAAACATGCTGAAAATCGATATTTTAGATGCCCAAAGTCAATATGTGCATGTATCTTCTGTACCCGTTTATATCTCAAATTCAGGCTCAAAACACCCGAAAATTCAATATTTTGGGGTCCCAGAAGCAATCTGTACATGCCTACTCAGTGCTAGAATATTTTCAAAATATAGGCTAAAAACATGCTAAAAATCGATATTTTAGGTGCCAAAAAGTCGATATCTTAAATTCAGTCCCAAAACACCCGGAAATTCGATATTTAGGGGTCCCAGAAGGGATCTGTACATGCCTACTCCGTGTTAGAGTATTTTCAAAATACAGGCTAAAAACATACTGAAAATCGATCTTTTATGTGCCCAAAAGTCGATATGTGCATGCATCTTCTGTACCCGTTTATATCTCAAATTCTGGCCCTAAACACCTGGAAATTCGATATTTTTGGGTCCCAGAAGCGATCTGTACATGTTAGTGTATTTTCAAAATTCAGGCCCAAAACATGCTGAAAAACGATATTTTTGGTGCCCAAAGTCAATATGTGTATGCATCTTCTATACTCGTTTATATCTCAAATTCAGGCTCAAAACACCCGAAAATTCGATATTTGTGGGTCCCAGAAGCAATCTGTACATGCCTACTCAGTGCTAGAATGTTTTCATAATATAGGCTCAAAACATGCTCAAAATCGATATTTTAGGTGCCCAAAAGTCGATATGTGCATGCATCTTCTGTACTCGTTTATATCTCAAATTCAGGCTCAAAACACCCGAAAAATCGATATTTTGGGATCCCGGAAGCGATCTGTACATGCCTACTCCGTGTTAGAGTATTTACAAAATACAGGCCCAAAACATGCTCAAAATCGATGTTTTAGGTGCCCAAAAGTCGATATGTGCATGCATCTTCTGTACCCGTTTATATCTCAAATTCTGGTCCTAAACACCCGAAAATTCGATATTTTTGGGTCCCAGAAGCGATCTGTACATGCCTACTTAGTGCTAGAATGTTTTCAAAATATAGGCTAAAAACATGCTAAAAATCGATATTTTTGGTGAGTAAAGGCGATATCTCAAATTTCGGCCCAAAACACCCAAAAATTCGATATTTAGGGGTCCCAGAAGCGATCTATACATGCCTACTCAGTGTTAGAGTATTTTCAAATTACAGGCCAAAAAAATACTGAAAATCGATCTTTTAAGTGCCCAAAAGTCGATATATGCATGCATCTTCTGTACACGTTTATATCTCAAATTCTGGCCCTAAACACCCGAAAATTCGATATTTTGGGGTCCCAGAAGCGATCTGTACATGCCTACTCCGTGTTAGAGTATTTTCAAAATACATGCCCAAAAACATGCTGAAAATCGATATTTTAGATGCCCAAAGTCAATATATGCATGTATCTTCTGTACCCGTTTATATCTCAATTTCTGGCTCAAAACACCTGAAAATTCAATATTTTGGGGTCCCAGAAGCAATCTGTACATGCCTACTGAGTGCAAGAATATTTTTAAAAATATATGCTAAAAACATGCTAAAAATCGATATTTTAGGTGCCAAAAAGTCGATATCTAAAATTAAGGCCCAAAACACCCGAAAATTCGATATTTATGGGTCCAAGAAGCGATCTGTACATGTCTACTCCGTGTTAGAGTATTTTCAAAATACAGGCCCAAAACATGCTCAAAATCGATGTTTTAGGTGCCCAAAAGTCGATATGTGCATGCACCTTCTGTACCCGTTTATATCTCAAATTCTGGCCCTAAACACCCGAAAATTCGATATTTTGGGGTCCTAAAAGCGATCTGTACCTGCCTACTCAGTGCTAGAATATTTTCAAATTATAGGCTCAAAACATGCTAAAAAATCGATATTTTAGGTGCGTAAAGGCGATATCTCAAATTCAGGCCCAAAACACCCGAAAATTCGATATTTAGGGGTCCCAGAAGCGATCTGTACATGCCTACTCATTGCAAGAATGTTTTCAAAATATAGGCTGAAAACATGCTCAAAATCGATATTTTAGGTGCCCAAAAGTCGATATGTGCATGCATCTTCTGTACTCGTTTAAATCTCAAATTCAAGCTCAAAACACCCGAAAATTCGATATTTGTGGGTTCCAGAAGCGATCTGTACATGCCTACTCAGTGCTAGAATATTTTCAAAATATAGGCTAAAAACATGCTAAAAATCGATATTTTTGGTGAATAAAGGCGATATCTCAAATTCCGGCCCAAAACACCCAAAAATTCGATATTTAGGGGTCCCAGAAGCGATCTATACATGCCTACTCAGTGTTAGAGTATTTTCAAATTACAGGCCAAAAAAATACTGAAAATCGATCTTTTAAGTGCCCAAAAGTCGATATATGCATGCATCTTCTGTACCCGTTTATATCTCAAATTCTGGCCCTAAACACCCGAAAATTCGATATTTTGGGGTCCCAGAAGCGATCTGTACATGCCTACTCCGTGTTAGAGTATTTTCAAAATACATGCCCAAAAACATGCTGAAAATCGATATTTTAGATGCCCAAAGTCAATATATGCATGTATCTTCTGTACCCGTTTATATCTCAATTTCTGGCTCAAAACACCTGAAAATTCAATATTTTGGGGTCCCAGAAGCAATCTGTACATGCCTACTGAGTGCAAGAATATTTTTAAAAATATATGCTAAAAACATGCTAAAAATCGATATTTTAGGTACCAAAAAGTCGATATCTAAAATTAAGGCCCAAAACACCCGAAAATTCGATATTTATGGGTCCAAGAAGCGATCTGTACATGTCTACTCCGTGTTAGAGTATTTTCAAAATACAGGCCCAAAACATGCTCAAAATCGATGTTTTAGGTGCCCAAAAGTCGATATGTGCATGCACCTTCTGTACCCGTTTATATCTCAAATTCTGGCCCTAAACACCCGAAAATTCGATATTTTGGGGTCCTAAAAGCGATCTGTACCTGCCTACTAAGTGCTAGAATATTTTCAAATTATAGGCTCAAAACATGCTAAAAAATCGATATTTTAGGTGCGTAAAGGCGATATCTCAAATTCAGGCCCAAAACACCCGAAAATTCGATATTTAGGGGTCCCAGAAGCGATCTGTACATGCCTACTCATTGCAAGAATGTTTTCAAAATATAGGCTGAAAACATGCTCAAAATCGATATTTTAGGTGCCCAAAAGTCGATATGTGCATGCATCTTCTGTACTCGTTTAAATCTCAAATTCAAGCTCAAAACACCCGAAAATTCGATATTTGTGGGTTCCAGAAGCGATCTGTACATGCCTACTCAGTGCTAGAATATTTTCAAAATATAGGCTAAAAACATGCTAAAAATCGATATTTTAGGTGACAAAAAGTCGATATCTCAAATTCAGTCCCAAAACACCCGGAAATTCGATATTTAGGAGTCCCAGAAGCTATCTGTACATGCCTACTCCGTGTTAGAGTATTTTCAAAATACAGGCCAAAAACATGCCGAAAATCGATCTTTTAGGTGCCAAAAAGTCGATATGTGCATGCATCTTCTGTACCCGTTTAAATCTCAAATTCTGGCCCTAAACATCCGAAAATTCGATATTAAGGGGTCCCAGAAGCGATCTGTACATGCCTACTCCGTGTTAGTGTATTTTCAAAATTCAGGCCCAAAACATGCTGAAAAACGATATTTTTGGTGCCCAAAGTCAATATGTGTATGCATCTTCTATACTCGTTTATATCTCAAATTCAGGCTCAAAACACCCGAAAATTCGATATTTGTGGGTCCCAGAAGCAATCTGTACATGCCTACTCAGTGCTAGAATGTTTTCAAAATATAGGCTCAAAACATGCTCAAAATCGATATTTTAGGTGCCCAAAAGTCGATATGTGCATGCATCTTCTGTACCCGTTTATATCTCAAATTCTGGTCCTAAACACCCGAAAATTCGATATTTTTGGGTCTCAGAAGCGATCTGTACATGCCTACTCAGTGCTAGAATGTTTTTAAAATATAGGCTCAAAACATGCTCAAAATCGATATTTTAGGTGCCCAAAAGTCGATATGTGCATGCATCTTCTGTACTCGTTTATATCTCAAATTCAAGCTCAAAACACCCGAAAATTCGATATTTAGGGATCCCGGAAGCGATCTGTACATGCCTACTCAGTGCTAGAATATTTTCAAAATATAGGCTAAAAACATGCTAAAAATCGATATTTTTGGTGAGTAAAGGCGATATCTCAAATTCCGGCCCAAAACACCCGAAAATTCGATATTTAGGGGTCCCAGAAGCGATCTATGCATGCCTACTCAGTGTTAGAGTATTTTCAAATTACAGGCCAAAAAAATACTGAAAATCGATCTTTTAAGTGCCCAAAAGTCGATATATGCATGCATCTTCTGTACCCGTTTATATCTCAAATTCTGGCCCTAAACACCCGAAAATTCGATATTTTGGGGTCAAAGAAGTGATCTGTACATGCCTACTCCGTGTTAGAGTATTTTCAAAATACATGCCCAAAAACATGCTGAAAATCGATATTTTAGATGCCCAAAGTCAATATATGCATGTATCTTCTGTACCCGTTTATATCTCAATTTCTGGCTCAAAACACCTGAAAATTCAATATTTTGGGGTCCCAGAAGCAATCTGTACATGCCTACTGAGTGCAAGAATATTTTTAAAAATATATGCTAAAAACATGCTAAAAATCGATATTTTAGGTGCCAAAAAGTCGATATCTAAAATTAAGGCCCAAAACACCCAAAAATTCGATATTTATGGGTCCAAGAAGCGATCTGTACATGTCTACTCCGTGTTAGAGTATTTTCAAAATACAGGCCAAAAACATACTGAAAATCGATCTTTTAGGTGCCCAAAAGTCGATATGTGCATGCACCTTCTGTACCGGTTTATATCTCAAATTCTGGCCTTAAACACCCGAAAATTCGATATTTTGGGGTCCTAAAAGCGATCTGTACCTGCCTACTCAGTGCTAGAATATTTTCAAATTATAGGCTCAAAACATGCTAAAAAATCGATATTTTAGGTGCGTAAAGGCGATATCTCAAATTCAGGCCCATAACACCCGAAAATTCGATATTTAGGGGTCCCAGAAGCGATCTGTACATGCCTACTCATTGCAAGAATGTTTTCAAAATATTGTCTGAAAACATGCTCAAAATCGATATTTTAGGTGCCCAAAAGTCGATATGTGCATGCATCTTCTGTACTCGTTTAAATCTCAAATTCAAGCTCAAAACACCCGAAAATTCGATATTTGTGGGTTCCAGAAGCGATCTGTACATGCCTACTCAGTGCTAGAATATTTTCAAAATATAGGCTAAAAACATGCTAAAAATCGATATTTTAGGTGCCAAAAAGTCGATATCTCAAATTCAGTCCCAAAACACCCGGAAATTCGATATTTAGGAGTCCCAGAAGCGATCTGTACATGCCTACTCCGTGTTAGAGTATTTTCAAAATACAGGCCAAAAACATGCCGAAAATCGATCTTTTAGGTGCCAAAAAGTCGATATGTGCATGCCTCTTCTGTACCCGTTTAAATCTCAAATTCTGGCCCTAAACATCCGAAAATTCGATATTAAGGGGTCCCAGAAGCGATCTGTACATGCCTACTCCGTATTAGTGTATTTTCAAAATTCAGGCCCAAAACATGCTGAAAAACGATATTTTTGGTGCCCAAAGTCAATATGTGTATGCATCTTCTATACTCGTTTATATCTCAAATTCAGGCTCAAAAACACCCGAAAATTCGATATTTGTGGGTCCCAGAAGAAATCTGTACATGCCTACTCAGAGCTAGAATGTTTTCAAAATATAGGCTCAAAACATGCTCAAAATCGATATTTTAGGTGCCCAAAAGTCAATATGTGCATGCATCTTCTGTACTCGTTTATATCTCAAATTCAGGCTCAAAACACCCGAAAATTCGATATTTTGGGGTCCCAGAAGCGATCTGTACATGCCTACTCCGTGTTAGAGTATTTACAAAATACAGGCCCAAAACATGCTCAAAATCGATGTTTTAGGTGCCCAAAAGTCGATATGTGCATGCATCTTCTGTACCCGTTTATATCTCAAATTCTGGCCCTAAACACCCTAAAATTCGATATTTTTGGGTCCCAGAAGCGATCTGTACATGCCTACTCCGTGTTAGAGTATTTACAAAATACAGGCCCAAAACATGCTCAAAATCGATGTTTTAGGTGCCCAAAAGTCGATATGTGCATGCATCTTCTGTACCCGTTTATATCTCAAATTCAAGCTCAAAACACCCGAAAATTCGATATTTAGGGATCCCGGAAGCGATCTGTACATGCCTACTCAGTGCTAGAATATTTTCAAAATATAGGCTAAAAACATGCTAAAAATCGATAATTTAGGTGAGTAAAGGCGATATCTCAAATTCCGGCCCAAAACTCCCGAAAACTCGATATTTAGGGGTCCCAGAAGCGATCTGTACATGCCTACTCAGTGTTAGAGTATTTTTAAAATACAGGCCAAAAACATACTGAAAATCGATCTTTTAAGTGCCCAAAAGTCGATATATGCATGCATCTTCTGTACCCGTTTATATCTCAAATTCTGGCCCTAAACACCCGAAAATTCGATATTTTGGGGTCCCATGTACATGCCTACTCCGTGTTAGAGTATTTTCAAAATACATGCCCAAAAACATGCTGAAAATCGATATTTTAGATGCCCAAAGTCAATATGTGCATGTATCTTCTGTACCCGTTTATATCTCAATTTCTGGCTCAAAACACCTGAAAATTCAATATTTTGGGGTCCCAGAAGCAATCTCTACATGCCTACTGAGTGCAAGAATATTTTTAAAAATATAGGCTAAAAATATGCTAAAAATCGATATTTTAGGTGCCAAAAAGTCGATATCTAAAATTAAGGCCCAAAACACATGAAAATTCGATATTAAGGGGTCCAAGAAGCGATCTGTACATGCCTACTTCGTGTTGGAGTATTTTCAAAATACAGGCCAAAAACATACTGAAAATCGATCTTTTAGGTGCCAAAAAGTCAATATGTGCATGCATCTTCTGTACCCGTTTATATCTCAAATTCTGGCCCTAAACACCCGAAAATTCGATATTAAGGGGTCTCAGACGCGATCTGTACATGCCTACTCCGTGTTAGTGTATTTTCAAAATTCAGGCCCAAAACATGCTGAAAAACGATATTTTTGGTGCCCAAAGTCAATATGTGTATGCATCTTCTATACTCGTTTATATCTCAAATTCAGGCTCAAAACACCCGAAAATTCGATATTTGTGGGTCCCAGAAGCAATCTGTACATGCCTACTCCGTGTTAGAGTATTTACAAAATACAGGCCCAAAACATGCTCAAAATCGATGTTTTAGGTGCCCAAAAGTCGATATGTGCATGCATCTTCTGTACTTGTTTATATCTCAAATTCAGGCTCAAAACACCCGAAAATTCGATATTTTGGGGTCCCTGAAGCGATCTGTACATGCCTACTCCGTGTTAGAGTATTTACAAAATACAGGCCCAAAACATGCTCAAAATCGATGTTTTAGGTGCCCAAAAGTCGATATGTGCATGCATCTTCTGTACCCGTTTATATCTCAAATTCTGGCCCTAAACACCCGAAAATTCGATATGTTTGGGTCCCAGAAACGATCTGTACATGCCTTCTCAGTGCTAGAATATTTTCAAAATATAGGCTCAAAACATGCTAAAAACCGATATTTTAGGTGCGTAAAGTCTATATCTCAAATTAAGGCCCAAAGCACTCAAAAAATTCGATATTTAGGGGTCCCTGAAGCGATCTGTACATGCCTACTCCGTGTCAGAGTATTTTCAAAATACAGGCCCAAAACATGCTGAAAATCGATATTTTAGATGCCCAAAGTCAATATGTGCATGTATCTTCTTTACCCGTTTATATCTCAAATTCAGGCTCAAAACGCCCGAAAATTCAATATTTTGGGGTCCCAGAAGCAATCTGTACATGCCTACTCAGTGCTAGAATATTTTCAAAATATAGGCTAAAAACATGCTAAAAATCGATATTTTAGGTGCCAAAAAGTCGATATCTTAAATTCAGTCCCAAAACACCCGGAAATTCGATATTTAGGGGTCCCAGAAGGGATCTGTACATGCCTACTCCGTGTTAGAGTATTTTCAAAATACAGGCTAAAAACATACTGAAAATCGATCTTTTATGTGCCCAAAAGTCGATATGTGCATGCATCTTCTGTACCCGTTTATATCTCAAATTCTGGCCCAAAACACCTGAAAATTCGATATTTTTGGGTCCCAGAAGCGATCTGTACATGTTAGTGTATTTTCAAAATTCAGGCCCAAAACATGCTGAAAAACGATATTTTTGGTGCCCAAAGTCAATATGTGTATGCATCTTCTATACTCGTTTATATCTCAAATTCAGGCTCAAAACACCCGAAAATTCGATATTTGTGGGTCCCAGAAGCAATCTGTACATGCCTACTCAGTGCTAGAATGTTTTCAAAATATATGCTCAAAACATGCTCAAAATCGATATTTTAGGTGCCCAAAAGTCGATATGTGCATGCATCTTCTGTACTCGTTTATATCTCAAATTCAGGCTCAAAACACCCGAAAAATCGATATTTTGGGATCCCAGAAGCGATCTGTACATGCCTACTCCGTGTTAGAGTATTTACAAAATACAGGCCCAAAACATGCTCAAAATCAATGTTTTAGGTGCCCAAAAGTCGATATGTGCATGCATCTTCTGTACCCGTTTATATCTCAAATTCTGGTCCTAAACACCCGAAAATTCGATATTTTTGGGTCCCAGAAGCGATCTGTACATGCCTACTCAGTGCTAGAATGTTTTCAAATTACAGGCAAAAAAAATACTGAAAATCGATCTTTTAAGTGCCCAAAAGTCGATATATGCATGCATCTTCTGTACCCGTTTATATCTCAAATTCTGGCCCTAAACACCCGAAAATTCGATATTTTGGGGTCCCAGAAGCGATCTGTACATGCCTACTCCGTGTTAGAGTATTTTCAAAATACATGCCCAAAAACATGCTGAAAATCGATATTTTAGATGCCCAAAGTCAATATATGCATGTATCTTCTGTACCTGTTTATATCTCAATTTCTGGCTCAAAACACCTGAAAATTCAATATTTTGAGGTCCCAGAAGCAATCTGTGCATGCCTACTGAGTGCAAGAATATTTTTAAAAATATATGCTAAAAACATGCTAAAAATCGATATTTTAGGTGCCAAAAAGTCGATATCTAAAATTAAGGCCCAAAACACCCGAAAATTCGATATTTATGGGTCCAAGAAGCAATCTGTACATGTCTACTCCGTGTTAGAGTATTTTCAAAATACAGGCCAAAAACATACTGAAAATCGATCTTTTAGGTGCCCAAAAGTCGATATGTGCATGCACCTTCTGTACCCGTTTATATCTCAAATTCTGGCCCTAAACACCCGAAAATTCGATATTTTGGGGTCCTAAAAGCGATCTGTACCTGCCTACTCAGTGCTAGAATATTTTCAAAATATAGGCTCAAAACATGCTAAAAAATCGATATTTTAGGTGCGTAAAGGCGATATCTCAAATTCAGGCCCAAAACACCCGAAAATTCGATATTTAGGGGTCCCAGAAGCGATCTGTACATGCCTACTCATTGCAAGAATGTTTTCAAAATATAGGCTGAAAACATGCTCAAAATCGATATTTTAGGTGCCCAAAAGTCGATATGTGCATGCATCTTCTGTACTCGTTTAAATCTCAAATTCAAGCTCAAAACACCCGAAAATTCGATATTTGTGGGTTCCAGAAGCGATCTGTACATGCCTACTCAGTGCTAGAATATTTTCAAAATATAGGTTAAAAACATGCTAAAAATCGATATTTTAGGTGCCAAAAAGTCGATATCTCAAATTCAGTCCCAAAACACCCGGAAATTCGATATTTAGGAGTCCCAGAAGCGATCTGTACATGCCTACTCCGTGTTAGAGTATTTTCAAAATACAGGCCAAAAACATGCCGAAAATCGATCTTTTAGGTGCCAAAAAGTCGATATGTGCATGCATCTTCTGTACCCGTTTAAATCTCAAATTCTGGCCCTAAACATCCGAAAATTCGATATTAAGGGGTCCCAGAAGCGATCTGTACATGCCTACTCCGTGTTAGTGTATTTTCAAAATTCAGGCCCAAAACATGCTGAAAAACGATATTTTTGGTGCCCAAAGTCAATATGTGTATGCATCTTCTATACTCGTTTATATCTCAAATTCAGGCTCAAAACACCCGAAAATTCGATATTTGTGGGTCCCAGAAGAAATCTGTACATGCCTACTCAGTGCTAGAATGTTTTCAAAATATAGGCTCAAAACATGCTCAAAATCGATATTTTAGGTGCCCAAAAGTCAATATGTGCATGCATCTTCTGTACTCGTTTATATCTCAAATTCAGGCTCAAAACACCCGAAAATTCGATATTTTGGGGTCCCAGAAGCGATCTGTACATGCCTACTCCGTGTTAGAGTATTTACAAAATACAGGCCCAAAACATGCTCAAAATCGATGTTTTAGGTGCCCAAAAGTCGATATGTGCATGTATCTTCTGTACCCGTTTATATCTCAAATTCTGGCCCTAAACACCCGAAAATTCGATATTTTTGGGTCCCAGAAGCGATCTGTACATGCCTACTCCGTGTTAGAGTATTTTCAAAATACAGGCCAAAAACATGCCGAAAATCGAAATTTTAGATGCCCGATGTCAGTATGTGCATGTATCTTCTGTAATCGTTTATATCTCAAATTCAGGCTCAAAACACCCGAAAATTCAATATTTTGGGGTCCCAGAAGCAATGTGTACATGCCTACTCAGTGCTAGAATATTTTCAAAATATAGGCTAAAAACATGCTAAAAATCGATATTTTAGTAGCCAAAAAGTCGATATCTCAAATTAAGGCCCAAAACACCCGAAAATTCGATATTTAGGGGTCCCGGAAGCGATCTGTACATGCCTACTCCGTGTTAGAGTATTTTCAAAATACAGGCCAAAAACATACTGAAAATCGATCTTTTATATGCCCAAAAGTCGATATGTGCATGCATCTTCTGTACCCGTTTATATCTCAAATTCTGGCCCTAAACAACCGAAAATTCGATATTTTGGGGTCCCAGAAGCGATCTGTACATGCCTACTCAGTGCTAGAATATTTTCAAAATATAGGCTCAAAACATGCTAAAAACCTATAGTTTAGGTGCGTAAAGTCGATATCTCAAATTAAGGCCCAAAACACCCCAAAAATTCGATATTTAGGGGTCCCAGAAGCGATCTGTACATGCCTACTCAGTGCTAGAATATTTTTAAAATGTAGGCTAAAAACATGCTAAAAATCGATATTTTAGGTGTCAAAAAGTCGATATCTCAAATTCAGTCCCAAAACACCCGGAAATTCGATATTTAGGGGTCCCAGAAGGGATCTGTACATGCGTACTTCGTGTTAGAGTATTTTCAAAATACAGGCCAAAAACATACTGAAAATCGATCTTTTAGGTGCCAAAAAGTCGATATGTGCATGCATCTTCTGTACCCGTTTATATCTCAAATTCTGGCCCTAAACACCCGAAAATTCGATATTAAGGGGTCCCAGAAGCGATCTGTACATGCCTACTCCGTGTTATTGTATTTTCAAAATTCAGGCCCAAAACATGCTGAAAAACGATATTTTTTGTGCCCAAAGTCAATATGTGTATGCATCTTCTATACTCGTTTATATCTCAAATTCAGGCTCAAAACACCCGAAAATTCGATATTTGTGGGTCCCAGAAGCAATCTGTACATGCCTACTCAGTGCTAGAATGTTTTCAAAATATAGGCTCAAAACATGCTCAAAATCGATATTTTAGGTGCCCAAAAGTCGATATGTGCATGCATCTTCTGTACTCGTTTATATCTCAAATTCAGGTTCAAAACACCCGAAAATTCGATATTTTGGGGTCCCTGAAGCGATCTGTACATGCCTACTCCGTGTTAGAGTATTTACAAAATACAGGCCCAAAACATGTTCAAAATCGATGTTTTAGGTGCCCAAAAGTCGATATGTGCATGCATCTTCTGTACCCGTTTATATCTCATATTCTGGCCCTAAACACCCGAAAATTCGATATTTTTGGGCCCCAGAAGCGATCTGTACATGCCTACTCAGTGCTAGAATATTTTCAAAATATAGGCTCAAAACATGTTAAAAACCGATATTTTAGGTGCGTAAAGTCTATATCTCAAATTAAGGCCCAAAACACTCAAAAAATTCGATATTTAGGGGTCCCTGAAGCGATCTGTACATGCCTACTCCGTGTTAGAGTATTTTCAAAATACAGGCCCAAAACATGCTCAAAATCGATGTTTTAGGTGCCCAAAAGTCGATATGTGCATGTATCTTCTGTACCCGTTTATATCTCAAATTCAGGCTCAAAACACCCGAAAATTCGATATTTTGGGGTCCCAGAAGCGATCTGTACATGCCTACTCCGTGTTAGAGTATTTTCAAAATACAGGCCCAAAACATGCTGAAAATCGATATTTTAGATGCCCAAAGTCAATATGTGCATGTATCTTCTGTACCCGTTTATATCTCAAATTCAGGCTAAAAAAACACCCGAAAATTCAATATTTTGGGGTCCCAGCAGCAATCTGTACATGCCTACTCAGTGCTAGAATATTTTCAAAATATAGGTTCAAAACATGCTAAAAACCGATATTTTAGGTGCGTAAAGGCGATATCTCAAATTAAGGCCCAAAACACCCAAAAAATTCGATATTTAGGGGTCCAAGAAGCGATCTGTACATGCCTACTCCGTGTTAGAGTATTTTCAAAATACAGGCCCAAAACATGCTTAAAATCGATGTTTTAGGTGCCCAAAAGTCGATATGTGCATGTATCTTCTGTACCCGTTTATATCTCAAATTCAGGCTCGAAACACCCGAAAATTCGATATTTTGGGGTCCAAGAAGCGATCTGTGCATGCCTACTCCGTGTTAGAGTATTTTCATAATACAGGCCCAAAACATGCTGAAAATCGATATTTTAGGTGCGTAAAGGCGATATCTCAAATTAAGGCCCAAAACACCCAAAAAATTCGATATTTAGGGGTCCAAGAAGCGATCTGTACATGCCTACTCCGTGTTAGAGTATTTTCAAAATACAGGCCCAAAACATGCTTAAAATCGATGTTTTAGGTGCCCAAAAGTCGATATGTGCATGTATCTTCTGTACCCGTTTATATCTCAAATTCAGGCTCAAAACAACCGAAAATTCAATATTTTGGGGTCCCAGAAGCAATCTGTACATGCCTACTTCGTGTTAGAGTATTTTCAAAATACAGGCCAAAAACATACTGAAAATCGATCTTTTAGGTGCCAAAAAGTCGATATGTGCATGCATTTTCTGTACCCGTTTATATCTCAAATTCTGGCCCTAAACATCCGAAAATTCGATATTAAGGGGTTCCAGAAGCGATCTGTACATGCCTATTTCGTATTAGAGTATTTTCAAAATACAGGCCAAAAACATACTGAAAATCGATATTTTAGGTGCCCAAAAGTCAATATGTGCATGCATCTTCTGTACTCGTTTATATCTCAAATTCAGGCTCAAAACACCCGAAAATTCGATATTTTGGGGTCCCAGAAGCGATCTGTACATGCCTACTCCGTGTTAGAGTATTTACAAAATACAGGCCCAAAACATGCTCAAAATCGATGTTTTAGGCGCCCAAAAGTCGATATGTGCATGCATCTTCTGTACCCGTTTATATCTAAAATTCTGGCCCTAAACACCCGAAAATTCGATATTTTTGGGTCCCAGAAGCGATCTGTACATGCCTACTCAGTGTTAGAATGTTTTCAAAATATAGGCTCAAAACATGCTCAAAATCGATATTTTAGGTGCCCAAAAGTCGATATGTGCATGCATCTTCTGTACTCGTTTATATCTCAAATTCAAGCTCAAAACACCCGAAAATTCGATATTTGGGGATCCCGGAAGCGATCTGTACATGCCTACTCAGTGCTAGAATATTTTCAAAATATAGGCTAAAAACATGCAAAAACTCGATATTTTAGGTGAGTAAAGGCGATATCTCAAATTCCGGCCCAAAACACCCGAAAATTCGATATTTAGGGGTCCCAGAAGCGATCTGTACATGCCTACTCAGTGTTAGAGTATTTTCAAAATACAGGCCAAAAACATACTGAAAATCGATCTTTTAAGTGCCCAAAAGTCGATATATGCATGCATCTTCTGTACCCGTTTATATCTCAAATTCTGGCCCTAAACACCCGAAAATTCGATATTTTGGGGTCCCAGAAGCGATCTGTACATGCCTACTCCGTGTTAGAGTATTTTCAAAATACATGCCCAAAAACATGCTGAAAATCGATATTTTAGATGCCCAAAGTCAATATGTGCATGTATCTTCTGTACCCGTTTATATCTCAATTTCTGGCTCAAAACACCTGAAAATTTAATATTTTGGGGTCCCAGAAGCAATCTGTACATGCCTACTGAGTGCAAGAATATTTTTAAAAATATAGGCTAAAAACATGCTAAAAATCGATATTTTAGGTACCAAAAAGTCGATATCTAAAATTAAGGCCCAAAACACCCGAAAATTCGATATTTAGGGGTCCAAGAAGCGATCTGTACATGCCTACTCCGTGTTAGAGTATTTTCAAAATACAGGCCAAAAACATACTGAAAATCGATCTTTTAGGTGCCCAAAAGTCGATATGTGCATGCATCTTCTGTACCCGTTTATATCTCAAATTCTGGCCCTAAACACCCGAAAATTCGATATTTTGGGGTCCTAAAAGCGATCTGTACATGCCTACTCAGTGCTAGAATATTTTCAAAATATAGGTTCAAAACATGCTAAAAACCGATATTTTAGGTGCGTAAAGGCGATATCTCAAATTAAGGCCCAAAACACCCAAAAAATTCGATATTTAGGGGTCCAAGAAGCGATCTGTACATGCCTACTCCGTGTTAGAGTATTTTCAAAATACAGGCCCAAAACATGCTTAAAATCGATGTTTTAGGTGCCCAAAAGTCGATATGTGCATGTATCTTCTGTACCTGTTTATATCTCAAATTCAGGCTCGAAACACCCGAAAATTCGATATTTTGGGTCCAAGAAGCGATCTGTGCATGCCTTCTCCGTGTTAGAGTATTTTCATAATACAGGCCCAAAACATGCTGAAAATCGATATTTTAGATGCCCAAAGTCAATATGTGCATGTATCTTCTGTACCCGTTTATATCTCAAATTCAGGCTCAAAACAACCGAAAATTCAATATTTTGGGGTCCCAGAAGCAATCTGTACATGCCTACTTCGTGTTAGAGTATTTTCAAAATACAGGCCAAAAACATACTGAAAATCGATCTTTTAGGTTCCAAAAAGTCAATATGTGCATGCATTTTCTGTACCCGTTTATATCTCAAATTCTGGCCCTAAACATCCGAAAATTCGATATTAAGGGGTCCCAGAAGCGATCTGTACATGCCTATTTCGTGTTAGAGTATTTTCAAAATACAGGCCAAAAACATACTGAAAATCGATATTTTAGGTGCCCAAAAGTCAATATGTGCATGCATCTTCTGTACTCGTTTATATCTCAAATTCAGGCTCAAAACACCCGAAAATTCGATATTTTGGGGTCCCAGAAGCGATCTGTACATGCCTACTCCGTGTTAGAGTATTTACAAAATACAGGCCCAAAAGTCGATATGTGCATGCATCTTCTGTACCCGTTTATATCTAAAATTCTGGCCCTAAACACCCGAAAATTCGATATTTTTGGGTCCCAGAAGCGATCTGTACATGCCTACTCAGTGCTAGAATGTTTTCAAAATATAGGCTCAAAACATGCTCAAAATCGATATTTTAGGTGCCCAAAAGTCGATATGTGCATGCATCTTCTGTACTCGTTTATATCTCAAATTCAAGCTCAAAACACCCGAAAATTCGATATTTGGGGATCCCGGAAGCGATCTGTACATGCCTACTCAGTGCTAGAATATTTTCAAAATATAGGCTAAAAACATGCAAAAACTCGATATTTTAGGTGAGTAAAGGCGATATCTCAAATTCCGGCCCAAAACACCCGAAAATTCGATATTTAGGGGTCCCAGAAGCGATCTGTACATGCCTACTCAGTGTTAGAGTATTTTCAAAATACAGGCCAAAAACATACTGAAAATCGATCTTTTAAGTGCCCAAAAGTCGATATATGCATGCATCTTCTGTACCCGTTTATATCTCAAATTCTGGCCCTAAACACCCGAAAATTCGATATTTTTGGGTCCCAGAAGCGATCTGTACATGCCTACTCAGTGCTAGAATGTTTTCAAAATATAGGCTCAAAACATGCTCAAAATCGATATTTTAGGTGCCCAAAAGTCGATATGTGCATGCATCTTCTGTACTCGTTTATATTTCAAATTCAAGCTCAAAACACCCGAAAATTCGATATTTGGGGATCCCTGAAGCGATCTGTACATGCCTACTCAGTGCTAGAATATTTTCAAAATATAGGCTAAAAACATGCAAAAACTCGATATTTTAGGTGAGTAAAGGCGATATCTCAAATTCCGGCCCAAAACACCCGAAAATTCGATATTTAGGGGTCCCAGAAGCGATCTGTACATGCCTACTCAGTGTTAGAGTATTTTCAAAATACAGGCCAAAAACATACTGAAAATCGATCTTTTAAGTGCCCAAAAGTCGATATATGCATGCATCTTCTGTACCCGTTTATATCTCAAATTCTGGCCCTAAACACCCGAAAATTCGATATTTTGGGGTCCCAGAAGCGATCTGTACATGCCTACTCCGTGTTAGAGTATTTTCAAAATACATGCCCAAAAACATGCTGAAAATCGATATTTTAGATGCCCAAAGTCAATATGTGCATGTATCTTCTGTACCCGTTTATATCTCAATTTCTGGCTCAAAACACATGAAAATTCAATATTTTGGGGTCCCAGAAGCAATCTGTACATGCCTACTGAGTGCAAGAATATTTTTAAAAATATAGGCTAAAAACATGCTAAAAATCGATATTTTAGGTGCCAAAAAGTCGATATCTAAAATTAAGGCCCAAAACACCCGAAAATTCGATATTTAGGGGTCCAAGAAGCGATCTGTACATGCCTACTCCGTGTTAGAGTATTTTCAAAATACAGGCCAAAAACATACTGAAAATCGATCTTTTAGGTGCCCAAAAGTCGATATGTGCATGCATCTTCTGTACCCGTTTATATCTCAAATTCTGGCCCTAAACACCCGAAAATTCGATATTTTGGGGTCCTAAAAGCGATCTGTACATGCCTACTCAGTGCTAGAATGTTTTCAAAATATAGGCTCAAAACATGCTCAAAATCTATTTTTTAGGTGCCCAAAAGTCGATATGTGCATGCATCTTCTGTACTCGTTTATATCTCAAATTCAAGCTCAAAACACCCGAAAATTCGATATTTAGGGGTCCCAGAAGCGATCTGTACATGCCTACTCAGTGCTAGAATATTTTCAAAATATAGGCTCAAAACATGCTAAAAATCGATATTTTAGGTGCGTAAAAGCGATATCTCAAATTCAGGCACAAAACACCCGAAAATTCGATATTTAGGGGTCCCAGAAGCGATCTGTACATGCCTACTCAGTGCTAGAATATTTTCAAAATATAGGCTAAAAACATGCTAAAAATCGATATTTTAGGTGCCAAAAAGTCGATATATGCATGCATCTTCTATACTCGTTTATATCTCAAATTCAAGCTCAAAACACCCGAAAATTCGATATTTAGGGGTCCCAGAAGCGATATGTACATGCCTACTCAGTGCTAGAATATTTTCAAAATATAGGCTCAAAACATGCTAAAAATCGATATTTTAGGTGCGTAAAAGCGATATCTCAAATTCAGGCCCAAAACACCCGAAAATTCGATATTTAGGGGTCCCAGAAACGATCTGTACATGCCTTCTCATTGCAAGAATGTTTTCAAAATATAGGCTGAAAACATGCTCAAAATCGATATTTTAGGTGCCCAAAAGTCGATATGTGCATGCATCTTCTGTACTCGTTTAAATCTCAAATTCAAGCTCAAAACACCCTAAAATTCGATATTTGTGGGTCCCAGAAGCGATCTGTACATGCCTACTCAGTGCTAGAATATTTTCAAAATATAGGCTAAAAACATGCTAAAAATCGATATTTTAGGTGCCAAAAAGTCGATATCTCAAATTAAGTCTCAAAACACCCGGAAATTCGATATTTAGGAGTCCCAGAAGCGATCTGTACATGCCTACTCCGTGTTAGAGTATTTTCAAAATACAGGCCAAAAACATGCCGAAAATCGATATTTTAGATGACCGATGTCAGTATGTGCATGTATCTTCTGTACCCGTTTATATCTCAAATTCAGGCTCAAAACATGCTAAAAACCGATATTTTAGGTGCGTGAAGTCGATATCTCAAATTAAGGCCAAAAACACCCCAAAAATTCGATATTTATGGGTCTTAGAAACGATCTGTACATGCCTACTCCGTGTTAGAGAATTTTCAAAATACAGGCCCAAAACATGCTCAAAATCCATGTTTTAGGTGCCCAAAAGTCGATATGTGCATATATCTTCTGTACCTGTTTATATCTCAAATTCAGGCTCAAAACACCCGAAAATTCGATATTTTGGGGTCCCAGAAGCGATCTGTACATGCCTACTCCGTGTTAGAGTATTTTCAAAATACAGGCCCAAAACAGGCTGAAAATCGATATTTTAGATGCCCAAAGTCAATATGTGCATGCATCTTCTGTACCCGTTTATATCTCAAATTCAGGCTCAAAACATCCGAAAATTCAATATTTTAGGGTCCCTGAAGCAATCTGTACATGCCTACTCAGTGCTAGAATATTTTTAAAATATAGGCTAAAAACATGCTAAAAATCGATATTTTAGGTGCCAAAAAGTCGATATCTCAAATTAAGGCCCAAAACACCCGGAAATTCGATATTTAGGGGTCCCAGAAGGGATCTGTACATGCCTACTCCGAGTTAGAGTATTTTCAAGATACAGGCCAAAAACATACTAAAAATCGATCTTTTAGGTGCCAAAAAGTCGATATGTGCATGCATCTTCTGTACCCGTTTCTATCTCAAATTCTGGCCCTAAACACCCGAAAATTCGATATTTAGGGGTCCCAAAAGCGATCTGTACATGCCTACTCCGTGTCTGAGTATTTTCAAAATACAGGCCAAAAACATACTGAAAATCGATCTTTTAGGTGCCCAAAAGTCGATATGTGCATGCATCTTCTGTACCCGTTTATATCTCAAGTTCTGGCCCTAAACACCCGAAAATTCGATATTTTGGGGTCCCAGAAGCGATCTGTACATGCCTACTCAGTGCTAGAATATTTTCAAAATATAGGCTCAAAACATGCTAAAAACCGATATTTTAGGTGCGTAAAGTCGATATCTCAAATTCAGTCCCAAAACACCCCAAAAATTCGATACTTAGGGGTCCCAGAAGCGATCTGTACATGCCTACTCCGTGTTAGAGTATTTTCAAAATACAGGCCTAAAACATGCTCAAAATCGATGTTTTAGGTGCCCAAAAGTCGATATGTGCATATATCTTCTGTACCCGTTTATATCTCAAATTCAGGCTCAAAACACCTGAAAATTCGATATTTTGGGGTCCCAGAAGCGATCTGTACATGCCTACTCCGTGTTAGAGTATTTTCAAAATACAGGCCCAAAACATGCTGAAAATCGATATTTTAGATGCCCAAAGTCAATATGTGCATGTATCTTCTGTACCCGTTTATATCTCAAATTCAGGCTCAAAACATCCGAAAATTCAATATTTTGGGGTCCCAGAAGCAATCTGTACATGCCTACTCCGTGTCAGAGTATTTTCAAAATACAGGCCCAAAACATGCTCAAAATCGATGTTTTAGGTGCCGAAAAGTCGATATGTGCATGCATCTTCTGTACCCGTTTATATCTCAAATTCTGTCCCTAAACAACCGAAAATTCGATATTTTGGGGTCCCAGAAGCGATCTGTACATGCCTACTCAGTGCTAGAATATTTTCAAAATATAGGCTCAAAACATGCTAAAAACCGATATTTTAGGTGCGTAAAGTCGATATCTCAAATTAAGGCCCAAAACACCCCAAAAATTCGATATTTAGGGGTCCCAGAAGCGATCTGTACATGCCTACTCCGTGTTAGAGTATTTTCAAAATACAGGCCCAAAACATGCTCAAAATCGATGTTTTAGGTGCCCAAAAGTCGATATGTGCATGTATCTTCTATACCCGTTTATATCTCAAATTCAGGCTCAAAACACCCGAAAATTCGATATTTTGGGGTCCCAGAAGCGATCTGTACATGCCTACTCCGTGTTAGAGTATTTACAAAATACAGGCCCAAAACATGCTCAAAATCGATGTTTTAGGTGCCCAAAAGTCGATATGTGCATGCATCTTCTGTACCCGTTTATATCTAAAATTCTGGCCCTAAACACCCGAAAATTCGATATTTTTGGGTCCCAGAAGCGATCTGTACATGCCTACTCAGTGCTAGAATGTTTTCAAAATATAGGCTCAAAACATGCTCAAAATCGATATTTTAGGTGCCAAAAAGTCGATATCTTAAATTCAGTCCCAAAACACCCTGAAATTCGATATTTAGGGGTCCCAGAAGGGATCTGTACATGCCTACTCCGTGTTAGAGTATTTTCAAAATACAGGCCAAAAACATACTGAAAATCGATCTTTTAGGTGCCAAAAAGTCGATATGTGCATGCATCTTCAGTACCTGTTTATATCTCAAATTCTGGCCCTAAATACCCGAAAATTCGATATTTAGGGGTCCCAGAAGCGATCTGTACATGCCTACTCCGTGTCAGAGTATTTTCAAAATACAGGCCCAAAACATGCTCAAAATCGATGTTTTAGGTGCCGAAAAGTCGATATGTGCATGCATCTTCTGTACCCGTTTATATCTCAAATTCTGGCCCTAAACACCCGAAAATTCGATATTTTTGGGTCCCAGAAGCTATCTGTACATGCCTACTCAGTGCTAGAATATTTTCAAAATATTGGCTCAAAACATGCTAAAAAATCGATAATTTAGGTGCGTAAAGGCGATATCTCAAATAAAGGCCCAAAACACCCGAAAATTCGATATTTCGGGGTCCCAGAAGCGATCTGTACATGTCTACTGCGTGTTAGAGTATTTTCAAAATTCAGGCCCAAAACATGCTGAAAATCGATATTTTTGGTGCCCAAAGTCAATATGTGTATGCATCTTCTATCCTCGTTTATATCTCAAATTCAGGCTCAAAACACCCGAAAATTCGATATTTTAGGGTCCCTAGAAGCGATCTCTACATGCCTACTAAGTGCTAGAATATTTTCAAAATATAGTCTCAAAACATGCTAAAAATCGATATTTTAGGTGCGTAAAGGCGATATCTCCAATTCTAGCTCAAACCACCCGAAAATTCGATATTTTGGGGTCCCAGAAGCGATCTGTACAAGCCTACTCCGTGTTAGAGTATTTTCAAAATACAGGCCAAAAACATACTGAAAATCGACCTTTTAGGTGCCCAAAAGTCGATATGTGCATGCATCTTCTGTACCCGTTTATATCTCAAATTCAAGCTCAAAACACCCGAAAATTCGATATTTTGGGGTCCCAGAATCGATCTGTACATGCCTACTCAGTGCTAGAATATTTTCAAAATATTGGCTCAAAACATGCTAAAAATCGATATTTTAGGTGCGTAAAGGCGATATCTCAAATAAAGGCCCAAAACACCCAAAAATTCGATATTTCGGGGTCCCAGAAGCGATCTGTACATGTCTACTTCGTGTTAGAGTATTTTCAAAATTCAGGCCCAAAACATGCTGAAAATCGATATTTTTGGTGCCCAAAGTCAATATGTGTATGCATCTTCTATCCTCGTTTATATCTCAAATTCAGGCTCAAAACAACCGAAAATTCGATATTTTAGGTTCCCAGAAGCGATCTCTACATGCCTACTCAGTGCTAGAATATTTTCAAAATATAGGCTCAAAACATGCTAAAAATCGATATTTTAGGTGCGTAAAGGCGATATCTCAAATTAAGGCCCAAAACACCCAAAAATTCGATATTTAGGGGTCCCAGAAGCGATCTGTACATGCCTACTCCGTGTTAGAGTATTTTACAAATACAGGCCAAAAACATACTGAAAATCGATCTTTTATGTGCCCAAAAGTCGATATGTGCATGCATCTTCTGTACCCGTTTATATCTCAAATTCTGGCCCTAAACATCCGAAAATTCGATATTTTTGGGTCCCAGAAGCGATCTGTACATGCTTACTCAGTGCTAGAATGTTTTCAAAATACAGGCCCAAAACATGCTCGAAATCGACATTTTAGGTGCCCAAAAGTCGATATGTGCATGCATCTTCTGTACCCGTTTATATCTCAAATTCTGGCCCTAAACACCCGAAAATTCAATATTTTGGGGTCCCAGAAGCTATCTGTACATGCCTACTCAGTGCTAGAATATTTTCAAAATATTGGCTCAAAACATGCTAAAAAATCGATAATTTAGGTGCGTAAAGGCGATATCTCAAACAAAGGCCCAAAACACCCGAAAATTCGATATTTCGGGGTCCCAGAAGCGATCTGTACATGTCTACTGCGTGTTAGAGTATTTTCAAAATTCAGGCCCAAAACATGCTGAAAATCGATATTTTTGGTGCCCAAAGTCAATATGTGTATGCATCTTCTATCCTCGTTTATATCTCAAATTCAGGCTCAAAACACCCGAAAATTCGATATTTTAGGGTCCCAGAAGCGATCTCTACATGCCTACTCAGTGCTAGAATATTTTAAAAATATAGGCTCAAAACATGCTAAAAATTGATATTTTAGGTGCGTAAAGGCGATATCTCAAATTAAAGCCCAAAACACCCAAAGATTCGATATTTAAGGGTCCCAGAAGCAAAATGTACATGCCTAGTCCGTCTAAGAGTATTTTAAAAATATAGGCTCAAAACATGCTCGAAATCGATATTTTAGGTGCCCAAAAGTCGATATGTGCATGCATCTTCTGTACCCGTTTATATCTCATATTCTGGCCCTAAAAACCCGAAAATTCAATATTTTGGGGTCCCAGAAGCAATCTGTACATGCCTACTCAGTGCTAGAATATTTTCAAAATATAGGCTAAAAACATGCTAAAAATCGATATTTTAGGTGCGTAAAGGCGATATCTTAAATTAAGGCCCAAAACACCCAAAAATTCGATATTTAGGGGTCCCAAAAGCGATCTGTACATGCCTACTCCGTGTTAGAGTATTTTACAAATACAGGCCAAAAACATACTGAAAATCGATCTTTTATGTGCCCAAAAGTCGATATATGCATGCATCTTATGTACCCGTTTATATCTCAAATTCTGGCCCTAAACACCCGAAAATTCGATATTTTTGGGTCTCAGAAGCGATCTGTACATGCCTACTCAGTGCTAGAATGTCTTCAAAATATAGGCTCAAAACATGCTCGAAATCGACATTTTAGGTGCCCAAAAGTCGATATGTGCATGCATCTTTTGTACCCGTTTATATCTCAAATTCTGGCCCTAAACACCCGAAAATTCAATATTTTGGGGTCCCAGAAGCAATCTGTACATGCCTACTCAGTGCTAGAATATTTTCAAAACATGCTAAAAATCGATATTTTAGGTGCCAAAAAGTCGATATCTCAAATTAAAGCCCAAAACAACCGAAAATTCGATATTTAGGGGTCCCAGAAGCGATCTGTACATGCCTACTCAGTGCTAGAATATTTTCTAAATATATGCTCAAAACATGCTAAAAATCGATATTTTAGGTGCGTAAAGGCGATATCTCAAATTAAGGCCCAAAACACCCAAAAATTCGATATTTTGGGGTCCCAGAAGCGATCTGTACATGCCTACTCCGTGTTAAAGTATTTTAAAAATACAGGCCCAAAACATGCTCAAAATCGATGTTTTGGGTGCACAAAAGTCGATATGTGCATGCATCTTCAGTACCCGTTTATATCTCAAATTTAAGCTCAAAACACCAGAAAATTCAAAATTTTGGGGTCCCAGAAGCGATCTGTACATGACTACTCCGTGTTAGAGTATTTTCAAAATACAGGCTCAAAACATGCTAAAAATCGATATTTTAGGTACGTAAAGGCGATATCTCAAATTCAGGCCCAAAACACCCGAAAATTCGATAATTATGGGTACCAGAATCGATCTGTACATGCCTACTCAGTGCTAGAATATTTTCAAAATATAGGCTCAAAACATGCTAAAAATCGATATTTTAGGTGCGTAAAGGCGATATCTCAAATTCAGGCCCAAAACACCCGAAAAATCGATATTTTGGGGTCCCAGAAGCGATCTGTACATGCCTACTCCGTGTTAGAGTATTTTCAAAATACAGGCCCAAAACATGCTCAAAATCGATGTATTAGGTGCACAAAAGTCGATATGTGCATGCATCTTCAGTACTTGTTTATATCTCAAATTTAAGCTTAAAACACACGAAAATTCGATATTTTGGGGTCCCAGAAGCGATCTGTACATGACTACTCAGAGCTAGAATATTATAAAAATATAGGCTAAAAACATGCTAAAAATCGATATTTTAGGTGCCAAAAAGTCGATATCTCAAATTCAGTCCCAAAACACCCGAAAATTCGATATTTAGGGGTCCCAGAAGGGATCTGTACATGCCTACTCCGTGTTAGAGTATTTTCAAAATACAGGCCAAAAACATACTGAAAATCGATCTATTAGGTGCCCAAAAGTCGATATGTGCATGCATCTTATGTACCCGTTTATATCTCAAATTCTGGCCCTAAACACCCGAAAATTCGATATTTTGGGGTCCCAGAAACGATCTGTACATGCTTACTCAGTGCTAGAATATTTTCAAAATATAGGCTCTAAACATGCTAAAAATCGATATTTTAGGTGCGTAAAGGCGATATCTTAAATTCAGGCCCAAAACACCCGAAAATTCGATATTTTGGGGTCCCAGAATCGATCTGTACATGCCTACTCCATTTTAGAGTATTTTCAAAATACAGGCTCAAAACATGCTCAAAATCGATGTTTTAGGTGCCCAAAAGTCGATATGTGCATGCATCTTCAGTACCCGTTTATATCTCAAATTCAGGCCAAAAAACCCTAAAATTCGATATTTTGGGGTCCCAGAAGCGATCTGTACATGCCTACTCCGTGTTAGAGTATTTTCAAAATACAGGCCAAAAACATGCTGAAAATCGATATTTTTGGTGCCCAAAGTCAATATGTGTATGCATCTTCTATACTCTTTTATATCTCAAATTCAGGCTCAAAACACCCGAAAATTCGATATTTTGGGGTCCCAGAAGCGATCTGTACATGCCTACTCAGTGCTAGAATATTTTCAAAATATAGGCTCAAAACATGCTAAAAATCGATATTTTAGGTGCGTAAAGGCGATATCTCCAATTCTGGCTCAAACCACCCGAAAATTCGATATTTTGGGGTCCCAGAAGCGATCTGTACAAGCCTACTCCGTGTTAGAGTATTTACAAAATACAGGCCCTAAACATGCTCAAAATCGATGTTTTAAGTCCCCAAAAGTCGATATGTGCATGCATCTTCTGTACCCGTTTATATCTCAAATTCAGGCTCAAAACAATCGAAAATTCGATAATTTGGGGTCCCAGAAGCGATCTGAACATGCCTACTCCGTGTTAGGGTATTTTCAAAATACATGCCCAAAACATGCTGAAAATCGATATTTTTGATGCCCAAAGTCAATATGTGCATGTATCTTCTGTACACGTTTTTATCTCAAATTCAAGCTCAAAACACCCGAAAATTCAATATTTTGGGGTCTCAGAAGCAATCTGTAGATACCTACTCAGTGCTAGAATATTGTAAAAATATAGGCTAAAAACATGCTAAAAATCGATATTTTAGGTGCCAAAAGGTCGATATCTCAAATTCAGTCCCAAAACACCCGAAAATTCGATATTTAGGGGTACCAGAAGGGATCCGTACATGCCTACGCCGTGTTAGAGTATTTTCAAAATACAGGCCAAAAACATACTGAAAATCGACCTTTTAGGTGCCCAAAAGTCGATATGTGCATGCATCTTCTGTACCCGTTTATATCTCAAATTCAAGCTCAAAACACCCGAAAATTCGATATTTTGGGGTCCCAGAATCGATCTGTACATGCCTACTCAGTGCTAGAATATTTTCAAAATATAGGCTCAAAACATGCTAAAAATCGATATTTTAGGTGCGTAAAGGCGATATCTCAAATTAAGGCCCAAAACACCCAAAAATTCGATATTTAGGGGTCCCAGAAGCGATCTGTACATGCCTACTCCGTGTTAGAGTATTTTACAAATATATTCCAAAAACATACTGAAAATCGATCTTTTATGTGCCCAAAAGTCGATATGTGCATACATCTTCTGTACCCGTTTATATCTCAAATTCTGGCCTTAAACACCCGAAAATTCGATATTTTTGGGTCCCAGAAGCGATCTGTACATGCCTACTCAGTGCTAGAATGTTTTCAAAATATAGGCTCAAAACATGCTCGAAATCGATATTTTAGGTGCCCAAAAGTCGATATGTGCATGCATCTTCTGTACCCGTTTATATCTCAAATTCTGGCCCTAAACACCCGAAAATTCAATATTTTGGGGTCCCAGAAGTAATCTGTACATGCCTACTCAGTGCTAGAATATTTTCAAAATATAGGCTAAAAATATGCTAAAAATCGATATTTTAGGTGCCAAAAAGTCGATATCTCAAATTAAGGCTCAAAACAACCGAAAATTCGATATTTAGGGGTCCCAGAAGCGATCTGTACATGCCTACTCAGTGCTAGAATATTTTCAAAATATATCCTCAAAACATGCTAAAAATCGATATTTTAGGTGCGTAAAGGCGATATCTCAAATTTAAGCTGAAAACAACCGAAAATTCGATATTTTGGGGTCCTAGAAGCAATCTGTACATGCCTACTCAGTGCTAGAATATTTTCAAAATATAGGCTAAAAACATGCTAAAAATCGATATTTTAGGTGCCAAAAAGTCGATATCTCAAATTAAGGCCCAAAACACACAAAAATTCGATATTTAGGGGTCCCAGAAGCGATCTGTACATGCCTACTTCGTGTTAGACTATTTTCAAAATACACGCCAAAAAACATACTGAAAATCGATCTTTTAGGTGCCCAAAAGTCGGTATGTGCATGCATCTTATGTTTATATCTCAAATTCTGGCCCTAAACACTCGAAAATTCGTTATTTTTGGGTCCCAGAAGGGATCTGTACATGCCTACTCAGTGCTAGAATGTTTTCAAAATATAGGCTCAAACAAAGCACAAAATTGATATTTTAGGTGCCCAAAAGTCGATATGTGCATGCATCTTCTGTACTCGTTTATATCTCAAATTCAAGCTCAAAACACCCGAAAATTCGATATTTTGGGGTCCCAGAACCAATCTGTAGATGCCTACTCAGTGCTAGAATATTTTCAAAATATAGGCTAAAAAACATGCTAAAAATCGATATTTTAGGTGCCAAAAAGTCGATATATCAAATTAAGGCCCAAAACACCCGAAAATTCGATATTTAGGGGTCCCAGAAGCGATCTGTACATGCCTACTCCGTGTTAGAGCATTTTCAAAATACAGGCTCAAAATCGATGTTTTAGGTACCAAAAAGTCGATATGTGCATGGATCTTCAGTACCCGTTTATATCTCAAATTCAGGCTCAAAACATCCGAAAATTCGATATTTTGGGGTCCCAGAAGCGATCTGTACATGCCTACACCGTGTTAGAATATTTTTAAAATACATGCCCAAAACATGCTGAAAATCGATATTTTAGATGCCCAAAGTCAATATGTGCATGTATCTTTTGTACCCGTTTATATCTCAAATTTAGGCTCAAAACACTCGAAAATTCAATATTTTGGGGTCCTAGAAGCAATCTGTACATGCCTACTCAGTGCTAGAATATTTTCAAAATATAGGCTAAAAATATGCTAAAAATCGATATTTTAGGTGACAAAAAGTCGATATCTCAAATTAAGGCCCAAAACACCCGAAAATTCGATATTTAGGGGTCCCAGAAGCGATCTGTATATGCCTACTTCGTGTTAGACTATTTTCAAAATACACGCCAAAAAACATACTGAAAATCGATTTTTTAGGTGCCCAAAAGTCGATATGTGCATGCATCTTCTGTACCCGTTTATATCTCAAATTCTGGCCCTAAACACTCGAAAATCCGTTATTTTTGGGTCCCAGAAGCGATCTGTACATGCCTACTCAGTGCTAGAATGTTTTCAAAATATAGGCTCAAAACATGCTCAAAATTGATATTTTAGGTGCCCAAAAGTCGATATGTGCATGCATCTTCTGTATTCGTTTATATCTCAAATTTAAGATCAAAACATCCGAAAATTCGATATTTTGGGGTCCCAGAAGCAATCTGTACATGCCTACTCAGTGCTAGAATATTTTAAAAATATAGGCTAAAAACATGCTAAAAATCGATATTTTAGGTGGTAAAAGGTCGATATCTCAAATTCAGTCCCAAAACACCCGAAAATTCGATATTAAGGGGTCCCAGAAGGGATCCGTACATGCCTACTCCGTGTTAGAGTATTTTCAAAATACAGGCCAAAAACATACTGAAAATCGATCTTTTAGGTGCCCAAAAGTCGAAATGTGTATGCATCTTCTGTACTCGTTTATATCTCAAATTCTGGCTCAAAACACCCGAAAATTCGATATTTAGGGGTCCCAGAAGCAATCTGTACATGCCTACTCAGTGCTAGAATATTTTCAAAATATAGGCTAAAAACATGCTAAAAATCCATATTTTATGTGCCAAAAAAGTCGATATCTCAAATTAAGGCCCAAAACACCCGAAAATTCGATATTTAGGGGTCCCAGAAGGGATCCGTACATGCCTACTCCGTGTTAGAGTATTTTCAAAATACAGGCCAAAAACATACTGAAAATCGATCTCTTAGGTGCCCAAAAGTCGATATGTGCATGCATCTTCTGTACCCGTTTATATCTCAAATTCTGGCCCTAAACACCCGAAAATTCGATATTTTGGGGTCCCAGAAGCGATCTGTACATGCCTACTCCGTGTTAGAGTATTTTCAAAATTCAGGCCCAAAACATGCTGAAAATCGATATTTTTGGTGCCCAAAGTCAATATGTGTATGCATCTTCTATACTCGTTTATATCTCAAATTCAGGCTCAAAACACCCGAAAATTCGATATTTTGGGGTCCCAGATGCGATCTGTACATGCCTACTCAGTGCTAGAATGTTTTCAAAATATAGGCCCAAAACATGCTGAAAATCGATATTTTTGGTGCCCAAAGTCAATATGTGTATGCATCTTCTATACTCGTTTATATCTCAAATTCAGGCTCAAAACACCCGAAAATTCGATATTTTGGGGTCCCAGAAGCGATCTGTACATGCCTACTCAGTGCTAGAATGTTTTCAAAATATAGGCTCAAAACATGTTCAAAATCGATATTTTAGGTGCCCAAAAGTCGATATGTGCATGCATCTTCTGTACTCGTTTATATCTCAAATTCAGGCTCAAAACACCCGAAAAATCGATATTTAGGGGTCCCAGAAGCGATCTGTACATGCCTACTCCGTGTTAGAGTATTTTCAAAATACAGGCCAAAAACATACTGAAAATCGATCTTTTAGGTGCCCAAAAGTCGATATGTGTATGCATCTTCTGTACCCGTTTATATCTCAAATTCTGGCCCTAAACACCCGAATATAAGATATTTAGGGGTCCCAGAAGCGATCTGGACATGCCTACTCTGTGTTAGAGTATTTTCAAAATACAGGCTTAAAACATGATCAAAATCGATGTTTTAGGTGCCAAAAAGTCGATATATGCATGCATCTTCCGTACCCGTTTATATCTCAAATTCTGGCTCAAAACATCCGAAAATTCGATATTTTGGGGTCCCAGAAGCGATCTGTACATGCCTACCCCATGTTAGAATATTTTTAAAATTCATGCCCAAAACATGCTGAAAATCGATATTTTAGATGCCTAAAGTCAATATGTGAATGTATCTTCTGTACTCGTTTATATCTCTAATTTAGGCTCAAAACATCCGAAAATTCAATATTTTGGGGTCCGAGAAGCAATCTGTACATGCCTACTCAGTGCTAGAATATTTTCAAAATACAGGCTTAAAACATGATCAAAATCGATGTTTTAGGTGCCAAAAAGTCGATATATGCATGCATCTTCCGTACCCGTTTATATCTCAAATTCTGGCTCAAAACATCCGAAAATTCGATATTTTGGGGTCCCAGAAGCGATCTGTACATGCCTACCCCATGTTAGAATATTTTTAAAATTCATGCCCAAAACATGCTGAAAATCGATATTTTAGATGCCTAAAGTCAATATGTGAATGTATCTTCTGTACTCGTTTATATCTCTAATTTAGGCTCAAAACATCCGAAAATTCAATATTTTGGGGTCCGAGAAGCAATCTGTACATGCCTACTCAGTGCTAGAATATTTTCAAAATATAGGCTAAAAACATGCTAAAAATCGATATTTTAGGTGCCAAAAAGTCGATATCTCAAATTAAGGCCCAAAACACCCGAAAATTCGATATTTAGGGGTCCCAGAAGCGATCTGTACATGCCTACTTCGTGTTAGACTATTTTCAAAATACACGCCAAAAAACATACTGAAAATCGATCTTTTAGGTGCCCAAAAGTCGATATGTGCATGCATCTTATGTACCCGTTTATATCTCAAATTCTGGCCCTAAACACTCGAAAATTCGTTATTTTTGGGTCCCAGAAGCGATCTGTACATGCCTACTCAGTACTAGAATGTTTTCAAAATATAGGCTCAAACAATGCTCAAAATTGATATTTTAGGTGCCCAAAAGTCGATATGTGCATGCATCTTCTGTACTCGTTTATATCTCAAATTCAAGCTCAAAACACCCGAAAATTCGATATTTTGGGGTCCCAGAAGCAATCTGTAGATGCCTACTCAGTGCTAGAATATTTTCAAAATATAGGCTAAAAAACATGCTAAAAATCGATATTTTATGTGCCAAAAAGTCGATATCTCAAATTAAGGCCCAAAACACCCGAAAATTCGATATTTAGGGGTCCCAGAAGCGATCTGTACATGCCTACTCCGTGTTAGAGTATTTTCAAAATACAGGCTTAAAACATGCTCAAAATCGATGTTTTAGGTACCAAAAAGTCGATATGTGCATGCATCTTCAGTACCCGTTTATATCTCAAATTCAGGCTCAAAACATCCGAAAATTCGATATTTTGGGGTCCCAGAAGCGATCTGTACATGCCTACCCCGTGTTAGAATATTTTTAAAATACATGCCCAAAACATGCTGAAAATCGATATTTTAGGTGACAAAAAGTCGATATCTCAAATTAAGGCCCAAAACACCCGAAAATTCGATATTTAGGGGTCAAAGAAGCGATCTGTACATGCCTACTTCGTGTTAGACTATTTTCAAAATACACGCCAAAAAACATACTGAAAATCGATCTTTTAGGTGCCCAAAAGTCGATATGTGCATGCATCTTCTGTACCCGTTTATATCTCAAATTCTGGCCCTAAACACTCGAAAATCCGTTATTTTTGGGTCCCAGAAGCGATCTGTACATGCCTACTCAGTGCTAGAATGTTTTCAAAATATAGGCTCAAAACATGCTCAAAATTGATATTTTAGGTGCCCAAAAGTCGATATGTGCATGCATCTTCTGTATTCGTTTATATCTCAAATTCAAGATCAAAACATCCGAAAATTCGATATTTTGGGGTCCCAGAAGCAATCTGTACATGCCTACTCAGTGCTAGAATATTTTAAAAATATATGCTAAAAACATGCTAAAAATCGATATTTTAGGTGGTAAAAGGTCGATATCTCAAATTCAGTCCCAAAACACCCGAAAATTCGATATTAAGGGGTCCCAGAAGGGATCCGTACATGCCTACTCCGTGTTAGAGTATTTTCAAAATACAGGCCAAAAACATACTGAAAATCGATCTTTTAGGTGCCCAAAAGTCGAAATGTGTATGCATCTTCTGTACTCGTTTATATCTCAAATTCTGGCTCAAAACACCCGAAAATTCGATATTTAGGGGTCCCAGAAGCAATCTGTACATGCCTACTCAGTGCTAGAATATTTTCAAAATATAGGCTAAAAACATGCTAAAAATCCATATTTTATGTGCCAAAAAAGTCGATATCTCAAATTAAGGCCCAAAACACCCGAAAATTCGATATTTAGGGGTCCCAGAAGGGATCCGTACATGCCTACTCCGTGTTAGAGTATTTTCAAAATACAGGCCAAAAACATACTGAAAATCGATCTCTTAGGTGCCCAAAAGTCGATATGTGCATGCATCTTCTGTACCCGTTTATATCTCAAATTCTGGCCCTAAACACCCGAAAATTCGATATTTTGGGGTCCCAGAAGCGATCTGTACATGCCTACTCCGTGTTAGAGTATTTTCAAAATTCAGGCCCAAAACATGCTGAAAATCGATATTTTTGGTGCCCAAAGTCAATATGTGTATGCATCTTCTATACTCGTTTATATCTCAAATTCAGGCTCAAAACACCCGAAAATTCGATATTTTGGGGTCCCAGATGCGATCTGTACATGCCTACTCAGTGCTAGAATGTTTTCAAAATATAGGCCCAAAACATGCTGAAAATCGATATTTTTGGTGCCCAAAGTCAATATGTGTATGCATCTTCTATACTCGTTTATATCTCAAATTCAGGCTCAAAACACCCGAAAATTCGATATTTTGGGGTCCCAGAAGCGATCTGTACATGCCTACTCAGTGCTAGAATGTTTTCAAAATATAGGCTCAAAACATGTTCAAAATCGATATTTTAGGTGCCCAAAAGTCGATATGTGCATGCATCTTCTGTACTCGTTTATATCTCAAATTCAGGCTCAAAACACCCGAAAAATCGATATTTAGGGGTCCCAGAAGCGATCTGTACATGCCTACTCCGTGTTAGAGTATTTTCAAAATACAGGCCAAAAACATACTGAAAATCGATCTTTTAGGTGCCCAAAAGTCGATATGTGTATGCATCTTCTGTACCCGTTTATATCTCAAATTCTGGCCCTAAACACCCGAATATAAGATATTTAGGGGTCCCAGAAGCGATCTGGACATGCCTACTCTGTGTTAGAGTATTTTCAAAATACAGGCTTAAAACATGATCAAAATCGATGTTTTAGGTGCCAAAAAGTCGATATATGCATGCATCTTCCGTACCCGTTTATATCTCAAATTCTGGCTCAAAACATCCGAAAATTCGATATTTTGGGGTCCCAGAAGCGATCTGTACATGCCTACCCCATGTTAGAATATTTTTAAAATTCATGCCCAAAACATGCTGAAAATCGATATTTTAGATGCCAAAAAGTCGATATCTCAAATTAAGGCCCAAAACACCCGAAAATTCGATATTTAGGGGTCCCAGAAGCGATCTGTACATGCCTACTCCGTGTTAGAGTATTTTCAAAATACAGGCTTAAAACATGCTCAAAATCGATGTTTTAGGTACCAAAAAGTCGATATGTGCATGTATCTTCAGTACCCGTTTATATCTCAAATTCAGGCTCAAAACATCCGAAAATTCGATATTTTGGGGTCCCAGAAGCGATCTGTACATGCCTACCCCGTGTTAGAATATTTTTAAAATACATGCCCAAAACATGCTGAAAATCGATATTTTAGGTGACAAAAAGTCGATATCTCAAATTAAGGCCCAAAACACCCGAAAATTCGATATTTAGGGGTCAAAGAAGCGATCTGTACATGCCTACTTCGTGTTAGACTATTTTCAAAATACACGCCAAAAAACATACTGAAAATCGATCTTTTAGGTGCCCAAAAGTCGATATGTGCATGCATCTTCTGTACCCGTTTATATCTCAAATTCTGGCCCTAAACACTCGAAAATCCGTTATTTTTGGGTCCCAGAAGCGATCTGTACATGCCTACTCAGTGCTAGAATGTTTTCAAAATATAGGCTCAAAACATGCTCAAAATTGATATTTTAGGTGCCCAAAAGTCGATATGTGCATGCATCTTCTGTATTCGTTTATATCTCAAATTCTGGCCCTAAACACCCGAAAATTCGATATTTTGGGGTCCCAGAAGCGATCTGTACATGCCTACTCCGTGTTAGAGTATTTTCAAAATACAGGCCAAAAACATGCTAAAAATCGATATTTTAGGTGGTAAAAGGTCGATATCTCAAATTCAGTCCCAAAACACCCGAAAATTCGATATTAAGGGGTCCCAGAAGGGATCCGTACATGCCTACTCCGTGTTAGAGTATTTTCAAAATACAGGCCAAAAACATACTGAAAATCGATCTTTTAGGTGCCCAAAAGTCGAAATGTGTATGCATCTTCTGTACTCGTTTATATCTCAAATTCTGGCTCAAAACACCCGAAAATTCGATATTTAGGGGTCCCAGAAGCAATCTGTACATGCCTACTCAGTGCTAGAATATTTTCAAAATATAGGCTAAAAACATGCTAAAAATCCATATTTTATGTGCCAAAAAAGTCGATATCTCAAATTAAGGCCCAAAACACCCGAAAATTCGATATTTAGGGGTCCCAGAAGGGATCCGTACATGCCTACTCCGTGTTAGAGTATTTTCAAAATACAGGCCAAAAACATACTGAAAATCGATCTCTTAGGTGCCCAAAAGTCGATATGTGCATGCATCTTCTGTACCCGTTTATATCTCAAATTCTGGCCCTAAACACCCGAAAATTCGATATTTTGGGGTCCCAGAAGCGATCTGTACATGCCTACTCCGTGTTAGAGTATTTTCAAAATTCAGGCCCAAAACATGCTGAAAATCGATATTTTTGGTGCCCAAAGTCAATATGTGTATGCATCTTCTATACTCGTTTATATCTCAAATTCAGGCTCAAAACACCCGAAAATTCGATATTTTGGGGTCCCAGATGCGATCTGTACATGCCTACTCAGTGCTAGAATGTTTTCAAAATATAGGCGCAAAACATGCTGAAAATCGATATTTTTGGTGCCCAAAGTCAATATGTGTATGCATCTTCTATACTCGTTTATATCTCAAATTCAGGCTCAAAACACCCGAAAATTCGATATTTTGGGGTCCCAGAAGCGATCTGTACATGCCTACTCAGTGCTAGAATGTTTTCAAAATATAGGCTCAAAACATGTTCAAAATCGATATTTTAGGTGCCCAAAAGTCGATATGTGCATGCATCTTCTGTACTCGTTTATATCTCAAATTCAGGCTCAAAACACCCGAAAAATCGATATTTAGGGGTCCCAGAAGCGATCTGTACATGCCTACTCCGTGTTAGAGTATTTTCAAAATACAGGCCAAAAACATACTGAAAATCGATCTTTTAGGTGCCCAAAAGTCGATATGTGTATGCATCTTCTGTACCCGTTTATATCTCAAATTCTGGCCCTAAACACCCGAATATAAGATATTTAGGGGTCCCAGAAGCGATCTGGACATGCCTACTCTGTGTTAGAGTATTTTCAAAATACAGGCTTAAAACATGATCAAAATCGATGTTTTAGGTGCCAAAAAGTCGATATATGCATGCATCTTCCGTACCCGTTTATATCTCAAATTCTGGCTCAAAACATCCGAAAATTCGATATTTTGGGGTCCCAGAAGCGATCTGTACATGCCTACCCCATGTTAGAATATTTTTAAAATTCATGCCCAAAACATGCTGAAAATCGATATTTTAGATGCCAAAAAGTCGATATCTCAAATTAAGGCCCAAAACACCCGAAAATTCGATATTTAGGGGTCCCAGAAGCGATCTGTACATGCCTACTCCGTGTTAGAGTATTTTCAAAATACAGGCTTAAAACATGCTCAAAATCGATGTTTTAGGTACCAAAAAGTCGATATGTGCATGTATCTTCAGTACCCGTTTATATCTCAAATTCAGGCTCAAAACATCCGAAAATTCAATATTTTGGGGTCCCAGAAGCGATCTGTACATGCCTACCCCGTGTTAGAATATTTTTAAAATACATGCCCAAAACATGCTGAAAATCGATATTTTAGGTGACAAAAAGTCGATATCTCAAATTAAGGCCCAAAACACCCGAAAATTCGATATTTAGGGGTCAAAGAAGCGATCTGTACATGCCTACTTCGTGTTAGACTATTTTCAAAATACACGCCAAAAAACATACTGAAAATCGATCTTTTAGGTGCCCAAAAGTCGATATGTGCATGCATCTTCTGTACCCGTTTATATCTCAAATTCTGGCCCTAAACACTCGAAAATCCGTTATTTTTGGGTCCCAGAAGCGATCTGTACATGCCTACTCAGTGCTAGAATGTTTTCAAAATATAGGCTCAAAACATGCTCAAAATTGATATTTTAGGTGCCCAAAAGTCGATATGTGCATGCATCTTCTGTATTCGTTTATATCTCAAATTCTGGCCCTAAACACCCGAAAATTCGATATTTTGGGGTCCCAGAAGCGATCTGTACATGCCTACTCCGTGTTAGAGTATTTTCAAAATACAGGCCAAAAACATACTGAAAATCGATCTTTTAGGTGCCCAAAAGTCGATATGTGCATGCATCTTCTGTACCCGTTTATATCTCAAATTCTGGCCCTAAACACCCGAAAATTCGAAATTTTGGGGTCCCAGAAGCGATCTGTACATGCCTACTCCGTGTTAGAGTATTTTCAAAATTCAGGCCCAAAACATGCTGAAAATCGATATTTTTGGTGCCCAAAGTCAATATGTGTATGCATCTTCTATACTCGTTTATATCTCAAATTCAGGCTCAAAACACCCGAAAATTCGATATTTTGGGGTCCCAGAAGCGATCTGTACATGCCTACTCAGTGCTAGAATGTTTTCAAAATATAGGCTCAAAACATGTTCAAAATCGATATATTTAGGTGCCCAAAAGTCGATATGTGCATGCATCTTCTGTACTCGTTTATATCTCAAATTCAGGCTCAAAACACCCGAAAAATCGATATTTAGGGGTCCCAGAAGCGATCTGTACATGCCTACTCCGTGTTAGAGTATTTTCAAAATACAGGCCAAAAACATACTGGAAATCGATCTTTTAGGTGCCCAAAAGTCGATATGTGTATGCATCTTCTGTACCCGTTTATATCTCAAATTCTGGCCCTAAACACCCGAATATTCGATATTTAGGGGTCCCAGAAGCGATCTGTACATGCCTACTCCGTGTTAGAGTATTTTCAAAATACAGGCTTAAAACATGATCAAAATCGATGTTTTAGGTGCCAAAAAGTCGATATGTGCATGCATCTTCAGTACCCGTTTATATCTCAAATTCTGGCTCAAAACATCCGAAAATTCGATATTTTGGGGTCTCAGAAGCGATCTGTACATGCCTACTCAGTGCTAGAATATTTTCAAAATATAGGCTAAAAACATGCTAAAAATCGATGTTTTAGGTGCCAAAAAGTCGATATCTCAAATTAAGGCCCAAAACACCCGAAAATTCGATATTTAGGGGTCCCAGAAGCGATCTGTACATGCCTACTTCGTGTTAGACTATTTTCAAAATACACGCCAAAAAACATACTGAAAATCGATCTTTTAGGTGCCCAAAAGTCGATATGTGCATGCATCTTATGTACCCGTTTATATCTCAAATTCTGGCCCTAAACACTCGAAAATTCGTTATTTTTGGGTCCCAGAAGCGATCTGTACATGCCTACTCAGTGCTAGAATGTTTTCAAAATATAGGCTCAAACAATGCTCAAAATTGATATTTTAGGTGCCCAAAAGTCGATATGTGCATGCATCTTCTGTACTCGTTTATATCTCAAATTCAAGCTCAAAACACCCGAAAATTCGATATTTTGGGGTCCCAGAAGCAATCTGTAGATGCCTACTTAGTGCTAGAATATTTTCAAAATATAGGCTAAAATGCTAAAAATCGATATTTTAGGTGCCAAAAAGTCGATATCTCATATTAAGGCCCAAAACACCCGAAAATTCGATATTTAGGGGTCCCAGAAGCGATCTGTACATGCCTACTCCGTGTTAGAGTATTTTCAAAATACAGGCTTAAAACATGCTCAAAATCGATGTTTTAGGTACCAAAAAGTCGAAATGTGCATGCATCTTCAGTACCCGTTTATATCTCAAATTCAGGCTCAAAACATCCGAAAATTCGATATTTTGGGGTCCCAGAAGCGATCTGTACATGCCTACACCGTGTTAGAATATTTTTAAAATACATGCCCAAAACATGCTGAAAATCGATATTTTAGATGCCCGAAGTCAATATGTGCATGTATCTTCTGTACCCGTTTATATCTCAAATTTAGGCTCAAAACACCCGAAAATTCAATATTTTGGGGTCCCAGAAGCAATCTGTACATGCCTACTCAGTGCTAGAATATTTTCAAAATATAGGCTAAAAATATGCTAAAAATCGATATTTTAGGTGACAAAAAGTCGATATCTCAAATTAAGGCCCAAAACACCCGAAAATTCGATATTTAGGGGTCCCAGAAGCGATCTGTACATGCCTACTTCGTGTTAGACTATTTTCAAAATACACGCCAAAAAACATACTGAAAATCGATCTTTTAGGTGCCCAAAAGTCGATATGTGCATGCATCTTCTGTACCCGTTTATATCTCAAATTCTGGCCCTAAACACTCGAAAATCCTTTATTTTTGGGTCCCAGAAGCGATCTGTACATGCCTACTCAGTGCTAGAATGTTTTCAAAATATAGGCTCAAAACATGCTCAAAATTGATATTTTAGGTGCCCAAAAGTCGATATGTGCATGCATCTTCTGTATTCGTTTATATCTCAAATTCAAGATCAAAACATCCGAAAATTCGATATTTTGGGGTCCCAGAAGCAATCTGTACATGCCTACTCAGTGCTAGAATATTTTAAAAATATAGGCTAAAAACATGCTAAAAATCGATATTTTAGGTGGTAAAAGGTCGATATCTCAAATTCAGTCCCAAAACACCCGAAAATTCGATATTTAGGGGTCCCAGAAGGGATCCGTACATGTCTACTCCGTGTTAGAGTATTTTCAAAATACAGGCCAAAAACATACTGAAAATCGATCTTTTAGGTGCCCAAAAGTCAATATGTGTATGCATCTTCTATACTCGTTTATATCTCAAATTCAGGCACAAAACACCCGAAAATTCGATATTTTGGGGTCCCAGAAGCGATCTGTACATGCCTACTCAGTGCTAGAATGTTTTCAAAATATAGGCTCAAAACATGTTCAAAATCGATATATTTAGGTGCCCAAAAGTCGATATGTGCATGCATCTTCTGTACTCGTTTATATCTCAAATTCAGGCTCAAAACACCCGAAAAATCGATATTTAGGGGTCCCAGAAGCGATCTGTACATGCCTACTCCGTGTTAGAGTATTTTCAAAATACAGGCCAAAAACATACTGAAAATCGATCTTTTAGGTGCCCAAAAGTCGATATGTGTATGCATCTTCTGTACCCGTTTATATCTCAAATTCTGGCCCTAAACACCCGAATATTCGATATTTAGGGGTCCCAGAAGCGATCTGTACATGCCTACTCCGTGTTAGAGTATTTTCAAAATACAGGCTTAAAACATGATCAAAATCGATGTTTTAGGTGCCAAAAAGTCGATATGTGCATGCATCTTCAGTACCCGTTTATATCTCAAATTCTGGCTCAAAACATCCGAAAATTCGATATTTTGGGGTCTCAGAAGCGATCTGTACATGCCTACTCAGTGCTAGAATATTTTCAAAATATAGTCTAAAAACATGCTAAAAATCGATATTTTAGGTGCCAAAAAGTCGATATCTCAAATTAAGGCCCAAAACACCCGAAAATTCGATATTTAGGGGTCCCAGAAGCGATCTGTACATGCCTACTTCGTGTTAGACTATTTTCAAAATACACGCCAAAAAACATACTGAAAATCGATCTTTTAGGTGCCCAAAAGTCGATATGTGCATGCATCTTATGTACCCGTTTATATCTCAAATTCTGGCCCTAAACACTCGAAAATTCGTTATTTTTGGGTCCCAGAAGCGATCTGTACATGCCTACTCAGTGCTAGAATGTTTTCAAAATATAGGCTCAAACAATGCTCAAAATTGATATTTTAGGTGCCCAAAAGTCGATATGTGCATGCATCTTCTGTACCCGTTTATATCTCAAATTTAGGCTCAAAACACCCGAAAATTCAATATTTTGGGGTCCCAGAAGCAATCTGTACATGCCTACTCAGTGCTAGAATATTTTCAAAATATAAGCTAAAAATATGCTAAAAATCGATATTTTAGGTGACAAAAAGTCGATATCTCAAATTAAGGCCCAAAACACCCGAAAATTCGATAGTTAGGGGTCCCATAAGCGATCTGTACATGCCTACTTCGTGTTAGACTATTTTCAAAATACACGCCAAAAAACATACTGAAAATCGATCTTTTAGGTGCCCAAAAGTCAATATGTGTATGCATCTTCTATACTTGTTTATATCTCAAATTCAGGCACAAAACACCCGAAAATTCGATATTTTGGGGTCCCAGAAGCGATCTGTACATGCCTACTCCGTGTTAGAGTATTTTCAAAATACAGGCTTAAAACATGCTCAAAATCGATGTTTTAGGTACCAAAAAGTCGAAATGTGCATGCATCTTCAGTACCCGTTTATATCTCAAATTCAGGCTCAAAACATCCGAAAATTCGATATTTTGGGGTCCCAGAAGCGATCTGTACATGCCTACACCGTGTTAGAATATTTTTAAAATACATGCCCAAAACATGCTGAAAATCGATATTTTAGATGCCCGAAGTCAATATGTGCATGTATCTTCTGTACCCGTTTATATCTCAAATTTAGGCTCAAAACACCCGAAAATTCAATATTTTGGGGTCCCAGAAGCAATCTGTACATGCCTACTCAGTGCTAGAATATTTTCAAAATATAAGCTAAAAATATGCTAAAAATCGATATTTTAGGTGACAAAAAGTCGATATCTCAAATTAAGGCCCAAAACACCCGAAAATTCGATAGTTAGGGGTCCCATAAGCGATCTGTACATGCCTACTTCGTGTTAGACTATTTTCAAAATACACGCCAAAAAACATACTGAAAATCGATCTTTTAGGTGCACAAAAGTCGATATGTGCATGCATCTTCTGTACCCGTTTATATCTCAAATTCTGGCCCTAAACACTCGAAAATCCGTTATTTTTGGGTCCCAGAAGCGATCTGTACATGCCTACTCAGTGCTAGAATGTTTTCAAAATATAGGCTCAAAACATGCTCAAAATTGATATTTTAGGTGCCCAAAAGTCGATATGTGCATGCATCTTCTGTATTCGTTTATATCTCAAATTCAAGATCAAAACATCCGAAAATTCGATTTTTTGGGGTCCCAGAAGCAATCTGTACATGCCTACTCAGTGCTAGAATATTTTAAAAATATAGGCTAAAAATATGCTAAAAATCGATATTTTAGGTGACAAAAAGTCGATATCTCAAATTAAGGCCCAAAACACCCGAAAATTCGATATTTAGGGGTCCCAGAAGCGATCTGTACATGCCTACTTCGTGTTAGACTATTTTCAAAATACACGCCAAAAAACATACTGAAAATCGATCTTTTAGGCGCCCAAAAGTCGATATGTGCATGCATCTTCTGTACCCGTTTATATCTCAAATTCTGGCCCTAAACACTCGAAAATCCGTTATTTTTGGGTCCCAGAAGCGATCTGTACATGCCTACTCCGTGCTAGAATGTTTTCAAAATATAGGCTCAAAACATGCTCAAAATTGATATTTTAGGTGCCCAAAAGTCGATATGTGCATGCATCTTCTGTATTCGTTTATATCTCAAATTCTGGCCCTAAACACCCGAAAATTCGATATTTTAGGGTCCCAAAAGCGATCTGTACATGCCTACTCCGTGTTAGAGTATTTTCAAAATACAGGCCAAAAACATACTGAAAATCGATCTTTTAGGTGCCCAAAAGTCGATATGTGCATGCATCTTCTGTACCCGTTTATATCTCAAATTCTGGCCCTAAACACCCGAAAATTCGAAATTTTGGGGTCCCAGAAGCGATCTGTACATGCCTACTCCGTGTTAGAGTATTTTCAAAATTCAGGCCCAAAACATGCTTAAAATCGATATTTTTGGTGCCCAAAGTCAATATGTGTATGCATCTTCTATACTCGTTTATATCTCAAATTCAGGCTCAAAACACCCGAAAATTCGATATTTTGGGGTCCCAGAAGCGATCTGTACATGCCTACTCAGTGCTAAAATGTTTTCAAAATATAGGCTCAAAACATGTTCAAAATCGATATATTTAGGTGCCCAAAAGTCGATATGTGCATGCATCTTCTGTATTCGTTTATATCTCAAATTCAGGCTCAAAACACCCGAAAAATCGATATTTAGGGGTCCCAGAAGCGATCTGTACATGCCTACTCCGTGTTAGAGTATTTTCAAAATACAGGAAAAAAACATACTGAAAATCGATCTTTTAGGTGCCCAAAAGTCGATATGTGTATGCATCTTCTGTACCCGTTTATATCTCAAATTCTGGCCCTAAACATCCGAATATTCGATATTTAGGGGTCCCAGAAGCGATCTGTACATGCCTACTCCGTGTTAGAGTATTTTCAAAATACAGGCTTAAAACATGATCAAAATCGATGTTTTAGGTGCCAAAAAGTCGATATGTGCATGCATCTTCAGTAACCGTTTATATCTCAAATTCTGGCTCAAAACATCCGAAAATTCGATATTTTGGGGTCTCAGAAGCGATCTGTACATGCCTACTCCGTGTTAGAGTATTTTCAAAATACAGGCCAAAAACATACTGAAAATCGATCTTTTAGGTGCCCAAAAGTCGATATGTGTATGCATCTTCTGTACCCGTTTATATCTCAAATCCTGGCCCTAAACACCCGAATATTCGATATTTAGGGGTCCCAGAAGCGATCTGTACATGCCTACTCCGTGTTAGAGTATTTTCAAAATACAGGCTTAAAACATGATCAAAATCGATGTTTTAGGTGCCAAAAAGTCAATATGTGCATGCATCTTCAGTACCCGTTTATATCTCAAATTCTGGCTCAAAACATCCGAAAACTCGATATTTTGGGGTCCCAGAAGCGATCTGTACATGCCTACCCCATGTTAGAATATTTTTAAAATACATGCCCAAAACATGCTGAAAATCGATATTTTCGATGCCCAAAGTCAATATGTGAATGTATCTTCTGTACCCGTTTATATCTCTAATTTAGGCTCAAAACACCCGAAAATTCAATATTTTGGGGTCCCAGAAGCAATCTGTACATGCCTACTCAGTGCTAGAATATTTTCAAAATATAGGCTAAAAACATGCTAAAAATCGATATTTTAGGTGCCGAAAAGTCGATATGTGCATGCATCTTATGTACCCGTTTATATCTCAAATTCTGGCCCTAAACACTCGAAAATTTGTTATTTTTGGGTCCCAGAAGCGATCTGTACATGCCTACTCAGTACTAGAATGTTTTCAAAATATAGGCTCAAACAATGCTCAAAATTGATATTTTAGGTGCCCAAAAGTCGATATGTGCATGCATCTTCTGTACTCGTTTATATCTCAAATTCAAGCTCAAAACACCCGAAAATTCGATATTTTGGGGTCCCAGAAGCAATCTGTAGATGCCTACTCAGTGCTAGAATATTTTCAAAATATAGGCTAAAAAACATGCTAAAAATCGATATTTTAGGTGCCAAAAAGTCGATATCTCAAATTAAGGCCCAAAACACCCGAAAATTCGATATTTAGGGGTCCCAGAAGCGATCTGTACATGCCTACTCCGTGTTAGAGTGTTTTCAAAATACAGGCTTAAAACATGCTCAAAATCGATGTTTTAGGTACCAAAAAGTCGATATGTGCATGCATCTTCAGTACCCGTTTATATCTCAAATTCTGGCTCAAAACATCCGAAAATTCGATATTTTGGGGTCCCAGAAGCGATCTGTACAAGCCTACCCCGTGTTAGAATATTTTTAAAATACACGCCCAAAACATGCTGAAAATCGATATTTTAGATGCCCAAAGTCAATATGTGCATGTATCTTCTGTACCCGTTTATATCTCAATTTTAGGCTCAAAACACCCGAAAATTCAACATTTTGGGGTCCCAGAAGCAATCAGTGCTAGAATATTTTCAAAATATAGGCTAAAAATATGCTAAAAATCGATATTTTAGGTGACAAAAAGTCGATATCTCAAATTAAGGCCCAAAACACCCGAAAATTCGATATTTAGGGGTCCCAGAAGCGATCTGTACATGCCTACTTCGTGTTAGACTATTTTCAAAATACACGCCAAAAAACATACTGAAAATCGATCTTTTAGGCGCCCAAAAGTCGATATGTGCATGCATCTTCTGTACCCGTTTATATCTCAAATTCTGGCCCTAAACACTCGAAAATCCGTTATTTTTGGGTCCCAGAAGCGATCTGTACATGCCTACTCAGTGCTAGAATGTTTTCAAAATATAGGCTCAAAACATGCTCAAAATTGATATTTTAGGTGCCCAAAAGTCGATATGTGCATGCATCTTCTGTATTCGTTTATATCTCAAATTCTGGCCCTAAACACCCGAAAATTCGATATTTTAGGGTCCCAAAAGCGATCTGTACATGCCTACTCCGTGTTAGAGTATTTTCAAAATACAGGCCAAAAACATACTGAAAATCGATCTTTTAGGTGCCCAAAAGTCGATATGTGCATGCATCTTCTGTACCCGTTTATATCTCAAATTCTGGCCCTAAACACCCGAAAATTCGAAATTTTGGGGTCCCAGAAGCGATCTGTACATGCCTACTCCGTGTTAGAGTATTTTCAAAATTCAGGCCCAAAACATGCTTAAAATCGATATTTTTGGTGCCCAAAGTCAATATGTGTATGCATCTTCTATACTCGTTTATATCTCAAATTCAGGCTCAAAACACCCGAAAATTCGATATTTTGGGGTCCCAGAAGCGATCTGTACATGCCTACTCAGTGCTAGAATGTTTTCAAAATATAGGCTCAAAACATGTTCAAAATCGATATATTTAGGTGCCCAAAAGTCGATATGTGCATGCATCTTCTGTATTCGTTTATATCTCAAATTCAGGCTCAAAACACCCGAAAAATCGATATTTAGGGGTCCCAGAAGCGATCTGTACATGCCTACTCCGTGTTAGAGTATTTTCAAAATACAGGAAAAAAACATACTGAAAATCGATCTTTTAGGTGCCCAAAAGTCGATATGTGTATGCATCTTCTGTACCCGTTTATATCTCAAATTCTGGCCCTAAACATCCGAATATTCGATATTTAGGGGTCCCAGAAGCGATCTGTACATGCCTACTCCGTGTTAGAGTATTTTCAAAATACAGGCTTAAAACATGATCAAAATCGATGTTTTAGGTGCCAAAAAGTCGATATGTGCATGCATCTTCAGTAACCGTTTATATCTCAAATTCTGGCTCAAAACATCCGAAAATTCGATATTTTGGGGTCTCAGAAGCGATCTGTACATGCCTACTCCGTGTTAGAGTATTTTCAAAATACAGGCCAAAAACATACTGAAAATCGATCTTTTAGGTGCCCAAAAGTCGATATGTGTATGCATCTTCTGTACCCGTTTATATCTCAAATTCTGGCCCTAAACACCCGAATATTCGATATTTAGGGGTCCCAGAAGCGATCTGTACATGCCTACTCCGTGTTAGAGTATTTTCAAAATACAGGCTTAAAACATGATCAAAATCGATGTTTTAGGTGCCAAAAAGTCAATATGTGCATGCATCTTCAGTACCCGTTTATATCTCAAATTCTGGCTCAAAACATCCGAAAACTCGATATTTTGGGGTCCCAGAAGCGATCTGTACATGCCTACCCCATGTTAGAATATTTTTAAAATACATGCCCAAAACATGCTGAAAATCGATATTTTAGATGCCCAAAGTCAATATGTGAATGTATCTTCTGTACCCGTTTATATCTCTAATTTAGGCTCAAAACACCCGAAAATTCAATATTTTGGGGTCCCAGAAGCAATCTGTACATGCCTACTCAGTGCTAGAATATTTTCAAAATATAGGCTAAAAACATGCTAAAAATCGATATTTTAGGTGCCAAAAAGTCGATATCTCAAATTAAGGCCCAAAACACCCGAAAATTCGATATTTAGGGGTCCCAGAAGCGATCTGTACATGCCTACTTCGTGTTAGACTATTTTCAAAATACACGCCAAAAAACATACTGAAAATCGATCTTTTAGGTGCCCAAAAGTCGATATGTGCATGCATCTTATGTACCCGTTTATATCTCAAATTCTGGCCCTAAACACTCGAAAATTTGTTATTTTTGGGTCCCAGAAGCGATCTGTACATGCCTACTCAGTACTAGAATGTTTTCAAAATATAGGCTCAAACAATGCTCAAAATTGATATTTTAGGTGCCCAAAAGTCGATATGTGCATGCATCTTCTGTACTCGTTTATATCTCAAATTCAAGCTCAAAACACCCGAAAATTCGATATTTTGGAGTCCCAGAAGCAATCTGTAGATGCCTAATCAGTGCTAGAATATTTTCAAAATATAGGCTAAAAAACATGCTAAAAATCGATATTTTAGGTGCCAAAAAGTCGATATCTCAAATTAAGGCCCAAAACACCCGAAAATTCGATATTTAGGGGTCCCAGAAGCGATCTGTACATGCCTACTCCGTGTTAGAGTGTTTTCAAAATACAGGCTTAAAACATGCTCAAAATCGATGTTTTAGGTACCAAAAAGTCGATATGTGCATGCATCTTCAGTACCCGTTTATATCTCAAATTCTGGCTCAAAACATCCGAAAATTCGATATTTTGGGGTCCCAGAAGCGATCTGTACATGCCTACCCCGTGTTAGAATATTTTTAAAATACACGCCCAAAACATGCTGAAAATCGATATTTTAGATGCCCAAAGTCAATATGTGCATGTATCTTCTGTACCCGTTTATATCTCAAATTTAGGCTCAAAACACCCGAAAATTCAACATTTTGGGGTCCCAGAAGCAATCTGTACATGCCTACTCAGTGCTAGAATATTTTCAAAATATAGGCTAAAAATATGCTAAAAATCGATATTTTAGGTGACAAAAAGTCGATATCTCAAATTAAGGCCCAAAACACCCGAAAATTCGATATTTAGGGGTCCCAGAAGCGATCTGTACATGCCTACTTCGTGTTAGACTATTTTCAAAATACACGCCAAAAAACATACTGAAAATCGATCTTTTAGGCGCCCAAAAGTCGATATGTGCATGCATCTTCTGTACCCGTTTATATCTCAAATTCTGGCCCTAAACACTCGAAAATCCGTTATTTTTGGGTCCCAGAAGCGATCTGTACATGCCTACTCAGTGCTAGAATGTTTTCAAAATATAGGCTCAAAACATGCTCAAAATTGATATTTTAGGTGCCCAAAAGGCGATATGTGCATGCATCTTCTGTATTCGTTTATATCTCAAATTCTGGCCCTAAACACCCGAAAACTCGATATTTTGGGGTCCCAGAAGCGATCTGTACATGCCTACTCCATGTTAGAGTATTTTCAAAATACAGGCCAAAAACATACTGAAAATCGATCTTTTAGGTGCCCAAAAGTCGATATGTGCATGCATCTTCTGTACCCGTTTATATCTCAAATTCTGGCCCTAAACACCCGAAAATTCGAAATTTTGGGGTCCCAGAAGCGATCTGTACATGCCTACTCCGTGTTAGAGTATTTTCAAAATTCAGGCCCAAAACTTGCTTAAAATCGATATTTTTGGTGCTCAAAGTCAATATGTGTATGCATCTTCTATACTCGTTTATATCTCAAATTCAGGCTCAAAACACCCGAAAATTCGATATTTTGGGGTCCCAGAAGCGATCTGTACATGCCTATTCAGTGCTAGAATGTTTTCAAAATATAGGCTCAAAACATGTTCAAAATCGATATATTTAGGGGCCGAAAAGTCGATATGTGCATGCATCTTCTGTACTCGTTTATATCTCAAATTCAGGCTCAAAACACCCGAAAAATCGATATTTAGGGGTCCCAGAAGCGATCTGTACATGCCTACTCCGTGTTAGAGTATTTTCAAAATACAGGAAAAAAACATACTGAAAATCGATCTTTTAGGTGCCCAAAAGTCGATATGTGTATGCATCTTCTGTACCCGTTTATATCTCAAATTCTGGCCCTAAACATCCGAATATTCGATATTTAGGGGTCCCAGAAGCGATCTGTACATGCCTACTCCGTGTTAGAGTATTTTCAAAATACAGGCTTAAAACATGATCAAAATCGATGTTTTAGGTGCCAAAAAGTCTATATGTGCATGCATCTTCAGTACCCGTTTATATCTCAAATTCTGGCTCAAAACATCCGAAAATTCGATATTTTGGGGTCTCAGAAGCGATCTGTACATGCCTACTCAGTGTTAGAATATTTTCAAAATATAGGCTAAAAACATGCTAAAAATCGATATTTTAGGTGCCAAAAAGTCGATATCTCAAATTAAGGCCCAAAACACCCGAAAATTCGATATTTAGGGGTCCCAGAAGCGATCTGTACATGCCTACTTCGTGTTAGACTATTTTCAAAATACACGCCAAAAAACATACTGAAAATCGATCTTTTAGGTGCCCAAAAGTCGATATGTGCATGCATCTTATGTACCCGTTTATATCTCAAATTCTGGCCCTAAACACTCGAAAATTCGTTATTTTTGGGTCCCAGAAGCGATCTGTACATGCCTACTCAGTGCTAGAATGTTTTCAAAATATAGGCTCAGACAATGCTCAAAATTGATATTTTAGGTGCCCAAAAGTCGATATGTGCATGCATCTTCTGTACTCGTTTATATCTCAAATTCAAGCTCAAAACACCCGAAAATTCGATATTTTGGGGTCCCTTAAGCAATCTGTAGATGCCTACTCAGTGCTAGAATATTTTCAAAATATAGGCTAAAAAACATGCTAAAAATCGATAATTTAGGTGCCAAAAAGTCGATATCTCAAATTAAGGCCCAAAACACCCGAAAATTCGATATTTAGGGGTCCCAGAAGCGATCTGTACATGCCTACTCCGTGTTAGAGTATTTTCAAAATACAGGCTTAAAACATGCTCAAAATCGATGTTTTAGGTACCAAAAAGTCGATATGTGCATGCATCTTCAGTACCCGTTTATATCTCAAATTCAGGCTCAAAACATCCGAAAATTCGATATTTTGGGGTCCCAGAAGCGATCTGTACATGCCTACCCCGTGTTAGAATATTTTTAAAATACATGCCCAAAACATGCTGAAAATCGATATTTTAGATGCCCAAAGTCAATATGTGCATGTATCTTCTGTACCCGTTTATATCTCAAATTTAGGCTCAAAACACCCGAAAATTCAATATTTTGGGGTCCCAGAAGCAATCTGTACATGCCTACTCAGTGCTAGAATATTTTCAAAATATAGGCTAAAAATATGCTAAAAATCGATATTTTAGGTGACAAAAAGTCGATATCTCAAATTAAGGCCCAAAACACCCGAAAATTCGATAGTTAGGGGTCCCAGAAGCGATCTGTACATGCCTACTTCGTGTTAGACTATTCTCAAAATACACGCCAACAAACATACTGAAAATCGATCTTTTAGGTGCACAAAAGTCGATATGTGCATGCATCTTCTGTACCCGTTTATATCTCAAATTCTGGCCCTAAACACTCGAAAATCCGTTATTTTTGGGTCCCAGAAGCGATCTGTACATGCCTACTCAGTGCTAGAATGTTTTCAAAATATAGGCTCAAAACATGCTCAAAATTGATATTTTAGGTGCCCAAAAGTCGAAATGTGCATGCATCTTCTGTATTCGTTTATATCTCAAATTCAAGATCAAAACATCCGAAAATTCGATATTTTGGGGTCCTAGAAGCAATCTGTACATGACTACTCAGTGCTAGAATATTTTAAAAATATAGGCTAAAAACATGCTAAAAATCGATATTTTAGGTGGTAAAAGGTCGATATCTCAAATTCAGTCCCCAAACACCCGAAAATTCGATATTTAGGGGTCCCAGAAGGGATCCGTACATGCCTACTCCGTGTTAGAGTATTTTCAAAATACAGGCCAAAAACATACTGAAAATCGATCTTTTAGGTGCCCAAAAGTCGATATGTGTATGCATCTTCTGTACCCGTTTATATCTCAAATTCTGGCCCTAAACACCCGAAAATTCGATATTTTGGGGTCCCAGAAGCGATCTGTACATGCCTACTCCGTGTTAGAGTATTTTCAAAATACAGGCCAAAAACATACTGAAAATCGATCTTTTAGGTGCCCAAAAGTCGATATGTGCATGCATCTTCTGTACCCGTTTATATCTCAAATTCTGGCCCTAAACACCCGAAAATTCGATATTTAGGGGTCCCAGAATGGATCCGTACATGCCTAAGCCGTGTTAGAGTATTTTCAAAATACAGGCCAAAAACATAATGAAAATCGATCTTTTAGGTGCCCAAAAGTAGATATGTGCATGCATCTTCTGTACCCGTTTATATCTCAAATTCCGGCCCTAAACACCCGAAAATTCGATATTTTGGGGTCCCAGAAGCGATCTGTACATGCCTACTCCGTGTTAGAGTATTTTCAAAATTCAGGCTTAAAACATGCTGAAAATCGATATTTTTGGTGCCAAAAGTCAATATGTGTATGCATCTTCTATACTCGTTTATATCTCAAATTCAGGCTCAACACACCCGAAAATTCGATATTTTAGGGTCCAAGAAGCGATCTATACATGCCTACTCAGTGCTAGAATGTTTTCAAAATATAGGCTCAAAACATGCTCAAAATCGATATTTTAGGTGCCCAAAAGTTGATATGTGCATGCATCTTCTGTACTCGTTTATATCTCAAATTCAGGCTCAAAACACCCGAAAATTCGATATTTAGGGGTCCCAGAAGCAATCTGTACATGCCTACTCAGTGCTAGAATATTTTCAAAATAAAGGCTAAAAACATGCTAAAAATCGATATTTTATGTGCCAAAAAAAGTCGATATCTCAAATTAAGGCCCAAAACACCCGAAAATTCGATATTTAGGGGTCCCAGAAGCGATCTGTACATGCCTCCTCCGTGTTAGAATATTTTCAAAATACAGGCTAAAAACATATTGAAAATCGATCTTTTAGGTGCCCAAAAGTCGATATGTGCATGCATCTTCTGTACCCGTTTATATCTCAAATTCTGGCCCTAAACACACGAAAATTCGATATTTTGGGGTCCCAGAAGCGATCTGTACATACCTACTCCGTGTTAGAGTATTTTCAAAATACAGGCCAAAAACATACTGAAAATCGATCTTTTAGGTGCCCAAAATTCGATATGTGCATGCATCTTCTGTACCCGTTTATATCTCAAATTCTGGCCCTAAACACCCGAAAATTCGAAATTTTGGGGTCCCAGAAGCGATCTGTACATGCCTACTCCGTGTTAGAGTATTTTCAAAATTCAGGCCCAAAACATGCTGATAATCGATATTTTTGGTGCCCAAAGTCAATATGTGTATGCATCTTCTATACTCGTTTATATCTCAAATTCAGGCTCAAAACACCCGAAAATTCGATATTTTGGGGTCCCAGAAGCGATCTGTACATGCCTACTCAGTGCTAGAATGTTTTCAAAATATAGGCTCAAAACATGTTCAAAATCGATATATTTAGGTGCCCAAAAGTCGATATGTGCATGCATCTTCTGTACTCGTTTATATCTCAAATTCAGGCTCAAAACACCCGAAAAATCGATATTTAGGGGTCCCAGAAGCGATCTGTACATGCCTACTCAGTGTTAGAGTATTTTCAAAATATAGGCCAAAAACATACTGAAAATCGATCTTTTAGGTGCCCAAAAGTCGATATGTGTATGCATCTTCTGTACCCGTTTATATCTCAAATTCTGGCCCTAAACACCCGAATATTCGATATTTTGGGGTCCCAGAAGCGATCTGTACATGCCTACTCCGTGTTAGAGTATTTTCAAAATACAGGCTTAAAACATGATCAAAATCGATGTTTTAGGTGCCAAAAAGTCGATATGTGCATGCATCTTCAGTACCCGTTTATATCTCAAATTCTGGCTCAAAACATCCGAAAATTCGATATTTTGGGGTCTCAGAAGCGATCTGTACAGGCCTACTCAGTGCTAGAATATTTTCAAAATATAGGCTAAAAACATGCTAAAAATCGATCTTTTAGGTGCCAAAAAGTCGATATCTCAAATTAAGGCCCAAAATACCCGAAAATTCGATATTTAGGGGTCCCAGAAGCGATCTGTACATGCCTACTTCGTGTTAGACTATTTTCAAAATACACGCCAAAAAACATACTGAAAATCGATCTTTTAGGTGCCCAAAAGTCGATATGTGCATGCATCTTATGTACCCGTTTATATCTCAAATTCTGGCCCTAAACACTCGAAAATTCGTTATTTTTGGGTCCCAGAAGCGATCTGTACATGCCTACTCAGTGCTAGAATGTTTTCAAAATATAGGCTCAAACAATGCTCAAAATTGATATTTTAGGTGCCCAAAAGTCGATATGTGCATGCATCTGCTGTACTCGTTTATATCTCAAATTCAAGATCAAAACACCCGAAAATTCGATATTTTGGGGTCCCAGAAGCAATCTGTAGATGCCTACTCAGTGCTAGAATATTTTCAAAATATAGGCTAAAAAACATGCTAAAAATCGATATTTTAGGTGCCAAAAAGTCGATATCTCAAATTAAGGCCCAAAACACCCGAAAATTCGATATTTAGGGGTCCCAGAAGCGATCTGTACATGCCTACTCCGTGTTAGAGTATTTTCAAAATACAGGCCAAAAACATACTGAAAATCGATCTTTTAGGTGCCCAAAAGTCGATATTTGTATGCATCTTCTGTACCCGTTTATATCTCAAATTCTGGCCCTAAACACCCGAAAATTCGATATTTTGGGGTCCCAGAAGCGATCTGTACATGCCTAATCCGTGTTAGAGTATTTTCAAAATACAGGCCAAAAACATACTGAAAATCGATCTTTTAGGTGCCCAAAAGTCGATATGTGCATGCATCTTCTGTACCCGTTTATATCTCAAATTCTGGCCCTAAACACCCGAAAATTCGATATTTAGGGGTCCCAGAATGGATCCGTACATGCCTAAGCCGTGTTAGAGTATTTTCAAAATACAGGCCAAAAACATACTGAAAATCGATCTTTTAGGTGCCCAAAAGTAGATATGTGCATGCATCTTCTGTACCCGTTTATATCTCAAATTCCGGCCCTAAACACCCGAAAATTCGATATTTTGGGGTCCCAGAAGCGATCTGTACATGCCTACTCCGTGTTAGAGTATTTTCAAAATTCAGGCTTAAAACATGCTGAAAATCGATATTTTTGGTGCCAAAAGTCAATATGTGTATGCATCTTCTATACTCGTTTATATCTCAAATTCAGGCTCAACACACCCGAAAATTCGATATTTTATGGTCCAAGAAGCGATCTATACATGCCTACTCAGTGCTAGAATGTTTTCAAAATATAGGCTCAAAACATGCTCAAAATCGATATTTTAGGTGCCCAAAAGTTGATATGTGCATGCATCTTCTGTACTCGTTTATATCTCAAATTCAGGCTCAAAACACCCGAAAATTCGATATTTAGGGGTCCCAGAAGCAATCTGTACATGCCTACTCAGTGCTAGAATATTTTCAAAATATAGGCTAAAAACATGCTAAAAATCGATATTTTATGTGCCAAAAAAGTCGATATCTCAAATTAAGGCCCAAAACACCCGAAAATTCGATATTTAGGGGTCCCAGAAGCGATCTGTACATGCCTCCTCCGTGTTAGAATATTTTCAAAATACAGGCTAAAAACATATTGAAAATCGATCTTTTAGGTGCCCAAAAGTCGATATGTGCATGCATCTTCTGTACCCGTTTATATCTCAAATTCTGGCCCTAAACACACGAAAATTCGATATTTTGGGGTCCCAGAAGTGATCTGTACATACCTACTCCGTGTTAGAGTATTTTCAAAATACAGGCCAAAAACATACTGAAAATCGATCTTTTAGGTGCCCAAAATTCGATATGTGCATGCATCTTCTGTACCCGTTTATATCTCAAATTCTGGCCCTAAACACCCGAAAATTCGAAATTTTGGGGTCCCAGAAGCGATCTGTACATGCCTACTCCGTGTTAGAGTATTTTCAAAATTCAGGCCCAAAACATGCTGAAAATCGATATTTTTGGTGCCCAAAGTCAATATGTGTATGCATCTTCTATACTCGTTTATATCTCAAATTCAGGCTCAAAACACCCGAAAATTCGATATTTTGGGGTCCCAGAAGCGATCTGTACATGCCTACTCAGTGCTAGAATGTTTTCAAAATATAGGCTCAAAACATGTTCAAAATCGATATATTTAGGTGCCCAAAAGTCGATATGTGCATGCATCTTCTGTACTCGTTTATATCTCAAATTCAGGCTCAAAACACCCGAAAAATCGATATTTAGGGGTCCCAGAAGCGATCTGTACATGCCTACTCAGTGTTAGAGTATTTTCAAAATATAGGCCAAAAACATACTGAAAATCGATCTTTTAGGTGCCCAAAAGTCGATATGTGTATGCATCTTCTGTACCCGTTTATATCTCAAATTCTGGCCCTAAACACCCGAATATTCGATATTTTGGGGTCCCAGAAGCGATCTGTACATGCCTACTCCGTGTTAGAGTATTTTCAAAATACAGGCTTAAAACATGATCAAAATCGATGTTTTAGGTGCCAAAAAGTCGATATGTGCATACATCTTCAGTACCCGTTTATATCTCAAATTCTGGCTCAAAACATCCGAAAATTCGATATTTTGGGGTCTCAGAAGCGATCTGTACATGCCTACTCAGTGCTAGAATATTTTCAAAATATAGTCTAAAAACATGCTAAAAATCGATCTTTTAGGTGCCAAAAAGTCGATATCTCAAATTAAGGCCCAAAACACCCGAAAATTCGATATTTAGGGGTCCCAGAAGCGATCTGTACATGCCTACTTCGTGTTAGACTATTTTCAAAATACACGCCAAAAAACATACTGAAAATCGATCTTTTAGGTGCCCAAAAGTCGATATGTGCATGCATCTTATGTACCCGTTTATATCTCAAATTCTGGCCCTAAACACTCGAAAATTCGTTATTTTTGGGTCCCAGAAGCGATCTGTACATGCCTACTCAGTGCTAGAATGTTTTCAAAATATAGGCTCAAACAATGCTCAAAATTGATATTTTAGGTGCCCAAAAGTCGATATGTGCATGCATCTGCTGTACTCGTTTATATCTCAAATTCAAGATCAAAACACCCGAAAATTCGATATTTTGGGGTCCCAGAAGCAATCTGTAGATGCCTACTCAGTGCTAGAATATTTTCAAAATATAGGCTAAAAAACATGCTAAAAATCGATATTTTAGGTGCCAAAAAGTCGATATCTCAAATTAAGGCCCAAAACACCCGAAAATTCTATATTTAGGGGTCCCAGAAGCGATCTGTACATGCCTACTCCGTGTTAGAGTATTTTCAAAATACAGGCCAAAAACATACTGAAAATCGATCTTTTAGGTGCCCAAAAGTCGATATGTGTATGCATCTTCTGTACCCGTTTATATCTCAAATTCTGGCCCTAAACACCCGAAAATTCGATATTTTGGGGTCCCAGAAGCGATCTGTACATGCCTAATCCGTGTTAGAGTATTTTCAAAATACAGGCCAAAAACATACTGAAAATCGATCTTTTAGGTGCCCAAAAGTCGATATGTGCATGCATCTTCTGTACCCGCTTATATCTCAAATTCTGGCCCTAAACACCCGAAAATTCGATATTTAGGGGTCCCAGAATGGATCCGTACATGCCTAAGCCGTGTTAGAGTATTTTCAAAATACAGGCCAAAAACATACTGAAAATCGATCTTTTAGGTGCCCAAAAGTAGATATGTGCATGCATCTTCTGTACCCGTTTATATCTCAAATTCCGGCCCTAAATACCCGAAAATTCGATATTTTGGGGTCCCAGAAGCGATCTGTACATGCCTACTCCGTGTTAGAGTATTTTCAAAATTCAGGCTTAAAACATGCTGAAAATCGATATTTTTGGTGCCAAAAGTCAATATGTGTATGCATCTTCTATACTCGTTTATATCTCAAATTCAGGCTCAACACACCCGAAAATTCGATATTTTAGGGTCCAAGAAGCGATCTATACATGCCTACTCAGTGCTAGAATGTTTTCAAAATATAGGCTAAAAACATGCTCAAAATCGATATTTTAGGTGCCAAAAAGTCGATATCTCAAATTAAGGCCCAAAACACCCGAAAATTCGATATTTAGGGGTCCCAGAAGCGATCTGTACATGCCTACTTCGTGTTAGACTATTTTCAAAATACACGCCAAAAAACATACTGAAAATCGATCTTTTAGGTGCCCAAAAGTCGATATGTGCATGCATCTTATGTACCCGTTTATAATATCTCAAATTCTGGCCCTAAACACTCGAAAATTCGTTATTTTTGGGTCCCAGAAGCGATCTGTACATGCCTACTCAGTGCTAGAATGTTTTCAAAATATAGGCTCAAACAATGCTCAAAATTGATATTTTAGGTGCCCAAAAGTCGATATGTGCATGCATTATCTGTACTCGTTTATATCTCAAATTCAAGTTCAAAACACCCGAAAATTCGATATTTTGGGGTCCCAGAAGCAATCTGCCAAAAAGTCGATATCTCAAATTAAGGCCCAAAACACCCGAAAATTAGATATTTAGGGGTCCCAGAAGCGATCTGTACATGCCTACTCCGTGTTAGAGTATTTTCAAAATACAGGCTTAAAACATGCTCAAAATCGATGTTTTAGGTACCAAAAAGTCGATATGTGCATGTATCTTCAGTACCCGTTTATATCTCAAATTCAGGCTCAAAACATCCGAAAATTCGATATTTTGGGGTCCGAGAAGCGATCTGTACATGCCTACCCCGTGTTAGAATATTTTTAAAATACATGCCCAAAACATGCTGAAAATCGATATTTTAGATGCCCAAAGTCAATATGTGCATGTATCTTCTGTACCCGTTTATATCTCAAATTTAGGCTCAAAACACCCGAAAATTCAATATTTTGGGGTCCCAGAAGCAATCTGTACATGCCTATTTAGTGCTAGAATATTTTCAAAATATAGGCTAAAAATATGCTAAAAATCGATATTTTAGGTGACAAAAAGTCGATATCTCAAATTAAACCCCAAAACACCCGAAAATTCGATATTTAGGGGTCCCAGAAGCGATCTGTACATGCCTACTTCGTGTTAGACTAATTTCAAAATACACGCCAAAAAACATACTGAAAATCGAAATTTTAGGTGCCGAAAAGTCGATATGTGCATGCATCTTCTGTACCCGTTTATATCTCAAATTCTGGCCCTAAACACTCGAAAATCCGTTATTTTTGGTTCCCAGAAGCGATCTGTACATGCCTACTCAGTGCTAGAATGTTTTCAAAATATAGGCTCAAAACATGCTCAAAATTGATATTTTAGGTGCCCAAAAGTCGATATGTGCATGCATCTTCTGTATTCGTTTATATCTCAAATTCAAGATCAAAACATCCGAAAATTCGATATTTTGGGGTCCCAGAAGCAATCTGTACATGCCTACTCAGTGCTAGAATATTTTAAAAATATAGGTTAAAAACATGCTAAAAATCGATATTTTAGGTGGTAAAAGGTCGATATCTCCAATTCAGTCCCAAAACACCCGAAAATTCGATATTTAGGGGTCCCAGAAGGGATCCGTACATGCCTTCTCCGTGTTAGAGTAATTTCAAAATACAGGCCAAAAACATACTGAAAATCGATATTTTTGGTGCCCAAAGTCAATATGTGTATGCATCTTCTATACTCGTTTATATCTCAAATTCAAGCTTAAAACACCCGAAAATTCGATATTTTGGGGTCCCAGAAGCGATCTGTACATGCCTACTCAGAGCTAGAATGTTTTCAAAATATAGGCCTAAAACATGCTCAAAATCGATATTTTAGGTGCCCAAAAGTCGATATGTGCATGCATCTTCCGTTCCCGTTTATATCTCAAATTCTGGCCCTTAACACCCGAAAATTTGATATTTTGGGGTCCCAGAAGCGATCTGTACATTCCTACTCAGTGCTAGAATATTTTCAAAATATAGGCTTAAAACATGCTAAAAATCAATATTTTAGGTGCATAAAAGCGATATCTCAAATTAAGGCCCAAAACACCCGAAAATTCGTTATTTAGGGGTCCCAGAAGTGATCTGTACATGCCTACTCCGTGTTAGAGTATTTTCAAAATGCAGGCCAAAAACATACTGAAAATCGATTTTTTAGGTGCCCAAAAGTCGATATGTGCATGCACCTTCAGTACCCGTTTATATCTCAAATTCATGCTCAAAACACCCGAAAATTCGATATTTTGGGGTCCCAGAAGCGATCGGTACATGCCTACTCCGTGTTAGAGTATTTTCAAAATACAGGCTTAAAACATGCTAAAAATCGATAATTTAGGTGCCAAAAAGTCGATATCTCAAATTCAGTCCCAAAACACCCGAAAATTCGATATTTAGGGGTCCCAGAAGCGATCTGTACATGCCTACTCAGTGCTAGAATGTTTTCAAAATATAGGCTCAAAACATGCTCAAAATCGATATTTTAGGTGCCCAAAAGTCGATATGTGCATGCATCTTCTGTACTCGTTTATATCTCAAATTCAGGCTCAAAACACCCGAAAATTCGATATTTTGAGGTCCCAGAAGCGATCTGTACATGCCTACTCAGTGCTAGAATATTTTCATAATATAGGCTCAAAACATGCTAAAAATCGATATTATAGGTGCGTAAAGGCGATATCTCAAATTAAGGCCCAAAACACCCGAAAATTCGATATTTAGGGGTCCCAGAATGGATCCGTACATGCCTAAGCCGTGTTAGAGTATTTTCAAAATACAGGCCAAAAACATACTGAAAATCGATCTTTTAGGTGCCCAAAAGTAGATATGTGCATGCATCTTCTGTACCCGTTTATATCTCAAATTCTGGCCCTAAACACCCGAAAATTCGATATTTTGGGGTCCCAGAAGCGATCTGTACATGCCTACTCCGTGTTAGAGTATTTTCAAAATTCAGGCTTAAAACATGCTGAAAATCGATATTTTTGGTGCCAAAAGTCAATATGTGTATGCATCTTCTATACTCGTTTATATCTCAAATTCAGGCTCAACACACCCGAAAATTCGATATTTTGGGGTCCAAGAAGCGATCTATACATGCCTACTCAGTGCTAGAATGTTTTCAAAATATAGGGTCAAAACATGCTCAAAATCGATATTATAGGTGCCCAAAAGTCGATATGTGCATGCATCTTCTGTACTCGTTTATATCTCAAATTCAGGCTCAAAACACCCGAAAATTCGATATTTAGGGGTCCCAGAAGCAATCTGTACATGCCTACTCAGTGCTAGAATATTTTCAAAATATAGGCTAAAAACATGCTAAAAATCGATATTTTATGTGCCAAAAAAGTCGATATCTCAAATTAAGGCCCAAAACACCCGAAAATTCGATATTTAGGGGTCCCAGAAGCGATCTCTTCATGCCTACTCAGTGCTAGAATATTATCAAAATATTGGCTAAAAACATGCTAAAAATTGATATTTTAGGTGCGTAAAGGCGATATCTCAAATTCAGGCCCAAAACACCCAAAAATTCGATATTATGGGGTCCCTGAAGCGATTTGTACATGCCTACTCCGTGTTAGAGTATTTACAAAATACAGGCCCAAAAACATGCTCAAAATCGATGTTTTAGGTGCCCAAAAGTCGATATGTGCATGCATCTTCAGTACCCGTTTATATCTCAAATTCAGGCTCAAAACACCAGAAAATTCGATATTTTGGGGTCCCAGAAGCGATCTGTACATGCCTACTCCGTGTTAGAGTATTTTCAAAATACAGGCCAAAAACATACTGAAAATCGATCTTTTAGGTGCCCAAAAGTCAATATGTGCATGTATCTTCTGTACCCGTTTATATCTCAAATTCTGGCCCTAAACACCCGAAAATTCAATATTTTGGGGTCCCAGAAGCAATCTGTACATGCCTACTCAGTGCTAGAATATTTTCAAAATATAGGCTAAAAACATGCTAAAAATCGATATTTTAGGTGCCAAAAAGTCGATATCTCAAATTAAGGCCCAAAACACCCGAAAATTTGATATTTAGGGATCCCAGAAGCGATCTGTACATGCCTACTCCGTGTTAGAGTATTTTCAAAATACAGGCCAAAAACATACTGAAAATCGATCTTTTAGGTGCCAAAAAGTCGATATGTTCATGCATCTTCTGTACCCGTTTATATCTCAAATTCTGGCCCTAAACACCCGAAAATTCAATATTTTGGGGTCCCAAAAGCAATCTGTAGATGCCTACTCAGTGCTAGAATATTTTGAATATATAGGCTAAAAAACTTGCTAAAAATCGATGTTTTAGGTGCCAAAAAGTCGATATCTCAAATTAAAGCCCAAAACACCCTAAAATTTGATATTTAGGGTTCCCAGAAGCGATCTGTACATGCCTACTCCGTGTTAGAGTATTTTCAAAATACAGGCCAAAAACATACTTTTAGGTGCCCAAAAGTCAATATGTGCATGCATCTTCTGTACCCGTTTATATCTCAAATTCTGGCCCTAAACACCCGAAAATTCGATATTTTGGGGTCCCAGAAGCGATCTGTACATGCCTACTCAGTGTTAGAGTATTTACAAAAGACAGGCCAAAAACATGCTGAAAATCGATATTTTAGATGCCCAAAGTCAATATGTGCATGTATCTTCTGTACTCGTTTATATCTCAAATTCAGGCTCAAAACACCCGAAAATTCAATATTTTGGGTCCCAGAAGCGATCTGTACATGCCTACTCAGTGCTAGAATGTTTTCAAAATATAGGCTCAAAACATGCTCAAAATCGATATTTTAGGTGCCCAAAAGTCGATATCTCAAATTAAGGTCCAAAACATCCGAAAATTCGATATTTAGGGGTCCCAGAAGCGATCTGTACATGCCACTCCGTGTTAAAGTATTTTCAAAATACAGGCCAAAAACATACTAAAAATTCGATCTTTTAGGTGTTTAAAAGTCGATATGTGCCCGTTTATATCTCAAATTCTGGCCCTAAACACCCTAAAATTTGATATTTTGGGTTCCCAGAAGCGATCTGTACAAGCCTACTCCGTGTTAGAGTATTTTCAAAATTGAGGCCCAAAACATGCTGAAAATCGATATTTTTGGTGCCCAAAGTCAATATGTGTATGCATCTTTTATAATCGTTTATATCTCAAATTCAGGCTCAAAACACCCGAAAATTCGATATTTTGGGGTCCCAGAAGCGATCTGTACATGCCTACTCAGTGTTAGAGTATTTTCGAAATACAGGCCAAAAACATACTGAAAATCGATCTTTTAGGTGCCCGAAAGTCGATATGTGCATGCATCTTCTGTACCCGTTTATATCTCAAATTATGGCTCTAAATACCCGAAAATTCAATATTTTGGGGTCCCAGAAGCAATCTGTACATGCCTACTCAGTGCTAGAATGTTTTCAAAATATAGGCTCAAAATATGCTCAAAATCGATATTTTAGGTGCCCAAAAGTCGATATGTGCAGGCATCTTCTGTACTCGTTTATATCTCAAATTCAAGCTCAAAACACCCGAAAATTCGATATTTTGGGGTCCCAGAAGCGATCTGTACATGCCTACTCAGTGCTAGAATATTTTCAAAATATAGGCTAAAAACATGCTAAATATCGATATTTTAGGTGCCAAAAAGTCGATATCTCAAATTCAGTCCCAAAACACCCGAAACATCGATATTTAGGGGTCGTGAAGCGATCTGTAAATGCCTACTCCGTGTTAGAGTATTTTCAAAATACAGGCCAAAAACATACTGAAAATCGATCCTTTAGGTGCTCAAAAGTCGATATGTGCATGCATCTTCTGTACCCGTTTATATCTCAATTTCTGGCCCTAAACAACCGAAAATTCGATATTTTGGGTCCCAGAAGCGATCTGTACATGCCTACTCAGTGCTAGAATGTTTTCAAAATATAGGCTCAAAACATGCTCAAAATCGATATTTTAGGTGCCCAAAAGTCGATATGTGCAGGCATCTTCTGTACCCGTTTATATCTCAAATTCTGGCCCTAAACACCCGAAAATTCAATATTTTGGGGTCCCAAAAGCAATCTGTACATGCCTACTCAGTGCTAGAATATTTTGAAAATATAGGCTAAAACAAGCTAAAAATCGATGTTTTAGGTGCCAAAAAGTCGATATCTCAAATTAAAGCCCAAAACACCTGAAAATTTGATATTTAGGGGTCCCAGAAGTGATCTGTACATGCCTACTCCGTGTTACAGTATTTTCAAAATACAGGCCAAAAACATACTTTTAGGTGCCCAAAAGTCGATATGTGCATGCATCTTCTGTACCCAATTATATCTCAAATTCTGGCCCTAAACACCCGAAAATTCGATATTTTGGGGTCCCAGAAGCGATCTGTACATGCCTACTCCGTGTTAAAGTATTTTCAAAATACAGGCCAAAAACATAATAAAAATCGATCTTTTAGGTGCTTAAAAGTCGATATGTGCCCGTTTATATCTCAAATTCTGGCCCTAAACACCCTAAAATTCGATATTTTGGGGTCCCAGAAGCGATCTGTACATGCCTACTCCGTGTTAGAGTATTTTCAAAATTCAGGCCCAGAACATGCTGAAAATCGATATTTTTGGTGCCCAAAGTCAATATGTGTATGCATCTTTTAAACTCGTTTATATCTCAAATTCAGGCTCAAAACACCCGAAAATTCGATATTTTGGGGTCCCAGAAGCGATCTGTACATGCCTACTCAGTGTTAGAGTATTTTCAAAATACAGGCCAAAAACATACTGAAAATCGATCTTTTAGGTGCCCAAAAGTCGATATGTGCATGCATCTTCTGTACCCGTTTATATCTCAAATTCTGGCCCTAAACACCCGAAAATTCAATATTTTGGGGTCCCAGAAGCAATCTGTACATGCCTACTCAGTGCTAGAATGTTTTCAAAATATAGGCTCAAAATATGCTCAAAATCGATATTTTAGGTGCCCAAAAGTCGATATGTGCAGGCATCTTCTGTACTCGTTTATATCTCAAATTCAAGCTCAAAACACCCGAAAAATCGATATTTTGGGGTCCCAGAAGCGATCTGTACATGCCTACTCAGTGCTAGAATATTTTCAAAATATAGGCTAAAAACATGCTAAATATCGATATTTTAGGTGCCAAAAAGTCGATATCTCAAATTCAGTCCCAAAACACCCGAAACATCGATATTTAGGGGTCCGTGAAGTGATCTGTACATGCCTACTCCGTGTTAGAGTATTTTCAAAATACAGGCCAAAAACATACTGAAAATCGATCTTTTAGGTGCTCAAAAGTCGATATGTGCATTCATCTTCTGTACCCGTTTACATCTCAAATTCTGGCCTTAAACACCCGAAAATTCGATATTTTGGGTCCCAGAAGCGATCTGTACATGCCTACTCAGTGCTAGAATGTTTTCAAAATATAGGCTCAAAGGATGCTCAAAATCGATATTTTAGGTGCCCAAAAGTCGATATGTGCAGGCATCTTCTGTACTCGTTTATATCTCAAATTCAAGCTCAAAACACCCGAAAATTCGATATTTTGGGGTCCCAGAAGCGATCTGTACATGCCTACTCAGTGCTAGAATATTTTCAAAATATAGGCTAAAAACATGCTAAATATCGATATTTTAGGTGCCAAAAAGTCGATATCTCAAATTCAGTCCCAAAACACCCGAAAATTCGATATTTAGGGGTCCCAGAAGCGATCTGTACATGCCTACTCCGTGTTAGAGTATTTTCAAAATACAGGCCAAAAACATACTGAAAATCGATCTTTTAGGTGCTCAAAAGTCGATATGTGCATGCATCTTCTGTACCCGTTTATATCTCAAATTCTGGCCCTAAACACCCGAAAATTCGATATATTGGGGTCCCAGAAGCGATCTGTACATGCCTACTCCGTGTTAGAGTATTTTCAAAGTTCAGGCCCAAAACATGCTGAAAATCGATATTTTTGGTGCCCAAAGTCAATATGTGTATGCATCTTCTATACTCGTTTATATCTCAAATTCAGGCTCAAAATACCCGAAAATTCGATATTTTGGGGTTCCAGAAGCGATCTGTACATGCCTACTCCGTGTTAGAGTATTTACAAAATACAGGCCCATAACATGCTCAAAATCGATCTTTTAGGTGCCAAAAAGTCGATATCTCAAATTCAGTCCCAAAACACCCGAAAATTCCATATTTAGGGGTCCCAGAAGCGATCTGTACATGCCTTCTCCGTGTTTGAGTATTTTCAAAATACAGACCAAAAATATACTGAAAATCGATCTTTTAGGTGTCCAAAAGTCGATATGTGCATGCATCTTCTGTACCCGTTTATATCTCAAATTCTTGCCCTAAACACCCTAAAATTCAATATTTTGGGGTCCCAGAAGCAATCTGTACATGCCTACTCAGTGCTAGAATATTTTCAAAATATAGGCTAAAAACATGCTAAAAATCGATATTTTAGGTGCCAAAAAGTCGATATGTGTATGCATCTTCTATACTCGTTTATATCTCAAATTCAGGCTCAAAACACCCGAAAATTCGATATTTTGGGGTCCCAGAAGCGATCTGTACATGCCTACTCCGTGTTAAAGTATTTACAAAATACATGCCCATAACATGCTCAAAATCGATGTTTTTAGGTGCCCAAAAGTCGATATGTGCATGCATCATCAGTACCCGTTTATATCTCAAATTCAGGCTCAAAACACCCGAAAATTCGATATTTTTGGGTCCCAGAAGCGATCTTTACATGCCTACTCCGTGTTAGAGTATTTTCAAAATACATGCCCCAAACATGCTGAAAATTGATATTTTAGATGCCCAAAGTCAATATGTGCATGTATCTTCTGTACCCGTTTATATCTCAAATTCAGGCTCAAAACACCCGAAAATTCAATATTTTCGGGTCCCAGAAGCAATCTGTACATGCCTACTCAGTGCTAGAATATTTTCAAAATATAGGCTAAAAACATGATAAAAATCGATATTTTAGGTGCCAAGAAGTCGATATCTCAAATTAAGGCCCAAAACACCCGAAAATTCGATATTTAGGGGTCCCAAAAGCGATCTGTACATGCCTACTCCGTGTTAGAGTATTTTTAAAATACAGGCCCAAAACATGCTCAAAATCGATGTTTTAGGTGCCAAAAAGTCGATATGTGCATGCATCTTCAGTACCCGTTTATATCTCAAATTCAGGCTCAAAACACCCGAAAATTCGATATTTTGGGGTCCCAGAATCGATCTGTACATGCCTACTCCGTGTTAGAGTATTTTTAAAATACAGTCCAAAAACATACTGAAAATCGATCCTTTAGGTGCCCAAAAGTCGATATGTGCATGCATCTTCTGTACCCGTTTATATCTCAAATTCTGGCCCTAAACACCCGAAAATTCAATATTTTTTGGTCCCAGAAGCAATCTGTACATGCCTACTCAGTGCTAGAAGATTTTCAAAATATAGGCTAAAAACATGCTAAAAATCGATATTTTAGGTGCCAAAAAGTCGATATCTCAAATTAAGGACCAAAACACCCGAAAATTCGATATTTAGGGGTCCCAGAAGCGATCTGTACATGCCTACTCCGTGTTATAGTATTTTCAAAATACAATCCCAAAACATGCTCAAAATCGATGTTTTAGGTGCCAAAAAGTCGATATGTGCATGCATCTTCAGTACCCGTTTATATCTCAAATTCAGGCTCAAAACACCCGAAAATTCGATATTTTGGGGTCCCAGAATCGAGATGTACATGCCTACTCCGTGTTAGAGTATTTTTAATATAGAGGCCAAAAACATACTGAAAATCGATCCTTTAGGTGCCCAAAAGTCGATATGTGCATGCATCCTCTGTACCCGTTTATATCTCAAATTCTGGCCCTAAACACCCGAAAATTCAATATTTTGGGGTCCCAGAAGCAATCTGTACATGCCTACTCAGTGCTAGAATATTTTGAAAATATAGGCTAAAAACATGCTAAAAATCGATGTTTTAGGTGCCAAAAAGTCGATATCTCAAATTAAAGCCCAAAACACCCGAAAATTTGATATTTAGGGGTCCCAGAAGCGATCTGTACATGCCTACTCCGTGTTACAGTATATTCAAAATACAGGCCAAAAACATACTTTTAGGTGCCCAAAAGTCGATATGTGCATGTATCTTCTGTACCCGTTTATATCTCAAATTCTGGCCCTAAACACCCGAAAATTCGATATTTTGGGGTCCCAGAAGCGATCTGTACATGCCTACTCCGTGTTAGAGTATTTTCAAAATTCAGGCCCAGAACATGCTGAAAATCGATCTTTTAGGTGCCCAAAGTCAATATGTGTATGCATCTTTTATACTCGTTTATATCTCAAATTCTGGCTCAAAACACCCGAAAATTCGATATTTTGGGGTCCCAGAAGCGATCTGTACATGCCTACTCAGTGTTAGAGTATTTTCAAAATACAGGCCAAAAACATACTGAAAATCGATCTTTTAGGTGTCCAAAAGTCGATATGTGCATGCATCTTCTGTACCCATTTATATCTCAAATTCTGGTCCTAAACACCCGAAAATTAAATATTTTGGGGTCCCAGAAGAAATCTGTACATGCCTACTCAGTGCTAGAATGTTTTCAAAATATAGGCTCAAAATATGCTCAAAATCGATGTTTTAGGTGCCCAAAAGTCGATATGTGCATGCATCATCAGTACCCGTTTATATCTCAAATTCAGGCTCAAAACACCCGAAAATTCGATATTTTTGGGTCCCAGAAGCGATCTGTACATGCCTACTCCGTGTTAGAGTATTTTCAAAATACATGCCCCAAACATGCTGAAAATTGATATTTTAGATGCCCAAAGTCAATATGTGCATGTATCTTCTGTACCCGTTTAAATCTCAAATTCAGGCTCAAAACACCCGAAAATTCAATATTTTCGGGTCACAGAAGCAATCTGTACATGCCTACTCAGTGCTAGAATATTTTCAAAATATAGGCTAAAAACATGCTAAAAATCGATATTTTAGGTGCCAAGAAGTCGATATCTCAAATTAAGGCCCAAAAAACCCGAAAATTCGATATTTAGGGGTCCCAAAAGCGATCTGTACATGCCTACTCCGTGTTAGAGTATTTTTAAAATACAGGCCCAAAACATGCTCAAAATCGATGTTTTAGGTGCAAAAAAGTCGATATGTGCATGCATCTTCAGTACCCGTTTATATCTCAAATTCAGGCTCACAACACCCGAAAATTCGATATTTTGGGGTCCCAGAATCGATCTGTACATGCCTACTCCGTGTTAGAGTATTTTTAAAATACAGTCCAAAAACATACTGAAAATCGATCCTTTAGGTGCCCAAAAGTCGATATGTGCATGCATCTTCTGTACCCGTTTATATCTCAAATTCTGGCCCTAAACACCCGAAAATTCAATATTTTTTGGTCCCAGAAGCAATCTGTACATGCCTACTCAGTGCTAGAAGATTTTCAAAATATAGGCTAAAAACATGCTAAAAATCGATATTTTAGGTGCCAAAAAGTCGATATCTCAAATTAAGGACCAAAACACCCGAAAATTCGATATTTAGGGGTCCCAGATGCGATCTGTACATGCCTACTCCGTGTTAGAGTATTTTCAAAATACAAGCCCAAAACATGCTCAAAATCGATGTTTTAGGTGCCAAAAAGTCGATATGTGCATGCATCTTCAGTACCCGTTTATATCTCAAATTCAGGCTCAAAACACCCGAAAATTCGATATTTTGGGGTCCCAGAATCGAGATGTACATGCCTACTCCGTGTTAGAGTATTTTTAATATACAGGCCAAAAACATACTGAAAATCGATCCTTTAGGTGCCCAAAAGTCGATATGTGCATGCATCCTCTGTACCCGTTTATATCTTAAATTCTGGCCCTAAACACCCGAAAATTCAATATTTTGGGGTCCCAGAAGCAATCTGTACATGCCTACTCAGTGCTAGAAAATTTTCAAAATATAGGCTAAAAACATGCTAAAAATCGATATTTTAGGTGCCAAAAAGTCGATATCTCAAATTAAGGCTCAAAACACCCGGAAATTCGATATTTAGGGGTCCCAGAAGCGATCTGTACATGCCTACTCCGTGTTAGAGTATTTTCAAAATACAGGCCCAAAACATGCTCAAAATCGTTGTTTTAGGTGCCAAAAAGTCGATATGTGCATTCATCTTCAGTACCCGTTTATATCTCAAATTCAGGCTCAAAACACCCGAAAATTCGATATTTCGGGGTCCCAGAAGCGATCTGTACATGCCTACTCCGTGTTAGAGTATTTTCAAAATACATGCCCAAAACATGCTGAAAATCGATATTTTAAATGCCCAAAGTCAATATGTGCATGTATCTTCTGTACCCGTTTACATTTAAAATTCAGGCTCAAAACACCCGAAAATTCAATATTTTGGGGTCCCAGAAGCAATCTGTACATGCCTACTCAGTGCTAGAATATTTTCAAAATATTGGCTAAAAACATGATAAAAATCGATATTTTAGGTGCCAAAAAGTCGATATCTCAAATTCAGTCCCAAAACACCCGAAAATTCGATATTTAGGGGTCCCAGAAGCGATCTGTACATGCCTACTCCGTGTTAGAGTATTTTCAAAATACAATCCCAAAACATGCTCAAAATCGATGTTTTAGGTGCCAAAAAGTCGATATGTGCATGCATCTTCAGTACCCGTTTACATCTCAAATTCAGGTTCAAAACACCCGAAAATTCGATATTTTGGGGTCCCAGAATCGATCTGTACATGCCTACTCCGTGTTAGAGTATTTTTAAAATACAGGCCAAAAACATACTGAAAATCGATCCTTTAGTAGCCCAAAAGTCGATATGTGCATGCATCCTCTGTACCCGTTTATATCTCAAATTCTGGCCCTAAACACCTGAAAATTCAATATTTTGGGGTCCCAGAAGCAATCTGTACATGCCTACTCAGTGCTAGAATATTTTCAAAATATAGGCTAAAAACATGCTAAAAATCGATATTTTAGGTGCCAAAAAGTCGATATCTCAAATTAAGGCTCAAAACACCCGAAAATTCGATATTTAGGGGTCCCAGAAGCGATCTGTACATGCCTACTCCGTGTTAGAGTATTTTCAAAATACAGGCCAAAAACATGCTCAAAATCGATGTTTTAGGTGCCTAAAAGTCGATATGTGCATTCATCTTCAGTACCCGTTTATATCTCAAATTCAGGCTCAAAACACCCGAAAATTCGATATTTCGGGGTCCCAGAAGCGATCTGTACATGCCTACTCCGTGTTAGAGTATTTTCAAAATACATGCTAAAAACATGCTGAAAATCGATATTTTAAATGCCCAAAGTCAATATGTGCATGTATCTTCTGTACCCGTTTACATTTAAAATTCAGGCTCAAAACACCCGAAAATTCAATATTTTGGGGTCCCAGAAGCAATCTGTACATGCCTACTCAGTGCTAGAAAATTTTCAAAATATAGGCTAAAAACATGCTAAAAATCGATATTTTAGGTGCCAAAAAGTCGATATCTCAAATTAAGGCTCAAAACACCCGAAAATTCGATATTTAGGGGTCCCAGAAGCGATCTGTACATGCCTACTCCGTGTTAGAGTATTTTCAAAATACAGGCCCAAAACATGCTCAAAATCGTTGTTTTAGGTGCCAAAAAGTCGATATGTGCATTCATCTTCAGTACCCGTTTATCTCAAATTCAGGCTCAAAACACCCGAAAATTCGATATTTCGGGGTCCCAGAAGCGATCTGTACATGCCTACTCCGTGTTAGAGTATTTTCAAAATACATGCCCAAAACATGCTGAAAATCGATATTTTAAATGCCCAAAGTCAATATGTGCATGTATCTTCTGTACCCGTTTACATTTAAAATTCAGGCTCAAAACACCCGAAAATTCAATATTTTGGGGTCCCAGAAGCAATCTGTACATGCCTACTCAGTGCTAGAATATTTTCAAAATATTGGCTAAAAACATGATAAAAATCGATATTTTAGGTGCCAAAAAGTCGATATCTCAAATTAAGGCCCAAAACACCCGAAAATTCGATATTTAGGGGTCCCAGAAGCGATCTGTACATGCCTACTCCGTGTTAGAGTATTTTCAAAATACAAGCCCAAAACATGCTCAAAATCGATGTTTTAGGTGCCAAAAAGTCGATATGTGCATGCATCTTCAGTACCCGTTTATATCTCAAATTCAGGTTCAAAACACCCGAAAATTCGATATTTTGGGGTCCCAGAATCGATCTGTACATGCCTACTCCGTGTTAGAGTATTTTTAAAATACAGGCCAAAAACATACTGAAAATTGATCCTTTAGGAGCCCAAAAGTCGATATGTGCATGCATCCTCTGTACCCGTTTATATCTCAAATTCTGGCCCTAAACACCTGAAAATTCAATATTTTGGGGTCCCAGAAGCAATCTGTACATGCCTACTCAGTGCTAGAATATTTTCAAAATATAGGCTAAAAACATGCTAAAAATCGATATTTTAGGTGCCAAAAAGTCGATATCTCAAATTAAGGCTCAAAACACCCGAAAATTCGATATTTAGGGGTCCCAGAAGCGATCTGTACATGCCTACTCCGTGTTAGAGTATTTTCAAAATACAGGCCAAAAACATGCTCAAAATCGATGTTTTAGGTGCCTAAAAGTCGATATGTGCATTCATCTTCAGTACCCGTTTATATCTCAAATTCAGGCTCAAAACACCCGAAAATTCGATATTTCGGGGTCCCAGAAGCGATCTGTACATGCCTACTCCGTGTTAGAGTATTTTCAAAATACATGCCCAAAACATGCTGAAAATCGATATTTTAAATGCCCAAAGTCAATATGTGCATGTATCTTCTGTACCCGTTTACATTTAAAATTCAGGCTCAAAACACCCGAAAATTCAATATTTTGGGGTCCCAGAAGCAATCTGTACATGCCTACTCAGTGCTAGAATATTTTCAAAATATTGGCTAAAAACATGATAAAAATCGATATTTTAGGTGCCAAAAAGTCGATATCTCAAATTAAGGCCCAAAACACCCGAAAATTCGATATTTAGGGGTCCCAGAAGCGATCTGTACATGCCTACTCCGTGTTAGAGTATTTTCAAAATACAAGCCGAAAACATGCTCAAAATCGATGTTTTAGGTGCCAAAAAGTCGATATGTGCATGCATCTTCAGTACCCGTTTATATCTCAAATTCAGGTTCAAAACACCCGAAAATTCGATATTTTGGGGTCCCAGAATCGATCTGTACATGCCTACTCCGTGTTAGAGTATTTTTAAAATACAGGCCAAAAACATACTGAAAATCGATCCTTTAGGAGCCCAAAAGTCGATATGTGCATGCATCCTCTGTACCCGTTTATATCTCAAATTATGGCCCTAAACACCTGAAAATTCAATATTTTGGGGTCCCAGAAGCAATCTGTACATGCCTACTCAGTGCTAGAATATTTTCAAAATATAGGCTAAAAACATGCAAAAAATCGATATTTTAGGTGCCAAAAAGTCGATATCTCAAATTAAGGCTCAAAACACCCGAAAATTCGATATTTAGGGGTCCCAGAAGCGATCTGTACATGCCTACTCCGTGTTAGAGTATTTTAAAAATACAGGACAAAAACATACTGAAAATCGATCTTTTAAGTGCCAAAAAGTCGATATGTGCATGCATCTTCTGAAGCCGTTTATATCTCAAATTCTGGCCCTAAACACCCGAAATTTCGATATTTTGGGGTCCCAGAAGCGATCGGTACATGCCTACTCAGTGCTAGAATTTTTTCAAAATATAGGCTCAAAACATGCTCAAAATCGATATTTTAGGTGCTCAAAAGTCGATATGTGCATGCATCTTTTGTACTCGTTTATATCTCAAATTCAAGCTCAGAACACCCGAAAATTCGATATTTAGGGGTCCCAGAAGCGATCTGTACATGCCTACTCAGTGCTAGAATATTTTCAAAATATAGGCTCAAAACATGCTAAAAATCGATATTTTAGGTGCGTAAAGGCGATATCTCAAATTCAGGCCCAAAACACCCGAAAATTCGATATTTTAGGGTCCCAGAAGCGATCTGTACATGTCTACTCCGTGTTAGAGTATTTTCAAAATACAGGCTCAAAACATGCTGAAAATCGATATTTTAGATGCCCAAAGTCAATATGTGCATGTATCTTCTTTTCCCGTTTATATCTCAAATTCAGGCTCAAAACACCCGAAAATTCAATATTTTGGGGTCCCAGAATATAGGCTAAAAACATGCTAAAAATCGATATTTTTGGTGCCCAAAGTCAATATGTGTAAGCATCTTCTATACTCGTTTATATCTCAAATTCAGGCTCAAAACACCCGAAAATTCGATATTATAGGGTTCCAAAAGCGATCTGTACATGAATACTCAGTGCTAGAATATTTTCAAAATATAGGCTCAAAACATGCTCAAAATCGATATTTTAGGTGCCAAAAAGTCGATATCTCAAATTCAGTCCCAAAACACCCAAAAATTCGATATTTCGGGGTCCCAGAAGCGATCTGTACATGCCTACTCCGTGTTAGAGTATTTTCAAAATACAGGCCCAAAACATGCTCAAAATCGATGTTTTAAGTGCCCAAAAGTCGATATGTGCATGCATCTTCAGTACCCGTTTATATCTCAAATTCAGGCTCAAAACACCCGAAAATTCGATATTTTGGAGTCTTAGAAGCGATATGTACATGCCTAGTCCGTGTTAGAGTATTTTCAAAATACAGGCTTAAAAGATGCGGAAAATCGATATTTTAGATGCCCAAAGTCAATATGTGCATATATCTTCTGTACCCGTTTATATCTCAAATTCAGGCTCAAAACACCCGAAAATTCAATATTTTGGGGTCCCAGAAGCAATCTGTACATGCCTACTCAGTGCTAGAATATTTTCAAAATATAGGCTAAAAACATGCTAAAAATCGATATTTTAGGTGCCAAAAAGTCGATATCTCAAATTCAGTCCCAAAACACCCAAAAAACTTGATATTTAGGGGTCACAGAAGGGATCTGTACATGAATACTCCGTGTTAGAGTATTTTCAAAATACATGCCAAAAACATACTGAAAATCGATCTTTTAGGTGCCCAAAAGTCGATATGTGCATGCATCTTCTGTACCCGTTTATATCTCAAATTCTGGCCCTAAACACCCGAAAATTCGATATTTTTGGGTCCCAGAAGCGATCTGTACATGCCTACTCAGTGCTAGAATGTTTTCAAAATATAGGCTCAAAACATGCTAAAAATCGATATTTTAGGTGCGTAAAGGTGATATCTCAAATTCAGGCCCTAAACACCCGAAAATTCGATATTTTGGGGTCCCAGAAGCGATCTGTACATGCATAATCCGTGTTAGAGTATTTTCAAATTACAGGCCCAAAACATGCTCAAAATCGATGTTTTAGGAGCTCAAAAGTCGATATGTACATGCATCTTCAGTACCCGTTTATATCTCAAATTCAGGCTCAAAACACACGAAAATTCGATATTTTGAGGCCCAGAGGCGATCTGTACATGCCCACTCCGTGTTAGAGTATTTTCAAAATACAGGCCCAAAACATGCTGAAAATCGATATTTTAGATGCCCAAAGTCAATATGGGCATGTATCTTCTGTACCCGTTTATATCTCAAATTCATGCTCAAAACACCCGAAAATTCAATATTTAGGGGTCCCAGAAGCAATCTGTACATGCCTACTCAGTGCTAGAATATTTTCAAAGTATAGGCTCGAAAACATGCTAAAAATCGATATTTTAGGTGCGAAAAATGCGATATCTCAAATTCAGACCCAAAACACCCGAAAATTCGATATTATGGGGTCCCAGAAGCGATCTGTATATGCCTACTCCGTGTTAGAGTATTTACAAAATACAGGTCCAAAACATGCTCAAAATCGATGTTTTAGGTGCCCAAAAGTCGATATTTGCATGCATCTTCAGTACCCGTTTATATCTCAAATTAAGGCTCAAAACACCCGAAAATTCGATATTTTGGGGTCCCAGAAGCGATCTGTACATGCCTACTCCGTGTTAGAGTATTTTCAAAATACATGCCCAAAACATGCTGAAAATCGATATTTTAGATGCCCAAAGTCAATATGTGCATGTATCTTCTGTACCCGTTTATATCTCAAATTCAGGCTCAAAACACCCGAAAATTCAATATTTTGGGGTCCCAGAAGCAATCTGTACATGCCTACTCAGTGCTAGAATATTTTCAAAATATAGGCTAAAAACATGCTAAAAATCGATATTTTAGGTGCCAAAAGTCGATATCTCAAATTCAGTCCCAAAACACCCGAAAATTTAATATTTAGGGGTCACAGAAGGGATCTGTACATGCCTACTCTGTGATAGAGTATTTTCAAATTACAGGCCAAAAACATACTGAAAATCGATCTTTTAGGTGCCCAAAAGTCGATATGTGCATGCATCTTCTGTACCCGTTTATATCTCAAATTCTGGCCCTAAACACCCGAAAATTCGATATTTTGGGGTCCCAGAAGCGATCTGTACATGCCTACTCAGTGCTAGAATATTTTCAAAATATAGGCTCAAAACATGCTAAAAATCGATATTTTAGGTGCCCAAAAGTCGATATGTGCATTCATCTTCTCTACTCGTTTATATCTCAAATTCAGGCTCAAAACACCCGAAAATTCGATATTTTGGGGTCCCAGAAGCGATCTGTACATGCCTACTCAGTGCTAGAATATTTTCAAAATATAGGCTCAAAACATGCTAAAAATCGATATTTTAGGTGCGTAAAGTCGATATCTCAAATTCATTCCCAAAACACCCGAAAATTCGATATTATGGGGTCCCAGAAGCGATCTGTATATGCCTACTCCGTGTTAGAGTATTTACAAAATACAGGTCCAAAACATGCTCAAAATCGATGTTTTAGGTGCCCAAAAGTAGATATGTGCATGCATCTTCAGTACCCAATTATATCTCAAATTCAGGCACAAAATACCCGAAAATTCGATATTTTGGGGTCTCAGAAGCGATCTGTACATGCCTACTCCGTGTTAGAGTATTTTCAAAATACATGCCCAAAACATGCTGAAAATCGATATTTTAGATGCCCAAAGTCAATATGTGCATGTATCTTCTGTACCCGTTTATATCTCAAATTTAGGCTCAAAACACCCGTAAATTCAATATTTAGGGGTCCCAGAAGCGATCTGTACATGCCCACTCTGTGCTAGAATATTTTCAAAATATAGGCTCAAAACATGCTAAAAATCGATATTTTAGGTGCGTAAAGTCGATATCTCAAATTCAGTCCCAAAACTCCCGAAAACTCGATATTTTGGGGTCCCAGAAGCGATCTGTACATGCCTACTCCGTGTTAGAGTATTTTCAAAATACATGCCCAAAAGATGCTCAAAATCGATCTTTTAGGTGCTCAAACGTCGATATGTGCATGCATCTTCTGTACCCGTTTATATCTCAAATTCTGGCCCTAAACACCCGAAAATTCGATATTTTGGGGTCCCAGAAGCGATCTCTACATGTCTGCCTACTCAGTGGTAGAATGTTTTCAAAATATAGGCTTAAAACATGCTCAAAATCGATATTTTAGGTGCCCAAAAGTCTATGCATGCATCTTCTGTACTCGTTTATATCTCAAATTCAAGCTCAAAACACCCGAAAATTCGATATTTTGGGGACCCAGAGGCGATCTGTACATGCCTACTCCGTGTTAGAGTATTTTCAAAATACAGGAGAAAAACATACTGAAAATCGATCTTTTAGGTGCCCAAAAATCGATATGTGCATGCATCTTCTGTACCCGTTTATATCTCAAATTCTGGCCCTAAACACCCGAAAATTCGATATTTTGCGGTCCCAGAAGTGATCTGTACATGCCTACTCCGTGTTAGAGTATTTTCAAAAATTCAGGCCCAAAACATGCTAAAAATCGATTTTTTTTGTGCCCATTGTCAATATGTGTATGCATCTTCTATACTCGTTTATATCTCAAATTCAGGCTCAAAACACCCGAAAATTCGATATTTTGGGGTCCCAGAAGCGATCTGTACATGCCTACTCAGTGCTAGAATGTTTTCAAGATATAGGCTCAAAACATGCTCAAAATCGATATTTTAGGTGCCCAAAAGTCGATATGTGCATGCATCTTCTGTACCCGTTTATATCTCAAATTCAGGCTCAAAACACTTGAAAATTCAATATTTTGGGGTCCCAGAAGCAATCTGTACATGCCTACTCAGTGCTAGAATATTTTCAAAATATAGGCTAAAAACTTGCTAAAAATCGATATTTTAGGTGCCAAAAAGTCGATATCTCAAATTAAGGCCCAAAACACCCGAAAATTCGATATTTAGGGGTCCCAGAAGCGATCAGTACATGCCTACTCCGTGTTAGAGTATTTTCAAAATACAGGCCAAAAACATACTGAAAATCGATCTTTTAGGTGCCCAAAAGTCGATATGTGCATGCATCTTCTGTACCCGTTTATATTTTAAGTTCTGGCCCTAAACACCCGAAAATTCGATATTTTTGGGTCCCAGAAGCGATCTGTACATGCCTACTCAGTGCTAGAATGTTTTCAAAATATAGGCTTAAAACATGCTCAAAATCGATATTTTAGGTGCTCAAAAGTCGATATGTGCATGCATCTTCTGTACTCGTTTATATCTCAAATTCAGGCTCAAAAACCCGAAAATTCGATATTTTGGTGTCCCAGAAGCGATCTGTACATGCCTACTCAGTGCTAGAATGTTTAAAAAATATGGGCTCAAAACATGCTCAAAATCGATATTATAGGTCACCAAAAGTCGATATGTGCATGCATCTTCTGTACTCGTTTAAATCTCAAATTCAGGCTCAAAACACCCGAAAATTCGATATTTTGGGGTCCCAGAAGCGATCTGTACATGCTTACTCCGTGTTAGAGTATTTTCAAAATTCAGGCCCAAAACATGCTGAAAATCGATATTTTTGGTGCCTAAAGTCAATGTGTGTATGCATCTTCTATACTCGTTTATATCTCAAATTCATGCTCAAAACACCCGAAAATTCGATATTTTGGGGTCCCAGAAGCGATCTGTACATGCCTACTCAGTGCTAGAATGTTTTCAAAATATAGGCTCAAAACATACTCAAAATCGATATTTTAGGAGCGCAAAAGTCGATATGCGCATTCATCTTCTGTACTCGTTTATATCTCAAATTTAGGCTCAAAACACACAAAAAATCGATATTTTGGGATCCCAGAAGCGATCTGTACATGCCTACTCAGTGCTAGAATATTTTCAAAATATATTCTCAAAACATGCTAAAAATAGATATTTTAGGTGCATAAAGGCGACATCTCAAATTAAGGCCCAAAACACCCGAAAATTCGATATTTAGGGGTCCCAGAAGCGATCTGTACATGCTTACTCCGAGTTAGAGTATTTTCAAAATACAGGCCAAAAACATACTGAAAATCGATCTTTTAGGAGCCCAAAAGTCGATATGTGCATGCATCTTCTGTACCCGTTTATATCTCAAATTCTGACCCTAAACACCCGAAAATTCGATATTTTTGGGTCCCACAAGCGATCTGTACATGCCTACTCAGTGCTAGAATGTTTTCAAAATATAGGCTCAAAACATGCTCAAAATCGATATTTTAGGTGCGTAAAGGCGATATCTCAAATTCAGGCCCAAAACACCCGAAAATTCGATATTTTGGGGTCCTAGAAGCGATCTGTACATGCCTACTCCGTGTTAGAGTATTTTCAAAATACCGGCCCAAAACATGCTCAAAATCGATGTTTTAGGTGCCAAAAAATCGATATGTGCATGCATCTTCTGTACCCGTTTATATCTCAAATTCAGGCTCAAAACACCCGAAAATTCGATATTTTGGGGTCCCAGAAGCGATCTGTACATGCCTACTCCGTGTTAGAGTATTTTCAAAATTCAGGCCCAAAACAAGCTGAAAATCGATATTTTTGGTGCCTAAAGTCAATATGTGTATGCATCTTCTATACTCGTTTATATCTCAAATTCATGCTCAAAACACCCGAAAATTCGATATTTTGGGGTCCCAGAAGCGATCTGTACATGCCTACTCAGTGCTAGAATGTTTTCAAAATATAGGCTCAAAACATACTCAAAATCGATATTTTAGGAGCGCAAAAGTCGATATGCGCATTCATCTTCTGTACTCGTTTATATCTCAAATTTAGTCTCAAAACACACAAAAAATCGATATTTTGGGATCCCAGAAGCGATCTGTACATGCCTACTCAGTGCTAGAATATTTTCAAAATATATTCTCAAAACATGCTAAAAATAGATATTTTAGGTGCATAAAGGCGACATCTCAAATTAAGGCCCAAAACACCCGAAAATTCGATATTTAGGGGTCCCAGAAGCGATCTGTACATGCTTACTCCGAGTTAGAGTATTTTCAAAATACAGGCCAAAAACATACTGAAAATCGATCTTTTAGGAGCCCAAAAGTCGATATGTGCATGCATCTTCTGTACCCGTTTATATCTCAAATTCTGACCCTAAACACCCGAAAATTCGATATTTTTGGGTCCCACAAGCGATCTGTACATGCCTACTCAGTGCTAGAATGTTTTCAAAATATAGGCTCAAAACATGCTCAAAATCGATATTTTAGGTGCGTAAAGGCGATATCTCAAATTCAGGCCCAAAACACCCGAAAATTCGATATTTTGGGGTCCTAGAAGCGATCTGTACATGCCTACTCCGTGTTAGAGTATTTTCAAAATACCGGCCCAAAACATGCTCAAAATCGATGTTTTAGGTGCCAAAAAATCGATATGTGCATGCATCTTCTGTACCCGTTTATATCTCAAATTCAGGCTCAAAACACCCGAAAATTCGATATTTTGGGGTCCCAGAAGCGATCTGTACATGCCTACTCCGTGTTAGAGTATTTTCAAAATTCAGGCCCAAAACAAGCTGAAAATCGATATTTTTGGTGCCTAAAGTCAATATGTGTATGCATCTTCTATACTCGTTTATATCTCAAATTCAGGCTCAAAACACCCGAAATATTGATATTTTGGGGTCCCAGAAGCGATCTGTACATGCCTACTCCGTGTTAGAGTATTTTTAAAATTCAGGCCCAAAACATGCTGAAAATCGATATTTTTGGTGCCTAAAGTCAATATGTGTATGCATCTTCTATACTCGTTTATATCTCAAATTCAGGCTCAAAACACCCGAAATATTGATATTTTGGGGTCCCAGAAGCGATCTGTACATGCCTACTCCGTGTTAGAGTATTTTCAAAATTCAGGCCCAAAACATGCTGAAAATCGATATTTTTGGTGCCTAAAGTCAATATGTGTATGCATCTTCTATACTCGTTTATATCTCAAATTCAGGCTCAAAACACCCGAAAATTCGATATTTTGGGGTCCCAGAAGCGATCTGTACATGCCTACTCAGTGCTAGAATGTTTTCAAAATATAGGCTCAAAACATGCTAAAAATCGATATTTTAAGTGCGTAAAGGCGATATCTCAAATTCATTCCCAAAACACACGAAAATTCGATATTTTCGGGTCCCAGAAGCGATCTGTATATGCATATTCCGTGTTAGAGTATTTACAAAATACATGCCCAAAACATGCTCAAAATCGATGTTTTAGGTGCCCAAAAGTCGATATGTGCATGCATCTTCAGTACCCGTTTATATTTCAAATTCAGGCACAAAACACCCGAAAATTCGATATTTTGGGGTCACAGAAGCGATCTGTACATGCCTACTCAGTGCTAGAATATTTTCAAAATATTGGCTAAAAACATGCTAAAAATCGATCTTTTAGGTGCCAAAAAGTCGATATCTCAAATTCAGTCCCAAAACACCCGAAAATTCGATATTTAGGGGTCCCAGAAGCGATCTGTACATGCCTACTCCGTGTTAGAGTATTTTCAAAATATAGGCCAAAAACATACTGAAAATCGATCTTTTAGGTGCCGAAAAGTCGATATGCGCATGCATCTTCTGTACCCGTTTATATCTCAATTTCTGGCCCTCAACACCCGAAAATTCGATATTTTGGGGTCCCAGAAGCGATCTGTACATGCCTACTCCGTGTTAGAGTATTTTCAAAATTCAGGCCCAAAACATGCTGAAAATCGATAATTTAGATGCCCAAAGTCAATATGTGCATGTATCTTCTGTACCCGTTTATATCTCAAATTCAGGCTCAAAATACCCGAAAATTCAATATTTTGGGGTCCCAGAAGCAATCTGTACATGCCTACTCAGTGCTAGAATATTTTCAAAATATAGGCTAAAAACATGCTAAAAATCGATCTTTTAGGTGCCAAAAAGTCGATATTTCAAATTAAGGCCCAAAACACCCGAAAATTCGATATTTAGGGGTCCCATTAGCAATCTGTATATGCCTACTCCGTGTTAGAGTATTTTCAAAATACCGGCCCAAAATATGCTCAAAATCGATGTTTTAGTTGCAAAAAAATCGATATGTGCATGCATCTTCAGTACCCGTTTATATCTCAAATTCAGGCTCAAAACACCCGAAAATTCGATATTTTGGGGTCCCAGAAGCAATCTGTACATGCCTACTCAGTGCTAGAATATTTTCAAAATATAGGCTAAAAACATGCTAAAAATCGATATTTTAGGTGCCAAAAAGTCGATATTTCAAATTAAGGCCCAAAACACCCAAATATTCGATATTTAGGGGTCCCATTAGCGATCTGTACATGCCTACTCCGTGTTAGAGTATTTTCAAAATACCGGCCAAAAATATGCTCAAAATCGATGTTTTAGGAGCAAAAAAATCGATATGTGCATGCATCTTCAGTACCCTTTTATATCTCAAATTCAGGCTCAGAACACCCGAAAATTCGATATTTTGGGGTCCCAGAAGCGACCTGTACATGCCTACTCAGTGATAGAATGTTTTCAAAATATAGGCTCAATATATGCTCAAAATCGATATTTTAGGTGCCCAAAAGTCGATATGTGCATGCATCTTCTGTACTCGTTTATATCTCAAATTCCGGCTCAAAACACCCGAAAAATCGATATTTTAGGGTCCCAGAAGCGATCTGTACATGCCTACTCCGTGTTAGAGTATTTTCCAAATACATGTCCATAACATGCTGAAAATCGATATTTTAGATGCCCAAAGTCAATCTGCGCATGTATCTTCTGTACCCGTTTATATCTCAAATTCAGGCTCAAAACACCCGAAAATTCAATATTTTGGGGTCCCAGAAGCAATCTGTACATGCTTACTCAGTGCTAGAATATTTTCAAAATATAGGCTAAAAACATGCTAAAAATCGATCTTTTAGGTGCCAAAAAGTCGATATCTCAAATTCAGTCCCAAAACACCCGAAAATTCGATATTTAGGGGTCCCTGAAGCGATCTCTACATGCCTACTCCGTGTTAGAGTATTTTTAAAATACAGGCTAAAAACATACTGAAAATCGATCTTTTAGGTGCCCAAAAGTCGATATGTGCATGCATCTTCTGCACCCGTTTGTATCTCAAATTCTGGCCCTACCCGAAAATTCAATATTTTGGGGTCCCAGAAGCAATCTGTACATGCCTACTCAGTGCTAGAATATTTTCAAACTATAGGCTCAAAACATGCTAAAAATCGATATTTTAGGTGCATAAAGGCGATATCTCAAATTCATTCCCAAAACACCCGAAAATTCGATATTTTGTGGTCCCAGAAGCGATCTGTACATGCCTACTCCGTGGTAGAGTATTTTTTAAAATACAGGCCCAAAACTTGCTCAAAATCGATGTTTTAGGTGCCCAAAAGTCGATATGTGCATGCATCTTCAGTACCCGTTTATATCTCAAATTCAGGCTCAAAACACCCGAAAATTCGATATTTTGGGGTCCCAGAAGCGATCTGTACATGCCTACTCAGTGCTAGAATATTTTCAAAATATAGGCTAAAAACATGCTAAAAATCGATATTTTAGGTGCCCAAAGTCAATCTGTGCATGTATCTTCTGTACCCGTTTATATCTCAAATTCAGGCTCAAAACACCCGAAAATTCGATATTTTGGGGTCCCAGAAGCGATCTGTACATGCCTACTCCGTGTTAGAGTATTTTCAAAATTCAGGCCCAAAACAAGCTGAAAATCGATATTTTTGGTGCCCAAAGTCAATATGTGTATGCATCTTCTATACTCGTTTATATCTCAATATTTTGGGGTCCCAGAAGCAATCTATACATGCCTACTCAGTGCTAGAATATTTTCAAAATATAGGCTAAAAAATTGCAAAAAATCAATCTTTTAGGTGCCAAAAAGTCGATATCTCAAATTCAGTTACAAAACACCCGAAAATTCGATATTTTAGGGTCCCAGATCTGTACATGCCTACTCCGTGTTAGAGTATTTTCAAAATAAAGGCCAAAAACATACTGAAAATCGATCTTTTAGGTGCCGAAAAGTCGATGTGCATGCATCTTCTGTACCCGTTTATATCTCAAATTCTGGCCCTGAACACCCGAAAATTCAATATTTTGGGGTCCCACAAGCGATCTGTACATGCCTACTCCGTGTTAGAGTATTTTCAAAATTCAGGCCCAAAACATGCTGAAAATCGATAATTTAGATGCCTAAAGTCAATATGTGCATGTATCTTCTGTACCCGTTTATATCTCAAATTCAGGCTCAAAATACCCGAAAATTCAATATTTTGGGGTCAAAGAATATTGGCTAAAAACATGCTAAAAATCGATATTTTAGGTGCCAAAAAGTCGATATCTCAAATTAATGCCCAAAACACCCGAAAATTCGATATTTAGGGGTCCCAGAAGCGATCTGTACATGCCTACTCCGTGTTAGAGTATTTTCAAAATACATGCCCAAAACATGCTGAAAATCGATATTTTAGATGCCCAAAGTCAATCTGTGCATGTATCTTCTGTAATCGTTTATATCTCAAATCAGGCTCAAAACACCCGAAAATTCAATATTTTGGGGTCCCAGAAGCAATCTGTACATGCCTACTCAGTGCTAGAATGTTTTCAAAATATAGGCTCAAAACATGCTCAAAATCGATATTTTAGGTGCCCAAAAGTCGATATGTGCATGCATCTTCTTTACTCGTTTATATCTCTAATTAAGGCTCAAAACACCCGAAAATTCGATATTTTGGGGTCCCAGAAGCGATCTGTACATGCCTACTCAGTGCTAAAATATTTTTAAAATATAGGCTAAAAACATGCTAAAAATCGATATTTTAGGTGCCAAAAAGTCTATATCTCAAATTAAGGCCCAAAACACCCGAAAATTCGATATTTAGGGGTCCCAGAAGCGATCTCTACATGACTACTCCGTGTTAGAGTATTTTTAAAATACAGGCTAAAAACATACTGAAAATCGATCTTTTAGGTGCCCAAAAGTCGATATGTGCATGTATATTCTGTACCCATTTATATCTCAAATTCTGGCCCTAAACACCCGAAAATTCAATATTTTGGGGTCCCAGAAGCAATCTGTACATGCCTACTCAGTGCTAGAATATTTTCAAAATATAGGCTAAAAACATGCTAAAAATTGATATTTTAGGTGCCAAAAAGTCGATATCTCAAATTAAGGCCCAAAACATCAGAAAATTCGATATTTAGGGGTCCCAGAAGCGATCTGTACATGCCTACTCCGTGTTAGAGTATTTTCCAAATACATGCCCAAAACATGCTGAAAATCGATATTTTAGATGCCCAAAGTCAATCTGTGCATGTATCTTCTGTAATCGTTTATATCTCAAATTCAAGCTCAAAACACCCGAAAATTCAATATTTAGGGGTCCCAGAAGCAATCTGTACATGCCTACTCCGTGCTAGAATGTTTTCAAAATATATTCTCAAAACATGCTCAAAATCGATATTTTAGGTGCCCAAAAGTCGATATGTGCATGCATCTTCTGTACTCGTTTATATCTCAAATTAAGGCTCAAAACACCCGAAAATTCGATATTTTGGGGTCCCAGAAGCGATCTGTACATGCCTACTCAGTGCTAAAATATTTTCAAAATATAGGCTCAAAACATGCTAAAAATCGATATTTTAGGTGCATAAAGGCGATATCTCAAATTCATTCCCAAAACACCCGAAAATTCGATATTTTGGGGTCCCAGAAGCGATCTGTACATGACTATACCGTGTTAGAGTATTTACAATAGACAGGCTAAAAACATGCTCAAAATCGATGTTTTCGGTGCCAAAAAGTCGATATGTGCATGTATCTTCAGTACCCGTTTATATCTCAAATTCAGGCTCAAAACACCCGAAAATTCGATATTTAGGGGTCCCAGAAGCGATCTGTACATGCCTAATCCGTGGTAGAGTATTTTTTAAAATACAGGCCCAAAACATGCTCAAAATCGATGTTTTAGGTGCCCAAAAGTCGATATGTGCATGCATCTTCTGTACCCGTTTATATCTCAAATTCAGGCTCAAAACACCCGAAAATTCGATATTACGGGGTCCCAGAAGCAATCTGTACATGCCTACTCAGTGCTAGAATATTTTCAAAATATAGGCTAAAAACATGCTTAAAATCGATATTTTAGGTGCCAAAAAGTCGATATCTCAAATTAAGGCCCAAAACACCCGAAAATTCGATATTTAGGGGTCCCAGAAGCGATCTCTACATGCCTACTCCGTGTTAGAGTATTTTCAAAATACAGGCTAAAAACATACTGAAAATCGATCTTTTAGGTGCCCAAAAGTCGATATGTGCATGCATCTTCTGCACCCGTTTATATATCAAATTCTGGCCCTAAACACCCAAAAATTCAATATTTTGGGGTCCCAGAAGCAATCTGTACATGCCTACTCAGTGCTAGAATATTTTCAAAATATAGGCTAAAAACATGCTAAAAATCGATATTTTAGGTGCCAAAAAGTCGATATCTCAAATTAAGGCCCAAAACACCAGAAAATTCGATATTTAGGGGTCCCAGAAGCGATCTGTACATGCCTACTCCGTGTTAGAGTATTTTCCAAATACATGCCCAAAACATGCTGAAAATCGATCTTTTAGGTGTCCAAAAGTCGATATGTGCATGCATCTCCTGCACCCGTTTATATCTCAAATTCTGGCCCTAAACACCCGAAAATTCAATATTTTGGGGTCCCAGAAGCAATCTGTACATGCCTACTCAGTGCTAGAATATTTTCAAAATATAGGCTAAAAACATGCTAAAAATCGATATTTTAGGTGCCAAAAAGTCGATATCTCAAATTAAGGCCCAAAACACCAGAAAATTCGATATTTATGGGTCCCAGAAGCGATCTGTACATGCCTACTCCGTGTTAGAGTATTTTCCAATTACATGCCCAAAACATGCTGAAAATCGATATTTTAAATGCCCAAAGTCAATCTGTGCATGTATCTTCTGTAATCGTTTATATCTCAAATTCAGGCTCAAAACACCCGAAAATTCAATATTTTGGGGTCCCAGAAGCAATCTGTACATGCCTACTCAGTGCTAGAATGTTTTCAAAATATAGGCTCAAAACATGCTCAAAATCGATATTTTAGGTGCCCAAAAGTCGATATGTGCATGCATCTTCTGTACTCGTTTATATCTCAAATTAAGGCTCAAAACACCCGAAAATTCGATATTTTGGGATCCCAGAAGCGATCTGTACATGCCTACTCAGTGCTAAAATATTTTCAAAATATAGCCTCAAAACATGCTAAAAATCGATATTTTAGGTGCATAAAGGCGATATCTCAAATTCATTCCCAAAACACCCGAAAATTCGATATTTTGGGGTCCCAGAAGCGATCTGTACATGCCTACTCCGTGTTAGAGTATTTTCAAAATTCAGGCCCAAAACAAGCTGAAAATCGATATTTTTGGTGCCCAAAGTCAATATGTGTATGCATCTTCTATACTCGTTTATATCTCAATATTTTGGGGTCCCAGAAGCAATCTATACATGCCTACTCAGTGCTAGAATATTTTCAAAATATAGGCTAAAAAATTGCAAAAAATCAATCTTTTAGGTGCCAAAAAGTCGATATCTCAAATTCAGTTACAAAACACCCGAAAATTCGATATTTTAGGGTCCCAGATCTGTACATGCCTACTCCGTGTTAGAGTATTTTCAAAATAAAGGCCAAAAACATACTGAAAATCGATCTTTTAGGTGCCGAAAAGTCGATGTGCATGCATCTTCTGTACCCGTTTATATCTCAAATTCTGGCCCTGAACACCCGAAAATTCAATATTTTGGGGTCCCACAAGCGATCTGTACATGCCTACTCCGTGTTAGAGTATTTTCAAAATTCAGGCCCAAAACATGCTGAAAATCGATAATTTAGATGCCTAAAGTCAATATGTGCATGTATCTTCTGTACCCGTTTATATCTCAAATTCAGGCTCAAAATACCCGAAAATTCAATATTTTGGGGTCAAAGAATATTGGCTAAAAACATGCTAAAAATCGATATTTTAGGTGCCAAAAAGTCGATATCTCAAATTAATGCCCAAAACACCCGAAAATTCGATATTTAGGGGTCCCAGAAGCGATCTGTACATGCCTACTCCGTGTTAGAGTATTTTCAAAATACATGCCCAAAACATGCTGAAAATCGATATTTTAGATGCCCAAAGTCAATCTGTGCATGTATCTTCTGTAATCGTTTATATCTCAAATCAGGCTCAAAACACCCGAAAATTCAATATTTTGGGGTCCCAGAAGCAATCTGTACATGCCTACTCAGTGCTAGAATGTTTTCAAAATATAGGCTCAAAACATGCTCAAAATCGATATTTTAGGTGCCCAAAAGTCGATATGTGCATGCATCTTCTTTACTCGTTTATATCTCTAATTAAGGCTCAAAACACCCGAAAATTCGATATTTTGGGGTCCCAGAAGCGATCTGTACATGCCTACTCAGTGCTAAAATATTTTTAAAATATAGGCTAAAAACATGCTAAAAATCGATATTTTAGGTGCCAAAAAGTCTATATCTCAAATTAAGGCCCAAAACACCCGAAAATTCGATATTTAGGGGTCCCAGAAGCGATCTCTACATGACTACTCCGTGTTAGAGTATTTTTAAAATACAGGCTAAAAACATACTGAAAATCGATCTTTTAGGTGCCCAAAAGTCGATATGTGCATGTATATTCTGTACCCATTTATATCTCAAATTCTGGCCCTAAACACCCGAAAATTCAATATTTTGGGGTCCCAGAAGCAATCTGTACATGCCTACTCAGTGCTAGAATATTTTCAAAATATAGGCTAAAAACATGCTAAAAATTGATATTTTAGGTGCCAAAAAGTCGATATCTCAAATTAAGGCCCAAAACATCAGAAAATTCGATATTTAGGGGTCCCAGAAGCGATCTGTACATGCCTACTCCGTGTTAGAGTATTTTCCAAATACATGCCCAAAACATGCTGAAAATCGATATTTTAGATGCCCAAAGTCAATCTGTGCATGTATCTTCTGTAATCGTTTATATCTCAAATTCAAGCTCAAAACACCCGAAAATTCAATATTTAGGGGTCCCAGAAGCAATCTGTACATGCCTACTCCGTGCTAGAATGTTTTCAAAATATATTCTCAAAACATGCTCAAAATCGATATTTTAGGTGCCCAAAAGTCGATATGTGCATGCATCTTCTGTACTCGTTTATATCTCAAATTAAGGCTCAAAACACCCGAAAATTCGATATTTTGGGGTCCCAGAAGCGATCTGTACATGCCTACTCAGTGCTAAAATATTTTCAAAATATAGGCTCAAAACATGCTAAAAATCGATATTTTAGGTGCATAAAGGCGATATCTCAAATTCATTCCCAAAACACCCGAAAATTCGATATTTTGGGGTCCCAGAAGCGATCTGTACATGACTATACCGTGTTAGAGTATTTACAATAGACAGGCTAAAAACATGCTCAAAATCGATGTTTTCGGTGCCAAAAAGTCGATATGTGCATGTATCTTCAGTACCCGTTTATATCTCAAATTCAGGCTCAAAACACCCGAAAATTCGATATTTAGGGGTCCCAGAAGCGATCTGTACATGCCTAATCCGTGGTAGAGTATTTTTTAAAATACAGGCCCAAAACATGCTCAAAATCGATGTTTTAGGTGCCCAAAAGTCGATATGTGCATGCATCTTCTGTACCCGTTTATATCTCAAATTCAGGCTCAAAACACCCGAAAATTCGATATTACGGGGTCCCAGAAGCAATCTGTACATGCCTACTCAGTGCTAGAATATTTTCAAAATATAGGCTAAAAACATGCTTAAAATCGATATTTTAGGTGCCAAAAAGTCGATATCTCAAATTAAGGCCCAAAACACCCGAAAATTCGATATTTAGGGGTCCCAGAAGCGATCTCTACATGCCTACTCCGTGTTAGAGTATTTTCAAAATACAGGCTAAAAACATACTGAAAATCGATCTTTTAGGTGCCCAAAAGTCGATATGTGCATGCATCTTCTGCACCCGTTTATATATCAAATTCTGGCCCTAAACACCCAAAAATTCAATATTTTGGGGTCCCAGAAGCAATCTGTACATGCCTACTCAGTGCTAGAATATTTTCAAAATATAGGCTAAAAACATGCTAAAAATCGATATTTTAGGTGCCAAAAAGTCGATATCTCAAATTAAGGCCCAAAACACCAGAAAATTCGATATTTAGGGGTCCCAGAAGCGATCTGTACATGCCTACTCCGTGTTAGAGTATTTTCCAAATACATGCCCAAAACATGCTGAAAATCGATCTTTTAGGTGTCCAAAAGTCGATATGTGCATGCATCTCCTGCACCCGTTTATATCTCAAATTCTGGCCCTAAACACCCGAAAATTCAATATTTTGGGGTCCCAGAAGCAATCTGTACATGCCTACTCAGTGCTAGAATATTTTCAAAATATAGGCTAAAAACATGCTAAAAATCGATATTTTAGGTGCCAAAAAGTCGATATCTCAAATTAAGGCCCAAAACACCAGAAAATTCGATATTTATGGGTCCCAGAAGCGATCTGTACATGCCTACTCCGTGTTAGAGTATTTTCCAATTACATGCCCAAAACATGCTGAAAATCGATATTTTAAATGCCCAAAGTCAATCTGTGCATGTATCTTCTGTAATCGTTTATATCTCAAATTCAGGCTCAAAACACCCGAAAATTCAATATTTTGGGGTCCCAGAAGCAATCTGTACATGCCTACTCAGTGCTAGAATGTTTTCAAAATATAGGCTCAAAACATGCTCAAAATCGATATTTTAGGTGCCCAAAAGTCGATATGTGCATGCATCTTCTGTACTCGTTTATATCTCAAATTAAGGCTCAAAACACCCGAAAATTCGATATTTTGGGATCCCAGAAGCGATCTGTACATGCCTACTCAGTGCTAAAATATTTTCAAAATATAGCCTCAAAACATGCTAAAAATCGATATTTTAGGTGCATAAAGGCGATATCTCAAATTCATTCCCAAAACACCCGAAAATTCGATATTTTGGGGTCCCAGAAGCGATCTGTACATGCCTACTTTGTGGTAGAGTATTTTTTAAAATACAGGCCCAAAACATGCTCAAAATCGATGTTTTAGGTGCCCAAAAGTCGATATGTGCATGCATCTTCTGTACCCGTTTATATCTCAAATACAGGCTCAAAACACCCGAAAATTCGATATTTTGGGGTCCCAGAAGCGATCTGTACATGCCTACTCCGTGGTAGAGTATTTTTTAAAATACAGGCCCAAAACATGCTCAAAATCGATGTTTTAGGTGCCCAAAAGTCGATATGTGCATGCATCTTCAGTACCCGTTTATATCTCAAATTCAGGCTCAAAACACCCGAAAATTCGATATTTTGGGGTCCCAGAAGCAATCTGTACATGCCTACTCAGTGCTAGAATATTTTCAAAATATTGGCTAAAAACATGCTGAAAATCGATATTTTAGGTGCCAAAAAGTCGATATCTCAAATTAAGGCCCAAAACACCCGAAAATTCGATATTTAGGGGTCCCAGATGCGATCTGTACATGCCTCCTCCGTGTTAGAGTATTTTCCAAATACATGCCCAAAACATGCTGAAAATCGATATTTTAGATACCCAAAGTCAATCTGTGCATGTATCTTCTGTACCCGTTTATATCTCAAATTCAGGCTCAAAACACCCGAAAATTCGATATTTTGGGGTCCCAGAAGCGATCTGTACATGCCTACTCCGTGTTAGAGTATTTTCAAAATTCAGCCCCAAAACAAGCTGAAAATCGATATTTTTGGTGCCCAAAGTCAATATGTGTATGCATCTTCTATACTCGTTTATATCTCAAATTCAGGCTCAAAACACCCGAAAATTCGATATTTTGGGGTCCCACAAGCGATCTGTACATGCCTGCTCAGTGCTAGAATGTTTTCAAAATATAGGCTCAAAACATGCTCAAAATCGATATTTTAGGTGCGTAAAGGCGATATCTCAAATTCATTCCCAAAACACCCGAAAATTCGATATTTTGGGGTCCCAGAAGCGATCTGTACATGCCTATTCCGTGTTAGAGTATTTACAAAATACAGGCCGAAAACATGCTCAAAATCGATGCTTTAGGTGCCAAAAAGTCGATATGTGCATGTATCTTCAGTACCCGTTTATATCTCAAATTCAGGCTCAAAACACCCGAAAATTCGATATTTAGGGGTCCCATAAGCGATCTGTACATACCTACTCCGTGGTAGAGTATTTTTTAAAATACAGGCCCAAAACATGCTCAAAATCGATGTTTTAGGTGCCCAAAAGTCGATATGTGCATGCATCTTCAGTACCCGTTTATATCTCAAATTCAGGCTCAAAACACCTGAAAATTCGATATTATGGGGTCCCAGAAGCAATCTGTACATGCCTACTCAGTGCTAGAATATTTTCAAAATATAGGCTAAAAACATGCTAAAAATCGATATTTTAGGTGCCAAAAAGTCGATATCTCAAATTAAGGCCCAAAACACCCGAAAATTCGATATTTAGGGGTCCCAGAAGCGATCTCTACATGCCTACTCCGTGTTAGAGTATTTTCAAAATACAGGCTAAAAACATACTGAAAATCGATCATTTAGGTGCCCAAAAGTCGATATGTGCATGCATCTTCTGCACCCGTTTATATCTCAAATTCTGGCCCTAAACACCCAAAAATTCAATATTTTGGGGTCCCAGAAGCAATCTGTACATGCCTACTCAGTGCTAGAATATTTTCAAAATATAGGCTAAAAACATGCTAAAAATCGATATTTTAGGTGCCAAAAAGTCGATATCTCAAATTAAGGCCCAAAACACTAGAAAATTCGATATTTAGGGGTCCCAGAAGCGATCTGTACATGTGTACTCCGTGTTAGAGTATTTTCCAAATACATGCCCAAAACATGCTGAAAATCGATCTTTTAGGTGCCCTAAAGTCGATATGTGCATGCATCTTCTGCACCCGTTTATATCTCAAATTCTGGCCCTAAACACCCGAAAATTCAATATTTTGGGGTCCCAGAAGCAATCAGTACATGCCTACTCAGTGCTAGAATATTTTCAAAATAGAGGCTAAAAACATGCTAAAAATCGATATTTTAGGTGCCAAAAAGTCGATATCTCAAATTAAGGCCCAAAACACCAGAAAATTCGATATTTAGGGGTCCCAGAAGCGATCTGTACATGCCTACTCCGTGTTAGAGTATTTTCCAAATACATGCCCAAAACATGCTGAAAATCGATCTTTTAGGTGCCCAAAAGTCGATATGTGCATGCATCTTCTGCACCCGTTTATATCTCAAATTCTGGCCCTAAACACCCAAAAATTCAATATTTTGGGGTCCTAGAAGCAATCTGTACATGCCTACTCAGTGCTACAATATTTTCAATATATAGGCTAAAAACATGCTAAAAATCGATATTTTAGGTGCCAAAAAGTCGATATCTCAAATTAAGGTCCAAAACACCAGAAAATTCGATATTTATGGGTCCCAGAAGCGATCTGTACATGCCTACTCCGTGTTAGAGTATTTTCCAATTACATGCCCAAAACATGCTGAAAATCGATATTTTAAATGCCCAAAGTCAATCTGTGCATGTATCTTCTGTAATCGTTTATATCTCAAATTCAGGCTCAAAACACCCGAAAATTCAATATTTTGGGGTCCCAGAAGCAATCTGTACATGCCTACTCAGTGCTAGAATGTTTTCAAAATATAGGCTCAAAACATGCTCAAAATCGATATTTTAGGTGCCCAAAAGTCGATATGTGCATGCATCTTCTGTACTCGTTTATATCTCAAATTAAGGCTCAAAACACCCGAAAATTCGATATTTTGGGATCCCAGAAGCGATCTGTACATGCCTACTCAGTGCTAAAATATTTTCAAAATATAGCCTCAAAACATGCTAAAAATCGATATTTTAGGTGCATAAAGGCGATATCTCAAATTCATTCCCAAAACACCCGAAAATTCGATATTTTGGGGTCCCAGAAGCGATCTGTACATGCCTACTTTGTGGTAGAGTATTTTTTAAAATACAGGCCCAAAACATGCTCAAAATCGATGTTTTAGGTGCCCAAAAGTCGATATGTGCATGCATCTTCTGTACCCGTTTATATCTCAAATTCAGGCTCAAAACACCCGAAAATTCGATATTTTGGGGTCCCAGAAGCGATCTGTACATGCCTACTCCGTGGTAGAGTATTTTTTAAAATACAGGCCCAAAACATGCTCAAAATCGATGTTTTAGGTGCCCAAAAGTCGATATGTGCATGCATCTTCAGTACCCGTTTATATCTCAAATTCAGGCTCAAAACACCCGAAAATTCGATATTTTGGGGTCCCAGAAGCAACCTGTACATGCCTACTCAGTGCTAGAATATTTTCAAAATATTGGCTAAAAACATGCTGAAAATCGATATTTTAGGTGCCAAAAAGTCGATATCTCAAATTAAGGCCCAAAACACCCGAAAATTCGATATTTAGGGGTCCCAGATGCGATCTGTACATGCCTCCTCCGTGTTAGAGTATTTTCCAAATACATGCCCAAAACATGCTGAAAATCGATATTTTAGATGCCCAAAGTCAATCTGTGCATGTATCTTCTGTACCCGTTTATATCTCAAATTCAGGCTCAAAACACCCGAAAATTCGATATTTTGGGGTCCCAGAAGCGATCTGTACATGCCTACTCCGTGTTAGAATACTTTCAAAATTCAGCCCCAAAACAAGCTGAAAATCGATATTTTTGGTGCCCAAAGTCAATATGTGTATGCATCTTCTATACTCGTTTATATCTCAAATTCAGGCTCAAAACACCCGAAAATTCGATATTTTGGGGTCCCACAAGCGATCTGTACATGCCTGCTCAGTGCTAGAATGTTTTCAAAATATAGGCTCAAAACATGCTCAAAATCGATATTTTAGGTGCCCAAAAGTCGATATGTGCATGCATCTTCTGTACTCGTTTATATCTCAAATTCAGGCTCAAAACACCCGAAAATTCGATATTTTGGGGTCCCAGAAGCGATCTGTACCTGCCTACTCAGTGCTAAAATATTTTCAAAATATAGGCTCAAAACATGCTAAAAATCGATATTTTAGGTGCGTAAAGGCGATATCTCAAATTCATTCCCAAAACACCCGAAAATTCGATATTTTGGGGTCCCAGAAGCGATCTGTACATGCCTATTCCGTGTTAGAGTATTTACAAAATACAGGCCGAAAACATGCTCGAAATCGATGTTTTAGGTGCCCAAAAGTCGATGTGTGCATGCATCTTCAGTACCCGTTTATATTTCAAATTCAGGCCCAAAACACCCGAAAATTCAATATTTTGGGGTCCCAGAAGCAATCTGTACATGCCTACTCAGTGCTAGAATATTTTCAAAATATAGGCTAAAAACATGCTAAAAATCGATCTTTTAGGTGCCAAAAAGTCGATAACTCAAATTCAGTCCCAAAACACCCGAAAATTCGATATTTAGGGGTCCCAGAAGCGATCTGTACATGCCTACTCCGTGTTAGAGTATTTTCAAAATAAAGGCCAAAAACATACTGAAAATCGATCTTTTAGGTGCCGAGAAGTCGATGTGCATGCATCTTCTGTACCCGTTTATATCTCAAATTCTGGCCCTGAACACCCGAAAATTCAATATTTTGGGGTCCCAGAAGCGATCTGTACATGCCTACTCCGTGTTAGAGTATTTTCAAAATTCAGGTCCAAAACATGCTGAAAATCGATAATTTAGATGCCTAAAGTCAATATGTGCATGTATCTTCTGTACCCGTTTATATCTCAAATTCAGGCTCAAAATACCCGAAAATTCAATATTTTGGGGTCCCAGAAGCAATCTGTACAAGCCTACTCAGTGCTAGAATATTTTCAAAATATAGGCTAAAAACATGCTAAAAATCGATATTTTAGGTGCCAAAAAGTCGATATTTCAAATTCAGTCCCAAAACACCCTAAAATTCGGTATTTAGGGGTCCTAGAAGCGATATGTACATGCCTACTCCGTGTTAGAGTATTTTCAAAATACAGGCCAAAAACATACTGAAAATCGATCTTTTAGGTGCCCAAAAGTCGATATGTGTATGCATCTTCTGTACCCGTTTATATCTCAAATTCTGGCCCTAAACACCCGAAAATTCAATATTTTGGGGTCCCAGAAGCAATCTGTACATGCCTACTCAGTGCAAGAATATTTTCAAAATATAGGCTAAAAACATGCTAAAAATCGATATTTTAGGTGCATAAAGGCGATATCTCAAATTCATTCCCAAAACACCCGAAAATTCGATATTTTGGGGTCCCAGAAGCGATCTGTACATGTCTACTCAGATGCAGGCCCAAAACATGCTGAAAATCGATATTTTAGGTGCCCAAAGTCAACATGTGTATGCATCTTCTGCACTCGTTTATATCTCAAATTCAGGCTCAAAACACCCGAAAATTCGGTATTTTTGGGTCCTAGAAGCGATCTGTACATCCTTACTCCTAGTTAGAATGTTTTCAAGATACAGACCCAAAACATGCTCAAAATTTATATTTTAGGTGCCCAAGAGTCGATATGTGCATGCATCTTCTGTACACGTTTATATCCCAAATTCAACTTAAAAACACCCGAAAATTCGATATTTTTGGGTCCCAGAAGCGATCTGTACATGCCTACTCAGTGCTAGAATGTTTTCAAAATACGGGCCCAAAACATACTGAAAATCGATATTTTAGGTGCCCAAAGTCAACATGTGTATGCATCTTCTGCACTCGTTTATATCTCAAATTCAACCTCAAAACACCCGAAAATTCGATAATTTTGGGTCCCAGAAGCGATCTGTACATGTCTAGTCAGTGCTAGAATTTTTTCAAAATATATGCCCAAAACATGCTAAAAATCGATATTTTAAGTGTCCAAAGTCGATATGTGCATGCATCTTCTGTACCCGTTTATATCTCAAATTCAGGCTCAAAACACCCGAAAATTCGATATTTTTGGGTCCCAGAAGCGATCTGTACATGCCTACTCCTAGTTAGAGTATTTTCAAAATACAGACCCAAAACATGCTGAAAATCGATATTTTAGGTGCCTAAAGTCAATATGTGCATTCATCTTCTGTACCCGTTTATATCTCAAATTCAGGCTCAAAACACCCGAAAATTCGGTATTTTTGGGTCCTAGAAGCGATCTGTACATCCCTACTCCTAGTTAGAATGTTTTCAAGATACAGACCTAAAACATGCTCAAAATTTATATTTTAGGTGCCCAAAAGTCGATATGTGCAGGCATCTTCTGTTCCCGTTTATATCTCAAATTCAGGCTCAAAACACCCGAAAATTCGATATTTTGGAGTCCCAGAAGCGATCTGTACATGCCTACTCAGTGCTAAAATATTTTCAAAATATAGGTCCAAAACATGCTAAAAATCGATATTTTAGGTGCCCAAAGTCGATATCTCAAATTCAGGCCCAAAACACCCGAAAATTCGATATTTTGGGGTTGCAAAAGCGAACTGTACATGCCTACTCCGTGTTAGAGTATTTGCAAAATACAGGCCCAACACATACTGAAAATCGATCTTTTAAGTGCCCAAAAGTCGATATGTGCATGCATCTTCTGTACCCGTTTATATCTCAAATTCAGGCTCCAAACACCCGAAAATTCGATATTTTGGGGTCCCAGAAGCGATCTGTACATGTCTACTCAGATGCAGGCCCAAAACATGCTGAAAATCGATATTTTAGGTGCCCAAAGTCAACATGTGTATGCATCTTCTGCACTCTTTTATATCTCAAATTCAGGCTCAAAACACCCGAAAATTCGGTATTTTTGGGTCCTAGAAGCGATCTGTACATCCTTACTCCTAGTTAGAATGTTTTCAAGATACAGACCCAAAACATGCTCAAAATTTATATTTTAGGTGACCAAAAGTCGATATGTGCATGCATCTTCTGTACCCGTTTATATCCCAAATTCAACTTAAAAACACCCGAAAATTCGATATTTTTGGGTCCCAGAAGCGATCTGTACATGCCTACTCATTGCTAGAATGTTTTCAAAATATGGGCCCAAAACATACTGAAAATCGATATTTTAGGTGCCCAAAGTCAACATGTGTATGTATCTTCTGCACTCGTTTATATCTCAAATTCAACCTCAAAACACCCGAAAATTCGATAATTTTGGGTCCCAGAAGCGATCTGTACATGTCTAGTCAGTGCTAGAATATTTTCAAAATATATGCCCAAAACATGCTAAAAATCGATATTTTAAGTGTCCAAAGTCGATATGTGCATGCATCTTCTGTACCCGTTTATATCTCAAATTAAGGCTCAAAATACCCGAAAATTCGATATTTTGGAATCCCAGAAGCGAACTTTACATGCCTACTCCGTGTTAGAGTATTTTCAAAATACAGGCCCAAAACATACTGAAAATCGATATTTTAGGTGCCCAAAGTCAACATGTGTATGCATCTTCTGCACTCGTTTATATCTCAAATTCAACCTCAAAACACCCGAAAATTCGATAATTTTGGGTCCCAGAAGCGATCTGTACATGTCTAGTCAGTGCTAGAATGTTTTAAAAATATAGGCGCAAAACATGCAAAAAATCGATATTTTAAGTGTCCAAAGTCGATATGTGCATGCATCTTCTGTACCCGTTTATATCTCAAATTCAGGCTCAAAACACCCGAAAATTCGATATTTTTGGGTACCAGAAGCGATCTGTACATGCCTACTCCTAGTTAGAGTATTTTCAAAATACAGACCCAAAACATGCTGAAAATCGATATTTTAGGTGCCCAAAATCAATATGTGCATGCATCTTCTGTACCCGTTTATATCTCAAATTCAGGCTCAAAACACCCGAAAATTCGGTATTTTTGGGTCCTAGAAGCGATCTGTACATCCCTACTCCTAGTTAGAATGTTTTCAAGATACAGACCCAAAACATGCTCAAAATCGATATTTTAGGTGCCCAAAAGTCGATATGTGCATGCATCTTCTGTACCCGTTTATATCTCAAATTCAGGCTCAAAACACCCGAAAATTCGATATTTTGGAGTCCCAGAAGCGATCTGTACATGCCTACTCAGTGCTAGAATATTTTCAAAATATAGGCCAAAAACATGATAAAAATCAATATTTTAGGTGCCCAAAGTCGATATCTCAAATTCCGGCCCAAAACACCTAAAAATTCGATATTTTGGGGTCCCAGAAGCGATCTGTACATGCCTACTCCGTGTTAGAGAATTTTCAATATACAGGCCCAAAACATACTGAAAATCGATATTTTAGGTGACCAGAGTCAATATGTGTATGCATCTTCTGCACCCGTTTATATCCCAAATTCAACCTCAAAACACCCGAAAATTCGATATTTTTGGGTCCCAGAAACGATCTGTACATGCTTACTCAGTGCTAGAATGTTTTCAAAATATAGGCTTAAAACATGCTAAAAATCGATATTTTAAGTGTCCAAAGTCGATATGTGCATGCATCATCTGTACCCGTTTATATCTCAAATTCAGGCTCAAAACAATCGAAAATTCGATATTTTGGGGTCCCAGAAGCGATCTGTACATGCTTACTCAGATGCAGGTCCAAAACATGCTGAAAATCGATATTTTAGGTGCCCAAAGTCAACATGTGTATGCATCTTTTGCACTTGTTTGTATCTCAAATTTAACCTCAAAACACCTGAAAATTCGATACTTTTGGGTCCCAGAAGCGATCTGTACATGTCTAGTCAGTGCTAGAATGTCTTCAAAATATAGGCTCAAAACATGCTAAAAAACGATATTTTAAGTGTCCAAAGTCGATATGTGCATGCATCTTCTGTACCCGTTTATATCTCAAATTCAGGCTCAAAAAACCTGAAAATTCGAAATTTTTGGGTCCCAGAAGCGATCTGTACATGCCTACTCCTAGTTGAGTATTTTCAAAGTACAGGCCCAAAACATGCTAAAAATCGATATTTTATGTGCCCAAAGTCAATATGTGCATGCATCTTCTGTACCCGTTTATATTTCAAATTCAGGCTCAAAACACCAGAAAATTCGGTATTTTTCGGTCCTAGAAGCGATCTGTACTTCCCCACTCCTAGTTAGAATGTTTTCAAGATACAGACCCAAAACATGCTAAAAATCGATATTTTAGGTGCCGAAAAGTCGATATGTGCATGCATCTTCTGTACCCGTTTATATCTCAAATTCAGGCTCAAAATACCCGAAAATTCGATATTTTGGGGTCCCAGAAGCGATCTGTACATGCCTACTCAGTGCTAGAATATTTTCAAAATATAGGCCCAAAACATGCTAAAAATCGATATTTTAGGTGCCCAAAGTCGATATCTCAAACTCAGGCCCAAAACACCCGAAAATTCGATATTTTGGGGTCCCAGAAGCGAACTGTACATGCCTACCATGTGTTAGAGTATTTTTAAAATACAGGCCCAAAACATACTGAAAATCGATCTTTTAGGTGCCCAAAAGTCGATATATGCATGCATCTTCTGTACCCGTTTATATCCCAAATTCAACCTCAAAACACCCGAAAATTCGATATTTTTGGGTCCCAGAAGCGATCTGTACATGCCTACTCAGTGCTAGAATTTTGTCAAAATATAAGCTCAAAACATGCTAAAAATCGATATTTTAAGTGTCCAAAGTCGATATGTGCATACATCATCTGTGCCCGTTTATATCTCAAATTCAGGCTCAAAACACCCGAAAATTCGATATTTTGGGGTCCCAGAAGTGATCTGTACATGCCTACTTAGTGCTAGAATATTTTCAAAATATAGGCACAAAACATGCTAAAAATCGATATTTTAGGTGCTAAAAGTCGATATACCAAATTCAGGCCGAAAACACCCGAAAATTCGATATTTTGGGGTCCCAAAAGCGAACTTTACATGCCTACTCCGTGTTAGAGTATTTTCAAAATACAGGCCCAAAACATACTGAAAATCGAAATTTTAGGTGCCCAAAGTCAACATGTGTATGCATCTTCTGCACTCGTTTATATCTCAAATTCAACTTCAAAACGCCTGAAAATTCGATACTTTTGGGTCCCAGAAGCGATCTGTACATATCTAGTCAGTGCTAGAATGTCTTCAAAATATAGGCTCAAAACATGCTAAAAAACGATATTTTAAGTGTCCAAAGTCGATATGTGCATGCATCTTCTGTACCCCTTTATATCTCAAATTCAGGCTCAAAAAACCTGAAAATTCGATATTTTTGGGTCCCAGAAGCGATCTGTACATGCCTACTCCTAGTTAGAGTATTTTCAAAATACAGGCCCAAAACATGCTGAAAATCGATATTTTAGGTGCCCAAAGTCAATATGTGCATGCATCTTCTGTACCCGTTTATATCTCAAATTCAGGCTCAAAACACCCGAAAATTCGGTATTTTTGGGTCCTAGAAGCGATCTGTACATCCCCACTCCTAGTTAGAAAGTTTTCAAGATACAGACCCAAAACATGCTAAAAATCGATATTTTAGGTGCCCAAAAGTCGATATGTGCATGCATCTTCTGTACCCGTTTATATCTCAAATTCAGGCTCAAAATACCCGAAAATTCGATATTTTGGGGTCCCAGAAGCGATCTGTACATGCCTACTCAGTGCTAGAATATTTTCAAAATATAGGCCCAAAACATGCTAAAAATCGATATTTTAGGTGCCCAAAGTCGATATCTCAAACTCAGGCCCAAAACACCCGAAAATTCGATATTTTGGGGTCCCAGAAGCGAACTGTACATGCCTACCATGTGTTAGAGTATTTTCAAAATACAGGCCCAAAACATACTGAAAATCGATCTTTTAGGTGCCCAAAAGTCGATATATGCATGCATCTTCTGTACCCGTTTATATCCCAAATTCAACCTCAAAACACCCGAAAATTCGATATTTTTGGGTCCCAGAAGCGATCTGTACATGCCTACTCAGTGCTAGAATTTTGTCAAAATATAGGCTCAAAACATGCTAAAAATCGATATTTTAAGTGTCCAAAGTCGATATGTGCATGCATCATCTGTGCCCGTTTATATCTCAAATTCAGGCTCAAAACACCCGAAAATTCGATATTTTGGGGCCCCAGAAGTGATCTGTACATGCCTACTTAGTGCTAGAATATTTTCAAAATATAGGCACAAAACATGCTAAAAATCGATATTTTAGGTGCTAAAAGTCGATATACCAAATTCAGGCCCAAAACACCCGAAAATTCGATATTTTGGGATCCCATAAGCAAACTTTACATGCCTACTCCGTGTTAGAGTATTTTCAAAATACAGGCCCAAAACATACTGAAAATCGAAATTTTAGGTGCCCAAAGTCAACATGTGTATGCATCTTCTGCACTCGTTTATATCTCAAATTCAACCTCAAAACACCCGAAAATTCGATAATTTGGGGTCCCAGAAGCGATCTGTACATGTCTAGTCAGTGCTAGAATGTTTTCAAAATATAGGCCCAAAACATGCTAAAAATCGATATTTTAAGTGTCCAAAGTCGATATGTGCATGCATCTTCTGTACCCGTTTATATCTCAAATTCAGGCTCAAAACACCCGAAAATTCGATATTTTTGGGTCCCAGAAGCGATCTGTACATGCCTACTCCTAGTTAGAGTATTTTCAAAATACAGACCCAAAACATGCTGAAAATCGATATTTTAGGTGCCCAAAGTCAATATGTGCATGCATCTTCTGTATCCGTTTATATCTCAAATTCAGGCACAAAACACCCGAAAATTCGGTATTTTTGGGTCCTAGAAGCGATCTGTACATCCCTACTCCTAGTTAGAATGTTTTCAAGATACAGACCCAAAACATGCTCAAAATCGATATTTTAGGTGCCCAAAAGTCGATATGTGTATGCATCTTCTGTACCCGTTTATATCTCAAATTTAGGCTCAAAACACCCGAAAATTCGATATTTTGGGGTCCCAGAAGCGATCTGTACATGCCTACTCAGTGCTAGAATATTTTCAAAATATAGGCCCAAAACATGCTAAAAATCGATATTTTAGGTGCCCAAAGTCGATATCTCAAATTCAGGCCCAAAACACCTAAAAATTCGATATTTTGGGGTCCCAGAAGCGATCTGTACATGCCTACTCCGTGTTAGAGAATTTTCAATATACAGGCCCAAAACATACTGAAAAACGATATATTAGGTGACCAAAGTCAATATGTGTATGCATCTTCTGCACCCGTTTATATCCCAAATTCAACCTCAAAACACCCGAAAATTCGATATTTTTGGGTCCCTGAAGCGATTGGTACATGCTTACTCAGTGCTAGTGTACCAGTCTTCTAAGGCTTTAACTCGTTCAGGATCTGCTACAGTACCTTAGTCCGGAGTTGTAGTCGTAGTAGTTGTTGTTGTTGTTGTGGTTGTTGTGGTATTAGGTAGCGAGCTCGGCGTGGTGGTGTTCTTAGGTAAAGTGACTGCACAAGTTTCTTTAGGCTTAATTTATTTATACATACTTATCTCTATACAGGGAATTATATCGATGCCTTGTCTTATGATGGTGTCTCTCTCTTATGGAGACAGGTTATAGCCCTGGGAGTCAGTTTAGGAAATCCTACATATTAGTTCAACTTCACTGCTTATATACATTCTCTATTGGGAGCTCCAGGTACTTTGAGAAGGGGGTGGAGTTTATTTAAACTCCACCCAATTCTCCTCTCTCTCTCTCCCTCTTGCTTTCTCTCCCTTTCTCTCTCTCTCCTCCTTTCTCTCCCTCTCTCTCTTGAGTTTAGAGATGACAGTGAGAAATTGGAGGTAAGGAGGTTGGCCCTCTTGTGTTTGTTATTGTCTGGTGGCGTCTTGTTGTTTATGTTACATGTTGTTATTTGAAGGGTTTTGTACATTTCTCTATCACGCTACCCGCCTGGCCCCCCAGGCATTAAAGCTTTATTTAATAGAAGGCCAGTTCACAATGTTGGTATGGTACATAATAACTAAGATATTAACAATGAAGACATGTATAGTAATCTAAAAATAGACCTTAAGGCATAGGCACACCTTGTACATAAATGAACATAGATAGTATCATTAATTCATGAATGTTAATACATTGTCAAATAAAAATCATCTTAAAATTAATGTGTTTAGCTAGGTGCATGTTATTGTGTGTATATAAGCTAACCTATGCTAAAGGTTCCCACATTAATAAGGGGGCGTGTTGCTATGTTGAGACTGTGACATTACAGTCCTATTCTTTTCAATACAACATAATTCAGCATACCTCGATAGTTCGTTCTTATACAATACATAAATATGATAGTACATGGCAGAAAGATAAGACAGTGGATAATAAACATTGGTACTCAGTTTTATTTTGATCAATATATGGAGGAATCAAATTATATAATAAGGATGATTGAAGCCTATTCTCCTTGAATAACATAATAGTTGCACTTTTTCCGAAACAACTGATAATGAGGAGATGTTAAACAAGTCGACTTTAAATGAAATATGTTTAAAGGTGGAAAAGATTATGTCATGTTGTCAAGCACGTTTATGTTTATTAGGCAAGGTAACGATCTCCTTGGATCGTATTTCCTATGAGTCCGTTTCTTTATAGTAGCCTTTAACCATACCATGTGTAGTGTAATTAGGGTAAAGTAATGTTAATTGTGTATCAGCAGGTAAGTATAGATAGTGGAAATTAAAATTGATGATGAAAAGAGATATTGATTAGTAATAGATATGAATGTACATGCATATAGGGCTTGATTAGTATTACTTTGATTCCAAGCAATTGGAGATTTTGCATCCTTAGGAGATTTATATGCAACTTAAATGCAAAGAAATATGCAAGACAAACATCTATGAAGATATGCAACATGGCACTTGAAGTGTTGTGTGTCACTGATGACATCATCACTAAGTATAATACTTATTGGATGAAAATCGAATGTGAAAGGATTATTTCCATTTTCATAGGGAATTGGTGAAGTACGTAGCTTGGGAAAAACATTTTATCTTTTATGTGTATAATAATGGGATTATGATCTTGTAGTAATATACTACGCATTAATGTATAATAATATACCAAGTAGGTGGATGAAGATAATAAGTAAGATGGTATTTCATCATTGATTATACCATTATATTTCATAGCTGTTGGAGTGGTAATAATTGTGAGTTGATCTTACCTTAGTCGCAGTAAATACTCTCTTAAGAAATAAATGGTTGTCATTTCTCTCTGTTCCTCACCTGCAATTCATTTCCTGCTAATTCACAGAAATAAATAGAAGCCTAAAATATGATATGATTATTCCATATATGTAATTCTTTTCATTCGTTGATCATGTAAAGTTATATAAATCGTATTTAGTTTCTGTGCAATGATTTGCACTCTAATATAGTATATACCTGTTACTTTATCTTATCTTGATTTACAACGGCTTGTCCCGCAACCTTTTTATTTATGGGATAATGCTTGTATACAACTATCTAAGTATTACCAAATAGTGTTGATGAAATTCCGCTTAAATTATCCCAATCACGCTCTGGGCTGTGATGATGGCTCTAAGCCATTATTTTTTTTTTGTATAATAAGCGAGCAATATTACCTGAGTCGCTGAATTCCTTCCTAGGGCGCCCAATGGTTAAAGGACACTATAGAAGATAATGCATTTAAATAGGTAAATTCATTTGTGTGATACCTGTCAAACAAAACTAGTGTATCATTAAATACCTTATCTGTACCCACTGCTCAATGGCAGAAAATTTATGTAATAAGTCAGATACCTTATAAAAATTTAATGATAATATCGTTCTTCCCCAATATTTTATTATTTCCTTTTTCTTTTCAACTGTTTGATAAAATTGGAAACGAGAGCTCTCAGAATGTAGACGTCATCTTTATCTGCTTGATGCACTTCGTCGGAGCTTGTAGCCGCCGCGAGTATAAACACGAAAACCGTTATATAGGTTGATGTGGGCCACATCCGTAAGAAAAATTATTATATATCATTGGAAACCGATCGGAGTTTTTGTTTGTAATTGTTTATATTATTATCATCAATAGTAGGGATAAAATTACTAGGAAGAGGAATTGTTACTGTTCAAGAGATATTGATTGGTTTCATTGTGGATGTTGGGTTTTTTGCGCGCTTTTTACCAATTTCTTTATTCTCTTTACATAAACAATATCAACCGCCTGGTAATATTATACTTTATTATAGGTTTATTACCTACTAAAGAAGTGTGAAGATTCGATCGGGTACCCGTTATCACTTGGAGTGAACATATTGAGTTATTTGCTTTATTATGTCGGCGATTACGCAATATTTCCATGCAAGCTCATAATTTGTTTTGTTATGTTGGCAATCACGCATTATATTCATGCAAGCTCATAATTTGTTTTGTTATGTTGGCGATCACGCATTATATCCATGCAAGCCTGTAGATCGTTTTGTACATCATGATGAAATTGTTGAAATGCAACTCACTGTCGTTCAGTGTAGTTGTCCACGTTGTAACATGGATTCCGTGTGGCAATTTTATATCATATGAAAGACGTATCCATACGCCATATAGTATTTCATGTGGAGTTTTTTCCTTTATTTCCGTATTTTCGAGTGTTTATTGACCGTCATATCGATGCAGTCTTCCCATGTGGGGGGATTTTCCTTGTTTCTGTGCCACGAAGTACTTCTAGTATTTTACGGTGCTGCCGTTTTGTTAACCCATTAAATGCTGGGAGATATGGTAATACAAACGTTTGCTTAATGTCGTAGAAATCAGATACCTTTTATAATATCGAGACATGTATATGGTCATATGAAGTTGGTTTTTATATATATGTGCACTTACCTTTTCGGTTTTTTTTTTTTTTTGTAGTGGTGCCGCCACCAAATATTTAGAAAATGGTTAACCATTGGTAATACCTTATTTGCGTCCTGATTCGGAATTGTTAAGGAAAGTAGATCTATTCCTACTACGTTCCATGATTCGTCCAGGATTAGGGATTCCCGTCATGGAACAGGTCCAAATGTATGGTCTTTATTTGCATTGCCTGCTTCGCACTGAGCGATATATGTGTTTCATCATCTACCCTTAGTTTATGCTAATGGTGTATTGTATGGAGAGTGGTCAGGTACCTATCTCTCCCAGGATGCCTTGCTGCTGTATTATGATATAAGGGTAATTAATACTGAGGGAATCATTATTTGTTGTATCACTATTTGATTGTTTTTTCGTCACGTTTCCTAAGTTTTCTGTAAATAATATCATCATGAAGGGAAAATATATATAAGTGACTGGGTAGTTCTGGGCCATTATTTTCATCCTCAGTTTATAATGAATATTTTATTTCATTCATCATAGAATTGTTTACTATTTTTTTTTTTTTTTTTTTTTTTTTTTTTTTTTTTACGAACCGCATTAAGGTCAAAGTCCATGGGTGTCCTCGGAACTAAAAGGACAAGATGACTGTTTAAGGGATCTACTACTTTATTAATCGTCCTAAAAGATAGTTAATATCAATATGCGGGAGAAATTCCTGAATTGTTAGACATTATCTGGCTAATTTTCCCGTTAGGGTTTGAGGTTATAGTAAGCCACGGATCGTTTGATAATTTGCGAAAACATGTAAAGGATAGCCTAATATGATTTCTCTCAAAGTACGAAGTGCCCCTAATATTGCTTTAAGTTTTCTGTTTTGTTACAGAGTAACGAGTTATCTGCGTACTTAATATTCTTTAAGCTTAAGTACATACCTGACATAGACCCATAGCTATCTCTTACATAAGTACAGCGCCGTAGCCTACTGAAGAAGCATCTGTACACTCCATAAAAGACAATGAATATTTGGGAACGTAAGAATTGAAGCTTACATTAATTAACCTTTAATAATTCAAAGCAGAGCTGTTTTTCTGGCATCCATACAAAATTTGTATCTTTCTCGAGGGGATTATTTAGGTGTTTAGTTATTTGGGAAAATACTTTACAAAGATTCTATATAAGAACATAAGACCAAGAATGATTTTATGTTAGTAACATTTATTTAGAATAGTGAATACTCTCATTGCTCGTATTTTATCAGATTGTGTATGGAGCACAGGGGCGGTTAAATGGATAACCTAAAATTATAATTTCTTGGTAAGAAAATGAGACATAGACATTTAAAGTTTGAGGCCTACCTAATGTAATCTCTGTATAACCTTCTTTATAGTTACTTAGTATGAAAATAAACAAATCGTTGAGATTAGCGATGACTACGTTATTAATAAAACCAATACGAAAATTGATCATATGCTGAAATGTGGATGAAGCATTACATAAACCAAATGGTCTACGAATGTATTCATAATAACCATGGGAAGTATTAAATGTTGTAATGGGTTGAATTTTATCATCTAATGTTACTTGCCAGTTTCCACTGACCAAGTTTAATGTGGAGAATATCATAGGTTTTGGTTCACCAATGTTAGACAAAACATCTTAAAGGAGGGAGGGAATATTTATTTTTAAGTGTAGCATTATTTATTTTTCTGCAATCAATGACTGGCCTAAAATCACCATTATTTGTTTCTTGAAACCAAAAACATTGGGCTGTTAAAATGGGAGTTAGAATTCTTAATAATGACTTCATCCATCATTTAATTTAATATTTCGTTTACCACTTTCTGTGTACTATGCGGTACGGTAGTCTATATGCTCGAGTAAATGGGTTAAGGAGATGTTAGAGTAATGGTATATTTTTCCTAATAATTCACCAGGTAGGGCAATCGCATTTCAATATGTGGCTAGTATAGTGATGAGATTATCACGATGAAGTGGAAAATCGCATCTACTGACAAAATTTCTAAGTTGCTCCCTTTACGTGACTATCTATTTATTTATATCCTTCGGTAAGAACCGGTACAATATTTCCTTGTGGTATTGGTCTAACTTCCCTCTGTACAGATCACATAGAGATGTTCCTTTTTTTACATGAATATTGGTAAATGGTTTATTAATATCAGTGACATTTTCACTGTTTACATTATTTAAGTAAATTAATCCCTGGTTATATAATATTTTACTAGTTCTATTAAGGATAGAACGGTAGTGTGTGGCTGTACATGAGATGGAAGATGTACCTTCAATTTATGGACGAAATTTGGAGTTAATATAATATTATATGCAGCAATGGCCTTTATGATAATGGGGTTATTTCCTCCATTTTCAATACGTATAGGGTTAACATTACCTGGACTTATATATTTTGGCCTGGACAATCCTGTATTGGAATACATTAATTCCTAAAATGTATTATTTTATGTTTAGGGTTTATTATTATGGTTTGTTTAATAAGGTATGATAAACCTAGTTTATAATTTCGTATTATATAAAATTCATTATGAATATGGTTAGTTCCCTTGGCTAACCGTACAGGAAGGGTTAGTTTCCCTAAGACCTGTAATTTATTGCCTGTCATGGTTGACAATTCTATGTCACCTGTTCAATCTTGGTTTATAAATGCCGCTGGGGACCTAATTTGCTCAATTTGTTAAAGGAATTATCCGATAACAAGGAAACTGCGGCGCCTGTGTCTATCATTAAGTGGGTGTTACTATGTGATACTAGGACAGGGAATTATAGTATATTATTGGTAAATGCGACGACAGGGCCTACAGTTATATTTTCGGGACGTTTTAATATTGTGGCGGTCTCGTTTCATACATCATGTTTCGACTGTGCCAGTCCCGTTTCATTCTGTTAAGGATCATGCATTCATCTAAGGAATGCGACTGTGACTCATGTAAATGACTGTATTTATGATTACTTTCGTTACAGTGTTTGCAACGTTTTCCCTGTGATTCCCCTTGAGTAGGTGTGGCATCAAAATTAAAAATCTTCGTACCCTTGGATTGAGTAATCTGTAATTCACGATGCATGATACGAGATTCCTTCGAATTTAAAGCTAGAGACCCTGATAGTGCAAGTGCTTTTGCTGGTTCACTTGTATTTATGTTGTCTGCCTTAGTTTTAATTATTCTCTGAACCCATGATAATGAATTATGTAGTTTACCATCCCCAAAAACATCAATAAGTGACTGTCTGAATGTAGCATATGACGTTAAATTCTGTGGATTATCTCCCGTATAGTACTTTGAATAATTGTGGGTGGGTAAAATTCTCATTGCTTGCATAGTAGAGTTAGTGGGGTTAGAAGAAGTTGTTAGAAGAGCAGAGACAGTCGGAGATTGTGGAGTAGTAGCCATTGTTGGAGAAAATACAGGTTAATATAGTATACCAGATAGAGGCTTTAATGGGGGTAAGGTTTGGAGAAAGAAAGGAATGTACTCGAATGTGTTGGAACCACAAACGAAACTTAGGGAGGTAGAGGAATCTAGCTAAGAGGCTAGTGAATCATTATCAGGGATATTCGAAGTTAGTTATGATACCTTTGGATTAATGGGGGATTATATCTTTACTTTTGTTTTAATTTGGCACTTGTTTTCTGTTGTCTGGGCTGTTATTGAGGAACCTATCTTCTAACATGTTCGTGGACAATTGAAAAATAATGTAATGTAACATGTAATGTGTACCTACTTTAGTTGACTGTAGTTGCAACGACGATGACGACGAGTGGAAGTTTTGTTGGGGCGTTGCCTGATGAGGCGACGATGTGGTGAAGGGGCGACGACCGTGAAGTGACGAAGCGATGATTAGTTAGCTCGCACACTAACACACTAACAGTCGTAATTGGAGTGAAGATGATGAACGTTGACTTGCCTATTATGAGAGAATTTACGTATAAGGAGGCGTCAGCGTGGAGGTGATGGAGTGTTGGCGTTGTCCTTACGAAAGCATTTACGTAACAGGATCGCCGTAGTGATGAAGTGATGATTGTTTGTTGTGAAGTAGATGAGGTTCTCTGTATGTCAGTTGCAGTTATGTTGAAGCAGGTGTTTCTTGTAGGTGAAGAATTTGTGGTTTATCTCCCTCGTTAGAGGTCGTAAGATTACCCACTGAAGAAATTACTTGAGAGAATTTACAAGCAGATTCCTTCAACTTGTCCTTGAACTATGTTAATCACTGTACTCCCGTGAAGTCTTTACCTTGCAATTTGCTCTGTTGCAAAAACACCGCTGCCATCAAAATATACCAGTCCTCTAAGGCTTTAACTCGTTCAGGATCTGATACAGTACCTTAGTCCGGAGTTGTAGTCGTAGTAGTTGTTGTTGTTGTTGTGGTTGTTGTGGTATTAGGTAGCGAGCTCGGCGTGGTGGTGTTCTTAGGTAAAGTGACTGCACAAGTTTCTTTAGGCTTAATTTATTTATACATACTTATCTCTATACAGGGAATTATATCGATGCCTTGTCTTATGATGGTGTCTCTCTCTTATGGAGACAGGTTATAGCCCTGGGAGTCAGTTTAGGAAATCCTACATATTAGTTCAACTTCACTGCTTATATACATTCTCTATTGGGAGCTCCAGGTACTTTGAGAAGGGGGTGGAGTTTATTTAAACTCCACCCAATTCTCCTCTCTCTCTCTCTCCCTCTTGCTTTCTCTCCCTTTCTCTCTCTCTCTCTCTCTCTCCTCCTTTCTCTCCCTCTCTCTCTTGAGTTTAGAGATGACAGTGAGAAATTGGAGGTAAGGAGGTTGGCCCTCTTGTGTTTGTTATTGTCTGGTGGCGTCTTGTTGTTTATGTTACATGTTGTTGTTAGAAGGGTCTTGTACACTAGAATGTTTTCAAAATATAGGCTCAAAACATGCTAAAAATCGATAATTTAGGTGCCCAAAGTCGATATCTCAAATTCAGGCCCAAAACACTAGAAAATTCGATATTTTGGGGTCCCAGAAGCGAACTGTACATGCCTACTCCGTGTTAGAGTATTTTCAAAATACAGGCCCAAAACATACTGAAAGTCGATATTTTAGGTGCCCAAAGTCAACATGTGTATCCATCTTCTGTACCCGTTTATATCTCAAATTCAGGCTCCAAACACCCGAAAATTCGATATTTTGGGGTCCCAGAAGCGATCTGTACATGCTAACTCAGATGCAGGCCGAAAACATGCTGAAAATCGATATTTTAGGTGCCCAAAGTCAACATGTGTATGCATCTTCTGCACTCGTTTATATCTCAAATTCAACCTCAAAACACCTGAAAATTCGATACTTTTGGGTCCCAGAAGCGATCTGTACATGTCTAGTCAGTGCTAGAATGTCTTCAAAATATAGGCTCAAAACATGTTAAAAAACGATATTTTAAGTGTCCAAAGTCGATATGTGCAAGCATCTTCTGTACCCGTTTATATCTCAAATTCAGGATCAAAACACCCGAAAATTCGGTATTTTTGGGTCCTAGAAGCGATCTGTACATCCCTACTCCTAGTTAGAATGTTTTCAAGATACAGACCCAAAACATGCTCAAAATTTATATTTTAGGTGCCCAAAAATCGATATGTGCATGCATCTTCTGTACACGTTTATATCTAAAATTCAGGCTCAAAACACCCGAAAATTCGATATTTTGGGGTCCCAGAAGCGATCTGTACATGCCTACTCAGTGCTAGAATATTTTCAAAATATAGGCCCAAAACATGCTAGAAATCGATATTTTAGGTGCCCAAAGTCGATATCTCAAATTAAGGCCCAAAACACCCGAAAATTCGATATTTTGGGGTCGCAGAAGCGAATTGTACATGCCTACTCCGTGTTAGAGTATTTGCAAAATACAGGCCCAAAACATGCTGAAAATCGATATTTTAGGTGCCCAAAGTCAATATGTGCATGCATCTTCTGTACCCGTTTATATCTCAAATTCAGGCTCAAAACACCAGAAAATTCGGTATTTTTGGGTCCTAGAAGCGATCTGTACATCCCTACTCCTAGTTAGAATGTTTTCAAGATACAGACCCAAAACATGCTCAAAATTTATATTTTAGGTGCCCAAAAGTCGATATGTGCATGCATCTTCTGTACCCGTTTATATCTCAAATTCAGGCTCAAAACACCCGAAAATTCGATATTTTGGGGTCCCAGAAGTGATCTGTACATGCCTACTTAGTGCTAGAATATTTTCAAAATATAGGCCCAAAACATGCTAAAAATCGATATTTTAGGTGCTAAAAGTCGATATACCAAATTCAGGCCCAAAACACCCGAAAATTCGATATTTCCGGGTCCCAGAAGCGAACTTTACATGCCTACTCCTAGTTAGAGTATTTTCAAAATACAGACCCAAAACATGCTGAAAATCGATATTTTAGGTGACCAAAGTCAATATGTGCATGCATCTTCTGTACCCGTTTATATCTCAAATTCAGGCTCAAAACACCCGAAAATCCGGTATTTTTGGGTCCTAGAAGCGATCTGTACATCCATACTCCTAGTTAGAATGTTTTCAAGATACAGACCCAAAACATGCTCAAAATCGATATTTTAGGTGCCCAAAAGTTGATATGTGCATGCATCTTCTGTACCCGTTTATATCTCAAATTCAGGCTCCAAACACCCGAAAATTCGATATTTTGGGGTCCCAGAAGCGATCTGTACATGCTTACTCAGATGCCGGCCCAAAACATGCTGAAAATCGATATTTTAGGTGCCCAAAGTCAACATGTGTATGCATCTTCTGCACTCGTTTATATCTCAAATTCAACCTCAAAACACCTGAAAATTCGATACTTTTGGGTCCCAGAAGCGATCTGTACATGTCTAGTCAGTGCTAGAATGTCTTCAAAATATAGGCTCAAAACATGTTAAAAAACGATATTTTAAGTGTCCAAAGTCGATATGTGCATGCATCTTCTGTACCCGTTTATATCTCAAATTCAGGCTCAAAACACCCGAAAATTCGATATTTTTGGGTCCCAGAAGCGAACTGTACATGCCTACTCCGTGTTAGAGTATTTTCAAAATACAGGCCCAAAACATGCTGAAAATCGATATTTTAGGTGCCCAAAGTCAATATGTGCATGCATCTTCTGTACCCGTTTATATCTCAAATTCAGGCTCAAAACACCCGAAAATTCGGTATTTTTGGGACCTAGAAGCGATCTGTACATCCCTACTCCTAGTTAGAATGTTTTCAAGATACAGACCCAAAACATGCTCAAAATTTATATTTTAGGTGCCCAAAACTCGATATGTGCATGCATCTTCTGTACCCGTTTATATCTCAAATTCAGGCTCAAAACACCCGAAAATTCGATATTTTGGGGTCCCAGAAGTGATCTGTACATGCCTACTTAGTGTTAGAATATTTTCAAAATATAGACCCAAAACATGCTAAAAATCGATATTTTAGGTGCCCAAAGTCGATATCTCAAATTCAGGCCCAAAACACTAGAAAATTCGATATTTTGGGGTCCTAGAAGCGAACTGTACATTCCTTCTCCGTGTTAGAGTATTTTCAAAATATAGGCCCAAAACATGCTAAAAATCGATATTTTAGGTGCCCAAAGTCGATATCTCAAATTCAGGCCCAAAACACCCGAAAATTCGATATTTTGGGGTCGCAGAAGCGAACTGTACATGCCTACTCCGTGTTAGAGTATTTGCAAAATACAGGCCCAACACATACTGAAAATCGATCTCTTAGGTGACCAAAAGTCGATATGTACATGCATCTTCTGTACCCGTTTATATCTCAAAATCAGGCTCCAAACACCCGAAAATTCGATATTTTTGGGTCCCAGAAGCGATCTGTACATGCTTACTCAGATGCCGGCCCAAAACATGCTGAAAATCGATATTTTAGGTGCCCAAAGTCAACATGTGTATGCATCTTCTGCACTCGTTTATATCTCAAATTCAACCTCAAAACACCTGAAAATTCGATACTTTTGGGTCCCAGAAGCGATCTGTACATGTCTAGTCAGTGCTAGAATGTCTTCAAAATATAGGCTCAAAACATGTTAAAAAACGATATTTTAAGTGTCCAAAGTCGATATGTGCATGCATCTTCTGTACCCGTTTATATCTCAAATTCAGGCTCAAAACACCCGAAAATTCGATATTTTTGGGTCCCAGAAGCGAACTGTACATGCCTACTCCGTGTTAGAGTATTTTCAAAATACAGGCCCAAAACATGCTGAAAATCGATATTTTAGGTGCCCAAAGTCAATATGTGCATGCATCTTCTGTACCCGTTTATATCTCAAATTCAGGCTCAAAACACCCGAAAATTCGGTATTTTTGGGACCTAGAAGCGATCTGTACATCCCTACTCCTAGTTAGAATGTTTTCAAGATACAGACCCAAAACATGCTCAAAATTTATATTTTAGGTGCCCAAAACTCGATATGTGCATGCATCTTCTGTACCCGTTTATATCTCAAATTCAGGCTCAAAACACCCGAAAATTCGATATTTTGGGGTCCCAGAAGTGATCTGTACATGCCTACTTAGTGTTAGAATATTTTCAAAATATAGACCCAAAACATGCTAAAAATCGATATTTTAGGTGCCCAAAGTCGATATCTCAAATTCAGGCCCAAAACACTAGAAAATTCGATATTTTGGGGTCCTAAAAGCGAACTGTACATTCCTTCTCCGTGTTAGAGTATTTTCAAAATATAGGCCCAAAACATGCTAAAAATCGATATTTTAGGTGCCCAAAGTCGATATCTCAAATTCAGGCCCAAAACACCCGAAAATTCGATATTTTGGGGTCGCAGAAGCGAACTGTACATGCCTACTCCGTGTTAGAGTATTTGCAAAATACAGGCCCAACACATACTGAAAATCGATCTCTTAGGTGACCAAAAGTCGATATGTACATGCATCTTCTGTACCCGTTTATATCTCAAAATCAGGCTCCAAACACCCGAAAATTCGATATTTTTGGGTCCCAGAAGCGATCTGTACATGTCTACTCAGATGCAGGCCCAAAACATGCTGAAAATCGATATTTTAGGTGCCCAAAGTCAACATGTGTATGCATCTTCTGCACTCGTTTATATCTCAAATTCAGGCTCGAAACACCCGAAAATTCGATATTTTGGAGTCCCAGAAGCGATCTGTACATGCCTACTCAGTGCTAGAATATTTTCAAAATATAGGCCCAAAACATGCTAAAAATCGATATTTTAGGTGCCCAAAGTCGATATCTCAAATTAAGGCCCAAAACACCCGAAAATTCGATATTTTGGGGTCCCAGAAGCGAACTGTACATGCCTACTCCGTGTTAGAGTATTTTCAAAATACAGACCCAAAACATGCTGAAAATCGATATTTTAGGTGACCAAAGTCAATATGTGCATGCATCTTCTGTACCCGTTTATATCTCAAATTCAGGCTCAAAACACCCGAAAATCCGGTATTTTTGTGTCCTAGAAGCGATCTGTACATCCATACTCCTAGTTAGAATGTTTTCAAGATATAGACCCAAAACATGCTCAAAATCGATATTTTAGGTGCCCAAAAGTCGATATGTGCATGCATCTTCTGTACCCGTTTATATCTCAAATTCAGGCTCCAAACACCCGAAAATTCGATTATTTGGGGTCCCAGAAGCGATCTGTACATGCTTACTCACATGCCGGCCCAAAACATGCTGAAAATCGATATTTTAGGTGCCCAAAGTCAACATGTGTATGCATCTTCTGCACTCGTTTATATCTCAAATTCAACCTCAAAACACCTGAAAATTCGATACTTTTGGGTCCCAGAAGCGATCTGTACATGTCTAGTCAGTGCAAGAATGTCTTCAAAATATAGGCTCAAAACATGTTAAAATACGATATTTTAAGTGTCCAAAGTCGATATGTGCATGCATCTTCTGTACCCGTTTATATCTCAAATTCCCGGCTCAAAACACCCGAAAATTCGATATTTTTGGGTCCCAGAAGCGATCTGTACATGCCTACTCCTAGTTAGAGTATTTTCAAAATACAGGCCCAAAACATGCTGAAAATCGATATTTTAGGTGCCCAAAGTCAATATGTGCATGCATCTTCTGTACCCGTTTATATCTCAAATTCAGGCTCAAAACACCCGAAAATTCGATATTTTGGGGTCCCAGAAGTGATCTGTACATGCCTACTTAGTGTTAGAATATTTTCAAAATATAGACCCAAAACATGCTAAAAATCGATATTTTAGGTGCCCAAAGTCGATATCTCAAACTCAGGCCCAAAACACCCGAAAATTCGATATTTTGGGGTCGCAGAAGCGAACTGTACATGCCTACTCCGTGTTAGAGTATTTGCAAAATACAGGCCCAACACATACTGAAAATCGATCTCTTAGGTGCCCAAAAGTAGATATGTGCATGCATCTTCTGTACCCGTTTATATCTCAAATTTAGGCTCCAAACACCCGAAAATTCGATATTTTTGGGTCCCAGAAGCGATCTGTACATGTCTACTCAGATGCAGGCCCAAAACATGCTGAAAATCGATATTTTAGGTGCCCAAAGTCAACATGTGTATGCATCTTCTGCACTCGTTTATATCTCAAATTCAACCTCAAAACACCTGAAAATTCGATACTTTTGGGTCCCAGAAGCGATCTGTACATGTCTAGTCAGTGCTAGAATGTCTTCAAAATATAGGCTCAAAACATGTTAAAAAACGATATTTTAAGTGTCCAAAGTCGATATGTGCATGCATCTTCTGTACTCGTTTATATCTCAAATTCAGGCTCAAAACACCCGAAAATTCGGTATTTTTGGGTCCTAGAAGCGATCTGTACATCCCTACTCCTAGTTAGAATGTTTTCAAGATACAGACCCAAAACATGCTCAAAATTTATATTTTAGGTGCCTAAAAGTCGATATGTGCATGCATCTTCTGTACCCGTTTATATCTCAAATTCAGGCTCAAAACACCCGAAAATTCGATATTTTGGGGTCCCAGAAGCGATCTGTACATGCCTACTCAGTGCTAGAATATTTTCAAAATATAGGCCCAAAACATGCTAGAAATCGATATTTTAGGTGCCCAAAGTCGATATCTCAAATTCAGGCCCAAAACACCCGAAAATTCGATATTTTGGGGTCACAGAAGCGAACTGTACATGCCTACTCCGTGTTAGAGTATTTGCAAAATACAGGCCCAACACATACTGAAAATCGATCTCTTAGGTGCCCAAAAGTCGATATGTGCATGCATCTTCTGTACCCGTTTATATCTCAAATTTAGGCTCCAAACACCCGAAAATTCGATATTTTTGGGTCCCAGAAGCGATCTGTACATGTCTACTCAGATGCAGGCCCAAAACATGCTGAAAATCGATATTTTAGGTGCCCAAAGTCAACATGTGTATGCATCTTCTGCACTCTTTTATATCTCAAATTCAGGCTCAAAACACCCAAAAATTCGATATTTTGGAGTCCCAGAAGCGATCTGTACATGCCTACTCAGTGCTAGAATATTTTCAAAATATAGGCCCAAAACATGCTAAAAATCGATATTTTAGGTGCCCAAAGTCGATATCTCAAATTAAGGCCCAAAACACCCGAAAATTCGATATTTTGGGGTCCCAGAAGCGAACTGTACATGCCTACTCCGTGTTAGAGTATTTTCAAAATACAGGCCCAAAACATGCTGAAAATCGATATTTTAGGTGACCAAAGTCAATATGTGCATGCATCTTCTGTACCCGTTTATATCTCAAATTCAGGCTCAAAACATCCGAAAATTCGGTATTTTTGGGACCTAGAAGCGATCTGTACATCCCTACTCCTAGTTAGAATGTTTTCAAGATACAGACCCAAAACATGCTCAAAATTTATATTTTAGGTGCCCAAAACTCGATATGTGCATGCATCTTCTGTACCCGTTTATATCTCAAATTCAGGCTCAAAACACCCGAAAATTCGATATTTTGGGGTCCCAGAAGTGATCTGTACATGCCTACTTAGTGTTAGAATATTTTCAAAATATAGACCCAAAACATGCTAAAAATCGATATTTTAGGTGCCCAAAGTCGATATCTCAAATTCAGGCCCAAAACACTAGAAAATTCGATATTTTGGGGTCCCAGAAGCGAACTGTACATGCCTTCTCCGTGTTAGAGTATTTTCAAAATACAGGCCAAAAACATACTGAATATCGATCTTTTAGGTGCCCAAAAGTCGATAAGTGCATGCATCTTCTGTACCCGTTTATATCTCAAATTCAGGCTCCAAACACCCGAAAATTCGATATTTTGGGGTCCCAGAAGCGATCTGTACATGCTAACTCAGATGCAGGCCGAAAACATGCTGAAAATCGATATTTTAGGTGCCCAAAGTCAACATGTGTATGCATCTTCTGCACTCGTTTATATCTCAAATTCAACCTCAAAACACCTGAAAATTCGATACTTTTGGGTCCCAGAAGCGATCTGTACATGTCTAGTCAGTGCTAGAATGTCTTCAAAATATAGGCTCAAAACATGTTAAAAAAGGATATTTTAAGTGTCCAAAGTCGATATGTGCAAGAATCTTCTGTACCCGTTTATATCTCAAATTCAGGCTCAAAACACCCGAAAATTCGGTATTTTTGGGTCCTAGAAGCGATCTGTACATCCCTACTCCTAGTTAGAATGTTTTCAAGATACAGACCCAAAACATGCTCAAAATTTATATTTTAGGTGCCTAAAAGTCGATATGTGCATGCATCTTCTGTACCCGTTTATATCTCAAATTCAGGCTCAAAACACCCGAAACTTCGATATTTTGGGGTCCCAGAAGCGATCTGTACATGCCTACTCAGTGCTAGAATATTTTCAAAATATAGGCCCAAAACATGCTAGAAATCGATATTTTAGGTGCCCAAAGTCGATATCTCAAATTCAGGCCCAAAACACCCGAAAATTCGATATTTTGGGGTCACAGAAGCGAACTGTACATGCCTACTCCGTGTTAGAGTATTTGCAAAATACAGGCCCAACACATACTGAAAATCGATCTCTTAGGTGACCAAAAGTCGATATGTGCATGCATCTTCTGTACCCGTTTATATCTCAAAATCAGGCTCCAAACACCCAAAAATTCGATATTTTTGGGTCCCAGAAGCGATCTGTACATGTCTACTCAGATGCAGGCCCAAAACATGCTGAAAATCGATATTTTAGGTGCCCAAAGTCAACATGTGTATGTATCTTCTGCACTCGTTTATATCTCAAATTCAGGCTCGAAACACCCGAAAATTCGATATTTGGAGTCCCAGAAGCGATCTGTACATGCCTACTCAGTGCTAGAATATTTTCAAAATATAGGCCCAAAACATGCTAAAAATCGATATTTTAGGTGCCCAAAGTCGATATCTCAAATTCAGGCCCAAAACACCCGAAAATTCGATATTTTGGGGTCCCAGAAGCGAACTGTACATGCCTACTCCGTGTTAGAGTATTTTCAAAATACATGCCCAAAACATGCTGAAAATCGATATTTTAGGTGCCCAAAGTCAATATGTGCATGCATCTTCTGTACCCGTTTATATCTCAAATTCAGGCTCAAAACACCAGAAAATTCGGTATTTTTGGGTCCTAGAAGCGATCTGTACATCCCTACTCCTAGTTAGAATGTTTTCAAGATACAGACCCAAAACATGCTCAAAATTTATATTTTAGGTGCCCAAAAGTCGATATGTGCATGCATCTTCTGTACCCGTTTATATCTCAAATTCAGGCTCAAAACACCCGAAAATTCGATATTTTGGGGTCCCAGAAGTGATCTGTACATGCCTACTTAGTGCTAGAATATTTTGAAAATATAGGCCCAAAACATGCTAAAAATCGATATTTTAGGTGCTAAAAGTCGATATACCAAATTCAGGCCCAAAACACCCGAAAATTCGATATTTTGGGGTCCCAGAAGCGAACTTTACATGCCTACTCCTAGTTAGAGTATTTTCAAAATACAGACCCAAAACATGCTGAAAATCGATATTTTAGGTGACCAAAGTCAATATGTGCATGCATCTTCTGTACCCGTTTATATCTCAAATTCAGGCTCAAAACACCCGAAAATCCGGTATTTTTGGGTCCTAGAAGCGATCTGTACATCCATACTCCTAGTTAGAATGTTTTCAAGATACAGACCCAAAACATGCTCAAAATCGATATTTTAGGTGCCCAAAAGTCGATATGTGCATGCATCTTCTGTACCCGTTTATATCTCAAATTCAGGCTCCAAACACCCGAAAATTCGATATTTTTGGGTCCCAGAAGCGATCTGTACATGCTTACTCAGATGCCGGCCCAAAACATGCTGAAAATCGATATTTTAGGTGCCCAAAGTCAACATGTGTATGCATCTTCTGCACTCGTTTATATCTCAAATTCAACCTCAAAACACCTGAAAATTCGATACTTTTGGGTCCCAGAAGCGATCTGTACATGTCTAGTCAGTGCTAGAATGTCTTCAAAATATAGGCTCAAAACATGTTAAAAAACGATATTTTAAGTGTCCAAAGTCGATATGTGCATGCATCTTCTGTACCCGTTTATATCTCAAATTCAGGCTGAAAACACCCGAAAATTCGATATTTTTGGGTCCCAGAAGCGATCTGTACATGCCTACTCCTAGTTAGAGTATTTTCAAAATACAGGCCCAAAACATGCTGAAAATCGATATTTTAGGTGCCCAAAGTCAATATGTGCATGCATCTTCTGTACCCGTTTATATCTCAAATTCAGGCTCAAAACACCCGAAAATTCGGTATTTTTGGGTCCTAGAAGCGATCTGTACATCCCTACTCCTAGTTAGAATGTTTTCAAGATACAGACCCAAAACATGCTCAAAATTTATATTTTAGGTGCCCAAAGTCGATATCTCAAATTAAGGCCCAAAACACCCGAAAATTCGATATTTTGGGGTCCCAGAAACGAACTGTACATGCCTACTCCGTGTTAGAGTATTTTCAAAATACAGGCCCAAAACATGCTGAAAATCGATATTTTAGGTGCCCAAAGTCAATATGTGCATACATCTTCTGTACCCGTTTATATCTCAAATTCAGGCTCAAAACACCCGAAAATTCGGTATTTTTGGGACCTAGAAGCGATCTGTACATCCCTACTCCTAGTTAGAATGTTTTCAAGATACAGACCCAAAACATGCTCAAAATTTATATTTTAGGTGCCCAAAACTCGATATGTGCATGCATCTTCTGTACCCGTTTATATCTCAAATTCAGGCTCAAAACACCCGAAAATTCGATATTTTGGGGTCCCAAAAGTGATCTATACATGCCTACTTAGTGCTAGAATATTTTCAAAATATAGGCCCAAAACATGCTAAAAATCGATATTTTAGGTGCTAAAAAGTCGATATACCAAATTCAGGCCCAAAACACCCGAAAATTCGATATTTTGGGGTCCCAGAAGCGAACTTTACATGCCTACTCCGTGTTAGAGTATTTTCAAAATACAGGCCCAAAACATACTGAAAATCGATATTTTAGGTGCCCAAAGTCAACATGTGTATGCATCTTCTGCACTCGTTTATATCTCAAATTCAACCTCAAAACACCCGAAAATTCGATAATTTTGGGTCCCAGAAGCGATCTGTACATGTCTAGTCAGTGCTAGAATGTTTTCAAAATATAGGCCCAAAACATGCTAAAAATCGATATTTTAAGTGTCCAAAGTCGATATGTGCATGCATCTTCTGTACCCGTTTATATCTCAAATTCAGGCTCAAAACACCCGAAAATTCGGTATTTTTGGGTCCTAGAAGCGATCTGTACATCCCTACTCCTAGTTAGAATGTTTTCAAGATACAGACCCAAAACATGCTCAAAATCGATATTTTAGGTGCCCAAAAGTCGATATGTGCATGCATCTTCTGTACCCGTTTATATCTCAAATTCAGGCTCAAAACACCCAAAAATTCGATATTTTGGGGTCCAAGAAGCGAACTTTACATGCCTACTCCGTGTTAGAGTATATTCAAAATACAGGCCCAAAACATACTGAAAATCGATATTTTAGGTACCCAAAGTCAACATGTGTATGCATCTTCTGCACTCGTTTATATCTCAAATTCAACCTCAAAACACTCGAAAATTCGATAATTTTGGGTCCCAGAAGCGATCTGTACATGTCTAGTCAGTGCTAGAATGTTTTCAAAATATAGGCCCAAAACATGCTAAAAATCGATATTTTAAGTGTCCAAAGTCGATATGTGCATGCATCTTCTGTACCCGTTTATATCTCAAATTCAGGCTCAAAACACCCGAAAATTCGATATTTTGGGGTCCCAGAAGTGATCTGTACATGCCTACTTTGTGAGTATTTCAAGTTCAAGGTCAGGGTGTTGGCTGACGTTCACCAGAAGAAGTATTGATAAATAATTATTTATAATCATACGAAATTATTAATTGATCCTGACTCAAACTGATGCTTTTCACACATTAGGATGATGATTTTACGCACGCTGAGTGAATTGTGGTTGCTTTGATAATGCTAGAAATACCGTAATATTGGAAAAATACAAATGTACGCAGGGACAAACTGGCAACTGCCCACCCGCCTCTAGCCTATCCCCGTTTATTGGCAATACAGTACAGTATACCGCCGATTTGCACAAAATAATTGCAGAAATGTATGACTTGATGTTAAAGAATCAATAATAGACTACGTTCCTCTTAAAGACTCGTTTGTACTGACAGGATATAATAATTTAATTAATGTAGAATGCAGTATGATGTAATAAGACTCGTCTACCCGTCCCCTTCGAAGCTCCCAGTCCTCCGCCTCGCACTGTCGACAGTGGCAGACGTAAACATTACCTATTTTCATTAATATTCAGTATTCTTTACAGAGATCGCGCACAGCATATTTTATAGAACAAAAAAGACTCTTTGTCAGCTTTTGTATATCAGTTTAAGTTAACGTAATACCTCGCGATACACCATATATATATATATATATACCATGGATGATATGCATGCATTAGTTGTTGCGTGTTCATAATGATAAGAGTGGAATGGTGGTGATGACAGGTGTGACCATACGCTCTACTTTGATATTTTATTCTCCTCTCTCTTATAAGTTATCTCCTTCCCTTCCTCTCTCTCTCTCTCTCTCTCAGGAAATCCCCATCGTTGAAGCTAAAATGAAGTGAGTTTATTTCCTCTCTCTCCAAGGTTGACCTCTCCAACGTGAACTTTTGGGTGTAAGGTTACCCTCCATACACACGGGTCTGCGACTACAAACAATATTATAGTTAGAACAAAGGTTTTTCATCCCCTTGCTAAGCCAGTATATAAATATTATCAGGTGTCTCAGACCAGTTATTACACAGAAGGAAACAAGTTATTAATTACAATTACAACACGTATAATGTGTGTGTGTGTGTTCCTACAACTTATACACTCATAGATTTTATTGTTTTTCCCTACATCCTGAAAGTGTGTATGGTAATAAATATACAACCCTTGTCAAGGGGAATATGAAAGTTACTATACCGATTTCACAAGATGTAAGAACACAATAATATACAAAGGATTAAGTTGTTCGCAGTACACTGGAGTTCATTATGTAATATGTTTTATCTCTTCCTCCACTGTCCCTACGTATGCCGCCATGACACTTCCTGTGTGTGTGGGTGTATGTGGGTGTGGTCACTACCAGATCAGTATTCATCTTGTAGTGTTGTGTTCGTGTAAATCCTTCTCAAATCCAGCAGTACAGTGCTTCAATCTCTGCAGTTTATTATCAAGAAGAACCTTCCACATATTGGGTAAAGTGTTTTGCTGCTACTATTAATTAAATCCTGCACTCAACTATTTTGGATTGTCATCCTTTGAAATGCTCTGTATTTCTTCATAATCTCTCCCTTTCTTATATCACTTCCTATCTTTCCTCTCCTATATTCTTTCATCAAGTTTCTTCTGTGACAACATTCTTTTCTGTACTGAACAGTTCCATCTTGCAATCCTCCCTCAATTCTTCTTTAAGTAATAATATGTACACTCAGACACCACAATGTTTAGTCCACCTGTGTCGGAGTGTGATATTTGTAGCAGATGCTTTCTGGACGACAGAAAGGGTTTAACTCTCTCTCTCTCTCTCTCTCTCTTTTGTGACAGTGGAAATTTCCTAATCAGATACAGACGATAAATATATTAGATATTTTGGGTACATCCTGTGATAAGTCCTACAGGCAGTCTTGTATACTGTGGGGTGGAGGGTAGGGTGTGTGGGGGGAAGAAGAGAGGAGGGATGGAGGGTTGGGAAGAAAGGGAGGATTGGGGAATGGTACAGGAGGGGAAGGAAGGGTAGGGAGAGGTGGGGTAGGAAGGGAAGGGAGGGGAGGGGTAGGAAAGGGAAAGGAAAGGTAGGTAGGGTAAAAGAAGGAGAGGGATGGCACAGGAGGGAAATTGAGAAGAGGAGTAGGGAAGGGAAGGGAATGGTAGATAGGGTAAAGGAAGGGGAGGGAGAGGGACGAATAGGAGAATATAAAGGAGGGAAGAGGAGGGATAAGGGATGGTAAAGCAGGGGAAGGGAGAGGAGGAATACAATATTAATGTATAAATATAATACAAACAGTAACAGACCTATTGTTCTTTTAGAGGCTGTTTTGATTCTAAGGTGCTAACTACTAATAGAGATAATGAATAAAATAATCTTTGCAACAATCTTGAACCATTAGAAGAAAAGGTATTAAAATTGAGTTTGTTGATGTTATTGTTCTGGACCAAGATCAATTAAAGGGATAATATACTTATGGTTCATTGAAGCTCTTTGATTCCTCGAAAGTATACCAAGAAACATGACCTCATTAACATAAATAATGGTGTTCCTGTTGCTTGGAATAGTGTTGAGGAATCAGTTGCTCCAGATTTGCCAACACTGTACTACTCCCCTTTAACTTCCTCTGTTGGTATATTTCTAAAGCCACTTTATTTATTTATTAATACATGCAACAAGGGAGCACTACCATCTTGTATTACCATTATAATGTTATATTTCATCCAGTATAATTTAATGTAAAATATAACACTGTGCAAAATCTGACAACTGTAATGACTCAACCCTCACTTATTATAGTATGAACACACACACACACATACCCAAATAGTATACACACGTATGTATCAGCACACACACATACCCTAATAGTATACACACGTATATATTAGCACACACGGCCGTCCGAGGTCACCGAGGTCGGACGTGTGAAACGGCGCTCGTCTGGGCAGCCAGGGTCAGCTTGTTGACCCCTCACCCCTCATCTACCTTCATCTACCAAGTGCCGCACATTAAGAAGAATACTAAACAATCAATATGAGGCCCAACAACCTGTCAACCAATCAACACTCCTGCTTGAAGATAATCCGTTACTCCCTGCCAGTACTATACTCTCTCAAACGAGGAGCTGGCTACCCACCACCTGCTGTAATAGGTCACCTGAAAGCTATTGGCCTATTTCACAATAGAAGTCGCAAACAGGGAAAAAACCGACAGAAAAAGATTCGTGTAATCAAAAGTGTTGTGAAAGTGATAGAAGTTCCCCGCCTGTGGTATGACCTCCCCTCTGTGTTCCTATCCAACGTAACCTCACTATGTAACAAATTCGACGAACTGGTGAATACAGTGAACACGATCAGCGCTGATATAGTTTGTGTTACAGAAGCCTGGCAAGTTATACCAGAGTTGTGTGCCATTGAAAATTACGACCTATTCCACTGTCTTAGAACCGAGAAAACGAGGAGGTGGACTTGTGATGTTTACACACACCAAGTACAAAGCCGAGCGCCTGAACGTTGAAACCCCCAGGGAACTTGAGGTCATGTGGGTAAGATTAACACCTCCATGTCACCCTCGCCACACTGCCTCCATCATTTGTGGTTTGGTGTATCACCCCCCACGTGCACCCACCTATGCCCTGCTAGTCGACCACATCATCACATGTGACACCCTACGAGCAAGATATCAATCTTCCAAAATGGTTATATGTGGTGACTTCAACCAACTAGAAACCAAAGAGATAGAAGATCAACTGAACATCACCCAGAATGTCAACTTTCCCATCCACGAACAAAACACCCTAGACCTCATTATCACTGACCTGACAGACCAGTACCTACCACCTCAACCACTTCCACCGGTGGGAAGAAGCAACCATCTCTTTGTGTTTTGGGCCCCTGCCACTACCACCTCCCACCACCAAGATATGTAGACCTACACCTGACTCTGCTATCAGACAGTTTGGACAGTGGCTGGTACAGTACCCGTGGACTGAGGTACTAACTGTTAGTGATGTTGACAGGAAGTGGGAGAATTATCAAATTACCATCACTCAGGCCTACTACCACTTCTGCCCTACTAAGGAGGTTAGGAATCACCCTGCTGACCTACCATTGATAACACCACGGATTAAGAGGCTGATGGAGCAGCGCAACAAGGCGTTCTACAATGACAGGAGGAGGTATAACACGCTGCGCAACAAGGCGTTCTACAGTGACAGGAGGAGGTATAACACGCTGCGCAACAAGGTCATCAGAGAAATTAAAGCTGCCAAAAAGTTGTACTATCCAACAAAAATTCACCACCTTAAACAAACCAACATCAGTCAGTGGTACAAGAAATTAAAGGACCTGTGTGGGATGGGGAAAAAGTCACCTTCTATTCCCTGTGTTGACGGACATACCAGCCAGGAAGCAGCTAATCTCATCAATGACCATTTCGCCAGGATCTGTCAAACCCTGCCCAGACTGGACTCAGCCCAATTACCAGCTTACCTACCCTCCATCCCTCCCCCACGCATTAATGAGCACGAGGTCTACTATAAGCTCTTAAGCTTTAAGCTCAAACGCTCCACTACCCCTATTGACCTCCCCGTTAAATTGTACCGTGAGTTTGCTGTTGAGCTTGCAAAACCCCTTTGTTCCATAATTAATGCATCATTTAGTCAGAGTAAATGCCCACAGGATTGGAAGACAGCTTATGTTACTCCAATACCAAAAGTTTCAAAACCCCAGTCACTTGATCAATTAAGACCCATTGCCATAACCACCCTCCCGAGCCTGTTATGTGAAAGCTTTGTGTTCGACTGGGTTTCAGCCAACATCTCAAATGTAATTGACCCCCAACAATTTGGAAATATGAAGTCATCATCAAAGACCTCAGTTGCCCTTGCATTCATAGATTTTAGAAAGGCTTTTGATCTAGTAGACCATAACGTAATACTAAGGAAAGCTCTTGATATTGGAGTGGAGCCCAGTCTAGTGGCATGGCTGGCAAACTTCCTGCGTGACAGACGTCAGGCAGTGTGTCACCAGGGTGCAGTGTCTAAACACCAACATCTCATGTGTGGTGTTCCCCAGGGGACCAGGATGGGACCCCTGTGCTTCCTCATCCTAATCAATTTTTCGCTGGAAATATGTGGATGATTCAACCGTTGGGACAGTCATCAACAACTTGTCTCCTGACTACCACCTCTTGCAACTACACCTGACCAACCTCCAAACGTGGACCAACAACAACAACAACGTCTCCATCAACCACGGCAAGACAGTAGTGATGCAATTTCACACGGCTACCACACCACCACCACCACCAGTGATAACACTAGGACAGCACCAAGTACAAGTAGTGGACACCACCAAGCTATTAGGTATCATGCTGGATGAAAAACTGAACTGGAAAAGTCACATCAGCACCATCATCCAGTCAGCCACATACCGCCTGTATATACCAAGGTGGCTGAAGTCCCTAGGCACACCACAAAAGGAGTTGGTAGCAATCTACAACACCTTCATCATCCCCAAGCTGATATACGCCTCCCCGCCTGGTCTTCATCCATCAGCCAAACACAGAGGCAGCAGCTGAAGCGGGTACAAAAGAGGGCATGTCGTATCATTCTGGGTTCGGCATACACCACCTACCAATAAGCCCTGGATACCCTCAGAATACCACCTCTTGTCACCAGACACCAGCAGCTCCTCTGGGACTTTAGCAAACAGTTGCTAATCCACCCACGCCATAGAGACCTCCTCCCACCCACCATTCCCAAACCCCGCCACGTCCGTCACTACAACCTACTCAAACCCATCAGAGCTAGGACAGACAGATATAAAAATAGTCCCATCCCCACAATAGTCTCCTTGATAAACCAAAGGCACATTTAAATATATGTACTATAATATATGTCCATGTGTAAGTGAACATGCGTGATTGTAATTGTGTACGTCTGTGTGTGAATGAATATTATGTGTGTATGTGCGAGAATGTTCTGGGCATGACGGTAAAGTGCATCCGGTGGTGAGGCTCTGAATGGGGACTTTCGGAGTTGTGGGGAAAGTGGAGTTACCCCTTAATCATCCATTCCTCCCAGGTCCACTCTGACCCGGAGTGGTAGCACCTGTTCAGGGTCCCTGCTGCTTTGTAGGGTTTGTGTATTTAGACTAAGGCTAAGAGAAGGAAACTCTGAATTCAAACCACCTGCTGCCTTGCAGGTTGTGCTTCTTCAGGCAAAGGCTAGGCCCACCGCCTAAAATGGTGGTTGGTGACAGGAAGGGCATCCGACCGAAAAAGATTTTTTTTGCCAAAACCAAACATGATAGTTCGCGGAAACACAGCCTCGGAAACTGCTAGGGCGTACCCCGTAAGCAACGCGCAGCGGCCTCGCCTGCCCCCTGCGAGAAGTGAGCAAGGGCTACCGTGTCAAGGACGGGCGCGGCCAAGGAAGCTAGTCCAACCCTAAATGTGGGAAGTTTGACAGGAAGGGGTCGGGAGTTGTCAGATTTAATGGAAAGAAGAGGAGTTGGAGTACTGTGCGTGCAGGAAACAAGATGGAAAGGGAACAAATCGAGGGAAATTGGTGAGGGATGCAAGCTCATCTACAGCGGAGCAAACACACAAGGGAGAAATGGAGTAGGCATTATCCTGGATAAGAAGTGGAGGGATGATCTGGTGAGTGTAATGAGGAAGAGCGACAGGATAATGAGTGTGAAGTTAGGAGTAGAGAGCTTAGTGCTGAATGTTGTGTGTGCATACGCTCCACAAGTAGGATGCACGGAGGACGAGAAAGAGGGTTTTTGGAGACATCTGGATGAGGTATTACAAGCTGTGCTGCAAGAGGAAAGGATTTTTGTTGGAGGAGACTTGAATGGCCACATTGGCTCAGAAAGGGGAGTGTTATCCAGGATACACGGTGGCTGGGGAGTAGGAGGAAGAAACGAGGAAGGGGAGGGCATTTTAGACTTCTGTTTAGCGAGCGATATGGCAATAACCAACACATTCTTTAAAAGGACCCCTGACCAGTATATTACCTACAAAAGTGGAATCCGAGAAACACAAATTGACTTCCTGTTGTGTAGAAGGAACCATCTGGGAGAAGTGAAAAGTTGCAAGGTGATAAAGGGGGAAGGTGTAACAGCTCAACATCGGCTCGTTGTACTAGACTGTGTGATCAAGGGTGTTAAGAGAAGAAGGAAACAAGGAACTCCGAAAATCCAATGGTGGGAGCTCAAAAATGAGCGATTAAAGCAGCAGTTCAAGGAACGAGTATTGAACGAGATAACCCCAAAGGAGAATGCAAACGAATGGTGGGAAGAAAACAGTAACATCATAAGGCGGGTAGGAGAGGAGCTATTAGGCAAAACATCTGGCATAGGAGCACTCCAAGATAAAGAATCGTGGTGGTGGAAAAGGGAAGTGCAGGAAAAAATTAGGTTGAAGAAAGAGGCAAAGAAAAAGTGGGATTTATCGGGTAGAGACGACGACAAAGTGGCAGCAAAAGCAGCCAAGAAGGAAGCAAAGAAGGCAGTGGCGCAGGCAAAAGCGAGGGCAGCCAATGAAATATATGAAGACTTAGAAACAACAGAGGGACAGAAAAAGATCTACAGAATGGCGAAAATGAGAAATAAAGCGACTAAGGATTTTACGCAAATAAAACAGATTAAGCATGAAGACGGTAGGGTACTGAGCAATGAGAGGGAAATACAAAACAGATGGAGGGTTTATTTTGAAAAACTGCTTAACGAAGAGAATGAGAGAAGGGTTTTTGGGGAAGGAACAGTAAATGTGAGGGATACACCCGAAATCAGTAGAGAGGAGGTGAAGATAGCCCTGAGGAAAATGAAAAATGGAAAGGCGCCAGGACCGGATGAATTACCAACAGAGGTTTGGAAGAGCTTGGGGGAGAAAGGAATAGATGTGCTCTGGGATTTATTGAGTAAGATCCATGATCAGGAGAAGATGCCAGACGCTTGGAGGGATAGCGTCATTGTACCAATCTATAAAGAAAAGGGTGACATCCAAGAGTGCGGGAACTATCGGGGTATTAAGTTGATGTCACACACAATGAAAATATGTGAAAGGGTAATAGAACGGAAAATAACAGAAAAAACAGAGACTGGCGAACAGCAGTTTGGGTTTATGCCTGGTAGAGGGACAACCGATGCAATTTTTATTGTCCGTCAATTGCTGGAGAAATACGGGGAAAAACAACAAAAGCTCCATCTAATTTTCATAGATCTAGAAAAGGCATATGACAGAATACCTAGAGGAGAAGTGTGGAGATGTCTGAGAGAGAGAGGAGTGTCGGAAAAGTATGTTAGACTAGTGATGGACATGTATGAGGGAGTGAGAACGCAAGTACGAACATGTGTTGGAGTGACCGAGATGTTCCCGGTAACAGTGGGAATTCACCAAGGCTCCTCCTTAAGCCCATACATCTTTGATTTAATAATGGATGTGCTGGGAGATGGTATCATTGCACAAGCGCCATGGGACATGCTATTTGCAGACGACATAGTCATCATAGATACCACCAAGGAGAGAGTGCAGCAGAAGTTAGAAAGATGGAGAAGGGCGATGGAAGACAGAGAGTTTAAGATTAGCAGGGCAAAGACAGAGTATATGGTTTTTAATGGAGAGGAAGAAATCGGAGATGTGATGCTGGGGGTTGAGAGGCTTAAGCGGGTCAACACTTTTAAGTACCTTGGCTCAAGTGTGGCATCGGATGGAACACTCGACTATGAAATAAATCATAGAATTCAATCAGTGTGGAGAAATTGGAAAAACACCTCGGGAGTATTGTGCGACAAAAAGATCAGCGCACGAGTGAAAGGAAAGGTATATAAAACTGTGGTGAGACCTGCATTTATGTACGGAGCAGAAACCTGGCCCATCAAAAAGGCTCAGGAGAAGAAATTGGAGGTGGCAGAAATGAGGATGCTAAGATGGATGTGCGGAGTGACGAGTTATGATAGAATTAGAAACAAAAGGATAAGAGGAACAACCAAAGTGATTGAAATATCAAAGAAAGTGCAAGAGCGAAGGTTACAATGGTATGGTCATGTGATGAGGAGGGAGGATAATAACATAGCTAAGAAGGTCATGAATATAGAAGTAGAAGGCAGAAGGAAAAGAGGAAGGCCAAGAAGAAGATGGAAGGATTGTGTGGATGAAGACCTTAAAGAGAAGAATCTGACTGGAGACGAATATGGCGACAGAGGACAGTGGAAGCGACTTACCAAAAACAGCGACCCCGTATAAAGACGGGAAAAGCTGGGGAAGAAGAAGAAGTATGTGCGAGAATGTATTTGTGTATGTCTGTTCATTCATTTATATGTACCTATAAGTATCACCCATTTCCATCACCATTTTATAATGTATATTTCCAGCCCTTGGCTGCATGTATCAAATAAACCTTTTATTATTATTATTATTATTATTATTATTATTATTATTATTATTACATACCCTAATAGTATATACACATATGCATTAACACACACACATTTACACACACACACATACCCTAATAGTATACACATGTATGTATTAACACACACACATACCCAAATACACACGTATGTATTAACACACACACACATACACACACGTACAGTACAGTACACACACAAAGAATGGTGACAGTAGTAATTACTCAACCCTTACTTATCATAGCGTGAACACTTTTACTAAGTTGTATAGATTAGTGAACAGGAAGTTTATGTTGTTCTTTCATTAGAGAGAGAGAGAGCTGTGTGCGGGCATGCGTGCGTGTGCCTGTGTGCGTGCATCCGTATGCTTGCGTCCGTGCGTGCATGCGTGCGTGTGTGTGGAGGAGGAGGGGGGGAGGGGAGCTGATCGAGGTGGTAGGATAATTTGTATATGGATAACTAACATTCATCCCTGGTTCTGATCTGTGCCGACAATATAATTAATAATTAATTATTGTATTGGTTGTTGGTGAATCTAACATTACATGATAACATTCACTCTTAATTAATAGTTAACAATTGTAGTTTGGTCTGTTTTGTATCTGGTTCTCTATTGATTACTTTTGTTACTAATACTTGTTCTATGTTATAATATACACCTTCATATGTGTAGTACTCAGGGTCTGGCTGGACATCTGAAACACAGTAGGCTACATGTTTCAAATATTAATATACACCTTTATATGTAGGCCTCAGGGTCATCTGAAACATAGTACATTTTTCAAATATTAATATACACCTTTATATGTACAGTTATCAGGGTCTGACTGGACATCTGAAACACAGTACATGTTTCAAATATTAATATACACCTTTATATGTAGTCCTCAGGGTCATCTGAAAGAAAGTAGGCTACATGTAGTCCTCAGGGTCTGGTTGGACATCTGATACAACGGGTGAAGTCTCGCTGGACCGGTCCATCTGTGTCCTGGTGGTCACAAAGGAAAGGTAAATAACACAGATAGACAACACATTACCTATTCACTGGTCGAAGTTTAATTATCTCTAGCCATTATCACACACACACACAAACACACACACACACACACATGACCTATTGTTATCTCCATGGTAGGTTAATATGGTACCCATGTGAGACATCTGTACCATGACCCATAATACCATTACCACACACACTCATGTCTGTATTTACTACACAACAAATAATATTGCTATACCAAGACCAATCACATTATTGTAAACAACACACAGTGTTATTGTTATTGTTATATTACAGGCATCATGTGTGGACGGAGTGTAATACTGATGGTGGTGATGGTAGTAATGGTGTTGGCTCCCACACCACCTGTTGATGCTGATATACGTACTGGTAAGTTTGGTCATTATTGTTTGTTACTATATGTTCTTGCCTTACCTAATTGTTCTTACCTATTTGTATCTTTACAGGATTGAGTCAAGCTCGTAATGTCCCGTATTTTAAAACACAATTATCATATTTTTCTTTAAAGTTATGCATGTTTTTGACACACACCTCTTCCTCTGGTAATTTGTTCCATTCGTCTATTACTCTACTTGGAAAACTATATTTCTGTGCATCTTTATCTCCTTTTCTTTTAATTGTGTGTGTGTGTGTGCAAAAAAGAGAGAGGAAGGAAGAAGGATGTGTGTGCGTGTGTGTGTGTGTGTAAGAAAGAGAGAGTAAAGAAAATGTGTGTGTAAGAAAGAGAGAAGGAGGAATAAATGTGTGTGTGTGTGTGTGTGTGTAAGAAAGAGAGAGTAAGGAAGATGTGTGTACGTGTGTGTGTACGTACAGTAAGATAGAGAGAAAGAGGAATAAGTGTGTGTGTGTGTGTGTGTGCAAAGAAGAAGGAAGAAGGATGTGTGTGTGTGTGTGCAAAAAAAAGAGAGAGGAAGGGAGAAGTATGTGTGTGCGTTTGCGTGTATGTGTGTGTAAAAGAGGGAGAGTAAGGAAGATGAGTGTGTAAGAAAGAGAGAAGGAAGAATAAAAGTGTGTGTGTGTAAAAAAGAGAGAGTAATTAATATGTGTGTGTAAGAAAGGAAGAAGGAGGAATAAGTGTGTATGTGTGTGTGCGTGTGTGTCAGACATACAGACAGTGTTGTGATAAATAATGTGGTAATAACTATATAGTGTATAATAACCAAACAATGTACTGTACAATTAGACAAATACCATTGAGACATTGTTGATTAAAATTACACAAAAATATTGTCCTCCAAGTTAACAGGGTACTACATACAGCTTTGGTGGTAAATCTGCAGCAACTGATTCCTCCAAACTATTCCAAGCAACAAATAACCATTACTTTTGTTGATATGGTCCTGTTTCCTGGTATACTTTGGACGAATCAAGGTGCTCTAATGTATCAAAAGTATAATATGCCCTTAATACATGCAATGCTATTACACCCTGTATAAGAGACAGGAAGGGACAGAGTTTGAAGGAAGAGAAGGAAAAGATAGTGTATGGAAGAGGTGAAGTAAAGGGAATAAGAGGGAAACGAAGATAAAGTATGAAGGAGGAGAAGGAGGTGGAAGAGAGACAAGCGAAGAAAGAGTTACAGGGGTAATAAGAAGAGAAAGTACAAAGGTAGAGAATGGAGGAGAAAAAGAAGGAGAGAAAGAGAGAAAGAGAGAGAATTAAAGAAGGAGGAAAAATTAAGGAAGAGAAGTATGGAGAGAAGGAGTAAAGGAAAGAAGGAAGGGAGGAAGAAAGAAGAGAAGAATGGAGAGAAGGCGATAGGGAGGGAAGGAAGGAAGGAGGGAGGGAATGAAGGAGGGAAGGAGGGAAGAATGAAAGAAAGGAGAGAGAGAAGAGTTTAGTGACGGAGCAGAAATGTTGATATAAATAGTAATCCACTATTACCCCTGAGAGAGAGAGAGAGAGAGAGAGAGAGAGAGAGAGAGAGAGAGAGAGAGAGAGAGAACCCATCACTAACAACTTTCCCCTCTCACCAGAATGTCCCACCTACAACCAGTCATCCATGGTGTCTCAACAACCATTAGAGATGAACAAAATCGGTGAAGGTGTCATGGAGGCTCGCTTTCAGTTGTTGTCTCCACCTGATAATAATACCACGTGGGGGACAAGTCTCCACATCATGAATCAAGACGATAAACAAACTCTGGCAAGACTTGACATTGATCACATTACCGGACCTGATAACCAAGTCAATATCAAGTTTTCCTGTACTTGTGAAGATGATCTTTCCAGTGTCAAAACCATCACAAGACCAGACGTCATCACCAAACTGGCACTTCAAGACTTTCTCAAGCTTCGTGTTGGATGTTGGCATCTTTATCGTGAATCCCAGAGGAAGATCACCTACCCATTGTCATTCACCCGCTTCAAGTGGAAAAAACAACCTGATTTTCTCAAGATAGAGGTCAGTTGTTCTCTTTATTAGGAATGTATACAGGTAAAATCATGACAATTATTACCATGACCTAACCTAGCCTAGCCAACTCTAACCAAACCAAGCCTAACTTAACCTAACCTAACCAAACCTAATCTAATCTAACTTTGCCTAACCTGCTGTAACTTAACCTAATCAAACCTTATATAACCAAAACTAATCTAACCTAATCAAACCTGCAGTATAACCTAACCTGCAGTAACTTAACCTAATCTAACCTAACTTAACCTAACCTTACCTAACCTAATCTAACGTAATCTATCCTGTAGTAACCTAACCTACAATAGCCTAACCTAACCTACAGTAACCTAACCTAACTATTACCAGATGAATATAATAATGATGTAAATAATTATGTGTGTTATTATTTCAGGGAGGAGAGTGTTGGCTGGAGTTATCTACGAACTTTGATGAGGAGAACCAGAAGTTGATGGACCACAAGTGTCCCTTCAACCTACCAGAGTTCCCTCAACTTCAACTGACAGTCAAGTGTCCAGATAATGTTGAACAATGTGCAATCATCAACTTCTGCAACACCGGTTAGTCTAATCCATTAACTTATGTTTATATTCTTTAATTGAATTATATACTATATTAGTATTATATTAGATGTCAGACAATGATTTTTATAGCATTAATAATGAATGAAAAGTTATTGACAACCATCATTTAAATATCAATATAAGAAAATTAAGCACGTAACACCAAGGTAAGGGGGTTATACACTTGTGGTGCATTGGAGTGCCTTCATTCCTTCAAAAAATGTCAAGAAACAGGACCAGGTGAACAAATATACTAATGTCCTGTTGACTGGAATAGTTTGGAGGAATCAGTTGCTCCAGTATTATCTCCTTAAATGTATTATTTGTATTGGGTGAATTGGAAGGCTACTAATTACCCCAAACTATCCCAGGAAACAAATTATCTCAATGATTCTAATACTCATAACATTCTCACCTTGTCCTATGATAACCTTAAAGTTAATGATGCCTTTAAACAATTTCCAGCAACAGGCCACCATTATTTATGTTAACCTGGTTCTGTTTCCCGACATACTTTGGAGGAATCAAGGAACTCTAATGTACCCACAGTGTAATACCCTCTTAACAATGTATGATGTTGTGGAACTTTCTACACTGTCCTCCTGAATGACCTGCATGTCTTTGGGTTGCAATAGTCTCAATATTAGTCTCCGTGAGGTGTGTGTGTATATGTGTGTTTTACCATAATATATATGTATTACACACACATACAGAAACATTGATTTATATATATATATTACAACAAAGAGTGAGACGAAGATTTAGGGGAAGGTACAGTGCTGGTAAATCTGGAGCAACTGATTCCCACAAATAATTCCAAGCAACGGGCCACCATTATTTTTCCTCACCTAGTTTTGTTTTCAGCATACTTTAGAGGAATCAATGTACCAAATGTATACTATCCCCTTAATGTCCTCACCTGTGAAATAAAGAGTAAGAGTGATCCAATATTATGTCTAATTTTGTTCGAGATGACGAGAAATATTATATTTATAGGAGATAAATTAGTAGATAGATAGATTGATTGATAGCCATTACTTACACTGATAGATAGATAGATAAATACACACACAGATAGACTGATAGATAGATAGATTAATACACACACAGATGGATATCTATATCTGTTTCTATAGACACATTGTGTTTACAGGAGTATATGTCGTAGTTTAGTGAGTAGTCTTGTAATGATCAAAGTAAAATATAATTGTAACTAATTGACTAAGGTGAAACTAAATATAGAAACCATATGAAAATAAAGGTAACGTGTATGTATATTTGTTGTCAATCAGAGAGTGAAGGAACAGTGAGGACCCCAATACACTGTAAGGAGATGAATATACCACACCTAGTGGGCTACAGGGAACCAATACACCACCACCACCACCACAACAACAACAACACGATGATGATGATGAAGAAGGAGGTGGTGCTGGAGGTGGTGTTCGTCCTCACACCTCCACCAAGCACTGAGTGGAATATAGTGAGGCTGGAGCTGGGGACCCTCGACATCCCTGTGGGATGGATAGACTTTATACGCGGTCCCTCTCTTGGTAATGAGGATCTGTGGTTCTTTTGTCTCCAGGATTATGTTGGTCGTGTGGGGACTCCCTGGAGTATCACACCAACACACAACACTATCAGTATTATACTCAAGGTAAGTCTCTCTCTCTCTCTCTCTCTCTCTCTCTCTCTCTCTCTCTCTCTCTCTCTCTCTCTTAAGGGGATATTACAGCGTTGGTGAATCTGGAGTAACAGATTCCCTCAAAGTTTTCCAAGCAACAGGACACCAATATATTTGTTAATCTGGTTCTGTTTCATGTCATTCTTTGGAGGAATCAAGACACTCTAATGTACCAACAGTGTACTAACCCCTTAAGCTATTATATATACTTAATGATTTTTTTCATTCAACATTTTTGTATAAACTCTCTCTCTCTCTCTCTCTCTCTCTCTCTCTCTCTCTCTCTCTCTCTCTCTCTCTCTCTCTCTCTCTCTCTCTCTCTCTCTCTCTCTCTCTCTCTCTCTCTCTCAGAAAACTACTGTATATGATTTTTATGTACTAACTCAAGTTAAAATATCTATATGAAAATTTGATACTATTCCGTCTCATTAAAGAATAGTGTATGTGTGTGTGTTACAGATTATAAAATGGTGGATGGAGGCGTAATGTGTGTGTGCGTGACAAATTGGTGGATGAAGGTATAATGTGTGTGTGTGTGTGTGTGTAGCAAATTGGTGGATGAAGGTATAATGTATGTGTGTGTGCGTGTGTGACAAATTGGTGGATGAAGGAATAATATGTGTGTGTGTGTGACAAATTGGTGGATGCAGGTATAATGTATGTGTGTGTGTGTGTGTGTGTGTGTATGTGTGTATGTGTGAAATTGATGGTGTTGATGGTGTTACAGATTACAAAGTAGTGGATGAAAGTATAATATATATATATATATATATATATATTATTATTATTATTATAATAATAATAATAATAATAATATTAATCATAATAATCATAATAAACGGTTTATTAACATGAGGGCAGCCATAGGCTGAAAATATACATACATTTAAAAGAAATAGAATAGGTAAAGATATTCAAATACATATATAATTATATACATACACAAAGAAAATGGTGATGATGAGTATGATGGGGGATTGCTGACGTCTATGGATTGTTAATTATGTTAACAATTGTAGGCATAGCACTCTTTTTATATCTTTCTGTAGTAGCCCGTATTGGTTTTAGTCTGTTGTAATGTCTCATGGCATGTCTGGGTTTTGTTGTTGTCTGGTAGGAAGTGTCTGTGTCTGGGATGGGAGATAAGTCTTTCACCAAACTGTTTTAGCAGCTTAGTGTGGCTGTCAGTGAGGGAAGTCAGGTCGAGGGTGATGAGAGCGGTCTCGTATGTCGTGTACCTATCTCCCATGATAATTCGGCACGCCCTTTTCTGCACCTTCTCAAGTTGCCGTTGTTGTGTGAGAGAGAGGGATGACGACCAGGCTGGTGAGGCATACGTGAGTTTGGGAAGTATAAACATAATGAAAATATTCCTCAACTCACGTAGCTGCATACCAAGGGATTTCAGCCTCCTCAACATGTACAGTTTGTATGCAGCAGTCTTGACAGTGTTGTTGATGTGCTGCTTCCAGTTCAGCTTACAGTCTATGATGATGCCCAGGAGTTTGGTGTATTCCACAACCTGTAGGTTGTGTGCTCCTATGGTGACTGCAGGCGGTGGTACATGGGTGGTGGAGGTACTGACATGCATCACCACAGTCTTGTTGGCATTGATGGTGATGTTGTTGTGTGTGGTCCATGCTTGAAGGCTGTCAAGAATGTCCTGTAGTGGTCCATAGTCAGGGGAGGTGTTGTCAATGGTTACGCCCACCGTAGAGTCATCTACATACTTCCATCGAGTAGGTGTTTCTGTCAGGGCATCATTAATCATAATGAGGAAGCATAATGGGCCCATTTTTGTGCCTTGCAGCACTCCACATGTCAGGCGTGTGCATGATGAGATGCTGCCCTTATAACGCACAGCCTGTCGTCGCTCGTCAAGGAAGTCAGCCAGCCAACTTACCAGGTTGGAGTTGAGCCCCATGTCTAGTGCTTTCTTGATAACAATTGTGTGATCAACTACGTCAAAGGCTTTCTTAAAATCAATAAATGTGAGTGCAACTGACGTTTTTCTTTTCTCAAGGCTTTTAAAAATAAAGTCAAGAAAGCTGACTAGACAATGGGTGGTTGATGAGGACTTCATATTACCAAATTGCTAAGGATCAATAATGTCAGCAATGTTGGTGTAGGCCCAATCAAATATGAAGTCCTCACACACCAGGCTGGGGATGGGGGTGATGGCTATGGGTCTGAGGTCATTAAGGGATTGGGGGGGAGGAGGTTTTGGGGATGGGTGTGACATATGCAGTTTTCCAGTCTGAAGGACATTTACTTTGATTTAAAGATGCATTAATGATTGAGCAAAGGGGGGTGGCTAACTCATGAGCAAATTCTTTGTAGATTTTAATGGGCAAATCTACTGGTGTAGTGGACCTATTACTTTTGAATTTTAGAAGTTTATTACAAACTTGGTACTCATGTACAGTGGGTGGGGGAGAGGGGGCTGGTAGGTTAGTCTGGTCAAGGTTGAGCAAGGTCTGACAGATGTTTGAGAAGTGCTCGTTAATCTGGGTAGTTGCCTCCTCGCTGGTCAGGTTAGCAACGCATGGGAAAGAAGATGACTGTTTCTTAATCCTACACAGGTGTTTAATCTTGTTAAACCACTGACTTATATTTCCATCCTTCAAATGGTGTATCTTGTTGGGATAGTAGGTTTTCTTAGAAGCACGAATTTCCCTTATTACTTTGTTTCTTAGTCTTCTGTAGAGGTTGTTGTTATTGTTGTTGAAGGCTTTGTTGCGTTGCACTAGAAGTCTCTTGATGCGTGGTGTAATCCAAGGGACGTCGTTTGGGTGCATTGTTGACTCTTTGGTGGGGAAAAAGTGGTGAAAGGCCTCGGTGGTGGTGATCACGTAATTTTCCCATTTCGTGCTTACATCTTCAACAGTAAGTACTTCAGTCCATGGGAGTTGAACCACCCACTGACCAAAGTGACGAATTGCTGAGTCTGTGAGTGGTCTGTATGTCCTGGTGGTAGTGTTGTGCCTCTGAGTGGTGGTGGGAGAGGGTGACCACAGAATTGACAGGTGCCTGCTACGTCCCATGGGGGGAAGGGGTTGTGGGGGAAGGTAGTGATCCTTGAGGTCAGTGATAATGAGGTCCAGGGTGTGTGAGTCATGTGTGTGTGTGTGTGTGTGACAAATTGGTGGATGAAGGTATAATGTGTGTGTGTGTGTGTGTGTGTGTGAAATTGATGATGTTGATGGTGTTACGGATTACAAAGTGGTGGATGAAAGTATAATAAATCTGTGTGTGTGTGTGTGTGTGTGTGTGTGAAATTGATGGTGTTGATGGTGTTACAAACTACAAAGTGGTGGATGAAAGTATAATAAATGTGTGTGTGTGTGTGTGTGTGTGTGTGTGTGTGTGTGTGAAATTGATGGTGTTACAAATTACAAAGTGGTGGATGAAAATATAATATATCTGTGTGTGTGTGTGTGTGTGTGTGTGTGTGTGTGAAACTGATGATGTTGATGGTGTTACAGATTACAAAGTGGTGGATAAAGGTATACCAACAACTGGTAGGGAATCAACAAAGTCTTATAGCTGACCAACAGTGTCCCCGAGGTGAGGTTGGCTTCCCTTACAACAAGCTGGAGGTGTGGTGTCATGACGGTGATAACTGTGGTCAGGTGTCATCACCTCCCACCATAACAGGTCAGTAACATTAATATACATCTATCAGTATACATGTTTTTAAATATTTTTCCTTACAGACACACACAAAACACACATGCAGAGAGAGAGAGAGAGAGAGAGAGAGAGAGAGAGAGAGAGAGAGAGAGAGAGAGAGAGAGAGAGAGAGAGAGAGAGGAAAATGCAATGAAAGTTGGAGAAAGAGAGAAGGAAGGAAGGAATGGAGAGAAAATGAAAGAGATAGAGGGAAGGTGAAAAAGAAGGCATGAGGGAGAGAGAGAGAGAGAGAGAGAGAGAGAGAGAGAGAGAGAGAGAGAGAGAGAGAGAGAGAGAGAGAGAGAGAGAGGGGGGGGGGTTGAAATTTAGAGAAATTACTAAAATTAGTGTAATTTAAAAATAGTTATCATATCATAGTTGCCCATATAAAACATTGCTTGCTAATCGTTTTCTATAAAAAGGAACCACAGAAAACGAAAGAAAATAATAACAAGACTAACTATTATTGTATTTATTGTTGTTGCTATCTGTCCCTCCTTTCTTTCTATTTCCTTTGTTCTTGCTCTCCGACCACTCTATCACCTTTCACCTATTCCTACAAGGTCTCTCTCTCTCTCTCTCTCTCATAAGATAGAGTAAGGAAGGGGGTTAGGAAGGTGAACACAACACTATCATTTCATTGTCTCACCTTCAGAGTACACCAATGTATCGTCGACACGGCCGGGAGTGTCAATAGATGTGAAGGAAGGGAAGGAGCAGGAGACCAGACTTACCTTTGAGGCCCTACCAAACCAACACTGGAGTATCAGGTTGTGGTACTCTAGTGATGATTATAATGGTGCCATGGTAACAATGTCTCACACTCCAAACAACACTATGGGTCAACACGTATGGCTGGAGGTGATGTGTGGGTACATTCCTGACTTCAACATTGTTACGCTGTACAATGACACACCTTCAAACACATCACCTCCACGATACTACTTGGTTCAGGTCAGTTGTGTACAGTTCACTTAATATGTCAAGAATCTCTCTCTCTCTCTCTCTCATTATTATCATTATTAACTATATCCCTCTCATTTTTACTATTATTATTATTATTATTATACTCTCTCTCCTTCTCTCTCTCTCTCTCTCTCTCTCTCTCTCTAGGGGCAATACAATTTTGTTACATTGCAGCCCCTTGATTCCATCACAGTATGTCAGGAAACAGGACCAGATAAACAAAAACAATGGTGTCCTGTTGCTTAGAATAATTTGGAGGAATCAGTTGCTTCAAAATTTACCAACACTGTACTATAACCTTAAAGGGGTAATACAGTGTTTGTTGTAAATCTGGAGCAACTGATTCCTCCAAACTATTCCGAGCAACAGGACAACATAGTTTTTGTTCACATGGTCCTGTTTCCTGACATACTGTGGAGGAATCAAGGTGCTCCAATGTACCAAAATTGTATTACCCCCCTTAAAACAGAGAGAGAGAGAGAGAGAGAGAGAGAGAGAGAGAGAGTGAGAGAGAATGATAATAACAATAATAATAATAATGATAAGAAAATAGAGATAGAGAGTAAATATTTATAATAATAATAACAGTAATAATAATAATAATAATAATAATAATAATAACATGATAGAGAGAGAGAGTAAATGAAAATAATAATAATAATAATAATATTAATGATAATAATAATAGTAGTAATAATAATAATAAAGATAATAATAATAAAAAAATAACAGTAATATTGATAAAAATAAATAAATAATAATATATATAATAATAATAAAAATAATAAGAGAGAGTAAATATTATTATTAATAAGAGAGAGAGAGAGAGAGATTGTAGGGTCTGTTTTGTGGTCCCGTGTGGAGGAAGCAGTACACTTCAATTCAACCAATAGACAAAAGAAAATGAGATTATTGTGAATCCATCAGGAAATGTGTGTGTGTGTCTGTACACACCATTGAATTCTCGGTTGGATGATGTTTCTGTGTGTGTGTGTGTGTGTGTGTGTGTGTTGTATTTCACTGAATACAGTTATATTAATACGGGTGTACACATTATGTACATTAGTCCTGTACTCATATACACATTATGTATTGTACATTAGACTAGGCCTGTACACACATACACATTATGTACATTAAGCCTGTATACATATACTCATTATGTACTGTACATTAGACTAGCCTCTACACATATACACATTATGTACAGTCGCAACACATAGTTCTTGAACAGACTTCCCTTTACACCCTGGTCAAGAACTATATGCCACGACTGTACTGTACGTTATACTAGGTGTGTTTATGAATGTGTAATTATCATAATGTAATATTACAGGTGGGAATAGACTGGCTGAGGGTGACTGAGACCACACCAGGACACAACCAGACTATACAACAATACAACTGTAGTCGTCCACTGCCTCACCATCCGAACCTTATCATCACTATTAATTGTCAAGAGGGTAGAGACTGTGGTACAGTGAGTCAACCCTGTCCCATTGGTGAGTGTAACCAAACTTATCTTATACACATATAACATACAACCTGACCTATCAACACACACACACAAACATACACACACACACACACACCAAGAGAAACACCAACCAACAAATAATTCAGTGGTTTACACACACATACCAACTCACACACACACAAACCAACAGACAACTCATTGGTTTACACACACACACACACACACACACACACACACACATAAAGAGTATTTACAGTGTTTTGAAATAATACTTTGTTCACAGTTTAAGTCAATATTATTATAATCATAAGATAATAAGATCGTTATTATGTCTCTCTCTCTCTCTCAACATGGGTGTTAATATTTCTCTCTCTCTAACTCTCTATCTCTTTTTCTTTTATACTCAACATGGGTGTTAATATTTTTTCTTCTCTCTCTGTTATACTCAACATGGGTGTTAATAATTCTCTCTCTCTCTCTCTCTCTCTCTCTCTCTCTCTCTCTCTCTCTCAACATTGGTTTTAATATTTCAGATATTGTGCAAGATATCACGGACATTGAAAAAGTTATTACGGACCTTGAACAAAATAATAATGACTCTAAACAAGATGCAAACTCAACACAGAAGAAGACGTTGTGTGACCAGGTGTGGAAAGCAGAGATCCTGAATGTGGCAACGTATGTGCCGAGGCTGCAAATAATAACTTTATTCTTAGCCATTGTAATATCTGGAATTCTCTACTTTTCTTGGATTAAGTTTGTGGACATTGACATTTTGCATTACCTTGCTCCAATATGTCGTAAGCTGGCTCTCCTTTTTGTACCAGTACCAGCCAACCCGTAACAAAGAAACACACACACACAAACAGACACAAGTACCAACAAACCAGTAACAAGGAAGCACACATCACATAATGAACATTGTTTACAGAGAATAACTCTTGATAAGCAGGTATAACTATTCTATGTTAATCATAATAATTATACAATGCCATGTTTTCAATAATAATATCAAATACCATCTTTTTACTAATAATTTTAATGTTTTATTGTATGACAATATAAACTACATGTATTAAGTTGATATGTTTTTATAATTATATGACCTGCTGTTATGTGGTGATGGTGGTAGTGGTGGGAGAGATGATGCAAATAATACATACACCACTATAAGGAGCTATAACATGATGTCAACAACTTGTATTACAGTATATCTATGTACCCACTATGAGGAGTTATAACATGATGTCAACAGCTTGTATTATATCTATGTACCCACTATAAGGATTTATAACATGATGTCAACAACCTATAATATATTTTTGTACCCACTATAAGGAGTTATATCATGATGTCAACAACTTATAATATATCTATGGTTGTGATCTTCTTTGATGTATGATGACTTAGTGCTGATTCTACAGTAGTTTGCTTTGGTTTGTAAGCACCATAACGAAAGAAACTGAACTGTGTAAATGACAAATAAGTGAATTATTGGATGAATTTGATAACTCCACTATCAAACTATGGTAATAATGGAACTACCTGACTGAGTTTGTAGAATATAATTAAGACTGACAAGTGTGGTTGGTTGGGGAGCATCCTAACAAACTATGGTAATAATGGAACTACCTGACAGAGTTCGTTGATATGGAGACTTGAGTTTATTGGATATAATTAAGACTAACAAGTGTGGTTGGTTGGGGAGCATCCTAACAAACTATGGTAATAATGTAACTACTTGACAGATTTCATGGATATGGAGACTGAGTTTGTTGGATATAATTAAGACTGACAAGTGTGGTTGGTTGGGGAGGATCCTAACAAACCAAAGCCACTGTGGAATCGACCCTTAGTAATGATTTGATAAGTAGTGGAAGATATGCCTAATACTTTTTAGTCTACAACAATGATTTACAAGTTGCCTCCACTAGTAACGAGCACAGAGTCCAGTAGGTTTGTTTACTCATCTACAACAATGATTTACAAGTAGCCTCTTCTATTAACGAGTACCGAATCCAGTAGGTTTGCTTACTCGTTGTAGTATAATGGATGTTTTAGCAGGAGAGTGTTCGATCCAATTATTTACTATTACTACGAGTAAACAAATACAGTGGTGCCACATTTACTTTACTATACATAAACAATAATACAGTGGTGCCACATTTACTATTACGATACGTAAGGAATAATACAGTAGTGCCACATTTACTATTACCATACATAAAGAGTAATACAGTGGTGCCACATTTATTATTACTATACATAGAGAATAATACAGTGGTGCCACATTTACTATTACTATACATAAACAATAATACAGTGGTGCCACATTTCACCAAACCAACTGGACACTGTGCTCATTATTACTGCAGGATAAATTAAATTGAGTTATTGTAGACATTTATAACCGTCTTGGTCCTAGAAGATCACTTGATGTCTGGTCTATGTTGGTGAGAATCTGGTCAACCACCTTCAGATGCTCAGATACCAACCTGACTCCCATTTTGGGGTCCGAGTATCTGTGCATCTGAAGGTGGTTAACCAGTTTACTGTATATACCTTGGGATAATAATTTTGTTTTATTGAATAAGAGTGAAATGTAAACAGGATACATGGAAACAATTTAGTGTAAATGATATAATGTATTTCCTGTTGTTTCATGAAAATAATAGAGAGTGAAATGTAAACAGGATACATGGAAACAATACGGTGTAAATTATATAATGTATTTTCTGTTGTTTCATAAAAATAATAGGGAGTTAAATGTAAACAAAATACTTGTAAACTACTGGGAAATTGGTCCATTACACTTTCTTGTTCAGTCTTGCACATTTTAATCATGTTAAGGGGGAAGATTTTTGTTGGTAAATCTGGAGCAAATGAATCCTCCAAGCAATAAAATTCAAGCAACAGAACACCATTATGTTTCTACATGTGGGTTTGTTTCCTGGCATACTTTGGAGGAATCAAGGTACTCCAGTCTATTAAAAGTATACCATCCCATTAAAAGGAGATTATTTTGTTGGAAAATTTGAAGGTCTCTGATTTCTCCTAACTATGCCTCCTTTGGGATATATTGCCTGTAGTGAGGTAGGCAATACTTTAAGGGTTTTCGGCATCCCTTCGGCCCCAGCCACTCCCTTTCACTTCTTCAACTGTCCCTCTATTCTTTCTATTTCCTTTTTTGCTTGCTGTCTCACCTCCCTACCAACTTCTTTCGGCGCTATATGACCTCGTTGTTGCGGCGCCTTATATCAATCAATCAATTCATCTTATCTATGCCAAAAAACACATGCCCTCAATGGTACTAATAAGGGATCTGTTGTATGATGACATAGTTTAGAAGAATCAGAGTCCTTCACGAACAAGAGAATCTAACCTTTAACTCTTTCAATGAATAAATTACCACCAGTTTCCTTTACTTATAACAATGGAACAATAATAAACATTAAAACATTTCCTTGTTAATAATTACCACCTCCAGGAAGGTTATATGATTGGTTTCATTTGTTTACTTGTTTGTTTGTTTAATAGTATGTTTATACAAACGGTTTATCATATATACAGTGTTAAGAATAAGGATGATATAACTGTGTATATTTTCGTCTTTGCATGTCACAACATATTGGGAGATTGATTCAATGTTCACCCTCAAGGGACCCTGTGATATACGGTAGTCTAAAAGTTGGAGAAAAATTAGTCCTTCAAATATTGCCACGAAACACCACCTATAGGGAAGGAGCTTGTTTCGTGGCATGGTCATGAGGAATCAGAAGTCTCCAATTTTATACACGATCACAGGATCCTTAATTAACAGAGGTATATAGTGTCAGAATGCTCTTGCTTTGCCTTCAAGTAATTAATTAATTCACAGTAGACAGTTATCATACTTTGTCTCTTCGACCATAACACTAGTGCTTAAAAAGTCACACTTACTAACGTTTAGAGTAAACTCGTGGACTTGTCTCTATTTACTGAAGTATATCAGATTACAAATTACAGGTTATACCCGACATCTTGTGCCTCTCTAAGATTATGTAGGAGGTGAATCTTCCCTCTTAGGGCAGGACTCCATCCTCCCTAGCAGTCTAGCCCATGGCCGGGCTCCAAGTGCCTCTCTTCTCTCGATCCTTCCTCACTTACCACACCCTTTCGTGCGTGACAGATTGCAACGATAGTGTTGATAATGCTTAGCTTATATATGAAATATAAACATGTTAGATACAAGTTTATATAAGAGAGAGAGAGAACAGGGTGGGGGAGAGAAAGAAAGGGATGGGTGGAGCCTGTGGACTGACGTGGTATATGCGTCACACTATGATCGTTCGTATCCCAGTGTTAAATTTCATAAAAATGACGCATTTCTCGGGGACAAGTGCCTTAATTATTCACTTTTGGTAATCCATTATAGTGCCAAAAATTAGCGGAATGTGTGAAATAACCCGTGGCAAAACATCATACTGATCCAACCTTTAGTTACAGAGTTATTCCCGAAAAACAGTGCGACACGGGCCCTGAAAGCGTTAGTAGTTGTCCTATAAATGCTGTGTAGCAAGAAGGAAAATGCCGTGTTTTGACTGTACTCTAAGGGTCGATTCCACAGTCGTATTCGTTTGTTAGCTTCCTAACCAACAACACTTGTAAGGCTTCATTATTTACCAAAAGCTGTGTATCCGTATTCACAAAATCTATCAAATTTTCAGATAATGATGATCACAGCATAATTTACTCATCAAATTACTTAAATAAATCAGCAAAAAGTCATTTACTCGGCTAAGATTCTTTCGTTTGCATGCCTACAAAACACTACGAACCACTGTGGAATCGACCCTATGTACAGTAGTGGTCAATAATAATAATCCACATATGGGTAACTTTAACAATTTGCTATCTAATGTTTTCATGTTCACATAAAATGTTATTGTTTTAAGGAGTGTGTAGCTGCTTGTATTATATTAAACGATGGTACTTAACGTGTGTGTGTGTGTGTGTGTGTTATTGTTTTAAGTAGTATGTAGTTGCTTGTATCAAATTAAAAGATGGTAGCTACTTAACGTGTGTGTGTGTGTGTGTGTGTGTGTGTTATAAGTAGTATGTAGCTGCTTGTGTTAAATTAAAAGATGGTACTTAACGTGTGTGTGTGTGTTATTGTTTTAAGTAGTGTGTAGCTGCTTGTATTAAATTAAACGTTGGTACAGCCATGGCTGATAGTGCTGGACCAGTGTCCAAGGAGTATTGGAGACCAACTGAACAGAGTTAAAAAAAGTGAGTCTTCTAAACCTCTCTCAACGTTGAGAATGGTTTGGAAAACCAACATTCCTTGGACCCTTCTTTTTTTTTTTTTTTTTTTTTTTTTTTAATTCATTGCGCCGTAGCGTCAGTCAATAGGCAGACAACAGTACACAAGGGTAAGCGGGACTCACGAGAACCCAATGACCACATACACACACAAGCACACACACATGCGCACACACACTCACATCACGAAAACATAACAGAATGAAGCACAAGCATACAGACAAATATTTATATCATGACCTACTTAAATCCACCAAAACGAGGGTGGCGCACCAGAAGTTCCTCCAGAACCTGATGGTTCAGCAGGTGTCGACAAACCACATCAAGTGGCAGGCCCTGGGGCAGCAAGTGTCGGACAGTGGGGCAGGCTAGGCAATAGTGCTCTATAGTGTTAGCACGAGGCGCTCGACACAAGCGACACTCAGTGAAGGGAGGCTCACCCTGCATCTCAGCAACCTGCCACGGTGGCCGGTAGCCAAGCCTCAAACGAGCAGAGACTACATTGTGCCTCCGAACCATGAGGCCTCGACGACGGTAGGAATATTTGTGATGGCAGACAGACTCGTAATGGGTGATGGAGATGCTGAAGGGCCTCTCTGCATCCCTGCGTCGCCGTACAGGGAGGAGAGCGGCGGAGCGGACTTTAGAGAGGTAACATGTCAGGGAGAGAGGACGTCCAGCACCATGAGGAGGCAGATGGCAGGCTTCCTTTGCGAGTCTGTCAACTGTACCATTGTGACGTAAACCTACATGGGATGGCACCCATAAAAATTTGACAGTCAAGTTACGGTGACGCAATAAGGCCAAAAACGATAAAATCTGCTGAATAACAGTAGAGTGTGTGGGCTGAACACTAGAGAGGGAATGAAGGGCAGGTTTGGAGTCACAAAAAATGGCAGCATTCACTCCACGTTGACAAACAACACTAACAGCATCCAGAATGGCATACAGTTCACACAATGTTGAGCTAGAGTGGTTACAGAGACGACGGCCAACCCAGCCCCCTGGAGGTGACTCCAGATCAGGCGAGAAAACAGCACAACCTGCTGCACCATCCACCTGCAATGAGCCATCAGTGTAGAGGCAGTATGGATCTGTGATGGAGGAAGTCACTGTTTCTATGTGTTCCAGAGCCAACTGCTGCTGTAGAGAAGGCAGCTCCGACTTGGAAGTAGGTGTAAAGCTCACATCAGGTGTTGGTAGCATCCATGGAGGGGGCCCTGGGGGGACGTCTGCAACCATTATATCTATATTAAGACCACGGAGCACAGAGGAAACAGACCTTATAAGAGTACGTCCAGCAGGCAGTATGGGAGGGACCGGGTAGTTTGGTCTAAGAGAAGTCCTGACTAACTGAGAGTAATGGGGTGAAAGATGTGGGAAATGGAGGCACTTGACAGTGAAGCAAGTAACATTAGAATAAATTCTCTCCACTAATGGGGGAAGACGCAACTCACGCTGCATGTTCACTATCCTGGTCGACATTGGACAGCCGAGAATAATTCTCATTTCTCTATTTTGAAATTTTTCTAAAGTTTCCAGAGTAGCCCTAGGAAGTTGAATCAGAGCAGGGGAAAAGTAATCAACAACTGAACGGATAAAAGCAATATAGATGGTCCTGGCTACTGGGATGGAGATGCCCGAGGAGTTGTTAGATAGCCATTGAAGTGGTGTAAGTCGGCGCTGGAGACGACCCAATAAGTCCTGGACAATGGGATGGTCTTGAGGTCTGGCAGGGACAATCGGCCAAATATTGACTGGCGCACCCAGGTAGCAGTACTGGGAACACATGGGAATGACAGTCCCTCCAATGGTGAACACTGGCTGAGCTTGAGGAAGGCGGCAGGTGAATATTCTGCTCTTATCTGGGGAGACAATAATGCCACAGTGAGAGGAGGCCACAGAGAAGGAGTCAAGAAACCGCTGGAGATCCCTTGGTGAGGTAGAATGAACACAGATATCATCAGCATAGCACGTAATTGTAGTTCCAGGAATATCAGGGAGAGAAGTGAGCAAGCGATGCATCAGAATATTAAATAACAATGGGCTGAGAACACCACCTTGAGGCGTACCAAGATGAAAACTGCGCAAAGGACTGAGTGCACCACTGAAAAACACACAGGAGGTCCTGTTACTCAGGTAGCCCCGAATCCACCGTAGTAGATTACCCTTTATCCCAAAGTTAACCAGTTGATCCAAAATGACGTCTCTATTAGCAACATCGAAGGCACTTCGAAGGTCAATGAAGGCCACCACACTGTCCCTGGAAAGGCGAGAGTACAGGTCGATTAGGCAGTGATGTGTGCTCCGCTGGGGAAGGAAACCAAACAGCCATGGAGAGAGGCGATCCTGTAGTCTGTACATGAGACGATTGAGTAAGATTCTCTCTATAACCTTACAGAAACAGGAAGTAAGGGAAATAGGCCTGAACTTTGCAGTGCCGGGCTTAGGGATGGGTATTATTGTGCTGCTGGTCCAGGCTCGTGGTACACAACCGTCACGAAGACAAAGATTGTACAGTCGAAGTAGAGGGTTCCCAGGAACTTGTTGAAGTAGGCGCAGCACAGCATAAGTAATACCATCATCACCAGGGGAAGAAGCTCTACCCCGAATGAGAGCACGGCGAAACTCCTCCTCAGTTATCTCCTCTGCATCATCGTCATCATCTTGTAACAGAGCAGACATTAGACGTAGCCGATGGACAGCAGCATGGGAAGCGAGTGCATCTTGTATGTGGATGGGTAGACTGGCTGGGGTAGATTGTTCTGACCAGGCATCGACAAGTTGTTTGGCATAGTCGGCAGGAGTGTGATGACGAGCAGTGGCCGGTGTCTTTTTAACAACCCGACGGATGAGGTGCCACATAGAAGCCACACTTGTTTGCTGGTTGATGCTGTCCGTGAACCGCTGCCAAGACTCAGTGTGAGCACAATCCTGCAGGGCAACTGAAGCGTCCCTAGACATCTGGTAACGATGGAGTAGGTCAGGGGTTGGGTTGGCTTGAAACAATAGGCCATCACGTTCAGCCTCCTCCTTTGCCTCCTGTATACGTGCATCCAGCGTCCAGGAGTGGGCAGTATGGCGATGCTGGAGGTGTGGCCGGGAGACGTATAGCCTATAAAAGTCATGAGTAGCAGATACAAGATCAGAGTACAACTGTTCAGCTGATGATATGTCAAATGTAGGGAATACATGGGCCATAAATAAGATGTAAGTCGGGCAATATTTAGGGGGCACAGCAATACGCAAACGAGTGGCTGAAGCACCTGACCCAGCAGTTAGAGAATAATGAAACCGAAGAGCAATGTGATCAGAGAATAAGTCTGGCACGGAGAAGCACTGGACCTGAGATGCTATCAGGCCAGACGAGAGGAAGTAATCCAGAGTACCTCCCCGGCAATGAGTGGCACCACCAGTGTCCCAGTGTGTCAGATGATGCTTGCGGATGTATGAAAGGAGACGAACACCATTACGATTAATAGAGCCAGTACCATCACCCAAATCAGAATGCCGAGCATTAAAATCTCCCATATACACCATACCACGCACTGTTGGAGAAGGAAGAGCCTCAAGAGTGAGTCTAGCTGGGGCAGAATAGACATTACATAGTTGGAGTACTCCATTCCCAGGTAGAACCTCAAATAGCTGAAAGGTCATGTCAGGATCAGTGGAGGTACGGAGAAGGCGATGTGGCAAGGAGCTATGTATGTAAGTCAGGAGACCATTCCTTACCAGATGAACATATGGCACATAACCTGAGAGGGGAGGAGCTTGCCCAAGAGCGAGCGGCCGTCCTGGAAATGCTTCCTGGAGAAAAATAACACTGGGATGATGACGAAAAACATAGGCCTTGAGTTGAGTGAGCTTAGCATAACTGGTGATACCACATACATTCCAGGAGATGACATCCAGCCGGCAATCACTAGTGAACTCTGTATTTGGAGGTAGAAGTCCGGTGAGTGGGGGCAGATGAGCGACCTGGAGAAGAAGATGGACCAGGAGAAGGGACTGACTCGAAAAGCTTTTCAAGGCGAGATGCAACAGTATCCATCTTTTCGGTAAGGGTAGTGACAGTTGAGATGATGGCCTGCTGAGCCTCGACCAAGGTGGAGAGTTTGGAGTCATTGGCAGCCTGAGCGGCAACCAGCCCATCAATCCTGGCTTCAAGGGCAGAAAAGCGGTTTTCAAGAGCCGTACATCGTGCCATGAGGGTAGCAACAGACTTGCGGTGGGCCAGGTCTGGAGGTGAGGCAGGGTTGGTAGGAGGAGCAGACTGGGGAGGTGGTGGTGGTGGTGGAGGCGGAGCAATAGTAGAGACACGAGCCTGGACCTTACGTCGAGTACATCCATGCCACACGTTAACCCCTGGCTGAAGGCATCGTGGACACTTCCATCGAGACGTATCTTCAGGAGGTGAAGGCTCAGAGGTGGAGGCAGCAGGACGTGATGGTTCACCCCTGACAGGACACGTCTTGGAATCATGGTCGGCCGCACACCATGCACACTTCGGCCTGGCAGAACAGTACCGGGAGATATGCCCAACTCCCCAGCACCTGTAGCACCAAGGCTGGTCATTATGAAGTTTCCTCACCTCACACGGTGGAAGACAAGGGAGGAAATCAAAGGAAATCTCATTTGGAGGTGGATCGGGTTGACTCCAGACAACAACAATACGGCTAATGGGGGAACCATCTTGGAAAAAACGACGGGCAAAGTACACACCAGGGTATACTTTGGCAAGTTTCGGGTCAACATCAATAGGAAAACGGGTGAGGATGTAGCTGGGGAACTTACGAGGCCTCTCAGGCGAGTCTTCAAGAATGAGAGGCAGAGATAAAAATTCACCAGCCTTCACTCTATCAATGATGTCCTGATGCTTCCTAGAGATGTAGACAAACCGGGAGGTGACAGCAGCCATCTTGACTTCAGCCAGTTCACGCTGCAGCTGGAAGGCCCTGTTGACATCAGACAACCAACGCAGCTTTGTGTCTGTAGATGGGTTTCCAGAGAAGGAGAGTTTGACATAGGCATCTCTCGGGGCAAAAGCAGGAAGGTTGGACGAGGGCAAGGAGTTGGTATACAAAGAAGAAACACCAGGGTGAGGCAGAGAAGGTACGTCGTGCACAGCTGAAGCACCCTTGGCAGTCTTGGCAGCTGGAGGTAAACAGTCCACACCATCGGAATCCTGCGAGGAGTCGGACGAGGCATCAACAGGTCGCTTGGTAGAGGTTGAGGAGGTGGACGGCTGCAACCTGTGCTGCGGAGTGACCGAGGAGAGGGGGGGAGGGTTGCGAGAAGGCAGCTCAGGCCAGTGATCCTCAATTGGAGACTCGTCTTCCTCCGACATTGCCAAGTCGGCCTCCAAGCAGGAATCCGCACTCTCCATCAGGCCAGGCAAGGCCTAGGTGGAAAGGAAACAACAACACAAACAACTAAACACTCAATCAGCCAGGGACACACACACACACACCCACACACACACAGACAATCACAACAAAACTATACACAGAACCACAACAGACAAACAACACCAGCAACACCACAGAAACAGCAACACACAAACAAGAACTCACAAACAACACAAAAAACACAAACAACAGCTCCAAAACAACACAAAACAACAACACAAACGAGAATGGAGGCAGAGCGCCACGAGTACGTCCACACTCCACCTGTTCTGGAGCGAGACTGTGTCCTTGGACCCTGGTCCAGCACTATCAGCCATGGCTGTACTTAGATATTTATGCCATTTGAGCTGGTAACATTTATTTGGGGAGGAATCAGAGTAGGTGGAACATGTCATTTGAGCTGGTAACATTTATTTGGGGAGGAATCAGAGTAGGTGGAACATAGTAGAGGGACATAATACAATCTTTCACCTACAATGACACCTTCCCCACACAGTGTTACCAGCTCAGATGACATAAACATTTGAGGACGTTGTAACAGTGGTGAGTCTCTTCACGCCTGTAGGGATCCCACCCGACTGTCACCATCATGTACTCGTGGGTCGTCCTCCTCAACTTGTGGAAATCCCTGCCAAGGAACTCTCATTTATCAGTTGGGCTGGTTTTCACTTACAACCCGTTGCCATCGATAGGAGATCTGGCTTCAATCAACTTACCACTCGTTGTCTGAATTACCATTCTCGTCTCCCTGGGGAATTAAGTTAATTACTCAAGGTTTAGAGTAAACTCGTGGACTTGTCTCTATTTACTGAAGTATATCAGATTACAGATTACAGGTTATGCCAGACAATTTGTGTCTCTCTAAGATTATGTAGGAGGTGAATCTTCCCGCTTAGGGCAGGACTCCATCCTCCCTAGCAGTCTAGCCCATGGCCGGGCTCCAAGTGCCTCTCTTCTCTCGATCCTTCCTCACTTACCACACCCTTTCGTGCGTGACAGATTGCAACGATAGTGTTGATAATGCTTAGCTTATATATGAAATATAAACATGTTAGATACAAGTTTATATAAGAATAATGTGAGTAAATATATATTGTCCCTTTCTCTTCATACAAGATGACAATATGCAGTTGATTATAGCATAAAGATTAACATACAGATAATTACAAAGTGAATCTAGCAATCAGTAGCTCAGCATGGAAACTTCCCATCATGCTTCTTTCAAAGGATGTTGTGTCTGGTGAAACTGGTTTGAACTACTTTAAACCCTTACAGTATATTCCACCAACCATGGGTGTATCATGTATCGCTAACGTGAATACAGTCGCGGATACAACGTGGTCGCGAATTTACGAGCTCGAGTGTACATTGGAATGCCTTGATTCACCCAAAGTAGGCCAGGAAATAATACCAGATGAGTAAAAATAACTGTGGCCTGATGTTGCTGGGAATAGTTTGAAGGAATCATTTGCTTTGATTGTAACCAGTGATTTAATAAACACGAAAAGTTCGCATAAGTTGCAGATCAGTGTTTTATTATCAGTCCTCCTTGTTTATTAAAGTTTTTTAATCTGTGATGGACAGTGAGGTTGAAGTGATACATATATTACTCTATAATAAAAAAAAAAAAAAAAAAAAAAACACACACACACAGGAAGTGTAGGCTATTTGGAGAATATGTAAGTTCAGACTTGCTGTTTGGTTATAATACGTCGGTGCTGACCAAGACGATGAAGGACATATCGGTTGGCTGTGATCTGAGAACACACACACACACACACACACAGAGGGTATTATGAAGAAGAACCTAAAGGATTACCTTGAGGCTATACCCGCTATAACGAATGATCAGGTAGAGAAGCCGTGTGTCAGGAGGAATGAATGAAGCATACACTGTGAACGGTATCGAATCACCAACAGTTTAAAGCAGGGTTCTTCAATCTTTTTCAGTCGTGACCCAGTTTTTACTATGACATCATTCTCGCGACCCATACAGAAAGATATTTTACAAATGATCAGAATTATCAACCTAAGAAAATACAAGGCCAGAAGCTGAAACATAATATTTATGATTAAAAGGCATTCTAACCAGAATTATAAACACTGCCTCACCTACCCTCCCTCTCTCTCTCACACACTCATTCAAGAAGGTTAATATTTGTGCAATGATTTTGTTTTATTTATAATTAAATATATGAATATTCGATTATAAAAATATATTAGGTGGATTCATGTATGAACTTCATATTTATTTTATTGTCACGAATATTATTATCCTTTTTTATTCATGTATTTATTTTTGTGAGCCTGCGACGCAGTTTGGAGGAATTCGGGACCGGTAATTTGAAAAACCCTGGTTTAAAGAAGTGCATACTGCATTAACGTAAGTGGATATAGAAGAGAAGAAATGTGATGATTTGAGGCGAGGGTGAGGGGGAAGAGGGTAAGAAATCAAAATGAAGGTGATTAGTTGAAAAGTAATAACAAACAAATATAATTAGAATATCTGTTACATTATATCCTTTAAATAAAGGCACTGTCTTTTATTCACCATCGTAGTGGGATAGACTACTGAATATATATTATCCTTTGGATATTAGACAGCTATCCATGTATTCCTTTTATCCCTCGTGCTTACCCCGTAGGGGAGTATTGCCTGTAATGATGTGGGCAATACTTTAAGGGTTTTGGCGCCCCTTCGCCCCCAGCCACTAGCTTACATTTCTTCAACTGTCCCTCCTATCTTCCTATTTCCTTCTTGCTTGCTGTCACACCTCTCTATCACCTTTTCCTGGTGCTATTTGACCTCGCTGTTGCTCCACCTAATATCAATCAAATCCCTCGTGCTTGTAGTCCATCCTATTTATCACCTTCTCCCAAGCCCAGCTGCCTTTTTTTTTTTTTTTTTTTTTTTTCTTATGGCAGACGACTGTTTAATTTTCTAACTTTTTTAATAATCATATTTGTCAACAAATTCGTTAAGCTATTTACCAGGATTTTTTCTTCTAAACATGCATTTCCTTAAAAATAATCAATGTTAAACTTGAATAGGCGCCACTATATGGCGTTTTCAATAAACTTGGTCTCAGACTATCGTAAGCGCCGAAATTAAAAAAAGGAGAAAAATGCAGTTGAAGTTCTGCAACATTCCTAATGCAATATCTCAGGAACCAGATGAGCTAGAGAGCTGGAATTTCGTTTAAAATGACTGCCAACAACTGTACTTTCATATTCATTATTAAACTTCTCTTAATTCCTTTTACATCGAGAATGTTAACACTCTAACTGCATTTTTCCTTTTTATCGTAAAACACAAACTTAAAGACCTCAGGACTATAAGCAGAAAAAACAACAAAATAATATTTCCTCCTGCATAATATTATCTTTCCTTTTCCTATGTGTGTGTGTGTGTGTGTGTGTGTGTGTGTGTGTGTCAGAATAATAGCAATAATTATAATGGACATAAATAATGATAGCATCAATGATAATAGAATTACTAACAAAACCCAAAACAATGTTTCCTCATTCATAATCATGTTATTATCTTTCCTTTTCCTGTGTGTGTGTGTGTGTGTGTGTGTGTGTGTGTGTGTGTGTCAGAATAATAGCAATAATTATAATATAAATAATAATTAATATTAATGATTATAGAATTACTAACAAATCCCAAAACAATGTTTCCTCATTCATAATAATTTTATTATCCTTCCTTTTCGTGTGTGTGTGTGTGTGTGTGTGTGTGTGTCATAATAATGATAATAATAGAAAATAATTATTAATAGTATTAATAATAATAGAATTACTATTGAACAAATTTTCATAATTTTACCTCATGATGATGAAAATAATTGAGATGAAGATGATATTGATGATGTGTTGGGTGGGTTGGTGGTAGGTGGAGTCACTGGGAGGAGGTGGCGGGGTTGGTGCTGGGACGCGTGTCACGGTCACCATCACCATCCTCATAATCCAGGTGATCATCAAGATCGTTGTCCAGGTCCTCCTCGTCCTCAACTGTGTCATTTCTGGTCAACTCCCTTTGCTGTTCGATGATGTACTGGAGATATTGGCCTTGAGAAACTGTCATCATGTCAAGAAAATCTTCCAGGTGTTTGATTTTGCATGGATCAATAGCGCGCACTATAAGGTACTTAAGAGGCAGTGTGACTTTTAAGAGGTTGAACAGAGATGGACGATAACCTGCATTACCCTTTTGTAGGCGAACTGAACCCATTGGGCCATCGTAGTCCATGGCAAGCTGGTACCCCTCACGAAAGTTCAGCCTAAAAGCAAACTGCCTCGCATCCTTAAAGCTGTAAGGCTGACGAGGCTTCCGTACAGTAACACACTTCTGAAGTACATCGATGTCTAAAAAATCAGACCTACACATAACAATCACTTCCTGGTTTTCAATTGTAGCCCCACTGATGGCAATACAGTAGCCTCTGAAATCAGTGATATTACCTTTCAACCTTATAGATTTTTCAATATTGCCAAATGCTCTGTCGCAGGCCATGTAACTATGTCCAGACACTAGGTAATAGTGATCAATGCTATACAATCTTCCACTATGGAGCTCACGGAGATACATCAGTATAAGATTTATATTTTTATTCTGGCCGCCACAGTTATCGCTCACAACTTTTAACTCTGAAAATTTACCACTTTTAAACTCGTTGTCTAACCACTTTAGTAAACAGGATGCAATCTCCACACTGCCACGCCCCCCATTAACTTCGTCCCATACAAAGAAACTTGACTTTTGCTTCTTTAAGTCATGTATACACAAATTGTACATCCATAACTTCCTCTTATAATAGGCAACATTGGTTGACATTCGAGGCACAGGTAAGGTTTGTTGTAAATCAATACAGATACAACGAACACTGGGGTTCACGTCAGCCCCCAACCTCTTCATTAGGCGCTGGCCACGCCTGGCCAGGTCAAGGTGTTTTTCATTATTTTCCCTTAGTTCAGCCTTGGCCTCAGGATTGGCTTTTTCAATTGCCACTTTGAATGTATCACAACGTGTGCAGGTGTCGGTCATGGGAGGCTTAACGCCCGTAGTTTTAAAAAAATTGAGGGCCCTTACTTGAAAAAATCGTAGTTTTAAACACCCCTCCCTATGAGGAACACTCACTTGCCACATCACAAAACCTAAATATTATTGGAATTAAAGGGATGAGTGGCTAGGGAGGGTGGACCATGCCTTATTGAGACCCTGTATTGAAATATGAAATAAAAATAAAAATAATATCTATACACATGTATTTAGAAACAAATTTGCAAGTAATTGCAACCATATTTTCGTATTTATAACACATATTCATCTACGGGGCAAGCTCCAGTTACTTTTCTGAACACCATAAGGATACGTTGGAGTCGATTGGACACTCTAAACACACCCTGGTCCTCGCCGTTCTTCACCGCTGACTGGTGAGTCCCACCACTTGAAGTTTTTTGGCCATAAAATATATGTTAGTAACTTATCTATTGGGATATTGAGACGTCCACCAACAAAAATTGTCGAGAGTGACCTTATTGCACAAGGGCAGAAATGTTGACAAGGTTCAATATATGAAATGTGATCCATGCCAATACTTCAGATTTCGTGCTTGTATAAAATAAATTGAACAGAACAATATGACACAGATGGTTTATGTGTTAGAACAATTGATTAATGTAGAGTAATGTATGCAAACCTGCATTTATCATACATATATGCACTTGAAATGTTGGTCCAAAAAATCTGGGTTAGTCTTCAACACAACAATCAAATTTAGGCTTATTATCAAGGAAATTATTATAATCTCTCCATTAATAGTGTTTTTTAATATTTGATTGGATATAAGTAATATATAGGGTGGTTATAGTCCCAAAATTTCATATTGTATGAGTATATTATATAGTTTTTAAATGATTTATTAAGGTACACTCAGGTCAGTGATATTAAGTAAACATGTGTCCATATAAACAAAGTACAGTATGTATGTTATTTCATCCATCAGACGATCGTCACCTGTGACCTAACCTAATATCAACTGTGAGGCTGTCTTCTGGAGTCTTGAAGCTCGGCAGATTGCTGACCTAACCGGTATGTAATTTAAAACATAATTTCCGAAGGGTAATAAATATATCAAGCCACTCAAAATAACTCACAATACTGTATACCTACAGAGTACCGGGTACTGAGTGAAAATGATTTCTTTTGGTAGTAATGTACGGTAAATAAAAGCATTTGTGCACTTAATTGGTACTACAGAATTTCTGTGGCTTTAATGCATTTCCATGTGAAATTTAAACAATTTCAAGATATTGAGACAGAAGTGTCTCTTTCATTGCAGTTTATAATCAGTGGAAGAGATTTAGATATTTTATACTTTATTTACTTATAATACATTTTAGGAAACAATCTGTGATATATTGATTAGGGAAAATATGGGAATCATGTCTCACACAATAGTCCCAAAATTTTGTTACATACCGGTATTTCAATCTTACCAAATATGGGAAACAATAACATATGTGTTTGTATTAGTGTTTTGTTTTATATATTGTACATATATGGTACATTTGTACATATTCTCCAAAAAATCCATATTCAGCCTTATGTTATGTTGTTCTGGGGGCATAAACATTTTTTACATCTCTGTTTTCCATTTATTGATCTAACCCTCATATTCTTTTCTGGTTTCTTAATGTCTGTCTTTATTTCTTACATGTAACATCAGGCAACATGCAGAATGATCATCACTGGCTTCAGATGCGAAACATTAGGAGGATGGAGGAAAGGGTTAGAGTGAGGCTGCGAAGAAGAATTGTTCCGGATCGCAGCAATCCATTTGAAGACCTGGCTGAGGAAGAGTTCCTCCTACGCTTCAGGCTCAGCAAGGAGTGTGTGCTGAACCTTTTACAAAACATCACTAAACAACTTCCCATTGCTGCAGATGCAAGAGGTACAGTACCAGTTATGGAATCTGTATAATTTTGGTTTCCATGTGGGTGGGGTCACTCTTTAGCCAAGCTTCATATTTATGCTGTTGTTGGTACTGTAGAAATAGAATCCATTGTGACTGATAGAATATGTCATCAGATCATATTTTTATATTTTTACAGTATTATATAAATATATATCGGTATGTATATATATATACAGTATATATGTTACTATAGCATACAGAGAGAGTAGAGAGAGGACACTAGTGGTTGTGATTAATTTGCAATGTTGAACGGCAATCAGTGGAGTGAGATAATTTGACAGAGTCAGAAATGAAACAGTGTGTGGGTCACGGCATTTGTATAAAGAAAAGCATGCAGTTTAAAATATGCAAATTCCAGGTTTGTTTATTCATATAAGAAGATGAAGGGTCCAAGATGTATTTTAGAGGAATAGCATATATCCATAGAATGTAATATACAGTAAATTACAGTGGTGTGTAATACAGTACTTATGTAACCACAGCGAATGTACAGGAACAGTTGTGTTAACTAATTATACTGTAATTTCCCAATAGGTTGCCCGATACCACAACATCTGCAGGTCCTCATAACTTTGAGATGTATGGCTACTGGTGGACATCAACTGACAATTAGTGACTGCTATGGAGTGTCTCAGACTAGTGTCAGCAAATGTCTGAGGACAGTGACACCCACTATTGCGCAGATGGCAAGGGATTATGTGAAGATGCCAACAGGTTTGAATGTAATTCAGGTGATGGAGGGTTTCAGGGACATTGCCGGTATGCCAGGAATTGTTGGTGCTATCGACTGCACCCATATTCACATTCTGCGGCCAACCTGTGATAATCCTGAGCTATACCGCAATAGAAAAGGCATTTTTTCCCTAAACTGTCAAGCTGTATGTGGGCCAGATTTAACTTTTTTTAATATAGTGGCCAGATGGTGGGGTAGTGCCCATGACAGCAATATTTTTAATAATAGCAGGCTACGTCATGAATTTGAGCAAGGCATGCACAGGGGTAAGTTGTTGGGTGACATGGGCTATCCTTGCAGGAGTTATCTGTTCACTCCACTAATGAATCCCAATAACAACGGTGAAAGATTATATAATGAGGCACACATCAAAACTAGGAATAAAGTAGAATGTGCATTTGGTGTGCTTAAAAGACGCTTTAGCTGCTTGGGAAAGCGTATCTACACAGCTTTAGACACCACAAAAAACATTATTGTAGCAGCTGTTGTACTGCATAATTTTGCTATCATGAGAAGAGTCCCACTCCCAAATGATCCTGTTGAATCAGATACAGACTCAGACGAATCTAATGCAGATGATGATGGTGCTGACCATGAAGTAGAAATTGCCAACAACAATGGTGCACAACAAGCTGAAAGGGGTAGATATATAAGAGCATACTTCCGAGACAAAAAAAAAACCACCAAACTAGCGTGCTTAATTTTGTTTGTTATATGGATTCAGTAGGTACTCTCCCTGGCTACCGCATGACACCAACAAAAATAAATTTTCACCATTATTAAAAGAGTTATTCACTAAAACATGTAACAAATTTCCGAAGTTAGGGAGTTTTACGGTACATATGTTTATTGCATTCAATATTGTATCACTGATCATAAGCGATTTCCAATTCAATACTCTTGTAATTTTCCAAAGTGTGTTCATAATTTGTTTACATGAAGGAGTATAATCCATATGTACTCATTTACAGTACTATATAAATATGAATATTAATATGCGTTTGTCTCATATTTTATTTTATTTTGTTTGTATGTGCATATAAAAAAGGATCAGGGGTTGTTTGTAAATCACAGTAGTTACTTTGACCAGTTTAATTTTTACTTTGTATATAGAAAAAGTACAAACACTACATGAAATGTTTACCATTATCAAACAGGAATACATACATTCTATACTGTACTGTGTGTGTGTAGTAAGAAAACCTCTGTGGGTAAATTAACAATACTATATTACCTAATGAAAATAAATATTTATTCTGAAAAATTATAATATATCACATTAATACACTTCATGATATGAAAATATATGTATGACAAGAAAAAATATAAATAAACTGTAATGTGTGTATATTAGAAACACCTATGTGGAACTGCACAGCATTGTATTACATAATGAAAATTAATATTTATCCTGGAACAATGTGACTAGTTAATAACAGGTTTTGTATCATTCATTCTATGCATCACAGTTAATTATAAGAAAATATAAGTATGACAAAATATATTAAATTAACAATACTATATTACCTAATGAAAATAAATATTTATTCTAAAAATTATAATATATCACATTAATACACTTCATATGAAAATATATGTATGACAAGAAAAAATATAAATAAACTGTAATGTGTGTATATTAGAAACACCTATGTGGAACTGCACAGCATTGTATTACATAATGAAAATTAATATTTATCCTGAAACAATGTGACTAGTTAATAACAGATTTTGTATCATTAATATTAAATATAATCTGTATTACCTAATGTATTATTACTGTATTACCTACTGAAAATATATATAAAAGGAGACTAGTTATTAAGAGGCTTTGTATCAGTACAAACATACCAGTAGGTACAGCCGTGGCTGATAGTGGTGGACCAGGGTCCAAGGAGTGGTGTAGACCAACTGAACAGAGTTCGACAAAATGACTCTTCTATACCTCTCTCAACGTTGAAAATGGTTTGGAAAAATCACTTGTTTGAACTTTGTTCAATTGCTCTCCCACATTCTTTGAACCATGGTGCAGCACTATCAGCCACGGCTGTACTTAACAGCACATATCATTATGCCTGATCTTTTTTAAAATTATCCAAAAAATCTATAAAGGCACCTGTTGCTGCACGCACATCTTCTAATGCATTTCTTGCTTCAGAATACAAGGATGACATCATTTCCCTTTTCTCATCCATCATTTTCTTTTTGTCATCTAGCATTTCCCTTTCTTTTCTTTTATTTTCTAAGGTTTGTTCGTGAATTTTCATTACCATATCATGTTCTGCGTTTTGGAACTTAGAAAGTGTTTCGTATGAATCCCTGCTTGCACTGTCTTCCACTTTCCTTTTCCTGGCTTTAAACTTTTTTCCAATCCTTTTTGATGTAATGGAAGGCTGTATTGGTGGTAGTTCACTTGGGGACATAGCTGGTACTGATGCCTGCACTGAGGTGGGAGGAAGAGGCCTACGTTGGTTGGAGGAGCTGTGAGTAAAGGCTACCGTCCCAGGTGCCTCCCTAGAGGTTGAAGGAAGAGGTGTACTACCGAACAGAGTTACAGATGAGGTGGAAGGAAGAGGTGAATGGTCATTTCCCTCGACAGGGATGAGCGATGCAGGTGCCATGTGTGCTGTGGATGGTTCTTCAGTCATGGGCTCACTCGTCTGCTCTCCCACCTCATCAAAATATATGTCCGTAACATCTGCACCTGTGAACAAACAAATTACCTTAATGAAAGTAGCAGTATGGTTGTTTACAGTATAGTATAGTATACAGTAGAGTTAAGGTATATGATTGGATAGCCTCTTCCGGTAGCCTATGATACAGTTACAGGATACAGTATGTATACAATATGTTACGTAAAAACAAATAACATTAATACCATACTATCCCAATCTCTAATAAATAACAAAATAGTAGTACTGAAACACATACATACAGCCTACATGAAATACAAGTCAAATACAGTATTATGATATATACAGTCACAAAATATCTAGCGTCTGGCTGTGCAGTTACAGTCCTAATCTAAGCTTCGAGACAGGTGAGTGAATCGAAGTAAATATGTGGAGCACTTGTCAAGAGTGTCAAGTCATTAGCAATAATAAACACTTCTTTATCTGGGTTAATCCATGTTCAGGTGAAACCGTCTACGTTGCGGGTTACTATATAGTGATGACTGGTTGGCAAAAATATGACAGCATCTGAAATACTTGCAAGTAGGAATACACAAGATTTGAATAGCAGAGTCAATACAGAACTGTGATATGTAAAGCAGAAGAATTTTGTACTTATTGGAAATATACCAACCTCTTGGCCAACTGTCACTGTCATTGTAGTTTGGGGCAGGTTCTAGCTCATCTGCAATGAGAGCTAGGATTTTCTCTATCACAGCATCTGGCTTGATGTCTGGACTTGGAGGCCCACCACCCGTACGGTAGAATTTTTTCTTTTGGTCGCTCACAAATTTCTTGGCCCTGAAATTATTTCATATCATTATGCATGAAAACATTAAAATAAGTTACATACACGATTAGTACTGTATATATGGTACAGCACTGGGGATGGCCTGGCAGGATTTTTGTTTTGTTTAATTTATTACGCTCATGGAGCGGCAAACATTGTACAATATATATTACTGGTATATCAAATTATAATATGCATAAAGATGACATTATTGTTATACTGTATTAGGTAGTGAAATAAACTTGTAATATACAGTACAGTACTATATGGGACATGGTTATAGGTAAATTACTATGTATAAAGATGAATGACATTATTATCATATCAACTAGTGAAACAAACTTATATTATTCTGTACTACAGTAGTAACGATTACAGAATATTATTATGTGTATAAAGATGACAATATTAATATATCAATTAGGTAAATAAGTTTATAATATACAGTACTACACTACATGGAACATGGTATAAAGATCACAGAAAAATTATTATATGTAGCCTATAAGGATGACAGGGAAATTATTATTTTTATACAGATGACAATACTATTATATCAACCAGTGAATTAAACTTGTAATATACAGTACTATATGGTACTGTACATGGTTACAGGCAAATTATTATCAGACAGTGAAACAAACTTATAATATACAGTACATGGTTACATGGAACCTAACCTAACCTTCCAATTGTATGGGACAATTTTTGATCCTTGGATATGGAGTTATTAATTATTTCCAAAGGTAATCACTAATCATGACAGACAAGTACCACTATTCATTACCAAATACCTCCTGGCCGAAATACCCAAACAGAAATATTATGGGAGCTGTGGTCACCTAAAGCAACACTGACCAAACCAATGACACTGACATTTCATCAAATTGTGTTGCATCCCAACTCACTTGTTGCAAATGTGCGAAAGGAAATGTGCTAATTACTATACAAACTTTTAAAACCAATATACTAACCTTGATCTCATGTTTTCCCATATCTTTTTAACTTGCTTGACGGTTCTTGTGGGACCCATACCGCTAGAGGCAAGAGAGTTGGTGACCTGCTCCCAAGCTTGAGCTTTAACAGGAATCATGCGGGCGTCCGTAGCTCTGCTGAGGATGACATCTCTTCTTTGGGTGATGAGGTCAAGTAGAAGAAGCCTCTCCTCTTCTCCCATGTGCTGTGTTCGCTGCATGTCTCCTGTGTTCACGGGCCTTTCAATAACAAGCGGGTCGCCAGCTGACATGTGTGTGCAGTGTTCGATTTCATTGTGCGGCTTCGGCGTGTATCATGTGCGTAAAATACCCCAACTTCTTCTTACTTTATGTGGACATTTTCTTATATCATATATTTATTTCGAATATATGTGCTTTCATATAATTTGTGCTGGAAAACGTCCTCAATAAACAGTAAATAAGGGTTTCCTCGACTCATCCAAACACTACCAACATTTCAGGATTGCCACTCCATGCGCAAATATACACAGAGCGACCACATCACCTTACAAGGGCTGCCAACTGTGAATGTAAGGGAGCAAGTGAGATAGGGAGTGTTTAACGCTAAGGCAAAATTAGCCTCACTCACACTAGGGTTAGTGAGAGTGTCGAGGGTAAGGGACCCTGAGAGTGTAGTTTAAAACTACGGGTGTAAACCCTAAATTGAACCCTCTAAATTTCTTACGATAAAAACTTAACTTCACTCGCTTTTCAGTACGATAGTGCTCTTCCATCCACAGTAGATACAAGCGGTAGTTTTCTAATGTTTAAATGTCCCTCCAAATACCGCATGTGTGGCGATTTGGCTCGTGTGTAATGACTGGACACTGTGGGAAACGAGAGAATGTGCTGTAATACCCTGTTCACAACCTCACGACTCACCATAACGCCAGGTGAATGGTGGCCTCGTAGATCACCCCTGGGGCTGCCAGTGGAGCTCATAGACAACATTGCTGTCTTCACTCGGGCCTCTGATATCCCTAAAATGCTGAGGAAACCAGTCTTACAAAGGGTGTAGCTGGTCTGGCAATGGGAGAGGGTGTATTGCAAAGTGGCAGAACGCCTCCTTGCTGCATTATGATTCAGCACTGGTCGGCGCCTCTTAACAGGTAGCTGTGCAACGTGTTTCTGCAGAAAGGAATTTTGCAATCCAAAGTCTCCTATCTGCCAAAAATTACTGTGCAGGATATCCACAATAGGCCGTGTAATTTTATCAAAACAGCCATCACGACATGGGGCGCCAACACAACGAGCGGGAACATGGCGGCCTGTTGTTCGACTTACATACTCTTCACCTCGATTACGTTGCCTTTTCGCTATATTTTGTTTCCATTTCGCTGGGTCTCGACATCTTTTCCTGCCTCTCTGCACTCCTGGGTCATCCACCTGTTCGTCGTTGTCACTCATGTTCAGTAATACACTTGATCACAGAAAAAAAGTATGGTAATAATTAGGTAATAATCCAATATCATCCGTGCGCGAGATAAAAAAAAGCAGGACTGGGGGGGAAGAAGCGGGAGAGAACATGACGTCACGGCAACCCGCGCCCCTTATTGGTAGGCTTGCCAGGCGTCGCCACACATGTGACTGATTCCATACTTCCCATTGGCTCTCACTCCCGCGTCTTCTGCCTCGTCGCTTACATTTTTGTGAGTGGTACACACACAGTATCCTATCTCGCCACGTCAATAAGAGCGAGAGTGCACTCCACAAATTAGCATTTTCGACCATGTTGTCAGTAGCAGATTGTGTTTCCGAGACTTGCCCCAAACAGTAGAGGAGTTGGGGAAGATAATGCTATAATAAAACGTATTTTGGCCAGGAGGTCGCTTGCGATAGTCTGTGACTAATGGCCTCATATATAATACATTATCTCTCAAGTAACTGGCAACCTTACACATCCTCCCTACTGTCTAATCCCTCTCTCGCTTGTCCTTCCCTCCTTTCTTACCGTTTATCTTTTCTTTCTCATATTTTTAACCTTCTCATTCGTTCTTAAACAGTTTTAATGACATAGGCCTTTCTCCCCTATCACTTATAGTCCAATTATATAATTCGAAAAACTGCGGCTGAGATTATGTTGTTGATCGCATTTTGGTTCTCAATATGTAGATGTTGATTAATTGATTGATATTAGGCGCCGCAACAGCGAGGTCATATAGCGCCAGAAAACGGTGATAGAGAGGCGAGACAGCAAGCAGGAAGGAAATAGAAAGAAAAGAGGGATAGTTGAAGAACTAAAAGCTAGTGGCTGGGGCCGAAGGTGCGCCAAAACCCTTAAAGTATTGCCCACATCACTAATGCAGGCAATACCCGCCTACGGGGTCAATATGTAGAGAATTTAGAAAACAACTAGAGATTTATGAGGAAAGATATATAAATTATTTACAATGAAAGTGTTTTTCCCAGCCACAGCATTTCGCCTTCATAAAACTGACGGACTGTAAGGTTTCATGAATTGCCATTTGCCAGTCTGTTGCTAGTCAGAATGTTAACTTGTTAAACCCATTTGCAGGAAAGAGAAATATATTATATCTTTCTTTTTAATTAAGTTACTTATAGGTATTTTTTATTAAAATCTGTTTCGATATACATTACCTTACTTTTATCTAGTTCCAGCACTACTGCGCAGAACACCATATGACTCAATAAGAACCACAAGGACAGTAATGGTGATCAACGTGATGCTTATGTATCTCTCTATAGGTTACTGAACACAGTGTTTTATTGCTCAATTTCAGAATAATGTTCTCAGCATCACAATGATAGGCAAAAATATTGAAAACAATATAAAGAAATTATCTTTTATTATACGACAAATATTCAACTGCCTCGGTGCTACTGTCTCATATATATATATATATATATATATATATATATATATATATATATTGTTACGGACGGAGGGTAGAGATACGGTACTGTACTAGTCGCTAGACTAGACTTACCCCGACGTTAGTTATCAACAGAATAAAGTAGCACTGGGTAGCAGGTATCTGACTATTAAAGTTATGAATCGTAAGTAAAAGTACAAACCCAGCCTATATTAAAGAATGATAACACGACCCAAAGAGACCGTCCAAACATATACCCAGGTACGGATTCAATGAATAAAAATGATAAAGAAACTACTCTGATTTTCTATAATATATTGACAATATGAACGAACACAAAGACAAACAATTAACACTGAAAGAATTAATAAATGAAATCAGGATTCCCAACTATGACAGACAGAGACAAGAGTTCCCAGATTAAATAATGCACCAGCAATAATCACTCAATAAATCACTACCACTGTACCATCACTTCAATAACCACACATCAATAACGCAAGGCACTAGGTACACTTAATTAAGCACAGAATTAATCACTCAATAATAATGGTTAGTTAGCACATCACTGGCATATATAATAAAGGAACCGTCAATGCATCACAACATACACGTAATAATATAATAGTAGAAATATCAACACACAAATATATATAATAATAGTAATAGTAATATCAATTTATAAGAGAGAGTGACCCTATTTCACTGTGAGAAAAATGTAGAAGTAAAAATACAATTATACTTATCAAATACGTTATGCGTGTCTCGTCCCGAATCTCACAACACTCACTCACTTACAAAACACACACTAGTTTGTCGTCCCAATCTCCACTGGTATCTAAGCCCCACAGGCCTAACCCCCGCGCTTATATACAGTTGGCTCGACAAAGAAAAGTGATCATGTTACAACAGAGTTATAGGCGCGTCTCCGAACTGTTCCGTTAACGCAGACTTAAGCACACGTCACGCATACGTTCCCGTCACAACAACTACTGAAAGTCAATAGAAATGAAAACAGACAATCTTCCCTCGGCCACCTGCAAGAGGAGGGGGGGGGGGAATGCGTACGAATTTGGATAACATAACAGGCCACGACACTCTCGACCTTCTGACAAAAATACACAAAGAAAATGGAGTGAAATAGATGAGCTATCTTCAGACACATCACAGCTGGATGTAAGTCTCAGTTCTCACACTCACAGCTACAGTCAATAAATAGGAAAGCAATACTTACAAATCAAATAATAATTCAGGCACGCGTAACATGCCCCCACCCAAGAAAGAATTTTCCTCTGGAAAATTCGTTCTTAAGTTTACAAAAGTTATGTACAACATGCAAAAATAAAAAACAAAACATTTAACTTCTAGATAGACAATCCGCTATCTCATTATCTACACCTCTTACATGACGTATGTCTGGGTGATACTGTTGGAGGAACAAACTCCAACGGGTAAGCCTTTGGTTCTTGGCCCCCAAACTGTTCAAGTACTTCAGAGGGTGGTGGTCAGTGTACACCCTAAGTATTGGTCCAAATGCAGGTACATACACAGCAAAGTGTTGCAGGGCGAGGATCAGGGCTAGGAGTTCCTTCTCTATAACTGAATAGTTCTTCTGACTGGTGGAGAACTTTTTACTGAAATACGAAACAGGATGCTCCACCCCCTGCTCGTCCTCCTGCATCAACACAGCTCCTGCTCCCACATTGCTAGCATCCACTGCTAGTGCGAATGGCTTGTCAAACTGGGGTGCGGTCATCACGGGATAGTGAACGAGTATGTCCTTGGCACTTTCAAAACTTTCCTCACACTCGTTTGTCCATTCATACATGACCTCTTTTCTAAGCAACTCAGTCAAGGGTGCCACTACAGTCGCGAAATTTTTCAAGAATTGCCTGTAGTACCCGATACATCCCAAGAAGCGTCTGAGTTCCCGTCTGTTCTGAGGCCTCTTGAAACCTTGTATGGCCTCCACCTTCGAGCTAGGCGGGCAGACCAGACCATGTTCTACCACATTCCCTAGGTACTGTACACAGGCACACACAAAGTCGCACTTCTTGACGTTGACGACTAAGTTGGCTTCCTGTGGGCAAGACAGTAACTGCTGCAGCACTTGGAGGTGGTGGTCCCATGTGTCAGTGTAGACCACGACGTCGTCGATGTACACAACACAATTCTTGATACCGCCAGTCACAGCATTCATGAGCCGTTGGAAGGTGGCTGGTGCATTCTTCATACCGTACGGCATCACGTTACACTGGTATGTTTGCCCATCAGCCACAAAGCATGAGATCTGCTTTGCTCGGTCTGTCAGAGGTACTTGCCAAAATCCCTGCTTCAGGTCGATCTTGGTAATAAAACGAGAGGATCCCACTTGGTCAATGCAGTCCTCTAGGCGTGGCAACGGGTACGGGTCAGTCTTCGTCAAGACGTTCACTCTCCTGTAGTCGATGCAGAACCTAACAGAACCATCAGGCTTAGGCTGCAATGTCACAGGGGAACTCCAAGCACTTGCACACGGTGTTATCAAGTTGTGGTCCAACATATACTTCAGCTCCTTCTGCAGCACTTCGATATGGCGTGGGCTGACTCGGTAGGGTGGCAGCTTAATTGGCGTAGCCTCGCCCACATCCACGTCGTGTTGAGTCCAGTCAGTCCTGCCAGGAACACTGGCGAACACCTTGCCATAGGTCGACATCAACTTCCACAACTGCGCCACTTGCTCTGGAGGTAAATGTGACACCTTGTCCCGAAGAGTCGTCTCTGCTTCCTCGTTGTCCACCCAACTACACTCTTGAAATTCACAGGTTACCTCTGCCACATCATCAGCTTCTTCTTTTTCCACAGCCACAGCCACAACATGCTGTGTCGTCACTGGAGTCTTCAAAGGGCGGTAGTACGACTTTAACATATTTACATGGCACAACTGATGAGATCTCCGCCGGTCGGGCGTCTTCACAAGGTAGTCAGTCTCACCCAGCCTCTTCTCTACCACGTACGGACCTTGAAACTTGGCAGTAAGGGGTTGACCTTGAAGTGGCAGTAGCACCAACACTTCATCACCAACTTGGAACTCCCTCCATCTGGCCTTCCGATCATACCACTGTTTCATCTTCCCTTGGGCTTCCTCAAGATTCTTCTTCGCCTCTTCTCTAGTGTCACACAGACGGGTCTTGAACTCCAGGACGTATTGTAAAAGGTTCTTGCTGGTGTCGACGTCTCTACTCCATGCCTCCTTGACGATGCTCAAAGGACCTCTGACATGGTGTGCGAAGACAAGCTCATTCGGAGAGAAACCCAGGCTATCCTGCGGTACTTCCCTCGTTGCAAACAGTAGGAAGGGAACACCCTTGTCCAAATCCTTGGTGTGTTCTAAGCAGTATTTCCTCATCATATTCTTCAGAGTCTGGTGGTATCTCTCCAAGGCACCCTGGGACTCTGGATGGTAAGCACTGCTTCTGACATGTTTAACTCCTAACTCTTCCAAAGTCTGCTGGAACAAGTTAGACAAAAAGTTAGAACCCTTATCAGACTGTATCTCCTTAGGTAACCCAAACTTTGTACAAAACCCCAACAATGCTTACACAACAGCCTTAGCATTCATAGTTCTGAGGGGAATTGCCTCAGGGTACATAGTACAAGGGTCTAATATGGTAAGAAGGTACTGAAATCCAGTAGAAGTGGTAGGAAGTGGACCCACTATGTCTATGATTAACTTTGAGAAAGGTGGCCCAATAGCAGGGATGGGAATTAGGGGAGACTTAGATAGTTTCTGGTTAGGCCGTCCCACAACCTGACATGTATGACAACTCCTCACATGCTGGTACACATCAGCCCTCATGGCAGGCCAGTAAAATTCTGCCCTAAGCCGTTCAAGTGTTTTCCTCACTCCTAGGTGGGCAGCAAATGGAATATCATGAGCTAGCCTAATTAGTTCCTGCCTGCACACACTCGGCACAACTAGCTGGTGTACATCCCTCATCCACACTAGTATGAGGAGGTCTCCACCTCCTGTACAAAACTCCATCCTTCTCATATAAACATGATCCCTTCTCTTCCCCCACATTTTCAACTGCCAGGCTCCTTAACTCTTAGATACCTGGGTCACTACCTTGCAAATTCTTAAATTTCTCAACATCGACACACTCTAAAGACAACTGCTCACTAGAAGTATCTGAAAAAAGATTGGTTAAAGAAAGGTCGTCCGGTGATTCTCCATCGCCGTCGACGTCCTTCACCAGTGGGTCGGAAGGAGTTAAAACTGCCTCGGCTGCCTCCACACGCCGGCTTTCCTCCACCCTTGACATTGATCGGGTCACGGCACATACAGGGAAGTTTATCTGGTCCTCTTCCTCCACAACTTCGGCAGGTACAGGATCCTTGGTTATTACTGGGGCGCTCACTTCCTCACCCCTAACCAAATCATTCCCCAGTATCAAGTCCACATCGGGCTCGGGCAATGACTCCACCACTCCGACCTGTGCCGTCCCCTTAAATAAATCACAACTCACCCTACACTCCACCAAAGGAACCGTCAGGGAGCCTTCAACTCCCCTGAGCAAAACAAAATTCTTGGAACCCACCTCAACATGTTTTGGTCTTACCCACAGAGTAATTGTAGAACGAGTGTCTCGGAGTATCTTAACAGGATACTGGGATTCCCCCAGCTTGACCAACCCATCAGACCGATACGGAGCATAACAATCCTCAGCCATAGTATCCGTAGCTACCGACTGGACAACTGCTCCTGTAACGTCAGACATGGGAACAGCATCCACTGCACCCTTCCCTCCTTCTGAAAGAACTCTATCTTTAGAAGTGGGTAAAACAGAGTTATCCCTACTATCCTTTCGGGGCTCAGAAACTGTGACAATAGCTCTGTCACAGGAAACAAAATTAGTTGGCCTAACAACTCCTGCCTTTCTCCAACATCTGTCTACAGTATGCCCTGTTTTGTGGCAATATGTACATGTGAAAGTTCGTGTCCAAGGTTTGTGTGGGGTGCGTGTAGGTGTTTGTGCATGTGAGATACCTGGGGTACTGGGACTAGTGACATGAGTGCTTTTGGAATTCGGGGAGACATCGCTATCATGAGTTTTATTATTGGTGGTTGGAGGGGGTCTATTGTGCCCTTTGTCTTTAGCTTTAAATTGCTTCCTGACTAAAATGTAATCATCAGCATAAACTGCAGCTTCCTCAGCTATCTTTACTCTCTTATCACTTATAAACATCTGCAAATCTGGCTCCATCTGGCTCAGAAGTTGCTCCAACTTAACCACCTCCTCCAACCTACAATAATTATCTTCTACTTTCTCACTTCTTATCCATGCTCGATTTAGGTCACTCTGATATTTCATAAATTCTATCCATGTCTCATTAGGGCGTTTCTTACTATTACTATTACTATTACTATTGTGTGTAAGCTTCTGGTCTTAATTCATATGTCCTTAGTACTGGTGACTTTAACCTCTCATAATCCAAAGATTCCTCAAAACTGAGAGCATCAAATGCTTTAAAGCTTTACCACAAAAGACTGACTGTGCCAACGTTGACCATCGTTCCTTCGGCCACCCACTACCCTCTGCAACCTTCTCAAACCTCTGGAAAAATTCAGCAACATGGTCCTCATCAAACTTAGGTACCAACTTGTGCTGTTCTGATGACAGCCCCGACGCAACTGGTCGTCGTGGCTCATGGTCCACTCTATATTTCTCTATCTCCAACTCCAGTTTCCTTTGCTCAAGCTCCATCTGAGCTCTCCTTTCCTCTCTCTCAAACTCTAAGCTCCTTTGCTCTCTCTCAATCTCTAACTGTAGCATTCGGAACTCATGGTCACGCGCAGCTTGGTCATTCCCAAATTGGTTATTCTGAACCATAGTGGCTTCAAGCAAATCAGTAGGTGCAGACCAGTCACTTACGACAGAAGCATTATCCTTCCTCTCTACAAAATCATACAAATTAGTGCCCCATAGATGGTGGCAAATCAGGTTAGCTAGTGGAAATGCGTTGGAACTTTCAATGGCAATGTCCAACTTCTGTGCAACAAGTAATAATTCCTCTCTCCTCAGTGCTCTTACTCTCTCGGGATTAGGACTTGAATTAATAAACTCTGCAGCATCCTGCTCAGAGATAATATGAAGTGGAGCACCCTTCTCACTAGCCACACCCTGAGTCTCCACTGCTCACTAACTATTTGGCAAATGTACACAAAAAAATGGAAAATGCAATACAAGAAAAATACAACAGTAATGCAATGATAGAACACCAGTCTCAGTTCGGCAAAAATTGGAAATCCTGGCGAGGTCGCCAATCTATATGTTACGGACGGAGGGTAGAGATACGGTACTGTACTAGTCGCTAGACTAGACTTACCCGGACGATAGTTATCAACAGAATAAAGTAGCACTGGGTAGCAGGTATCTGACTATTAAAGTTATGAATCGTAAGTAAAAGTACAAACCCAGCCTATATTAAAGAATGATAACACGACCCAAAGAGACCGTCCAAACATATACCCAGGTACGGATACAATGAATAAAAATGATAGAGAAACTACTCTGATTTTCTATAATACATCTATCTATCTATCTATCTATAGCTCTGACGCCTCGTTCCCTCCAGGAACTCCCCCCAAGGGGGTGGCCACGGCAGAAGTGTCTCCAGTTCTCCCTGTTCCAACACTCCCTCCTTACTTGGTCAAGCCCTCCTCTACCCCTAATGTTTCTCTCCTTTACATACTCTTCCACTCTGTTCTGCCATCTAACCGGAGGTCTGCCTCTCACACCAGGTCCCACAACTTCACTTCCATACACCTTCTTTACAAACTCCTCAACTTGCATTTTCTCTACATGTCCAAACCATCTTAATGTATCACGCTTCACTCTCTCAACCACTCCACATTCAATACCAATTGCTTTCTCACTCATACCACATCTCTCATATACACTCTCATTACTTTCTCCATCCCATCTAGTAAGTCCACATGCTCCTCTCAAGTAACTCATTTCCACAGCACCTATTCTAGACTGATGCGCCCTACTCCATGTCCATGTCTCCGACGCATATGTCAGTGTTGGCAGGATTATACTGTTTCGTAGTCCCATTTTCACTTCCATACTCACACTCCTATGACCTGTCTACCCCTCATTGCTCTCTCCCTAATTTCTCCTTCCATACTCCCATGTTTACACATAACTGTACCCAGGTACTTAAACTCCTTCACTTCCTCCATCCTCTCACCCCTCAGAGTTATCTCACACTTCGTCCCAGTTGGTACTCCCACTCTGTAAGGTGTAGCAAAGTCAATCACTTCAGTTTCTGCTCTCTCAAATACCATCACTTTACTTTTACCAACATTCACCTTCAGTTTCCTTCGTTTACACACAGACTGAAATTCGTCCACCACTCTCTGTAACTCCCTTTCACTCTCAGCCATCAACACAGTGTCATCCGCAAATAAACTTGCTGCCAAGGACCAATTTGCTTCATTCAGCCTCAGTTTCACCCCCAGACCATTCACTTTGGCTTTCATCTCTCTCATACAACCATCCATATATATATTAAACAGCCACGGTGACATAACACATCCCTGTCTCACCCCTACACCAATATTAAAACTCTCACTTAGATCACCCTCTACCCGTACACATGCTTTTGCACCTGCATAGAAGGCCTCAATGCCCTTCAGCAAAGACCCGCCAACACCATAAATTCTTAACACCTCTGACATAGCTTTCCTATCAACCCTATCATATGCCTTCTCCAAGTCCATGAAGGCAGCATACAATTTCCTACCCTTCCCAATATATTTCTCCACTATTGATTTTAATGCAAATATCTGGTCCACACATCCTCTACCCTTTCTGAACCCTACATATTACATACATATATATTACATATTACATATACATACATATTACTCTAGTGTGACATATATACATACATATTATTCTAGTGTGACATATATACATACATACATATTACTCTAGTGTGACATACATACATACACACATATTCTAGTGTGACACGCATATATACACACATATTACTCTAGTGTGACATACATACATACATACTGAACAATGTGAACATAAAATACTGATGATAATAGAGATTAAGTACGTTGTATATATATATTATAAGAAGGTGACTGTGGATGAGTGCCAACGATAGTTTTGTTTATCTAACACACTTCACCATTTAACCGAAATGTATTTATATTTAATCAGCCATTCACTGATATATCGGTTAAAGAAATACTTATTTATATATTGTGAGTCACTATAATGTAGTTAATATACCATATCATCAATGAAAGACCGAATAAATGAAATAATATCTTACCCTGGCATAAGCTGAGAGGCTGGCGGGTTGAGGGGAAGGGCAACCTATCATGACCGCCAACCCACTTCCGGTGGCGACACGCCAGGGGGGCTGTTGCGCGCTCTATGTGTATAGCTCTGTGGTGACAACCCCCTACCTATTCAAAATTCAACTAAATTTCTTGGACTGCATTTTGACAGTCGACTGACATAACGAGTCCATGTCAGTCAGTTAAAAATTAAATGCCTAAAAGCACTTAATTTGCTGAAGTGCATTTCTGGTACCCAATGGGGAGCAGATAGCATGTCATTGCTAATGCTATATAAAGCCCTGATTAGATCTAGAGTAGATTATTGGTCAATAGTGTATGGTTCGGCATCTGAGTCTGTGTTGAAAGGTTTGGATGTTGTGCAGAATGCGTGTTTGCGTGTGTATCCTGGAGCCCTACGTTGCACTCGAATCGAGCGTCTAGAGGTGGTCACAAGTGCCTCCCCTCCGTCTAAGACGAGATCAACAACTTTTAGTGTACTGTACTAAAATATCCAGGGTTCCGAGTCATCTTCCCTGGAATGCCTTGCTACGGCAACTGCACCTGGGAGCCATGGCGCTAGGCCCCTGGCAGAGGGACCGAGTCATCCGTCCGGGAACCCCTGCGCCCCAGGGGGCACTGGCGTGAGGCCAGTGGGGACCAGGCCCCAAGTTCATGTACCCGGAGAGCCGAGTCATCCTCCCGGTAATGCCTTGGTGAGGCATTTGCAACCGGAGGTCCATGGCGATAGGTCCCTGGAAGGGCCGAGTTATCCGCCTGGGCGTCGCATGGCCCCGGAGGGCACTGGCGTGAGGTCCCTCAGAGCAAGACTCCACGTCCTCGTAGAGTGTGTCGGTATAGAATTATCAACAATCGATACCCTGGTTTTAGTAAACATTGCACCCTGGATAACACCCCCCTTCACTATTGTGGACTCCTGGTTGCCAGGGGTTAAATTCCGGGTGGCGGATGTGGAGGTATACCAGAGGTTTCGTGAGATAATTGTTAAACATCTATCATATTTCCATGTGTGGGTGCAGGTGTGTGGTCGACTGAATGCCAGTTAAGATTCAGACTGCCGAATCATACATCGATGTTTCTTGCAGAACTTTTTGATATTAATAAAGCTTTGGATTTTGCCCTATCGACGACCCACGATAGGATAGTTATTTTTACTGATTCTTTAAGTTCACTTAAAGCTATTAAATCTTTGAATACCACAAACAATGAAATACAGGGTAATATCATTAGTAAGCTGTTTTGTGCAAATAAATCAATCAAGCTAATATGAGTACCTTCACATTATGGTATCTATGGCAATGAACAGGCTGATATACTAGCCGGGTCAACTATTGATCTGGACCTTAGCATAGTCTGTTCGGATGTCAGGTGTTTTGTTTCCCTCAATAAATCTCGAATTCATCTCCTGTGGCAAAGGCAGTGGACCAGACTAGACATCAGTAATAAAGCTAAAAAAATTATAGAACCCTGGGCTACGTCATCATGGCGTAACCGTTAGGACGAGGTGGTGTTGGCCCGTCTCAGGGTCAATGCCACTAGATTAATTCTCCTCGATCCCTATATCAATAGAAATTTTCCACCCATGTGCCCCTCATGTAATATAATAATGTCCATTTCACACATACTTATTGTTTGTGTAAAATATGAGGGTCATTGAGAAAAAATTAAACAATAATGCAATCTTAAGAAAATGGCTCTCACCATCGAAAATATTCTATCAGATGATAAGAATATTATAAACAAACTGATGAGTTTTCTGAGGGAGACAAAACTTTATGACCTTATATAGATTGATATAATTGGCTTAACGACCTTTGGCTATATGCCACTGGTTGATAGCTACAACAACACAAGTGAGTGAGTGAGTGGACAACTCACTCTACTTCCAGACTTCAAATAGAACGGGAACTCAGGTATTGTGCTCTTGATTAAATTTATAGTGTTTATTTCCTCTTGTGTCTACTACCATACTAAAAGCAAGTTTACTGACAGGGAATTAACTTTGTGAGTAATCTTATACTTTCACTTATGTTAAAGTCCTTTGTTTATTTATTATTAATTTAACCATAAGGGAGCCAGGGATTAAGGTAAAGATGGATTTGAAGGTCAACGTGCTTCATAGTTTGTGTTGATGTGCAGTATAAAAGTTAAATTCAAGAGAAGTGTCTTATGTATTTGTTTAATTTAAGGATCCTACACCAGCCGAGGGCCAGGCCGGTGAGGCATCCCTTCAACCCAAGTCGTCCTTGTGTCCCGTAGTTGTGATTCGGGCTCACTGCTCTCCATGTTCCCAGAATTGTGCCTAAGATTCAGCAGTAATCATCTTGCTTAATTCAGGAGAGTCTAAACCGGGCATCTAGACTATACTCGAGGGTTATCTTTAATGTTATTGATTTCAAGTGTTGTAAAGTTTCAAGTGTTAATATATGTGTGTATCTTATGTCTGAGTTTCGTTTGGTGTTCCTTGTGTGGACGTGAGAGAAGTTTTATTCTGGCCCTTGCACTCAACCTCGGGACTGTTGGCTATAAGTATCCCGCGTCTTGTGAGGCCCCGAGATTATTGAGTGTCGCTCTAGATGAGACAGTGGACCTTTTGAGATGTTGGTAGCTATATACTCTTTTGCCGCACTAGATGACGACACCAAATTTATACACGTCACAATCAGGAGAGGGAAGCTACATCGTCACTCACATCATCTATGTTGTGAGTTGATGACGATGTAGGGGGTATTTTCTGACGTAGCCAGGATACTTGACGAACAGGAAGAATCATCAGATTACCTCGGAAAAACCCCAGATGTTTCTCGTGGACTCAAACCTTGGCCCTTGCTATTTGCAGTCCGTCATTGTATCCACTCTGCCACCGCATTTACGAAGTAAGCCTGTCTTTTGTGCAACAGAGGCAGACAGGGAACGAATGTGCTTCTCAATTCAGTTTTAACTAAAATTCACTCCCAACAAACGCAGTGTAGTGACTTCCTCGATATGTTCACCAGAAATATGCAGTCTGGAGTGAGGTGGATCCAATGTACGGGATCTACTGATGAAACTAGGAAGAGATTCTTGCCAAGTCCCTATTCAAAGATGCTGCAACTTCTCCTTTGTTACATGGCGAGTGAATAGAGGAGTAAAGAGTTGTATAATCGGCATACAATATTAGCTTATTTACGAGGTCAGAAGTAAAAATATTAAAAAACAAGGGTCCGAGGACACTGCTTTGTGGAACTCTGGAAACCACAGGCACAGAGACAGAACAGATACCATCCACAACAACACACTGTTAAAAAATCTATAAAATTTCTAAGAAGATTTCCACCAACACCTGAAATTTGCAATTTATAAATTATTGCCTTATGGGTCACAATGTCAAAAGCCAAACTAAAATAGATGGCAACAACTCGAGACTCATGACCAAGATCCAAAGAAGATCGCAGGTCATGAGCGAGAGTCAAAAGGGACTCAAATTCCCAGTCTCTTACGAAATTCAAACTGGGATTTATAAAACAGACCAAATTTTCACAATTCATGATTAATCATTTAACCAAAAGCCTCTCAAAGAGATGGGACGTTACTCAGAGAACGAAATTGAAGCTGAAGTTCCCTTGGGGATGGGAATAATATTGTCTTTGTGCCAACAAAATGGACAAACAGTGAACATCTACAACATCAGCTATAGAGTAGTCAGAAAGATAATCCGAGATAAAGGCACAGAAGGAATGATAGAGATCGAATATAGGTTGAGTAGAGAATAAATCCTTGTGCAAGACTTTCAAAAGCTTTTAACGTGTCTTGCGCAACAGTAGAAGTTTCACTGAAGTTCCGAACAGAAGATGACCATGAATCAGAAAGAAGGGATAACAGATGGCCTTGCAGAATATGTACTGACGATCAGAAAGAAGATCGCCAAAGGTAGGGTGCTTTAGAAATGTAATTTAGAGTAATTAGGCGATAGTTGGAGGATCAGAAGTGCAAATTCTTCTTTGAAATGCGTTGGAGCAGAGCAGTTTGCCAACAGGAAGAAGAAGTATTTGATGACAAATAGCATACAGCAACAATTACCTAGGCAAGGAGACAGCATTGAAGCACTATATTTTATATGACAACAGGAGATATCTTATCAGGATCATAATACCATTCCAGTGTCATGAATAATTAAAATAGAATGGATGAAGATGGAAGTTTGATTTAAGAGTTCGTTTGTAGTAGGTGAGGAGATGACAACGTTACCATCAGGTAAAAAGAATAAAATGGACAAGGTAAAGTTGGTAGAGAACAGTTGGTAATGAACAGTTTAATTAAATTTTGACCTTTCGTTATATGACGTTTCAGCGTTTGGTAAACACTCAAAAAATTAATTTACAATCAGGACATATTTTCTGTTCTCAGAGGGCCACCTGTTAATGCTGTGAAAAAGCATTTAGTTGGCATGTATTTTTAGCCAAGTTTAATCCTCGCCACTGCTCTAAGCCTGACCAACTTAGTGTCCATGAAGACCCAAGCAGACTAGACAACCTTCCAAACTGAAGAAAAACTTTGTTTCAAAAACGAAAATTGTTTATAGATTTATCCCAGCAATTGTATGCAGAATTAAGTAGTATATTTATAAAATTCTTATGGTCTGTGGACTAGGATACATTGTGAAAATAATTAGGAGTGTCCTACCCTTTCTGTAAAACCCTCCTGTCGTTTGGTGCAACTCCTTGTTGTATAAACCGTTGTCAGGTATAGGATCTCCACGAGACTTCATGGAAGAGAAGGACGTGTGTTGCACAACCTGTAGGCTGTAGGTGAAATGTACAGTCTCCTCTACTGCCACTCATCACTCCAGCGTTGTCAATGTGTGTAACCCACAAGGTGTGAACCTTCAGTGTCGTCGACTCTAGTATCCGAAACACATACCAATAAGATTAATGTCAGTGGGAGGTTGATTGAGGGTTGGTGTTGGTTTGGGTGTGGTGTTCTATGGAGGCAGGGTAGGGAACTGTAAGCTGTAATGCAGAAGTCTTGGCTAGGTGCTATTCTTATGAATGCTCAATATAGGTCAAATATCATAGTAACACTTGGTGGAGTTTTTGTTTCATGCTTTGTTTCATATCGTTTCATAACGATAATGATAGTTACTGCAGGTAAGAATAATATCTCTAGTGTAGAATTTAAGCACGTCACCGTGTTGCTATAACATTCCGCACCACCATTAGTCCCCACAAGTCAAGATAGGCTCGTTCCTTCAAGTTACTCATTGCATATCAATATGGTATTTATTTTGTGACGATGACTGAGATTTGTCACTAACAACAATGTCCAACATTTGATGAACATTTAAACAGTAGTAGTGGTGTACTGACAGTTATCATTAAAAGCTGTTTCTTGACAGTTCCAACTAATGATAATTCATTATATATTTTTCATTATATAGTGAACCTTTCACAACCTTTATTGTTCACATTACTTTGTGATCATAGATGGATTGGGTGAGGATGGAAACATAAATCATATATTTAAGGTCAGTCTCACCCCAACCTTCCTGGAGTGAAGACGTGTTCCTGGCGCTCTGCCTGTGTTGTTGTTTGTGTTGTTGTTTGTCTTGTTTCAACGTTCTTGTTTGTGTGTTGTTGTGTCTGTGTGGTTATAGGGGTTGTTTATATTTTCTATCTCGTTTTTTTTTTGTGGTTTTGCTGTTTGTGGTATTGTTGTTTGTGGTTTATTTGTTTTATTGTGGTTCTGTGTGTGTATGTTCGTGTGTTCGTGTGTGTTCAGTTGTTCGCTTCCCATCTAGGCCTTGCCTGGCCTGATGGAGAGCGCGGATTCGGATGTGGCGTCCTGCCTGGAGGCCGACTTGGCCATGTCGGAGGAGGATGAGTCTCCTATCGAGGATCACTGGCCTGAGCTGCCTTCTCGCAACCCTCCCCCCCTCTCCTCGGTCACTCCTCAACTTCTACCAAGCGACCCGTTGATGCCTCGTCCGACTCCTTGCAGGATTCCGATGGTGTGGACTGTTTGCCTCCGGCTGCCAAGACTGCCAAGGGTGCTTCAGCTGTGCATGACGTACCTTCTCTGCCTCAACGTGGTGTTTCTTCCTTGTATACCAACTCCTTGCCCTCGTCCAACCTTCCTGCTTTTGCCCCAAGAAATGCCTATGTCAAACTCTCCTTCTCTGGGAACCCATCGACGGACACAAAGTTGCGTTGGTTGTCTGATGTCAACAGGGCCTTCCAGCTGCAGCGTGAACTGGCTGAAGTGAAGATGGCTGCTGTCACCTCCCGGTTTGTCTACATCTCTAGGAAGCGTCAGGATATCATTGATAGAGTGAAGGCTGGTGAATTTTTGTCTCTGCCTCTCATTCTTGAAGACTCACCCGAGAGGCCTCGTAAGTTCCCCAGCTACATCCTTACCCGTTTTCCTATTGATGTTGACCCAAAACTTGCTAAGGGATACCCTGGTGTGTACTTTGCCCGTCGTTTTTTCCAAGATGGTTCCCCCATTAGCCGTATTGTTGTTGTCTGGAGTCAACCTGATCCACCTCCAAATGAGATTTCCTTTGATTTCCTTCCTTGTCTTCCACTGTGTGAGGTGAGGAAACTTCATAATGACCAGCCTTGGTGCTACAGGTGCTGGGGTGTGGGGCATATCTCCCGGTACTGTTCTGCCAGGCCGAAGTGCGCATGGTGTGCTGCCGACCATGATTCCAAGACGTGTCCTGTCAGGGGCGAACCATCACGTCCTGCTGCCTCCACCTCTGAGCCTTCACCTCCTGAGGAAACGTCTCGATGGAAGTTTCCACGATGCCTTCAGCCAGGGATTAACGTGTGGCATGGATGTACTCGACGTCAGGTCCAGGCTTGTGTCACTACTATTGCTCCGCCTCCCCAGTCTGCTCCTCCTACCAGCCCTGCCTCATCTCCAGACCAGACAGTCTGTTGCTACCCTCATGGCACGATGTACGGCTCTCGAGAACCGCTTTTCTGCCCTTGAAGCCAGGATTGATGGGCTAGTTGCCACGCAGGCTGCCAATGACTCCAAACTCTCCACTTTGGTCGAGGCTCAGAAGGCCATCATCTCAACTGTCACTACCCTTACCGAAAAGATGGATACTGTTGCATCTCGCCTTGAAAAGCTTTTCGAGTCAGTCCCTTCTCCTGGGAATGGAGTACTACAACTAAGTGTTGTCTATTCTGCCCCAGCTAGACTCACTCTTGAGGCTCTTCCTTCTCCAACAGTGCGTGGTATGGTTTATATGGGAGATTTTAATGCTCGACATTCTGATTTGGGTGATGATTCTGGCTCTATTAATCGTAATGGTGTTCGTCTCCTTTCATACATCCGCAAGCATCATCTGACACGCTGGGACACTGGCGGTGCCACTCATTGCCGGGGAGGTACTCTGGATTACATCCTCTCGTCTGGCCTGATAGCATCTCGGGTCCTGTGCTCCTCCGTGCCAGACTTATTCTCTGATCACATCGCTCTTCGGTTTCATTATTCTCTAACTGCTGGGTCAAGTTCTTCAGCCACTCGTTTGCGTATTGCTGTGCCCCCTAAATATTGCCCGACTTACATCTTATTTATGGCCCATGTATTCCCTACATTTGACATATCATCAGCTGAACAGTTGTACTCTGATCTTGTATCTGCTACTCATGACTTTTATAGGCTATACGTCTCCCGGCCACACCTCCAGCATCGCCATACTGACCACTCCTGGACGCTGGATGCACGTATACAGGAGGCAAAGGAGGAGGCTGAACGTGATGGCCGATTGTTTCAAGCAAACCCAACCCCTGACCTGCTTCATCGTTACCAGATGTCTAGGGACGCTTTAGTTGCCCTGCAGGAGTGTGCTCACACTGAGTCTTGGCAGCGGTTCATGGACAGCAACAACCAGCAAACAAGTGTGGCTTCTATGTGGCACCTCATCCGTCGGGTTGTTAAAAAGACACCGGCCACTGCTCGTCATCACACTCCCGCCGACTATGCCCAACAACTTGTCGATGCCTGGTCAGAAAAATCTACCTCATCCAGTCTACCCATCCACATACAAGATGCACTCACTTCCCGTGCTGCTGTCCATCGGCTACGTCTAATGTCTGCTCTGTTGCAAGATGATGACGATGATGCAGAGGAGATAACTGAGGAGGAGTTGCGACGTGCTCTCTCTCGGGGTAGAGCTTCTTCCCCTGGTGATGATGGTATTACTTATGCTGTGCTGCGCCTACTTCAACAAGTTCCTGGGAACCCTCTACTTCTACTGTACAATCTTTGTCTTCGTGATGGTTGTGTACCACGAGCCTGGACCAGCAGCACAATAATACCCATCCCTAAGCCCGGCACTGCAAAGTTCAGGCCTATTTCCCTGACTTCCTGTTTTTGTAAAGTTATGGAGAGAATCTTACTCAATCGTCTCATGTACATACTGCAAGATCGCCTTTCTCCATGGCTGTTTGGTTTCCTTCCCCAGCGGAGCACACACCACTGCCTAGTCGACCTGTACACTACGTACTACGTACGTTTTCTGGCGCTATCTGACCTCGCTGTTGCGGCGCCTAATATCAATCAATCAATCAACCTCTACATATTGAGAATCAAAATGCGATCAACAACATAATCTCAGCCGTAGTTTTTTGCCTCATATAATTGGACTATAAGTGATAAGTGAGAAAGGCCTATGTCATTAAAACTGTTTAAGAACGAATGAGAAGGTTAAAAATATGAGAAAGAAAAGATAAACGGTAAGGAATGAGGGAAGGGCAAGCGAGAGAGGGATAAGACACTAAGGAGGATGTGTAAGGTTGCCAGTTACTTGAGAGATACTGTAATATATATAGCCTATGCATAAAATTAGACCAAGTTTATTGAAAACGCCATATAGCGGCGCCTATTTAAGTTTAACATCGATTATTTTTAAGGAAATGCATATTTAGAAGAAAAAATCCTGGTAAATAGCTTAATGAATTTGTTGACAAATATGATTATTAAAAAAAGTTAGAAAATTAAGCCGTCTTCTGCCGAAAAAGAAAACAAAACAGCTGGGCTTGGGAGAAGGTGATAAATAGGGTGGATTACAAGCACGAGGGATTTGATTGATATTAGGTGGCGCAACAGCGAGGTCATTTAGCACCAGGAAAAGGTGATAGAGAGATGTGACAGCAAGCAAGAATGAAATAGGAAGAAATGAGGGACAGTTGAAGAAATATAAGCTAGTAGCGGGGGTCGAAGGGGCGCCAAAACCCTTAAAGTATTGCCCACATCATTACAGGCAATACACCCCCCTACGGGGCAAGCACGAGGGATAAAAGGAATACAGGGATAGCTGTCTAATATCCAAAGGATGATATATATTCAGTAGTCTATCCCACTACGATGGTGAACAAAAGACAGTGCCTTTATTTAAAGGATATAATGTAACAGATATTCTAATTATGTTTGTTTGTTATTACTTTTCAACTAATCACCTTCATTTGTCTTACCCTTTTCCCCCTCACCCTCGCCTCAAATCATCACATTTCTTCTCTCCTATATCCACCTACGTTAATGCAGTATGCACTTCTTTAAACCCGGATTCTTCAAACTACGGGTCCCGAATTCCTCCAAACTGGGTCGCAGGCTCACAAAAATAAATACATGAATAAAACAGAATAATAATGTTCGTGACAATAAAATAAATATGAAGTTCATACATGAATCCACCTAACATATTTTTATAATCGAATATTCATATATTTAATTATCAATAAAACAAAATCATTACACAAATATTAGCCTTCTTGAGAGAGAATGAGAGAGAGAGGGAGGGGTAGGTGAGGCAGTGTTTATAATTCTGGTTAGAATTCCTTTTAATCATAAATAATACGTTTCAGTTTCTGGCCTTGTATTTTCTTTGGTAGATAATTCTGATCATTTGTAAAAGATCTTTCTGTATGGGTCGCGAGAATGATGTCATAGTAAAAACTGGGTCACGACTGAAAAAGTTTAAAGAACCATGCGTTATACTATTGGTGATTCGATACCGTTCACAGTGTATGCTTCATTCATTCCTCCTGACACACGTCTCTCTACCTGATCATTCGTTACCCTCCTATATAGCTCCGCCCACATTTCTCTCCTCCTCTCCCACTAACATCCCCCCTCCCTCCACCTGCAACTGTTACCAGATCCGACGAGGCCCATACCAAGTCGCTGATGGATGGGGTGTGGACCATTGATCTGTCCGGAGCTGTACAAAGGGTTGAAAATATGAGATTCTATCATTCATTAACTCCCCGATGCCGGGGGCTGAATGAGCGAAAACAACACTGCCACTCACTGGCTTATTATGATCCCAAAACAATCGCTTAACTAGTGTGGATGCGGGAGACTGGGGGCAACTAGGGATGGAGTAGCAGTGTTCGATTTGCTGCAAGTGTAGAGACTTGGGATACTCAACTTCAACAACAAAGTTAATAATTTTACATTTCACTATAGAATATTGTGGGTTTGTTTTTCGATGGAGAATATAATTCTAAAGTTTGTCGGTGTATTTCGTATACATGCTGCATATAGAAAGTTATATTTATGTGCAAAACATTACCTGGTAATACTCACCATCATTGTCCACGAACAACTTGATGAACGTATCCAATGAGCCTTTGTAATAAAAAAGTGTAACCACTTTGTAAAAGTGGTAGTATGACACAACCATGTCCTTGGAGTTCCTTGCCACATACACCACCTGGGATGAAAAGTGTGTCTCGTGAATAAACCATCTGTGACAACAAAATTATTCAAAATAGTACATCTAGACCCCAGCTGTATAACACTGGAAAACTGTAACTAGAACCGATAAATTGATTTCAGGCAACTGTACTGCACATATTGGCCAGGTACACACTTTTGCTTAGAAGTGTTGTGGTCAGACTCACTTTGGTCTTGTTAAGGAGGTCAGGCGGCATGAGATCCAAAGGGAAATGACATTTGATGACCCTCTGACCAGGCATGGCATCCAGGCACTGAACTCCGATACCGTCTTCCACATTCTTTCCAGGACACAGCTTTTTGAATGCTTCATACAGAGACTTCACATCTATCTCCTCGAGTTTTACTGTATCAAACATACTGAAACTATACTGAAATAAGTGAAAAAGACTAATGAACCTTTCATTTGGAAAAGTAACAACAATGAATGAGGAAGAGCCTTTATTGTTGGTGTTAGTAGTTATCCGTTCTGTCAAGCTAAAGTAGTTTTTAATTCAACATTACACTTTTATAAATTAATATTGTGACATTTTTACATATACTGTGAATTTTGTTGTTTGTCAAAACTCCAAGCATTATCTACGATTCTACGCCCATCTTCTCCAGCAATGGTTGAGGTAAAGTAAATGATAAATTAAAACTCGTAGCAACTTTTGATTCTATGTGTGACTACTCATAGGAATGCGAAGTAATCGTAGCTACTCGTGGATACAAGGCTCTGTTACTCTTAGATATTCTTGCCTAATTGTAGTTCCTCGTCAACCTACTCTTGTCAACTTGGAACGAGTTGCTATGACCTATAAGAGTTGTTACAAGATACCATATAAAGAATAACCTTTTGTCGTCTCTCATTTGGCCGGTGAGACGGCTGTGTGTAACAGGGGCTTAAGAGTAACGTTGTCTGGTATTTGTCAGAGTAATAAACTTCAAATGAAGTCACTTAGATGAATGATTTGAGACAACAGTGGAACTAAACAAAATATCTGTCACTCTGAAAAAGTGCTTTAATTGTGTGGCCTGCATTGTGATGTACCAGGTAATATTCGGGAAATGAAACCTTTCATCACAGCAACTAAATATTTAATATTCTTCTTGTCATATTCTCATAGTTCTGTTATTGGGAGAATAATAATGAATAACCTTATACATTCATTACATATGATGTAAGCTTCCCACCTCTTGATCCATACAGTATATCCATGAATGATGAAACACTTTCCTATGAATCAAAGAGTGACAGAACCAGAATGTGTATGTATGTAGCTGCGAGAGAAATGTATACTGTTGATGATTCATAAGTTTATATTTCCCCAGTGTAATACATCACCACCTTCACTATTTAGAATACTTCTACTTTATATACAGAAGAAAGCATTTGGAAACGCATTATAGATGCCGAAATCGTTGGCAAGATACCAAAATATACCGTGTGACACAACTTTAACTCACCTGATGGATGCTGAGCGCACCAGAAGAGGTTGTGTTGCTTGTGGATTGTCCAAGTTGGGATTGAAGAGCATTGTCCACAATATCTCCTGCATCCATGTTGTTCCTGACTTCGGAAACGTCATCACAATCACGTCATCAGGTCGAAACTACAACAAGATTCGTTGTGTAGAAAGTGGATATTTAAGAGTACAATAGACTTATAGAACACACGTAAAACCAATAGGTATGATTCATAAGGATTGAAACAGATATTGTGTAATGTGAGGATTAAGGGTAAGGTGTCTGCTAAATGTCCTCACGTGTGAAATAAATAGAATTGCGTTGCACCCAAGCTTTATAATTGCTGACCTAGGGTTTTAATTCCAAGCGAGATACTTTACTCAGACGATCACTGCTCTTTGTTCAAGTCTGTCAACAGTGGTGTTCCTTTTTGTCTTATCCACTCATATGTCAATGATTCCATCAGGTTGGACAAGTAACCATCCCCACAGCTCCTTACATCACATCATGATACAGTAGCAAGCCTGACTCTTAATTCATCTGAATTTAAAGCTTATCTCTCTCTCTTTCTCTCTTGTGACTGAAAAGTGAAAAGTTGCATTATTCAATATTCACCATACTACAGTCTGGTTACTCTTAAATTGCTGGTGTGACGTTTCCAGCAGAATATACACCTTTGCCCCTTCTCCAATACAACTCTCTTTACAACGAATTCCCTCTCTCAGTCTCTTTAGATCAGCTATCAATGTTCAGTATATTCTTAACTGTACATAAATATCAAAGGTTTTTTTATAAATGATTCGCTCTTTGTTAGTAAGTACAAAGAAATATGTACAACATGTGGCACAGGGGCTTCAGTCAAGGTCGCACAAGACCCCTTTATCCCATGTGCAAAAAGGTAAGGTCAGTAAGAGATATGGCAAGTGTTTACATGCAGCCAGATACGTCACAGCACTAGTTTTGATTAGCCACACTATACACAGTCTAATCCCTTTCGTGTCCAATTCCCCAAACAAAAGTTAACCAGGAGTCAACGTTTCTCATACATAATTAATCGACTCTTTAACTCTATTATCATCCAACCTCTCCCATCATGGCTGGATTCAGTCATGTGGAGGCTTTCTATTCCTTAGAATTATACAAAGGTTAAGACACAGCTGAAGTCTTCCAGGAAGTGTTAAGCTTACTAGTTTAATTCATTTATACAATTTATGAGATGTATCATTAAAAACTTAATTTAACCCATAAAAAAAAGGTGTGTGTACATGATGACACAGCAGTCCATGGACGGAAAGACAAGTGTCTGCAAATGTTGTCACGCCACTTTTCAAATACCTGCATTCAGCTTATTTTCTCAAGTTCTATAAAGGAGTAAGAGAACAATAAGGAAAACTTCCCAATATTGTCCTCACAACTCAGTCTTTGTCCAGACCTGTTTACAAAAATATAAGTGATTGTCACAACATACTGATGCCAATATTTCCAAACTTCTGGACAGGTGGAAATTCTCTGTGATTAAATAAACCATAATATGATTTCCTTTCCTGCAATAATAATAATGATAATAATAATAATAATAATCATAAAATCAGATTATGTATTTGGAGTTCAAGGGACAACTGCATACTTGCAAACTCCTTGATCCTGCCCTGTTCCCCTTTACCACGACTTTTACTCCTTCAAACGCAATGTGTCTATGCACCTCGAATGAAACTGGACAGGGCATGGGATCTCTCATCCTATTAATTTACTTCACATGTAATGAAGCTGGCACTACTGTACACTTTTAGACCTCACTTTATGCATTATATAAGTTCACCATCAAGCATAAGAGGATAAAGGAATTTCTGTGACAAAGTCAATGTCTACACTCTTCATATGCAAAATGTAAAAGAAACTCTGAATGCGGTTGAAAAAACGTGGAGTGGTGGCAGGGTAGAGCCAGCCATCAGGAAGGATGCGGACGAGACCATGTGTGAAGGTTGACTGTTATTTAGCCATCTTGGTCAGCCATTCCTCACTCATGGGCTCCACCTCATGTCCGGTCAACAGCCGCTGCTTGCTCATCCTTCCTCCCTGACTACTGACTAAGCGACAAGAAAATTGGTGCCCACTTGTAGCTGAGCCAGGAAAGAATAATGAATAAATTCATATTTTTTTAAGCTAGGATGAATGTAAGGAATGGGATATGTAGAAGATAAATGAATTTTCGGTAATATTCAAGCGTTTGTCCATAATTTGTTTTCGACTCGAATGCAGTGCTTTATAGTGTGTTTTTAACGAATTTATTGTTCACATCCGTCGCAAATTAATGTTTTTGGAGGTATCACCATCCCCTCCCACAAACCCAATCTCCGAAAACACCTCATTTTCGCCAGAATTATTTGAAATACAGATTCGTCTGAAAAACACTACAATGCATTAAATAGAATTAGGTAGACCTCGTCTAACCTAACCTAACCTTATCAGGACCACGGCAAACTACCGGGACCTAACCTTAGCAATCTATGGTGTCTGGATGTAATTACTTGGCGGCCATCTTGAAATGGTATTATACGACGTCGAAGTACCTTCTTATTCGAGAGTGGCGGTGTATTGAATGGGTGTATCGAACTTGGCTGCCTCTATGAAGAATCGGTGGATTTCCTGATCACCTGCTTCTTTCAGGAATAGGTACCTGGCTTGGTATAATTCAATCAATTAAGGGTAGTTGTATATAATGCATTTGCGACGGAAATAAACAATAAGGAAATGACGTTAAAATTTTGTTACCCCCCCTACGTTAATTTTAACATCGGTAAGCACAGTAGGGTTGGTACTCCGCCGACTAGGCAGGTGTGCCTCGTGTCGTCCGGGCCATGCCGGACAGGTATCATCGTTGCCCTTGCAGTGAGAACTTTCTTATATTAAAAGTTTAGCTGATTTATAATTAAATTTTGAGTGTTTAAAAACCCTTACTATTTAACTATTCATTATTAAACATAAGGAAATGCGTTTGAGTATTTTAGAACAAGAATAACTGTGAAATACCCAGAAAAAATAGCACTGGGTGAAAGAACGTCATCCCACTTTGCCTGCCCATGAGACACAGGGGCAGTGCTGCCAGATGCAGTGCTTCAACTTTTCCCAAATCTGTTTGCTAAAATTCCCCAAATTGGACAAAATTTCCCCATTTAATTTTTTTTGCTTATATTGATTTTTTATTTGAGTTATAGCTAAATAAATAGCATTTTCCTTACACTTGTAGTATGGATTTGTAGTTTACGGGTATAAGTAATTGAAAGATCAAATTATATTCACACTGAACACAATATTAATCAGAAAATTTATAGTATAATTATGAAAACATAGAAAATAATTAATGTACATAATGAAAAAATAGTACATCATTTTCAAAAGCGTTTAGAACTCTAAACTAAAAATGTTGCATTAGTTTGCGAACTTAAGCCTATATCACTCAATCATACATATCAGAGGTCATACGCCCAATAAGGATGTTATTTACTGGGAAACTAAAACAAAAATCTGTACCAAATAAAAAATACAAAAAATAATTATACAGGAGCTCTTTCGTCTGTGAATTATTTCTCAGTAAGAAACATTTCATGTCCTTCAAAGTTAACACTAGTTAATCTACTAGTCTAATGGCGCAAATGCTATACAGTACATTGTAGTTTGTTAAATATTATTAGTTACTATCAAGAAAGAGACATGATACTAAGCACATATTCCTGCCGAATAACACGGAATTACGACTAATTTAATTAGTACTTTTTTTTTATTCCATAGGCCAACAGTGTATCCTAATTTTTTTGCAAATATCAGCTATTAGAAACTAATAAACAAACCTCTGTAAGCTTCTGAAGTCAATCTGTACACTTCACCCCACCTCAGTGACACGCTGTCACGGAAATTTCCCCTAATCTGGCAGCACTGCTGAGGGGCACGGAGGCCATCAGGCCGGAGGGACCGGGATGGTGGCGGAGGTTCGACACTCGACAATCAGGCGTACCTACATTACATCACACTGTTAACGGGATGGTAACAAAACTTTTTTTGCTGACTGTACATGTATTAAGAAATATATTTGACAGAAAATAATTAATGGGAGTGATTATGGACAAACGCTTGAATAATACCGGATTTTCCACTACTTATCCTTTTTTGGATAGACAATTAATTATAATACACCTATGCGATTAAGACATAACAAAATTTTCAAAATACACTGATTAACAATTCATAAAGTAGCAGGAAATGAATGACAGGAAAGCAACAGCAACATTGCGATGGAGGAATAATGGGTGTAGATCCATGGTGGAATCAGTAGCCCTCCAATTCGCCTGCAATGCAAGATCCCCTGAAGCAAGATTTCCCTTCGTCACTCAGGTACTGTTATAAGACATACTCAGTCCTACAACTTGTTGTCAGAAGAACTGTACGACATTTGAGACCCTGCACGGAGCAAAGTGAACCCATCCACGAAGGGAATGAGGACCGACGACTAAGGAAAATATGTGTGTGTGTGTGTGTGTTGCTCAGCGTTGTCTCTGACTGGGTGGGTGTGTGTTCACATTACGCACACATTAGTTCGACCAAGCACAGTATTATAAACATATAATTTTCACCAATCCATGAACAGCAAAAACAATGGCATCTGAAGCATCTCAGTTATTTTCAGCAACCGAGGACGAAAGTCTGAGTAGAAGAGCAACACTTGCCATCTAAATGAATGGAAACATTTTTTAAACAAGAGCTTTGTACAGGGAAAGTGAAAATTAGTGAGCAAGTAGCTTACTGTTCTAGAGACATTAGCAGCATCAGCATAAGCTTTACTTTTACCTTCTGTCTGTGGTTGGAGAGGGAAAGCTTCAACAATGATACAGTAGTAGTATTGGAGAGAGAAAAAATTTTTACAGTATGCACCTGAGGCTAAAAAGTAACAAAGCCGATTGTCACTTTATTATATTATCTTCTGATATCGAAATCCAAGTGTAATGCTACATTCAAAAGGATTGGTATTAATGTGAATAATTTATACAAACTTTATGTAGCAACACAATTCACACAACAGCAATTCCTAATGATTCAATTATTGCTATATTAGTAATTCTTACCCAGCCTGTTACTAGGTTAGGGAGGGAAAGAAATCATTCCTATAACATCCATAACTCTTAAATAAAGGTCGTGTCCGTGCACGTTCAATATTATAATTTAGTCATAGCTCTGTTTTGTTATGGTAGACAATCTGTTGTAGTATTGCGAGTGTGTGTAATCTGAAGACAATAAACGTTCCTTCAATAGCTTCAATAGTAAAATAATAAAAATATTACCATAATATATAATCAATCCTTCCATAACTTAATTAGTATTTTAAGATATTACAAGCAGAAATAATTTTGTTACTCGGCAGCATTCGAGTTATTTTTTTATTAATTACTTTGTGTTAGTGGTTACCAGAGAATAATGTTTTGTAGTGGAGAGTTTTTAACTACTTAACGATCAGTCTGTCTCATCTCCTCAATCATGTCCTTTCTTACTCCATTCGGCTTTTCATCCCCCTCCCCTGTCCCAGCACTCCTCCACTTTCCCCCCTCACTCTCCTTTTCACCACCTTTATCATCATTCTGCGTGTTGCCGAAAATGATAAATATAATCCTGTATCATGAAAACAGGACCTGAAAAGAAATTATTATTATTATTATTATTATAGACCAGAGACACAAAGCTGGGAGAGAATGCAAGCATTCTATCAATATATTAGGTGACATTTTATATACAAATTCAATCCATGCGATATGGCAGGACTAATTAATACCCTGATAAAGTCATCCAAGATAAATGTCGAGGCCAAACTTACAGACATGAGTGAACCAATCACCAGTGTCGTAGTGTTCAAGAAACCAAGATTGATTGATTGATTGATATTCGGCGCAGCAACACCGAGGTCCCATAGCGCCAGAAAAAGATGATAGAGAGTTTTTTTTTTTTTTTTTTTTTTTTATTAATTGCGCCGTAGCGTCAATCAACAGGCAGGCAACAATACATACAGGTAGGCAGGACCCATGAGAATACAATGACTACAACCACACATACACACGCACACACACACACACACACACACACACACATCACGAAAACCTAACAGATGGAGCACAAGCATACAGACAAATATTTACATTATGACCTACTTAAATCCACCGAAACGAGGGTGGCGTACCAGAAGTTCCTCCAGAACCTGGTGGTTCAGCAGGTGTCGACAAACCACATCAAATGACAGGCCCCGGGGCCGCAAGTGTCGGACAGTGGGGCAGGCCAGGCAATAGTGCTCTACAGTGTTAGCACGAGGCGCTCGACACAAGCGACACTCAGTGAAGGGAGGCTCACCCTGCATTCCAGCAACCTGCCACGGTGGCCGGTAGCCAAGCCTCAAACGAGCAGAGACTACATTGTGCCTCCGAACCATGAGGCCTCGACGACGGTAGGAATATTTGTGACGGCAGACAGACTCATAATGTGTGATGGAGATGCTGAAGGGCCTCTCTGCATCCCTGCGTCGCCGTACAGGGAGGAGAGCGGCGGAGCGGACTTTAGAGAGGTAACATGTCAGGGAGAGAGGACGTCCAACACCACGAGGAGGCAGATGGCAGGCTTCCTTTGCGAGTCTGTCAACTGTACCATTGTGACGTAAACCTACATGGGATGGCACCCATAAAAATTTGACAGTCAAATTATGATGACGCAATAAGGACAAAAACGATAAAATCTGCTGAACAACAGTAGAGTGTGTGGGCTGAACACTAGAGAGAGAATGAAGGGCAGGTCTGGAGTCACAAAAAATGGCAGCATTCACTCCACATTGAAAACAAGACTAACAGCATCCAGAATGGCATACAGTTCACACAATGTTGAGCTAGAGTGGTTACAGAGACGACGGCCAACCCAGCCCCCTGGAGGTGACTCCATGTCAGGTGAGAAAACGGCACAACCTGCTGAACCATCCACTTGCAATGAGCCATCAGTGTAGAGGCAGTATGGATCTGTGATGGAGGATGTCACTGTTTCTATGTGTTTCAGAGCCAACTGCCGCTGTAGAGAAGGCAGTTCCGACTTGGAAGTAGGTGTGAAGCTCACATCAGGTGTTGGTAGCATCCACGGAGGGGGCCCTGGGGGGACGTCTGCCACCATTATATCTATATTAAGACTACGGAGCATAGAGGAAACAGACCTTATAAGAGTACGTCCAGCAGGCAGTATGGGAGGGACCGGGTAGTTTGGTCTAAGAGAAGTCCTGACTAACTGAGAGTAATGGGGTGAAAGATGTGGGAAATGGAGGCACTTGACAATGAAGCAAGTAACACTAGAATAAATTCTCTCCACTAACGGGGGAAGACGCAACTCACGCTGCATGTTCACTATCCTGGTCGACATTGGACACCCGAGAATTATTCTCATTGCTCTATTCTGAAATGTTTCTAAAGTTTCAAGAGTAGCCCTGGGAAGTTGAATCAGAGCAGGGGAGAGGTAATCAACAACTGAACCGATAAAAGCAATATAGATAGTCCTGGCTACTGGGATGGAGATGCCCGAGGAGTTGTTACTGAGCCATTAAAGTGGCGTAAGTCGGCGCTGGAGACGACCCAATAAGTCCTGGACAATGGGATGGTCTTGAGGTCTGGCAGGGACAATCGGCCAAATATTGACTGGTGAGCCCAGGTAACGATACTGGGAACACATGGGAATGACAGTCCCTCCAATGGTGAACACTGGCCGAGCTTGAGGAAGGCGGCAGGTGAATATTCTGCTCTTATCTGGGAGACATTAAAGCTGCAGTGAGAGGAGGACACAGAGAAGGAGTCAAGAAACCGCTGAAGATCCCTTGGTGAAGTAGAATGAACACAGATATCATCAGCATAGCACGTAATTGTAGTTCCAGGTATATCAGGGAGAGAAGTGAGCAGCCGATGCATCAGAATATTAAATAACAATGGGCTGAGAACACCCCCTTGAGGCGTACCAAGATAAAAACTGCGGAAAGGACTGAGCGCACCACTGAAAAACACACGGGAGGTCCTGTTACTCAGGTAGCCCCGAATCCACCATAATAGATTACCCTTTATCCCAAAGTCAACAAGTTGATCCAAAATGACGTCTCTATTAGCAACATCGAAGGCACTTCGAAGGTCAATGAAGGCCACCACACTGTCCCTGGAAAGGCGAGTGTACAGGTCGACTAGGCAGTGGTGTGTGCTCCGCTGGGGAAGGAAACCAAACAGCCACGGAGAAAGGCGATATTTCAGTCTGTACATGAGACGATTGAGTAAGATTCTCTCCATAACCTTACAAAAACAGGAAGTCAGGGAAATAGGCCTGAACTTCGCAGTGCCAGGCTTAGGGATGGGTATTGTTGTGCTGCTGGTCCAGGCTCGTGGTACACAACTATCACGAAGACAAAGATTGTACAGTAGAAGTAGAGGGTTCCCAGGAACTTGTTGAAGTAGGCGCAGCACAGCATAAATAATAAAATCATCACCAGGGGAAGAAGCTCTACTCCGAGAGAGAGCACGTCGCAACTCCTCCTCAGTTATCTCCTCTGCATCATCGTCATCATCTTGCAACAGAGCAGACATTAGACGTAGCCGATGGAAAGCAGCACGGGAAGTGAGTGCATCTTGTATGTGGATGGGTAGACTGGATGAGGTAGATTGTTCTGACCAGGCATCGACAAGTTGTTGGGCATAGTCGGCGGGAGTGTGATGAGCAGTGGCCGGTGTCTTTTTAACAACCCGACGGATGAGGTGCCACATAGAAGCCACACTTGTTTGCTGGTTGATGCTGTCCGTGAACTGCTGCCAAGAGTCAGTGTGAGCACACCCCTGCAGGGCAACTAAAGCGTCCCTAGACATCTGGTAACGATGGAGCAGGTCAGGGGTTGGGTTGGCTTGAAACAATAGGCCATCGCGTTCAGCCTCCTCCTTTGCCTCCTGTATACGTGCATCCAGCGTCCAGGAGTGAGCAGTATGGCGATGCTGGAGGTGTGGCCGGGAGACGTATAGCCTATAAAAGTCATGAGTAGCAGATACAAGATCAGAGTACAACTGTTCAGCTGATGATATGTCAAATGTAGGGAATACATGGGCCATGAATAAGATGTAAGTCGGGCAATATTTAGGGGAAACAGCAATACGCAAACGAGTGGCTGAAGCACTCGAATCAGCAGTTAGAGTATAATGAAACCGAAGAGCGATGTGATCAGAGAATAAGTCTGGCACAGAGAAGCACTGGACCTGAGATGCTATCAGGCCAGACGAGAGGATGTAATCCAGAGTACCTCCTCGGCAATGAGTGGCACCGCCAGTGTCCCAGCGTGTCAGATGATGCTTGCAGATGTATGAAAGGAGACGAACACCGTTACGATTAATAGAGCCAGAACCATCACCCAAATCAGAATGCCGAGCATTAAAATCTCCCATATAAACCGTACCACGCACTGTTGGAGAAGGAAGAGCCTCAAGAGTGAGTCTAGCTGGGTAAAATCCAACAGAGCACTGGGTGAGCAGAGGGAAATGTCAATGGCGTTAAAAGTCCCAGTAGGGCTATCAAAATGAATCACATCTCCCGTACTTTTTTTAAACTCCTAATCCTTCATCCTCAATAAAAGAAGCCAATAAAACACCCCTGGTGTTGACCGAACTGTCACCCTACCAGGGGGAGGTGAGTTGTGCGGTAGTGTAGGAGCGGACTGTGCTATGACGTGTGGCAACTCATCAGGGGGTTGTGCTGGGGTAGGTAGGTGTGGTAACGAAAGGGGGGGGGGGGTTGTGGTTGCGGGGAAGGGGTAGGATGGAGAGCTTGGTCAGTGGTGTGGAGGCGTGTTATGTGGTTTGTGGTTGAGTGTGTGTGTGCTGTGGTAGTGTGGTAAAGTGTGTAGTGGATGTAGGTTGTAGGGGTATTGGCATTTAGTGATGTGTGTTGGGTGTAGGTAGTAGTGATGCTCGGGTGGCCCTGTGTGGTGTGGTGGTAGCAGGCTTAACCCTTTCCCAGGCCGTGACGTAGGGTCGGCCGGTAACATCTATGGTCACCACTGTGTCTGTCCTGGATATGATGGGATGGGGTCCTGTGTAGGGTGTCTGCAGGAGTGTACGGTGTGCGTCTGTCCTGGATATGATGGGATGGGGTCCTGTGTAGTGTGTCTGCAGGGGTGTAAGTGTGCATCTGTCCGTAAGAACAGTGAAGTGGCGGTGAGAAGGTCTAGTAGCATATAAGTCTGATGTGGTGGCTGGTGGCATGTTAGTGTAGGTCTGGAGTTGGCCATTGCCATTTTCAATGCTGGCAGGAATGTATGATTCGTTGTGTCGAGTTCAGGTAGCGTGACTTGGCCCGTGAGGTGGAGGTCCTCGCCGTTCACTAGCTCGGCCGGGGAGTGCTGCAGGTCCTCTTTCAGCATAGCCCCCCCACCTCCCCAACAGGAACTGCCTTGACATGGTGGGGGGGCTTGCATGTCTCTGAGACCTGGCGAGCTAGACTAGAGGGGGCTCTGGCCACTGCTCTGCCCTGATTTCGGGGAGAGAGGGCTTTCCATGCTTATAAGGTCGCCAGTGAGATGCCAGACAAAATGGTTCCCATGCAATAGGCTGCCAGTACGAGCCAACAGTGCTGCACTCCAGAGGGACCGCCCTCTAGGGGCGGTCCAGTGTTGGATGGTTGGGTGTCTGGGCCGGGAGATGTTGAGTCAAATTTTTATGGGTGCCATCCCATGTAGGGTAACATCACAATGGTACAGTTGACAGACTCGCAAAGGAAGCCTGCCATCTGCCTGCTCGTGGTGTTGGACGTCCTCTCTCCCTGACATGTTACCTCTCTAAAGTCCGCTCCGCCGCTCTCCTCCCTGTACGGCGACGCAGGGATGCAGAGAGGCCCTTCAGCATCTCCATCACCCATTACGAGTCTGTCTGCCGTCACAAATATTCCTACCGTCGTCGAGGCCTCATGGTTCGGAGGCACAATGTAGTCTCTGCTCGTTTGAGGCTTGGCTACCTGCCACCATGGCAGGTTGCTGGGATGCAGGGTGAGCCTCCCTTCACTGATTGTCGCTTGTGTCGAGCGCCTCGTGCTAACACTATAGAGCACTATTGCCTGGCCTGCCCCACTGTCCGACACTTGCTGCCCCGTGGCCTGCCACTTGATGTGGTTTGTCAACACCTGCTGAACCATCAGGTTCTGGAGGAACTTCTGGTACGCCACCCTCGTTTTGGTGGATTTAAATAGGTCATAATGTAAATATTTGTCTGTATGCTTGTGCTCCATTCTGTTATGTTTTCGTGATGTGTGTGTGTGTAAGTAAGTAAGTAAGTAAGTAAGTAATGTTTATTGCTTATTATAATAAATACAGTGAACTATACATAAGAATGATATTTTAGCAATACAGTCTGTCGAGCAGGAGCTCCATGACAGACAGAGAAAAATAAATGTGTAAATTCATCATGACCTAGAGCAAAGATTCATTATAATCATACAGTTGTATCAAATGGAATCAAACAGCAAACAAAAGCAAACAGTAAGAACTGAATTCAAGCTGCAAAAAAAAAAAAAAAAAAAAAAAAATAGTACACACAAAAGCATACAGTAAAACAGAATAAAAAAGTAAAAACCAAAATTAATCAGTAGACCAAACCAAAGGAAACAGTAAACCAAAATCAAATTGAAATTAAATGAACAGTAAAACTCTCAGCAAAAAAAAAAAAAAAAAAAAAAAAAAAAAAAAAAAAAAAAAAAACAGTAAATAAAAATCAAACTGAAAATGGAATGACATAGTAAAACCTTCTGCAAAGTTAGAAAACAGTAAAAAATAAAAACAAACGGTAAAATTAAAATGAAACAATAAAACTCTCAGTAAAGTTAGTAAACAGTAAAAAATAAAAGCAAACAATAAATCAAAATCAAACTGAAATTAAATTGAAACAGTAAAACTAAAAGTAAAGTTAGAAAACAGTTAAACATAAAAGCAAACAATACATCAAAATCAAACTAAAATGAAAATGAAACAGTAAAACTAAATTAAGGTTAGAAAACAGTAAAACATAAAAGCAACAATAAATCAAATCAAACTAAAATTAGAATGAAACAGTAAAACTAAAGTAAAGTTAGAAAACAGTAATACATAGAAGAAGCAAAAACAGTAGAACATAAAAGCAACAATAAATCAAATCAAACTGAAAATAAAATGAAACAGTAAAACTAAAGTAAAGTTAAAAAACGGTAAAACATAAAAGCAAAACTGAAATTAAAATGAAACAATAAAGCTAAAGTAAAGTAAAAAAACAGTAAAATATTAAAGCAAACAATAAATCAAAATCAAACTGATATTAAAATGAAACGGTAAAACTAAAGTAAAGTTAGAAAACAGTAAAAAAATAAAAGCAAATAAATCAAAATCAAACTGAAATTAAAAGCAAACAGAAATCAAACTGAAACAGCAAAGTTAGAATCAAAAAGTAAAATAAATATTAATCAAACTGTAAGAAAACTAAAACAAAGCAACTGTGTTATGTAATATTCTGTTGGTCATATAAATACCGTTTTATTTCCTTTTTGTATTTTGTTATATTTGTGGTTTTGAGAAGTATTTTCATATCTACAGGTAAAGAGTTAAATAATTTAGGGCCAAAATTAATTAAACTATTTTTAAACATTGTAGTTCTAAATACTGGACAAACAAGATTCACATTATTACTCCTAGTATGGGCAGTATTGGTAACTAGAGAAAATATATCATTTTTGCCCACATTTTTATATATCAACAATAAAGTAAAATATTTGTGTAATGTAGGAAATTTCAGGATTTTAGCTTCTGATAAAACACCTGTTGTTGAGTCAAATTTTTTAAGGAAAAATATACATCGAAAATTTTTATTTTGAGCTATAGTTAGCTTACCCAGAAATGATTGCCATGTGCAAGCCCACACAGAGACACAATAAGTGAAATAAGGGTAACAAAGGGTATAATAAATGCTGATCATAGCTTCAGTGGTCAGGTTATGCCTAACTCTATATAAGACACCTATTACTTTAGATACTTTTGAACAAACGTGGTCTATATGAAATTTCCAATTTAAGTTTTCATCAACAATTTGGTGTGATTCACTTATTTTAGACTTTCACTGTTTAACGTTATAGGAGGCATTGAGTTTTTGATTGATCTATTTTGAAAGAGAATATAAGATGTTTTTGAGATGTTAAGTCTAAGTTTATTTGGTTAAATCCACGTGTGAACCTTTTTTAACTCTACCATTGCAGTAGCATGAAGTGAAGCAATATTGTGGTCTTTCAACAAAAGGGTTGTATCATCAGCATATATTATAAATGTAAGCATATTACTGGAATTTACAATGTCATTTATATAAGTAAGAAATAGCAACGGGCCTAAGACAGACCCTTGTGGAACACCCTTAGATATTGACATCAATTTAGAATAAGATTGATTAGTGAAAACACATTGTTTTCTGTTAGAAAGGTAACTTTTAAATAGATTGAATGGTATACCTCTTATGCCTAAATTATTTAGTTTATAGAGTAAAATATTATGATCAAGAGTATCAAAAGCTTTAGATAAATCCAAGAAAATTCCCAATATGTTTAATTTGTCTTCCAAACCCCCATAGACATTACAGACTAATTGAAGAATGGCTGATTCTGTGGAATAGTTGGCCCGAAATCCATGTTGGTGGTCTATCAAAAGTTTGTGGCTCTCAAGGTAATTAATTAGTCTATTAGCAATAATTTTTTCAAATACTTTACTAAACGCAGGTAATATTGAAATTGGACGATAATTATTTATATCCTTTCTATTGCCAGATTTAAATATTGGGAGGACCTTAGCAAGTTTTAAATTGTCTGGAAAACTTCCCGATTTTAAACATACGTTAATTATGTGTGCCAACGGAGTTGAAATAATGGAGGAACAATGCTTTAAAACTTTAGGTGATATATCATCATAACCAGGTGTTTCTGTCTTGGTCATATTTAGTAATTTTTGAACTTCATGTTTGTTGGTTGGGGACAGATACATAGAAAACTCAGGTGGATTGTGTAAATACTGCTTGTAGGTGTCATTATCCTCCGTTACATTATTATGTGATAAAAAATGTTCATTAAATTTAGTTGAGATATCATCACATTGGGGACTAAGTTGTATGTTAGATTTACAAGAGTTTGACCTTCCGAGTAGGGGATTAAGTACTTTCCATTGTTTATGGGGATTACCCTGATTGTTATTGAGTTCATTTTTATAGTATGTATTCTTTGCAATTCTTAAGATAGAAGTTAGTTGGTTCCTGTATTTTTTATATGTCTCACCATATGTAATTGGCCATTTCTTAGCAAGCCTCTCCAATCTATTTCTTTCTTTTATGCCATTCTTTAGACCAGGTGTAATGTATGGACTTATTTCACTTTTCTTATTTATAGAATACCTTTTAACAGGAAAATGTAACTGATATAATTCATTAAATAGATTAAAAAAGGTATTAAAAGCATCATTAGAGGTAGAGAAGTTTAAAACATCATTCCAATTGAAATTCCTAAGTTCAGCATTAAAATTTTCAATTGAGCAATTTGTTATTAATCTTTTGTAAATAAAACGAGGCTCATGTAAACTATAGATTCAAGTTGAAATTGAGAAATGGTAGGAAAGTGATCGGTAATATCTGTTTCTATTATATAATTATGAATGTTGTCTTCAATTTGAGATGTCCACGTATGGTCAATGAGAGATGCAGTTGATTCAGTGATTCTGGTGGGTTTAGTTATTAATGGAAAAAGAGAAAACGAGAACATCAAATTTAAAAATTCCTCAACATTATTTTCCCTATGTTTCAATAAATTTACATTAAAATCGCCAAAAATATAAATGCGTTTAATATTTTTATCAAGAGCTATTGTTAGGATATTCGACATAGTATCTAAAAATTTCTTAAAATCCCCACTCGGAGGTCTATATACACAAACAAATAAATGCTTCCTACTTGCAATTATTGTTTCAACACCCACAGTTTCAATAAATGTATCTAAAATAGTAAATTGATTTAATAAAAATGATTCATACTTATCAGACACATAGAGAGCAACACCACCACCATGAGCATTACGTGAGTTGTTAAACATAGAATAGCCTGGAATGTCATACAGCATGGAAAGATGTGGTTCAAGTCGAGTTTCTGAAAGACCAATTACATTAATATTTATGGAACAATTATCTATAAAAACATCTTTGAAATACTGGAGATTCTTCGGAATAGACCTAATATTAAAGTTACATAGGGTTAGAAATTTACTGTTAACCACAGGAAAATTGTCTAGGTAAATATAATTTGTTTTGGGAATAGAATCCAATCTATAATTAGTATAAAATGAGTCTACATCAAGATCATTATTGTATTTATGATCATCTATAACAAATGGTTGAAATTCTAGTTCTTTAAATTTTGAATTGGACAATAGTGGAAGATTAATAGTGTAATACAATGCTTCGTTACTCAATGAAGCAAAAGGAAGTTCATTACAGGTGATGAAGTTATCCATTAGTCAAATGAAAGGTAAATGGGAACTTTGTTATTAGGTGCTGTCAAGTGTCACACTCATCTATTTCCTCCTACTACGGAGGTACTTTACCTGACGCTGCGTAGCTCCTTCACCAACCCCACTCACACCACGATCACCAGCAGAGGCCGCCGCAGCATATCGTCTACCAGGAGACGGAACACCACCAGCAGGGGACATGGCTACACCAGTAACACTCAAGGGAGCAACAGCACCACCATCAACCCCAGCACCAGCAGCACCATCGTCACTGTCAACTACAGCAGCAGCACCACCACCATTCCCATCACGAGCAGCAGCAGCACTCAGACGTTCCCCAGCAGAAGCAGGAAGAGACTGACGTGTAGCTATCTCAATATCATCTCCATCCCGACTCACTGGTTCAGCAACACCACCGGCCTCATTCTTTTCACGAATTATCAGCTTCGTGTGTCGAAAGAAAGCAATCTTACCATCTTCCTTAGCTTGTTTTAGTCGAGGCATCTGGTTCTTCCTCAGCTCAAGTGATGCAGGGCAGAGGTCATCATTAATGAAAATGCCTGTGCCTCTTAATTTCTTGGCGTTCCTAACAACTGCCTCCCGATCACCATACCTCTCGAATCTAGCAACGATAGTACGAGAACGTCCAGTTACATGAGAGGCCTGACCGGTACGGTGAGCCCTCTCAATCTGCATTGGCGGCAATTGTAGCTTATCCTGAAGCAGTTTCGTTACCGTGTTGGCAGTTACCTCCCAGGTTTCACCCCCTCGTTGCTCAGGAACTCCTGAAAATCGAAGGTTACATCGCCTGTTGTAGTCCTCTTGGTAATTAGATCGTTGTTCCAATTCACATATTTTTCTCTTGAGAGTTTCCATTATATCCTTATTAATATTGTCTTTTTTCACTAGTTCAATCACTTGAGACTGCAGGTCCTTCACCTCTGCTTGACTGAACTCAAGGCTTCTTGTCAGGTCTCTCACAGTTTCTTCAGTCGCTTCTATTCTAGAATTCAGCTGTTCCACGATAACATCTAATGCACTTTTAAACGAATTGTTCTGTGCTTCAAGGAGAACTTTGATAGCCTCTATTTCCATATTAGAGACAGGTTAGCAAAAAACTAATTCCCAGTTGTAATTCACGAGCTCAGCACAGGACGTCTGCTCTTTGTCACGGTCAGACACGGTGTGTGTGTGTATGTGTGGTTGTAGTCATTGGATTCTCATGGGTCCCGCCTACCCGTATGTATTGTTGCCTGCCTGTTGATTGACGCAACGGCGCAATTTATAAAAAAAAAAAAAAAAAAAAAAAAAATAAACATAGCTGTATCAGCTCATGCTGATACATATGACTGAGTCAGGTTTTGGTCTACAACTCACGCAAGGGAACCTGAGGTGGCCGTAGCAGCATTATTAATGGTGTTGCATTGGCTTTCTCTCAATCTAAAGCTGGAAGACACACAGTAAACTGGAGACCAAGGAGTTACACAACTCATTAGGTCATCAATGTTTAAACATCCCACTACAATACTCACATTTTGCATATTTGGAGGTGTGTTAAATAACTGTAAATGTTATGTACTGAACATCATAAAAATTACACTGATGGTAGAAGCTAGAATGATATAAATACTAAGTAAAAAAAAACCAAAAAATTCACAACGGGGCATGGAGATTATTGTATACCACACAATTCAATGCATTATTTTTTGCTTAAGTCACTTGTTGATGTCCACGCAGCATAGGCGACATCTGTTGCCAGACCAGAGCATTTTCCCAAGTGTTTCAATATATTAAAATCTGGCTATTCGAAATCTTACTGCGGCTGGGCAATGGACACGACTTTTGTGCACTATAGTACACTCTACAAGATTTCCACCTGGACCACCCCCTCACTTGGCTTGGCTAACGTGGCTACCGTGCTTCGCTTGTGTGAGCTCCTGTGCATATACAGCTCCGGACAGATCAAGGGTCCACACCCCATCCACCAGCGACTTGGTTTGTTCCTCGTCGGATCTGGTAACAGTTGCAGGTGGAGGGAGGGGGGATGTTAGTGGGAGAGGAGAGAAATGTGGGCGGGGCTATATAGGAGGTAATGTAGAGAAGACGTGTGTCGGGAAGAATGAATGAAGCATACACTGTGAACGGTATCGAATCATCAATAGTATAAAGCAGGGTTCTTCAAACTTTTTCAGTCATGACCCAGTTTTTACTATGACATCATTATCGCGACCCATACAGAAAGATCCTTTACAAATGACCAGAATTATCAACCTAAGAAAATACAAGGCCAGAAACTGAAACGCAATAATTATAATTAACGGGCATTCTAACCAGAATTATAAACACTGCCTCACCTACCCTTTCCTCTCTCTCTCTCTCTCATTCTCTCTCAAGAAGGCTATTATTTGTGCATAATGATCTTGTTTTATTGATAATTAAATATATGAATAATCGATTAACAGTCAAGTTACGATGACGCAATAAGGCCAAAAACGATAAAATCTGCTGAATAACAGTAGAGTGTGTGGGCTGAACACTAGAGAGGGAATGAAGGGCAGGTTTGGAGTCACTGGAGACGATCCAATAAGTCCTGGACAAAGGGATGATCTTGAGGTCTGGCAGGGATAATCGGCCAAATATTGACTGGCGCGCCCAGGTAGCGATACTGGGAACACATGGGAATGACAGTCCCTCCAATGGTGAACACTGGCCGAGCTTGAGGAAGGCGGCAGGTGAATATTCTGCTCTTACCTGGGGAGACAATAATGCCACAATGAGAGGCCACAGAGAAGGAGTCAAGAAACCGCTGGAGATCCCTTGGTGAGGTAGAATGAACACAGATATCATCAGCATAGCACGTAATTGTAGTTCCACGTATATCAGGGAGAGAAGTGAGCAGCCGATGCATCAGAATATTAAATAACAATGGGCTGAGAACACCCCCTTGATGCGTACCAAGATGAAAACTGCGCAAAGAACTGAGCGCACCACTGAAAAACACACGGGAGGTCCTGTTACTCAGGAAGCCTCGAATCCACCGTAATAGATTACCCTTTATCCCAAAGTCAACCAGTTGATCCAAAATGACGTCTCTATTAGCAACATCGAAGGCACTTCGAAGGTCAATGAAGGCCACCACACTGTCCCTGTTAAGGCGAGAGTACAGGTAAACTAGGCAGTGGTGTGTGCTCCGCTGGGGAAGGAAACCAAACAGCCATGGAGAAAGGCGATCATGCAGTCTGTACATGAGACGATTGAGTAAGATTCTCTCCATAACCTTACAAAAACAGGAAGTCAGGGAAATAGGCCTGAACTTTGCAGTGCCAGGCTTAGGGATGGGTATTATTGTGTTGCTGGTCCAGGCTCGTGGTGCACAACCATCACGAAGACAAAGATTGTACAGTCGAAGTAGAGGGTTCCCAGGAACTTGTTGAAGTAGGCGCAGCTCAGCATAAGTAATACCATCATCACCAGGGGAAGAAGCTCTTCCCCGAGAGAGAGCACGTCGCAACTCCTCCTCAGTTATCTCCTCTGCATCATCGTCATCATCTTGCAACAGAGCAGACATTAGACGTAGCCGATGGACAGCAGCACGGGAAGTGAGTGCATCTTGTATGTGGATGGGTAGACTGGCTGGGGTAGATTGTTCTAACCAGGCATCGACAAATTGTTGGGCATAGTCGGCGGGAGTGTGATGACGAGCAGTGGCCGGTGTCTTTTTAACAACCCGACGGATGAGGTGCCACATAGAAGCCACATACAGCTATGTGCAGTAATATTAATTTTGCTCTATAGAATTTTAATTATTCAGATTTTATCTTGTTTTATCTTTTGGTATCACTCCATATGAACTTATCTCTTATCAGTTAAATTAACCATATCTAACATTATCAGAAACGTGGTAATGCTCCAGTCTCATACAACCTGTCTCATCCAGCCCCCACCTCCTCCAGTTCCCCTCCCCCTCCACCCTCTCAACACATCAATAGGCGACATCTGTTAGCTGATCACAGCCTTTCCTCAGCTGTTCCGAAACTTCAAACTCAGTTTACTTGAATTCTCACTGTGGCTGGGTAATGGACACGACTTTTGTGTACCATAGTACAGTTGAGCAAGTAGGAAGTGCAAGAAAAATATGAATGTATATGGCCACATCTTCACTACCACTCAAAGTTCAGCCAATCACGTTCCACCTTACATTGGCTTTGAATTCTCAGTTATTCATTCATAAGTATACGAGGGATTATACTACAAAGAACTACCAGATGTTGAAATATACAGCCAAATTTTTCTTGCACTTTCTACTTGCTCAACTGTACATGGCGCTTCAACAGTATTGGACCAGGATTACATAGCCAAGATGGGATTACAGGTCCTGTGGATGAACGACGGATATAATTAAATAATCTTTCATGAGGGGTGCCATTAGCGGCTGTATTTAATAGTGATCGAATAGAGTGAAGGATATCAGGTAACACACTTTGCCAGTACTGTATTGGTAGATTACGAGACTTCAAAGCAGTTGTAATGGCTTTCCATATAGTTCCATTGAAACTTGCCTTGAGGGTTGTAACTTGTAGTTCTGCTGCAAGCGATTCCTTTACTTACCAAGAATTCTTGCAGTACTCTGCTCATAAAGGATAGTCCCCTGTCCGAGTGAATGTATGCTGGCATGCCAAAAATAGAGAATAACTGAGAGAGGTAATTAATAACGGTTGATGCTGTCATTTTGGAACATAGGAAAACAAATGGATATCTGGAATATTCATCTACTACATCCAGAAAGTATTGATTTCTATCCGTGCTTGGGAGTGGTCCCCTCCCCCCCCCCCCAACGGGAACCGCCTTGACGTGGTGGGGGGGCTTGTGTGTCTCTGAGACCTGGCGAGCTAGACTAGATGGGGCTCCGGCCCCTGCTCTGCCCCGATTTCGGGGAGAGAGGGCTTCCCATGCTAGTAAGGTCGCCAGTGAGAGACCAGGAGCCGGATACTCAAATAGTTCCTAAATTAGCCTTCCTATCTCACTTAGGAATGCCTAGTGTAGGAACAGGTTAGGAACTCCTATCTCGTTTCCTAAGTGCCCATACTCAAAACATTCTGGGGAGTTCCTAAACCCTTCCTAACACTTACGAGTTTCTAAATCCTCTCGGAGTTTCTAAGTCCTTTAGCCAATCAGGAAGGAGCTTTCAAATAGTTCCCGCTTTTTTCCAGCCAATGGGGAAGAAGAATCATATCAGCTGTGTATTGTAAACACGTAATAAGAGCGCCTCTTATATGTTCCTCTTATATTAAAGTGCAGTATAGTATTATATATATTAAGTTCATATCAATTACAAATGAAATATATCGGTAAACATTGAAAGAATTACCGTTATTGCGTACGTTTTTTCTACCTTCATTACCCACTTATTTAGACCATTCTAAGACTATTTTCCTCAATGGCATTTCCTCCGCAAATGCCCCATTTCCAAGATAGGGCATATTCAAATGGGGCATTTTGAAATTAGCCTGACCTTACCTGACCTGACCTAACCTAACCTAGACTGCATCAGACTACCGGGACCTAACCTGGGCAAACTACTGGGACCTAACCTGGGCAAACTACCGGGAAATAACCGTGGTATAGTACAATAAATGACGGGGGTAAAATACTGGCACCCAGCCGGATCTGGCAACACTGCTGCAAAACGGTAATTCTTTCAATAAATACCAATATATCTCAGGAAGTATGGTTGTGTGCCAATAATATGCTTAATTTATTATTTGTTCTTGTGTGTCATGTTCCTCCTGTGTTACAGTATTTTATTTTATTTTTTAAAGTCAGCATTACACATGAAATCAATGTCATTGTGTACTATATAATTATATATCTTTGTTTTAAGCTTAGTGCAGTTTTGTAAATTTTTCTGATTTAAAATCACTAAATTATTAGGTTAGGTTTTTCCATCCTCAAACTTACAATCTCTTCTCCATCCATCTTTTCAAGCTCAGTCTCTCCTCCATCCCTCCTCTCCAACCTACAATCTTTACTCTAAACTTTCCCTTACACTAATCATATGGTGTGGGACCAATGCACGGTAGGCTGTACTGTATATTTAGTGCTGTCTTCTTTACTTGCCTGCACATCTCCACTAGCACAGTGGAAGTGTTATACATATTTTGCCTTTGCAGAAACTGTGATACTGTGTCAACTCAGGTTTATTTATTTTTTCCTTTAAACAAAATGTGATACTTTATGTAACTCAGGGTTATTTTTGTGTGTGCTACTTTTAGGCTTAATTATGTAGGCTAAGGAAATATAGATATATACAGGATATATATTTTTAAAAATTTTATTACTGGAGAAGAATTGAAGAATTGTTAATGTGAGCATTAATTAAAAAAGTTAAAAAAATTTGCCTTCTCATGATCCAACTCAGAGGTAAATAAAAACAAAAAAGACATCTTAGTTAAGTCACAGCCTACACAGTGAGACAACTGCAAAAAGAATCCTTTTCATGAAAAAACATTATCCACAACATTGTTACGTGCTTGTTGTCCTGGAGCACGTCCCTGTCTCGCTCCTGCAGCCTCCAGGGGTTCTGGATCATCAGGGTCTTCTTCCTCTCCTCCCTCTGCCTCTGCCTCTGTCTCTGCCTCAGGAAGTGGGATTCTGCGTCTCACACATCTGTTGTGGAGCAGAATGCATGCAGTGATAATTTTGCCACATTTCCTGGGCTCATATTGCAGAGACCCTCCAGACTGGTGTTGGCACCTCTCTTAAGGAGGCCAAAGGTTTGTTCAATTAAAACCCGTGTCCTCGTGTGGCTCCTATTGAATCTCTCCTCTCCTCTTGTCATGGGGTTGGCGAATGGAGTGAGGAGGTATCGTTCCAGCGGGTACCCACTGTCCCCTGTAAAAGGAATAAACCAATATTTAAGGACTGGCCTGTGCTTCATTTTCTATTACACAGTACACATTCTTTATTTGCAATAACCACTGAAATGTAAAAAATGTCTTCACTGCATTGATTCAAAGATCATTAGTATACAAAAAAATATTTTGAATGATGCATTAAGAATAACGAGAGCTTCATTACCTAAAACAAAGAACATTTTGTTCATTTTACTTGAACACAGAAGAGCAAGGTCGCATTATCTAATGAGCCACATCAAGTCATCTAGTACAGTGCATGAAATACATATTCATTTTTGCTACTAATTACTTAACAGGATATACCGTATGGAACTGCAGTACAGTTGCCTTCAATGCCACATTACATGTGAATTGTTATAAAATCTTCATTATACTAAAGCTTTTAAGTTTAGGGAAGTAATACTCAAAGACTTCATTCACTAATGCTGCTGCTGTTTCAAAATTAATAGTCATAAAAACTCTTGCAACATGCACCTAACCTTTCACTAATTAAAGACAATGTCAAGTGAACAATGCGGCAGTGGAAAAAAAGTGTACATACTACATACAGTACTGTATACCCTACACTATATACTTAGGTGTCTTACTCGTATACACGGTTGTGTATGCAGGTACATTTTTGGTGAGTTTTCAAGACAAAACAGAGTTAACTGTGTACCTACATGAAACACTAGATAATAGAATAAAACACCGTTGAGAAATCTACTATGTTACCTCATTTAGGTATCTTGAATGAAGTCATCCCTGACACAGTCCAACCTAACCATTACTTTAATATTTTAGTAGCACATACAAAAAATTGGTAGAAGTACTGTACATAAAAGTAGATAATATTATGATTACCCTAAATCCTTACCTAGTAGATGGTAGTCTAGGAAATCACCTTCAGCGAACTTTGCACGAAGAGCACAATTATTCCAGATGAAGGAATCGTGAGTACTCCCAGGGTATCTGACTGAAAAATGAGTAATTATTTGCTCACTATTGCAAACAGCCTGAACATTTATGGAGTGGTAGCCTTTCCTGTTCACATACACTTGTGCATTTACATTTGGGGGTTTTATGGGAATATGGGTGCCATGAATGGCACCAATCACTCTGGGAAAACCATTCACCCGGAAAAATCCTCTGTAGGTCCTTCCGATTTCCTGAAGGTTTGTGGGCATTTTTATTTCCACCATTGCTTTTTCTGATAATATATGCACCACTGAGTTCACCACTCTGCTCACACTTGCTTGTGTCACTCCTGCTGTATCCCCAATTACACTTTGGAAGGTCCCACTCGCCAACAATCGCAGAGTCACTAACACTTGAGTACGTGTTGGTATCGCATGAGACCTTCTAGTGGGTCGAGCAACGTGTGGTTCCAGTTCCTGGCACAAATGTATTATTTCATGCCGAGGAAATCTATAGTAGCGCAGCAAGTGTTCATCACTATGATGTAGAGGGTCTAGCATATCCCTGTAGACTCTCTCACGCCTTAGCTGACGCCTATTTTCGTAGGCAAACCAAAGTTCCATCACTGCACTAGTCTCTTCACTCTCTTGCCTCTCCAACAACAACAAAATAACACGTTTGTGTTAGTGACTTCAAGTGTCGCGCTATCAATTTTCACAACTTTTCTACGGTGACGGAGTTCCTAACTCACTTAGAAGGCCTTTGGGGTCTTCCTAAATCCAACCGATTTAGGAACAATAAAAATGGCATCCCACAGTGTCGATGTTGCTTTGAGTATGAGTTCCTAGCTCGACTGGGGAAGTTAGGAATTCCTAACTGAGATAGGAATTCCTAAATTGTTTTGAGTATCTGGCCCCAGACTAAATGGTTCCCATGCATTAGGCTGCCAGTACGGGCCAACAGCGCTGCCCTCCAGGGGCCGTCCTATGTTGGATGGTTGGGTGTCTGGGCCGGGAGATGTTGGGGAGGGGGGTCTCAGCACCGTCGTTGGCAAACTTTCGAGCCATTGGGGCTGCTTTTTTAAACGAGTGGCCCCGTGGGGGAAGAGGTACCCCGCCCACGGCGACCAGCGCTCGGTCCCCTCATCTGCCCGGTAGATAGTAGCTCTTGGCTCCTGGGGCCAAAAACACCAAATCAATGATATATGGATAAAGAAAAGCCCCAATCTCTTCCTCGAGCGGTGGTCGACCAGGCCCTCGAGACGTCACTCTCTGGTCGTGGTAATATGCAGAAAGCTGCAAATAAGAGTAGACCTAGCAGGTCGGGTGTTGTGTCGAAGAACCCTGTTAGCGATTTGGACACATTAATGTTAACGAATGTACTTGCATCCCTTTCCTATGGCGCTATTCACTCCATTTTTAAGTGTTTTGGAGTAGTCCTTCGAATCCGAATCACATATGACAGTGATTGTAGGTCTAATTGGTGCTATATTACGTTCAATACAAATGCTGCTGCCAAAGCAGCACTTGAGGCAAAAGATTCTCTGACGGTGGGGGATACTCATTGTAAAGTTCAGATGATGGGGTCCACCAATGTAGTTAACAGTGACAATGACTACTGCCCTAATATATTTGATGACCCTTTAGAGCATGTCCCAAAGGAACGTCGGGTTCCTACACCCTTTTGGTTTGTGGCTTACTACAGGGAGGGACGTGGTAACCTTATCCATTCTTCCAAGTATCTGGAGAAAGAAATTGGATTATTACCAATGGGCCACATAAAGAAATATGTTAAGGGCGTTTTAATCAGAGCCAAAGATCTTACACAGGCCATGATGCTCCTCAATCTCCCCTGTCCTTCTGATGGCATGTTTGAATCTATTAAACCACATCGAACATTTAAATATAGCAAGGGGCGTATATATAATGAGGACCTGTATGAATTCTCAGAAGAGGACATTCTCGCTATGTGCCCAGACAGTGTCCAACGAGTAACGAAAATGAAAGGCAGTAAAAATATGATCATCCTCACTTTCTATGGCTCGCATATCCCAGATCGCATTAACATTAACCCCACCTCATTTGAGGTGAAGCCTTTTGTTGAGCGTCCCCTACAGTGTTTCTGTTATGAGTTTGGTCATGGGAGGAGGAACTGCAACAACCGTTCCCGGTATGGTAATTGTTCTGCTCTTGACTCACATCTTACTTCTGAGTGTCAGTCAGAGAGTTACTGCTTTTACTGCAAAGATGCTCACCCCTTGCGTTCTCACCAATGTAAGATGTACCTACTTGAGCAGGATATCCTCCACTTGGCTAATACCCAATTCATTAGCATAGGTAGTGCCAGACGGCAACTCAACTTCAGGCGACAGAAGGATGGTGGTGTGAAAACATACGCCTCCTCCCTTCGCCCTAAATTGGTTGCAGCACCCTCTCAACCCTCTCAAGAGGCAGCTGCTTTTTGCTCTAGTGAGAACGTTTCTAAGGTTACTCTACATAATAGTTTCGCTGTCTTGGAAACTTTATCAGACACTCATTCTGGTGACCCTTCAACTGATGACAATTCTCAGACTTTAGCTAAAGGTGTCCATGTGGTAGAGGTTCATGCTGCCACACGCTCTCCCAAAAGGAAACTTAAGTCACCTAAACTGCCACAGAGACTCCTTCGTGGTTCCTCTGAGGCACTTGACTCTATAGATGTTCCACCTTGTAAGGCAACCATCTCTGTGGATTCATCCATAGTTTCCTCTCAATTTCACCAGAAGCGTTCTCGTGGCTCTGATGAATCTCTTGATTCAACAGAGGTTCATCCTCGCAAGCTTCCTTCGGGATCATCAGAGGGGCGTGAAGTTAATGTGGATGCCACGGATGTTGTGACTTCAAAAGATTCACTTTCTCTTCCGCTTGAGCAGCGGAGTGATTCTACCACCTGTATTATGGATGTTGATGTATCTGCCTGTGTCAGTGATACCACTGCTGTACAGGACAAAACCAATGTAATTGTTTCAAAGAATATCCCAGCTCATATACGTTCATCTTCTTCTAGCCCCTGGCTAGTACAGTGGTAACGCGCCTGCCTCGCATCCGTGAGGTCGGCAGATCGAGCCTCGCCCAGGCCCGAGAGTTTAAAACTGTTTACTGGGGGGTTACTGCCATGGCTGGGCACCATGGTGGGGAGTTGGGCTTGCCTGGCTGACGTTCTGGAGAGTATCTCATCAGAGATAGATACCAGAACTAAAACCCTGCAACTTTAACTTTAACTTTAACATATCAGATGCTTCAGGGACTCGTCAACGGGTCCCAATTACTGCCCCAAGTACTACTCCTCGGGTTCACTCTTCTTCTAGTTGCCCAGGAATAGACAAATCTTATTGTTTGAGTAAACCCTCTGGTCGAGGTGGTAGTGGGAAGTACCTCCGTGAGGCTTCCCAAAAATCAGTACTAAAGTAACACCGTTCAAGGTCCTTCAGTGGAATTGCCGTGGCTTGCGTGCTTCTTGGGAGGAACTGCGCGTTCTTCTCTCTAGCTTCTCTCCTGCATATGTTTCTCTCCAAGAGACAATGCTTGGGGACTGCATTCCTGCCTGTCCTCCAGCATACTCAGCATTTTATTCCAATTCATTTGAAGGGCCGTGTCATCATGGTGGCTCTGCCATCCTAGTTCGCCGAGATATTCCATGCACGAGCCTGGAGCTTGACACTCCGCTCCAGGCTGTTGCAGTTAAGGTATTTATGGACTGCCCGTACACTATGTGCAGTCTATACCTTCCTCCCAGTGTTACAGTTGGGAGGGGTGATCTCAACCGTCTTGTACGGGACCTTCCCTCTCCCTTTATTTTATTGGGTGATTTTAATGGTCATCATCCTCTGTGGGGTGACAGTTTGGTCAACCCCAGGGGTGTTTTATTGGCTTTTTTTTTATTGAGGATGAGGGATTAGGGGTTTTAAATACGGGAGATGTGACACATTTTAATAGCCCTACTGGGACTTTTACTGCCATTGACATTTCCCTCTGCTCACCCAGTGCTCTGTTGGATTTTACTTGGAGAGTGTTGCCTGACTTATATGGCAGTGACCATTTCCCTATACTTTTAGAAGGTAACAGGTATGAACCACAGTCTCGTCTTCCTAGGTGGAAATTAGAGAAGGCTGCCTGGCAGTTTTTTAGAGAGCTAACTTCTTCAGTCTCTTCTGTAGCCGATTTTGGTAGCTCTGACGAGGCTGTAACATATTTCACTGATATGCTCCACTCTGCTGCTCTCAACTCTATCCCTAGAACTTCTGGCTACTTTCCCAAACGTCCTGTCCCTTGGTGGTCACTAGTCTGCACCACTGCTGTGCGGGAGAAGCGCGCTGCTTTCTCTCGCCTTCGTCGCAATCGTGAGGACCCAACTCATTTAGAGGACTTCTGACGGGCAAGGGCTCGGGCTAGACGAGTTTTAAAAGAGGCCCGACGTGCATCTTGGAAGGCCTATATGTCTACAATTAATACTAAAACTCCACTCACCCAAGTGTTCAGGAGAGTCCGTAAGATGGCGGGGAAGTTTTCTCCTAGTTCTCCACCTGTACTTAAGGTCAATGGAATTAAGATCATGGATGGTGTGACAGTGGCCAATACCATGGTGGAGGCTTTTGCAAAAGTCTCCAGCCGTGACTCTCGATCTCTGGCTGTCAGGCATGAGTTAAGAGCCAAGGAGCGTACTGTCCTGGATTTCTCAGGGAATGAGAATGAAAGTTATAACCAAATATTCACCCTGAGAGACCTGCATTCTGCTCTCTCTCTCTGCGGCGACACTTCTCCTGGGCCAGACAACATCCCATATGCAATGTTGCGACACTTGGGTGAGGAGGCGATCTCATTTCTTTTAGCTTTATATAACAGAATCTGGCTGGAGGGTGTCTTCCCTTCTGGGTGGAGGGTTGCTACCATCCTTCCTTTCCTCAAGCCTGGCAAGTACTCTGGTGTTGCCCTCAATTATCGGCCAATTGCCTTGACCTCCTGTCTCTGTAAACTATTTGAAAAGATGGTGAATGTCAGACAGGTATACTTCTTGAAACGGGGTGATTTTCTGTCTCCGTCCCAGTCTGGCTTTCGTAAACACCGTTCCACTACAGATGCTCTGTTCAGGTTGGAAGCTGCTGCATGTGAGGCCTTTGCACGACATCAACATCTTGTCTGTGTATTCTTTGATTTAGAGAAAGCCAATGACACTACATGGCAATATGGCATCCTGCAGCAACTCCATTTATATGGCCTGCAGGGTCGCCTTCCACGCTTTCTTAAGGAGTTTCTCAGTGGTCGCAGTTTTTCTGTGAGGGTTTGTACAGCTCCGGACAGATCAATGGTCCACACCCCATCCATCAGCGACTTCATTTGGGCCTGGTCGGATCTGGTAACAGTTGCAGGTGGAGGGAGGGGGGATGTTAGTGGGAGAGGAGGAGAGAAATGTGGGCGGAGCTATATAGGAGGGTAACGAATGATCAGGTAGAGAAGCCATGTGTCAGGAGGAATGAATGAATGTGAACGGTATCGAATCACCAACAGTTTAAAGCAGGGTTCTTCAATCTTTTTCAGTCGTGACCCAGTTTTTACTATGACATCATTCTCGCGACCCATACAGAAAGATATTTTACAAATGATCAGAATTATCAACCTAAGAAAATACAAGGCCAGACGCTGAAACATAATATATGATTAAAAGGAATTCTAACCAGAATTATAAACACTGCCTCACCTACCCTCCCTCTCTCTCTCACACACTCATTCAAGAAGGTTAATATTTGTGCAATGATTTTGTTTTATTTATAATTAATCCTGGTAAATAGCTTAATAAATTTGTTGACAAATATGATTATTAAAAAAGTTAGAAAATTAAACCGTCTTCTGCCAAAAAAAAAAAAAAAAAAAAAAAAAAAGCAGCTGGGCATGGAAGGTGATAAATAGGGTGGACTACAAGCAAGAGGGATTTAATTTATATTAGGTGGCGCAACAGCGAGGTCAAATAGCACCAGGAAAAGGTGATAGAGAGGTGTGACAGCAAGCAAGAAGGAAATAGGAAGATAGGAGGGACAGTTGAAGAAATGTAAGCTAGTGGCTGGGGCAGGAGGGCCGCCAATACCCTTAAAGTATTGCCCACATCATTACAGGCAATACTCCCCTACGGGGTAAGCACGAGGGATAAAAGGAATACAGGGATAGCTGACTAATATCCAAAGGATAATATATATTCAGTAGTCTATCCCACTACGATGGTGAACAAAAGACAGTGCCTTTATTTAAAGGACATAATGTAACAGATATTCTAATTATATTTGTTTGTTATTACTTTTCAACTAATCACCTTAATTTTTCTTACCCTCTTCCCCCTCACCCTCGCCTCAAATCATCACATTTCTTCTCTCCTATATACACTTACGTTAATGCAGTATGCACTTCTTTAAACCAGGGTTCTTCAAATTACGGGTCCCGAATTCCTCCAAACTGTGTCGCAGGCTCACAAAAATAAATGCATGAATAAAATAGAATAATATTCGTGACAATATAATAAATATGAAGTTCATACATGAATCCACCTAACATATTTTTATAATCGAATATTCATATATTTAATTATAAATAAAACAAAATCATTGCACAAATATTAGCCTTCTTGAATGAGTGTGTGAGAGAGAGAGGGAGGGTAGGTGAGGCAGTGTTTATAATTCTGGTTAGAATTCCTTTTAATCATAAATATTATGTTTCAGCGTCTGGCCTTGTATTTTCTTAGGTTGATAATTCCGATCAATTGTAAAATATCTTTCTGTATGGGTCGCAAAATTATGTCATAGTAAAAACTGGGTCACGACTGAAAAAGATTGAAGAACCCTGCTTTAAACTCTTGGTAATTCGATACCGTTCACAGTGTATGCTTCATTCATTCCTCCTGACACACGGCTTCTCTACCTGATCATTCGTTACCCTCCTATATAGCTCCGCCCACATTTCTCTCCTCCTCTCCCACTAACATCCCCCTCCCTCCACCTGCAACTGTTACTAGATCCGACCAGGCCCAAACTAAGTCGCTGGTAGAAGAAGTGTAGACCCTTGATCTGTCCGGAGCTATACAACCCACTCAGCATCTTTTGGACAGGAGGAGGGCGTCCCCCAGGGAAGCGTCTTAAGTGTCACATTGTTTGCAGTAGCAATTAATGCCATTGCCTCATCCCTTCCAGGCGGTATAGCTAACTCGATGTACGTTGACGACCTAGCAGTCTGGTTTGCTGCTTCCCGTATGTCAGTGGCGGAGCGGCGCATGCAGCTTGCCCTTGACAGGGTGTCACGAGGCGTCCACCCCGATCCGGACTTATTCATGTATGGTCATCGGATACGTTGTGTCGAGGAGACTCGCTTTTTGGGTCTCCTTTTTGACAAACGTTTGACTTGGGTTCCCCACTTACATACACTTAAGGTCTCTTGCCTCAAGGCTCTTAACCTGTTGAGGGTCCTGGGCCATACATCCTGGGGGGCTGATCGGGCCACCCTACTCCACCTATACCATGTTCTTATTAGGTCAAAACTCGACTATGTGTGTGATGTGTACTCTTCTGCCACCGATGCCCGTCTCAGAGTTTTAGACCCTGTTCATCATGCTGGAGTACGTCTGGCGACCGGAGCCTTCAGGTCGTCCCCAATCCCCAGTCTCCTGGTTGACGCTAATGAGCCACCTCTTGATCTCCGTCGCCATTCCTTGATGGTTCGTTGTTGGCATCGATTACATCGACTTCCTGACTCCCTTCCCTGCTTGGCGGTGTCATCTGATATCATGTCTCAGTACTACCTTTTACATTCTCGTACACCATGGCCCTTTGGCTTCCGGGTCAGGAAGGCTATGGAGGAGATGGGCATTGATGACTTCCAGATTTGTTCTGTGAGGGTCCCCAGGGTGGCTCCATGGCCTTTTCCAAAAGTTTTTCCCTGCACCTCCTTTACAGACAAGAAGGAATCTCTTCCTCCTCCAGAGGCTCATTCCCGCTTTTTAGAACATGCCTTCATGCCCCTGGCTAGTACAGTGGTAACGCGCCTGCCTCGCATCCGTGAGGTCGGCAGATCGAGCCTCGCCCAGGCCCGAGAGTTTAAAACTGTTTACTGGGGGGTTACTGCCATGGCTGGGCACCATGGTGGGGAGTTGGGCTTGCCTGGCTGACGTTCTGGAGAGTATCTCATCAGAGATAGATACCAGAACTAAAACCTGCAACTTTGCAACTTTAACTCACAGGGAGTCCCTCCCTGTGTACACTGATGGGTCAAAGTCTGATGCTGGAGTTGGCTTTGGAGTTGTCTTTCCTGACTTTTGCCGTGGCGGCAGGCTCCCTTCTGTCATGTCAATTTTTTACTGCTGAGCTCTCGGCCATTTTATATGCCCTCCAAGTGATTTTTACTCTCCCTCAGCCTTCGTTTACTATTTTTAGCGATTCCTGTAGTGCCTTGCAGGCCTTGAGTAATTTTAACTCTTCCTATCCCCTGGTGTTGGCCATTCTCGAGTGGCTTGTCCTCCTGGGTCGTCGTGGCCGCAAAGTAACTTTTTGTTGAGTCCCGGCCCATGTGGGTGTTGATGGGAATGAGCGAGCTGACGCCCTGGCTAAGACTGCGGTCTCCAATTCCCGGCCTCCTGCCAGGTGTCATCCTGTTCCTGCAGTGGACCTTCGACCCTACATAGATGCTACAGTTCGTTCCTGCTGGCAGGACAGATGGGACGCCGTCGGGGCTAACAAGCTCCGCAACATCCGCCAGCGCCTTGGTTTGTGGAGCTACAGTGGCCTGTCCCGCCGGTTGGAGACGGGTCTTGTACGTCTCCGCATTGGCCACACATTATTGACTCATGGCTTTTTAATGGAGAGGGCTCACCCTCCCTACTGTGATGATTGCCTGGTCCCTTTGACAGTGCGGCATCTTATTGTTGAGTGTCCCAGCCTTGGTGACCTTCGTCGTAGGCACCTCTCTGAGTACCAGGAGGGTGACGGTTCCTACAGTCTCTCTCAGGTCCTCAGGGAGGAGGCTTGTGGTGTGGGAGGGAACACCCTCTCCTATGTGGAGGAGGCTGGCCTTCTCCACAAATTGTGAATTTTATTGTATTTATGGCTATTAATTTTTAGGTAACGTAGGTTTTATTCATGCTGCTTCTCCCTTTCGAGGTAGTGAAAATTATTTAATCTTTGTACATATTTTATTATTGATGTAGATGACCATTTTATGTTGGGCGGTATATGGCCATTGCTGTTGCGCCGCCAGATGCCTAATGGCATCAATAATTAAATCAATCAATTGGGAGTGGTCCTTTGATGTCCAAATTAAGTTTTTCAAATGGCTGAGTAGCTTTTACAAGCTGGATCCTATCAGGCCGGTGAAAGTTAGGTTTGCACTCAGCGCATATCTTACATGAACTAACAACTTTTCTAACATGTTCAACAGAATAAGGTAGATTCTTAGACTTCACGAAGTGTAACAAACGAGTAACACATGGATATCAAAGAGCATCGTGAAGATTAAACAGCAGTTGATGGTCTTGACATGTCATTCCACAGTAAGATCTAGAGAATGTATCAGGAGGTATATTTTCTTTTCCTGGTCTATAGAAAATATAAAAATTATAGCAGGACAATTCCATCCTCCATCTTAATATTTTATTATTTTTAATCTTATTCATGTGTTGTTTATCAAACATGTATTTAACTGAACGTTGGTCACAGTTTTAATGGTGAAATGCTTACCAATCAAGAAATGCCTCCAATGACGGATAGTCTCGATAATAGCAGGCCTCCTTTGCAACTGCGGCATGGCGCCTCTCTGGTCCGTGTAAAGTTCGGGAAAAGAAGACGACTGGGCGTCCAGCTTGAGTGAGGACTGCCGCAATGGCAGAGTCTGAAGCATCAGTTTCAACTTCAAATGGAACTGACTCATCGATGACCTTGACGACTGAGGATTCTACATCTTTCTTGAGTTGAAAGAACGCCTCCTTTGCTTCCTTTGGCACAAGGAAAGTCGTAGTGGTAGTCAAAAGGCGAATCTTCCTGGGATAACCATATATCCACTATGAGTAATAAGCAAAAAGTCCAAGAACACGGCGGAGTGACTTCTTATCCTGTGGCAGAGGCAAGTCTCGGAGTGGCTTCAGTCGTTCGGGGTCAGGACGAATTTCCCTTTCCTCTACAACTTACCCTAGATTGCCGAGACGTCTCGTCAAGAAAGAACATTTGTTTTCGTGGTTGACAATGAATCTCTCGAGATTTTTTATCGTGTTCTTCTTGCGACATCCCACAGATCGTAACATCATCCAAATACGCATACTTTCCGTCAAGGCTTTGATGAGCTAATCCATGATTCTTTGGAAACAAGCCACTCCATTGGTGACACCAAGGGGGACTCTAGTAAACTGGTATAATTTACCACATGCTTCGAAAGCAGTATATGGCTTGTCATGATCTTTTATGGGCACTTGATGATACGCACTATGAAGATCAATAGTACTAAAAACCTGATGATGGGCGATCTTATTTACTGTATCATCAATACGAGGCAAGGGGTACCCATCAAGACGTGTGAACTTGTTGATAGTTTCCGAGCTATCCACAGCTAGGCGTTCTTTCGAGATCCGTTTTTCACAACAACCACTTGTGCACGTCAAGGAGAGTTACTTGTTTCAATGATTCCTTCACTAAACAACTTCTCCACCTCCTCCTCTATAAAATCACGATCCTCAGCAGAGTAACGTCGCGATCGAGCTGCCACAGGATGACAGTCAGCTGTTAAATTTGCTAACGGTTCTGGTGGGTCAGTTTCTATCGCACCGAGTCCACAGATAACAAGTGGAGGTAAGTCACCACCGTAGGTCAGAGTAACCTTGTTATGCAGTTTCTGGAAGTCTGGCCTAAAATTAATTAAAGCACAATTGCGGTAGTACAGAAAATCGTAAATTTTTGTACTCACGGCCGTTCACTTTGATGGTAACATGACGGTATCCAGACGTCTGAGTAGATAGTGAAGTAGAAGCCATAGTCACACTACCTCGTTAGGTGTGCAGCTAGTTCCGGGTGAATAAAACTTTCGGAACTTCAACTGTCAATCAGTCCGTTTGTTTTAAACACGTTTATAGAAACTTCAACTACTGCTTTGGACAATACCCTTGGATAGATAGCTGAAGATACAGCAGCTAATATAGCACGATCAGTAGGAGTAAAATTAATGAAGCACTAACACTAGAAGATTTACACACTTTAGCAAAGTGACCCTTTTTCTGACATTTGTGACACATAGCCTCGCCTGCTGGGCACTTTGAACGTGAATGCCTCGAAAGGCCACAAAAGAAACACTTGGCACCGGTAACGGCTAGTACTGAAACATTTTCTAGTGTATATTCACTGTTATCTTCACGAGTTGCCCTTACTAGACAAGAATACGGACCAGCACCATAAGATTCAGAGTCCTTTTGAGCAGACTCTAAAGATCGGGCCTGGTCAAACATTGTTGCAAGATCAAGAGTTTTGTTTTCTAGCAATCGCTGTCTAATAGCTGGAGACAGCAGACCACTGATAATTGAATCTCTAATGGATTCTTCACAATGCTGAGTTGCTGCCACAGCCATAAATTAGCAGTCTTTGCTTAACACGGTGAATAAACCCTACTCTTGTCGACGGAAAGAATATATTTGTCCAAACAGTTTCGGTGGACACTGCCACCATCTTCAGTGGTCTAGAGAAAGGAAAGGAATGACACAGAGAGTACAAAGGCTTGAACTTATATGCAGTTTGTGGAGGGGGGAGAGAAGGAGGTGTCGGTGGGTTGGGGGGGAGAAGGAGGTGTCGGTGAAGGCAAGTCAAGTGCTAATCCCCTTGGGCGTCACTTGGGTGTGGGTGAGGTGAGGGGTGTGGTGAGGGAAGGGACATTTCCACCAAGGATCTCATTATTAGGTCCAGTTTATACATTCCATCAATAAGGTTGAAATTGCGGTATTTTTTCAATGCACATTGATTCAATAATCTTACGTTTTCTAAAATGATTACTTTTATACATTAGATGGCTACCTTGCCAATCAATCCTATGGTTGGCATTACAAACATGGTTGAAAATAGCATTATTTACATTACAAGTTTTAGTGGCATTTTTGTGTTCCGTAATTCTAGTTTCTAAGTTGCGACCAGTCTCTCCTATATAAACTAGTTCACAGTCTTTGCATGGAATTTTATATATGCCTACTTCTGACGGGGTTCTACATTTGTTTTTTACTAACATGGATTTAATGGTGGAGGTGTATCTGAAGGCTATATTTACATCACTCGTGTGACAAATAGACCTAATACACCACGACGGCATCTCCTAATTCGATCGCTTTGTTCACGAAAAATTTCCTACATCGAGAGCCAGCATGCGCACGATGGCATGGGGCGTCTCGGGAAGAAAGAGGTCCCGCGAACATTTAGAAATGTTCTAAATGTTCGCGGGAGGACTCTGAAAACAAAGCATTCGCTAGACGCTTCGATCGACGTTGGATTTTTGAAGAGCAACGTCGCTCTAAGGCGTGCTCCCTTTTGTTCGCCCAAATCTGTTAGACTCAGTGGTTCTCAACTGGTGGTCCATGTTGACTTTTTGGTTGGACCACAGGACGTCCACTATATTTGGTAATAAACTGGAAATAAGTGCATAAAATGTATTGAATATTCAGTACGAATATTTTTATCATGATAATTACGGTAACTGGCCATTCTCCATACCCATTTACCACTCACACACGCACACACCTCACGACTCATTACCACCTCCAAATCACACCACCACCATAATTCCCGCCACCGCCACAACACACGAGACACCAAACCTCTCACCTCCCATACAACACACAGTAACCCCCTCATACAACATCACACACACACCCACAATCCACATACCGTACGTACTGTACGTTCCTCCCTTCACATACGACATACACACTTGGTTCACACACACAGAGGCTGTTTGGTACTATAACGCCTTTCCTGACTAAGCCAAATACCAAGCCATACTCCGTCTCCTTCTGCCAGACATCTTCGCTTCCATTACACCAATAATTACCATACTCACCCAGGGAAACAAATACACCGGACTCAAACAAGCCATCATCACAGCACACGGCAAATCATCGAGGCAGCACCTCAAGGCGTTGTAGGACGTACAAATAGAGGGGCGTCGCCCTTCCACGCTACTCAGGCACATGCAGCAACTGAACACAGCCGCTGGCACACCCTTACCTGACTACAGGGGACGCCACACAAAACTACTACCCCCACAAGTACAACTACACCTACTGGCACAACCATACCTCTCCTTACAAGAATACGGCGAGCTGGCCGACACCCTCATGAAGGCTCACATAGACTACACTGGAGCATGGCCTACGCCGCCCACTTTAACCTCCATCGCTGCATCACCTACAACACAACAACCAATCACCAACACACCTGCTCCAACTCAACTCTTATTGACGTCAGCTCTCGACACCATCACCATTACACACCAAATCCAAGATTTAGTGAGGAGAGTGGATTCACTCCACATTTTGCCCAACCACTACCAATATAAGTGGAATCCACCACCGCGGCAGCATCCACCCGCCTAGCAGTTCTGACCTCAACCTCCACGCCAGGAACGTTGGACACACATACATACCTGCAGCTACCACCAGCGTTTCGACCCAAAACCGCGAAACTGCCGCCCGCCGTGCCAATGGAGCTCCACCCTCGCCCCAGCCAACAACAGACTAAACCAGGGAAACGAGTAGGGCGGTGACAACATGCCACCCCTCTCGCCACCGCCTGCACCCCTCACCCAAATGCCCCAGCGCCACACCCAACTCCACGACGCCCGACATCGCCTGCTGACCACCCGGCACACCACAAGCCGCCACACACCGCCGCACTAACTACCAAACCCAAACCACCGACCCCATCCACAATGACCTGCGTCAACGCCTGCATTCACCTGTGGGTCGATGACCTTGCATCTGGGGAACAGTTCATGGTGGACTCTGGGTGTGACTACCATCCCAACAACACCCTGCCACAGAACAACACCAACCATCACACACATCTCGCAAGCAGGCCTATACGATGCTTTCATTGCTCGTATTTTATCAGCTTGTGTATGGAGCCCAGTGGCGGTTAATGTATAACCTAAAATTACAATTTTCTGGTAAGAAAATGACACATAGACATTTAAAGTTTGAGGCCTACCTAATGTAATCTCTGGATAAGCTTCTTTATTGTTACTTATTATGAACGTACGTCTTTAGAAAAATAATCAAATCGTCTAGATTAGCGATGACTACGTTATTAATAAAGCCAACACGAAAATTTACCATATGCTGAAATGTGGATGTAGCATTACATAACCCAAATGAAATGGTCTACGATTGTATTCATAATAACCATGGGAAGTAGTAAATGTAGTAATGGGTTGACTTTTATCATCTAATGCTACTTGCCAGTTTCCACTGACCAAGTGTAAGGTGGAGAATATCATAGGTTTTGTTTGACCAATGTTAGACAAAACATCTTAAAGGAGGGAGGGGATATTTATCTTTAATTGTAGCATTATTTATTTTTCTGTAATCACCATTATTTTTTAAAACCAAAAACATTGGGCTGTTAAAAGGGGAGTTAGAATTCTTAATAATGCCTTCATCCATCATTTCATTTATCATTTCGTTTACAACTTTCTGCCTACTATGAGGTACGGTAGTCTCTATGCTCGAATAAATGGGTTGAGGAGATGTTAGTGTAATGGTATGCTTCATAATGTTGGTTCATCCTAAGGATTCACCAGGTAGGGCAATCACATTTCGATATGTGGCTAGTATGGTGATGAGATTATCACGATAAAGTGGAAAATCACGTCCACTGACAAAATTTCTAATTTGCTCCCTTACGTGACTATCATTTTATACCCTTCGGTAAGAACCGACACAATATTTCCTTTTGGTATTTGGTCTAACTTCCATCTGTACAGATCACATAGATATGTTCCTCTCTTTACATGAATATTGGTAGATGTTTTATTAATATCAGTGATATTTTCACTGTTTACATTGGTTAAAGTAAATTAATCCTTAGTTGTATATTATTTTACTAGTTCTATTAAGGATAGAACGGTAGTATGTGGCTGTTGTTATGCGTGCCTGAATAATTATTAATTTGTTAGTTTTGCTATCCATTTTTGACAGAGACTGTGAGAGAAGGAGTGAGAGGGTAATACAAGCTCGCACTTGGATCTGTTGTGTGCGACGCTATCTTATCTAATGTGTGCGAAGCTAGATTATTTAATTATTCCATTTTCTTTAAGTATTCTTGTCAGAAGGGTGAGCGTGCCTTGGCCAGCTAGATTCGCTGGATTCGTAAGCCTTCTCTCCCCCTTCTCGCAGCTGTGTATGTGATAAACTCTCCAATTTTATTCCTATTGACTTCCAATAGTTTCTTGGGAGGGAACGTAGGAGTGATGTGTGCTTAAGTCAGTGTTAAAGTAACAGTTTGGAGATGCGCTTATTTTTCTTTGTGAAGCTAACAGTATACCCTTTGTTTAGCCAATGGAATATAAGGCGAGGGGTTAAGGCTGTAGAGCTCAGTTACCAGTGGGACAGGGACAACTCAGTTTGGGTTTTGTAAGTGAGTGAGTGTGGTGAGATTCGGATGGAGACTCCCAATGTTTGATAAGTATAAATTGTGTTTACTTCTATATTCTTCTCACAGTAACTTAGGGTCACTCTCATATTATTACTATTATTACTATTATTATATTATTACATGTGTGTTGTGATGCATTGATGTGTATTTATTATATGTGCCAGTGAAGTGCTAACTTACTATTATTATTGATAGATTAATTCTGTGTTTACGTGTGCCTAGAGCCTTGTGTTATTGAAGTGATGACACAGTGGTAGTGAGTTATTGAGTGATTATTGCAAGTGCATTATATATTCTGGGAACTCTGTCTCACGTTCTGTCATAGTTGGGAATCCTGATTTCATTTACTAATTCTTTCAGTGTTTATTGTTTGTCTTTGTGTTTGTTCTTATTGTTAATATATATTATAGAAAATCAGAGTAGTTTCTCTATCATCTTTTATTCATTGTATCCGAACCTGGTTATATGTATGGACGGTCTCTTTGGGTTGTGTTAGCATTCTTTCATATAGGCTGGGTTTGTACTTTTACTTATAATTCATAACTTTAACAGTCAGATACCTGCCACCCAGTGCTATTTTATTCTGTTGATAGCTAACTTTGGAGTAAGTCTAGTCTAGTGACTATTACTGTACCGTATCTCTACCCTCCGTCCGTAACATATAAATTGGCGACCTCACCAGGATTTCCAATTTTTGCTGAACTGAGACTGGTGTTCTATCATTGCATTACTGTTGTATTTTTTCTTGTATTGCATTTTTCCTTTTTTTGTGTACTTTGCCTAATAGTTAGTGAGCAATGGAGACTCAGGGTGTGGCTAGTGAAAGGGGTGCTCCACTTCATATAATTTCTGGGCAGGATGCTGCAGAGTTTATTAATTCAAGTCCTAATCCCGAGAGAGTAGGAGCACTGAGTAGAAAGGAATTATTACTTGTTGCACAGAAGTTGGAACTTGCCTTTGAAAGTTCCAACGCATTTCCACTAGCTAACCTGATTTGCCACCATCTATGCGGCACTGAATTGTATGATTTTGCTGAGAGGAAGGATAGTGCTTCTGTCGTAGGTGACTGGTCTGCACATTCTGATTTGCTTGAAGCCACTGTGGTTCAGAATAACCAATCTGGGAATGACCAAGCTGCGTGTGACCATGAGTTCCGAATGCTACAACTTAAGCTGCAAATGGAGTCTGAGAGAGAGGAAAGGAGAGCTCAGATGGAGCTTGAGCAAAAGAAACTGGAATTGGAGTTCAAGAAATATAAAGTGGACCATGAGCCACGACGACAGGTTGCGTCGGGTGTATCATCAGAACAGCACAGGTTGGTTCCTAAGTTTGATGAGGACCATGTTGCTGAATTTTTCCAGAGATTTAAGAAGGTAGCAGAGGGTAGTGGGTGGCCGAAGGAACGATGGTCAACGCTGGCACAGTCAGTCTTTTGGGGTAAAGCTTTAAGAGCATTTGATGCTCTCAGTTTTCAGGAATATTTGAATTATGAAACCTTAAAGTTTGCTGTACTGAGGACGTATGAATTAAGACCAGAAGCTTACAGACAGAGGTACCGTAATAGTAAGAAACGTCCTAATGAAACATGGATTGAATTTATGAAATATCAGAGTGACCTATTTCAAGCATGGATAAGAAGTGAGGAAGTAGAAGATAATTATTGTAGGTTGGAGGAGGTGGTTAAGTTGGAGCAATTTCTGAGCCAGATGGAGCCAGATTTGCAGATGTTTATAAGTGATAAAAGAGTAAAGACAGCTGAGGAAGCTGCAGTTTATGCTGATGATTACATTTTAGTCAGGAAGCAATTTAAAGCCAGAGACAAAGGGCAAAATAGACCCCCTCCAACCACCAATAATAAAAATTATGTTAGCGATGTCTCCCCGAATTCTAAAAACACTCGTTTCACCAGCCCCAGTCCCCCAGGTATCTCACAGGCACAAACACCTACACACACTCCACACAAACCTTGGACACGAACTTTCACATGTACTTATTGCCACAAAACAGGGCACACTGTAGACAGATGTTGGAGAAAGGCAGGAGTTGTTAGGCCAACTAATTTCGTTTCTTGTGACAGAGCTATTGTCACAGTTTCTGAGCCCCGAAAGGATAGTAGGGATAACTCTGTTTTACCCACTTCTAAAGATAGAGTTCTTTCAGAAGGAGGGAAGGGTGCAGTGGATGCTGTTCCCATGTCTGACGTTACAGGAGCAGTTGTCCAGTCGGTAGCTATGGATACTACGGCTGGGAATTGTTACACTCCGTATCGGTCTGATGGGTTGGTCAAGCTGGGGAAATCCCAGCATCCTGTTAAGATACTCCGAGACACTGGTTCTACAATTACTCTGTGGGTAAGACCGAAACATGTTGAGGTGAATTCCAAGAATTTTGTTTTGCTCAGAGGAGTTGGAGGCTCCCTGACGGTTCCTTTGGTGGAGTGTAGGGTGAGTTGTGATTTATTTAAAGGGACGGCACAGGTTGGAGTGGTGGAGTCATTGCCCGAGCCTGATGTGGATCTAATACTTGGGAATGATTTGGTTAGGGGTGAGGAAGTGAGTGCCCCAGTAATGACCAAGGATCCTGTACCTGCCGAAGTTGTGGAGGAAGAGGACCAGATGAACTTCCCCGTATGTGCCTTGACCCGATCGATGTCAAGGGTGGAGGAGAGCCGGCGTGTGGAAGCAGCCGAGGCAGTTTTAACTCCTTCCGACCCACCAGTGGAGGACGTCGACGGCGATGGAGAATCACCGGACGACCTTTCTTTAACTAATCTTTTTTCAGATACCTCTAGTAAGCAGTTGTCTTTAGAGTGTGTTGATGTTGATAAATTTAAGAATTTGCAAGGTAGTGACCCAGGTATCCAAGAGTTAAGGAGCCTGGCAGTTGAAAATGTGGGGGAAGAGAAGGGATCATGTTTATATGAGAAGGATGATGGAGTTTTGTACAGGAGGTGGAGACCTCCTCATACTAGTGTGGATGAGGGATTGAGGGATGTACACCAGCTAGTTGTGCCGAGTGTGTGCAGGCAGGAACTAATTAGGCTAGCTCATGATATTCCCTTTTCTGCCCACTTAGGAGTGAGGAAGACACTTGAACGGCTTAGGGCAGAATTTTTACTGGCCTGCCATGAGGGCTGATGTGTACCAGCATGTGAGAAGTTGTCATACATGTCAGGTTGTGGGACGGCCTAACCAGAAACCATCTAAGTCTCCCCTAATTCCCATCCCTGCTATTGGGCCACCTTTCCCAAAGTTAATCATAGACATAGTGGGTCCACTTCCTACCACTTCTACTGGATTTCAGTACCTTCTTACCATATTAGACCCTTGTACTATGTACCCTGAGGCAATTCCCCTCAGAACTATGAATGCTAAGGCTGTCGTGAAAGCATTGTTGGGATTTTGTACGAAGTTTGGGTTACATAATGAGATACAGTCTGATAGGGGTTCTAACTTTTTGTCTAACTTGTTCCAGCAGACTTTGGAAGAGTTAGGAGTTAAACATGTCAGAAGCAGTGCTTACCATCCAGAGTCCCAGGGTGCCTTGGAGAGATACCACCAGACTCTGAAGAATATGATGAGGAAATACTGCTTGGAACACACCAAGGATTGGGACAAGGGTGTTCCTTTCCTACTATTTGCAACGAGGGAAGTACCACAGGAGAGTCTGGGTTTCTCTCCGAATGAGCTTGTCTTCGCACACCATGTCAGAGGTCCTTTGAGCATCGTCAAGGAGGCATGGAGTAGTGACGTCGACACCAGCAAAAACCTTCTACAATACGTCATGGAGTTCAAGACCCGTCTGAGTAACACTAGAGAAGAGGCGAAGAAGAATCTTGAGGAAGCCCAAGGGAAGATGAAACAGTGGTATGATCGGAAGGCCCGATGGAGGGAGTTCCAAGTTGGTGATGAAGTGTTGGTGCTACTGCCACTTCAAGGTCAACCCCTGGCTGCCAAGTTTCAAGGTCCGTACGTGGTAGAGAAGAGGCTGGGTGAGACTGACTACCTTGTGAAGACGCCCGATCGGCGGAGGTCTCATCAGTTGTGCCATGTGAATATGTTGAAGCTGTACAACCGCCCTTTGAAGACTCCAGTGACGACACAGCATGTTGTGGCTGTGGCTGTGGAAGAAGAAGATGATGACGTGGCAGAGGTAACCTGTGAATTTCAAGAATGTAATTGGGTGGACAACGAGGAAGCAGAGACGACTTTACGGGACAAGGTGTCACATTTACCTCCAGAGCAAGTGGAGCAGTTGTGGAAGTTGATGTCGACCTACGGCAAGGTGTTCGCCAGTGTTCCTGGTAGGACTGATTGGACTCAACACGACGTGGACGTGGGCGAGGCTACACCAGTTAAGCTGTCGCCCTACCGAGTCAGCCCACGCCATATTGAAGTGCTGCGGAAGGAGCTGAAGTACATGTTGGACCACAACACCGTGTGCAAGTGCTTGGAGTTCCCCTGTGACATTGCAGCCTAAGCCTGATGGTTCCACTAGGTTCTACATTGACTACAGGAGAGTGAACCTTGACGAAAACTGACACGTACCCGTTGCCACGCCTAGAGGACTGCATTGACCATGTGGGATCCTCTCGTTTTATTACCAAGATCGACCTGAAGCAGGGATTTTGGCAAGTACCTCTGACAGACCGAGCAAAGCAGACCTCGTGCTTTGTGGCTGATGGGCAAACATACCAATGTAATGTGATGCCGTACGGTATGAAGAATGCACCAGCCACCTTCCAACGGCTCATGAATGATGTGACTGACGGTATCAAGAATTGCGTTGTGTACATTGACGACGTCGTGGTCTACACTGACACCTGGGACCACCACCTCCAAGTGCTGCTGCAGTTACTGTCTCGCCTACAGGAGGCCAACTTAGTCGTCAACGTCAAGAAGTGCGACTTTGTGTGTGCCCGTGTGCAGTACCTAGGGTACGTGGTAGGACATGGTCTGGTCTGCCCGCCTAGCTCGAAGGTGGAGGCCATACAAGGTTTCAAGAGCCCTCAGAACAGATGGGAACTCAGACGCTTCTTGGAATGTATTGGGTACTATAGTCCAACCACTCTTAAAATGTGGTTTGGGTGGGGACGTGAGGGACCTGTCACCGTTTACAGCGGCGCCACGTTTCTTAAACTAGCGATTCGTAGCTTGTGTGATGTAATGAAAAATACCCGAACACATAACAAAACAATTTTATAATATATACTTAAGTATACTTAAGTATATCAATAACAAATAAATTTTATAATGCAACGTCTTGATGTAATAATATAGAAATGTGGCATACACATTTCACAGTGGTGTTACGAATATGTTGCTACTTTTATTTGACATTCGTCATAGTTCTAAGTTGGGTATGTAATGCAACAATTGTGTTTATAATACTTTATGAAGAAATGGAAGTGATATATATATACTCGTTCCTTAATAAAAATAAATGTTAAAACTATCATGAGCGGCAATACCCATCACTCCCAACACCTGGAACACGGTACATATGTATCTCTTGGGAGGTAATTAACAGGGCAGGGGAGTATTTAAACTTCTGTCAAGTGCTCCCACTGTCTGTCCTGTTGGGCCCGCCAGCACAGGCATAAGCAGAGGTACTTTCCCCTGCAACCAAAAACAACAATGCTCCCACTGTTCATTTTCCATATTGACTCTGACACGATGGCAGCTCAGCAAACAAGCTCCCACTTTCATATAAAAAAAAGGAAATTGTCTTCAGAGTAAGCCAGTATTTTGTACAGGAGAAGGAGAATGGATGTTTACCTCATGGGTGGTGCGGAAATAAGGTCAAAACTTTAATATGTGGAGTATAATGTAATGGAACTATTGTACTTAGGATGTAAAATTACATGAATCATATGAACGAGAGAGATTCATAAAGTAAAGAAATTAGAGTATACTGAGGAGAAAGTGAAAATATAGATTACAGGAAAAAAGGAATGATTGATGAAGAGGGAGGAAGAGAGGGAGGCCGGGAAGCAAGACACGTGGTCACCAGTTGGTATATGGATGTGGTGTAGGGTTGGACTAGGATTAAAAGATTGTCCTGGGGCAGACATGAGGTGAAGGTATGTCAGGTCACCCTTCTGTCAGTTAGAGCTCAGAATTCGCGGCAACCCTGTACAGAGTGACAGGTCCCACACGTCCCCACCCAAACCACATTTTTAGAGTGGTCGGACTATACAGGCGATTCTTGAAAAATTTCGCGACTGTAGTGGCACCCTTGACTGAGCTGCTTAGAAAAGAGGTCAAGTATGAGTGGACAAACGAGTGTGAGGAAAGTTTTGAAAGTGCTAAGGACATACTCGTCCACTATCCCGTGATGACCTCACCCAAGTTTGACAAACCATTCATACTAGCAGTGGACGCTAGCAATGTAGGAGCAGGAGCTGTGTTGATGCAGGAGGACGAGCAGGGGGTGGAGCATCCTGTTTCGTATTTCAGTAAAAAGTTCTCTACCAGTCAGAAGAACTACTCAGTTATAGAAAAGGAACTCCTAGCCCTGATCCTCGCCCTGCAACACTTTGCTGTGTATGTACCTGCATTTGGACCAATGCTTTGGTGTACACTGACCACCACCCTTTGAAGTACTTGAACAGTTTGGGAGCCAAGAACCAAAGGCTTACCCGATGGAGTTTGTTCCTCCAACAGTATCACCTAGACGTACGTCATATAAGAGGTGTTGATAATGTGATAGCCGATTGTCTATCTAGAAGTTAAATGTTTTGATTTTGATTTTTGCATGTTGTACATAACTTTTGTAAACCTAAGAACGAACTTTCCAGAGGAAAACTCTTTCTTTGGTGGGGGCGTGTTACGTGTGCCTGAATAATTATTAATTTGTTAGTTTTGCTATCCATTTTTGACAGGGACTGTGAGAGAAGGAGTGAGAGGGTAGTACAAGCTCGCACCCGGATCTGTTGTGTGCGACGCTATCTTATCTAATGTGTGCGAAGCTAGATTATTTAATTATTCCATTTTCTTTAAATATTCTTGTCAGAAGGGTGAGCGTGCCTTGGCCAGCTAGATTCGCTGGATTCGTACGCCTTCTCTCCCCCTTCTCGCAGCTGCATATGTGATAAACTCTCCAATTTTATTCCCATTGACTTCCAATAGTTTCTTGGGAGGGAACGTAGGAGTGATGTGTGCTTAAGTCAGTGTTAAAGTAACAGTTCGGAGACGCGCTTGCTATTCTTTGTGAAGCTAACAGTATACCCTTTGTTTAGCCAATGGAATATAAGGTGAGGGGTTGAGGCTGTAGAACTCAGTTACCAGTGGGACAGGGACAACTCAGTTTGGGGTTTGTAAGTGAGTGAGTGTGGTGAGATTCGGATGGAGACTCGCAACGTTTGATAAGTATAAATTATGTTTACTTCTATATTCTTCTCACAGTAACTTAGGGTCACTCTCATATTATTACTATTATTACTATTATTATATTATTACATGTGTGTTGTGATGCATTGATGTGTATTTATTATATGTGCCAGTGAAGTGCTAACTTACTATTATTATTGATAGATTAATTCTGTGTTTACGTGTGCCTAGAGCCTTGTGTTATTGAAGTGATGACACAGTGGTAGTGAGTTATTGAGTGATTATTGCAAGTGCATTATATATTCTGGGAACTCTGTCTCACGTTCTGTCATAGTTGGGAATCCTGATTTCATTTACTAATTCTTTCAGTGTTTATTGTTTGTCTTTGTGTTTGTTCTCATTGTTAATATATATTATAGAAAATCAGAGTAGTTTCTCTATCATCTTTTATTCATTGTATCTGAACCTGGTTATATGTATGGACGGTCTCTTTGGGTTGTGTTAGCATTCTTTCATATAGGCTGGGTTTGTACTTTTACTTATAATTCATGGGTGGGATCTTCAAAGCATCGTAAGTTGGTGGCGCTACGATCACCTTTACTCTCTCGTAGCCGCCATATTTGATCGTGGCTTACGAGGATCATAAGTTGGTATCTCCAAAGCTTCATAACCTCCCTCGTAGCTCACGATGATAGCCTCGTAGCGAGCGTCGCTGCCCGTTTCGTTCCGTGTGTCTTGTTCATCACGCCACCCAGCTGACTGGCTCTCACCCAATCACAATGAAGGAAACAATATGTCCTTGGTACTGTAAGCCAATCATAACGTAGTATTATAATGTCAACACCACCAGCTGATAGAGATGACACAGTCACCAAGTTACATCAGACAGGAATTAACAGCAAAAGACAGGTAAGTGAATTATTATACTGTGTTGATAAACATTTAACACAACAGTGGAGATAAGGCAGCTTCCCCCCGGGCATATATTTAATATCACGCCAATCACTGGTATATTGTATATAGATTTTTGGTTAGGTTAGGTTTGGCTAGTTTAGTTTAAGATAGGTTAGGTTACGTACTGTAAATCAAGAACAGCATGATACAAATAGTTTACTGGTAGCTGGTTGTCATGAAAATAAATCAAAGACATTGACTGGGAGGACATTATATTGTTTTAACTTCTACTGTCACTGTTTTATTTCCTTTACACCTACCTACAGTAGTTTCTATATTAATCTCAAAATCTGTACAGTTGATTGCCATTACCAAGTAACAGGCAGAAATATACCATATGTAGTGAAATCTGGCAAATGCAATATAATAACTAAGACTTCAAACAGTTTTATTGAAAGACAGATCAAGGAAATAAATTATATAAGCATTATTTATATTATGGATTCGGCTGTTGGCATGGGCACACATAGGTTGAAGGATGGGGGGGAGTGTCCATTGCCTGATTTAGATACAGTACCATTTTAATACGATAACCAGCAGGTATTGTAATTTATTCTGCTTGGTTCTGCTTTGTTATTGAATTATGTCCATTTTTCGTTATATTTCAGGTGGTGACACTAGTGACACAAAGACATTCACCCACATAGAAGAGGCTATGGCTCAAGTCATTAAAGAAGTGCAAGTGTCGGGTATTTCTGTGGACTCCAAGACCCAGGCAGTATGTACAGTATATAACAGTAAAAAATATCCTGCTGTTCATCTAGGCTAGTAATATGGAAATCTTCCCTCATTGGCACTATGTGAAGTAATTACATTGAGAGTTTATATATATAAAACATACATTTTGAGCAGCATTACCTCTCAATTCCATTCAAAGTTAAACAGTGCAAATCATAAGGCCTTAGTCGTAGGAACAAATATACAAGATGTTCTCATATATCCATACCTTCAGTAAATACGGTACATGTACAGTGATGACCCAATATACAGGAGTCAAGTACATAGTGATTTATACATTTTGTGTATCATATAAATAACTCCTGTTAGCAGTTCATGTAGTCGAAAAAATTGGAGCCATGTTAATCAAAACTAAATTTGTGATGCTTTGTTGGATTCCATATGTATCATATGAGTACTTTAACCAAGTAAAAATTGCAGTACTGCTGCTGTACTTATATGTATGACTAATTATATACTGCTTTCTTTAAGAGTGACTTTACAATTTTAATTCATAATGATAATCCTTAATATTTCTCTAAAATTATATGAAAGTTGCTAATTTTCATAATTTCATAATAAGGTGATGTGGATGACCCAGGACTGCCATCAAGGGCCCCTTCACCTAGACCTGGGCCAAGTTGGCAGGACTTCGGGCCAGTTACAGTGGAAGACTGTGAGGTTTTGACTGGCGACAGCTTGCCGAAGCTGGTAAAACCTACCACCAAGTGAGGAGCATTCGTACCACAGCTCTTTAGCCTCAAGTCGCCCTTCCTCTAGGTCAGCTGGAGGTGTGACAGCTCATCTGGAAGCTACGCTAGCTCCAGATATACTAGTTGTCCATAAGACTATAAGGGATATTTTGATGGATCTTGCAGAAAATATAGCCACAATATCAGAAACTTTGGTGAACATTAAAAAGGCTATCGAGAAAAGGTGATTTGTTTTCAAGTGTGTTTTGTTGTGTGTGTGTGATTTTTCTTTTTAATGATTAGTGTGGTTTAAGTTGTGTTATATTTTGTGACAGAGTTATTAGTGTGCAAGTATGTTTTTAGTTGTGTGGTTTGTGTGTAGGTGTCAATCTAAATTATTGTTAACTTCTGCTTATGTTTTTTAAGAAATTACATTATTTATTTTCATTATATATTTTGTCTTTCAAATATAGCTTTTAACATTCACATTTCATGTTAGATTTATTATTCTTTGAGTAAAATCAACTTTTTTTTCATGCATTCTTATCTTTGGCTAATAATATTAATGTCTTAGTTTTATTTACATATCAAGGTTCGAAGATTAACTATAAGGATATACTTATGCCGTACTGTGGCTTTAATCTTATTGTATTTTAATAATTTCTCTGCCATATTTGTGATATGTCCAAGCAATGTGAAGAGTGCCAAACAAGTACTGTAGTCATTAAGGAATTGGTGTTTTTTTGTTTTCAGTCATTGTTGGAAAGTACATGAGTTCAAACAGCTTTCCAATATCATAAATTTGCAGGTTTTTACTCAGGTATATATAATGTAATGAACTTTGATAATGCAGGAAACTAATAGTACAAATAGCTAGGGAGGTATCATGGATTTCTGTAAACTTTACAGGTGTCATATGTAAATAAAATGTAGGTTTTTTTATAGTCTATAATTAAAACATTTAGAAAAAACAATACCAGTCACATATTTGTTATATGCATTTATTTTAGAAAAGTACAAGTCTTATGTAATATGAGAACAGGTGAAAATTATGTATTAAATTATACTGTTCAATAAAATTAATTGAATTGGTTGGAAAGGTTCATGTATGGTACAGTTGGGGAATAATGTATCTGAACACTTTTGGCGACTTCTGGCAACATCCACCAAAGTAAACACATCAATGAGAGAAACTGTTTATGAATTGAAGGATAACTTTTATTTCACTGTCTGTGGTTGGTTGACGTCACCCAATATCAGTTATCGTTATGTAGTAATGAATAAATTTTGTCTATTACTAACGTGTTTATCACTGACATTGTTACCAGAAGCCGTCAACGGTGTCCAGATACTTTGTTCCCCAACTGTACATGTTATTGAGACTTTTACAACATGATAATATTTGCATTAGTTAATTCTGAGACATATTTTTGTCTTTAGATTCGGGAATATGGTCAACCTTTTACACATCTCCAGTATATATCAGTAGGTATATAATTCCAGTTATTTAAATGTTACCAGCTCACACATCACATTAATGTGCTTGTAATATTTTCATTAGAAAGTCAATCAATCATAAAGAAAGTTTATTAACCTTAAGAATATCCACTTCATGCAAAGGACTATGGATTAAAGACTCATACTACATGGATTAAGTTAGGTCTAACTATGCAATGAAGAATTTCTGCTTTGTTTGCAGGTAACTGGAAGCCACTTTCCTGCAATTAGTAAGTCACCATTATATCCTATTATTCTTAAACACTCCAAAAGTAATGATACACAAAAAATGTATTTGTAACTTTCTATTTCACAGTGCATCAGTTTAAATTGACACTTGCAACTCCTTTCTCCTAAGCTGCTCACTGAATCCCCTCCTCTTGTTTATATTTACCGATAAGTGACAACAACAACAACCATTATGTCGCCTGTGTCGGCCACGCCAAGTGTAAATAAACTCAAATCTCACTATTTACGGGTTGTTTATCGACTACGCGACCCTGCTATCAGCCTAAAGGGTGCTTTTCAGTTCTCGTAGCGCTACGAGCAAATATGGCGCATAATGGCGGACGGAAACTCCCTTACGAGGCTTTGAAGATACGATAGTAGCGGTTATAAACAACTTACGAGCAAATATGGCGCTACGAGAATCATAACTGCGGTTACGATGCTTTGAAGATCCCACCCCATAACTTTAACAGTCAGATACCTGCCACCCAGTGCTATTTTATTCTGTTGATAGCTAACTTTGGAGTAAGTCTAGTCTAGTGACTATTACTGTACCGTATCTCTACCCTCCGTCCGTAACACTGTACATGAGATGGAAGCTTTACCTTCAATTTATGGACGAAATTTGGAATTAATATATTATTATATGTAGCAATGGCCTTTATGATAATGGAGTTGTTTCCCTCATTTTCAATACGTATAGGGTTAACATTACATGGACTTATATATTGGCCTGGACAATCCTGTATTGGAATGCATTAATTCCTAAAATGTATTATTTTATTTTTATGGTTAATTATTATTGTTTGCTTGATAAGGTATGATAAACCTAGTTTATAATTTCATATTATATAAAATTCAATATGTATATGGTTAGTTCCCTTGTCTAATAGTACAGGAAGGGTTAGTGTCCCTAATACCTGTAATTTATTGCCTGTCATGGTTGACAATTCTATGTCACCTCTTCTATCACCTTCTTCTGGCGCTATATGATCTCGATGTTGCAGCGCCAAAAATCAATCAATCAATCAATCAATTTGCCAATGATAATCAACTGGCATTGATTGTTAAATTAACTGGGTTATGTTTGTTGAGAAGCCACACCTGAATGGGGAAGAGGGATCACTCCTAGTGACCAAACGCGTGTTTAACCTCCTAATAGATTACCCAGATTTTTGCTAATTAACATTTTGTAGTGAAAAATAGTGTGTGCATAACAGTAGGTGTTTTACCAAATTTGCACATCGTTCACATAATGATTGATTTATTCCAGAGATAACGGTGTGTGGCTGTGGGGAAGAGAAGGGCGAAGTTTCGGAAAGTAGGTGGGCAAGGTGAAGTTCACTGGAAGGCACCGGTTGAGCAAACGGATACGTAGGGTCATTACTTTAGCTAGGAATGTAGTTTGCCAGTCAGTATTTGATGAGCGTTTCAGAGTAACGACTCCTTATAATGATAAAATCCTAAAGATTTTTATTACTTTGTTTATTGTATCACCCGTTACCATAAATCCTACGAATTATGAAATTACTCCGAAACTATCCCTCTCGCATATTCTGTGTATCTTTTTCTCGAGTCATCAAGTAATGAATGGATAACGTTAGCTACACAAATTCAAGAAGAATGTGTCTAAATTGACATTACCGATATCATGCTGTATGTGTAATAATCCTAAAGAAAATTAGCTCCTAGTAAAAGTCAGACAGAACACGTGATTAAACCAAGATTTACTTGCATTATAAAGAAATATGAAATATTCGCGTCCGTGCCCGAGATCACATCTTAAAACACGCTGCACACTCAGAGGGTCCCCTATTCGGAGGCATATTTTTCACTCTGACCTGGTCAATGCAATCCGTTCAGTTAGGTTAGATTAAGTATGGTTGGGTTGAAATGCAGTCAAGTAGGTAAAATGAGCTGGGAAAGACCATGAGACTATTTAAAAAATTTCCTATGGTTACTTTTATTCCTAAATGTTAGGAGCAATTTTCCTTCATTTCGTTTCAGCACTTCTTGCTCTCCAGCCAAATTCGAGAAATATGCTAACCAGCTGTAAAATCGGCGGTTGAACCCTCGTTGGCCGGGGGAAAGATAAAACTCTGGTTATTCTCTACTTTCGTCATCTTTACAGGTTCATAATTTCAATAGACAGGAACACTCTATAAATGTAAATAGGCAAAGTAGGAGTTATACAATCCTTGACAACCCAACAACATTTATTTAAACAAAATTTTTTTTTATTTACATTGACAATTAATATCCAGTCCAGCCACCTTCCTTCTCTATGACGGCACGCAGTCTATCGGGCACAGAGGCCACAATGCGTCGAATTTGTTAGTTTTTTTGCGGAACATCTCCCACTGAGCCTGGGTATGAGCCATTAGTGCCTCCAGTCTCCGCTCCACCATCTCTGGCTCCCAGCAGTTGACCATATTAGCCCACACGTTCTCTATGGGGTTCCAACGAAGTTCACCTTGCCCACCTAGGCTACTTTCTGAGACTTCGCCCTTCTCTTCTCCACAGCCACACACCGTTATCTCTGGAATAAATCCATCATTATGTGAACGGTGTGCAAATTTGGTAGATCACCTACTACTATGCACACATTGATACTGATACTGATACTGATACATTTTATTGTCCATTCTGTACATAGTAAATATTCTTGCTTACAATGTTGAATGACAAGGTCCATTGAGCCAAGGCTCTATTACGGACCTATATAGATACACAAATGAATCCTTAACGTGTGCTGTGGTATATCCTCCATCAGAATATTGAAACAGAAATTTTTTTTAATTTAACAACAAGAATAACAAATGTTAACCATTAATCAGATTACTTACATTAAGTTAGGAAAACTAATAATAAGAATAGTTAGAATTACAAAATAAGATCATAATATAAAAATTGCAAAATGATAAAACCATATTACAAAAATAGCAAAATTACATAAACATATACATACATACGCACATATACATATACATACACACATACACATACATACACATACACATATACATATACACATACACATACACATACACATACACATACACATACATATACATACATATACACACATACATACACATATACACACACATATACACATATATACACACACATACATATACACATACACACACACACATATAAAAAACATTCATAAAATAATGAAATTATAAAAAAATATAAAATTAGTAAATTATAGAATTACAACATGAAAATTAAAACATCATATAACTACAAAATTATAAAGTTACAAAACGAAAATTGCAGAATCATAAAATGGAATGAATTGAACTACGGAATTTTAACAACAAATATTGCCAGTAATAATAACAAATAATCACAAGTAATGATTAATTCTAGGTAAAAAAATTTAAAATTAAAATCTACAATTATATACAGTACTATATGCTATAGCAACACTTCACAACATAACACACTATATAGTATACATTATAAATTTTGTTTGTGCTTATCTAATAACGTGTATTTTAGTTTACATTTAAATTGAGGGCGTGAAGTACAATTTCTAATACATTGAGGGAGTTGGTTCCAGTGTTTGGGTCCTTGAAATAAAATACTCTGCTGGGCATGACTTGTCCTGCACAGTGGTAATCTCAGGTTGTTACCTCTTCTGGTGTCAGTTCGGTCTATTATATTAAAATCTAGATTTACTGGGGACGAGTTTAAAGCTGTGTGTACAAATAAGCAGGTTTGTAGATGTATTATATGAGGTAATGTTAACAGTTTATATTGCATGAAGAGTGGATGGGTGTGTTCATAACGCTGACTGTGAGACATGATGCGTATCACCTTCTTCTGTTCAATAAAAAGATTATTAATATATATTTTATATGCTCCACCCCATAGAGCACAATACAAAAGGTGGGGGTATGCTAGTGATACATATATTTGTTTAAGACAGTCTTCATTCATATTGTCCCGGATTCTATACAAAATGCCCGAAATTTTACATAATTTTGTTCTTAAACTTTCTATATGTGATTTCCACCTTAAACAATTGTCCAATGAAATACCTAAAAATCTAATTTCGTTAACCTGTTTTACAGAAAGGTTGTCAATTTTTACATTAATATTGGGTGTTGGTGTTAATAATGGGTGTGAAATCATGTAGTTTGTTTTGCTAATATTTAGTGTAAGTTTATTACACTTTATCCAATTTTTCACATGGCTCAATTCTCGGTTTAATACAAGTTCCATATTATTAATATCCCTCCCAGTAATGAAAATATTGGTGTCATCTGCAAACATTAGAAAATTTAATCTATTTGTGCTTAGAGTTATATCATTAATATATATTAAAAACAATAAAGGGCCGAGAATTGAGCCCTGAGGTACTCCACATGTAATATTATTAAAGGATGATGTTGCATTGTTGTACACTACACACTGTTGTCTATTACTCAGATAGCTCTTGAACCAGTTGTTTGTTGTCCCACGAATTCCATATACTTTAAGTTTATCTAGCAATATGGAGTGTGAGATAGTATCAAATGCTTTTGTTAAGTCGCAGAATAAGGTTATTTGAAATTCTTTATTATCAATGGCATTATAGATGTTTTGGCATAGTTGATGAATTGCTAACTCGGTACTGTATTTAGGTCTGAATCCATACTGGTATTGCGAAAGTAATGAGTGGTTACATAAATAGTCCATTAGTCTTGAGGCCATGATTTTTTCAAAAATTTTACTGAAACATGGTAAAACTGACACAGGTCTGTAGTTATTGTGGAGATTTTTATCACCTTTTTTGTGTATAGGAACAACTCTGGCTATCTGAAGTTTTTTTGGAAACTCACCCTCTCGAAATGATCTGTTAATTATATATTCCAAATATGGTGAAATTATACTATTACATTTTTTAACTATTTTTATATCTATTGTGTCATATCCTGGGTTAGTTATTTTGAGGTTATTAATTATGGTATCTATTTCATGTGTACTTGTGGGTTGAATATAAAAAGAAAAAGGTGTAGGAACTGGTAAGTAGCTTTCGAATGAATCTGGTGTGTGTTCAACGTTTTGAGCCAAATTATTAGCAATATTACAAAAATAATTATTGAATGATTCCGCTATTTCATGGTTTGTTGAAAAGATTTTATCCGGAAATGTCATGGAGGTGGGAAGCCGATTATTATTTCTGCCTATAATATTATTAAGAATTTCCCAGGTTTTTTTACTATTTCCAGCATTTTCCTCTAATTTAGATTTAAAATAATTTTTCTTTGCTGCTCTTATTGTTGATGTCAGTGTATTTCTGAATCTTTTGAATGTAGTTTCATAAGTGATAGGCCACTTAGCATACAATTTCTGCAGCCTATTGCGCTCTTTTATGGACATTTTAATTCCCTGGGTAATATAAGGTTTATGTATATGTTTTTCTTTCACTGAAAATTCTTTCACAGGGAAATGTTTATTGTAAATGTTAAGAAATTGTTCGGTGTAATTATTAAAGTTTTCATCTATCCCTGTCTCTGCTACAGTATCTTCCCAATTGTACTCACTCAGTTCTGTTATAAAATTATTAATATATTCATTAGTAAAAATTCTTTTAGAAATAATAGTTCGTGTGCAGTATGAGTTTGGCTTTGGTATAGAAAATGAGCTAAAAATTGGGAAATGATCACTAATGGAAGTATACAGAATACCACTGGAGTTATAGTTGAGCATATCATTTGTCCATATATGATCTATTATTGTGGCTGATGTTTTCGTTACTCTGGTGGGTTTGTTTATAACAGGGAAAAAAGTATGGTGATAAAACAGGTTTGAGAGATTTTGAGCATGATCATTGTTTGCAAAAAGATTAATATTAAAATCACCCATAATATAACAATTAATTTTTAAGCTGGCCACTAAACCTAAAATATGTTCAAATGTTGCCATGAAATCTTGAATGCTTTCGTTTGGTGGTCTGTATATGATACCAATAATAAATTTATGTGGATGCGAAACCTTTAGAAATAATGATTCTATGTGTGGAAGTTGCAAGGTGATGTCCTGTATTGGCAAACTTTCGTAAATCTTATGTAAATATATTACAAGACCTCCACCAGATGTATTCTTATTTTCAAAGTGTTCAGTATAACCATTCATCTTGTAAAGTGTACATATTTCATCATTTAAACGTGTTTCACAGAGACCGATAACTTGGAATTTGATGTCGAATGGAGTTAAGCATTGGTCGAGAAGTGTTTCAAGGTGAAGTGGTACACTGCTTATGTTTAAGAATAAAATGTTAAGGCTTGGGTGGGGAATTGACTGTTTCACATACTGGTTATTACAGAAATAATAATGACATAAAGGTTCCCGAAAAATATTGTTTGAGAGAGAATCGTCTACTAGGTGTTTATTACTTGATTTAGCAGGATTATAAGTTAATTGATCAATTACCGCAAGGGGAAAATTATGAGTTGAAGGTGCGATTATTTGATTAATAAATTCAGAGTCATTTAAAGAATGAAATGGAAAGAGTGGTAGGTTGGCAGCCATGTTTGGTTGATTGATAAACACTATGTTATATTTCTAGCATATACACAGTAGCGTACAGTTGAGCAAGTAGAAAGTGCAAGAAAAATTTGGCTGTATATTTCAACATCTGGTAGTTCTTTGTAGTATAATCCCTCGTATATTTATGAATGAATAACTGAGAATTCAAAGCCAATGTAAGGTGGAACGTGATTGGCTGAACTTTGAGTGGTAGTGAAGATGTGGCCATATACATTCATATTTTTCTTGCACTTCCTACTTGCTCAACTGTACATACCAATTACTTATCAATTACTGTCCTTTCCTTCCTCCACGCACTGAAAGTCTGGTTGTCCTTTGGCTGGCCTCGCTGTTTTCTCTGTCTTGAATCACAACTGGTGAAGTACTTCTGGTCCTGCTATCACCAACTTGATGAAACTGTTTCCTCTTGGTCTTGTTCCCACTACCAGCCCCCGCACTAGCAACAGGTACAGTCTGTTACAGTTCCGACTGGGCCACCCAGTATCGAGAGATCGTAGATGTGGCAGCAGTGTGTGTGTGCTCGAAAATTATACGGATCGTCAACACTCTCCCTCTGTAGTGAACAGGACTCTGCCTCAAAGTTCATTCCATAGATGGCGCTGTGTAGTTGTGGAAGGAATGTGGACTGCAGGGTTGAAGTTTCGGGAAACATCTATGCTCGTGCCAATGAGTCATGAGCTCTCAGGCAGAGTGGTTGAGGAATGCTATTATGGAAATTTAACAACTATATTACACAATGAGCAGGTGAAGTTAAGGTAAAGTTGTTCGTAGCCTGAACAGTGAATATTTTTTCTAAATGGATTTCATGTTTAGCATGCAACATTGCATTGTTTTCTTGTTTTTCTACCAACTCGAGCAGATCGAGCAGATAGGTTGTTTGCTTTGGCCATCATATTTTGGTAAGCATTATTTGATGTTCACCTCTGATTTTGTATTTTATTTGTAAGTCACGTTACACTGTATTACATGCATAGTAAAATTCCTTCATTACTAATTACTCCTCTCTCTCTCTCTCTCTCTCTCTCGTTAAAGTATACTGTAATCTCTCTCTCTCTCTCTCTCTCTCTCTCGTTAAAGTATACTGTAATCTCTCTCTCTCTCTCTCTCTCTCTCTCTCTCTCTCTCTCTCTCTCTCTCTCTCTCTCTCTCTCTCTCAAATGAACACTATCTTATCTTATCCAGTCTATTTAGATATGAAATCGTATTGAGATTTAGGACCAATTCCACAGTTGTTCGTTGTAGTTTGTTAGCGTCCAATCGAAAGAATCTAAACTGTGTAAATGACTTTTGACTGATTTATTGGATTAATCTGATGAGTAAAGTTTACAGATATTGTAATAATACTAGTGCTTGATAGTTTTGGTGAATACTCAGCTTTTGGGAAATAACGAAGGCTTACGAGTGTGTTTGGGGAGGAATCTGACAAACAAAATGACTATGTGGGACCGGCCCTGACTCCTTGACATTCTACGTTAAACAAATAAGTGTCGAAATATGTGATCTTTTTGCCAATGATAGATTCTTCTTCACCTCCTTCTAACTTCTTCACTTTTATTATCCTGTTCTTTCTTCACCTTTCCCTCATCTCCACCTCTTCTTCCTTTGTCCTTTAGACCCCGTAGGGGGGTATTGCCGGTAGTGATAGAGGGCAATACTTTAAGGGTTTTGGCGCCCCTTCGGCCCCAGCCAATCTCTTTCAGTTATTCAACTGTCTCTTTTCTTTCTATTTCCTTCCTGCTTGCTGTCCCACCTCTTCTATCACCTTCTTCTGACGCTATATGATCTCGATGTTGCAGCGCCGAAAATCAATCAATCAATCAATCAATTTGCCAATGATAATGAACTGGCATTGATTGTTAAATTAACTGGGTTATGTTTATTTAGAAGCCACACCTGAATGGGGAAGAGGGATCACTCCTAGCGACAAACGTGTGTTTAACCTCCTAATAGATTACCCCGATTTTTGCTAATTAACCTTTTGTAGTGAAAAATAGTGTGTGCATAACAGTTGGTGATTTACCAAATTTGCACATCGTTCACATAATGATTGATTTATTCCAGAGATAACGGTGTGTGGCTGTGGGGAAGAGAAGGGTGAAGTTTTGGAAAGTAGGTGGGCAAGGTGAAGTTCACTGGAAGGCACCGGTTGAGCAAACGGATAGGTAGGGTCATAATTTTAGCTGTGAATGTAGTTTGCCAGTCAGTATTTGATGAGCGTTTCAGAGTAACGACTCCTTATAATGATAAAATCCTAAAGATTTTTATTACTTTGTTTATTGTATCACCCGTTACCATAAATCCTACGAATTATGAAATTACTCCGAAACTATCCCTCTCGCATATTCTGTGTATCTTTCCCTCGAATCATCAAGTAATGAATGGATAACGTTAGCTGCACAAATTCAAGAAGAATGTGTCTAAATTGACATTACCGATATCATGCTGTATGTGTAATAATCCTAAAGAAAAATAGCTCCTAGTAAAAGTCAGACAGAACAAGTGATTAAACCAAGATTTACTTGCATTATAAAGAAATATGAAATATTCGCGTCCGTGCCCGAGATCACATCTTAAAACACGCTGCACACTCAGAGGGTCCCCTATTCGGAGGCATATTTTTCAAGTCTGACCTGGTCAATGCAATCCGTTCAGTTAGGTTAGATTAAGTATGGTTGGGTTGAAATGCAGTCAAGTAGGTAAAATGAGCTGGGAAAGACATTGAGACTATTTAAAAAATTTCCTATGGTTACTTTTATTTCTATATGTTAGGAGCAATTTTCCTTCATTTCGTCCCAGCACTTCTTGCTCTCCAGCCAAATTCGAGAAATATGCTAACCAGCTGTAAAATCGGCGGTTGAACCCTCGTTGGCCGGAGGAGAGATAAAACTCTGGTTATTCTCTACTTTCGTCATCTTACAGGTTCATAATTTCAATAGACAGGGACACTCTATAAATGTAAATAGGCAAAGTAGGAGTTATACAATCCTTGACAACCCAACAACATTTATTTAAACAAAATAATTTTTTATTTACATTGACAATTAATATCCAGTCCAGCCACCTTCCTTCTCTATGACAGCACGCAGTCTATCGGGCACAGAGGCCACAATGCGTCGAATTTGTTAGGTTTGTTGCGGAACATCTCACACTGAGCCTGGGTATGAGCCATTAGTGCCTCCGGTCTCTGCTCCATCTCTGGCTCCCAGCAGTTGACCATATTAGCCCACACGTTCTCTATGGGGTTCCAACGAAGTTCACCTTGCCCACCTAGGCTACTTTCTGAGACTTCGCCCTTCTCTTCTCCACAGCCACACACCGTTATCTCTGGAATAAATCCATCATTATGTGAACGGTGTGCAGATTTGGTAGATCACCTACTACTATGCACACATTAATGTATCTATTAGCAAAACTTGGGGTAATCTATTAGTAGGTTAAACACACGTTTGGTCGTTAGGAGTGATCCCTCTTCCCCGTTCACTTGTGGGTTCAAAACAAACATAACCCATTTAACAATCAATGCGAGTTGATTATCACTGGCAAAACGATCGCTTATTTCGACACTACTAATTTGTTTATTAACGTAGAATGTCAGGGAGCCAGGACTGATTCCACAGTCATTTTGTCAGAGTCATCCCCAAACACACTTGTAAGGCTTCGTTATTTCCCAAAAGCTGATTATTCCTATTCACCAAAACTATCAATTGAGCATTTGTATTATTACAATAGCTGCATACTTTACTCATCAGATGCTTCCAATAAATCAGACACAAGTCATTTACACAGTTTAGTTTCTTTCGTTTGGGTGCTAACAAATCACAACGAACAACTGTGGTATTGGTCCTCACTAATTTCATTAGTATAGAGATAGGATAAGATAAGATGGTGTTTATTTCAGAGAGAGAGAGAGAGAGAGAGAATTACAGTTGACTTTAACATTTTTATTACGAGAGAGAGAAAGTATTTAGCAATGAAGGAATTTTACTATGTATGTAATACATTGTAACCTGACTTACAAATAAAATACGAAATCAAAGGTGATCTCAAATTATACTTACCAAAATATGATGGACAAAGAAAACAACCTATCTGCCCGATCCTAGTTGGTAGAAAAACAAGATAACAATCGTGGCAACGAGACGTGAGCTCTGTCAGAACGGCTGAGCAATGTTGCATGCCAAACATGATAACCATTAAGAAGAAATATTCACTGTTCAGGCTACGAACAACTTTACTTAAGCTGCACCTACTCATTGTGTAATATAGTTGTTAAATTTCCATAATAGCATTCCTCAACCACTCTGCCTGAGAGCTCATGACTCATTGGCACGAGCATAGATGTTTCCCGAAACTTCAACCCTGCAGTCTACATTCCTTCCACAACTACACAGCGCCATCTATGGAATGAACTTTGAGGCAGAGTCCTGTTCACTACAGAGGGAGAGTGTTGACGATCCGTATAATTTTCGAGCACACACACACACACACACACTGCTGCCACATCTACGATCTCTCGATACTGAGTGGCCCAGTCGGAACTGTAACAGACTGTACAGTCGGCGGCAAAAGTCCTGTCGCCTCACTTGCTTCACCGAGGCACGCGATGTTCATAAACTCGAGATTAGTAGGTGTAGAAAACGTGTGTATTTCTCGAGTCAATGAACACTGCATGTCTCGGTGAAGCAGTTGAGGCGACAGGACTTCTGCCGCCGACTGTACGTCCATACCAATGGCAGAAGGTGTACTGGCTGAAGCAAAGGCATGATCACTGTCTCCAGCATTCACACCAGTCCCAGCACCAGCAAGTCCCCTGTCCACAGCGGCTTCACCCGGTAGCAAGGCTTCGGCACCACCAGACTCGTCATAATCATTTGGCTTATCCCTAATGATCAGTCGAGTGTGTCGAAAATACGCAATCTTGCCCTCGCTCCTTGCTTTCTTAAGTTGAGGTAGTTGGGTTCTTCTAATGTCTTGTGAGGCAGGGCATAAGTCTTCATTAATGAAGATATTTGTACCACGGAGCTTCGTGACACTCCTCATCACCGCCTCCCGGTCCCCAAACTTGGAAAAACGGGCAATGATGGGACGGCCACGATGGTCTTCACGCCGTCCTACACGGTGGGCTCGTTCTAGTTGGAGGTTTGGTAAACGAAGCTTCTCCCCAAAGAGTTTCAATACTTGATTGGCGGTTTGTTCCCACGTTTCTCCTCCTTGTTCCTCGACTCCGATGATTTGTAGGTTGTTTCGACGGCTGTAGTCATCCTGATAATTTACTTTTTCTTCCAATTCCTTTGCAATCTTCCCACTCACTTGCAATTCTTCCTTTAGTCCTTTAATTACCTCACGATCATTCTTTTTTTCTTGTTTGCAGTTCTTGATTTCATGTTGTAGCTCTTCGACCTCTTTTTGTGTATATTCCAAACTAGTCCTGAGGTCACTGATTGTTGATTGGAGGGAATTCACATTTTCACTTATTTGTTTCATAAATACCTCCAATGCACCCTTGTATGCTTGGTTCTGGGAATCCAGTATAGTCTTTAACACTGTGGTATCCATCCTATTTACCTTGTACGTTGGTATCAGAGAGATTTGAGGTAGAACACATCCAAGGGAGGAGCAACCACAACGCACGTCTACTCACGGCAACGAGCAGACAGAGAGAGAGGATACATTAATGTATCTATTAGCAAAACTTGGGGTAATCTATTAGTAGGTTAAACACACGTTTGGTCGTTAGGAGTGATCCCTCTTCCCCGTTCACCTGTGGGTTCAAAACAAACATAACCCATTTAACAATCAATGCGAGTTGATTATCACTGGCAAAACGATCGCTTATTTCGACACTACTAATTTGTTTATTAACGTAGAATGTCAGGGAGCCAGGACTGATTCCACAGTCATCTTGTCAGAGTCCTCCCCAAACACACTTGTAAGGCTTCGTTATTTCCCAAAAGCTGATTATTCCTATTCACCAAAACTATCAATTGAGCATTTGTATTATTACAATAGCTGCATACTTTACTCATCAGATGCTTCCAATAAATCAGACACAAGTCATTTACACAGTTTAGTTTCTTTCGTTTGGGTGCTAACAAATCACAACGAACAACTGTGGAATTGGTCCTCACTCTCTGTTCGATTTCATTAGTATAGAGATAGGATAAGATAAGATGGTGTTTATTTCAGAGAGAGAGAGAGAGAGAGAGAGAGAGAGAATTACAGTTGACTTTAAAATTTTTATTACGAGAGAGAGAAAGTATTTAGCAATGAAGGAATTTTACTATGTATGTAATACATTGTAACCTGACTTACAAATATAATACGAAATCAAAGGTGATCTCAAATTATGCTTACCAAAATATGATGGACAAAGAAAACAACCTATCTGCCCGATCCTAGTTGGTAGAAAAACAAGATAACAACCGTGGCAACGAGACGTGAGCTCTGTCAGAACGGCTGAGCAATGTTGCATGCCAAACATGATAACCATTAAGAAGAAATATTCACTGTTCAGGCTACGAACAACTTTACCTTAGCTTCACCTACTCATTGTGTAATATAGGTTCTAAATTTCCATATCAGCATTCCTCAACCACTCTGCCTGAGAGCTCATGACTCATTGGCATGAGCATAGCTGTTTCCCGAAACTTCAACCCTGCAGTCCACATTCCTTCCACAACTACACAGCGCCATCTATGAAATGAACTTTGAGGCAGGGTCATGTTCAATACAGAGAGAGTGAGTGTTGACGATCCGTATAATTTTCGAGCACACACACACACACACTGCTGCCACATCTACGATCTCTCGATACTGGGTGGCCCAGTCGGAACTGTAACAGACTGTACATTATCGGTAAACGCGACAACAGGGCCTACAGTTTTATTTCCGGGACGTTTGGTGCTAGTCTAATATTGTGCCGGTCTCGTTTCATACATCATATTTCGATTGTGCAAGTCCTGTTTCATTCTGTTAAGGATCATGTATTCATCTAAGGAATGCGAATTTGACTCATGTAAATGACAGTATTTATGATTACTTTTCCCTTGATAATTTCCCTTAGTAATATGATGATTTTCGTTACAGTATTTGCAACGTTTTCCCTGTGATTCCCCTTGAGTAAGTGTGGCATCAAAATTAAAAATCTTCGTACCCATGGATTGAGTAATCTGTAATGCACGATGTATGATACGAGATTCCTTCGAAGTCAAAGCTAGAGACCCTGATAATGCAAGTGCTTTTGCTGGTTCACTTGTATTTATGTTTTCTGCCTTTGTTTTAATCATTCTCTGAACCCATGATAATGAATTATGTAGTTTACAATCCCCCAAAACATCAATAAGTGAGTGTCTGAATGTAACATATGACGTTAAATTCTCTGGATCAGAAAAAGCACTTGTAGTTAACATATAACTGGCTGGACTATCTGGTGTAATATGCTCTCTCACGAATCTTATCTTATGTGCGTCCTGCTCTATATTCGCTTGGTAAAACACATCCTCCAAATGACGCAAGAAGAGATGAATCCCATATCTCGGATTATCTCTCGTATAATGCTTTGAATAATTGTGGGTGGGTAAGATTCTCACTGTTTGCATAGAAAAGGTAGTGGGGTCAGAAGTTGTATGAAGAGCAGAGACAGTAGGAGATTGTGGAGGAGTAGCCATTGTTGGAGAAAATACAGGTTGATATAGTATGACAGATCGAGTCTTAAATGGGGGTAAGGTTGGAGAAGCAGAAGAATGTACTCGAATGTGTTGGCACCACAAACGAGACTTAGGGAGGCAGGGGAATCTAGCTCGGAGGCTAATGAATCATTATCAGGGATATTCGAAGTTAGTTGTGATACCTTTGGTTTAATGGGGGAGAATATCTTTATTTTGTTTTAATTTGGCACTTTTTTTCATTCTTTCTGGGCTGTTAATGAGGAACCTAATTCTTTTCTAACATGTTCGTGGACAAGTGAAAAATAATGTAATGTAACATGTAATGTGTACCTACTTTTAGTTGACTGTAGTCGCAACGACGATGACGACGAGATGAAGTCTAGTTGGGGTGTTGTCCGAAAGGCCACGATGAAGAGGTGACGACGGTGAAGTGTTGAAGCGATGATTTAGTTAGCTCGCACACTAACACACAAACAGTCGTTATTGGAATGAAGATGATGAACGTTGACTTGCCTTTACGAGAGAATTTACGTAACGAGGCGTCAGCTTGGAGGTGATGGAGGTCGTGGCATTGTCCTTACGAGAGCATTTACGTAACAGGGACGCCGATATGGTAGTGATGAAGTGATGATTGTTTGTTGTGAAGTAGATGAGGTCCCCTTGTAGGTCGCGTTGCAGTTATGTTGAAGGAGGTGGCTCTTGTAGGTGAAGAATTTGTGGTTTATCTCCCTCGTTAGAGGTCGTAAGATTATACCCACAGAAGAAATTACTTGAGAGAATTTACAAGTAGATTCCTTCAACTTGTCCTTGAACTATGTTAGTCGCTGTACTCCCGTGAAATCTTTACCTTGCAATTTGCCTTGTTGCAAAAACACCGCTGCCATCAAATGTACCAGTTCTGAAGGCTTAAACTCTGGGCAGAAACTGTAACTTACTTGTGTGTAATTTCTTGGAGTTGCCGTTGTAGTTGATGTATTAGGTAACGTGGAAGACGGGGTGCTTTCTTAGGTTTTCTTAGGTAATTGACTTCACAAGTTTCATAAGGCTTAATTTATTAATATATACTTATATCTATACATGGAATGATAATGATGTGCCTTGTCTTATTTGTATGGTCTCTCTTTGTGGAGACAAGTGTACAGCCCTTGGAGTCAGTATAGGTATCGTGGTAGCTAATGTACAGCTTCGGACAGATCAATGGTCCACACCCCATCCATCAGCGACTTGGTTTGGGCCTGGTCGGATCTGGTAACAGTTGCAGGTGGAGGGAGGGGGGTTGTTAGTGGGAGAGGAGGAGAGAAATGTGGGCGGAGCTATATAGGAGGGTAATGAATGATCAGGTAGAGAAGCCGTTTGTCAGGAGGAATGAATGAAGCTTACACTGTAACGGTATCGAATCACCAATAGTATAAAGCAGGGTTCTTCAATCTTTTTCAGTCGTGACCCAGTTTTTACTATGACATCATTCTCGCAACGCATACAGAAAGATATTTTACAAATGATCAGAATTATCAACCTAAGAAAATACAAGGCCAGACGCTGAAACATAATATTTATGATTAAAAGGCATTCTAACCAAAATTATAAACACTGCCTAACCTACCCTCCCTCTCTCTCTCACACACTCATTCAAGAAGGCTAATATTTGTGCAATGATTTTGTTTTATTTATAATTAAATATATGAATATTCGATTATAAAAATATGTTAGGTGGATTCATGTATGAACTTCATATTTATTTTATTGTCACGAACATTATTATTCTATTTTATTCATGTATTTATTTTTGTGAGCCTGCGACGCAGTTTGGAGGAATTCGGGACCCGTAATTTGAAGAACCCTGGTTTAAAGAAGTGCATACTGCATTAACGTAGGTGGATATAGGAGAGAAGAAATGTGATGATTTGAGGCGAGGGTGAGGGGGAAGAGGGTAAGAAAAATGAAGGTGATTAGTTAAAAGTAATAATAAACAAATATAATTAGAATATCTGTTACATTATATCCCTTAAATAAAGGTACTGTCTTTTGTTCACCATCGTAGTGAGATAGACTACTGAATATATATTATCCTTTGGATATTAGACAGCTATCCCTGTATTCCTTTTATCCCTCGTGCTTACCCCGTAGGGGGGTATTGCCTGTAATGATGTGGGCAATACTTTAAGGGTTTTGGCGCCCCTTCGGCCCGAGCCACTAGCTTTTAGTTCTTCAAGTATCCCTCTTTTCTTTCTATTTCCTTCCTGCTCTCATATATATATATATATATATATTGTTACGTGTGTGGGAATTATTATCATTGATTTATAAGTGTAGCTATCTACTTTTGACAGTGACTGTGGATGTGGTAGTGAGTGTGGTAGCAGAGGCCCCACGCCCGGATGTATTGTGTGCGAATTTAATTCACTTATTATTCCATTTTCTTTAAGTATGGGTGGCGAAAGGTCGGTTATGTCATAACCAGCTATGTTCTCTAGGTTCGTACGCTTTCTCTCGCCTTCTCTTGCAAGTGGCGTGATGAGCGTCCGTTTTCATTACTTAAGACTTCCCATAGTTTCTTGGGAGGGAACGTATGAGTATAGTGTGTTTAAGTCTGTGTTAACGAACATGTTCGGAGACGTTCCTCTAACTCTGTTGTAACCTGCACACTAGCCGAGAGTATATAAGGGCGAGGCTTATGCCTTGTTGCTTTAGATATTTTGGGAGACTGGGACAGCATGGTTGTGTTTTGTAAGTGATTGAGTGTGGTGAGATTCGGGAGGAGACACGCTGACGTATTTTTGTTAAGTATAATTGTTCTATTTCTACTTTCTTCTCACAAGTAACTTAGTGGTCACTCTCGTATTATTATTATTACTATTACTATTATTATTATATATTTGGATATTGATTATTCTATTATATTATTACATGTGTGTGATGCATTGATGATTATTTACTATATATGCCAGTGAAGTGCCAGTGTTATTGATAGACTACTTCTATGCTTACGTGTGTGCCTATAGCCTTGTGTATTAAAGTGATGGCACAGTGGTAGTGAGTTGCGTGATTATTGCAAGTGTATTACCTATTCTGGGAATTCTGTCTCACGTTCTGTCATAGTTGGGAATCCTGATTTCATTTATAATTCTTTCTGTGTTACTTGTATGTCTTTGTTAGTTCATATTGTCATTATATATTATAGAAAATCCGAGTAGTTTCTCTATCATCATTTATTCTTTATAACCGAATCTGGGTATATGTATGGACGGTCTCTTTAGGGTTGAGTTAGCATTCTTTCACATAGGCTGGGTTTGTATTTTTACATATTCTTCATAACTTATAGTCAGATACCTGCCACCCAGTGCTACTTTATTCTGTTGATAGCTAACTTTGGAGTAAGTCTAGTCTAGTGACTAGTACTGTACTGTATCTCTACCCTCCGTCCGTAACAATATATATATATATATATGAGACAGTAGCACCGAGGCAGTTAAATATATGTCGTATAATAAAAAATAATTTCTTTATATTGTTATTATTATTTTTGCCTATCAATTTGATGCTGAGAACATTATTCTGAAGTTGAGCATAAAACACTGTGTTCAGTATCCTATAGAGAGATCCATGAGCATCACGTTGATCACCATTACTGTCCTTGTGGTCCTTATTGTGTCATATGGTGTTCTGCGCAGTAGTGCTGGAACTAGATAAAAGTAAGGTAATGTATATCGCAACAGATTTTAATAAAAAAAATACCTATAAGTAACTTAAAAAGAAAGATATAATATATTTATCTGTCCTGCAACTGGGTTTAACAAGTTAACATTCTGACTAGCAACAAACTAGCAAATGGCAATGCATGAAACCTATAGTCCTTCAGTTTTATGAAGGCGAAATGCTGTGGCTGGGATAATAATGTGTATCTGCCAACACTTTAATTCTAAATAATTCATATATTTTTCCCCATAAATCTCTAGTTGTTTTCTAAATTCTCTACATATTGACCCCGCAGGGGGGTATTGCCTGCATTAGTGATGTGGGCAATACTTTAAGGGTTTTGGCGCCCCTTCGGCCCCAGCCACTAGCTTTTAGTTTTTCAGCTACCACTCTTTTCTTTCTATTTCCTTCCTTCTTGCTGTCTCGCCTCTCTATCATCGTTTTCTGGCGCTATATGACCTCGCTGTTGCGGCGCCTAATATCAATCAATCAATCAACCTCTACAAATTGAGAACCAAAATGCGATCAACAACATAATCTCAGCCGTAGTTTTTCGAATCATATAATTGGACTATAAGTGATAAGGGAGAAAGGCCTATGTCATTAAAACTTTATTAGAACGAATGAGAAGGTTAAAAATATGAGAAAGAAAAGATAAACGGTAAGAAAGGAGGGAAGGGCAAGCGAGAGAGGGATAAGACAGTAGGGTGGATGTGTAAGGTTGCCAGTTACTTGAGAGATACTGTAATATATATAGCCTATGCATAAAATTAGACCAAGTTTATTGAAAACGCCATATAGCGGCGCCTATTCAAGTTTAACATCGATTATTGTTAAGGAAATGCATATATAGAAGAAAAAATACTGGTAAATAGCTTAATAAATTTGTTGACAAATATGATTATTAAAAAAGTTAGAAAATTAAACCGTCTTCTGCCGAAAAAGAAAACAAAACAGCTGGGCTTGGGAGAAGGTGATAAATAGGGTGGACTACATGCACGAGGGATTTGATTGATATTAGGTGGCGCAACAGCGAGGTCATTTAGCACCAGGAAAAGGTGATAGAGAGGTGTGACAGCAAGCAAGAATGAAATAGCAAGAAAGGAGGGACAGTTGAAGAAATATAAGCTAGTGGCTGGGGCCGAAGGGGCGCCAAAACCCTTAAAGTATTGCCCACATCATTACAGGCAATATCCCCCCTACAGGGCAAGCACGAGGGATAAAAGGAATACAAGGATAGCTGTCTAATATCCAAAGGATAATATATATTCAGTAGTCTATCCCACTACGATGGTGAACAAAAGACAATGCCTTTATTTAAAGGATATAATGTAACAGATATTCTAATTATATTTGTTTTTTATTACTTTTCAACTAATCACCTTCATTTGTCTTACCCTCTTCCCCCTCACCCTCGCCTCAAATCATCACATTTCTTCTCTCCTATATCCACCTACGTTAATGCAGTATGCACTTCTTTAAACCCGGATTCTTCAAACTACGTGTCCCGAATTCCTCCAAACTGGGTCGCAGGCTCACAAAAATAAATACATGAATAAAATAGAATAATAATGTTTGTGACAATAAAATGAATATGAAGTTCATACATGAATCCACCTAACATAAATTTATAATCGAATATTCATATATTTAATTATCAATAAAACAAAATCATTGCACAAATATTAGCCTTCTTGAGAGAGAATGAGAGAGAGAGAGGGAGGGGTAGGTGAGGCAGTGTTTATAATTCTGGTTAGAATTCCTTTTAATCATAAATATTACGTTTCAGTTTCTGGCCTTGTATTTTCTTTGGTTGATACTTCTGATCATTTGTAAAAGATCTTTCTGTATGTGTCGCGAGAATGATGTCATAGTAAAAACTGGGTCACGACTGAAAAAGTTTAAAGAACCCTGCTTTATACTATTGGTGATTCGATACCGTTCACAGTGTATGCTTCATTCATTCCTTCTGACACATGTCTCTCTACCTGATCATTCGTTACCCTCCTATATAGCTCTGCCCACATTTCTCTCCTCCTCTCCCACTAACATCCCCCCTCCCTCCACCTGCAACTGTTACCAGGTACGACGAGGCCCAAACCAAGTCGCTGATGGATGGGGTGTGGACCATTGATCTGTCCGGAGCTGTACTGTTCAGGTTATTCAAGTTCCCAGTTATGAACTTCGGCCCAGACGTTCCAGCGGTTTATATATAGGGTGCTACGAGGACTCGACTGGGTGGTGGTCTACATCGATGACATCCTGGTGGCCTCTGACTCTCATGAAACCTATCAGAACCACCTGAGGAAGCTCTTCACCCACCTCCAGCAGCAAGGCCTCAAGGTCCACCCCGCTAAGTGCGTACTATACTCCGTCCATTCCTAGCTTGCAATTGAAGCCTACGCTGTGGTTGAAATCTGGTCGCTGATTGGTCAGTTTTCGCAGGCAGCCTCGTCTCCCGCTCACCGCTAGACAACAACAAATGTCACCTTCCGCACTACAAATTATGCTTATATTTATCGTACCTCACTTATTTTGTGTTATATTTACTTGCTTCCTTGTCAGTAGACATATTAACAATAGTGCATTATCACTGTGTCGAAAGAGAATTCAAAATAATAAAATATAAACTAGAAAATGCTAGTTGAAGTCGAAAAGCGGGGCTAAATGTGTATAGCATTTTTTATTCCAGGCCGAATTTTACACATTTTTTATCAAGCTCATATAAACAACATTATTTGCAAGTTATAGAGTAAATCCTCCTGAACACGTTGGTGTTGTCAGATTTTAGAAAGATCGAAAAGGAAGCGAGGTAAATAACGTAAATATAAATTGTTGCAGTAGCCTAATCTTTCATCCCCACACCTCGCCTCGTCTCTGTGGATGGGCGGCCTCTCTCTCTCTCTCAAGTGCATATAATTATAATCATAATAAAAGTGAGAGAGAAAGGTGGGGTTTAGGGGTAGTTGAGAGAATCGGAATGCCTTGACATGATTATAAAATTTATGCCAGGACGTTTTGGAAGCGCACAGTGTTTCCTTGTGGAATTACACCATATTTTGTTTTTCACAATTGAGAGTATATTATATTATATTATATTCTAAGTAAACATGGTTTACTCTTATTTGAGAAAAATAAATTATGCTGTAATTAATAATCTGGCATCTCGATAAGCAATCAAGGAAACACTCGGTAGACTACCAGTTATTCCCAAGGCTTCAGGGTTATATTATTAATCGATTGCAACAGACAATTGGTTAAAATATGGTAGGAGAGAAAGACGGCTCGTCATCGTCGGGCTGGCTGGGTTTATCAGAGTCTATGAAGCGAATCTCTGATAAGGTAGGTAACCACGAGTGATAGTGTGTATTGAAATTGAAAATTGAAACAGGTACAGTACAAGGACATAATCTTTATCTGAAGTCTAGGAAGCGATCTTCAAGTTTTAGATTCTGAACTCGTTACAGTGTAGCTTGAATTTGAATATTAACTAGGAGTAGGAAGGTCTTGAAATAGCACCTAATAATTAATTAATCACAGTGTTAGTTTTGCTTAAACCATTGGAATTAAAGTAAGCTAGGTTTATCGAAGGAAGTCCGTAGAAAAAAATCATAAGAAAAATAGTACGTGGACATAAGAGACCGTTAGAAAGAAAACTAGTACTGTAATTATTGATTTATTGCGATATATTAGCTAGCTAGCATTTAATTTGAAAGTGTGCGTGTGGTAATTAATTTATTAATTGTTTAATTAATTTAATTGTTGGTGCTTGACTGGAATCAATAAATATAGTAAAGTAATTATAAATTGGTTGTTTTCTTAACCGTACAATTCTGTTATTTCTATCATAGTGCATATATAACGAAAATACCCTACAAATAAATTTATGTTAATGGGAGTTGGAATAAAAGGGGATAGCTTAAACACTGCTGACGATCGTTGAAGCCAACACAACGAGCATCCAAAAGAAGTCCGGGTAAGGTGTATAAGCGCTATTTTTGTCCCCTTTATTTAATATTATCATTTTTCTTTACTCTGGGAGGAAAACAAAAACCCACTGCATTTAACAAAAGAAAAAGCCACCAGTGATACATATGCTACTGTAGGTTTAACCTACTATATTGTTGATGGTCAATAAGTAAAGTAAAGTCTGTATTTTGGGTATTTAATTAAATAACAAGAATGATCATTCACATAGTACAAAATAAGTGAAGGGTTTATACATATAATACAATTAGGAATAAAGTTAGCAACACAGTTGACTGATATTAAGTTACAGTGAATAACAATGCTCTGCTCGTCTAGTACAAGGTAAACAACACACGTACAGAGGAGTAGCCTCTGCCACCGTGTGAAGTGGAAATGGAAGTGGAAGTGGTCAGCCCAGAGATAAGAACACTGGAAGACTGACGCCTTGGTGTTTTTTTTTTTTTTTTTTTTTTTTCCCTGGCCTATCGACCTTGGTGTTGGTCATTAAGGCTTTTAATTTATTTTATTTTATTTATTTTTATTTTATTTTATTTGTTTAATCTATTTTTGTTATTTTATTTATTTATTATTATTTTAAATTGAACTTCTTGCATATTATTTTATGCATTTATTTTTATTATTATTATTATTATTATAATTATTTCTATTACATTTAAACTTAAAAATAAACTTATATACTAATTGTTTTTGTTTTCTTTTTGTAACTTTATACAAAATTTTACATCCTAGCCTTGGTGGACTGCTGCCGGTGCTTATATAGCCCTGGTGATGACGTAGGGTCAGCCATGTTGATGACGTGTTGTTCCATCATTGGTTGAGTGCGAGATGAACCCTCGGGGTCTCGAGAACTGCCGACGATCCTAACTATCACAACCTCGACACTTTAGTAGTTTACTCATGCTGCGTGAACTGCTACAGGACCCTCCCCCAGATTACGGCTGGAATCGAACTGGTGGCTTGCTGACTCTACCAGAACGGGTACGATATAGCGTTGGCTCAGGTGTAGAGGAATCCATCTGACCTTGTTGCATTTCAGGTACCTTTAGGGGAGAAGACAAAGAGGTTAATTCATCTGGTGGATTCTGTAGATGCTCATTCTCCAGAAATGCTGGTTTTAAGCGATCAATGGAAACAATTTCTTTCTTGCCACTACGAAGGATGGTGAAGGTCTTGTCCGTTCTTCTTAGCACCTTATATGGACCATCATAGGTGTACTGAAGTCCTTGTCGGTGTCCGTCATGCCGAAGTAGAACATGGGAGACAGTAAATAGGTCAGGCATTATAAAAACATCTGTGACTGGAACACGAGATTGTTTAGGACGAATCTCATTAAAATGGTTATGTAGAGATGAAAGAAATGTGCTGTGATCCCAGTCATGAGAACCTGTAAGATGAACCATATCACCTGAGATTTTTAATGTTGTTCCGAAAACCAAGTCAGCAGATGACGACTGGAGATCTTCTTTGTAGCAGTTACGTATTCCAAGAAGACACAACGGCAGCCGATCGACCCAGTTGATGTTACCTTTGAGCACGCTCTTCAGTTGCCTGTGGAAACGCTCAATCAAACCATTAGCAGCAGGATGATAAGCAGTGGTGGTTATCGCTGTGGTGCCTAAAAGAGATGTTAGTAGTTTCCATAGGCTAAAGTAAACTGAGAACCACGATCAGTCACAACTGTAGAAGGTATACCGTAGCGGGATATCCACGTAGAGATGAAAGATGTAGCTACAGTCTCTGCATCAATAGAGGTCATGGGACACGCTTCTGGCAATCTTGTATAACGATCCACCATAGTCAGGATATAGCGAAATCCTTTACAAAGTGGTAATGGTCCAACGATGTCAAGGTGGATGTTGTCGAAGCGGTTGGTCGCCAGAGGAAATCGCCCGACAGGAAATCGTACATGCCGATAGACCTTGGACCGCTGGCAGTGCATACATTGCTTGGACCAGAGCAAAATATCTTTCCTCATGGAGGGCCATACGAACCTTCTTGAGATTAGCTTGAATGTTGCCTTATGTCCAGGGTGAGACATGTTGTGAAGAACGAGAAAAACTGATTTCCGCATGTCTTTTGGTACAACTGGTCTTACTGTCCCAGTTGAATCATCACAGATGAGCTCTAGAGAATCATGATCTCTCACTGGTTGACGAGCGATCTTCAGTGATGTTTCTGCCAGCTGGTTGAACTCTGGATCTGTGGATTGTAATAAAGCCATTTCCTTAAAATCTATGTTGGGTGTAGCTGATACTGCAGAAATTCTTGATAAGGTGTCAGCTACAATATTGTCAAGACCACTCACATGTCTGACGTCTGTTGTGAACTGTAATAGAAAGTCAAGGTGACGCTGTTCTCGTGGTCCATGACTTGTCATTGATGCCTTTATGGCTGGTACCAATGGCTTATGATCTGTGTATAGAACAAACTCCCTACCTTCCAGGAATGGTCGAAAGTGTCTAATAGCATGCTAAGAAAAACCCACTTTTTATAGACAAAAAGTATTTAATATGGACGTTTCGGAGGCAACTACCTCCCTCTTCAGCAGTACAGAGTTGAATGAAACATGAAAGGAAAATAAGTAGCTGACAGGGGGAGGGAGGGACAAGGTGTGTTCTGATGACAGACAGACCACACCTCACCTCACCTCAGCAACCGACCTGACCTGGCCATTCTTCAGGGACCTGACCCCACATTTGGGAGGGATTTGACCACTAGTGCTCTCATTAATGGATCTAGTTTGAACATACCTTCATTTAAGTTAAAGTTTTTATAGTATACATACCGATTCTATCCATCTATCAATTTCAAAATTGAATAGGAAATTGATGGGTCCCTACCCTTCCTTGATGTTTTGGTTACTAAAATTAATGACTTCCCTACTTTCACTGTCTACAAGAAACCCACTCATTGTGATATGTACATTCATTTTTTTGTCTTATCATAATGATTCTATCAAAATGTCTGTCATATCTACCTTGTTTCTCAGAGCATTAAGAATTTGTAGGATTATATTCCGTAACTTGAAATATCCTGATTGGTTTATCAGAAAAGCTTATTATAAGGCTAGGAAAACCTTCTATGTTCCCAAATGTCAGTCAGAAAAGAAACCTTATTTATGTCTTCCTTATGTAAAAAGTCTGGAAAAAATTCAGTCAGTTAGCAGAGAACTTGATGTAAACATAGCCTTCAAATATACTTCTAGTATCAAAACTACTCTTGAAAGAAATAATGCCACTGTTCAGCCCCAAGCAGGAGTATACAAAATTCCTTGCAAAGACTGTGACTTAGTTTATATAGGTGAAACTGGGAGATCTTTAGATGTTAGAATGAACAAACATAAAAGAGATATGACGAATTGTAACACAAATAATGCTAACTTTGTCCATGCATATGACAACAACCACTTTATTGATTGGAATTCTGGTAAAATGATAATTAAGTGCAACAATTTCAAGAAACGTAGAATATTAGAATCGGTATGTATACAGCACTATAAAAACTTTAACTTAAATGAAGGTATGTTCAAACTAGATCCATTAATGAGAGCACTAGTGGTCAAATCCCTCCCAGATGTGGGGTCGGGTCCCTGAAGAATGGCCAGGTCAGGTCGGTTGGGTGAGGTGAGGTGAGGTGTGGTCTGTCTGTCATCGGAACACACCTTGTCCCTCCCTCCCCCTGTCAGCTATTTATTTTCCTTTCATGTTTCATTCAACTCTGTACTGCTGAAGAGGGAGGTAGTTGCCTCCGAAACGTCCATATTAAATACTTTTTGTCTATAAAAAGTGGGTTTTTCTTAGCATGCTGCTCTTCACGTCATTGTGAATTACCACTCCATGTCTAATAGCAGAGAGTAGTTCTCGACCAAATGCACTGTAGTTGATTTGAGCATTCTTTAATATTCGTGACCAGAAAGCTAATGGTTCCCACATACCGTTATGCCATTGGTGAAGGACTGCTCCCATAGAAGTGCTGCTCGCATCAGTGAACAAACCCATCTGTGCTGTAGGATCTGGATGATGAAGAGAAGTTGCAGATGCTAGTGCAGTCTTGGCAAGGTTGAATGCTTCTTCAGCAGAGGGAGTCCATTTCACAGTGTCCTTGATTATTCTTCTTTTCTCCACCAGCAGGCTATGGACAGGAGCCAAAATTTCTGCAAGATGTGGGATAAAATTATGATAAAAATTGATGGAACCAAGGAAACGTCGCAAGGCTTTCTGAGTTGCTGGAAGAGGAAATTTTTGAATTATATCTACTTTACTTAACAATGGCTTGATTCCCTGCGAACGGACGTGATGTCCTAAAAATTGTAGTTCATCAACACCAAAAACACATTTCTGTATTGATGCAGATTCCATTGTCTTTCAAGCGATCAAAAACTTCTTGTAGATTATGCAGATGCTCCGACTCAGATCCGCTGGCTGCCAAGATGTCGTCGATGTACACAAAGACGTTGGTAAGTCCACGAAGTACAGTATCCATCAATCTCTGGAAAGTTTGACTTGCATTTCGTAGTCCAAATGGCATTCTGACGAACTCATACAGTCCAAAAGGAGTAGTAACAGCAGTCTTGTGAATATCACTAGGATGAACAGGTATTTGAAAGTATGCCTTAGTAAGATCAAGCCTAGAAAATATCCTTGAACCATGAAGAATGGAGTTGAAATCCCGCAGGTAGGGTATAGGATACCTGTCAGGAAGGGTAATGCTATTTAATGCACGAAAGTCTCCACAAGGACGCCAACTACCAGGAAGTGATTTTGGTACCATGTGTAGAGCTGAAGCAAATGAACTCTTACTTGGTCTGATGATGCCTTGATCCAGCATGTACTGGAATTCATCCTTGACGATCTTCAGTCTAGCAGAGTCGAGTCGTCGAGGACGGCAGAAGACAGGACTTCCACTGGTAGTGATGCGATGAGTTACGTTGTGAGAAACTTCCTGCTTAATAAAAGGTGAACCAGTTATACTTGGATATTTATCAATAAGGGTCTTATATGATGCTCCACAGTCTGAAATGCACACCGATATAAACATTGATGCACACAACTCACTTCCTTGCATACTAAGATTTGTAGAGTTATCCACAATTTGACGGCAACGAGGACGAACTGACAAGTCAAAGTGGGAAAGAAAATCACAACCAATTATTGAATTTTCCACGTCGGCCAGGATAAATGACCAGTTGAACTTCCTTCTAAGTCCAAGAGAAACGGAAAGTCTAGTAGATCCATAGGTCTTTATAGTGGTAGCATTGGCGGCTTTCAAAGTGAGGGCAGACACATGCTTCCTATCTATTGAGTTTGCTGGTAAAAAACTAAACTGAGCTCCAGTATCAATTAAAAATGACATCCTTGAAAGTGGATCTTTGATGACAAATGACACTGGTACAGATATTGGCGTTGCATCAAGAGACGAAGTGCAAGAGTTTGACGCTCTCTCAGGCACCTCCATTAGTTTAATGATCCATTATACTCACATGGAAGCACACACTTGTTGGCTTTACTTACAAAGTTTGTTGCTTCGGTCACGAGAAACAGAGTGTCGTCGAAAATTTCTACGGTGTTTCGAGGTGCTGCGACTTCTTGAATCACTAGATATCCTCTTCAAATGATGACAAATTTCGTCGAGAGTCTGGGAGATTTTGTCTAACCTCGCAGAGTTTGCCCGTGCTAAAGGACAATCTTGGTTAGAGAGGAATTCCGTACTGCTCACAGCATCAACAGCTGCAGAAGCTTGATTGAGAGAAGAAACGACTCTATCCGCAGTCCCAGCTAATGTGTCCAACGGAGTTTCTGGAGGCAGGAATTGTAGGAAAGGCAAAGATTTATCAGGCATAGCTTGCAAAAATATTTGCCTCACCAATGGTGAATCTTTGTCTGTGATGTGTGGCTTCGTGAGCTCCAGCAAGTGACGTAGAAATTGAGATGGTTTTCGGTCACCCAACTGCTGAGCAGCAAGAATGGAGCGAAGATTCTCTTCTGTAGATTTCCCCAACCGACTCCTCAAAGCTCCCCACAACTCGTCGTAAGCCTGAACTGAAGAATCACGAATCATGTCAATAAATTCCATGACATGATGTGCAGGAAGTAAAGAAGCGGCTGTCTGAAACTTTACTTCTTGTTGTACAATTTGGGCTCTCGCAAAGTAGAGGTCCAGCTGTATTATCCAGATGTCTGGAGAGTCCTCCACAAAAGGTGGTGGGGGTCCATAAACAGCAGGTGAAGTAGTTTGGTTTTCCACAGCAGATGAAGTAGTTTGGTTTTCCACAGTAGGTGAAGTAGTTTGGTTTTCCACAGCAGGTGAAGTAGTTTGGTTTTCCATTGTGCCACTTGGAAAGGTACTAGCATACACAAGAGAGAGTCAGAAAAAGGTTACAATAACGACAGAGCAGGCAGAAGGCAAAAAAAAATGAATATTGTAGACCATAAGGGTCACTCCGGGGTCACCATTTGTAGGTTTAACCTACTATATTGTTGATGGTCAATAAGTAAAGTAAAGTCTGTATTTTGGGTATTATATTAAATAACAAGAATGATCATTCACATAGTACAAAATAAGTGAAGGGTTTATACATATAATACAATTAGGAATAAAGTTAGCAACACAGTTGACTGATATTAAGTTACAGTGAATAACAATGCTCTGCTCGTCTAGTACAAGGTAAACAACACACGTACAGAGGAGTAGCCTCTGCCACCGTGTGAAGTGGAAATGGAAGTGGAAGTGGTCAGCCCAGAGATAAGAACACTGGAAGACTGACGCCTTGGTGCTTGCTTGTTGGATTTCTTGGCTATCAACCAGAGGCATATAGCCAAAGGTCATTAAGCCAATGGATCCATTTTATTATATCAATCTATATAAGGTCATAGTGTTTTGTCTCTCTCAGAAAACTCATTAGTTTGTTTATAATATTCTTGTCATCTGATAGAAAATTTTCGATGTTGAAAGCCATATTTTTAATTCTGAAATATTGTTTAATTTTAAGTCTTTGATTTTCATATGTTGTACAAAAAATTAATAGATGACTAATGGACATTACTGATGCGCATGATGGGCACATGGGGGGAAAATTTCTGTTTGCATAGGCCTCTAGGTGAGTTACCCATGTGGCGTTGACCCGAAGACAGGCCAACACTAATTCGCCCCTGCGACTACGCCATGATGACGTAGCCCAGGGTTCAATAACTTTTATTACTTTGTTTCTGATGTCTAATCTGGTCCACTGCCTTTGCCATAGGAGATGAATTCGAGACTTAATGAGGGAAACAAAACACCTGAGATCCGTACGGACTATGCTAAGGTCCAGATCAACAGTTGACCCGGCTAGTATATCAGCCTGTTCATTGCCATAGATACCATAATGTGAAGGTACCCATATAAGCTTGATTGATTTATTTGCACAAAACAGCTTACTAATTATATTACCCTGTATTTCGTTGTTAGTAGTATTCAAAGATTTAATAGCTTGAAGTGAACTTAATGAATCTGTAAAAATCACTATCCTATCGTGGGTCGTCGATAGGGCAAAATCCAAAGATTTATTAATAGCAAAAAGTTCTGAAATAAAAATCGATGTATGAATCGGCAGTCTGAATCTTAATTGACATTCAGTCGACCATACACCTGCACCCACACATTCATCCGTCTTGGAACCATCGGTATACAGATGGAAATATGAAAGATGTTGAACAATTATCTCACGAAACCTCTGGTGTACCTCCACCTCCGGCACCCGGGATTTAACCCCTGGCAGCCAGGAATCCACAATAGTGAAGGGGGGTGTTACCCAGGGTGCAATGTTTACTAAAACCAGGGAATCGATTGTTGATATTTCTATACTGACACACTCTACGAGGTCGTGGAGTCTTGCTCTGAGGGACCTCACGCCAGTGCCCTCCGGGGCCATGCGACACCCAGGCGGATAACTCGGCCCTTCCAGGGGCCTATCGCCATGGCCCCCCGGCTGCAAATGCCTCACCAAGGCATTACCGGGAGGATGACTCGGCTCCTCGGGTACTTGAACTTGGGGCCTGGTCCCCATTGGCCTCACGCCAGTGCCCCCTGGGGCGCAGGGGTTCCCGGACGGACGACTTGGTCCCTCTGCCAGGGGCCTAGCGCCATGGCCCCCCGGGTGCTGTTGCCGTAGCAAGGCATTCCCGCGAAGATGACTCGGCACCCTGGATTTTTTAGCACAATATACTAGAAGTTGTTGATCTCGTCTCAATCGGAGGGGAGGCACTTGTGACTCCACCTCTAGACGCTCGATTCGAGTGCAACGTAGGGCTCCAAGACACACACGCAAATACGCATTCTGCACAACATCCAAACCTTTCACCACAGACTCAGATGCCGAACCATACACTATTGACCCATAATCTACTCTAGATCTAATCAGGGATTTATATAGCATTAGCAATGACTTCCTATCTGCTCCCCATTTTGTACCAGAAATGCACTTCAGCAAATTGAGTGCTTTTAAACATTTAATTTTTAACTGACTGACGTGGACTCACCATGTCAGTCGACTGTCAAAATGCAGTCCAAGAAATTTAGTTGAATTTTGAAAAGGTAGGGGGTTGACACCCATAGTCAGCCGGACGTCTGGCTTCTTCTTATGAGTGAAAATAACCCCTACACTCTTTCTTACTGAAAACTTAAAACCCCACTGGAGGCCCCAATTGTGAATCAAATCCAGTGCCAATTGGATCCGAGTTGCCGAAAACTCTGCATTACAGCTGGAGTGCCATATCGCACAGTCGTCGGCGTACAGTGAGTATTTAAGATTTCGAGGAGGAGCTGGTAGAATGTCATTGATCATACATAGAAATAAGGTCGGAGACAGAACACTCCCCTGGGGGACCCCATTTGCCTGGACAAATATGTCCGAGAAAGTAACTGTGTCTGAAAAAAAGCTTGACAGAGAAAGTTCTGTCAGAAAGAAATTCTTAACAAAAAAGGGCAGGTTACCGCGTAATCCCATCGCATATAGTTTCTTGAGGAGGCCATGTCGCCAAGTCATGTCGTAGGCTTTTTCAATATCTAAAAATACTGCAGTCAAAAATTGTGTTTTGGCAAATGCCTCTTGAATTTGAACTTCCAGGTTTACTAGCTGATCGAGTGTCTGGCGACCTTTACGGAAGCCACACTGCTCGTCAACCAGCAAATTCTTGGAATTTAAAAAATGCAATAGCCTACGATTAACAATTCGTTCCATGACCTTGCATATGCAACTTGTGAGCGCAATAGGGCGATACGATGAAGTCGATCTGGGGTCCCCCCCTCCTTTCGGTATGGGAATGACATGTGCAAAGTGCCACGAGTTTGGAAAGGTGTGACCCCTCCAAATCTCGTTAAACACTTGCAACATCTTGATCATGGAATCATGATCAAGATGCTTTATCATCTCATACCGAATCTCATCGGGTCCTGGGGATGTCCCACTACAGGCTCCTAGGGCTTGGACAAGCACTTTCATTGTTAGATCACTGTTGTAATCTAATTTATCTCCTGTGGCAAAGTCAATATGCTGCAGCTCTGATGCTTCCTTGATGGGCAGGAAAGCTGGATGGTAATTTTCAGAGCTGCTAGCAAAAGAGAACTGCCTGGCGAGGGCGTTAGCAATGTCTCTAGGTTCGTCATAGTTGATGTTATTAAAAGAGATGTTGGTAATTTTATTTGATATTTTTTTCTTATTTAATTTTCTTACAGTGGACCAGACTTGGGAAATAGATGTTTCACTGTTTATACTAGAGACAAAGCATCGCCAGGAGTCTCGTTTGGCTTGTCTGATGGTTCGACGAGCCCTAGCTCTCGCAAGTTCTCATCACTAATGTGATTTTTGAAAAGCCTGTGGGCTCTATTCCTCTCACACAGTACCCTGTGGCAATTTGGCATCCACCATGGAACTCTATGCTTTGCGCTATCTACCGAAGTCTTAGGAATTGTTGCCATTGCGGCTTTGAGGATATTATCTTGAATATTATTTACTTAATCATCAATGGTTTCTCCAACAATTTCAATATTGACACCCTTTGTGAAGGACACCCAGTCTGCTTTTTCTACGTTAAATTTAGGTGCTGAAGGCTCTTTGATAGTGTCGCTTTTAAATTTAATCACAATAGGAAAATGGTTGCTTCCCAATGAGTCATCAATGGGTAGCCACTGACAAGAGGCTGCAATTGATGGGGAGACCAGAGATAGGTCAAGGACGCTAAAATTACCAGTATTATCATCAACTCTCGTCGGACTACCGTCGTTCAGAAGAACCAAATTGGAATCACTGATTAGCCTAGCCATCTGTTCCCCCTTTCTGTCATCCTGCAGGGAACCCCATAACGTATGATGAGCATTAAAATCTCCTAAAATTAATTTTCTACAGGGCATACTGAAGGCTACTCCCTCTTCACTTCTCCTTCCACGTCCACTTGTTAAACAAAGTAGTGCCTCGTATTTCATGTCCTAGCATTTTCATCAGTTCACCCGTAAGTATTCTAAATAACATTATATATAAAAATAGGGGTGTTACAAAGGTAAGGGTAAATTACCAGTATTATAAAATACATCACTTAACTACATTCTTAATTTCCCGTCACACTACCACAGTCAGGAAACTGAGAGAGTTCCTGGGGTTGGCTAACTACTATCACAGCTTTGTCCCCCATGCCGCCACAGCCCTAGCACCGCTCCACGACCTGCTCAAGGGCCTCAAGAAAACCTCACAGAAGAAACTGACCTGGACATATACACAGACGCCTCATCAGACACTATTGGAGCAGTACTACAACAGGAGGTAGATGGGATCTTGTGACCAATTGTTTTTTTCAGCAAATACTTGGAGCTCCCCTAGCCTAAGTACATTGCCTTTGACAGGGAATTGGTCGCCATCTATGAGGCCGTCCACCACTTCCACCACTTCCTCAAAGGCAGGCCCTTCCACATACGCACAGACCACAAGCCTCTGACAACAGCCATGCAACAGCAAGGTAGCAACTGGTCCTGGCCCAGAGTATCACACCACCTGGCCTTCATTTCCAAGCTTACCACGGACATCCGCCACATCAGGGGTGAGGACAACGCTGTCGCGGACGCCCTATCAAGAGCCCGCCACCACAACCTCACATCTCGATGCTGCACCAGTCACCAGTACACAACTACACTGCCATCGCAGCCGCTCAAGCTACCGATGCCCATCTACAGGAACTAATCACAGGTGAGACAGGCCTCAAACTCAAGCACATCAAGGTTCCCGAAGCAGCAACTAACCTATGACGTGTCGCACCAAGACCTTATATCCCCCAAGACTTCAGACGGCAGGTGTTTGACCACTACCACTCACTCAACCACCCTGGTATCGCAGGAACCCTCCGCCTCATCAGCTGCCATGCTGTTTGGCCTGGAAAGAGGAAGGAAGTCAAGACGTGGGTAACTTCATCCGTTCCATGCCAGTGCGCCAAGGTAGGAAGACACACACGACCACCACTGCACGAGTTCCCAGAACCTACAAGCAGATTCAACACGGTGCACATAGACATTGTAGGACCACTACCACCCTCTCGTGGATACCTCTACCTCCTAACCTACATTGACCAGGCTACGCGGTGGTGTACAGCAACACCTATGCCAGACATCACAGCGGAAGGCACAGCATGTCACTTCATACCCGACTTGGTCGCCAACTTCGGCCCACCTTTAGTCATCATCACCGACCAGGGCACTCAATTCGAGTCCAGGGCATGGCAGGACATGCTCCAATATCTGGTCACTCAGTGCAATCGAACCACAGCATACCACCCACAAAACAACGGGATGGTGGAGCGCCTTCACAGACGGCTTAAGGACGCCTTCAGGGCCCTGCAACCTGACCAATGGCCCAATGCAATGCCACTGATCCCCCTCACCATCAGGACTACGGTTAAGGAGGACTTACAGCACTCCCCGGCCTAACTGGTGTAAGGCGAGGACCTCCTCCTCCCGGGCCAGGTCACGTCCCCAGGACTCTACACCACCAACCTGATCTTCATACCAGCATCGAAAGCGGCAGTGGCCAATATCACGCCAACAACGACACGCTGCCAACCTACACGCCAAACCTACATGCCACCAGACCTACTCACCGCCACATCACTATTCCTATGGACAGACGCACACCAGACACCCTAGTCAGGACCCCATCCCGTAATATCAAGGACGGGCACGACAGTGACCATCAAAGTTGCCGGCCTTCCCTACGTCACATAATGGGAGAGGGTCAAGCCCGCTAACACCACACCACACACGGCCACCCGACCACCACTATTACCTACACCCGACACACACCACTACACACCACCACCACTACTACCTACATACCTCACGAACCAACACCCCTTCTCCTCCTTACTCCCCATCACCCAAACTTTCCACATCCCTCTCCCAAGACCCATCCTTCGACTCCCCGGCTCAATCCCTACAACCTTCTCCCCAACCTCCACCCTCGACACACCACACCACACCCCCTGACCCACCACCCCCATTAACGACATCCGTACTCTCTTTAGTCTCCCCACAGTCAGATCCCACAGACAACGCACAACACCACATGCCGCCACCCACGGAGCCTGACATCCGACCACTGCCACGCCACCCACGCAACCTGGGGACCGCACACCAACACCCGACCCGGACAAACCAGCACCTGGGCCAGATGGGTTCGTCACCAGGTCCGGCAAAACTGTCCACCGCCCAACTAAATTGTTGTCACTAATTTAAACATAGACACCAACCCACACTACCCAGACACTCCAACAAGATATTACTAGACACCTCCCTGACACCACCTTCCACCCTCATCCTTACAAACACATCACCCTCCTTCCACACCCTGCTACCTAAATACCCCCTTCCACTTTTACACTTTACACGTACACTTATGTATTACACACCCATAAATATTTCACTACACACCACCACCACTACTACCTACACCCGACACACATGGCTACACACCACCACCACTACTACCTACACCCGACACACACCATTTCTACCTACACCCAACAATCGCCGCTACACACCAGCACCACTACAACCCACATCCACTATAGTCTTGCTCGCTTAAATGTACGGCTGGGGTGTGTCCTGCTATTTTGTACAGTGTCGCCACGTTTCCCCAACTTCATTTATGTACAAGGCAGCACAAATATAATAAATTCAGATATATACAACATCTACTTGTGTATTTAGATGGATTAATCAACAGTAATCTTATTATGCATAAAACATTTATACAGTTACACAGAAACATGGCATAAATATTATACAGTGTTGCTAAAAGAAATTGTAGAAACTTTTAATGGTATTTAGAATAGTTTTCGGGTGGGTAATAATATCACAGTTATAGATATAACATAATAACCTTGAAAAAGAAGAAATATGCCATTATCCAAAGTAAAAGAAATAATAAATATAATTTTTTTGAGTGGCGGCAATACTGACATAGCCAGACCCACACCGACACCCAGATCCCCCAGGTGTTGCTATAATTGTAGAATAAATGATCACATTTACTGGCTTTTACCGTAATTTCAAGGGTGAGGAATAATCACATTCATAATCTGTAAGCTATTATGTAGAACAAAATAATAGTCATTTGCCAATACCAAAATAAAAGAAAAAAAAAATCACTCGTGAGCGGCAACACTTCCACACCCAGTTGGTGGCCTTGACACAGGATAGCTTCCTGGCGGTGACCACTTTTCAGTTTTCACTTTCTTTATGCCCTTTGCACAGACACCATGGCAAAAAGTTCAACCCATTCCTCACATCTACACAGCCAGGCTAAAGAAATTGTCTTCAAATTAACAAATGAAAGCACAGTTATAAATAAAAGAAACGAGAGAGAGAGAGAGAGAGAGAGAGAGAGAGAGAGAGAGAGAGAGAGAGAGAGAGAGAGAGAGAGAGAGAGAGAGAACGCTACTAAAAATTTGGCGGCAACACTGTAAAGAGGTGAAAGCCACACCACAGCCGTAAATTTAGGCGAGTTTGACTATACACACCATACTGTGCCACCATAGCACACACACGCTCAGCAACAAACCAAACAACATGCCTTCACAGCCCTTTATTCTACCACTTCCCTTAAACCACAGCCCACCCCTTACCATCCCACACCTACCTACCCCAACACAACCATCAGACCACACGACACAACACAACCCGCTCCTACACCAACACCCAACCCATTTCACACCTCACGAACCAACACCCCTTCTCCTCCTCCTTTCTCCCCATCACCCAAACTTTTCACATCCCTCTCCCAAGACCCATCCTTCGACTCCCCGGCTCCATCCCTACAACCTTCTCCCCAACCTCCCCACTCGACACACCACACCCCACCCCTTGAACCACCACCCCCACTAACGACATCCGTACACTCTTTAGTCTCCCCACAGTCAGATCCCACAGACAACGCACAACACCACATGCCGCCACCCACGGAGCCTGACATCCGACCACTGCCACGCCACCCACGCAACCTGGGGACCGCACACCAAAACCCGACCCGGACAAACCAGCACCTGGACCAGATGGGTTCGTCACCAGGTCCGGCAAAACTGTCCACCGCCCAACTAAATTGTTGTCACTAATTTAAACACAGACACCAAAACACACTACCCAGACACCCCAACAAGATATTACTAGACACCTCCCTGACACCACCTTCCACCCTCATCCTTACAAACACATCACCCTCCTTCCACACCCTGCTACCTAAATACCCCCTTCCACTCTTATACTTTACACGTACACTTATGTATTACACACCCATAAATATTTCATGGCGTATGTATGTATGCATGAACCCACTCCACGGGTCTTTGTCATTTTTTTTCTTTCGGGGGAGGGGGGTACTGTAGTGGATAGCGAGCATTCCATGTCATATACAACATGCACATCACGGCCCTTACCTGTCGGACGCCAGCCACACCTGCGCACGCAGCCTCACCCCGCTCCACACGGTATAAATGGAGGTAAAACGACACTCAAGGGGTCACTCACCACCAGCAGCCTTCTTGGACACACCTGCCTGCCCAGCAGTTCACCACTCTCCTGCCTGTTGCTCACGCTACCTGCCTGCTACTGCTGCTCACCTACCTGCCTGCTGCTACTCTCTACTGCTCACTAGCTGCTCACATACCTATCCATCTTCCCAACTTCTGCAGCCCAGCCTAACTCAAGTGCTCGCTATCCATACTTATCTTAACCCAGGCTCTTTGGAGTCTAGAAAGAGAGTGTACCAAATACAATAATACACCTGTATAGACATACCTAATAAACCCAATGTAATTCCTTGTGAGTTTGGTGCACCCCCAGGTAGTAACAACCTAGAGACGTTATATTAGCGTCCCTGTTGTCATGGTAACGAGTTGGCATCCCTGTTGTCATGGTAACGAGTTGATGTCTATTGTTGTCATGGTAACAAGTTAGCGTCCCTGTTGTCATGGTAACGAGTTGTTGTGTGTTTGTTGTGGTTGTGTGTAGTAACTGTTTATATCTTTAGTGATGAATTAGTGAATGTATTAGAGGTAGTGAGTGTGTAGTGATGAATTATTGAATGTATTAGAGTGTGTAGTAATGAATTAGTGGGTGTAGTAATGAATTAGTGAATGCTGTGATGAATGATTGAATGAATTAGTGAGTAAAGTAATAAAATAATAAATAACTTTGTGTTACTCAGCATAAAGTGTGAACGAGATAGAGAGTGAAGGAGGAGAAATGAACATAGTAATGAATTAAGGAGGAAGTACAGTGTTGGTAAATCTGAAGCAACTGTATATTCCTCCAAGCTAATTCCAAGCAACAAAACAGCATTATTTTTGTTCATTGGTTCTGTTTCCTGGCACACTTTGGAGGAACCAAGGCACTCCAATGTAACAAAAGTTAATTACTCCCTTAATGACCCTGTGATCGTGCATGAAAATTGGAGGCTTCTGGTTCCTCCTGACCATGATACGAAACAAACAAGCTCCTTCCCTATAGGTATGTGTGTGTGTTTCTTTTGTTTTCGTCTAATTCCTCCTGGCTATACCACGAAACAAACAAGCTCCTTCCATATAGGTGTTAGTGTGTGTGTGTTTAAGTATGTGTGTGTGTGTATTTCGTCTAATTCCTCCTGAATAGACCACGAAACAAACGAGCTCCTTCCCTATAGGTGTGTGTGAGTGAGAGAGATATTTCAATTTAATTAAGGACCCTGTGATCGTGTATTAAAATTGGAGGCTTCTATTTCCTCCTGACTATGCCACGAAACAAACAAGCTCCTTCCATATAGGTGTTATGTTGCTGGGAATAGTTTAAAGGAATCAATATCTCCAAAAATGCCAAAACTATATACACCCTCCCCTTACAAAAAAAAAAAAATATATATATATATATATATATATATATATATATATATAATATATATATATATATATATATATATATATATATATATATATATATATATATATATATATATATATATATATATATATATACACTTTATATGGAATAGTTCGGTGGAATCAATATCTCCAAAATGCCTAAACTATATATACCTCCCCTTAAGGAATCTTTTAATTTCATTTTCTTCCTGCTTGCTGTCACACACCTCTATCACCTTTCTCTAGCGCTATGTGACATCGCTGTTGCGGCTCCTAATATCAATGAATCAATCCCCTTAAGGAATGAAAAAATATATATAGATACGAGATAATGAAGAGTGAAGGAGGAGGTGGTGACAACATGATGATTATAACACCAGACCAAGTAGCCAGTTTTAGAAGACGTTATAACACTTTACAACCTAGAGGACCATTATTGCTTCTATCAACACAAGATGATGAGAGGGGAGTACAGGTTAGTGTGTGTGTGTCTGACCTAACTGATGTGAAGTTTTGTTGTAATTTCTTTGGATTGATAAAGATCTTCGTGAATAATGTTATAGTAAATGAGACAAAC